>OZ018349.1:12799878-14276786 GCA_963969515.1 Yponomeuta evonymella
GTATACAGTTGTTGATTGTCCGTCGAAGTGAAGAAAAAACGCCCTGTATTAGCCTATCCACACAAATTTCATAATTATAGGCAAACGCCATAATACAATAAATATAATACTAGATATCAAGCACGCCAACATATTGTCTCATTCTTAGCATGGTCATCTAAAACTACATTTTATGATTACTTTGCTAATTATGTTGTAATCAAAGCACTTAATGTTATTTTAAATTAATGTGCTTGTCAACGTCAACAATTTATTGTGAAAGATGATGGTCATGACATTCACCGTGGCAGACAAATGACAAAACAAATGAACTGAACAATAATTACTAAGGTAATTATGACAGACATGCGTTGACCATTCATCTAACGGTCACAAATTATATTATTTTTCTGTCGTCTTTACGTGATTTTTGTCATTTATTGACGCAAGACTGAATTATTAGTTTATTTTAGGATCGGTAGTGATTTAGGTACCGTAAATTTTATTGCGCTTAGTAAATAATCCTCTATTCTATTTTATTTGATCCCTGAGATATAATTAGGATTAATTTACAATTAGATTCATTAGATAAGATAACAATATTCTTTATTGCAAACAAGAAACAAGAGACATAAAATATGAAAGTTACAGTGAAAAAGTACAATGGGCGGCCTTATTGCTAACAGCAATTTCTTCCAGACAACCTTGTGACGGAAAGGTTGCCGAAGGAGAAAGAGAGACGGGTAGTTGGTGCAAATACGAATAGTATGTACTTAAATATTAGTGGGGGCTTACTTCAAAATTAACTTGATAGTTTATCATAAACTATTGTGTTTTGTAGTACCTAATGTCCAATAATATTAATAACTCCAAAGAAACGCAGGTTGTGAAATGAGGAGTAGGTAAGTGAACCACGCCTCCTGGAAGTGGAATGTGAGATTTCTACCTAGTAATTTAATGTTTTTTTTCTGAATGTCAAGTTCATTAGTAATAAATGGAAACACATGACTGATGTCTGTTAACAACCCTAACATTTACTTTTGAAAGATAAATTAATGATACAGTGACAACTGACAAATGTTAATGGTCTCAAATAATGGGCTTCTAAGACTGGTTCGAGACTAATTGAATGCTTTATTTTCTGTTTAAGTGTTTCCGTTCATGTTATTGGGCAATCAGATACCCCTGTGTAATATTGTTATATTTAATGTTTCAATGATAAGATTTTGAATAAGTGTGTCATAGGATCTGGATAGCAATTTGCATTCATTGAACCTCTTACTCCCGACGTCAAGTGTTCAAAATTGCGCCACAATTAAATGCTATGTGTCAGAAATAACGACCTTTGATAACGACCGAGAATTAGAAGAAATAGTATTATATATAACTTATTTGGAGTTAAGAACGTATCAAGAACGTAAGGCCTATTTCTGATAAATTATTAAATGTACGAACTCAATTGTGACGCAATTTTGTACGGGAAACCCAAGAAATAAATACATTAGTATAACACGGGTGCGATCAAAATGCGATTGAACCTTGTCTGAGTCTTTGAACTAAAACTTTCGTAAGTCTCATTTGACTCGTCAGTCAATTGAAAAGTTAGCCGATATCCACAGCCAGTTAATTTGCATGCAAATAAACGCAGCCAATAATGTACGGGTAATAATATCCGTGTATGTACATGGAATATGGATTATTACCTGTAAACGCATAACGTGGTTGGCAAATTCTGGTGCTGCACAGAAATGTCATATTATAAAAACTAAAACTGTGGCCTTTACATCTACGTAATGAGATGATTCAGCGTCTAGTGATACCTTCACTCACACTAGATGGGTGAAGGGAGCACCCGGACGCTGCAGTGCCTGGGAGATTGGTTTAGATGGAGAAGGCCTGCCCAGCACCTAGTATATATATATATATATATATATATATATATATATATAGCAGCCGATATACCTACGTCTCACTGTACGGCACAGTCCTTCTCTCAGAGAGAGAGAGTATGGAGAAAGAGCAGGAGAGGCTTACTTTGATTATCGCCCGTACTGAAAATACATAATATTATAATATTTCTTGTTTAATATTTTTGCAGTGGTAGACCACAGTCCAGTACAACGCCGGCTTCTCATTTGGGAGGTCGTGAGTTCGAATCCCGGTATGTACCAATGACTTTGTTTTCTAAGTTTCATACACTTGTTATAGAAGTAATACCGCTCGTTAACCATAAAGGCAAACATAGTAAGGAAACCTGAGTGTCTGAGGTGGTCACATACCTCAGCGCTTGAAATTGCCAGTCCGCGGTGAGCGCGCATGGTCATTAAGCCCATACACTCTGTCTGAGAGAAGGCCTGTGCCCTGCAGTGAATATAAGCTACTAAAAAAGGTATTGGTAAGTACCTCTATAGGAAATGCTTGATATTGACAATCAAAAGTTTACTGTTGGACCCCACACTATACTGTAATCTGTATAGTGAGGACCTCGTCATGATTGACAGCGTTCAAAGTTGGCGAAGATTACATAATCATATTGTCTACTTAGGTACTCCTTAGCCTTAGGTACTCCTTAGGTACTCCTATCGGTGGTAGCCTAGTGGGTAGAACATTGGACTCGGAAGCGGGAGGCCCAGGTTCGATTCCCAGTGCATGCCCGTACCTATGACTTTTCTTTCTAAGTTATGTACATTTGTGAAGTTATAGTAGCAATACTATCAATACCCTTCGCTAACGGTGAACGAAAACATCGTGAGGAAACCTGGGTGTCTGAGCTATTCACATACCTCAGCGCTTGAAATCGCCAATCCGCGGTGGGCACGAGTGGTGATTAAGCCCATACTCTCTCTCTCTGAGAGAAGGCCTGTGCCGTACAGTGGGACGTATATAGGCTGCTTATACTTAGGTACTAAACAAAAATCGAGAGTGGCATAAAAATGTTGAGTTACAAAATGAAATTAGTTAAAAATAAGAAAAAATAAAAGGCAACATTTTTGAAATCAATTTTGCGAAGAGTGGTGAGGGGTGTAAGGTGTGTGGGTGGATGTGTTGTGTATTGTGTTGTGTTTATGTATGATGTGATGAATGAGAGGAAGGTGTGAGTTTATGAAATGTACAGTAGGTAATGTAATAATTTAAAGGATATCGTCAGTTGAGTCATAGCCTAAGCCGATAAGGTGGGTGAAAACATTCCGCTTGGTTTCAATGAGTAGGCAATTCTTCAGCTGACATGACATGTACGGAACAAATAAAATGAAAAAATGTGACATAGCACCTTCATCCACTCATGTCTTCAATTGTTAAAAATGGAAGTGGAAGGGCCAAGAAAGGGTAAAAAAGGTTTCGTCCTGGGGAGGGGGATTCTTATATTATCTGTGTGTTTGGTAGATCAGAGAACCGGTCATAGGCTAATTAATATGGCAAAACAACGTTTGCTACGTCAGCTAGTAATTTATAACTATTAGAACCGAAAACAAACACTCCCAGCGCCATCTTTATGACTGTTTGCGTACCAACAGAGCCGGAGCGGAGTGGAGAGCGGCGTAGAGTCGGTGTAGGTACTAAGATCTTATGCCCTGGCCACACGGAGGGGACGTGGGACGAGGGCGCGGAAAAGACGCGACGCATGGTATAGAGTTCGCGCCCGCGCCCGTCTCTTCTGTGTGGGTTTCGTCTCGTCCCTTCAGTACATTTAGTATGAAAGCGAATTAGAAAGACGACGCGTCTTTTTCGCACCCGGCCCACGTCCCTTCTGTGTGTCTCGGGCCTATACCTTTCACAGCTAGCGACCTATATAATATACCAGTTTCGGAGCAATTGTATAGAGATGGAGCTAGCCTCGCAAAAGTTTCCAGTCTGTTCGGAGTCACCCTGAAGTATAAGACTATTGCAATAGTCTTATACTTCAGGGTATTATAATAATACTAGCTGACCTGGCAAACGTTGTTTTGCCATATTAATTAGCCCAAGACCTACTCAGACCTATCAATATACACAAAAAAATAATAAAAATTGGTAAAGCTGTTTCGGAGGAGTTCGGTAACAATCACTGTGACAGTGTGTGACACGAGATTTTTATATAGGTACTGGATTACTTGGAGACAGTGTGACTAAAAAAGCTTTACTTTTACTACTGAGGCAGTTTTGAAAAAAAAAAACAATAAGTTGGTGCATACCACGAGCATACCTTTATAGACTAATAATAATAATAGTTTATTGACCAATAATATTACAAGGATCTACAACTAAGAATAGTTACGAGTACATGAGATGACTTAAATTTATAGTAGCCTCTGTTGCCGAGCTAAGCATAAAGCCTGTATTACGGCATCCAGCGCCAACTCCCACGGAATATGTCAAGGTAAAGTATTCTAATAAATATATTATAATGTTTAACAAAGAAATAATTTAGAAGAAATTTAAGTAAGTGCAAGGTTAAAATAAATAACAATGTATTTGTGATAATATGCATCCTTCAATAACGTGTCTTACCTATATTTTTTCTCTGGGATTTTGAATTATGAAAGGTATGAAATGTCGGGCATTCCCGAACATAAGGCCCGCAAAGGGTGTTAACCTACGTGTAGCAGCGTCAATCAAAACCCAAGATAAAAAGAATACATTCAGATACATTCCGAAACAGAATTCCGTGTGGCGCCGGATTAAGAATAGCGTCACTCCATTACCTTCCGTGGATGTTGTAGAAGGCGACTAAGGAAATCAATTACCAGGTGACGGGCAGCAGCGTCTTCCTGAGATTCCAACCGCATAGGTACTGCGATCGCCAACCCACCTTCCAAGCGTGGCGATTACGGCAAAACCCCTCATGGTTATGAAAACCACGAAGGAGGCCTATGTCCTGCAGTGGGCTCAAATGGCTGATGATAATGATGATGATGATTGTCAGAAACAAGAAGATTTTGAGTACAATCAACGAAATGCATCAAGTTACGTTAAGGGCGACTTTGCAACGAAAATGTAATGGTTTAAGTACCTATATTTCCGACCTAACGCGCCTTGGCACTAGTGCTATATTTGAAATCGGCTCACCTTGATATCGAATTCAATACATTGGTATAAATCACGCCATCTTGATCTCGCTGTGCCAACATATCGAACTCGTGGATCATGCTGAATCTGAGTGCAAATAAAACGCATCGTAAAGTCCAAAATATCTACTTATTACTTATTTTTGATGCTAAAAGTAACATACACACAACGTTTAAGCCAAAAACGGAGTAGGTACAAGCAAAAGGAAAACAATCCATTCATATTAACAAGAGCTGGTGACCGAAAGTTGTAAGCAGCCCAAAAAGGTACTGTTCCGATAAAATTTATTGTCAACATTCAGGTAGAGATGAAAAGGCCTTTTACGACTGGGCGTGAGCATTTTATGTGAGAGAAACGGCACTGGAAATAACCTCAACCGGTCAATCGGATTGGCTTTATGGAATTCGGGATTGAGTGCGCGAGTTTGACCGATATGTCGCATGGTAAGCAAATTCTTTTTCCGTTTCCGTGTGGCGCCGGATTAAGAATAGCATTACTCCATTTCCTTCCGTGGATGTCGTAGAAGGCGACTAAGGAAATCAATATCCAGGAGACGGGCAGCAGCGTCTTCCTGAGATTCCAACCGCATACTGCGATCGCCAACCCGCCTGCCAAGCGTGGCGATTATGGCAAAACCCCTCATGGTAATGAAAACCACGAAGGAGGTCTATGTCCTGCAGTGGACGTCGAATGGCTGATGATGATGATGAAGCAAATTGATTCTAAGCCTGCTTGGAATACAGTTATAAGGGAGGCCTCGGTCCTGCAGTGAGCGTCAAATGGCTGATGATGATGATGGAACACAGTCAGGTTAATAATGCGGCGGGGCCCAAAAGGCAAGTAATATTTTTAGGTCGTCATCATCATCATCATCATTAGCCATTTCACGCCCACTGCAGGGCATATGCCACCCTCATGGTTTTCCAAGCTTCCCGGTCTTGTGCCGAGCGCATCCAGCCACTCCCCGCCACAATATGTTTATCTCGTATGTAAGTATGCTCGTGCGTACGTAGTATGTCTGATTCTATGTTCCCTCATAACTCCTTAATTCGTTTGGACATATAACATTTCAATCAATTCGTCGTGTTTGCATGAGTGTAATAGGCTAAATGAAATCAGTATAAATCTCACCAAAATATTAAAAGGAGAAAAATACAAACTGTAAAAAACAAATATGATCGGACTGCTGAGCACGGGCGAAACCCAAATTCAACAATGTAACTCCTTGCGATGTACCTAGGTTGGTCCCTGCTAGGAAGTTAATGCTCGGCAGTCACGTTGCTGGTTATTATTTGATTCAGTTTTTTAACCTCAATGGTTTAATTTTCAGAAAAATACAAGCCAGTCTTTTACCCAAGCTCAGTGTGAAAGTACTTTTTTAAGAAAACCACCCTGTGCGGTATTTTATGACTCACAGTTTCTAATTTCAGATTGCCACTAATTGTTTTCATGATGTTCAGAAAGTTATGTAATGAACCATCATCTTATGATTAAATCAGAATGCGAGCTTAATTGACACTTAAGATAATCTTAAGTGGCTAACTCGGGTTTCTGCCTACCCCTCCAAAATACAGGGTTAAGTTTATGTATACTATGATCACATTTATTTCGCTAAGCCCAACAATGTAATTAAGGAACATTTACCACGGAAAATAACTACAATCGGTATTGTTGCCAAAGTTTATCAGGTAAAAGTATATACACGCACAACTTCAGGCCAGACTAGAGGTAAGTTTGTCCTTTCAAAGACTTCCGTAACACGCTTGTAAAGGGAACCTAGATTTGATCAAGTTTATCGTTTGTCCCGGGTCTCTATCCATTTTTTTCCTTCACCATTAGCCAGTAGTATTGCTACTATAACTTCATAAATGTATATAACTTAGAAAACAAAGTCATAGGTACATGCCCGCACTGGGAATCGAACCTGTGTCTCTCGCTTCCAAGTCCAAAGTTCTACCAATTAGACTACCACTGCTTCCTTACTCCTTACTCACTTACTTTGCCATTGCAACATTTACTTATGTGCAATAAACGTAATTATAATAATAAACTACGCTTACTCATATTTTGTAAGCGTTATTGTGATAGTGGCAAGTGATATTGCGTAGCGTAGTTATAAATTATTCTACCAATCACTCAGAAATCAATAATTTATTTCAACGTAAAAAATTACATTCTATTTGCTGAATGTCAATGTACTCTGTTACTATGTTAGCCGCTGCCTTCTGGCCGTATTTGTAGTGGAGAAAAAGGCAGCGGGAAAAAAAACTCCACTCTGACCATCTGTTCTCAAATCATCTTAAACTTATACATCAAAGCCTATATGATATGATTCCGTGATACCCGCAAATAACTTTAAAAGCCAAAATAAGGTAGGAGTTGGAAAAACATGAATGCTGCGGCCAGACACGCGAACAGCACCCGTTCACGAGCATAGCGCAGGGGTCAGCCATCACCAAAATTAACCATTTTAGAGGGAAATAGGTAACCCGGCCACCATGCCACCATTCGAATGACCTTAGCAAACATGCAGATAGCAAACTTGTCAGCTGTAAAATGTGTGTTATACTTATTAAAATGAAATCACGTCGTCAGTACACCTTTATAAACCTAAATAAATTATAATATTAACTTAATGTTAAATTATATACTTAATGTAATAGGTACAACGTAAAAGATTGTAAGTTGATGATATAGTTATGTACCAGTTACTTTGCTTATTGATATGATATACGACTCGGGGCCTTTCGAGACAAAAGCTTTCCAGTTTCACCCATAAAAATTCATCAAGAAGTACAGCCAGAGTGTACGGTCGCAAAATAAAAAAGGGATACAATTAAATTACACAGAGAGTAAGCGTTGTGTAGTGTTCAGTCTTAAATGCGCAATTCCTGGAACATACCTTTTACGGCCTTTAAACTTATTTTTAATTTTTAGGGTTCCGTACCTCAAAAGGAAAAAACGGAACCCTTAAAGGGTCACTTTGTTTTCGTCCGTCTGTCCGTCTGTCCGTCTCTCCGTCCGTCCATCCGTCTATCCGTCTGTCAGTCCGTCCGTCTGTCCGTCTGTCTGTCCGACTTTGAAAACTATACATTTGTTATTAAATCATAAAAAAAATGTATTTGAAGTTCGGGAATAGTTCGAAAAAAATTGTAAGGCTCGATTCCTGAACTATTTATAATATGTTAGTACCGAAGTATCCACATTTGTACTGAACCCTCGCATTTTTCCGGTTTTATTTATTTAAAAAAAATTACGATTTGGTACGATTTTTCTACTTTGCGGTGGCACTGTTCCATATTTTACTTAAAACCGTATGTGTTATAAAGAATGTTTCGTGTAGTTGACCGTATAAAGCGCGTTATGAAAAATTATAAGTCCTAATATTTACATAAACACATGGAATAAATTTTATTGCATGAAGTTTAAATAAAGATTAGTGTTAATATGAAATTATTTGCCAAACAAGCTAAGGGTATTTAAGCCAGCTCAAAATATAAACCTCTTAATGTAGTTGCATTTTAATGTAATTGTAATAAATTAATTTAAGCTAGCCAGTAACTACAAAATTGTTAATGTGCGTAGTAGAGTTAGATAAGATTAGCAAAGGCCTAGTTGATAAAAAATGAGAAATCTGTGAAACGATTCCTCTGAGTTCTTCATTTCACGGTACCGTAACGAACACAATGCTCTCTACTTCATGACAAGTGGAACTTGTTGTGATTTATGGCAGCCAATGGAAACACTATGTGGGAGCCGGCGGAACTAGCAAAACTCACTGATTGCGACGGGCTTTGTGAAGAAAAAAGATTGAAAAGAAACTGACTGGAAATATTGGCTTCAGGAGTTATGTTAGACTCGACTTTGAAATTGTGTTGGTTTCACAAATTGGGTTACTGTGCTCGCGGAAATTGCCTAGATGCAGTTTGCTGATACGATTGTGCACTGTGCATTTGCACATCTAAATTGTATGTCAAGAAACGAGCCTTGGTTCAGTGTGCGTGGGATGATAATAAAGTACGGTTCTGAAGATTCTATCTATACGCTTCACCTTTGTAAAATTATAGACTTCTCTAAACAAGGTCGTTATAAATACAAAATGAAGTAAAAACACTGCCATTCACAAGTTACTCAAGTGTGGTTGTTTACACACAGATTTTATTTCTATAAAATTATGTTTACGTAACTTATGGGATCAGGCGTCACGTAGTGAAGGTTGATAATATTAAGGCGTTATAGCGCCTTAAATACATGTTGAAAAAATATTTTTTCAATTTAATAGTGATTATATAACTCTGAACTTGGCAGGAATGAAAATGGGGTTGAATATTACTTTTGCAATAGAAATACATACGTAAACTCACGCCTGTATCCCGGAGAGGTAGGCAGATACCAGGGACTGCCACTTGCCACGATCTTGCAATAGGAAATACATATTTTCAAAATAGGGCTTTTTTCGACAACCAGAGAGAGATATATTGTATTACAAAAAGCAACACATAGTCACCAATAGCTACTTAGCGAACCGCATATGGCAAGTTGCTTGGATGATTCTAAAATTTAGAAGAATGCTAAAGTTTGTACCGAGAGTAAAACAATTGTGCATTTTCTTGAACCGTAGCACACATTTACTTCAATACAATTTATGAAATACGTATTTCAAATTTCGATTTGAAATGGGTACCAAAGTTTGTGCGGAGAGAAAAATATTAATTGTTGTAAGGTTTCCTTGTTCATTTCATTCGATCACATTGTACTCTGTGCTAATTTTAGCTCTAAACAAGCAATTTACATTTACTTAACTTCAGATATTTATTTTCGTTCTAGTTCACACCTTTAAATTCATAATAACCATCGGTCGTAGTCTGCGCGACAATATATCTCAATGTCACTTTCTCATCTTTCACGTGAATTCAATCTATCGCTCTCTCCCTTTCTAGAGCCGCTGAACTAGCCCCTTAAGCTCTCCAGACCACTTAGCCAAAACCTACATCAGATATGTCAAGGCCGCGGAAATTTATGCGCCAGAATTTGTTGAGTTTCAGGTAAAATGCGGCAGCACTTCAAAGTAATAGTTATTTATAGGCATACTATTAAAGGCTCCGGTTCATATATCTCGACGGGCTTACGTATTGAGCGCTGTGATTACGTCGGCCGCAGGATAAGCCTGGTGGCCCGAGGCTTCAGGGATAACTCAGAAATATATGAGAAATACCACTTGGGCGTTTTACCCGACAGCGAACGCAAAGGAGGGTCATGTTATAGGTATGTATGTGCATACATACATACGTTGTATATTTACGATTAATTTTGATAAACGTGGTGTGAAATGATAGGTTTTGACGGCTGTAAGACGTTATGGAAAATTTTTTATTAAAATCTTTGTCAAAACCGGTCAACCCATTTGGCCGCATCAAATAAAAAAAAAACTTCTTATGAAACATGAAACCCGATTTCTTGAAAATCATAAAAAAGGCCTAGATGAGTCTGTTAAATTCTCAACCGCAAGCAGGACCAAATCAACTGACTTACAATAAATCGAAAGGAGAGTTCCCACTTGATGAGGTTGACAATTCAGAAAAGTCATCTACGCTTTACTGTCGACCTCGTGGCGCAGCGGTAGTGCATTTGCACACCATGCGAGAGGTCCCGGGTTCGAATCCCGGCTGGGGACAAAAAAAAACCCCAGGTCTTGGATGTTTACATGTTTGTTATGTCGTTGTTTCTGGTTCCCACGACACAGGGTATCCTAATGTGGGGCCAGAAGCAATGTATGTGCCTGTATGTAAATGTTTCATTAAATGTTTCATGTTTCAAGACTTTTAGCGGTCGGGTTTTTCGTTCGTATAATATTTCCTAATTTCTTTATTCCAAGCCTCTCTAAGAGGGTCACCTCCAACATTTCCTCTCTTCTCTTATCCAAGCGAAGTAGGTCCTGTCCACTCTAATCTATACACAGATAATGTTGATTAGTTATATGTATAAATGTATAAATTGTGTATATAATGTATTGTATTGTATTACACTATATACCGACAGTGATTATAATACAATACAATACAATACAATGCAATGCAATGCAATATAACATTTTACACCTTATACAACTATTTCAGAGTTAGCAAATAAACTGTATTACTGACGGTGGTACAACTTGCGGATCTATTTTATTTTGTGTGCGTCTGTCGTTACATCGAACGAACATCTACGAAAGTGGATGAAACTCGGTGAACTTGTCATATTGTGTTGCTATTTGTCGACAGGAAGAGGCGAGGTTTTATTACGAATTGATAGAGGTGAGAGAGGTCGCGCATGCGACGACTAATGAATGTTGATGAAGCGAAACATGTTTGTCAGGATCGTGGCGAAAAGCAAACCCTGGCCTCTGCCTCTGTACTGTATGACAGAGGTGAAACTTTAGTGAGGTGGGCTAGTTGATCGTCATTTGTCTTAGTTTATTTTCGCACGCACTTTTAAAAATATTTCCTGACCAAGTCCTATGAGAAGTGTAAATAGTTGACTAGGTGACCACAAAAATGCGAAAATCTGGACGTTTTGTTCTTAGATTTATTAGATTTTTTTATCCAATATATTTTTTTTATTTTGTATTTTTTTATGGTCTTTTTGCCTCGCAGTATCGGTGTTTGAAAGATAATTGTTAAAACCATACAGGTTACATAAAATGTAAATTCCCCTATATAGGGCAATGATTCACCGAAGGCTGCGACTTTGGCAGGCAATAAATTTTTTTTATTCAAGCTGATTTCATTTTATAATTTTATTAAATTCGCCTGCCAAAGTGGCACCCTCCGGTGAATAATTTATTGTTGGTATTTTTTTTTATTTAGATTGTTCTGCGATGTTAGCAAGTTAATTCAGATGAAGAGAATCGGCTTTGTTTTCGGTGGATACAAATTTCAACACTTCGTTTAAGAAAATTCGATTCATTGAAATAAAACGACACACTCACATATCTCCGCCAGAAAAACCAACATATGCCTACAAACGACAGAGCGTATGTCACAGCAACGTTTGTCGTCAAATTGTCCGAGTAAAGTGGGTAGTTTCAGTTGAACAGTGGCTCCAGTGAATGCGCCGTTGGCACGACACGAGTTTTGAATGTAGCGCCTCGCCGTGCGTTTTCATCTGTGAAGGAAGTCGCAGATTTACTATAGCTCAGGCGAGATGTGGGGTGAGAGCTGGGTAGCTGGGTGCTGGGTTGGCCGGCGGCGGTCGGGCGGCGGCAGAGTGGCGGCCCGTGACGTCAGCCCGGGGGCGCAGGCTCCGCGCGCAGTCGCCCCATACACCCGCGCCCGCCACTTTCCGGGCGGCGCGCGACGCCTCTACTCGCTCGACCGCCCGCCGCAACTTTCGGCTACCCGCGCCGACGCCGTCGCACCAAATAACTTTTTCTGGACGATAGTGCGCTTCCATCAACTGCCGCACTTCTCGAAGTTGATCGAAGGACTAAGGAACGTGAAGTGGCCACAGTTTGCTGGTGTTTGGACGAAAGTTCGGATGTAAACGTTAACTGTAAAGTTGGGCAGGTAAGATTTGAATGTGTTCCGAGAAAAGTTGTTTATTTATTTTTTAATTGATGTCTGTTTAGGTGTAATTAACTCGTTAAGTAGACGTGTGTAGAGGATTGTTATCTGGTATTGCTTTGGAATATTTTGAATCAGTTGTGTGAGGCTGGTTGCGTAACTGGCTGCGCCTAGATCTAATTCGTGGCTTACGGATGACGCCACAGCGCCGATCCTTTAATTGATCAACTCCAAAAATGCTAACGAAGCAGGGGTACTATAATCAAATTACTCTTTTTTCCCCTTTACAAAGATTGTAATGAAAATATTTTTAAGAGGTTTTTTACGGTTTATTTCGCAAATCGAATCCAAGAGGACAATCCAACCTTGTAAAGGGGGATAAAGTGCTTTATTTATAATTTGAATACATTTACAACATCTCTAGAAATTTACTCAAATTACCAATTTGTACCAGTTTGTACAAATTTTGAGTAGTGAATGTTACAATTAAATATTAAGAAACTTAAAATACTCGCAAAATCCCCTAACCGTGAAAGAAAAATGCTTTTTTTCTGAAACACTTTCTCTTTTTCGTGATGCGTTAAGCCTTCTCCGCAATTTCCGGGACTGAAGTCTCAATGCCTTATTACTTTCTGACATCTTAGCAAGACAATACAAAAATCATTATCCTCGCAGCGCCCTATGGGCCAGTGTAGAAGGGTGTTGAATAGAGACATTGGATTTGCATTTTAGTTTAAAGGCCAGTCCCGGGGCACCCGCGGAACACTTACCACGGCTACGCCGACACAAAGTAATCTGTACTAAGAGGCTATTTCACAGAAACAGCTTGCTGTCTTTATTGCATTTCATTTCAGAGTCCGCCAGACGGAAAGGGGTGTTTGCCTGAATTAATAATTTGTGTATGAGATTTTGCCGACTCTGATGTTTTAACGCAACCGCGCCTCTGATTAAAGTTCCGAGGGATGAAAGAGATACCGTATCTCATTAAAAGGTGCAAACAAACATCCAGTTTTTTAGTTCATCGTAGACCTATGTTACTAGAAAGGAATGATATATTGACACACATCTAATACATCTATTACACAAAAGACAGTCATCAAACTTCTGTCATAAAAGTTGAAAAGACAAAAAAGAAAAGGTATTTATGTAATCGAACCTATAAGAGATTTAATTAATTATTTATACTTTATTACACACAATACATTTAACAAGACATTACAGATGGTAATTAACAAGAGGGAAAGTAATTTCAGGTATATAAAAATGCCAGCCTGCAGTGATCTGTTTATGTCTGACACAAATATAATTTATTTTGTCACAAAGCCTGTTTAGTTTTTAGTCGTTGGCAATACTTTACATAAAAGGTTGAATGTGTCTGAAATATTCATTAAAATTTTCGACATGAAAGAAAGGGAAACTACCAAAATATCAGTTTCAAAGCAGAATTCAATAATAGTAGTATTCGAGTGTATCGCTAATAGCAGGGTTGCGATGTTTAAAAATAAGTGTTTTGAAATACATGTTATTTTTAGGTTGTTATAGTAGTAATAAAATATACTTTTACCAGCCAAATTAATATTACATACAATTGTAGCATCAAATTTCTTAATGAAATGCAATTAAGTGATCTCCATCTGTACACTCAATTTCACTGGTCTATAGGTACCTCGTAATCTCCAAAACCTATACAGATCTTGACCGTATGTCAGAAAAGAGCCAAGTATATACATAATTATGCATGTTACCATGGTTGATTTTTAGTCCATATATGGACTATGGCAACAGCCAAGTCATAGTCATCGATAAGCCTAGAATTATATCTAATATTGACTTCCAGTAGCTTCCTAAAGTTCAATTCGATAATGATCTCATTCCGTTTACTGAGAAGGTGAAGAACTTGTTTATACCTGAGGTCATGGATTCGATTCCTACTGGGGGTCACCGTACATTTGTACAAATGGCCTTAGTCTATTAGCCCGTCTAGGGTGTATTAACCCATATTATGTTTATGATGTCCTTGCCTGATTACTATAGCAGACCAGGGCAAGTGATTAAGTAGTGTGGAAGTTATTATTATTATTATCATTATTTTGATGGTGGTGTTTTTTGTGGGTGCTGTAAAACACCACCACCAATTGGTGTTTTTCGTGGGAGCCGCAGCTGGTGGAAGTGTGCCGAAAAATTTTGCCTTCAGCAGCCTCCTTGAGAAGGTTACCAAATTTCCTACCAACCAAAATTGCGTTGGCATAATCTCTCTTAGGCCAAATTATACCACTCTCTTAAATGTGGCTGCTGATGATGCAAAAATTGCGCTGACACAATCTCTCTTAGGCCGACTTGCACCACTTTCTTAA
Source organism: Yponomeuta evonymella (assembly GCA_963969515.1). Lineage (NCBI taxonomy): Eukaryota > Metazoa > Arthropoda > Insecta > Lepidoptera > Yponomeutidae > Yponomeuta > Yponomeuta evonymella. Next base: position 12,814,802 of record OZ018349.1, read on the forward strand.
ATGTGGCTGCTGATGCTGCACAAATTGCATTGGCACAATTTCTATTGGGCCGAAATGCACCACTTTCTTAAATGTGGCTGCTGATGATGCACAAATTGCGCTGGCACAATCTTTCTTAGGCCAACTTGCACCACTTTCTTTTATGTCGCTGCTGATGATGCACAAATTGCGCTGGCACAATCTCAATTAGACCGACTTGCACCAGTTTCTTAAATGTGGCTGCTGATGCTACACAAATTGCTTTGGCACAATCTCTCTTAGGCCAACATGCACCACTTTCTTAAATGTGGCTGCTGATGATGCACACTTCTATAGGTTTTTTAAGCACAGTAAACCTGTTCCTGGGGATGGTTACATTAGTGATGATTATGATGACTGATGGGATCAGAGAGCTTGCTTTTGTGAGAACTCAGAGAGATTACGGGCTTAATTATCAAGCGTGCCCACCGTGGATTGGCAATTTCAAGCGCTGAGGTATGTGAACACCTCAGTTACTCAGGTTTCCTCACGATGTTTTCCTTCACAGTTAGCGAGTAGTATTGCTACTACAACTTTAAATATTGTAACTTAGACAACAAAATCATTGGTTCAAACCGGCATTCAAACCCACGATCTCCAGAATATGAGACGAGCATTTTGCCGCTCTGTTACCCCCGCTTTTTGTAATTTGCTTATATATTAGAGGTTAAAGTATGAAACTGCCGATTTGTACTGAAAATCTAAATTATTTATTTTTTAAATTTTTAACAAATTTATTTAATCAAAATAGTTGCCATTATTATCTATACATTGCTGCCATCTAATGGGAAGGTCATTAATGCCTTTGCGATAGAACTCCGACGATCTAGACTGCACAAACTGTGTGAAAGCATTTTGTACTGCCTCCTGGGAAGAAATCTTCTTGTCACGTAGATAATTGTCCAAATCACGAAAAAAATGGTAGTCCGTTGGAGCAAGGTCTGGTGAATACGGAGGATGACGAATGGTTTCTAACTGCAGTTCCTGAAGGGTCAAAATGGTTTCTCGTGCTGTGTGAGGTCTCGCGTTGTCGTGGAGCAATAATGGTGAAGATCGATTCATGAGTCGGGGCTGTTTTACTGCTAGTTTTGTCAACATGGTTCGGAGTTCGGCACAATAGACATCTGCCGTTATTGCTTGACCAGATCGGAGAAAACTATAGTGAATAACACCATGCTGAGACCACCAAACAGTTACCATTACCTTTTTATTGGTAAGTTTTGCTTTAGGACACTGTTGTGGCATTTGACCTGGGGTCAGCCATTGCATTTTTCTTTTCCGGTTATCATAAAGAATCCACTTTTCATCACATAATACAATTCGATCCAATATTCCTTCATTTCTGTACCGGTTCAACAAGGCAACGCAAGTTTCAACACGCGTTTCTTTCTGCAGATCAGTCAAATCATGAGGCACCCATTTTTCGTATTTTTTTATTTTATTGATTTGACGCAAGTGAGTCAATATTGTGGGTAAGGTAACGTTAAACCATGCCGCTAATTCCTGGGTAGTTTGACTAGGGTCGGCTTCCACTATCTCTCTTAATTCATCGTTATTCACCTGTGTGGGCGGTCTTCCTCGTGGCTCGTTCTTTAAGTCGAAATTTCCATCACGAAAGCGTTTAAACCAAAATCGCACGGTGCGTTCATTAGTAGACCCCTCTCCAAACGCAGCATTGATATTGCGGGCTGTTTCTGCCGCGTTAGTTCCGCGTCGGAACTCGTATTCAAAAATCACTCGAATTTTCGCAGTATCCATCTTTCTTGTCTAAATTGAATAACAAAAACAATTGAAAGTCGATATTCAAATGTTTCACATTTTTTAAAAAAAGAACATAATAAAAACCATTTGAAAAAAGTTTCATTCGAAAACCTCAAACCATGAAGATTCTATGTCAATTCAAAGAACATATTGCAATAAAACGGCAATTTCACACTTTAACCCCTATTATTTATATGTGTAAATGTAAATTCTTGGTTAATAAAGAATATTTTATTCAATTAAATTACATTATTAGGTTATCAAATTATATAAGTCGGTATCCATGGGTTTACTTCACAGTCATATTTAATTCCTACAGAATTAGAGGTAAAGTTGGTTTCATATGGCATCTTACAGGCATTTCTGAAAGTTACTACATGTGTTAAAATGTTATACATTATTTATGAGTATGGCCGTTACGAATTGTTGGCAAACTATGAAACAATAAGTATCTCTCTCTTATTTGCATTAAATTTTAGGCAATGCAGCTTGCATACCTATTTTTATACTTATTTCAGATAAAAATTTCATCACAATTTCGGTTATATTTCATTACGTGTTCAAACTATAACGATTCCACCGAACCATCGCGAAGTCTATTACAGTTCCATGCTTTGATTAAGGGCCCTTTGGACCCCACAAATTGGACCCAGACCTCGATTCGGTCCCGACCAATTAGAGATTAATTGAGGTGTTAAGACCCGCGCAGGAATCGTTTTCCTTAAATAAATAATTGATAGTACCAAATAAAAGTTTCTAAACTGTAAACCGACTACTATGTGATGGGGAAAGTAGTATTCACAAACGCTGATATATGGAAAAAATGTTTTTTTGTCGCTTGCAATATTTTTTATATTGTGGTATATTTATAGAATCAGAATTTGCTTTTGTTCATTTGAAACTATTAAAAAAAATCAGAAGCTCCCATCTTACGTCAGGAAGATTTGGTTCGTATAAACTGGAGTATATGTTACCCGCACCGTGATACCTGATTCATCAAAATCGGATGAGTACCTAGTTTAGGTGTAGCGGTGAAAAATCTGTAAACACAAATACGCATATTATATATCATAAGCAGCCTATATACGTCCCACTATAGGGCACAGGCCTTCTCTCCGGGAGAGAGAAAAAAGCGGTGGTAGCCTAGTGGGTAGAACATTGGACTTGGAAGCGGGAGACCAAGGTTCGATTCCCAGTGCGGGCATGTGCATGTGACAGCACCTATGATTTTGTTTTTTTAAGTTATGTACATTTGTGAAGTTATAGTAGCAATACTATCGCTAACTGTGAAGGAAAACATCGTGAGGGAACCTGAGTGTCTGAGCTATTCACATACCTCAGCGCTTGAAATCGCCAATCCGCGGTGGGCACGCATGGTGATTAAGCCCATACTCTCTTCCTAAGAGAAGGCCTGTGCCATACACATTATATACATACTGATAAATCATTAATCTTACTTTTGGCCGTGCCAGAGTCGATTGAAAAAATGAAGCTTTTCTTAACGAAAATACGTATTACGTAGTGTGTGGATTTGCTCAGAACCTGTTTATAAATCGATAGAGGTTATAAGAACATGTAAACCGAACTTCTAAGCTGAGGATTTTTGAACGCATAATGTTTTTCTTATGAACCCATACAATTATTTGCATTGCTAAACAATAAAAGGACAATTTTCGAGGTCCAAAAGGTTCAACAGGCCCAACAGGCCATTGGATTTCACACTGTCAATTAGGCGAACGATACAAAATAACAAGCCCGCATCTGAGGACACACAGGGGGCGTTCTGGTTGGGCTGGCAGTTTATGCTGCAAGCGATAATTGTACTGTAAAAAGGCTCTTATTTATATCGGTCTTATTTATAAAAACACTATTCCTCTGGAACACCCCTCTGTTTAATTTAATTAATCTGTAGCAGTTTTATTAATTTGTGGTTTTTCCGTTTGCCACAGACTATTTAAACTGCCTCGTGTTTTAAGGAATCGTGTTCTTATAAATACCTAAGACCGTAAAATTGCGCTTTACCCAGAAACAGTTTTAGGGTTCCGTACCCAAAGGGTAAGGTCCGTCCGTCCGTCCGTCTGTCAGCAGGCTGTATCTCATGAACCGTGATAGTTAGACAGTTGAGATTTCACAAATGATGTATTTTTGTTGACGCTATAGTAACCAGTACAAAAAACAAAACAAAATTAATATTTAAGGGGAGCTGCCATACGAAAAACGTTATTTTTTGCTGTTTTTTGCTTGATATTAATAACGGCAAAAAGTAGACGCTTGATATATTCAAATGATGTATAGATAATGGTACGGAACCCTTCGTGCACGAGGCCAAGTCACACTTGGCCAGTTTTTTTTTCATTTGGTCTATTATCAGTATAGTTAAGTAAATTTTCGTATTTCTAACTGAAACTTTCTGGCAGAGTAAAGTCAGAGTAAACATTTTCAGTCATTATTGGAAAGGCTCACAAAGTCATTTATTACTCTGGCATTCTCATAGAACACAATAATTGGTCTTCTGTACACTTTTCTCTTGCATATTATGCGATTTCAAGTACAATCGACTTAATTAATCCTAGTCCGCATTGTATCAGGAGATTTATTTATGAACTACTCGTAGCTGACTCGGCAAACGTTGTTATGCCATATTAATTAGCCTACGACCTATTCTCAGACGAAACAAAAATACACAAAAAAAATCATAAAAATCGGTGAAGCCGTTCCGGAGAAGTTCGATAACAAACACTGTGGCACGACATTTTTATATTAGATGTCGATACTCAGTTACGTTGACTTAACGTGTGGGAAATAACGCTGTTTCTGAATAGAACGGCTTCTGTATTGTCAAAGCCTGCTTTTACGTATCCAATTGCGTTTAGTGTATGTTGACTCGATTTTCTATTTAACGATGATTAGATTGTGAATAATTTTGCTTCAAACGGACCGATTGGTTTTCACAGGCTGTGAATACGAATGAATAATTGAACAAATGTTGTTGATTGGACTTATATGATCTTCTTAGGTAGTACTCGTACCAACTATTGCAATACAATTAAGATGATTTGAGAAAGGATGGTTAGAGTCGAGTTTCTTTCGCTGTCTTTTTTTCTCCGCTACAACTCAATCCGAAGACACCTGATAACATTATACAATGATATTCAAGAAACATAATGTACATTCTTTGCGTTAAAAAAAATTAAGAAATACCTTAGTTTTTTATGTACATGATGATAATAACAACAATAACATCTTTATTTCATCAACTTAAGGTACACTATCTTAACGGTGTTCGGAGCCTCCATTCAAGCAAAAATATGCCTGTGTTAGGTCACTCTGCTCTTCCATAGCCAGTATAAACTATTGTCTAGAAGTTACACTTAAAAATAACATTTTATTTATAGCAAATTTATAGTGCGTGCGTGCGTGCGTGCGTGCGCGCGTGCGTGCGTGCTTGAGTGCGTGCGCGCGTGAGTGCGTGCGTGCGTGCGTGTGTGCGTGTATGTATGTGTGTGTGTGTGTGTGTGTGTGTGTGGGTGTGTGTGTGTGCGTGTGTGTGTGTGTGTGTGTGTGTGTGTGTGTGTGTGTGTGTGTGTGTGTGTGTGTGTGTGTGTGTGTGTGTGTGTGTGTGTGTGTGTGTGTGTGCTTTTATATTATGGTTTGTACCATTCGATTTGGTCATAACTTCTTTTGGTCGTAGGGAAGACAGTTATGTTTTCTAAGATTAAGTTTAGAGTTTTCTAATAGTAAGTAGATCACTTGATGTGATAATGCAAGATGACATAGTAATAATAATAATAATAAATTTATCTTATTCAGACAACTCAGGTCCAATTAGTGTTAGTAACAGTTGTTTAAAAACTATGTTAATATATATCTAAGTATGTAATGCTGAGATATCTGTCATTTGTTCATTTGGTTCAGTTCATTTCAACCCAAAGGGGTTGACTAACAATTGGGTAACTGTTCACAGCTGTCAGTTAGCTAAAGTGCCTTCAGAAAAAAAACAACTAACAGCTGTTAACAGTAGATTCATAGATTGTTAGCATACAAGAAACCGGTATTATAAACGCGTGAAGAACATAATCTTAATTTGCTTTCTTAGTCGGGTAAAAAACCTGGAGGTGTTTACATAGAAGCCAAATAAGTAACTTAAAGGCTGTTCTTACGTGGAGCAGGCTCGGCTGGGCACGTGGGCTGTTCACAACTTAACTTTTTTTTTTATTCTAATAATATGAGTAAACCTTGGATAAATGTGGTCTGAGAGTTTGATGCATAATTAAATTGCGGACATTTAAAATATATATTTGCTTTCCTATACGTAGTTTTTAATAAGGAAAACTTGTATCCAAAATCATAAATTTTGGTCTTCTTTTCTGAGTCAAAAACTTAGTAGGTACAAGATGAAAAGCATATGCCTTGAATGTTCGCAACTTTATTATCTGTCATACCCTCAGACCACATTTATTAAAGTATACTCATCTTATCACAATCACTAAAATTATTAAATTGTGCGAGCGAGACAGCATCTCTACGTAAGAACAGCCTTAAGTGACAAGTGAAGGCAAGTTAACTGTAACCTGTTTCATCTCGCCTGAATCTGTTACTAAATTGCTTTTAAAGAGGTACGTTACTAATTGGATAAAGTTCAAACAGCTACGAGAAGGTAAACAATTTAAGCTTCACTACACGCTATTGTTACAGCAATTAATTACTTAATGGTTACAAGACGTGAGTCAACATTTAATTAATTACTTAAGAAATCGAGAAGAGGAATTCGGAGGTGAAAAATGTAATTTTTTAGAAGAATAGTTCAGAATAGTGTCATATTTTATTACAAAACTCTAAAAAACTAAAAGACTCGCGCACGAAGGGTTCCGTACCGTTATCTATACAACATTAGACAAAGATCGAATTTGAGAACAGCGCCATCTATTGAAACCAACAACATTGACATTTAGCGACATGACATCGGCGCTGTTAATGTTACATAAATGGCGAGCGCTGTCTTTAGACAACGTTTGTCGTATGGGAGCCCCCTTAAATATTTATTTTATTCTGTTTTTAGTATTTGTTGTTATAGCGGCAACAGAAATACATCATCTGTAAAAATTGGAACTCCCTAGCTATCACAGTTCATGAGATACAGCCTGGTGACAAACAGACAGAACGACGGACAGACAGACAGGCAGACAGACGGACAGTGAAGTCTTAGTAATAGGGTCCCGTTTGGCACCCTTCGGGTATGGAATCCTAAAAATGGTAGGTGGATAGAGGACACTTAATTGCACATAAAAAAAATTAGAACTTAAACAACATACCTAGGTATGTTGTTATTTTCCTGACAATCACAAACAAAATTCCACGCGAGCAAACCTGCCGCCATAGCTAGCAGGTAATAAATTAAATGCAGAGAATAATATATGAAAGAGTGTCGAAAGAAATTTGGCTAGCAAAAGTGTGTGAAAAGGCCGGTAAAGAAGCCCCAGGCGGACATCGGTCAACCAAATAGGCAATGTATCAGCGAAGGGGAAGATAAAAAGTACCTGTAACGTGATTTGATGTACCCACAAATTAAATCCCTTAGGATTTACTTCATTAAAAAGTTTCCTGTGTTCTAATCCAAAATATGGCCAAACGACCGATTTCGTGGAATAATTAATAAATAATCCATCAAAGCGATTATTAATTTTCTGGAAATTACCTTATGTTTAATACGAGGTAACAAACTTGCCACATTTGTATTATTGTGCATCAAGTTGGATGTCAGAGCTACACCGGTGGACTAACTTCCCTCAGCTTCCGAACGAATATTCACTATTATAAGACCTTTAATAATTAAAGTTTCCATGTTGTGACCGAACTATTGTAATTTAAAAGTTTCATAATACCGCTGAAAGACGCTTTGCATTTTTAAACTTGCACTGCGGGGTCGATAAAGAAACCGAGAGAATGGCACAATGAGGCATGCTACCCGACAAATAACTTGAACAAAACGGCTTTGACTTCGCATGGCCGTATTTGGAGTGTCGTGGGCTGGGGGTGCGGGATATGACTTGGCATAATAATAACTCCCAGACAATACAATCACTTGACCTGGTCCCAAACTAGGATACCCTGTGCTATGGTAATTAGGCAAGGACGTCACAAACATGAAAATACACCCAGACTGAGGCCATTTGTACAAATGTGGGGCGGCCTCCAGTAAGAATCGAACCCACCATCTCTGTTTTGGTAGCTAAGCGCCTTAGCGGCTAGACCAATGAAGCAGTCAATCAGAAATCTTTGGACTTCGATTTAGTCATATAAATAGTCATCATCATTCAGCCACAAGAAGTCCACTGCTGGACATAGGCCTCCTCCATGGATTTCCAAAAAGACCGCTTGGAAGCGGCCTGCATCCAGCGCCTTCCACATATCGGCAAGCGCAGCGTAGGACGACCAGCCACAAGATGGACAGATGACCTCATCCAAGTGGCATATAAATAGTATTAACTATATATTTTATATTCATTTATATTTATTTATAATTTATTAATAGTGATATTGCTACTATTAGTGGCTACTATTAGGCAGCGGCTAACATTGTATATTGACATTCAGCAAACAGAATGTATATTTTTCACGTTGAAATAAATTTTTGATATCTGCTATTCGCATCGCTTGTACTGGCGATCTCAGTATATTGGGATGAAAACATTCAATCTTGTAGGATGTAGAATAGGATGACGTTCTCTGTGCCTCCTTTAGCATAACTACGGAGGAAAAAACCATAACATATTATGTAATATATCACACCAAATAAGCAGATGCGTTTCATTAAATAAATGATCCTTACTTTTTTTTTAAATTCTATATGCTTTTGTAAAGAGGACGTAAGAACAAAAAAATATTAGTAGCAATATCACTCGCTGACGGTGAAGGAAAACATCGTGACAGAAAGTGAGTATCTGAAGTATTCACATATCTCAGCGCTTGAAATAAATTGCTCATTTGCGATGGACGCGCATGGTACTTTAGCCCATCCTCTTTCTGAGAGAAGGCCTGCGCCCTACAGTGGGACGTATATAGGCTACATAAAAAATAATGAAAAAACTTGAAAATCAACATTGCTAAACTTCTAAAAACTTCTAATGCAATCTTCGTTTACCATTAGGCTGGACTGGGGTTAAGCGTCAACCTGTCCTTAAAAAAAAATACATATCGGTAAGCTCTTGGTAACAAATCCTTATACATAAACACTTGCTCAATCTACTCAACTACCATTGACAATATTTAATTGTAAAAAATAATTATTAATAATTGCAAACTTATCCTAACTGTGCGGATTTTTAGTCAAGCTAACTGCCGGGAATTATTCGCGCTAAAGCTGTTTCATGATCTTAGTTCAAACCGTGTGAGTTAAAGTTAAAGATTGTCAGACTGGAGTTTTTATTTCCTGCTGCCTTTTTCTCCACTGCAAAAATGCCCGAAGGCAGCGGCTAACATTGTATATTGACATTCAGCAAACAGAATGTATATTTTTCACGTTGAAATAAATTTTTGATATCTGCTATTCGCATCGCGTATACCGGCGATCTCAGTATATTGGGATGAAAACATTCAATCTTGTAGGACATAGAATAGGATGACGTTCTCGGTCCAGGCGCAATAAGATCATGAAAACGTATGAGTTGCGGTTTTGCTCCAATGTGAACAAAAATTATGCTCGAAGTTGTAAAAACCTATTTACAGGCAAAACATTTTCGAAGTTGTAGTTTGGTGAATCTCTGAGCCTCATTTAGCATAACTACGGAGGAAAAAACCATAACATATTATGAAATATATCACACCAAATAAGCAGATGCGTTTCATTAAATAAATTATACTTACTTTTTTTTTTATTCAATATGCTTTTGTAAAGAGGACCTAAGAACACAGAAATATAAAAAAATCATAGCATCTACCTGCTTGATATTAACAAGAGTTTTTTTATCGGTTTAAAATAGGTCAACAGACAATAGATTACTTCTAGCCCCTGAAACGAGGGCGCGTGGGAACCGAAGCTGAAATTCTCAACGCTTTTCATCTGTGCCTAGAGAACCTGCTCAAACCGACCATGTGATTGAATGAGCGTCATTGCTCATGAAAGATGAAGTGGGAGCTTTATATCCAATCTATTTTCATTCCAATCCTATCAGTTAAAGAGACCAAAACTGGGAAATTCTTGGCAAATATTACATCTTAAAGATATTTTCAAATGAACATCTCGAGCTACAAGTTGCGAATTTCACCCGGAGCGGTGGAATGGAACCAACGAGGATTCACAAGATGGCAGCCACAAAGCGAAGCTGGGCGAATCTGGACGAACACAAAAGGCGACAGGAAGGTAACAAGCCCTCCTAAGATTAATAATAACGAGGGGACTTCTGCTTTGTGATAACCTTTTTATAAACTTTCTCTTTTAGTCAATTTCAGTATACAGTTTTAATAAAGGCCGAAAATGTGTATTCCAAAAACAGTCAACGACCAGATAAATGTCATTGCAGTAAACTTAATCAGGTATGAGAATAAAGCGATAGAATTTTCATTTATGACCACTTTACTAGCTATTCGTATAATTTCACTCACATTCTAGGTGAATATTTTTTAACAATACATTGTCCTTGATCTGTAGTTCATGAAATTTGAAACTCAAATTAATTCGATCGTGAACAAATTAGTCCTTTAAATCCAAGTTTGGATACCACAAAGCCACAATTGAAAGCCACAATTGAGGTCGTCTAAATTAGCTCCCAATAAGGAAAAGCTTAAAATAGGGTATTTGACAAAATATCAAATGAGTTACTTTTAAAACGGAACTTTGTATGAAAATACTGGCTTATGACGTCACATTTCAGAGCACTCTTTTTATGTTTAATCTATATAAAAAAAATTAAATTAAGATATAACTTATTTTTTATTGACAATGACAAACCCTGATGGACATGTTTCAGAAATTTCACACTTTTCACATTTTATTAAATTATTCAGTACTAAGAAAAAATAAATATTATCAAAATGTCAACCTATTAAAATCGAATTCATTCGCAAAAAGCTTCGTCAAATACAAAAATGTGAGATGAAAACAACTGAAAAATAAAAATTTTAATAACTAGTAATTGACCAAAAGAGATACATTTTCCGAGATATTTTGTAATTTTTGTTTTGATCTAGCATATGAAATAATTTATTGTTGATCGTGTCAAATACCATATTGTGGTTCCTGAAAAGCAATAAGAAATTAAAGGTGTTTATTTCATGGTCGCTATGTTGTTATTATTTTACTTATTTTCTACCCTATTGTTTTATTAATTAAATATTTTTAAAGATCATATGGAATAATAATTTAAAAATCATGTTTGCTACACATATAATTTATTTATTTAATGATCGAGAAATCTACAGCCGGATCCAATAACAAAATACTCTATTTTAGATTAATCGTATACCGATACCGATTTCCATGTAATTAATTATACTTTATGTCTGAGATTTCATAAGAAATAACATGCACAAAAGTGAGCTTATCTGTGTAAGACATTTCTTCCAGCAAACCTAAGGTTATTATTATTTATTTGTAATTATTTATTAACCATCCAGATCTTGGGGTAGATAGTTGTCGTCTTCATGGTGATAGTTATTTTATTATAATCACAAACAAAAGAAACTTTATGAATAAATGACTTAAATTTATCAAAATCTGAGAAACATATAAAGATCAGCTAATGACAACCACATTCAAAATCAGAAAAAGTTGTCTCGTTGTGTGATTGCGTGTGTAAAAATGAAATTGTTCTGGAAAGCGAACAACTGCAATTAAGCAAGAATATCAAAATCTGGCTAGGATATTAAAAATTCAATATTCGCTGGCAAACGATCAGCTACAAGCCAAAAAAATGTATCTACGAGTAAATATACAAGCTCGGAAACGAAACTGGGCGAAAGATTATATCGAGGTCAGCGAGGATTTTGGGTGGTCGAGCTCAGTCGTTACGGAAATAAGTCGGGGACAAAAAGCGAATGTAATTCTCGTTCGAGATCTCGGGAGGGGGTTTCCTGGTGTAATTATACGTCCAATCGGTTGTTTCAGCTAGTCCAGCGAGTTTAACGGGGGAAAAAAAATCCGCAAATACGCTCTCAGTTATTCCACCGACTGTTCATTAAGCTTGACGATAGTTCTTTCTGCGAAAGAATTCTTTGGTGTTATAAAATTAATAAAATTCACACTACCAAATGTCAAAATGATTGACAGCAATGTTATATTGGGGAATGATAAACTAGACCTTGTAGAAGAAACTGTATTTCTGGGTATCACAATTGATGCAAAGCTTCAATGGGGTCCTCATATAGGAAAATTGGCAAATAGGCTCAGTTCTGCAGCATACGCAGTTAAAAGAATCCGGGAACTAACTGATGTCGCAACTGCTAGGCTTGTTTATTTTAGTTACTTCCATAGTATTATGTCCTATGGTATACTACTGTGGGGTCGGGCAGCAGACATTGAGACCATCTTCGTCCTGCAGAAGAGAGCGATCAGATTCATATATAAGCTAGGCAATAGAGATTCGTTAAGAGATTTCTTTAAAGAAACTAACATCCTAACAGTTGCTAGTCAGTATATCTATGAAAATATTATGTACGTTAGGAAAAATATCAGTGACTTTAAAACTGTAGGTAGCCAACACAATGTAAATACTAGAAATAGACATAAACTTTCGTTCCCAAAATTTAGGCTGGCAAAGGTTAATACATCCTTTATGGGGCATTGTATACGTTTCTACAATAAGATCCCCGAGGATATAATAAGCTTGCCAGAAACGCGGTTCAAAAAATGTGTGAAGCACACTTTGTGCCAAAAAAGCTACTATAACATTAAAGATTATTTAGATGACAATGATGTCTGGAATTAAAGCCAGTTCAATGCATGAGTTTTAGAACATTTATATAAATCCTGTAAATTAAGGACTTGAAAAGACTAAGTTTGGGGTTTTTTTGTCCATTTTTTCTCCAAAATGATCTAGATTTTGAAATGGACACCTAGTTTAACTTGTAACGTTCATTAAGTCGCAGTTTCTGTGCTACTTTGAATAAAAACATTTTTGATTTTTTTTTATTGATTTTTAAGGTGGAATAGGCCTCGTGCTGAATCAGTCTCAGTGTAACTGAGAGTAATATACCTTTATAAGTTATACTGAGACGGATTCAGCACGAGTTGATGCACCCAACTTCGTGACATAAGTTGCACTTTATTAGATGACTTCAAATTTATCGATTCAGCCATTTCATCTCGAGATCATAAGGTTATAAGGGAAAATGAAAAAAAGTCTGAGCAGCCACCTGTGAAAATAATTACTCTCAACATCAACTCAAGTCACGTTTACCATTTGGTAGGAAGGTATTTTATTTGAATTTGAAAGCACGAGAAATACTCATTAATGAATGATCAAAGTCAATGTAGCGGTAATTAGACAGTATTATTCCAAGCCCCTTGTTGACAGGTAGAGTTTAAATTATAAGTTAGTAGAAGTTCGCGTGAATTCGAAAAGACTTGGCTCAAGTTTGTTCGAGAATGCAATAAACAAGATAGAGATAACATTATTCAAAATGAGACAGTCAGTAGAGTCGGAGATAAAAGTGTTCCGATTAAGTTTGTTTTTGGGAGTTGCCTTGAAAGGAAATCGGTTGATTCGAAGCCAAGTTTCCCTAGACTAGAGAGAGGGGCTGCGATAAAAACTAAACGTGTTTCTCTTTGACGGGCCTTCCTGTTTTTTGCACGAGACTTGAATAGATAGGAATACATTATTAAAGAGGCTTACGAGCATCTTTAGGCAGCGCCTGTACGCGCTGACATAGATTAGGAAAAGCTGCGATAAATTGTCTTGTTTGCACAATTTATTTCCTCGAAAATGGACGCCACGGAGATTTTGGTATTGGCTTCACTTTTTTTTGTAAATATGTCTCTATCAGAGTTTTGTAGTAACAATAAGGTCTAATTTCACCGACTTGTAGCGCCTATTTAACGTGTTTTAAGGGCTACTTGATTGTTTTGGTTTCACAAACGTTTTCCCTCATCTACAGCTCTAGGAGTATTGTTGCCAAAACAGCCTTTTTAGCAAAAAACTTAGTAAGTTCTGCTTTTTTGCCTTAAGTTCTGAGCTGTAGGTTCTATAAATTGCTATTACTATTACTAAAATTATTATTTTTCAGAAACAAGGCGATAGCTACCCTAACCTAACCTAAAACTTTAGAAGTCACTTTCAAAACTTCGTTTTAAGGTTTATATGACTTCACATAATACTAATCGTGATGACTTCTATAAAATTTAAGATAAAGTAGAATTTTGTTCAATTTATGGGCTAAGCGAAAATGGTGTCCCATTTTTTGTATTTTTTCTCGCATCCCTATCGCGCCGTATCATCACATACAAGGGCTTCTCTCTCGGAAGGGAGTGGTTGATATGGTCCTATGTACATTTAAATCTTACTTAGCGAGGACACTTTTCGGTAGCACCAGCTGCTATGATAACAGTCAATGTTTTTCTTCGTGAGAGCGATAACTTTATAAGAGGGGTCCAGTGTTTCGTCCGTAAAAGAGGCCAGCGCAGTCAAAGTAAATCAAACACTTTACCTTGTATTTATTGCAAAATAATTGTATAAACGCAATAGTCAGCGACTCTACGTGTATTTTCTAGGAACGAGTAAGAAGAAAATAAAGTTGCTCTGCCAACCGCGTGTTTTATAACATCAGCTTCGTAGCACGTTCGTAGACGTTGATTTCGTAGCAAAATCGCAGCGGCGTAGCCGGTCAGAATCAGTTGAGTAATAAAATATATTCAATTATAATTTTCTTTGTGATGAGAAGCCGGTACCTATATGGGGCAGTAAGTAAACTCAACAGGTTTATTTTCAGCTTATATAAAAAATTTTGAAGTCAGATGTGGAATAGATTAAACTAAACCCTGCTCAAAGCTTTTTTAACTCTCTAGAGAATGCAAGTGACCCGGTAAATAAAATAGTAACAAAATAGTACATTGTAATACAAGTGTGCTAAGTTGGTCATTACGGATGGTAAGATGGTCACACATGAGGCATTATTGTAAACGCGAGCCGTGGGCGAGCAGGGTAAGGAAGCTGAGAGTGTAATGATCAGTGCACACGATTTGTATACGACGTTTTTCAACACAATTGGAACGAAAAAAACAAACTTGTATTGTAATAACTTGAAATAGACATTTTTGATAGTAATTAACCACACAGCAACAACTTTACCAAATATTTACGGAAAATGGCACGTAAGTTCACGCGTCGCAATTTTGATGTGCGCGCAGGTTCAACAAAGGCACAGGAAAAACCGGCTGTTCAGCCGGAGCAGGAGCAATATAAAAAATAAAATAAACTATAAATTAATGTTTCTAAATATGATAGTTAAGTTAATTTATGTTTATAAATATACAATTTGATGAAATGAAATGTTCATTTGTCATCTTAACCCTAAAATAATGTAATATTCGTAAAAATATTCAATGTTCTTAAACATAAACTTTTGCTGATATATAAAAACCGTTTATGTTACAACACTTTTACGGTAATGTTTTTACAGCACAAGTATGGTAATATGCTGAATTATTAAACTAAAAACGGTGTAGAAAGAGTCAATTTATGAGCAACTGTGTTGAAAAATAACTTTTATTATCAAATTACTATTTCAAAATAAGGGCCTGCTGGGGTTAAAAATTCAATTAAAAGCTGGACTTAAAAAAATTGAAAAGAAAGTTCTCCTTTCATTTGATACTGTTTATTGACTTTTTATCAACAATATGAGAGCTGGCGTTCAAATTTTTTTTTCCTAACGGCATATAGCCAGTAACACTTGCTTTGTCAATACTTTTCATTTGACCTGTGAAACCATTTGGCCAACGAGTAGTCATAAAGAAATACACATACATACATAAATGCGAAAAACATCAGATTTCTTTCATTTCGCAGTTGGGTTGGAATGAAGGGAGCACACACAAATTACAAAATATTGAATGGTCTCATTTATCGATTCTGGACAAAGTCTACCATTCTTTTTGTTTTTCTACTATAAATCGGAGCTTAAGATCTAAAAACTTTCTTTGTCTGAGATGGTTGCTTGTGACATTAGATATAGTATGATATGAGTTTTGCTCTATATCTTCAGACAGCAGACAGGACCGGATTACTTGTCTGCACACAAAAGCCGAACGCTTCTGTTTACCAAGATCTCCTCTATCAAATGGTGTTGGTAATGGACGTCACTCGATATTTTCTCTCTTTGCTGGCATCATTGTCAGACACGGTTCACACGGTGTTTTTGTGCCGGGAATCTGTCTTTGAGGTTTTTAATTCAGTGTGAGTTTTTTCCGGTTTGGTTTATCTATCACACACGCCAACTAAGATTTTTGTATCGCATTCAACATAAATATGAAAGTTGCATGTATGAAGTTTCTATCCAATTATGTTTACCAATGTAGGTATATTTGAAAAACCTAACCCGTCCTCAGCACGGGTTAGTGCAACAAAAAGAATATAATATATATTTGAGTAAACAAAACGTAAGCATCCTCGAAGATGGAAGCAGAAATACACCATGGTATTTCATTGTGATCGCTCGCTCATACTAATAGATAATAGATAATGGCACACCCGAATTTTACAGAGATATAAGGGTACTTAATATCTAGTTCTTAATAGTATACAATTGGTATTCATATTATAGTAAAAAAATAGAGTAAAAAATTTTATAAATGTGGAGTGAGGCTAGACAACAAAATTACCGAAAATGAAGACATTTTGTTACTACTTTGTTTCTTACTGAGAAAATTTGCTACTAATATTAATAAACTACGAAAATACATTTCTTTAAAAAAACTAAGTATATATAAGTTAGAAAAAATACATTTAAAATATCCGCAATTTATTTAGCTAAGCCTCAGACTAAATTTTTTACGTCGGACATTAACATTGCCCAAAAAGTATCGTAATTAGACCCGCTAACTGGATAACCGCTTTCATCAAACTATACAATAATTGAAAACGTTAGAATTTGCAAGCGAGATGAGTGCCAGACGTAACAGCATCCTAAACTCCGATTTCCAGTTTTACAGTTACAAAATTGTACTTTAAAATATAAAAATAAAACATAGTTGAGCTACGTATTGTGATTTTTGCAATTGAAAAACTGTAAAAAACAGCTTTTTTAATTTTTGTTGCAGTCAACCGCAACGTCAGTGTTAGCGAGCGTGTACTCGCTATATTACAAAATGTCGACGGCGAATTGTAAATGCACTCTAACGACACCGTTTGTAAGCGGCAGAGCTTTATTAAATGCCTGAAACATTGATATGTGCAGCTACCATTATGGGAATTTTTTTCGAGAACTATAAATCTAGTTTGTTATCGATTGGAATAATAAATCTTGTTGAGAGGCAAAAGGTTTGTAGCAATAAATCACTGTTATCCAGGACCCTTTTCGATTTAAAACAAAAAAAAATGTCTTAAATCTTTGCTGGAATCTTGCGTGACATGATATTGACGTGAAAGACCATTATCTATCCCTATCAAGTATTCTTTATTCTTTATTAATAAGTATTATATAGTAATGAGGCCGCCAATTTTACTGAATTATATTATTGTTTAATTCTCATATGTGATTCCTGGTGTACATACAATAAAGAATATTCTATCTATATATATCTATGTTATTACATATGTTGTTTATTCTTGCTGAAATTTTTGTTTAGGATGTTGTAGTTTAAGTAGTTTATTCTGTGCAAGGTTTGCTAGTAGAAGCCTTTTACAAAGATAAGCTTGCCTATGTATATGTTCTAGCTCGCCTTTGTATACGTTTCGCGTGCAGTGAAGTAAGATGGATACAGTAAAATAATTTGATTATTCAAAGTGCTTAAAATTATTCTCTCCTTTTCGCGCCTTTTTAAACAAAATATAGAAAGATTCTGAAAACTTTTTAAAAGACTGTTAAATACCTAATCTCTACATACGCAGCTCACGATTAACTCGTCAAGGAACGTTTTCACCGTAACTTCATATTTCGATCTTGACTCGTTCCGTTCTCGTACTTATAATTATATGATCTAGTAACATGGCGGGATACCAGTCTTTTGTTATGTTGTGGTTATTTAACATATTGTAAACTCCTTTAAGAACGTTTCCAAAGGTGAGTTAATAGAAATATTTCGAGCGTTTTGCAACAGTTTTGGTTCTTTTTAGCTTACGATTTATAATAAACCGCTTTATTTATTATTGCTCCTTTTATTACCACATATCTTTGTGGTTTATATTGAGTACGTGTCTAAGATGTGGAAGTTTCGATATTTAGATATAAAGAAGAAAGAAACAAATGAAACTAATGAACGTAACCTGTGTAGCTCAGAACCGAGCCCCTGCGATACAGGGTGTCCTAGTGCAGGGCTCAATGATAATAAAAAAAGATTTCAATTTTGTAAAATGAATTAATTGAATTTAGTTGAAACACATTCACTTCAGTTCACTTTTTTTTCACTTTCATTGTATCAAAACGGCACATCACAAGAAAACAAAAAAAATGATGTATCACAACAATAAACACAGCAATAGATAGTATGTTTGTCTCTTAGGCGACCTGAAGGCAAATATCATCATCATCATCATCATATCACATCAAATCACTTAACGGATTCAGATAAAGTTGAACATGATAAACCAGGGGTTAGACTATGAATTTTATTCAAGTCCCACTTGGAATTGGCGGTCACAGCTAGTTTGATAAAAATATTATTGCACGATTTTTCCATTCTGGAGAAATCCTTTTCATTTCTATTTCAAAGTCCATTATGCTGAGTGAGTGAACAGACCATTTTACTGGATCATGGACGAAGTCTGGCATTAAATATTTTAAAATGGATTTTCTGAATTGACAAGAGACCGCAAAGAAGATAACTTAATATAGCCCTGTTACATCTACAGAGCTATTTATGCAACGAACTCCGTAAACACCCTTACAAAAAAAGTCAAAGTCAAAAGTTTTATTCACTATAAAAACAAAGTTATATTAATTTTCTTGCCCGTGCTGAGGACAATTTTAAAAAGCACGGTTAGCCAGAGGTCGCTGATTCAAGTCCCGGCATGGGTGGAATTTTTAGCCTCTAAATAGGTTTTGATAAAAACAAAATGTTTACTAAAGGTCAAATCTGTTAGTTTCACAATTAATAGATTATGCGGTGAAGAAGCTAACAAAGAAACACCACATATATTCTTTTCAAAACAGGTTTGCTTAATTAACAAAATTTTCAATTTAAAGTTACACTACACTCGTCCCCGTTAACATTATTTAAATACCAGACATCTTTGTATTCTAAATAATCCTTAATATTATCATAGAATTTTTTGCACAGAGGATGCTTAAGACATTTTTTAACGGCGTCGGTGGTAACTCTATATGTCTTGAGGAATCTTATTGTAGAATCGTATACAGTTCCCCATAAAGAATGCATTAACTTTTACGAGTCTAAAACGTGGAAATAACAATTTATGTTTATTCCTCGTATAAATATTATGATGGCTACCAATATTTTCAAAATTGCTAATATTTTTTCTAACATACATAATGTTCACATAAATGTATTGACTTGCAACTGTTAAGATGTAAGTTTCTTTAAAGAAATCCCTTAACAACAACATTTGATATATATTTTTTGGGTTCCGTACCCGAAGGGTGCTAAACGGGTAGGTTCCGTACCTCAAAATAACAAAACGGAAACGAGTCCGTCCGTCCGTCCATTTGTCCCCCGTCCCTTTATCTTGGAAACACGTGGAGGTTACCACGTACTGAAGTCTACAGTCCCATAATGCTGTGAAAAAATCGAACTTCTAAGTTAACGTAAAAAAACATACGGCCGTTTATGCCGCGAAAAAATGTATATTTTGACACTCAAAGAAATCAAAATTTATTGGGTACTTTGAATTTTGGCAAGTAATATTGTCTCATTCTACAAATACAGAATAAAATCTGAAAACTATACACTTGTAATTAAATCATAAAAAAATTGTCTTTGAAATTCGGGAAAAGCTCGGAAAAAACTACGAGACTCGATTCCTGAACTATTTATAATATGTTTTCACACCTGCTATTCAGAAAAGATCCCTTGATTCCCTCAAATGAGGGATCAAAGTTGTACTTTTCTTCCCTGATATTCTAGTTTTTTTTTTTATTGCCCTCAGCATGATCCGTGTGCAGATTTTCACAAAATGTAATTCCAATTCGATTTTTATTTTGTTGCAATCGATCATAAATTGTCTTCCACACTTCTTTCGATATCTTAATTGTGTTTGATTTAAATTTTCCTTATAGCAGGTGTGAAAAGCAGTATGTGTCACTCGGTAGCAAAATTATTTCCGTCTTGGGCGTAAACACTTGAATCCCTCGCTACGCTCAAGATTCTACTTTAGAATCCCTCGCTACGCTCGGGATTCTATTGTAGAATCTTTCGCTTCACTCAGGATTCAATATACCACCCTCGCCGTAAATATATCATTTTGCTCCCTTGAGACACAATCTACTGAAGTACCTAACTACAAATTTGTATAGAACCCTCGGTGCGCGAGTCCGACTTGCACTCGTCCAGTTTTTTGTTTATGCTCTAACGTAAAAACTGTAATACATACAGGCATCAAACTTGGCGTGATTGTGGGAATTGTTACATATTCGAATAACAAATAATAAAAATGGCTAAGCGCGAGTAAGGAACGCATGGTGCGGGTGTCCGACTCGCACTTGGCCGGTTTTTTTGGAGTAAGGGCCCACATTATTTTATTAAACTCACGCGCTACGCGATCCACCAATATCGCAGTCTTCAGTAAATGATCATCCTACATAGAAGAATGTCCATTCTATGTTACACATACGATTGGCTTAAAACATTATCTCACAAAATCCGATCTAGTGTGATTTGGACTCGTACACCGAGTTTTTCGTACCACCAAGTTACGTAATAAGTATTTAGCAGAAGTATATTATAATTAAGTTTTATGCTTCTTTACGGACTCATCACAAAAATACATAATTTTTTTGTAGGATAAACATGTTTGTTATTTTCTGCTCGGCAATTAAAAGCCAGTCAGCCAGGACATGCTCTTTTATAAGAAAGAAGATAGATATAAGATAAGCTGCATCTTAATTTTCTTTTTGATATAGGCCCGGGCAATACCCGGCGGGTATGTAAAAAAGTAGGTACGGTTATGCTTTCATGCTAATAATCTGCTTGGTTTCTTTGACATTGTAAATTAGGTATATCAGTTCGTTTCGGTTATTTTATGCCTTTCTATGCATGATCACACCAAAAACTGTCGAAAAAAATAGATTCTTTGCGATAAAACATTTGAGAAAAGTAAAACGGCGATTAACTCGTGAACATTTTGAATGCATAAGTAAAAACGCGGGGGCGTCACTTTACCGCTTGAGGATTATGCGTACCAGACGTCCCACTTAGTCTTTATTTTCCTTTTATCTTCTCCGTGTTGTACATTGTCATCGCTACACAAACATCCAATATGGAACATTAATATCCCCAGAGAGAACGATCAATGAAACTCTGAACCGTATCAAAGCTGGAGTACAGAGTCTTCACTAGAAGCGTATTTGGACCTATTGGAGGTATGTTGGCTCAACGCGCGACACGCAAGTTTCGTTTATATTCTACAGTCTTAGTTATAAAAACTCGATTCCACTGAAACACTCATAAGTCGGAGTTAAAGCAGGTTTACAAGAGAGATATCTCTTTCAGAGTGCTTTAGTGGGTTCGACTTTTTATAAGAAAGACCGTAAGCTTGATATATTTCATCGATAGATATTATTTTCTGGCTATGAGAAGTGAAGATGGATAGACTAGTAATATTTCTGTCTGCGTATAATTTGAGGCAATCTTAGTACATTACGTTACAGCACGGCGATAAACCGTCATAAACTTATCATATGTTTTCTTCGAATACTTGAGGTAAGTAAGTAAATTTGTTTATTGAAAACAATAATAGAAATAGCCAACATAATACATAGTACCAACGGGATTCCTACAAAGTCTTTCTATCTGGCCTAAAAAGGGTTTTTCTCCAGTTCATTGATATATCCTAACAGTTGCGAGTCAGTATATCTATGAAAATATTATGTACGTTAGGAAAAATAATTATCATTGACTTTAAAACTGTAGGTAGCCAACACAATGTAAATACTAGAAATAAACATAAACTTTCGTTCCCAAAAATTTAGGCTGGCAAAGGTTAATACATCCTTGTATACGTTTCTACAATAAGATCCCTGAGGATATAATAAGCTTGCCAGAAACGCGGTTCAAAAAATGTGTGAAGCACACTTTGTGCCAAAAAAGCTACTATGACATTAAAGATTATTTAGATGACAATGATGTCTGGAATTAAAGCCAGTTCAATGCATGAGTTTTAGAACATTTATATAAATCCTGTAAATTAAGGACTTAAGTTTGGAGTTTTTTTGTCCATTTTTTCTCCAAAATGATCTAGATTTTGAAATGGACACCTAGTTTAACTTGTAACGTTCATTAAGTCGCAGTTTCTGTGCTACTTTGAATAAAAAAAATTGATTTTGATTTTGATTTATCTGTGGGTCTTCCCTTAAAAATCAGTAGGTAACTAACTAGTTGAATTTTTCACAGAATATGCTTTATTTACTTTAATTTAAAAAAGTGGCGCGGCAAGTTTCAGTCCCTGGTCTTTGCCTACCCCTCTGGGATATAGGCGTGAGTTTATGTGTATGTATGTACGTTAAAAAAAAATACGGTGCGTGCCCGTGAGTTTCAACGTTTTTTTTTTCTTCTTAGCGTGTCGATGGTAAAACAAATTTGTTTTTTTTTTATTAGGGGTTAAAGTATGAATTTGCCGATTTGTACTGAAAATCTAAATTGTTTATTTTTTAAATTTTTAACAAATTTATTTAATCAAAATAGTTGCCATTATTATCTATACATTGCTGCCATCTAATGGGAAGGCCCTTAATGCCTTTGCGATAAAACTCCGACGATCTAGACTGCACAAACTGTGTGAAAGCATTTTGTACTGCCTCCTGGGAAGAAAACTTCTTGTCACGTAGATAATTGTCCAAATCACGAAAAAAATGGTAGTCCGTTGGAGCAAGGTCTGGTGAATACGGAGGATGACGAATGGTTTCTAACTGCAGTTCCTGAAGGGTCAAAATGGTTTCTCGTGCTGTGTGAGGTCTCGCGTTGTCGTGGAGCAATAATGGTGAACATCGATTCATGAGTCGGGGCTGTTTTACTGCTAGTTTTGTCAACATGGTTCGGAGTTCAGCACAATAGACATGTGCCGTTATTGCTTGACCAGATCGGAGAAAACTATAGTGAATAACACCATGCTGAGACCACCAAACAGTTACCATTACCTTTTTATTGGTAAGTTTTGCTTTAGGACACTGTTGTGGCATTTGACCTGGGGTCAGCCATTGCATTTTTCTTTTCCGGTTATCATAAAGAATCCACTTTTCATCACATGTTACAATTCGATCCAATATTCCTTCATTTCTGTACCGGTTCAACAAGGCAACACAAGTTTCAACACGCGTTTCTTTCTGCAGATCAGTCAAATCATGAGGCACCCATTTTTCGTATTTTTTTATTTTATTGATTTGACGCAAGTGAGTCAATATTGTGGGTAAGGTAACGTTAAACCATGCCGCTAATTCCTGGGTAGTTTGACTAGGGTCGGCTTCCACTATCTCTCTTAATTCATCGTTATTCACCTGTGTGGGCGGTCTTCCTCGTGGCTCGTTCTTTAAGTCGGAATTTCCATCACGAAAATCGCACGGTGCGTTCATTAGTAGACCCCTCTCCAAACGCAGCATTGATATTGCGGGCTGTTTCTGCCGCGTTAGTTCCGCGTCGGAACTCGTATTAAAAAATCACTTGAATTTTCGCAGTATCCATCTTTCTTGTCTAAATTGAATAACAAAAACAATTGAAAGTCGATATTCAAATGTTTCACATTTTTTAAAAGAAGAACATCATAGAAACCATTTGAAAAGAGTTTCATTCGAAAACCTCAAACCATGAAGATTATATGTCAATTTAAAGAACCTATTGCAATAAAACGGCAATTTCATACTTTAGCCCCTATTATTTTGCTATATCGTAGAAACAGTAATATAAATATAAGCGTTAAAGTTCAAATTTTAAAACTCTATGTACAACAAAAATGATAATACAGCATAGATAGAGAACATTTTGTTGCACAACCAGGTGAAAGATATTACAAAAAGGGTGGCTGAGTCAAATTTTAATTTCGAAGGGGCACATTTGCATGACCTGACATCTTCGAGTCAATTTTCTTAAGGCTTCATGAGGTTTATAGATGGGCTCGTTATATAAGCTACATTTGGTCACGTCCTTACCTCCCCAAATCTCTGTACTCCACAAGTTTTAACAAAAACAGTAATCGGCAAGACTGAAAGTAACATGAAATGAAAAGAAGAGAACATTGTTATCTCATTTTTTCGTGTAAAAGCAACAATATCCAATACCGACTACTACACACCTATTGTAATTTTCCTTTGTATTTTCATTTCGTGAGTTGCTTCTTTACTTCTCGCGATGTCTCGTACAAATACCATTGATGCAATGCATTTGCAGAATTGGTTGCTATTGAATTCAAAAGTCGTTCCAAGAGTTCGCGATTCGAAAATATTGGAAACAGAAAATTCTAGTCCGTCCGCTTTTCCCGCGGTGGAATAAACTTCAACAAACAATAATGTAGCAAACGAACATACCTACCTGCTGTAGGAACAAATGATTAACTCATTTATAAATCAATAATCATTAACTCATGCATGTGTCCCAGAGGGATAGACAGAGACCATGGACTGCCACTTGCCACGATCCTGACAGATCACTTTCACTTCCTCAACATTCATCAGTCGTTGTATGCAAGCACGCCGGTTTCTGGTACTTTTTATCTTGCCCTTTGCTAATACATCCCCTATTTGGTCGAAGTATGAGCAATGACCAAGAACTAAATGTACTATTCTACGTTAGCTCTTACGCCCAGCGCCAAGGTCTCATAAATAAGAATAGGAATGACGTGCCTGATATATACTTCATGAATTTCAATGAAATGAATTCACTTGAACGATCTCTCTTAGAAATAGACAGTAGGCAAAATAACAGAATTCTAACGCGAATTGGCAATGTAGTTCACCAAAAATCTAACCGCTCTATAAATGAACATGGCATAAAGTTGTTATACCTAGAGCTTAAATTTGAAATACTCGTAAGAAAGTTATTAGGGTTCTCACCCGAAGGGTGCCAAACGGGACCCTATTAAGACTTCACTGTCCATCTGTCTGTCTGTCAGTCCGTCTGTCTGTCTGTCACCAGTCTGTATCTCATGAACCCTGATAGCTAAGCAGTTGAAATTTTGACAGATGATGTATTTCTGTTGCCGCTATAATAGAAATACTAAAAACAGAATAAAACAAATATTTCAGGGGGGCTCCATACAACAAACGCAATTTTTTGCGGTTTTTCTATGTTAATAACGGCAACAGGTAGACGCTGGATATATTCACCGAATATTTAGTTCTACATTCGCTTAAAAAATAAGTAATTAAAATAAAATAAATATGTATGGGATACAACAAACGTGATTTTGTTGTATTGATAAGATAATCTTACGGAACCCTTCATGCGCAAGTCCGGCGCAAGTCACACTTGGCCTGTTTTTTATGTATGGATATAGACACGTTTATTTTTAAAGTCCCCAGAGTACAAGACAAGCAGAAAAAATCGTTTAAGGGGCGACCCGGAGCTAACTAGCGCCACTAATGAAAAAAGTCATACTATCGTCTTTTACTATACGTTTTTGCAAAAAGTGCATGTCACAAATCGCAATAATGGTAATAGCTATATTATGAACCTATGGCTTAGAGCCTAGAGCCAAAAACCTAGGTCTTTCATTAATTTCTTCTGGGTTTTTGGAAAAACTAAAATTTTTCAAAAACGTATTTTTTGTAAAGAAACATGTGATTTTTTTAATTGGTGACGCTGGTTAGCTCCGGGTAGCCCCTTAAATAGCTCGTCATACTTACCATCGGTTTCTCGAACATTAACTATCAATATACTGTTAAAAGCTGTTAGTCGGTTTTTGCATGCAATTTGGCCAACCGACAGCTGCCAACAGTAGCTCGACGAATTGTTACTGTTTCAGAAACAGGGACTTAGAAGATATGTTGTCTTTCTCCCGTACCTACGACAAAACAGGCAGTATTTGCTGTGACGGCACAATCAATAGGTGTTTGCTTGTAGCGGGGAGAAAACAAACATGGAACTAATTCCAACACGAACATGACGCGCTTACTCGTGCTGGATTGTTGTTTCGCGTGTACCTATAAAAATGTGTTTTTTTATCGCTATGAGCTCTGCAACAATAGTCCCACACAAAGAATCCGAATTTATTAACTACTTAACAACATCTTTGAGAAAACTTTGCCTTCTCTATGATATGCCACAATGCACTGGACCTCTGTAATGCAAATGTCTGGTTTTATTGACAACAAGGCCTAGCTTTTGTTAGGTATTTTAGTTGATAAAACTTTGATTTATTTGCGCAATTTTTTCATTGAGCGCCGCCTCATCGAGGTACTTTGGTTTCTTCGGTTTTGAGGCAGCTGATATTTATACGTAGCCTTATAGAATTTTTCCTTGGCCGAAATAAAATGGTGTACAGAGAAGCGTGTTATTTTTTAAACTAAGTAAATCCACTTGGCCTCCAGTCACACTCCGACGAGGCGGGATAACGTTTGAAGGCGGCGAGAAAAATATTCGTCAAAATGTTTACCAAGTCGTGCGACGGCGCGCGACAACTGAGCTTGCTTGCTTTGGGACTTATTTTTAAGGCTCCGCTGTCAAAGGTTCCTATTCGCAAGAGCACCAATGCGATGGACCGACCAAGTTAAGTGCACTGTGGGCAGTTCGTTGCATGAAAGTACCAGAACATCATCTAAGGAAATGAATGGCGAGACATCGTGAGGTACGCAACATCGCCCCACAATAAAGCATCTTCATGAGAACCACGACCGCTCTGGTCCAACGGAACTCATATACTAAGTTGACGCCAATTGTCCGCCTTTACTTTTACTTTTTTGCGAAGAAATGATAAGTATACAATACTAAATACATTTCTGCCTCAATCTCAATTTCTCCTCGTGTACCTCTAGCCGTAAATTCGCCAGGCAAGGCTTTTATAAAAAATGTTCATAACGATGCAGAGAACATGTTAATACCTACATTTTGTCTGCATCATTACGAGTTTTTTTTGCCCGTAAGGGTTCCAGTAAATTAACTGTCTATATAGTATAAAAACAAATAATAAGAACCGGTCAAGTGTGAGTGGGCCTCTCGCTAAGAATCCCGAACTAAATGATAGCAAACAATTTTTTTTTCAATAAATAATATAAATATGTATTTCATGATGCTACAGAACCCTTGATCGGTGAGTCCAACTCGCACCTTTCCCGTTTTTCATATTCCTGCGCGACGTACAGAAAAAATATTTGACGCTGGAGACAAATTGCTGTGCTCTAGTCATTCCCTGGAGACATTGAGGTCCTAATCTCTCTAATGTTAGCGGTTGAAATGGCACTAAGCTTGTCAAGTTGTGGTCGTTACATGGATGCAATTATAAAATAATTCCCGCACAACACTGTGATAACAAGGCAATGACATAATAAACATGGAAGATGTAATAATAAATTTCAATTGCAAAAATATATTCAAAACTGCTGCTAGTGCCAATGCCCATTTTCTATGTAAAGGTGTTACTACTAAATTTAAAAATGCACTTATAACTAAAAATATTATACGAATCATCATCATCAACCCATTATGTCCCCACCGAGGGGCACGGGTCTCTTCCCTGAGGAAGGTATAGGCCATACTCCACCACGGGGGCCAAGTCCGGATTGGTGGAGGATTATACGAATATTTTACCCTAATTCCAAATTTAGCAATATATTAAACGGGTCTAACCGCGATTATTTATTAGGTAAAATTTAATTACCTTTGATTCCCGACGTCACTATGTATGAGAATCTGTTAATATATTACTATGTATAAGCATCGCGAGTCATTAAAAAATACTATTCGAAATTTCGTTCTGATTACCAGTGAAAACCTGTTATTTCCTTTGACTTTAATCGTTTCAATTTTGTAAATATGTCTCTCGTATAAGCTGTTGGTTTTCCAATCATCATCATCATCATCATCGGCCATTTGACGCCCACTGCAGGGCATAGGCCTCCTTCGTGGTTTTCACGTCCACGAGGGGTTTGCCATAATCGCTACGCTTGGCAGGCGGGTTGGTGATCACAGTATACGGTTGGAATCTCAGGAAAACGCTGCTGCCCGTCTCCTGGTAATTGATTTCCTTAGTCGCCTTCTGGGACTTCCACGGCAGGAAATGGAGTGACGCTATTCCTAATCCGGCGGGTGACGCTATTCTTTATCGGTTTTTCAATAAACAATAAAATAAAATGAAACTGCAATATTTTTTTATGAAGTCGCGATGCTCATACATAATTAAAAACATAACACAACATAATTCAGAACTTTACTTTTTAGTATATCAGTAGGTACCTATTTCCATGATATAAGAAGTATCTTATTTGTTCCCATACATAAAAAAAATTGAAATTTTAATATTAAGGTTAAATGAAAACCGAAAAACCGACGTAATTGTAGACATAACCCAGAAACTACAAATGCTGCATGGTAAACCATTTGAAAAATAATTACTACTGAAAGTTGCGTAAAATATATGGCATAAAAGATATATGCTTTTAGGTGCATATAAGATATGGCACCTAAAAGAGATGGCAAAATCGAAAATTTATCTGTGATTGATACAATCTGAGCTGGGCATATTTTGACGCCAGCTAGTCAATATCCATAGAGCGGACCGAAAGAGGGGCTGCGTGAAAAATGCTAGAAATGAGGGTTGGCGAAAGGAAGCGCGGTCCGACATGCTCCGTTTATTGACCCCCATACATACACTCACTACGACTAAGCTTTGCGTGTTATTTTGGAGGAGAGTCTCGTCATCAGCTCGGCACTTTGTTACGCAAATTCTGTCACAAGCTCAATTGAATTGAGGCCTCAAATTCCGCCTCTGTTTTCAGCTGGTTTAATAAGTCCCAAGACGATTGAGTTCAAAGCAAGTACTGTAGCTTTCATCTCATTTTATACATGGTGAAGGTAATTTCCATAAGATGAAAGGGCGTCTCCATAAAGCGTTCAGTGTTAGAAACCTCGTTGCTGCTGGCCGTCCCTCGGGTGGCACAAAATAACGGGGTTACATAGAGTTGTGAAAATAGATACGACCCGCCTGCAACAATAGTGATTTATTTTGATGGATGCTTTATTTTAATCGGATGTTTCCCTCTGGAGCCTTCTTCGGGCCTGAGCGATTTCTATTTAATTTGAATCACAAAGAACGCATTGTTATGTTTGTTTGACCCACAACATCAATGGAGGAATATGGTGCTTTCGGCCGTGCGACTCGTGCATTCATCAGATTTCAATATTTACATTTAGCTCGTGTTATATATGGCACGGCTATTTTCTCTGCGTTCTATTGATGACGTATTTAATTCTACTATTCTGATTCCGCATGTCTTTGATTTCGTATTTATAGCATTATATTAAATATAAATAGCTATATTTCGAACGTCCTAAAACTTACTGCCTACATTTTATTCGCATAACATTCGATTGTCGTAACGTTTATAACGCAGACCGTTTAGAACTTTTCATTCATCATCATCATCATCAGCCATTTGACGCCCACTGCAGGACATAGGCCTCCTTCGTGGTTTTCATAACCATGAGGGGTTTTGCCATAATCGCCACGCTGGGCACGCGGGTTGGCGATCGCAGTATGCGGTTGGAATCTCAGGAAGCCGCTGCTGCCCATCTCCTGGTAATTGATTTCCTTAGTCGCCTTCTACGACATCCACGGAAGGACACTTCTCATTAAAAGTTGATTATTATTCGTCTTGATCATTACGAAGACGAATAATATTATTACGCAAAATATTCATAAGCTATTTATGCATATTGATGATAACCTTGCCAAAAAAAAAACAGAAAAATGGAAAGAAAATAATGGATAAAGAATCTTTGGTTTTTTAGACAATTCAAAGGACTTACTTTGAGGCTGGACCTTTTTACAATACAGCGCACAGGGGCTGGAGTATTCCTGTTAGGGAACCTGTCGTTAATCTTGTGCTCTCACAAAACGAGGCTGGCGAGTGCGATCATCAAATTGGTTATCATCATGTTTTTCTGTGAAAAAATATTTAGTTAGTTACTGATTTGTTACTTTTGCAAAGTCATATTGGTTACTGGCTATTAATATTCTGCGAAATAAGTTGTTTACGACTTTGTATACATGACAAAGTATTGGGCGTTGCCTATTGTATGCTTACAATCTGTAGCATGTAAGTACAAAGTGATGTTTATGAAAGTGATGCTTATTATTGGTATTACAAACTTTAGGATGGAGCACAATTATTATAATAGTATGCTCTTATCTTAGGGACGCGCGGAGGTATTGAGTTTTTAAAACCATATCCTCAGATCTACAGGCCGATTATGCAGCGAAAAAACGATACTCAAGGGAAGCAAAATTTACAGGGTACTTTGATATACTACAAGTACAGGGAAAATCTAAAAACTATACTTTTGTAATTAAATCATAATCATCTTCGAAAAGCTTGGAAAAAACTGCGAGACTCGATTCCTGAACAATTTATTATGTTTATGTAAGTAGCTAACTACAAATTTGTACGGAACCCTCGGTGGGCAAGTCCGACTCTCTCTTGTCCGGTTTTTTTTAATGATGAAACACACCAGCGCCGTGTCGCTGGCGGTGGCGCTCTGCGCATACGTCTATATAAATACCTACTACTGCAGTAAATGTCGTATGTGTGGACCGGAACCACCACCGCGTTGGTGTGTATCATCCTTTACACTTTAACGTTATGCGGAACAATAGCTACGGCTACATCTATAATTTTTTTTAATTTCCAACAATTGTATGCCACAAAAGCGTGAGCACGTATTAGTACGCGACAACCGATGATATTTTTTCCAAATTTTTTCTACAAAATATGTAATAGTTCGCCGTAAATAGTACGTCCAACACGTTTCCGGACTTTTCTCTTTTATTGAACGACAAGTAGTTTTTTGATTCCATTGAGTGTCAACCACTCAACAAAATCACTTGTCCTGACAAATATGCGGCATAAATTTCCGTTGACGTTCTTATTGCATTGACTTAGAAATTAGATTTTTTCACAGATTGCTGACCTGCACTATTGGTATTTATTTTATTTTGATAACTCCACGCGTTCCTAAGAAAAAGGGTCTCAAGCGAGCGACTAGAACCCTCTATTTTGCATGGATAAGGGAATTAGACACATCCTGTAAGTATAAAGTGGAAATGCACCGTCAACGCATTCGCCGCAAATATTTTATTATTTGGCAAAAATACATCCTTTCTCTATGATACATTGCTGAGCCGAAAATCGGATAGGTGAAAGTGTAGCCCATAAAAACGGTGTCCTCTAACATTTCACAGGATTACAAAGGGATGCGGATTGGGGAAATGCTCCTCGGGGACTACAAAACGACGCTCTTTCCGGAGCACCATGATAAAATCTAGATTGATCCTAGACGTACGTGACGCAGCGTATCTGCACTTTCTTAGAGTACAGCCGTATGTTTTAGTAAAGTAAGGCACTTACTTAGATGGTCATTTATTAATCTTTTAGTACTGCCTATTTTTCTTCATAACAGATTAGAATAGATGATGTTTCATCATACGATCATTATCATCATCAGGCCACCACCCACAGTACAATTCTTTTCCCCGTCACACCATCTTTTGCGGTCTCTCGCCATTCGCATCCCCGGGCCTTGAAGAAAAAGATTGTACGATTTTTTTTAAGTGCAATAAAAGTATCAGTAAATAAATAAATGACTGCGCTATCTTATTATTTAATTATTAAGGTTCAAATATGTCCAAGAAGTTTACTTGCAAATATCTAAAGTTCCTTAACTTTGTAAGTCAAGTGGAGTAGAGTCCCTAAAGGAACGTCATCGTAACACAGGTTATTTTACTAAGTAATAAAAATATTACATCTCATCATGATAAAAAAGCGGGTCTCGCATCCCGCACGAATTACAAGCAGGAAACTCCTTCTTACCACCGCGCGAGCGGGCGATTTACGTTGCTTAGCGAAGTATAAATCTACATGAGATGTTATACTATAGGAGTCTGCTAGCACGCGAGGCCATTGCCTTGTTTACATTACGTCCGCTGTGAGTAGAGTGAACAAGGGAAATGTGTCTGCATCGTGCCATTAAAATAACGCAAAATGAGAAAACCGTTTCTTCAGAATTGATAAATTAAACCACCACCAATAAACAAAAGTTTGAATTTGTCAATAAATACTTTGAAACTATGACAGAGACAATTTCTATAAAAATAATGTGAAATGTAGTCTTTTGCTTATTGGAAGTTTTCTTGTTAATTATAGATACTACTGAAGAAAATATTTTCAGATTGTCTGTTATATCAGTAACATAGTTGCTTTAAGTATTCCTTTAACTGGTTTGTGGTCTAGCGGTAACACGTTTGATTACCAAGACAGGGGTCGTGGTTTAAAGTAGGGCCTTGAGTGTACAATTGGCATGAGTCTAGGATATTCCTTATTTGTGACGTCCTTGTCTGGTTACCACACCTCGCATTTATTTATTTTTTAATGCCCCAAGAATTGACTTTATATAGGTTTTAAACGTACTTTGTCGTAAGTCACCACATGACGATTTAAAGTAGTTTGTATTAAGAAAGTATTGAAATAGGAATTGCAGTGTGAGTTTGCATAGGGCTGAATGTGAAAGTCGGGTTAACTGGGGAGTTTCAAATATTAGCACACTTTGACGAAGTTTTAAACTAGCTTCATAGAGTTATAACGTGAAAAAATCTTCGATTTGGTTTACTAATTGTTTTATTTTCTAAGTTTATAGATAAAGCTCCCGAACTAATAGCCAGTTCGTTAAACCAGTTACAAAAACAAAGTAAATAGATTTAATTTTCAGTAGCAGATAGAAAAAAACCGGGCAAGTGCGAGTCGGACTCACCCACCGAGGGTTCCGTTTGTAGGTACTTACATATTATAAATCTCGTAGTTCAGGAATCGAGTCTCGCCGTTTTTCCGAGCTTTTCCCGAACTTCAAAAACTATTTTTTATGATTTAATTACAAATGTATGTATAGGTTCTTTCTTCTTGATTCTTCCGTGTCATATACGACTATTACTTGCTAAATTTCATAGTTCTTAATCTTCATCGGACCTTACAAATTTTGATTCCCTTGAGAGTGTCGAAATATAAGTTTTTTGCTGCATAAACTTGCTGCAAGGAGACGTACAAAAATCGGTGTCGGCACACTCTTATATGGGGTTGCCAACAGTAAAAATGGTTATTGACACTGTCCTGAGCTAAATCTGCCTATTTGATATAAAAGCCTAGTGCAGTGGGTCTATAAAACAGAATCAATAGGATAGCCAGATATACGGTCACAAAGAAACAACGAATGGACGCACATACATAAAGTCACACCCTAAGACAAAAGTGGTTTCTCATTTAATTATTAAGGTTCCTGAAATAATAGAAAACTTTTGAAGGCCAAGTGTCATACAGGTGCAGAAATTTACAATTTCAGAACAAAAAACAACAATTTTTTATACTTTCTTGTTTTTGTAATAATTTTACAAAGATATTTGATTATATTGTGTTATATGAAATGATTGCGTGAATCCATAATTTTTGGGTTAAGTAGTTTTTTTGATGTCCAATAAGAGTAGCTTTCGGGTCGGATGCCAGTTTCTTAAAACCCTGTATATTTACAAAGTTTGATCCGGCTTTTATTCAAGTACTTAGAAATTAATTGCATATAATTTTATTCGAATTTTCCCTAAGCGTAATAAAAAAATTAAAAATTCATTTAGTGCAAGAGTGAAGAAAGGATCATGCCCATTAGCAGTATCGCTAAAATCTAAATTGTGTCACAAGTTTTCAGTCTCCATAATTCATGTTATTAATTATGAAAAATAGGGTGTTTTCTTATAAAACCATGACTTCTCCATAATTCTAAATTAATAAAGTTATACAATAATTAATGCTTCCAGTTTCACGACCGCTATCATCTTGATACTAGGCTATAGTTATCCATTTACAGATTTACTTAGTCTTAAATCTCAATCTGTGCATACAATAATCTAATGTAGTGTTGCCACCCAACCGACCGCTACTTTACGAATCCAAGGAATTACTTTAATACTAACAAATGTATTTTAAAATTCTAAGCCAGTACTTCAAATTAAGTTATTATTTCATTGTGGCACAACTTTGTTGATACCGATTTTAAGTTTCATAATCACTTGAGCATTCTCCCGTTGATATTTCCTGAATGAATAAGATAAATGAGTACCTAAGACGAGCAATCAACTTGATGGCCATAATTGCTTTCCTTATTTTTTCGATTTCTCTCAACGGTTTGTTAACTAAGGGTTTATTAAGTAATTGTGTTAATAAATGTAAAAGTTATTATTATTATGTGACTGATATGAAATATACGTTTTTAGAAATTTTATCGATTCAACGCAATCATAAGAACTCGACGTTGAGCGTTTGACATGTATTTTAGGGTTTTGTACCTCAAAAGAAAAAAAAACCGGCCAAGTTCCTTACCAATATCTATACATTAGTAAGTAAGCAAGTAATTTCGTTTATTTCCTTCTCACAGAGGTATCAGAACATTAAACACAAAGATCGCGAAAAAAAGGCAAAAAATCACGTTTGTTGTATGGGAGCCAAAAAAATAAATATTTGTAAAATAAATATGTATTTTATTTTATTTTAATTTAATTATTTATTTTTGAAGCGAATATAGAACTTAATATTCTATAAATATTTTAAGCGTATACCTGTTGCCGTTATTAAGATCAAGCAAAAAACGGCAAAAAAATACGTTTGCTGTTGTTAATATTTATTGTCATAGCGGCAACAAAAATACATTACCTGCGAAAATTTTAACTGCCTAGCTGTCACGGTTCATGTGATACAGCCTGGTGACAGACAAAGAGTCAGACAGACGAACGAACAGACATACAGACAGACGGACAGTGAAGTCTTAGTAACAGGGTCCCGTTTGGCACCCTTCGGGTACGGAACCCTAAAAAACCGAACCCTCATAGGATCACTTTGTTGTCCGTCCGTCCGTCCATCTGTCTGTCAAGATCTTTTATCTTGGGAGCGCGTGGAAGTATCGAGTTTAATTAAAACCATATACTCAGGACTACAGTTCCTTGAAACTTTGAAAAAAAAAAACAACTTCTAAGTTAAAGCAAAAATAAGATACGGCCGTTAACTAATGCAAAAAAATATATTTCGATACTCAAGGGAATCGAAATTTATAGGGTACTTTCCGTTAACCTAGAACTATGAATAATATTGGCAAGTAATATTGTACAACAAATACAGGGAAAAAATCTGTAATTAAATCATAAAATAGTACTTCAAATTCGGGAAAAGTTTGGAATAAACTGCGAGACTACAAATTTGTACGGAACCCTCGGTGGGCGAGTCCGACTCGCACTTGCCCGGTTTTTATTTTGTTAGAATGTAGGTATTGTATTTTTGTATTGTCTGCGTAAAATATTTTTATCTCTCTACTTAAATTTGTCCTTCACTTTCCTCACTAACTAAATGGAATCAAGTGGGATTGACGTTTACTGGAGCCAAACTAATAGGAGTATTGTAATCTTTATAATTTAACCTTCCTTTATCACTGAGTATAATTTTGTCCCGCCACCAGTTTCTACAGGAATTTTAGCTTTGCGCCGTCTCAAGTGTAATACATATATTCAAGTCAAATATGACTTTTAGTTATCTTTAGACTAAACAAAATTAGTAAAACATTATTTATCAGTAAAGTTTTTAGCCTCTTTTAATAGAGGTTATTTGCGAAAATGTAGGAATACCTGAATGAGAATTTAAAAACTCTCAATGAGAGTGAGGGCATAATTTATGGAGCTGAGCAATAGTGAGCTGATACATAAAATTGGCAAAACCATTTTACTTTCACATTTAATCCCATTGCATTCGCTTTTAGGGTTTAAAAGCAAGCATATCGATGCCGT
This sequence comes from Yponomeuta evonymella, assembly GCA_963969515.1. Lineage (NCBI taxonomy): Eukaryota > Metazoa > Arthropoda > Insecta > Lepidoptera > Yponomeutidae > Yponomeuta > Yponomeuta evonymella. The sequence continues at coordinate 12,850,909 of OZ018349.1, forward strand.
AGACAAGCCGTCTTAGTCAAAATTGTAATCGGCAACATTATGTTCACTCCAAAAAGTCGAGCTAGCGCTACGCCAGCAAAGCCATCAAATTATAGGTTAGTCTGCCATTAATGGCCTCCGAGGTCGATAAAACAAAATTGCTCCTAACAAAATCTGCCGCATCGATGTGATCTGTTTTTCTGGCCTGCGCTAAATAAATCACTAAGTTCTCTCTCATTTGGCTCGCTTCCCGCGATGAAAAGTGTTATCCGCGTAACAAGTCCAAGTTTCCAACTCTGACCCCAACCAGAATACCGAAGCACCCGTTACAACAAAACATATGGGCCTCGCGCTATACATCACTGTTGCTAATATTCTTTGACAGGAGAAAAACTTTTTCAGCAAATCGTGGCCTCACTCTAACCGAAGCAAAGTAAGAACAAAGGCAAAAGTGTAGGTAGATAAATCAGTAAAGAGTCTGTGAATGATGAAGTCAATATCTGGAACTGAGTTAGCGCTAGCAAAAATTGTATTATCTAGCAGAACTGATTTCGTGGTGACCTTTCGCCGCTCTGCCGGAGGACTACTCTTTCAATTAACTAGGCATGTGATTAGATCGAATCAGGGTCGCGACGTCCTAATCCCGGGTAATGGATTGTTATTATACCCTTGATAGATGAGTATCGGCTGATGACACATTAGCTGATCTTGGGCATATAACTATATGATTAGATAGATAGATAGATGAATTAATTATTTGCATTTACACACACGCGTAAGAAAAACAATAATACAGTAGTAAGAGCACATACAAAGCACAATGAAACATTTACAAATGAGACACACAGCAATGCCTTATCCAGTGTGTGTACTGTGGGTGCGGCAAATGCAAAAAGGCTCTGACTCAGCATAAGCTGGAGAGATGATGGTGCCCCAGCGCTGGTCTTCCGTCAGCACCCGTAACGCGGCGTGCAGGTCTCGGAGAGATGGTACGAACCAGTTCAAAAACGTAAAAAGACACAACGATTAACGATTAAAGATAAACGATTAAAGCTTGTGATAGTCATATTATTATATACATTCTAGCCAAAGAGAACCACCTTACTGATAGCGGAAAAACTTACAGTAAAAGTTGTTTGATTAATGAACGTAGTTGCACGCTCGCGGTCTCATTTTATTATTGAGTTTGTAGTAATACTACGTTACCCATTTCATACAGAACGGATAGGAAAGGTTTAAGTTACATTCAGACCCTTTGAAACCAGTTTCTAGTTAAAAAGAAAGGAAACGAAAGCAATAATAGTTCGAAAAATCTCTCTGTTATTTCTTAACAAAAGTATGTAACTACTTGAAGCAGATAAACGAACTTGGTAACGCTTTGATCCCGTTTAAGTTGTCACGAACTAAGCTGACAGACAGTTGAACAAGAGCTGGCATTCGCGGGTTTCACCCTCGGGAGGCTTGCGGGACCGTAATAAAAGCCGTATAATGTGTGTTAAAGTATTTTTATGTTTCCCCAATCGACTAAAGTTACTTTTGGCGTAAAAACGACGAGAGCGCAGTAAATTCGTAGTTAAATTTTTACTAAGCAAGACGGACTGATTCGGGGCGTAATTTTTACAACGCAGTAAAGAAACCATCAGTTTTTATCATTTCCCAAACGAAAGATTACTTTCATCTCCTAAGGTTGGTAATAAATCGCGGCTATCAGAAGCTTCGAGAAAGATAAAATGTTGGTGCTGTCCAAATGGAGTTTGTGGACCGTCGAGTTGCAGAAAACGAGCATTGAATATTCAAATAGGTGTGGTGCGCATCCTTAACTTTTTAGATTTATCAAAATATTTAGTAAGCCAGTAATTTTCAACAAGCATCATTTAATGGATTCTCTTGTTTAAGTCACATGGGCATTTTTTTAAAGGCCTTACAATAGTTAAATGAAAAAGCGCAAAGAATTTTTTTTTTAAACCGTAATCATAACCGGCCTCCTTTTTACGACAACGCAAACAAATCGCAAGTAATTTTATCATAAGTACTTAAAAATTACTCTACCGTGGAAAGAGAGACATTACTATCTAAGCGACGAGTTTCAAAAGAGTTTGTAAACAATAAATATATATTTTTAATATATAATATATACCTACGTAATTTTCATTCTTAGTCTTTTTAAACATTAAATTACATTACGTAAGCTCACGCATTTATGCCCTTTTTACCATTTTACCAAACTATCTATACACAGTAGATATCTACAATGATTTTATTGAAGTACATATAAAAAACGGTTAAGTGCGAATTGGACTCGCGCACGTAAGGTTCCGTACCATTATCTATACAACATTAGACACAAAGAAAAAAAATGCAAATAAAATCACGTTTGTTGTATGGGAGCCCCCCTTAAATAATTATTTTATATTATTTTTAGTATTTTTTGTTATAGCGACAACAGAAATACATAATCTGTGAAAATTTCAACTCTCTAGCTATCACGGTTCTTGAGATACAGTCTGGTGACAGACAGACGGACGGACGGACGGACGGACGGACGAACGGACAGACAGACAGCGAAGTCTTAGTAATAGGGTCCCGTTTTTACCCTTTGGATACGGAACCCTAAAAACCAGCGGGTTTCATTAAATTTTAAATTCGTTCACATTTGAATTCATCGCGTTACCTAGTGATTTATACGATGCTCCCACTTTTGGCTCCGTTCAATGCGGCTCGGCTTTTAAAATATTAAATAAGTCGTATTGAACATCGATATTATTTTGTTGTTCATTTTTATACAGCTTGTTGTTATTCGGGAAGTCGCTGGATGCGGGTGGAACAAGACCGGGAAGCTTGGAAAACCATGAGTTAGGCCTATGTCCTGCAGTGGGCGTGAAATAGCTGATGATGATGATGATTGTGATTGTTATCCCAGGATGTCCTGTGTTATCTGAGCTATGTACACTTGTAAATTTTTAGTAGCAGCATCGCTATCTAAGAAGGTGCAGGAAATCTTATTGACAAAACCAGAACGCACGAGTCCAGCGTTTTGTGGCGTTTAAATGTCAGAATTTGACAATTAATGTACGGCAAAGTCACGACTTTCGACATTTAAAACACGCAACTGGCGTCCTCGTACTACGCATGGTGTTCTCATACCCCAGCACTATCCGCGGTGAGCACGCGTATTGATTAAACCCATACTCTATCTGTGAGATAAGGGTTATGCCCTGCAGTTGGACATATGTATGAATAACAATTTTGGTTAAATTGCACATACCTAACTAAAATTAACCTATTTTGAACTTAAGGCTGCTGTTGCGTCGGTCATGCTGTCTCACTCGCACAATCTAACATTCTTAGATATAGTACTAAAATAAGCACACTATTGATAAATTTGGTCTGAGGCAAAATTTGGTTTGATAGATAATAAAATTACGATAATTTTATATACATTATGCTCCGTGTGGCGCCGGATTAAGAATAGCATCATTCCATTTTCTTCCGTGGATGTCGTAAAAGGCGACTAAGGAAATACATTACCAGGAGACGGGCAGCAGCGTTTTTCTGAGATTCCAACCACATACTGCGATCGCCAACCCGCCTGGCAAGCGTGGCGATTATGGCAAAACCCCTCATGGTTAGGAAAACCATAAGGGAGGCCTATGTTCTGCAGTGGGCGTCAAAAGGCTGATGATGATATACATTTTTGTTTTTCTATACGTAGTTTATAAGGTAAGTGGTTTTCAAAATTATTAATTTTAGTATCAAATTTTTTCAATCAAAAACTAGGTACAGGATAAGAGAAAATATGTCTTCATTGTCCGTGATTTTATTGTCTATCAAACCCTCAGACCACATTTATCAAAAGATCATATATACATTAAATAAACAACTATTTTAATAAGTACTCAAAAGAAGTCGTAAAAATGACGATGTTAACCGTCCAAGTCAGGACACAAAAAGCATACATTTCTAAGTAATTTGTGCTCTCAAAACTTATTGGAAGAAATAAATCGTCTCTAGAGACAGTGTTAAGTGCTGCTTTGTACTCAAGATAGGTAAATAATTTATTAAGGCAAGTATTAGTCATTTATGTAGTAGGTGTATTTAGCTAAAGTAATTTGCTTATTTTTCGAATACATTTCCTTTTTATTCTGGATGATTTATGTAGCCAAGTATTACTCAATTATGTACTAGGTGTATTAGGCTAAAGGAATTTGCTTTTTTCCCCGAATACATTTCCTTTATCCTGGTGGAGTAATATGATATTCGAAGAGCCGAGTGGTTTGATAAGCAATGATATTGGAGGCACTTAAAAACTGGCATTGGAGGCAATTTATCCAATTTTTGCTGTAAGTTATATATCTGTTTATACTTAATATCAGTAAGTATTGAGCTAATTAAGCTGCGAGTTTAAATGACGGTGAAAAGAACAATTAAAGACCACAAATTATACAGCAGTAAATTATGTACTAATGGTTTAATTAAGATTCTTACACCACCTTAGCCACCAAAAAAGGTCGAGCCTGAATCGTGGTGGCCAGCTTATTTCTAGCGATGTTATCCTCCCCGCTAGGCCTTTAGACGTTGTATCATCTACGAGTAGCACAAATAGAAAGGCCTTAGATACGTCGTTAGCAGTTTTCCAACTATTGTAGTCATATACCTGTACCAATAATAATCTCACGTATTCTCTGCATGATTACGAAGAAAATTAATTCTGTTCTTTCGCATTAAAAAAAAAGCTTATCTTGTCGATGATGTGTTTTAGAATTTGAAATTTCAAAGCAAGGTATTTATAAGGCTGAATTTTCAAAACAAAAGTAGCGCGGCTTTTCGTAAGAACACTGAAAGTTACGTGACCATTGAGCGCTTTAGAATACAGTTCTCGGTTTTCATGAGGATCAATTTAGAATACAGTTCTTGGTAGTAAATAGCAGGGGAAATATCGCATGTACCTCCTGAAAATAACACGTTAGCTCATCTGATATTCCCAAATTTTTATTTGATAATAGGCATGATGACAAATTTTGAAAAACTGTCCTATAATGTCCCAAAACGTAAATTATTTGAAATCTATTTCATATTTTTGGTCACAGTTTGGTCAAATATTATTCAATAAATAGGTATATAATTTTAGTTATTTTCAATTGCTATCATCATGCCTATTAAGTTTGACATTTGCCTAGTTAATAATTGCCATAATAGGCTCACATTATTTTATTTCATGGCATTAATTAACAATACCCCAAACACCTAAGAGGTCTTTGAAATCAAAATCATAGTTTTACTACGTCCCTTGGGCTTGCCATTTTTTTTTTTACTTGTAAAGGCGTTGCAAAACGCTGCTCCAAGCGGTTTGAGTCGATTGAAAATCGTACCAGTACCAGGCTATAGACCGTAATTTAACTTTCTTGCCCCTATATTACGCGCACCAAATGGTGAATACTTCCAATAGTCTAACTGTCAAATTACATACTAATTGCTATCGCAAACGTCAGCATTTCGACAGGATTTGTGCGCATAAATTAGGCCTCTGTGCTCTTTTTCTTTCTTTCCTCTGTTCGTTTTAGTTATCTCTCTCTCCCTCACTCCGCGGTCTAACGACAAGCAATCTTAAAGCCAAATTAGTAAAGTCCATAATTGTACTGATGTACTTAATTTGAACCTCAGCCAATTTAATTACACTTTCAGTATAATGAAAATCTACCTTATTGCTCAATAAAAGCTTTTGTCTCTTTTCTCGCCTGAAATAAAATATTATTTCAAATCAAATAAATCGCTTATTAACACTTTTCACTTCAAATTTTTCAGGGTTCCGTACCCAAAGGGTGCCAAACGGGACCCTATTACTAAGACCTCTCTGTCCGTCTGTCTGTCTGTCTGTCACCACGCTGTATGCCTGTGATAGTTAGACAGTGGAAGTTTTCACAGATGATGTATTTCTATTGCCGCTATAACAAGAAATACTAAAAACAGAATAAAATAACTATTAAGGTAAAATAACTAATAAATATTAATAACTATTAACGACAAAAAATCAAGTTTGTTGTATGGGGCCCCATACAACAAACTTGATTTTTTGTCGTTTTTTCTCGATCTTTGTGTCTAATGTTGTATAGATAATGGTTGGAAACCCTTCGTGTAGCGCCGGATTAAGAATAGCGTCACTCCATTTCCTCCCGTGGATGTCGTAGAAGGCGACTAAGGAGACAAATTACCAGGAGACGGGCAGCAGCGTCTTCCTGAGATTCCAACTACATACTGCGATTGCCAACCCGCCTACCAAGCGTGGCGATTATGGCAAAACTCGACATGGTCTTGAAAACCACGAAGGAGGCCTATGGCCTGCAGTGGGCGTCAAATGGCTGATGATGATGAACCCTTCGGTTATTCTTATTTTGTTAGGGGCTATATACGTGCCATTGTAGGGCACAGGCTCTCAGAGAGAGAGTACGGGCTAAATCACCACTCGCAATACCATTCGCTAACTGTAATGGAAACCTGAGTGACTAAGGTGTTCGCATACAGCAGCAATTGAAATTGCAACTTTATTTTGGACAGGTAAATTTATTTAATGTCCACCGTGTTTTGTTTTTGCACACCCGAATTCCACTCACACGCGTTTCGTATAAGCCTGTTCTGGTTGAGTGTTGTGAGGACATGATTAAAATGATTAAGGACTTTTTAAATTTTCACGAGGGAGAAGTCAAAGTCACAAATAGAATTGGATTTAATATCCTGTACACTGTATATTCTACACTGTAAATTTAATGGATACAATTCACACCAAAATCACTGAAAAGATTGGATGACTAAAAATGTGTTTATTTATGGCAGCACTCTTTGTACATACATCGTAATCACTACACATTATTAACTTAATTCCAAAATAAAAAAAAATACAGTAAAGTGCGCAAATCAGAGCGAAACCTAGTCGGACTCTTCTGTCAAAAGTTAATGTACTAAGTAATTTTGGGATTGATTTAATAATAACCAAAATTTTGAAATAAGGAATATTTCTTACAATTGACAAAGTTACATCCGCCTAAGTCACCATTAACATAATGCACACATATACAACAAAAATCAGTACAAACCCCATAAATAATATACTAGGGGGGTTCAATAAGTAGTAAGAATGAATAAGATGCAATTAATTTTTATCAAATGTTAACTTATTTTTCGACACCTTTTAGTTGTAGGTATACACTTAGCATAACTTTTCTTCAAAAAAATCTTCATCTTAATTCTCTAAAAAACCTTGTGCTGCGGCGTTCACTGCGTCATCACTGTTGAATTTCTGGCCTCTTAGATATTTTTTCAATCTGGGAAATAGATAAAAATCACTAAGAGGTCTGGAAAATATAGAGGATGTTCTACTAATTCGAAGCTAGCATCATTGATGGCAGCCATCGCAACTTTGCACTTGTGCGCTGGGGTGTTAACTTGATGAAACAAAACCACTTTAGTGAGTTTGCCATACCGTTTTTCGGGTATTTCCTCATGCAACTTTTTGATTTGTTCCGCGTACATATTCCTCGTAATAGTGGCTCCATAATTGAGTTATTCAATCATCACTATCCCATGGTTGTCCCAAAAAAGAGAACGCATGATCTTGCCGGCGCATGGAACGGCCTTGAAATTCTTAGTGGTCGGTGATGATGGTCTCTTCCAAGTCGTGGATTGATTTTTGTTTCAGGGTCGTAACGGTGAAGCCACCTTTCATTTATAGTTAGAAATCGAGCCAAAAACCGGTCAGGATCTAGTTGTAACAGCTCCAAACAGCTTTGTGAATTTCTCAGCCTGGTTCGTTTTTGTTGGGTCGTTAGCAATCTAGACACCCAACGCGCTGAGACTTTTTTCATTCCCAAATGGTCATTATGAACATTCCCTTATTGAAGTCTAGTTCTTCAGCTATAAAACGAACAGCAGTGCGACGATCCGCTTCAACAATTTTTTCAACATTTTTTTATCATTTCTTCAGTTTCTGTAGTCGTAGGGCGCCTTGCGCGCGAGTCATCATTAGTGGATGTTCTTTCCCTCTTAAACTCAGCACACCAACGTACAACCGTAGAATAAGGAGGAGCATGAACCCCTAACGTATCTTGAAAGTCTTGATTTAGTTGTTGCATGGTAAAATTTTTCAAACGTAGATAGATATAATATTCTTTATTGTATGTACATCAGAAATTACACATGATAATTTAATAACATAGATATTTAATTACTGTGCGAACTTAAACTGTCTCCATTTTCGATTACCCGTTGCGACAGAACACAAGTAAGAACCTTATGATTAAAGAAACAAAAGAGCATCAAACATTTTTTATTTTATTATGTCGACAAATAAGTGGACTATATCTGCCAGTATTTTTTTTTCTCTATCCAAGGAGTTTATACTTCATTCTCACTACTTATTGAAAACCCCACGTAGTATTATTAATTGAATTACATCTGGTATAAGAGACCCCTCGCCTCAATTGCCATTTAGCTATTCTGGAGAGGTCGATGTCTTGAGTGACAAAAGATAAATAGGTTATTTCCAAGGAGAAATCCTAACCTTAAACTTCACAGGACGGGGGTTCCTGTCAATGTGGGCACGGAAAGCTGAAACCATTTAAACACACGGGGTTATTTCTGAACTTCCCAATGGTTAGTGTTTGTTATTTAGGACCACTTTTGGTCTACAAGTTTTGAAATGATTTTGTTGTATTTAATTTTTTTTAATGAGTACGGTTTTTCTGCTTTGGAGCGGCGCTGTTTGATAGTAAGTAAAGTAGAAAATCGTTTATTTAATAACCATACGAGCGATACAAATATTATGTTCAAATGGTGCAAAACTTACAAAATAAAAAATCTAAGCACATTATTGTTATTCTATGAGATCTGTGACAGGTTGCCAAAGTTTCCTTATTCCATCGCAAATGATCATGAAATAAACTAACCGCATTCAGAATCCCTACAGCCAATAAATAAGTTAGACTTTACATCTATGCTATAAGCAATAAGGCCGCCAATTGTACTGCATTTTTGTAAACATTTCATGTCTGTGTTTTTCCTGGTACAATAAAGAATATTCTTATCTTATCTTATCTTATCTACTCGGTCACTATTAAGACTAACAAAATTTCACATTTGCACTGAGTTTAGATTTGTAAATTGACACTTTGCCAAAAGTAACATGCAGCCAAGCTGTCGTTTGATATACTTTTCATAGAATAAGAAGTGAATGAATTCACGATACTTAGTTGGTTTATGATTAGTCTCATCATCACAGGCCTTTGCGTCCGTTACCAAAACACGATTTAAGCAGTGCCTAAGAGCTTGACACTTTTTCGAATGACTAAAAATTTCGATTCGAGAGCGGCAAGCTCTATTACAGCCCTACATGGAGTAGGGCTTGCCGCTTTCGAATCGGAACTTAGGCTATGTATTAGTCTAGTCATGACCAAAACATGATTTTTGCTGTAGTTGCATCAAAAAAATATAGACAAAGGAAGATATGTTTTGCCAATAACTTTTTTAGAGGTAGTTAACAAGTCATAGAGAAATTATTATTATTTATACTTTGTTTGTAAGTAATCAGCCAATGGATGGAGCCCATTGCTGGGCCTAGGTCCACAGGCCTATGCCTCGGTTCTCTGACAATCTCGTCCATAACCCCTGACAATCTCGCTAACCGGCGGCTTTAAAATCCTCGGCCCATCGAGGCCTACAGTTAATTAAATCCAATGTTGTCCAATAGCCCGCTTACCATGAAGGAAAACGTCGTGAGGAAACCTGAGTGTCAAACGCGTTCACATACCTCAGGGCTTGAAATTGCCAATCTGCAGCGGGCTTCAGGACTATTCATATGATCCCGTTAGCATCTGTCAGGTACGGAACCCTAAGAATTACAATCATCCATAGTCTACGCCATCGTATTGGTTTTCTTAGACAGAGGTTTCATTCTGTATTGACATTGACATAATTTATTACTCACATGTTATTTTCCATTGCATTACATTTCACGTTGATAAAACCCGAAAATTGAGCTTCTGTTCTACGCTCCGATTAGACAAGTAAACTGGATGCACTACTTTAACTACAGTTTACGAACAACATTTTTAGACGGCCTAGTCACAGATTAATTAAATATAAATAGCTGTTGTAAATCTTAACACCGTCGATGGCGGTAGTGTCATAGTGGTTTTAGTCGGAAACAGTGTCCGTAGTATGTAAAAGACGTGAAGATTAAGAGTCCGTCCGGGCTTGTTGGATTCCTATGTAAATAGCATTGTGTAACGGAGACCTTCCCCTAAATTACACCCTTAACCCTTGCCTCGAGAGGTTCCCAGCGGACTCTGACACCACCTAAAAAACTTAAGTATTTGCGCAAATGGAAATGTAAAGTTATCGTTGTTATTTGTTCTTTGAGCTTAGGCAAGTCTTTATATCGTACGCATCATCATCATCATCATCTTCGTTTAAAGTAAATTATCTAGTGCCGACGTATCTAGAACATATTTTGTCAATTCATCTATACTAATAATAAATCTGTAAGGGTCGGTCATGGAGTAAGTTAGTTTGTTTTCAGAGATATTGTGTTTATAGGCTCAATATATGATACTGAAACTAATTTCACGATTTTTAGAATTTTTTTCTGTATGTGTGTATGTATGTATGTTCCTCCATAACTCTTAAATCAATTATCCGAATTTGATGAAATTTGGTACAAAAACATATAGACATCTGGGACACAGGATAGGCTATTTAAATTCTAGCTCCAGTTATGATAAGACGTGGCCCCCATACAAATGCTTCGTAAAAATCGAAATGTACGCGAACGGAGTCGCGGGCACAGCTAGTTTAAAAAAAAAATGGGAATATATGCGAGAGAGATGCCAGAAATAGAAGCGGCCTTAAAAAGTGAAAGGTAAATTGATTCGTATACTGTATCCATTATTTCATCGAAGCCTACAGTAAAAACTCCTTGTTACATCGCCAAGTTCAACAACAAAACATGTTGATTAATTTCTCATCCCTCAGTGAGAGCTCAAAACAGCGTAGGAGTTCAAGGGTTAAGGGGCAAGCTTAGAAGTACGTGACTTTGATTGAAACAAGACTACCCAGCCCACTTTGGCTTCCAACAACGTCTTATACACCCAAGGCTGATTGAAAATGGCAAAGAATATTGCCCTTTTTTACGCTTCTTTACATACCTAAAAAAGAAAATCACTTTAGTATTTTTATTTACTCGCAAATTTTCAATGTTGTTATACTTTCAACGGGTCTAATCCCGATTATTTATTAGGTAAAATTAATTTTCTTAATTAACGACGTTTCGATCCGCTGCGAAAATATAAGTGACTTCAGGGTAGAGCACCTCCCCTCACAACAATGATAGACTGAACTCGCCACTTCAGTCTAGCCGTGACCAACTGCAACGTTGCCAAAACGTCGGGAATAAAGATAATTAAGTTTACCTAATAAATAAACGCGATAAACTTTGTTGGTTGTCCGTCTGTCTGCTAAGGCCGTTTTTCTCAGGAAACGGCAGTAGAATTAAGTAACCATTTCGTTTGTTTGCTGTTCCGTTTCCTCTGTGGTAAATTATTATTCTCTATTTTTGATATTCCATTATTCAGTTCAGCTTCTAAGTAGCGGATTTTTTGTCATTCTAATATACAACATTTTATTTGTAATGAAAATTTTCATCAACTCTATTTCGAGATTCTGAATCAACAACACCTGTTTTATTTTAGAAATCTATTAATATTTTCGTCTGTCATCTACTTGTTACGCGGTATCAATTTTATTGAAATGAATGTAGCCATATTAATTCATGAAAATTATAAACATCTCAATTAAGAAACGAGTGTTTATTTGAAAAGTTTTGGTGTTCTTGGTCTGGCCGTGAAGCCGCAAAATTACCTACAATAAATCAACATAATTTTAAGTCTGGCGGAGTCCTTAGCAAGAGGTGCAGGCCCACGTTAACAACCTCTAATTCAGACGGAAGAGTGAAATAGACTCTCTATCTCTCTTAGCACAGCTGTTCGAGCCAATTCCCCCCCCGTTTTTTCTACTTACTTGGGTTCTTAACTTTAGTATTTTCTAAGGTTACCACGAGCACTAAACACAATAAGAACTGAATTTCAATAACTAATAATCAGTATTTTTGAGTTTATATAACATTATTGTTTTGCCCATTAACATTAAAAAAATTGGCATAATGTTTTTGGAACGTAACTAAATATTGTTTGCCGAGGGTAGTAAACTAACAGTTAATGCCTTCAAAAAGACGCCTGTCACCTCAGTCTACCGAGACCACGGCACTCGCAAAAGTATCGAAACGTCGGAAAATTGTGAAATGAAAAATTAAACGAGTAAACATCCGTTCAAATTCAGTTTTTATTACTTAACGTTTGTTTTTTATATTTGTGTCCTCGAAAAGGAAAGATAGCTAAATTGGTTGCCAACCTCCAATAGGAGACAGCACACAAAGGAAGAATGTTTGTAATGAATGTAATATAACTTATTTAATTCACCATAATTCAGCAGGGTCCTTTGACAAAATTCGATGTGATTCGCTTTTTCGCGTTGGACCATTATATGTTTATTGTTATGAACATAATCTGTTTTGTCGTCTAGTTAGTTTGGGCTTTGTGTTCACTGTTCACTAATTAGTCTCGAAGGTTTCTCCTCTCTCAGCCGAGATTCACCCATCGATATAGTCGTTTCCTCAAGCATATTTGTTTTCTATTTAATTCTATTTCAACTGGACTAGTTGTTACTAACAGTCTTGTTTATAAAAACTAGATTCCTTAAAACACTTCAGAGGCAGTTTAAATAGTCTGTGATAGAGGGAAAATCGTAATCAACATTATTTATACTGCCTCTGAGAAATGTTTGAGAGCAATCATGTTTTTTTAAATAAGACCGTAAGAATATAAACCGCTCTAAAAAAATTTGAATAAAAAATAAAAACCGACTTCAAAGCACTACAGCACTGAAAAGTTAGTTATTGTAAAAGTAGGCACCGACTACAAATTATATTTCTACAATATACTTACATGTATACATACCTATAATTTAAAGGTATTCTTTTAAATGATTTCTAACTTTTTAGTGCTGTTTTGAAGTCGATTTTTATTTTTTATTTGAAAATTTTTATTTCTAAATTTTTGGTGGGGGAGCAGGAGAAAAATAAACAAGTCCCTTGTAACCGTAATTTACCCTAATCAATTTGTTGCTTTAAAATTTGAAGTTCTCAATTTCCATCTGCGAAAGACTTCACCAGAACATCACTATTTAGCTTGGGGCTACTTTTACGTTATTTTATGAAACATAAGGATATGACTATGGGATGGGCCCCATTAGGCCTGCCTTATTTACTGCTGTCCATTGAAGAGTTCCGTTCTCCATCTCTGAAAGTCTCCATCAGATCTTCACCAAATTAAAATGGGACTAATGAGACGTTATATCTATTCGAACAAAAAAAGAATTGTCAAGATCGGTTAAGATTTGACGGAGTTATGCGAGAACATAGACAAGAGAAGAAAAATATAGGTATTTTAAAAAAATAAGCGTGGAATTGATAACCTCCTTCATTTTTTTAAGTCAGTTAAAAATTAAACAGTATCTATGTTAACGTCTCTTTCTCCCCATTCAAAGCGGAATGTTTCATTTATCCGGCGAGGAAAACGAAGCTGAGGACAAAACAATAAACAATTGAGGGTGGTATTATTTACGAATACAACGTTAGAATGTTAACAAAGGGGGAGGTCTAAATATTTATAGACAGCGGAAATTGATTTTTATTTTCTCGCTATAGGAATGTTTTCTCTTCTAGTAACTTTGTGAGAGTTTATGTGCGTGGCATGTTTGACAAAAATGCCATTTATTGGGGAGATCCTCTGATATGTTGATACAAACGCATCTGAAATTAATGCGGAAATAGTAATTAATTCAGGATTGCCAGACATATTGCAAAATATTATTACTTTACGTAATTTGGAACACCAATCTACTTAAATGAGTACCTATTAAGCAAGACTAATTAAGTATTTTTTGATGTTTTAACCAATTGTTAAAATCAATTATTCGTCGGAAATTATTTTATTTCATTCCAATAACAATACAATAACATCAATAATTACAACATACACAAAATGTTTCTAAAAAATAAACATGCTTTTTTTTTCGAAAACAAAATGTATTTCCAGAGTTCGTTACTATTTTGCGTAGTATCGAGCTTACCTGTTATAGCAGTAATTTAAATCCCGCCGTCGGAATACCCAAAAAAATGCGATAAAAGTAACAGAGAGGAATCCTAGGAAGTTGGCACATAATGGGCTAACACAATAAACCAGCAATTTGTGCATTGTGAGGGAATATTGAGTCACTCGCCTAGAGCGCGGCTACTCTTGAATATGCATGGCGAGGGCTTGAGACGAACGAGCCAGCCAGATACTTGACTGAATGTGTTCAGAATCCCGATTCGCACACTGGTGACCTCTGAGGGTAAAGGCGCTTTTTTATGGCCGAGAAAAATAAACTACACGCTCAAGTTTGTTGCTTTCTTTCGTGGCTCGCAGACTTTGCGAGAAAATAGTAGTAACGTATGAGTTAAATTAAACGGACCATGGGCAAGTCAGGCTCGTGCATCAATTTCTACGTAAAAAATTACATTCTGATTGTTGAATGTCGATGTACAAACAGAATGTAAAATGTACATTAGCCGCTTCAGGTCAAGTTGTGGCGGAGAAAAAGGCAGCGAAAAAAAAAACTCCACTGTGACCATCTTTTCTCCCATCATCAGAGGCTACGGTCATCATAAAGATTCCAGGATTACTCTGAACTACTACCGAACTTCCGTACTACCAAATTAAATATAATATTACGTCACTAAAATGTTTTTTCCTTTATTCAGTGTGGAACGTTAACAATCTGTTAGTTGGCTGTGAACAGTCAGCATAAAAAAAACAAGTGATTGCCGTCAAAAGTGAGAAATGAATGAGAAACCGGTAGCTAGCGGTAGTCGACTCACTTTTGACAGTTTTTTAACTTCTTGTTACACTATAGGGACTAATCAAAATGGATAATTACAACAGCTTTGACACTTCTTACAATAGATCAAAATAAAAAAATATCTATATATAAAGTTAAAAATCACGTTTCTTGTAACAAACCTTTTTTATGTAGCCTATATACGTCCCACTGTAGTGCACAGGCCTTCGCTCAGAGAGAGAGTGTGGGATTCATTACTACGCGTGCTCACCGCGGATTGGCTATTTTAAGCGCTGAGGTATGTGAGAACCTCAGGACCTCAGGTTTCCTCACGATGTTTTCCTTCACTGCACTACACCCTATTTTTATCCGTTTCTGTATAATGCATAATTATGGTGTGAAAAATTCTACTGGTTAACTGTAACAGTTCAAGAGAAAAAAACCCTAAATGGAGAGAAAGCCAGACGTCGCGTTAGTATGTATTTATTTAATTAAGTTTATCAACAGTTTATACATCCATACGTGCCAAGAGCGTAGCTTAACTTATGGCGAATTAAAGAACATTTTGCAAATTTAAAGGTAAACACTGCATCATAATAAAGGTAATTAAGTACCTACATGTAGGTGTACAATTGACATAAAGAGTGAAAAACAATTTTCTCGTTAAATTTGTGTAGAGTCAGAGTATATAGATACAGTCTACTTGGCGCCTTTCGAGTCATCTTCTTTTTGGTCGTAGGCTTATGACTGAGAGACATGACTATAGGGCAGCTATTCTGTTTTCGGGCCACACCCGAACAGGGTTCCATAAACCTAAAAACAAAAAGCACGAACGCACGAAGGGTCCCGTACCATTATCTATACAACATTTCAATATTTCAAGCGTCTATTGCGCCTGTTGCCGTTATTCATATCGAGCAAAAAATGGCAAAAAATCACGTTTGTTTGTATGGGAGTCCCCATTTCATATTTATTTTATTCTGTTTTTAGTATTTTTTATTATACCGGCGATAGAAATACATAATCTGTGAAAATTTCAACTGTCTAACTATCACGGTTCATGAGATACAGCCTGGTGACAGACGGACGGATGGACGGACAGCGGAGTCTTAGTAATAGGCTCCCTTACCCTTTGGGTATGGAAGCCTAATAACATCAAATCGTATAAAAAAATAAAGGTTGATCAGCTGATGACTTACCATAACCTACCTATTAAGTAAGTGCTGTAAAGTCATGAAATTTTAGTCTTTAATCTTGTGATCGCCCTCAAAGCCGCTGATGTGGGTCAACTTTTTACCTAGTTTTCCGATGGTTCGTTTTACAGAGCAGAATGTGGATCGGGGATTTTTGCAGTGCTGACCTTTATGTTGTGGCTAGCTCTTGGTGAGCCACTAAAGAACCCTGAGGTTTGGAATTGTCCAAGACACACTGATGTCTAGATATAATTGTACGTTTAAATTTTTAGTTAATCAGTTTGAAAGTGAAGGAGAGAAAATTTCGAACAACTACTATAATGTACCGGACCTTGCTACAATGCCATGCAAAATAAATATGAACAAATCTCTAAGAGGGCACTCGCTGAAATTGGCCAAGCAACCATGAACAAGCAATCCCAGAAAATACTTTTTTGCCGAACCGTGTAGTGAATACATACATACATAAACTCACGCCTATATCCCCGAGGAGAACAGGGACTGCCACTTGTTACGATCCTGACAGATCACTTTCGCTTGATTTCATAAGCCTATGACACTCGCGCAAACACGACGAATTATGATTGGAATTGTAACATATAATCGGACATACGTACTCACTTACATGCATATGAGCCAAACATTTTATCCTTCTTTTGGGTTCCGCCACAGTCGGGTAAAAATAATAAACCTTTGGTTCACTTGTGAAGCAAACGTTAGAAAACCCAATGAAAGTGTACATTTTTCACAAAAATACGAGAAATCAATGAATATTATTAATTTATGGTTGTAGTATTATATTGTTTTAGTTTATACCTTTAAAAATGCCGTATAATTTGTAACTATTGTCGATATTCTACTTAAATCTACTTGTACTCAATTAATTTTTTTTTGTATCGTCTTTTTAAAACGATTACAAATCGGCAGTGAACTTTAATTAAATTGTACGCCTTCAGGCACCGTTACTCAATTGAGTAGGAGAGCTTATTCACAATATAAGCCGTATTATTCAGTCCCAAGCTGTGCGGTCGGTTGCTTACTTGAACAAAGCAATTTACTTGAAGAGACTATTTTGAGGTCTGCTACGACGATCTTATCACGTATATTTCTTCGAGGCTTGATAAGCTTAGTTGTAGTCTACTGTTATGTTATGCACATATTTTTTATGTAGCTTATATACGTCCCTCTGTAGAGCACAGGCCTTCTCTCAGAGAGAGATTACCTATGGGCTTAATCACCACGCGCGCCCACCGCGGGTTGACAATTTCAAGCGCTGAGGTCTTTGAAAATGTCTAAAAATAATAACAAGCATACCAAATACAATTGCAATAGTCCTCTTTGGCTTCCTTAGACAGTCGGAGAAAAACAACGAAAACTGCTCTAAAAGCAGATCCCTCAAGTGTTCCATTAAATAATTGTCCGTACAATAAACCGCTACGGGACCATGTCCCGGGATTTGTCAGCTGTTTACGTGATTTGAATGAGCCACTGTACAACATTTCCCTAGAACAATCAGTATTCACAGAGCCGAATAATCTCCCTGCGTTGATTTCCATAATCACACCGTCTACTTCTGCTCCAGCTGGTACCTACTGATCCTCTATCTCCACTCATTTGCTTAGACGTTTAACTGACAAGCCCCTAAAGGAAACAATACATCTCTATAGTAAGGCATTTGTTGCTTAAGGCTGTTACGTCTAGCATGCTGTCTCGCACGCACAATCTAAACTTTTTTGTGATTTTAAAACCTATTTAGAGGCTAAAAATTCCACCCATGCCGGTACCTGAACCCGCGACCTCTGGCTAACCATTCCAGCGCTCTCCCAACTGAGCTAATGGGCAAGTGCAGGCATCAGTGAAATTTGGAGCCTCTTTACAAACTTCTCTGTATTACGTGCAGGCAGCGACATCTGGCCGAAGCAATTTACATCACTTGCAGCCCCGAGTAACCCACTTTCCAGTTAGGTTTTTACATCGGAATGATATCGCTGTACCTACATGATTATATTCTTTTTGTTTCACAAACCCGTGCTGAGGACAATTTTAAAAACCTATTTTTTGTGATTGTAAAAAAATACATTTGTGAAATTTTGTCTGAGAGTTTAATAGACAATAAAATTACGGCCATTGTAAATACATGTTTGTTTCCCTATACTAAGGTTTTAATAGAGAAAAGTTGTTTCTATTACTAAAATTTAGTATAAAATTTTCTCAATCAGAAATTACGTACAGGATAAAAAACAAATGTCTTGAATGTGCGTAATTTAATTATCTGTCAAACCCTCCAACCACATTTATCAAAACTATTTTTTTACAATTTTCTGACAGACCTCTTTCATTAGTCGTTGCATAACGCACGCCGGTTTTGGGTACTTTTTATCTTGCCCTTAGCTAATACATCCCCTATTTGATCGAAGTATGTCCACCGAGGAGCCTGAAAACTAACCGTGTTATAATCTGACTTCAGGGTACCTACTAGTATTATAAATGTGAAAGTTTGTGAAGATGTTTGGAGGTTTGAATGTTTGGATGTTTCTTACTCAATGGCCCAATAACAGCTGAACGGATTTAGGTGAAACTTAGCGTACAGATAGAAAAATACCAGAATTGAGACAGCAAACTTGATATCCCGGTAATGCGTTCCCGTGGGATAATATTTATTTTAAGTTTACAATAGATGGCATTGTGCGTTTTAAAAATGGTTTTTGAAAAGTGTTTTAAAAATTCATGGCGTTGTGCAAGAATCGTATAAACGAAATCTATGGCGGTACGAAGTTTGCCGGGACAGCTAGTAGGTACTTCACGAATGCAAGTCTTATACAACGTTTAATTTTATTGTGATAATATCATATTAGATTTCCCTATAAAATGCACAATTCTTAAGACAACTGTGAGTTTTTACTCATATCATATTTTTTTAATTATCAGGATTCTCATAAATTTATTAAGTTCGCGCTTTACTCGCTCTGCCAATGTCGTTGCCTCCGGTCAATTATTGTCTTACCTAGAAGAATGTCCATGATGTAAAACTTACACTTTGGTCTTTGCATCTACGTAATGATATGATTTACACAGCGTCCAGTGGCACCTTTACTCGCACTAGATGGGTAAAGGAACCACTCGGACGCTACAGTGCCTGGGACACTGTTTTGTAGATGGAGTAGGCTTGCCCAGAACCTATACCATCCTGAAAGCTTAGTCCTTTCCTAGATATACTATACGGTTTAGTATTTTTTATGGAAAAACAAAACGAATATTGTGGAACAAAAGTTATTATTATAAAATTTTAATTTCAGAAATTTTGATCTCACTAACATATTTACTTTTATTATTATTATTAAATGTAATTTTACTAACAACCTATGCATTGTCTTATCCGAAATAAAGTGATACATACATACTGTATACATACATAAATAGTGTTAGCCACTAATTGAGTTGTTTTAGAAATTGCGCATTTTTTAAGTAACCCTGTACTTTAACAAAACAACTGAACAAGATGATGGTTTATTTTCGTATTTACGAGATCAGTGTTTGGCTCGTCGTTTCAATGGTCTAAGTAAATTGTGATAAGTGTTCGGCTCGTCGGGCTAAGTAAATTGTCATGTCGGGATGCTCTCTGGGTGTACATTGCGGTTCGTAGATAGGTAATTTCGTGGGGAAGCAATTTCCATTTGCCAGTTTGTTACATGATTTGTTGCGCGCGATATTCGGGCCCTCCGCTGTTTGGCTGAATAACGCGTTTACGTGACTCGTGTAATTGAGATGTTTTCGTTCATAAAGTATAGGTAAAATATATTCCTCTGAGCTCACGGAGCCTAGAAATGGTTTTGCTCATGGTTCTCTTTTTCGATTCTTGCGTGAGCCCAGAAGGGCAATTGGGTATGTCTTTTCAATAATAATAATAATAAGAAGAAGAAGAAAGACATTTATTATACCAACAAGATACATCACAGAAACAAAATAAGCAGATAAGTAACATAATATGCACAACAGCAGAAAGGTAACTAAATACACAACAGAAAACTAAAGACAAAACTAATAAATAAAACAGGATCACAGATATTGTAGCCTGTGGTGTATCTAAGTTGCCACAAAAAGCAGCTGACTCAGCGTTGTGCTGAGAAAGTGATCCCTCAGCGCTGATTTTCAGTCAATGCCTACGGTAACCCATAATAACTGGCACACAATACAATCACTTGTGCTAGTCCCGTACTAGGATACCCTGTTCTGTGGTAACAGAACTGGATCTAGTAACAGACAAAAGCGGCGTGCCTTGGTGGGCCAATGTCCATCAGCAGTGGACGAATACCGGCTGATTCATTGATTGTATGTAGAATTACCTGTCGGCTCCAATTTAAATTTATTGTACGTAGGCTGCTAAGGCAATACATTTTCTTGTCTCAAGGGTGGTATTAAGGAAATCTCGTTTAATCCTTGCTCATAGATTATTAAAGTCTTTCAAGGGAAGTTACCTAAAACACGAAGTTGGATTAAACATTTTACTTAGTAATCTTAAAATTTCAATTAGTTTATTGGTATTACATATGAAGCATAACACAAATTATAACATAATATTAATTTGTCTATAGTATTCGAAGAAAAAATCCTACATCTGAGTAGTAAAATTATATTATTCACATATACTCTGATATAGGCGTCAGCGCTTTCTAGACAATGTTTAAATAATTTATCTATTGTGTTAGCATTCGCAGTAACTTTTACACTATAAATTAACTGAAGAAATAGCACCATGAAAGAAATAGTTACTATGCCAGGTGTCGTCGGTTTCATTCTAGAGACCGCTGTACATTTTTACACATGGTCTGAGTCTGGGTGTATTTTCATGTTTGTGATGTCTTTGCCTGGTTATTTTAGCACATGTTAGACTAGTTTGGGACCGGGACAAGTGGTTGTGAAGAAGTTATTGGTTTAAAAAAATACCCAAGTAACTTTATAATGTAAGTACAGTGAGATATGTTATACTTAAAAAGATATGTGATAAGATTGCTTTTAGCAATAAGGCCACCAATTGTACTGTGTATTTTTAAATTTTTTATGTCATGTGCTCTAGTGTACAATAAAGAATATTATTATCTTATCTTATATATCATCATCATCATCATCATCAGCCTATGCTTGTCCATTGCTGGACATAGGCCTCTCCTATAGCACGCCACTGAGCACGGTCCTCGGCTACTCTCATCCAGCTCTTGCCAGCCACCCTGCGAAGATCATCGCTCCACCGAGCCTGAGGACCGGCATAGCCGACCGAATTAGCATGCTGAAGTGGCAGTGGGCCGAAATAATTATCCGAAGAACTGATAACCGATGGGGTAGACGAGTTCTTGAGTGGAGACCGCGGATCGGTAAACGTAGTGTAGGACGTCCTCTTATATATGGTTTTGTACGATACTGCCATTTAATTCAATGTAAAAATAGGTATGCTTTATTTTTCTTGAAAATTATAATTATTCTAATATTTCCTAAAATGGACGTAACAACAAAGCTGTTTAGCAAAAATATATAATTTTCCGTGTTCCCGAGTTTGGATCCCATGTTTTATTTTCATAAACAATCATGACATCTGATATGTCGTCGTCAATGTAAGGATTGAAGAGCAATCATTGGAAAACATTAATCTAAATTACGAGTACAAGTACGTCAGCGGGGAGCGTCAAGTATTTTTAAGCTAGAATTTTCCATTAGGGGCTCAGGTTTGACATTGATTAAACGCCCCATATAACACGTGCAAAAATTTAGCAATCAACAGAAAAATTACACAAACTGACATCAAAATAGGAAAATACTTTATACTACATGTTATGTATACCCATAATAATAATGGCGTACTAATATCAGTAGTGTAGCAGTAGGATGAAAAATTCAGGTTTTTCAGCGCTTGAAATTGCCAATCCACGGTGGGCACGCGTGGTAATTAAGCTTATACTCTTTGAGAGAAGGCGTGTGCCCTGCAGAGGGATGTATTATATAGGCTACATACAAAACAATTGCGAGGAAAAGCTTATACAACGGATAATGTAGATGCCATTCCAAATACTAATGATCTGCGATTAAATTCGTGAATCAGTGAGTGCTGAAAAATGCGTTTCTTACTTTTATGTTTTGAAAACTAAATGGATGCATGAAATGTTTAACATTTTTTCAGTCTTGTAACATAACTAGCCCCAAAAGATAGTGGAGGGTCGAAAAGGCATCGAATCGCTTCGTGTAAATATTGCACAACGCGGGCCTGATGGACTCTATGCGCCTTGTTGAAGGTAAACGAATCAAGGTTCAAACTGTTTTATTTTTACAACGAAAAACGAAATTATTAACTATATCAACGCCCAGGCCGTGACAAATATCTCCTTCCTGCATCCGGTGCAAACATTTTCGACGAAAGCAAATCGTGTATCAATGTGTATCCTCCCGAAGGATCGTCTGAACTAGTCGTTGACGATTCTCTGAACAAAGTCTTTGAGCTTGTTACCACTTTCGTGCGCGGGGCCTTATTTCGTGCGTGGAGAAAAACGACGCGGGAGAAATGTGTGACGGCAAGCCATCGGCCGGGCCATTAGCGCCCGGGTCTTAATGGAATGACATCCGAAACGACATCTAGTTCGTTACCGCAAATTGAAGATCGTCGTCGCTCGCTTCCGATACTTTTTTATGTTTCGCGCAAGCCTCGCGCTAATTGTTTGTCCACTCGTCCTATGATGATGGACTGCATGAAATAAACGGCCTTGCATAGGAAAGTTCCCACTAAGATCAAGAGATTTGAAATTTAAATGGAAGCGCTCTGATCCTGCCATATCGCCCCTGCTGCCGGAGGCTCTGAATTAAGTTACAGGATAATAATTTCAAATTCAGCTGCAGCTCAAGGCGCGGCTTAAGAAAAGTTCGTCAGTCTTTTCTTGTTGACTCAGAGCGCTGGAATTTGTAACATAACGTTGCGAACCTAATTTTGTTTCTGTCTGAACAATTTCATTCATTGTTAAAATGAAAATTAAGCATTTATTCAATATACATCTGCTAAAGTTTAATTAAACACAAAAGTGATTATCAAGAATACATAAAAAATCACATCACTTGAGCAAAAAAAGAATAATGAGCTAAAGTGACGCAACTACTTTAAGTAAATGTAATAACTTCCGAGATGTCGAGAAGAACTGTGAAGCACTGTGAATTAATTGAGGCACTGTGAAGTTAAAGTGTGTAGGTTTAGTTGTTAATCCTACTCCATCTAGAAAACAATGTCCCAGGCACTGCAGCGTCCGAGTGGTCCCTTCACCCATTTAGTGTGAGTGAAGGTGCCACTGGACGCTGCATAAATCATCTCATTACGTAGATGGAAAGGCCAAATTTAGTTTTTCATCCCGCAATGAGGCTTAAACATTGGCTAAGCTAGTATATTCTTTTTGTTGCACTAACCCGTGCCGAGTACGTGCCGTGTACGTAATACAGAGAAGTTTGTAAAGAGGCTCGAAATTTCATCGATGCTTGCACTTGCCCATTAGCTCAGTTGGGAGAGCGGTGGCACGGTGAGCCAGAGGTCGCGGGTTCAAGTCCCGGCATGGGTGAAATTTTTAGCCTCTAAATATGTTTTTAAAATTGGCTTAGCTAATTTATTGAAATACTTTTTATCTAAATCCCACGCAAACTACTGAAAATCAGTTTTACTGGTGTTATGCTATAGTTGTTTTTATGGAATAGCTAAGTGGCGGAATGCTCGCAAAATATAAAAAATACAAAAGTAAAAAGAAAGTACGCTAAAGTAAAAATATTGAGGTCTCTGTACAAGAAACTTATTTATTAGCGTTTCTTTTGTTTGAAAAAAATTATACCTATACACAAACGTCATACGCAGTGTGATTTGATTATAGTGCATAATCTGTAGTACAATAATAAATACAAAAACTGGCCATGTCTGAGTTGGACTAAGGCGCTCGAACTCCATGACAGATATAATATTATATCATGGCAAGTAGCAAACCATGATCCCTGCTTTCCCCTTCCGGAAACAGGCGTGGGCTTATAATAGGTGTTAAAGTATGAAATTGCCGTTCTATTGCAATAGGTTCTTTGAATTGACATAGAATCTTCGCAGTATCCATCTTTCTTGTCTAAATTGAATAACAAAAACAATTGAAAGTCGATATTCAAATGTTTTACATTTTTTAAAAAAAGAACATCATAGAAACCATTTGAAAAAAGTTTCATTCGAAAACCTCAAACCATGAAGATTCTATGTCAATTCAAAGAACCTATTGCAATAAAACGGCAATTTCATACTTTAACCCCTATTATATGTAGGTATGTAATACGTAATAATAACGTAAATTGTGGCAAGTGGCAATCGCTGATTTCTGTTTTCCGCTTCCGGAAACAGACTTGGGCTTATGTTTGTAGGTATGTAATACATACTATTATATTGTGGTAAGTGGCAATCGCTGATTTCTGCTTTCCCCTTCCGGAAACAGGCGTGGGCTTAAGTATGTAGGTATGTAATCTTATACTGTGTGGTAGTATGGTACCTTCTCAGTGCGTGAGTTCAGCACCAGGTGCAGGTGCGTTTATGTTTTTCTTGTTTGCTGTTATTGCTGTCTTCTCAAGACTTATTCAGACAGATACAGTCGTGAGAAGATATTTCATTCCATAAATGGTGTATATGAAAGTTTCATGTGATATGAACTGCTAGAAAAATTTAGTGAGCTTGCTTCTTTATCTGAACAAAAACTTTCTTCAACAATAATGATTAGAACTGGAAAGGGGCGAAAATTTATGGGGCGACTGTAACGAACTTTTGTAACAATTTAAAGACCTCGAGCGGTTCTGAACCACTCAGCGTGCCATAGTTATGTATTTTTATGAAT
Organism: Yponomeuta evonymella; assembly: GCA_963969515.1. Taxonomy (NCBI): domain Eukaryota; kingdom Metazoa; phylum Arthropoda; class Insecta; order Lepidoptera; family Yponomeutidae; genus Yponomeuta; species Yponomeuta evonymella. Next base: position 12,875,939 of record OZ018349.1, read on the forward strand.
TCTTAATTTTTATTAAATAAAGACGTTGTTCGGAGTCTCTTTGATGGATCACATCAGAAATGGGCCAATCCGCCATAGTGTATAGTAGCAGTGGGCTGATCACATGCCGAAGAACCGATGGTCGATGGGTGCAAAGGTTCTCGAGTGGAGACCACGAATTGGCAAACGCAACGTAGGACCACCAGCTCGCTGGACCGATGATATTAGGCATATTGTTGGCGCTGTCTGGGTGGGGACGGTGGAAGATAGAGGGAAGTGGCGTTCCTTGGGGGAGGCCTATGTCCAGCAGTGGACGAGTACGGGCAGATTGATTGATCGAAAGACGTTGTTCCGGAAAGAGAGCAATGGACAGGAATCTGGTAGGAGAGAGTCTGAGAGGTCACACGTGGGATTGGGCCACAACTGGATACTCACTGCCAAAAAAGATAGGATTGGAAACGTTTTTGAAGGAGGTCTAGACCAAAATGATTGCAAATGGCTGATGATCTCATGTTCTATTTCATGAATGCAGCAAAATACTCTTGGAAGAATTTCTTTCATTGCATGATTTCTTACTACTGTTTATTTTATATGTGAAATGTTTTGTGTTCAAACTAAATACTAAATGTGTTCTATTAATTTAATGTACACGTACTAGACATAATTAAAACGTTGTAAGCCCCGTAACATAATAAAATGCTCGAGTAACTTAATATGACAAGAAAGAATAGCCACTTTGTGGTATTTACTCATACAAAAGCATTTTATAAAGCAGCAGCACCTCCGCCCAGATTGCTTGTGTTTGTTGGAAGATTTATCGTTTTACTAAAGTATGTCATCACAACGAGTGTCACAGCTCACACAATCCGTGTTCCTTTGCCACTCGGTTTTTGTAGGAGACTGGATGTCTATTTTTCCTCTTCTATCAGGCTATTCGACTGGAAATAAATTGTTTTTCGGGTTCATTACCACAAAAGGAAAGTAAGGAACCCTTAAAGGATCACTTTGTTGTGTGGTTGTTTGTCTGCCAATACACATTTTTTCAGGAACAGGTTAGACTTTCGTGTCCCTTGAAGTTGTAAAAAAAACTATCTAATTCCATTAACGCCATTAAAAGACATAACCAGTTACGTAACACCTTTCATATAATCACACAAACGTTTTTTATAAAGAACTTCATTATCAAAGTTATCTTTGTAAACGTTTGTTTGGAACCCTCAGGAGGAGTCCTACTCGTATTTTTCCAGGTTTTTTCTTTTTTTTTTCAAGTTGAAGGCTTCAGTAAAGTTCTTCCGACTTATTTCTACTTTTCTGCGTCTTTGTTGTCTATTATTAAGTTAATTGAGATAAAAATAAATTCAAAGGACGAAACCACTCTTTTAACATCTTGAGCACCACTTGAAAACACCCAATTTGAAAACGAAACAACATAAACAAAAATCTGAGAAAATACTTAGAACAAATGTTTGTGCCAAAAAAACAAACACTATCGTATTGGCCGGACGGACAGATAAACAGACGTTGCAGTTATATTATTGGGGTCCTGTTGGACACCCTTCGAGCACGGAATCCTAAGAAGCATTCGTTTTACGGGTAACCCTTTGATGGCTTTTCACCCTCTTACAAAACATGATGCTCCTACGCCCGTTGCAATAAAGTGAGTTCTTAAATGACACGTACGCATTACATACAACTTCTTGACACCATTTCGCTTTGTCGCGCACGACAAAAGCCTGAATGTGAGGCCGATGCGGCGCCACCTGTCGTGATTGCTAATCTAAGCGTGAACAGTGGCTCATTTATATGGAACGTTCTAGTCGTATCACGTTGAATAAATGTCCCGTTTAGCTAATAATTTCCAAGTGGGGCGCGTTTCGCTACAGAATAGGGTGTGAGTGATGAGATGGTTTGTTTATGCATAATATGCATGCCTTGATTCCCTTGTATACTTACGCACGCAATGATTACTTAATCCAAAAATACAATATTCAGAGCACTCACAACAAGGAAAATAACATTAATGGTTATTATTCAAGATAGAATCTACAATAAAAAATTATTATCTAGGAATGCACAGCACAATTCCTTAACACATTATTTAGGTTAATTTTTTATTCCACGATTTGTCTACATTTAAATTTGCGTCTTATGTAAAAATCATACTGACCTATTTCAGGAATTTGCCATTTTTATCTCTCCCTGTAAGCTTACCTACGGCTATAGCATATTCTATCTCACCAAAAAATAAATGTAAGTGTAAAACTAGTTCTTGTGTCAAAAATGTGTGTTTATTCAGCGTTTTATGAAAGGAAAAATAAGATAAGAATATTATTTATTGAATGACTGTTAGAAAAGTCGCAAGTTCTGCCGAACTATTCCGTTTTTTGAGAGACGGATATAATCACGGTTCACAAAATTTTACTTCTTCTGGCGCCTCGTCGACTCGCAAAGGTTGGCAATCAAATTCAGATATTTATAATCGGCGTCATTAAAGATGAAAAATATCGTAAACCGTAAGTGTCGGTTGAAATTTTTAACAGAATAAACAGGTAAAGTTGGCGGAAATCGTGACATGATGTGATAAATAAAAAAGCAGCCAAGTGCGAGTCAGATTCGCGCACGAAGGGTTCCGCACCGTTATCTATACAACATTAGACACAAAACCATGAGGGAGGCCTATGTCCTGCAGTGGGCGTCAAGGGGCTGATGATGATGATGATTAAACACAAAGATCGAGAAAAAACGGCCAAAAATCACATTTATTGTATGAATATTTATTTTATTTTATTATTTATTTTTGAAGAGAATATAGAACTAAATATTCTGTGAATATTTCAAGCGTCTACCTGTTGCCGTTATCCCCTAGCAAAAAACGCAAAAAAAATTACGTTTGTTGTATGGAATAAATATTTATTTAATATTTATTTGATTCTGTTTTTAGTATTTGTTGTTATAGCGGCAACAGAAAAACACCATGTGTGAAAATTTCAACTGCCTAGCTATCACGGTTCATGAGGTACAGCCTGGTAACAGACAGACAGACAGACGGACAGTGAAGTCTTAGAATAGGGTCCCGTTTGGCACCCTTCGGGTACGGAACCCTAAAAAAGCAAGAAATATATAGTATGCGTGAGTGCAACCAAATTCAATGGTCCAACTAACACTTACTCATGTTCATATTATTACGTATTCACTTCTCTTAGGCCGGCTTGCGCCAACGCTATAAGACAGCACTATGTATTTATTTTGTTTGTTCACGGGTAATCTCTATGCAGTGAATAAGTTCGAAAAAGACTTATACTTGACTTTCGCGTAGCTATCCATAGATAAACTGTATTACTGACACCCTAGTCCATCAGCTATTTATTTCATGATTCCTGGATACATGTTTATCACATTTACTTATCCAGTGACTTGGTGCAAGACGCCTTAAGTCACCTTCTTCTTCTTCTTGTGCCTCTCCACTAAAGGAGGTTGGCGGTCTGTTCCGCATATACTTTTTCATTTCTTACCAAGCGAAACAGGTCTTCGATGCTGGTCAAATCATTATATTCTCTGACGTTTCTGAGCCAAGGTTTCTTTTTCTACCAACACACCTCCTTCCCTCAAAATAGAAGAAGAAAAGTCACCTAAGAAAGTGAATATTTAATGACTCATCACATTAGTGTCGCTGTCATAGTTTATTCGTTTTACTGAAGCACACTATGCACAAATGGATGGAATATTCAATCGCTGCAATTAGTGTTTAAGAGTGAAAAATAAAAGCCAGCGATGTCACACTCAGGGTTGGGTATAAATCTTTACTGAGGGTAAAACGTGAAGAGTTAAACGTTTGTTTGTTACACTTTATTGCAAAGTAAAAAACATTAACAAAAATAAAACTTAAATAACTGGTGATAAAGAATTTATGCAAAAAGTCCATGCCGTTTAGCAGTTTATTTACGTAACCAAATCGTAGTTAAAATTTAATCTCTTGCCCCCGGTTTCCCAACAGAAAATGGCTATATTTAATTATCGAAAAAAAAAAGATAATTATTAACGACAATTTTAATTATTGTCCAGGAAGCGAATGTGATCTGTCAGGATCGTGGCAAGTGGCAAGCCCTGGTTACTGCCTACCCCTCTGTAATACAGACGTGAGTTTATGTATGTATGTTCATTATCTTTTGGTCTTTTAAAATTTCCCAAAAAATATCGAGACAGGTAGTTGCATAAGTATTTACTAAGTAAAATATTAATAGGGTCTCGTTGGCATTCTACTAATTTGTCTACAACATAATTATGTCTGTCCGTCCGACTGTCAGACCTAAAAAAAGCTTTTTATCTTGAATCTTTATAGGTGTTCAGTTGAAATTTATAACGTCGAATTGCCCCGCAAAAAATAAAAAAATAAGCAGTCCCGATTCAAGAAACATGATTTGTGTACGTTTATTTTGGTTTTACTTTGTATCATATTGTAAAGAATATTCTATCTATCTATCTATGTATAATAAAAACGGTAATTTTACATAGAAGTGTCAAACTTGGTATGATTATGGTGTAGCCCCTATTATAGTACAACAAAAAGTAACACAAACCGTGAGCCGTGGCGTCTGACTGGCACATGGCCGGTTTTCATTATTTTCTAATAAAAAGCTAAGTGCCCTGGATTGAATGAAAGCAAACACTTCTTTGTGTGTTCAGGTGTTCCGTTTAGAGCCATAAATTTTATTGTAAAATAAAACCCTCGTTAATCGATTCGGAGCCCTAATATCTAAAGAGGAAAAACTTGTAAGTTCATATGTTTGTTAGTTTCATTTAGTTAGTTACATTTCATGTTTGTGTTTTTCCTGGTACAATAAAGAATATTCTTATTTTATCTTAGTTTGTATGTAGGGGGTAATCTTCTAAAGTACTTATCCGATTTCAAAAATTCTTTCACCAGTATTTAGAATTGACCTGCAGGGTAGACATAGGTTAATCCGTTTACCACGCGAACACTTTTAATTCACTATAAAAGCAAAATTCAATTAGCCCTATCTTCCTGTTCACCGCAGAAAAATCGCCGATATCTACGTACCTTTATGTTGTTGAATCAGCGGACTGATAACCAACCGCATTTTCCGAGCCATCACACACAGCGAGTCCATCAAATCTACTCGAGTGTGGTATTAATTGGGTAATTTGTAGGCTTTTATGTAGAGAATCGGGGATTTTATTTAGAAATACCCCTTGGTTTTCACTTATATAGACAAGTAGATAGAGAACACTGCGGCTGGACAATTTCAAAACCTAGTAAGTGACCTGAGACAAATTTTACAGGAGAGCCAAAAAACGAGTTGGTCACTTCAAGAGCTTGCCTTACTGAGAATATAAGAGCTAAAGTCTTGAGAATTAGATCAAAAGATGCTATATATCCTTGGCTTTACACAGAATTCAATAGTTATCATAAATATAGAATAGATCACGTTTTATGGCCCTTACTAATGATAAATTTGTTTTTTTAATTGAATGCATGTTTGATTGACAACTTTAAAAACCTAGCAAGGGCCGTTACTAGGTTTCTAATATTGTCAACCGCCACAATGATCATTGGATATACCTAGCAAGTGTAAATGTTGAAATGAAATCACTAATTTTACAATCATCATTTACTTTATTAATGAATAAGAAAACCTCAAAAACTTAAAAATACAACATTAATCTGTTATTATTTGCCCTCCTGAAACTAAATTTTCGGATGCGTCACAAACTGGTTCAAAATTTTCTCCGATTTGAAGGCATAAGAGGCACAAGTTTGGACACAATGCCATCTTTTTTACTCTGTTTAATACCTCTTGGGCCATATTCATAACAGGTACCGGCAGCAACTCCGCATTGAATTTTTTCAAAAGGAAACGTAGTTCTATGTATTTCGTTAAAATCAACTTTAAAAACATTTTTCGGCTTCCGGTAACAAATTTGACATCCACTACCGAATTCAATGTAAAATAATGAAGTGTTTCATTAATGTTGTTGCGTGTCTGGGTTCTTTTCTTTTTTCTCCATTGGTATTTTTTTTGCACCTCCACAATATCAATATTTTTTTCTGCAGCTCATCACTGCATCTTTAAAATCTTCGTAATCATAAACGGCTTCTCGACGCTTCATTTGAGTTTCAATATTTCCATGCACGTCGTCTGCTGTCATTTGGGTATGACCTTATGTCAAATATTTCAGATTTCTGATTTCAAACCCCCGACATTAAATTGGTCCTCGACTATACTACTCAATTCAACATTGAAAAATCCCCCAAAGACAATGTCTCACCCAATAAAAAAACAGAAATCTCTAAAACAAATCACATTGATATATTTGAGGTTATAGACAAACTGTGTTAAATTTGCTGCATTAAGAAAACATAATTTTATTTACATTTCAGGGTCTTGCCGGGCATTTAGGACATTCAACATCATTTTCGACCTATAAAACTGTCGTTTAGACACAGTTTCTCAATTTCAATTGAATAACCAACAAACGATCCGCACGCGTCGAGGCTTGTCGCTAGTGATTATATTCTCTGTGCTTGTCGCCTTAATAACGTTGGCGCTCGAAATCCAACCGTCTTTGACCATTTAAAAAACCTAGCAAGGCGCCAAACCACTTTAAAAACCTAGCAAGGTACACCCCTTACAAGTTTTTTAAAATGGTTTTTCGCCTTGCTAGGTTCTTGAAATGGTTTTTTGCGTTCTCCAGCATTACAACTGGGCCCTTGCTAGGTTTTTCAATATTCAAAATCCTATTTCTAAGGTCCTTTTAGACCTTTTGAAAATGCAGATCGATGCTTTGTGGTCTAGTAAGCTGCAAAATGCAAAAACCCGTTTTTTCTTAGATGTGTCACTTGCTAGGTTTTGAAATTGTCCAGCCGACTGCCCAACCAGAACAAAGAATTACAGTTGGTTCCTTATAAGCAATGGTATACAATTGGCGGTCTTATCGCTTAGAGGGATCTCTTCCAGGGAACCTTTGAATGGAGTAGGTTGCAGGTAGAATATAGTTGGTAGGTGGATGTTTATGAATGGGAGAATCGGAATTATATTTATACGTAAGAAGATACGTAGATACGTAATAAAAATGCATTCGAGTAGAGTTCTAGTAGATACGGAACTCTATATTTGAATGAAATGATAAAATATTTGGATGAAATAATAAAAAAAAAAACAAATAGTGGCAAACTCTGCATCATAGCACTCCTCAATAGCGGTAAATACCACATACTATTTAAACTGCATTTGATGAGTGTTCGAAGGAATAGTGTTCTATTTAACTTACACTGTCTACTAAATATGTTTTAATTTTTTATTTAATTTGATGAAATGGTAGTCACGTGTCTTAATTGAGAGTATGTCACAAGCGCATCGTTTCTTATTTTTAAACTAGCAGTGCCCACGAATACGTTCGAATGGTAAACGGATTAGTCTATAGCCTATGTCCACCCTGAAGATCCATTCTAAATATTGGTGAAAGAATTTTTGAATTCGGTTAAGTACTTTCGGAGATTACTCTACACACAAACATATAAACTTACAAACTTTTCATCTTTATAGTATAAGTGTAGACATAGAAAATATCCACCGTTTTTATCGACGAATTTTTGGGCAGCTTGATTAAAAAAATATTATACCTAGTTTAAAAAGCTCAAAGTCACGTTTTTGGCAGTCATGCACTTGAGAGTAGAAAACAATAATTGTTTATTAATCTTATTTCGCTATATTCAGTGGCTAAGCCAAAATGCGTGGGGATTAAAACAACAACCTACACCACGTTATTTAAACGACACCAAAAAGCGCTCGGCATTAATTAATGAAGACAAAACGTCGCAAGCATTTTTAAGCGACAGAATATAACCAAGTTACAGAGGTTAATTGTTTTTTACATTCTGGTACAGGACTGGTAATAGCGTGGCTCTTTGTTTTTTTTATGTACGTTATTTATTTTATAATTTTTAATGATAATAAAAGTGGTTCTGCCGAAGCGCCGCACCATTTTATCATGAAAACCTGGACTGCAATTTTACTGCTGCGAAACATTCGTAACAATAGAAATTGACAGACTAGAAATATAATAATATGGTGTTGTAGAGAGAGTTTTGACGTGAAACGTCTTTCAGTTCGGTAATAGGGGGTCACTTGCTATAACCGCGTGCAACGAAAACGTGTCGCTTCGGCCAGGGCTGTAACAGTGCAACTACGTGTTACGCAATTCATTTATATATCATTGAGTAGAACTAGATGTAACGAGATGTGAACTAAAAGCGAGGTGGCGCCAGTGCCGCGTAACATATTGCGCAGTTTGAGCTAAAAAATTACGCTTCCTTATTATAAACGTTTCACGTTAAACCAATGGCCGCGTAACACCACAGGCCGACCCACTTTTTTAAATTAAGGTTATCACTTGACTGACGTGGTACGCCACGCATACGTGGCGTGGCCTAGTGGTAGCCTAGTGGTAGAATATTGGACTCGGAAGCGAGAGACCCAGGTTCGATTCCCAGAGCGGGCAGGTACTTATGACTTTGTTTTCTATGTACATTTGTGAAGTTATTGTAGCAATACCACACGCTAACCGTGAAGGAAAATATCGTGAGGAAACCTGAGTGTCTGAGCTATTCACATGCCTCAGCGCCTGAAATCGCCAATCCGCGGTGAGCACGCGTAGTGATTAAGCCGACACTCTCTCCCTGAATGAAGGCCTGTGCCCTACAGTGGGACGTATATAGACTGCTTATGTATGTATGTATCACTTGACTGCAGTTTCGCCTAAAGTTAAAATAAGACGAGAATTTCAAAGATCTAATATGTCACGTGTTTTCCAATTAATTCTTATTTTAAAAACTGGATATACTCGTACATGTTTCAGGAAAAAAAAACTACGGCAAAGCTTTGCCGTTTTCGTCATAAACGAATTCACGAACATTTCCACGACAAAGGGGTCAGTATGAGGCTGCCGTCGGGTTTTCCGATGGAAGAAATGGGGCGTAGAGATATGTTCATAAAATTCCTGTAGAGTGAATCTTCAAAATAAATCTTATAGAATACGAGAGAGCCACCTCACAACGCTGCCCCCGAGGTCGTAATCTTGCCTTTGTCAGTTCCTCATCTCCGATAATGTAATGGCTCGGCGCTCAATCGTATTCAAGGCCGCAAGCTGGTACTACTTAACTATCCCAGAGGTAGCTACAGTACTCCATACATGTACGGGCCTGTGCTTGGTAGGTCTAGAAGCTACCTTGTCTTAAACCTTACCTTTATTGGTATAAAATACTGTCATAATTCCGGTAACCACTTCTGGATCCATCATCGGATAAATTTACCTGTATTTAACGTGAATTGAAAAACCTATTTAGAGGCTAAATTTTCCATCGGTGCCGGGACTTGAACCCTCGACCTCTGGCTAGCTCTCCCAATTTCCCTCTGAGCTATTGAGCAAGTGCAACCATCGGCGTTTCGAACCTCTTTAAAAACTTCTCTGTATTACGTACAGGCAGCGACATCTGGCTGAAGTAATCTATATCAATTGCAGCCCCGAGCACTTTGCAGTTAGGTTTTTACATCGGAATGGTATCGCTATACCTACATGATTATATTCTTTTTATTGCACTAATCCGTGCTGAGGACAATTTTGGCGAAATTACGAACCTCTTTAAAAAGTGCAACAAAAAGAATATAATTTAATGTGATACCAAATTATTGTATACTGTCTGTAGAGTGAGCTTATCCAGCACACATACCATCCTCTTAACTCAGTCAGTGTAATCCCCAGGAAATAAAATGGCGACACGTGCGACGCATATTAAGGCGCAAGTTTCCTCGTGATGTTTTCCTTCACAGTTAACTAGCAGTATTACTATTACAAATTGGCAAGTGTATGACACTCGGGACTTCATGAATGTGAAGCAACTCTCGTATCCACGCCAATGCCAATTTTCCCCCTATATTTTCTGAGTTAAATATTACCCCTTAATCCCAAAATGCGGGTAGGTACTTTGTCAAGGCTTGCTTTTATTACGGTACTAATAGACGTACCTGTTGGCGGCCAGATGCGAGTTTCACACACTCGGCACTGAAATTTCAGTCGTTGTTATTGTACCACAAAATCTAATCCAACATGTTTTGACCGGCTTGTGCTAACGCCATCTGACAGCTCTATCCATTTGTGTAGCCGGGGGTAAGCTCTAACCAGAGAATAAATCCAAAAACGTCTTGCACCGCGACATTTGCAGAGCCATTCATAGATGAATTGTATGACTGACAAGCCTGTCGATTAACTATTTATTTATCCCTCAATACATATTTTTGATTAATTATCTAGTGACTTGACGCAAGTCACCCTAACTGAATTATCATGATCATGGCAAAAGCGGGAGTCGAACTCCCGCTGAAGGTCCCGGACCGCATGAAAAAGCTAAATCTCTAACTAAGGTAAGATACTGAATCCTCGGTGTACGAGTCCAACTCGCGATTGGTTGGTTTTTACCTGACTGAGGCGGAGCCCAAAAAGAGGGTAACGTGTTTGGCTCATACGTATATACACAGAGGAAAAAAGTATATATAAGTCCGATTCTGTTCCCTCGTAACTCTTTAACCAATAGTCATATTTTGACAAGTTAGATCTCAATTGATTCGTCGTGTTTGCGCGACATGTCATCATCATCATCAGCCTATGATTGTCCACTGCTAGACATAGGCCTCGCCTATCGCACGCCACTAAGCACGGTCCTCGGCTACTCTCATCCAGCTCTTGCCAGCCGCCCTGCGAAGATCATCGCTCCACCAAGTCTGAGGACGTCCCACACTACGTTTACCGATCCGCGATCTCCACTCAAGAATTCGTCTACCCCATCGGTTATCAGTTCTTCGGATGATATGGCCGGCCCACTGCCACTTCAGCATGCTAATTCGGTGGGCTATGTCGGTGACTTTGGTTCTCTGTCGGATCACCTCGTTTTAAATTCGATCTTTCAGAAAAACCCCGAGCATAGCCCTTTCCATAGCACGCTGAGCTACTTTAAATTTGTGGACCAGCCCCACCGTGAGTGTCCACGTTTCGGCACCATATGTCATGACGGGTAGGATGCTCTGATTGAAGACTTTCGTTTTGAGACTCTGTGGGATTGGCGATGTGAAGACTCGACGTAGTTTCCCATACGCTGCCCAGCCCAGCTGTATTCTTCTATTGGCCTCTTTCTCGAAGTTGTTTTTACCTAACTGGGATAAGACCAAGGTTCAATGAACACGTAAGTCCGGAGCCAATTGCAGTTCAAGGCAGTATTCTCGAAGTTGTTAAGGAGTATGTTTACCTCGGGCGACATGTCATAGGCTATATGAAATCAACATAAATATAAGGAAAATAAAAATAATGACTAAAAATATAAAAATAAAAAATTTAATATTAATGACAAACACCCCGACTACCAAGCATTAAAAACTTAGCAGGCGGGACCCAAATTTAACAATGTAACTTAATGCGAAAGATCTAGGTTGATCCTGCCTGCTTAGTGATTGTTATGGATAGTGATACATAGAATCGATTGTATTTTTCTGTTACTCGTAAGTAGCCTTGCATCTTGGGATGCCACGCAGGTATCCCGGTGTATATTTGACCGCGTATCAGCGTATGAAGGTACTCATTGCTATTTAGTAGGTACCTACGTAAATACATTTTAAATTCGTCATATTAATCATTAACGAAATTTTAGTAGTCAGTTTGATGAACCTCACTGCACGTTTGAAGAAGTAGAAAGTGAGCTTGTTTTATTTTCTTTCGAACAAACTTGCAATATACAAAAAAAATTCTGTGTAAACAAATAACTATGAAAAATACGTTTTTCCGCCAGTCTTGTCATCGCATTTCCCTCTCATAATTATGTCCATCTGTCACGCTCTCCGGTTCGACTTCCTTCCTTAACCCCCCAAGCGGCCCTCCTCCATACAAAGCCTCCGTACTCCGTTGATGTATTGTTTGTTATTTTTTCTTGTATCAATGCAAAACATAAGATCAATTAGGTTTAATGAGTATGCGGTATTGTGTACTACATTCTTTGCGTGATTTTTGCAGAAATTACCGTTGTAAACAGAGTATTGTATTTATATTTATAATGTTTCTAAAACACCTTGGTAGTTTACACAGTATCTAAATCAATGAATGTCAATATTCTTAATTTATTGCGGCTAGTGATCTTTGCTACACAAAAGTTATTTGGAATGTCTCCTTTTAATGACTCTCAGATTATTTTATATTAACAAAAGCGGACATAAATCGTATAAAATCCACAGGTTCACAAATAAAAATGGGAGTACCACAGAATCAATTTTGGGGCCGTTCCTTTTCCTTGTATACGTAAATGATTTGCCGTTTATGGTACAAAACATGTCCGAGATAGTATTATTTGCAGATGACACGTCACTTATTTTTAAAATTAAGAGACAAGAAAATAATCTTGACGATGCAAATGATGCTCTCTCGCGTGTGTTGGATTGGTTCACGGCAAATAATCTGCTTCTAAATTTCAAAAAGACAAAATGTATAAAGTTTACCTTACCAAACGTAAGATTAGTTGAAAACAACATTGTACTCGGAAAAGAAAAACTAGAATTTGTAAAAGATACCGTTTTTCTAGGCATGACAATCGATTCAAAATTGCAATGGGGTCCTCATATTGTAAAACTAGCATACAGGCTTAGTTCTGCAGCACATGCAGTCAAAAGAATTAGAGAGCTCACAGACGTTGCAACTGCTAGGCTTGTTTATTTTAGTTACTTCCATAGTATTATGTCCTACGGCATACTACTGTGGGGTCGGGCAGCAGACATTGATACGATCTTCATTTTACAGAAGAGAGCGATCCGATTTATTTACAAGCTAGGTAGTAGGGACTCGTTAAGGGATTTTTTTAAAGAAACCAACATCTTAACAGTTGCATGTCAATACATTTATGAAAATATTATGTACGTTAGAAAAAAAATCAAAGACTTCGAAAATGTTGGTGGCCACCATAATTTTAATACTAGAAATAAACATAAATTGTCATTTCCACTATTTAGACTTGCAAAAATTAACACATCCTTTATGGGGCACTGTATAAGGTTCTACAACAAAATTCCTCAAGATATATTAGAGTTACCTCCAACGCGATTTAAAAAATGTGTTAAGCACATTCTGTGCAAAAAGGCTTACTATAACATCAAGGATTATTTAGAAGACAAAGATGTTTGGCATTAAACAGTAGATTAATATTATTTAAAGGACGATTGTGACTAGTGTTCAACACATTCATGACTAATATTTTAAGTTGAAAACTCTGTTAATTAAGTTAAAACGTGTTTTGAAAAGAATAAATGTGGAGTTTCTTTGTTAGCTTCTTCTCCACATAATCCATTAATTGTGAAACTAACAACTTTGACGTTCATTAAGTAAACATTCTGTTTTTACAATGAAAAAAAAAAAACTTGATTAAAACTGATCGAAAACATGGTCTAGACTGCCCAAGGTCAGATTGAACAACACTGTTCCTTGAATAATACGATCAAAACGTCCACTAATTCATATACAAAAGTTATTTGCAATGTCTCCTTTCAATTTCTCCCAGATTATTCTGCATCAACCTAATTAAGACTGATCTCAAACATGGTCTAGACTACCCAATGCCGGATTTTTAACACTCTTCCTTGAATAATAAAATCCGAACGTTCGCTACGGCGGCAATTTTCATTTGGCCCAAATAAATTGCGCGCAACCGCTGTGTTTTAGCTGATGCGGTATTTTAGATGAGACCTCAATCTCTACATGGTTTTTGGAATTTTATTACAATTGGAAATAAATTGTATTTGCTGACTTTATTATATGAATAGTGAGCTTCATAGATAAACTCATGTCTGTATTCCGGAGGGGGAGGTAATTTTCAACTTCTGCATGGACGTCGTTTAACAAATGAAGCACCGGCCAAGTGCGAGTACGGTCAGTGCACTTAGGGTTACCGCCATATTATTATAGTATTTACCTTATTATTTATAATAATAATAATATAATAATAATAACTTCCCCACAACACAATCACTTGACCTGGTCCCAAATTAGGATACCCTGTGCTATGGTAACCAGGCAAGGACATCACACACATGGAAATAAAGCCAGTGTGAGGCCATTTGCACAAATGTACGGCGGCCCCCTGTTTATTACGACCATTCTATGAATAGTATTTATGAAAAATGTGTTTTGTTTTAATTAGTTAGGGACCCGTAGTGGGAGTCCGACTAACACTTTGCCGGTACTATAGGGAATGCACTACTATCACACCAAGCTTATTAACGCTTTTACGATATAGCAAAAAACCGTTATAAAAAATACGTTTCATATATAGGGGCTGCTCATTTTTTATTTTATGTTGGGGAATCTGCCGTAATAACAAACGTTCTGTGAATTTTCAAATAGAACCCATTTCGGTTCGAGAGATAATGTCCTCTATAGAGCGGGCGGACACACAGGCATCGTAGCCATATTAATATGGTTCCGTTGGAAGCCTTTGGTTACGGAATCCTAAAAGCAACATTTCAATGTCAATCCAATAATCCTAATTTTGTTAATGTTTTAATTAAGTTATGGACAATTTTCAAAGCTTCCCTAAAGCTTTTGATTAGGTAATCATCTTCCTTGGCCTGGCTGTGCAGCTTTCTCCAAACTGATCGGTTTCCGGCTTTACGCTTCGAGTTCATTACTTCCATCGATTTCGGGTCATGACGCAATGTAACCAACAGCACTCTCTTTCATAGAACTATATTATTCATGGTTTACCATAACAATTCGAACATTGCAATTTCTATGAACCCACAGATTAACAAGTATAAAAACTCAGCTACGGATAGTAGTTTTTTGAAACGCGACCCTGGCCTTTGGTCTACCCGTTTTCTACAGACATCTGCCTCCGTACTTTCAACGCTTATTTAGGCAATTTTCGTTAAATATGAGTGGGTTTATTCGATAACTTTGCCAATATTTCAGTGTTCGATGCGTTTAGAGAAAGGCCTTTCGCTAGACAGGAATCACCTTGGGCTACGCTCACGAAGCGGATGAGACTGGAAAGGAGCTGCTCTTTGCCCATTCTCGCTTTTTCAGTAGCGTGTATGCTAAGCGAACTGGACACGTTGTTCGCATGTATGGATCCCATCTTAGCAGTCCAGTTAAATGGCCTTTGACCACGTTTGGCTCTTGGAACTTTTATAAATTTCAGGGTGTATAGCCAGCGATAAGATCGCCAATTGTGTACCACTACTTAGATATAAGAAAGTATTTGTAATTCTTTCTCCTGCTTGTGCGATAAAGTGTTCTCTATATATTTATCTATCTATTGCGATCGCCATCTTCTATCCTTCAGCACAACACTGTAGATGCGACGTAATATTCTGCAATCAAAAATCAGCAAAGCGTTGGAATACATAAAATTATTAGAAAATGTATACTTGCAGGAACTTTACTAGCCTAAGGGCCTGTTGGGATAACATGCCTATCCTTTGAGGTTTAAACTAGCAACAGTGCCCAACTGGACAAGGGGTAACGTAGTTTAACGGGTAATTACTTTATTCTCTTTTTGTGCATTCTCTTTGTTTGCCTTCCTATTCGTGTTATTTTAAGTTAAGTACTCCTATTGTAGTTAGGTTATTAAAACATTTCGACCGTTTGGTTAGATTCTTCCTTTTTTGGGCCGTTTATTTCCCAGCGATGTTGAACTTTTGTGATTCTCGCAATCTCTTTGGCTTATTCCAATTGACATGATTACTTAGGTTAATTTGCTTTTGAGCAGAAGCAAAGAAATTGAAACAGCTTTTCAATTTTTCCATCGAGGCGCGACGGAAATTCACAGAGTAGAGATTAAAACACGGCCGTATGTTTCATGGGCCCGTTACGAAAGTTCGGGGACACATTTTCAGTTAACTGTCAAAGTTTTTCGCGCTGTCCGTTTGGCTTATCTTGATGCTTGAAACGTTGTAACATCCGCAGGCGTACGTACGTGTCAAGGTGTGATTGACGGATTTGACACTGTTAATAAGTAATTGTATTTGTATTGTAAAAAAATATATGTATAAATGGCCAAGTTTTCTATAGCCGCTACAATGGGCACTGTCTTATTAATAATAATAATAACTTCCATACAATACAATCACTTGCCCTGGTCCCAAACTAGGATACCCTGTGCTATGGTGACCAGGCAAGGACATCACAAACATGGAAATACACCCAGATTGAGGCCATTTGTACATATGTACGGCAACCTCTTGTGGGAATCGAACCCATGACCTCCGGCATGGTAATCAGATGTGACCGCTATACGAACGAGGCAGTTTTGTATTTTCTGATCTTATACCTTTTAAATGCCTCATCATTTGTAACTGTTGTCAGTGCCCATTAGATTTAACGTAAACCTCTGTAGATTATGATCTACATTATGATGGTAGCCTAACATTTTGAGAATTTTGTACCAATTGGATATTGGATATTGGATTGGTACTGTGATAGAGGAAAATTAATTATTCCCTATGCCCTTAATTTAATATCACTAAAATTGACGAGTAATTTCTGCGGTTCAGTCTGTGCTTTGGACATTATGAATGTGGTCATTTCGTTATTATGGACTGCTAGGGTATATTTAAAATTTCCAACATGAGTATTGTTAGGATTTGTATTTTTTTATTACTCGCGATGCTCATACATAGTTATATATTAAACGGATCTTATCGCGTTTAATAATAACAATTGTAAGGATTTGCTTAAAATGTACGTTACATGGAGTACCTACGTACCTATGACTATGAGCTACACGCTGAAATCTGGTTGGTTTGAAAGCCACGGTTACGTAATTAGTAATAAAAAGGCAATCTATTTAGACTACTTATTTAAAGAATAGACCTAAAATAAAAAAAATATATCGATTTGAGAAATATTTTGTTTTGAATAATTCGCGAACAATTATTACTGCCTCTCCGTCTACCAGAACAACCATCACACATAAATAAACTACATATCCGTACTCATACTTATACTTCTTTTATAAGCAAAAGTACAGGCATGCAAAAGAAAATCGTATACATGCAAGTGATTCATTCAGGTGTTATGTAGGAAGGTACACGCGTATCAAATCGCAATGACATACGATGCGAACAAGATAGTCCAGGAACTACACCTAAAATCATAATGTTGGTTCTCAACTATTTTCAGTAGCGCAAACTATATATAATATATCACTCGCTCGCTCGTGAGTCCCTACTGACTAGCCACTCTGGTGTGGCCGCCGCGCGTACTTACATTTTCGATACCTACACGGGGAGTGTGACAGGCCTGCTGTGGTGCGCATCCCCGCTTTAGCTAGCTACTAATGGTTCTCACAGGTTCGACTTTGTGTCGAGATATTTTTGGAGAGTGCCTTTTTTAAAAAACTAACTACCATATTCGACAGCTATTATTTAGGCACGTTTAATTTGCTGTAGCTTTTAAACCAACTACAAAGCATGATGTATTTAAACAAATCTTCAGATGTTATTGAACACGGATGACCGTGAATATTGTTTATACGGAAAGGTCAATTTAAAACGAATTAAGTCAAGCAGGTGATCCTACTCATCATCATCATCAGCCATTTGACGCCCACCGCAGGACATAGGCCTCCTTCGTGGTTTTCATAGCCATGAGGGGTTTTGCCATAATCGCCACGCTTGGCAGGCGGGTTGGCGATCGCAGTATGCGGTTGGAATCTCAGGAAGACGCTGCTGCCCGTCTCCTGGTAATTGATTTCCTTAATCTCCTTCTACGACATCCACGGAAGGAAATGGAGTGACGCTATTCTTAATCCGGCGCCACACGGAACGTGTGATCCTACTGTTAGATAAGAATTGTATGTCTAATACGATTGACCTTCACTACTAGTGTTAGCAGAAAAATGAAAAGGTTAATAAAAAGTACAAAGCCTCTCCGAGTGCTAAACCACTGTTTGAAACTGAGATGTTACCTACAGTTAGGCATGTTCATAATTCACTTTAAAAGCTAAGCGAGCGTACAGGCAAAATGGTCTCAGGACGACGATCTACCTGTGAATATCTTTAGCGTAACGCGGGCCCGAATAAATCGAGCGAGAGAGAGCTGAAAGCAACTCTACGCGCCAACTAAGCACTAGGAGAGAAACGCGTAAAATTTACTGCCTGTTTGTTAGTAATATCT
This sequence comes from Yponomeuta evonymella, assembly GCA_963969515.1. Classification (NCBI taxonomy): domain Eukaryota; kingdom Metazoa; phylum Arthropoda; class Insecta; order Lepidoptera; family Yponomeutidae; genus Yponomeuta; species Yponomeuta evonymella. Next base: position 12,894,140 of record OZ018349.1, read on the forward strand.
TGATATTTGGTGCTAAATGCTCAGTTCCTTCAAAGTACGGACTGAGCATTCCGTATTTCTCTTTGGGTATATTTCCCGCATTTATTAACGGTCTTATTTATAAAAACACGATTCCTCTAAAATACTTCTCAGGGGCAGTTTGAAAATTTTGTTTTTACGTCTTTTCCTTTACCACAGATTATTTAAACTGCATCTGAGGTGTGTTAACCCGGCGTGAGTGAGGTGAGGGATTGTTACACCAACTATGAGGTGGGTATGAGATACCCGGAACTATGATGTTAAATGTTTGATACAATGATTGTGCAATTATGTTTTTTGACTTAAGGCATATTAATAACAGTAATCATTCAACAAGATGAGCAAATAATTTTATTTGCATTAAACCAGCATTAAGTACAAAAAACGTTCTTTTTTTCTTCAAATAACAAAGTGTCTAATCTCCTTCAAAAAAATACAAATTTAGTAAAATACCTAATGTTTTATACTTTTGAGTTCTTTTCACGCAAAATCAGATGAGATTGCAAATTATATGATAAATCAAACTTAATAACAGTGTCTCCTTATTATTATAACTAAAAAGGATCCGAAAAGTCTTATGAGATCATGTAACATACCACGGAAATTACACGTGCAAATCGTGTATCGACCGTCACCGGTGGCGCAACACTATACTCGACAGTGTACCTAGCCTTTCACACCCTTACCTCCTAATAGCTACTGAAACGTCAGGAATCGCATGACAACAATAACATTAAATAATCTGCGATTGAAAACTTCCCGGGTATGACATACCCGACCTCACACACGGGTTAATCGGGTTTTTATAAATAATACTGTAAATTTTTCGTGGTGGCTCACCACGAGCATTTCGAAAGAAATCTTCAAAAGGCTAACGGTTCTATAGATCCACAAGGGCGATGATGTTGGCGGTAGTAAGAGACTTACAAACTTCCGTTCGCCGACAACATTGCTCTTCGCTCAAACAGCTGCGGAATACCAAGAAATTTCACAAGATCTTAGCAACAAGGTTTTTATTTTACAAGGTTGAACTGAAGATGGAAAAAGTCAAAGACTCAGTGTACGACCAACAGCACAAAACGGAATGTCGAGGTAGATAGGCAAAATATACAATACGTCAACGAGTATACTAATAGAAAAGTGAAATTATTGCCGTAAAAAAAAAAACAATTAAAATCTTATATTCTTTTTGTTGCACTGACCCGTGCTGAGGACAATTTTAAAAATGTTTAGCCTCTAAATAGGTTTTAAAATTAAAATCTTCCCCACGATTCTTGACGAAATTCAGTTGTTTTCATGGTATGCTCCTCAACACTGCCGCTAGCTGATTTTTTTTTTGCCATCCCAGTGGGAGCGTGATTTATAAACTCCGATTAGTTACAAACCTTGTTCCCGGTTGCATTTGTCACGGATCCCGCTCCTTTTTTCTTCACTTTACTAATATTTTAAAATCTGACTCTACTCTTACTTGTAACTAGAGCCAGAAAGAGATGAATAGAGTAGCATTGTTACTAATAGTAACTGACCGAGGTATTATTCAAAAAATATTTCAGCACAAAAACGTGTTTGTTTAGATAAACATTTGAGGCTACTCGCGGTAATTGAAAAAAAATTGTTTGCAAATTTTTTCCATGAGTACTGAGTGAATCAGAAGTGAAACAAAATACACATCGTTCTACCATTGTATAACTGACATATAAACGGTGTTGGTATGAGCAGTTAAATTGTAACGGGAGTGGTTGGTAGTACACGATACACAATTAAAATATCATATTCATATTTACTGATTTCAATTAATAAAATATATTGAATTAAATATTAAGTAAATACATTCATAATTGCGTAATTTTTTATCACTAGGCAAATGCACAAAGTAGAAAGATGCGTTGGTGGCAGCGGCTGCAACGGGTGGCCGCTAGCTTCGCGCGGCTGCTGCCATACTTCGAATTAATATTAGGGCTACTAACTAAACAATCAACAAAATAAATATTTAATCAGCAACAAAAATATATTAGTCATATGTAGAAATAACCCCGTATAAATGCGGGAGTTTCTCAGCATGATATGTGGTTGCTAGCGCGTCTTAATACCTTGTACATACGTGTATCGTCAAACTTGTTGTGATTATAGTGCTTATGCTAACCAAAAGGTTTTATTCATTTCATTTCCAGCTATAATAATGGCAGTAGTTACTATAGTTGTTGATTTCGAGTGTACTGTGTACATATATTTAAGAGAAACACATCCTTAAATGACGCTGTAAGACTATAAATCTAAATAAGCGCAATAATTTATACTAATACACTCTATAAGATTGTTTTTAATAGGTAAACAGGTTAACATGATTCAATATTTAATCGTCATTTCCGTACTGTACAACCACTTCTAGTTTCTGCAGCGCACCCGAATCAGCAGATTCGATTCAGTTATTTGCTTAACCAGATCGATCCTGATCCAAATGCTTAGACGCTGTTTGCTGCACGTATATCTGTGGTATTATGTCTGTCGTTCATTACTTCAATTAATTTTATTTCATTTTATTTTACTTTATTGGTGTGTAAAACAGGTGAAAAGCAATCAATAATATACAGAATAAGCAGAACAGTGCAGATCTAGAATGTCACCCAAAGCATACACACACCTAAGATCAGTAAAATGTAAACAAGCTTACAAAACAAGACGCCTTAAACTAAACTAGTCTAATGTTTTAACAAATTTAAAATCAGATATATAAATGCAAAGAAATACTTTAACAAAATTACTTAGTTACTTACATTGTTACAAGAGATCAAAGCTAATCGAGATTGTTTTTTTAATTGAGACAAAGTTATTATAACAGCTCGTAGCCCCGGCTGCCTGAGTGATCTTAAACGATCACGAAGGTTAAGCAACACAGGGCGCGTTCAGTGCATGGATGGGTCGCCGTCTATGCCTAACGCTAGTGGCATTTTTCCGAGCGGTTCCGTGCTTCGCAAGGCACGTTAAGCTGTTGGTGCCGGCTGCCGTCGATAGATGGCAGTCGTTAAGCCAAGTCAGAGGTCTTAGGGCGGCTTGACAACTTCTGACAGTAGACGAGCCACTAGTCTACAAGCCTCCACCAATCCGGACTTGGCCCCCGTGGTGGAGTATGGCCTGTACCTTCCTTAGGGAAGAGACCCGTGCCCCTCGGTGGGGACATAATGGGTTGATGATGAAAGTTATTAATGTAAACATCTGTATCTTTGTGAATTGAACATATTGAGTTAAAAAGGCGACGCATTCTTACCAAACGGCTGTAGAATGAAGTGTTATTTTTGAAAACATCCAAGGTAAAAGGAACTGGGTGCCGTTCCTAATCTCCTAATATCTGATTATTTCTAAGACTATCTGCTATCTAATCACGCGGCCTATCATCATCATCATCATCATCAGCCATTTGACGCCTACTGCAGGACATAGGCCTCCTTCGTGGTTTTCATAACCATGAAGGGTTTTGCCATAATCACCACGCTTGGCAGGCGGGTTGGCGATCGCAGTATGCGGTTGTAATCTCAGGTAGACGCTGCTGCCCGTCTCCTGGTAATTGATTTCCTTAGTCGCCTTCTACGACATCCACGGAAGGTAATGGAGTGACGCTATTCTTAATCCGGCGCCACGTGGCCTATATCCAGACAGAATTAAATTCTATGGTTCAATCCCCAAAAAATCCACACAGGAAAAATTGAGGCTGAATTTCCTATCTACTAACGTATCTGTGGCTATAATGTCTCTTGTAGAGTCGGCAGCTGATTAACCTTCACATTTTCGTAGACAAGTCGTGCGTAATGTGACTGAGTAGAGGGAACGCATGTAAATGATCATGTGCTCAGCTGTCGACTGTACCTAATAGATTCGCACATGCGCACTGTTCGCTTGCCATAATTAGACATGTGAGGGAGACACCTCTCTGACGTTAAAATGGCTGAGTTAATGCTCTGCCGTTGCGAGGCTTTTCTGAATAATACAGTAACCGCTGGCTTCTGACTTGATAATTTAACTGAGTAAATATTTAAGAGTCAGTCTGACTCATCCCTTCTTTTGAGAAATCTGAAGAGACAGAACGACAGTTAAGTATTAACGCAATTCTCAATCTAGAAAATGGGGGTAAGCGTTTTTCTGAGAAGTTCATATTTGTTAAGTTCTATTTCTACTTAGAGTTAAATTCAGTAAGCTTGGTTAGTTGAGTTCCAAATAAAAATGTGGGTCGCCTAACTAAAGGACATTACGTATTCTAGAAGTATCTGGAAAAAACTCTCGCATTGGTGAACTAACGACCTTCTGATTTAGCTCCTAACTTGACTAGTAAACTTATCAGCAGTGTAGAGAGAAGTAAGCACACTGGTTTTCAAAGCAACATACCTTCATTTGAGTCCTGATCGCATCTACACTGTAATTACTGCACCTTTTCAGGGTTCCGTAGTCAACAAGGAACCCTTATAGTTTTGCTATAACTGTCCGTCTGTCTGTCTGTCTGTTTGTCCGACTGTTTGTCCGCGGCTTAGCACAGAGACGATAAGTACAAGAAAGCTGAAATTCGGCAAGCCATACATATTTATTACACCAACAAAAATGAAGAATAAATCTCAAAAAAATGCAGTACATCCCCTACACTTAAATTAGGGATGCAATATTTTTTTCGCCTAAACACATTGTGGGTATTAAAAATACCCATATTGGTCTTCGTACGAAGACCATTTTTCGATCTAGGGTTCCGTTTGCGAAATATTAAGCTTCAAAGCGCATTTTTTGTTAGAGTACGGCGTCCCCCCTCTTTCTCCCGGCTAAACGGTTGATTGTAGAAACGTGAAAAAAATCAGAGCGGCACATATAAAAACCTTAAAATGAAAACTATCACGGCTAAGTAGGTTTTAAAAGTTAACGAGCAATACACAATCAACTTATAAAAGGAAAACTTTGTACAAAATCCATTGAAAATTACTTTGATGAAGTTGTTAGTTCTGTAAAGCAGATAAAAAAAAAACCTTTTCCACGGAACCCTACACTGCGCGTGACCCGACACGCACTTGGCTGGTTTGTTTTACATAAAAAGCGAGACATTGTTTACAGAATGGACAAGTCCATATTTAATATCATATAAAATATTTGTCTTTACTTTATTGTATTATGTTATTTGCAATTGTTTTAATTCTTTTCACGGCACGCAGTCCGTAGTACAATTGGGTTACCGTATGCACTGACTGAAAATCAGCGCTGAGGGATCACTTCCTCAGCACAACGCTGAGTTAGCTGTCTTAGACTCACGGTCCTGTTTTATATATTTGATTTGTCTGTTGTGTGTTTAGTTTTCTTTCTATTGTTATGCGTATTATGTTACTTATCTGTTTATTTTGTTTCTGTGATGTGTCTTTTTGGTATAATAAATGTCTTTCTTTCTTTCTTATCATCTGTGCCTGTATTTTCTCCGAATAATTACATCAAAAATTAATATACACTTTACCTTCCTAATACCTTATTAAGCTACGGACGGTTCTGTTTTTAATTAAATCTAAAATCAATTAAAACATAACATTTTCTAAGAAATTAGAAGAAGTTTAAGGTGGTTGAGTATCAACGTCACATGTGATGGGCCATGGATCGATCCAATCATGCCGAGTGAGTCTCAATCTACCAGCTTAGATTTTAAAAGTGTAAATGCATAGCTGTAACTGCCAAGTTTATTGGCTAATCAAAGTTGTTTAAGAATGTAGAGCTTTAACAAGAACATAATATAAAAGTTCATAACGGCAGCTCCAATTAGCAGTTGCAGCAGGCTGAACTTGGTGAAATGGGAATTTCATTAGTGAGTATAGAACTGAAGCGTAGATCAGGCCCCCGAGATAGCTTACCTATAGTGTTGCACTGTAGTGCTGGCACAGATTAAATACTATGCTAGACTACTTCGTATTCCAATTCGTCTACTGGTAAATCGAATCGTTGTAATGCCCGACACATAACTTAGCCAAATGTTAACTTTAAGAGGTTATAATAGTTATTTCCGACAAATATGTGGTTCCTAGTTGTCCACGACAGCTTACAATATTTAATTTATCAAAATACTTCACTTCCTGGTAATAAATAGTTCGTCCGTTAACTCGATTTCGTTCGTTGACTCGATTTCGCTCGTTGACTCGATTCACGACTTGTCACTTTTGACAAGTCGGTGTGGTATAAAAGTCAGGCGCATAACTCCAGCGACGTCTTTTGAAAACCAGACGTCGAAGAGAACGGACGTGCTAGCCGTTGTAATTTTGAAACCGGTAATGGTCGATTGTGATTATGAGTGATTAGTGAAGTATAATTAAATTATGAAAGTGGAATAAAGATAATTCATGAGTTAATCGTCGTATTATTCATCGACCGATAACAGGTCAGAAGTGGGATAACTACGCTCACGAAAAGAAATGGAAAAAGTCACTGATGGACCGGCGTCGCCGATTCTACAAAAGAAGTCTGCGGAAGCCCGCAGCCTCCAACAGTTGCCCTTGCCGGTCCACGTGAGTCCGCACCGGTCGCGCAGTCCCCACGCGAGACTGCAGCTGTCACGCAGTAGCTGCGCGAGCCCGCGGCGATCGCGCAGTCGTTACGTGAACCCGCGGCGTTCGCGCAGTCATCGCGTGAGTCCGCGACAATTGCCTGGTCATCGTACCAGCCCGCAGTGGTCGCGCAGTCGCCGCGCGAGTCCGCAGCCGTCATGCAGTCGCCGTGCGAGTCCGCAGCCGTCATGCAGTCGCCGTGCGAGTCCGCAGCCGTCATGCAGTCGCCGTGCGAGTCCGCAGCCGTCATGCAGTCGCCGTGCGAGTCCGCAGCTGTCATGCAGTCGCCGTGCGAGTCCGCAGCTGTCATGCAGTCGCCGTGCGAGTCCGCAGCTGTCATGCCGTCGCCGTGCGAGTCCGCAGCTGTCATGCAGTCGCCGTGCGAGTCCGCACCGCTCACGCAGTCCCATCAAAGGAGATCAGGAGGTACGCGGTAGCAATCGACGATCGTGGAGTCGCCATGGGTGTGCAAAAAGATCACGTAGCCGCCAAAGGAAAAGCAATGACCTACGCAGTAAGAATGATGATATGACTAGTTTGTTCAGAGAGTTTGTCACTGCTATTAGCTCCAATTCAAAGCAATCCGAAAAGTATCCAGTTCTTAATAATGCTGTCCCTGAGTTTGACCCTTCAAGGCGTAATCAGACCATAGACATGTGGTTGTCAAAGGTTAATGAGTGTGCAAGCATCTACGGTTGGTCCGAACGCCAAATTATTCATTACGCTCTTCCGAAATTGGCCGGCCTTGCTCAGAGGTGGTACCAGGCTTTACCTAGTTTGCTATTTTCTTGGGATGAGTGGCAACATAAATTAAAAATTGCTTTTCCATGTGACGAGAACTACGGGCAAGTTTTACAAGAAATGCTTAACCTTAAAGTAAAATATGGGGATTCCCTAGAGGAATACTTTTACGAGAAGATGATTTTGTTAAACCGGTGCAAGATTTTTGGCAAACAGGGGGTAGATTGCATATTGTTCGGGATAGAAGACCGGTCAGTACGCATGGGTGCTGAAGCAGTCCAATTTGCTGACCCTGATAAGTTGCTTGTTTATCTACGCAATGCTAAGTCTATTAAACGCCCTGAAAGAGTACCAAACAAGCCATCAGCTTTGACTGTAGACCAGACTCCCAAAACTAGGCCTAAGTCAACAATTAAATGCTACAATTGTGGAGAGGATGGTCACCCGAGTTTTCGGTGTAAGTTGCCCATCAAAAAGTGCGAGTTCTGTTTTAAGTTGGGCCACTTTGGAGCAAGCTGTCCAAATCGAAAAGAACAAAATTCAAAGCAAAACGAAAAATCTGTTTTATGACTGAGCAATAAGAATTTAAACAAAGATGCCAAATACTTCAAAAGGGCCACAGTCAATGGTGTTGAAATCGAATGTTACGTAGATCTGGGTAGTCACTGCACTTTGATGCAGGAGTCCGTTGCAAAAAAATTAATAAATTCTTTCGATAACAGCGATCTCCCAATATTAAGGGGGTTTGGGGATGGAACTGTTAGGGTAGTAGGCAAATTCATAGCATCTATTTCAGTAGATATGGCTAGTGCTGACACTCTGATTCTGGTAGTGTGTGATAGTGCCCTCAAAGTACCTTTGCTTTTAGGCCAGACTTTTACCGAACAAGACCACGTGGTTGTTTATAAAAGTAATGAGACGTTAAAAATTAATTCAAAATTCCCTGATCATAAAGAAAAAATATTGGTTTATATTGAAGACGATACTATAATTAAAGGTTTGTGTGAAGTAAAAGTCTACACTTCACCTAAGTTTAACGGTGATTTAGTAATTGAGCAACAGGTACGTCAGGAACCCAGAAAGGAATACGAAGTGCCAAAGGGGATTTGTCATGTTATTAACGGCAGAGGCCACCTCTTGTTAAGGGGTTTTCCTTAGGGAGTTCTTGTTACCTAAGAATTATCTTCTGATTCGAACTTACCCGGTTGATGTATTCGATGTTAACTTAATTCAAGAGGGGTTTGACCAAAATAAATTGTTGATTGATGAGAACGACATTTCAGTAGATGAATCGCTAGATCCAGCAGTCCTTTCAAAATTGGTTGAATTACTCAATGAGTTCAGAGATTGTTTCGCGTTTTCCACTAAAGAGCTAGGGTGCACAAATATCACTGAAATGGAAATTCGCTTGAATGATAGGATCCCTGTCGTGTATAGACCTTATAGAATGTCATACACAGAGAGAGAATCAGTACGAAATATTATCAAAGATCTAGAGTCTTACGGCATTGTAACAGAGTCGAACTCCGAATACGCGTCACCAATTATTTTAGTAAAAAAGAAAACCGGAGAATATCGTCTATGCATAGATTATCGAGCACTTAATAAGAAAACTGTCAAGGAACACTACCCAATCCCGAGAATAGAAGATCAAATAGATAACTTAGCAGGCTTTCAATATTATACTACGCTGGATTTGGCATCGGGGTATTATCAAATCCCAATGTCAAACTCCTCAAAACACCTTACCGCGTTTATAACACCTGACGGCCACTTTGAATTTAATAGGATGCCTTTTGGGCTAGCTAATGCTCCGGCGACTTTTCAGCGAGCTATCAATAAAATACTGGGTAATGCTCGATTTTACAATGCTTTTGCATATATGGATGATGTTGTTATCCCATCTCACGGTGTCGACAAAAGCTTAGACAACTTGCGCAATGTGCTTGAGATATTCCGAAAGGCTGGGTTGACTTTAAAATTGTCAAAGTGTCATTTTTTCAAACGGTCTATCGAGTATTTGGGTTTTGAAATTAGTGCAGATGGAGTCAAGCCAGGTAGCAGAAAAATCAATGCCGTTCAAAATTTCCCGCCACCTACAGATCAGCACACAGTGAGACAATTTATTGGCTTAGCGAGTTTCTTTCGGCGGTTTGTTAAAGATTTCTCCCTGATCGCTAGACCACTGACTCAGTTATTAAAAAAGGATTCTAAATGGGAATGGGGTGAAAGCCAAGAACATGCTTTCTTGACACTAAGAAAATCCTTGGTTCAAAGGCCTGTACTGGCATTTTACAACCCGGCCTATGAAACTCAAGTGCACACTGACGCAAGTAAAGTCGGTTTGGGCGGCATATTGTTGCAAAGGGAAAATACAAGCGTACCATTCAGACCAGTGGCATTTTACAGCCGCCAAACATCCCCAGAAGAACAACATTATACGTCTTATGATCTAGAAACCTTGGCCGTGGTTTGTACACTGCAAAGGTTTAGAGTTTACTTGTTGGGCTTAAACTTTACAATAATGACAGACTGTAACTCACTTAGAGCAACCTTTGAAAAAAGAGACATGATTCCCAGAGTGGCCAGATGGTGGAACGCCTTGCAGGAGTATGACTTTAAAATAGAGTATAGGCCAGGTGACAGAATGCAGCATGTCGATGCTTTGAGCCGAAACCCCGTAGAACCCCCGGTTTTGGTAGAGCCTCACGATATTCGAACAACAAATTTGGACGTAATGAGTCTCTCGGTAGATTGGGTGGCCACTGTTCAACAGAATGACCCTGAAATACAACGTACTATCAATGTCCTGTGTAATAAAGAGTTTGACAATGTTATGGATATCAAAACAAATTATGTCCAAAAAAGAGGTTTACTTTATCGCAAGACGGATGAAGGAGAACGTTGGGTTGTCCCTAAAGGCGTCCGGTGGAACATTCTGAAAGCCAATCATGATGATATAGGTCATTTTGGTTTTGACAAGACGTTACATAGAATTAAGAATGACTACTGGTTTCCCAAAATGCGTAGGTATATAAAAAAATATGTCGAGAGTTGTTTGGAATGTGCTTATTCTAAAGGTCAAGGTGGCAAAAGGGCCGGTGAGTTACACCCGATACCTAAAGTGGATTGCCCCTTCCACACCGTGCATTTTGACCACCTCGGTCCATTTGTAAGTAGCAGAAAAAGAAATTGTTACCTTTTGGTCATTGTTGAAGCATTTACAAAATTTATTGTTCTAGTACCTGTTAAAAATACAAAAGCGACTACCTCAATAAATGCACTTAAACAGTATTTTCATACTTTTGGGGTTCCGAAAAGAGTTATATCAGACAGAGGCAGTGGTTTCACTTCAAAACGCTTCCAAGAGTATTTATATTCGCTAGGGATAAAACATGTTATGAATGCCGTAGCCACACCGCGAGCCAATGGACAAGTGGAACGTTACAACCGGACTATACTAGGTGCACTGACGGCAGCAAATCATGGGAAGCCGGAAAATTCCTGGGACGAATTAGTCTCCGAAGTGCAATGGGGACTAAACAATACCCTGAATCAAGGAACGGGAAAGACTCCGTCACAGGCATTATTCGGCTTGAACCTATCTGGTACTAGTGACGCTCGCATACGTAGTAACATAATTTCGGATGAGGATGTAAATGAGTCGACTCTAGAGAAAATACGAAAGGAAGTCACAAACCATGTAGAGAGAAATCAAGTTAAGCAAAAAGAAAGATTCAATAAGAAAAGAAAGAGAGTTAAGTTTCAAGTAGGTGAGTTAGTTAAAATAGAAAGAGAGGTCCCTTCTAGTGGTCAAAGTAGAAAGTTAGTTCCGAAATATCAAGGCCCATATCGTGTCACTCAGGTATTAGATCATGACCGATATGAGGTCATAGACACCCCAATCTCGAGGAAAAATAATAGACCTTTCAAAAGTATAGTCTCAGTAGATAAGATGTTTCCCTGGCTTGTTTTTACTAGAACCGCTGACGATAATGAGGACGATGATGGTTGTGAAACTGGTGACACTGACAACAATACAAATGATGTAGATAACAATAACGAAGAGTAAATAAAGTTAGATAACTACTATGCATGCTGTTAAGTGATGATTTATTGAGTGATATTGATGAATTAGACGTGAAAAGTTAAAAAGGAGTTATGATCAACTAATTGTGTGCGGAGGAAACATGAAGGAGTTCCGAAGCAAAGAGAATTGTGTAAGAACAAATTTACTGTCAGTGATAATGATAATATAAAGAGAGAAAAATATGAATCTAATCTTAAGAGAACTGGTACGAGACAAGTAGGATCTCTAACCCAGAAGCGAGTGATGGAAACATGCAGGAGTTCCACTCACTAATAGATATATAAGATTTATTTAAATTTAGTTTTACGTAGAATAGAATTGTTTGATCTGATGTTTATGTTAACTTTCTTGGTTCTGGTGAAATTGTCACGAGGTCGTGAAAACAATGCAGGACGGCCGACTGTTAACTTTAAGAGGTTATAATAGTTATTTCCGACAAATATGTGGTTCCTAGTTGTCCACGACAGCTTATAATATTTAATTTATCAAAATACTTCACTTCCTGGTAATAAATAGTTCGTCCGTTAACTCGATTTCGTTCGTTGACTCGATTTCGCTCGTTGACTCGATTCACGACTTGTCACTTTTGACAAGTCGGTGTGGTATAAAAGTCAGGCGCATAACTCCAGCGACGTCTTTTGAAAACCAGACGTCGAAGAGAACGGACGTGCTAGCCGTTGTAATTTTGAAACCGGTAATGGTCGATTGTGATTATGAGTGATTAGTGAAGTATAATTAAATTATGAAAGTGGAATAAAGATAATTCATGAGTTAATCGTCGTATTATTCATCGACCGATAACACAAATCTCTTTGGCCGCCATCGTAACTGACCTTTCGTAACTGGTTATGGAGGAGGAAAAAATATTTTTATACGATACAGGTTTCGAAACGGCGTTATTTTTCCACGTAAGAAAATCGGTCTCCATCAAGATTGACTTTGCGTAACTGATGAGTTCACATGGACGTATTTTGGGTGTTATTGGGGTGCGGGATGTGACTTACAATTCTTTGGATATAAGTTTAGTCATATTAACAAATAATAAAAAAACTGCTCATTGGACATGTACCATCGCAAACCTATTCCGAATGCGCGGATTTTTGTGCGAGTTATCTGTCGGACATTTAGCTTGAAACATTTGGTTGATCCGCATGAACGGAATCTCTCAGCATCGTTTAACAGATTATCGTGTCATAAATCGCCTCGAGCAGGGTTGAGATGACACTCAATATTTTTTAAGGCTTTATAATAGCAGAAACATATTGTTTCCGAAACCTTTTTTACCAAAAAGTGACTTCATCGCTAGTGACTTACTGTTTTAAAAAGATTCCTTGATAATGTCCTGGAACATAGGTATTTAATATAGCGTTGGCTGGAATAAAATTATTTATCATTTTATTTTAGATTACATTATATTGATGTTCTTTTTTGCACACCAAACAAATATAAAGTCATTAATTATAAGTAATTTTATTAGTACTTACATTATTGTTCTAATTAAGATTTTGCTAAATAAGTAGGTACTCAATTTATACAGATTTTTTGTAACTCATAACATAGATAGTAGACAAGCAAACAGAACAAAGAAAAAAGAGATATGCCTCTCTTCATTGCGCCACAACCAGATTTTTTTGCAGCTCACCAATTTGATATACGGAATCTATGAAAACGGAATCAGCACTGACGTCAGAAACTGACTCCGTGTGATCTAGCTCTAAGATCTTGACAGCACTTTCACACCTAACAGGTATATTGTCGTAACCGAATATTCTACGAAGCGAAAGATAAAACTCTTCTAAGATCGCGGCAAGTAGCAAACTCTGGTCTCTGCTTACCCCTCCGGGATACAGGCGTGAGTTGGTGTAATGTAATGCAGTTTACATCAAGCAGTGAAGTAATGTAGAGAAAACTTTAATGTACAGAAAAAAAAAAGAATTTACATTGATATTGGAGTTGAGGGAAGTTAACCCGACCAACTTGAATCGACGCGGGAGTTAAAGTCGCGTTACTCGAGTATAACAGTTCGACTGGCCCTGGATGCCCCCGGTACCAGCAACCCTCAAACTTATTAGTTACGTTGGAGCCGCTTAGCGATCCTTTGGAAGATTATATCGCCTAAACAAACAAGTAGTCGTTGTCGTAGACGCCATATAAACACGAACAACGTAATGCTAAATTATATCCCTCACCTTGATAAAGTTTTAGATAATTTTAGATGTCGAAAGCCTCTGTAAATGCCTTGTTATTTTATAATTCATCATCAACCCCCCACTGCGGGGTGTAAGCGTTTTCCCGAACACGCTATTTTTCGCGGTCTCTCGCCATCCGCATCCAGGGGCCTTCTGCCGACTTGACCGAATCGTCCGACCATTGGGCTTTTCGTCTACCTACTGGCCATCGTCCGGTTCATTAACAACAATTCACGATTTGCTATGACCGTTTGATGTAAATTTATAGCCGATTAACCCACAGTTTGGAAGGCTAAATTGTACTTGACATAATAAAGTATGAACTATGCATAGTAAAACATTAATAATCTTAATATTTTAATAATTTCTTGTACCACTTGTGGTCGACTGGCAGAAAACGCTTATAACATTAAGTCCGCCACATCACTATTGTATTTCTTTTACTTATGTGCAATTAACATATTAATAATAATAACAATAATCTATCAATATTACTATTACAACCCCTCATGGTTGTCAAAGCCACAAAGGAGGCCTGTGTTCTGCAGTGGACGTCGAATGGCTGATGATGATGATGATGATTACTATTCATAGCTTATAGTGATACTATTTTATGGAATACGGCCTCGGTCCACCTACCGTCTTCCCGCCTCCCTAGATTTCCTTATAATTTATAATTGCAGTAAAATCATAAGCAGCCTATATACGTCCCACTGTAGGGCACAGGCCTTCTCTCAGAGAGAGAGAGAGAGTATGGGCTTAATCACCACGCGTGAGGCATGTGAATAGCTCAGACACCCAGGTTTCCTCACGATGTTTTCCTTCAACGTTAGCGAGTGGTATTGCTACTATAACTTCACAAATGTACATAACTTAGAAAACAAAGTCATAGGTACATGCCCGCACTGGGAATCGAACCTGGGTCTCCCGCTTCCGAGTCCAATGTTCTACCCACTAGGCTACCACCGCTGCAGTAAAATAATGTCATCATTATTTAGGTTGGCATTAAGCTAAGCTAAAAAAGCTACATATTTTTCCAGAGACACGTTTCGCCTGCCAAGCTTTGCTGTTCCTTTAAAAGACAAGGAACACACTAAAGCAAACCGAAGTAACGAAAGTTTGGTATCTGCTTGGGCGTCCCATACTTGAAAGTTCCATCGCAGATAACTTAGCTTGACTTAACAAGAGCTAAACTTTGTTGTTTCACGAACCGGCTCCTAGGTATAGGTATATATTTTCAGGCTATGTAGTTACGCGAACGATGAACTAATTCTGTCGAGCACTCCAATAACAATAAAATGTAACCGGTCGGCGGCTGTCTGTCTGTCCGTTTTTACGCTAATTACTCGCAATCCACTGGACGGGCTAAGGTCGATACGTTTTGATATTCTGTGATTCAATGGTGTATTGTATATTCTTATAAATATTTGTGGAATAAATAACCCCCTGTTTCTCGAACACTAAAAATGTGTTAATCCACGGCTAACAGCTGTCAATTGCACCGTAGAATAACAAAGTACGATAAGCCGAGGTTTGTTATATGTTGTAAATGTGTAACAAATCTAGGAGTTCAATTTTTTATTTCAAGTGCTTGTCATCATCATCATCATCATTCAGCCACAAGAAGTCCACGGCTGGATATAAGCCTCCTCCATGGATTTCCAAAAAGACCGTTTGCAAGCGGCCTGCATCCAACGCCTTCCTGCCACTTGGATGAGGTCATCTGTCCATCTTGTGGCTGGTCGTCCTACGCTGCGCTTGCCGATTGCCGATATGTGGTCCCCATTTGAGAACTTTTCGGCCCCATCGGCCATCAGTTCTGCGTGCTGTGTGCCCCGCCCACTGCCACTTTACCTTATTAATCCGCTGGGCTATTACATCATTTCTGATTCGATCTCGTAGAGAAATTCCGAGCATAGCCCTTTCCATAGCTCGTTGCGTGACCTTGAGCCTTCTTATGAGGCCCATAGTGAGAGACCACGTTTCAGTGCCATAGTCATCACTGGTAACACACACTGGTTATATAATTTTGTCCGTAGCCAGGAATAGCGGAGCTGCCGGGGACTGGGGGCCTGGTTTTTTGGTTTACTGCTATGAGGGTATTTGCCATACTCGCCACGCTTGGCATGCGGGTTGGCGAGCGCAGTATATCGCATTTCCGCAGAAGGCGCTGCTGCCCACCTCCTGGTAATGTAATGTGTCCCTTAGCCGGTTTTTACGGCACCCACGGGAAGAGATGGGGGGGGGGGTACTATTCTAAAGCCGGCACCCCACGGCATAAGTCATTGTGTTGTATGGAAGTTATCATTATTATTACTAACTTACTTCTGACTAGCATATCTATTTCAGATTTTGCAATTGTATACAATTCGGATAGCAATGCAATGAAGCCAATCGTGGTTAAGGGAATTATTCAGGGGAATTCGTCAGTTCAGAAACTCTATACAAACTTAGGCCTTTGCATGTAATGAGATGATTTATACAGCGTCTAGTGGCACATTCACTCATAATATATGGGTGAAGGGACCACTCGGACGTTGCAGAGCCTGGGAGATTGTATTTTAGATGGAGTAGCCTACTCCAGCATATATACCATCCTGAGAGCTTAGTCGGCTTAGCCCACAGGAAAGACAAGTCAATACGTGCGGAGCCAACCAAGGCGCGGGTTTCCTCACGATGTTTTACTTCACGGTTAGCGTGTGGTATTGCTACTACAAACAAACAGTAGAGTTCAGGAACTTATTACGGTCTTATTTAAAAAAAAAAACGAATCAACTAAAACAGCTCATAGTATTGGCTTATGGTTGGTCTTAAGACAGATCTTAACTAAATTATGGTTTATAAAGTCCAATCTCCACATTAGTTAAGCTTTAAGCAGGGCTTACTAAGGTTTCGTTAAACTCAAATCTACTTTAAACAGTGTCTTTAATCTGTGGTGTGCAGCACTGTGCACCACATGAGGTCGTGTAACCAGGCCATAAAATAACAAAAAAAAAATGAGTGAATGAATGTCAAACACAAAAAGCTGTTTCTGTCAGTGCTGCCAGATGAGGCGATTATGACGGCCAAATTTGAAATTGCACCTACTTTTCTTCGTCTTATGAGGTACATTTTCGATATTTTCCGTCGTGTTTTAAGTTTCTTCAATTAAACTTCAAGTAACAAAAAAAATCTGGAAAAACTTCGTAAACTCTTTTTTAGGAATTTACAACACAAAGCGTCTCTGACACAACCACAGACTACATAAAAATGAATGAAATGCGTAGTATGATTAAAAAAACAACAGTGTTTTAGCTCAAACTTTTTATAAATCATAAAAAGTTAAAACGCCCACTAAAGTTAAATAGTGTCTTTAAGAGACGCTAAGAGAGGCATTACTTCATTTTTATACATAAGACCGCTAGTCAATTTCAACAAAGTGTACTTTAGGTAATATTCATTAACCTTCGGTTTCTCGTCTACTACCCATCCATTAATCTAAGAATAACAGCTCGTTAATAATCGATAGTGTTCGTGTTATTATTAATATTCGATTATTAATTTCCTACTTCCGTAATATTCACCAGCTAAACCAATCGCACGAAAACCACAAAAAGAGTATCATCGCCAAATCATGCTGGGTCACGAATAAAACCTTCGACTGTAAACCGACAATAATTCAGAGCGTAATTAATTCGACTGGAGCCGACAAAAAAATTTAACCAACCAACGTGTTCCACATAAATTTCGTAGCACATTTCACTGTGAAAGCGGCGAGGACGTTTCGAGTCTCGTAGGAAAATAATAAATTCAGTAGTTACATATCTGCCGCCGGCGAAACGTAATTGCGCTTCTAGTTGTTGCTGTTTAATTCCACAAAAGGCACGCTGTCGCCTTGGTACATTACAAACCCAGATAATTATCCTCTCAACAGGCGTCTCAGAATCCGGGTCACTGTTCTATGAGTTCACAGGGTCTTTAAAAGACTCTCTTCGTTGCTTTAAACATATTTCGTTTTAATTTCGTAGTGTTACAAATTTACGGCCTATTACAGTAGATTAACCGATTGTTAGTTTACGAGAAATCGGGGGTTTCTCTGAGATCTACAAGAGGTGAGTAAACCAATGTCAAAGCAGGAATGGAGCCACTGTTCACATTCAATTAGTGACGTCACGCGACGTGACGAGGGTGTCAGACGAAATCTTATTTTCAGTTTATGTAGCATATCTTCGCAGTAGCCTTTTCTTTTCTGAAAATTTATCTTTAATACATTTGTAATTTAAATACATTTGTAATTGAAATTAAAAAACACTTAGACACGATCAGATTTACTTTACATTCTTTTTTTGTCAGGTGAAACTGATTCGAAATCAGAACACACGCTGAATGCGGATCGCGTGATCAGATTCTACGAACCCATTTGGTGTAGGTATTTTATATTATGAAACCTTGCTACATACATACACATTTGAACTGAATTTTTTTGGTGAACACTTGCATACGGCAGATAGAGAAGAAGCCTAAGCCCAGCAGTGGGCCCTTTTCATGGTGTGTATAGATATATGTGTAGGCAATGCGTTTTTGAAAGAAACAAGTTTTCTAAAGAAAAGAAAAATAAAAATAGGTAGGTATTTGTGCCCATAATGTTCTTCCGAGAAAAAAGGGGGAAATTTGGATAGCCACATGAAACCGATTTTGGTCTGATTTTAGAAAACAATAATTTCTTTATTTAAAAAGTTAGAATGTAAGAGCTAGAGGAATGCCGGATGTAAAAGCACCCCTAAAAAGTTTTTCGGAGGTCAGATATATTTTGTTAGAAAATTTGTTTAGCTTGATTGTGAGATGTTATAGGTCTAAAAGAGATATTTTATTAATGAAATTAAGTGGAGCTCGTAAGTAAGCAGAGTTTTTTAATAAACTAACTAAGATACTAAGTAAATATAAACTTTTACAAGCAGATAAAGGAGCTTAAAATATTTTTTAAAGGCGTACAATTTTATAATATAACTTCTAGCTTTCTGAAAAGGTGTTCTGGCTAGCCAAGGTCGTAAAACATACAAGATGTAAGCGCTATCTTGTTTGCTCCCACTTTTCGGAGAAATAATTAGCAACAGCGAGATTAATATTTATGAAGGCAATATTTCCAGGAAATAAATAGGTAAGCTGCGCCAACATGACACGACGGAATAATTGGGAAACTAAATTGAAACAGCTATCGCCGAAGTATAATACTTGACATAAATTCATTTGTGGGCCCCTCCGTTTCATTTGTCCATGTTTACTTGAGTAGATAGGTTCCTCGATAATATAATGAAAGAGCACGTAGGGTCGCCATTCCATGCTAAGTAGGTTCTTTGTTTAGGTCTATTTTTCACACCCGATCTTCTTTGTTTCAGGACTCGCGACCGAAACCATCTGGACTACGGATTATCGCCTTCTTTAGAGTGGCAGTTCTTATCACCTCAAGGCTAGTGCGTGCCGAAGCCCACAGTTGAGTGAGAAGAGGATCCTCTCAGTATCGCGCATTTTTGTCAAGTGGCCTTATGTCAGTGCTAGACGGTTGAGTGCGGACGCTACGCATGCGCGGCGGCCGTGGGGCGGGATGGCGTGGCGGTGCGGGCGGCGGCGGTGAGGGCCGCGGAGCGCGCGCGTGCCCGCGCGATGCGCGCGCGTGCCTGCGCGCTAGTGTGCGCGTGCGCGCTGCTGGCGGCGGCGGCGGCGGGCGAACTGCGCGTGCTGCAGCCGCCCGCGCGCGCCGCGTTCTACGTCGCCATCGCTGCGCCGCCCTCGGCCGCCGCCGCCGTGCGCGCCTTCAACCGCTCGCTCGCGGACCTCTCGCAGACCTACCTCGCCGGCGACTACCCCCTCCACCTGAGGAATATCACGCTGCTGCCTCTATATATAGAGCTGCCAGAAGATGAAAGGTACGTGGTTTTCGAGTGAAAACTTCTTTTGGCGCATATTTTCTGAACAGTGAACGAAGAATCAGTTATACCCGTCTCCAGTCGGTCGGTCGATTATTTTAAAATACCGTATAAGGTTTCACTTCTATCGTGTGGTCACACAAAAAAGAGGTTATGTGCTTATGCATACATTTTTTTTTTGTGAGGAAAATAAGCTCTCTGTCTACAGTCACTTGTAGTCGTCATTACCATTTATCCTTTACTTACAAAGGCTATCTTCTATGGTTCACATATCAGGCGTATAGGGAACCTTAAAGCCGTCTATTTTTCAAATATTATAGAGTACTTTATGGCAAAAAAACAATTAGGGACAAAGACGTTCTTAATGTTAAGTAGCATTTTCTACCAGTAAAATTTGGTTGATTAGAATATTGGCTTTGTCTAGCCTACTGATCTCTTTAAGGAGTTGATGAGAGCCAAGTCTGCGCCTGCCATGCTAGCTACTTTCATCATGGTACACTAACATAAACTGTTCTGAATTACAATTGATAACGGATGACAGGAAAGACAAAAGGACTCCCAACAGTGGGCATCTAATCAGATCATTGTAGGCTGGTGATGGAGTAATGGTTTAAAGTATTCGTTCATACTGCTTAGTTGAAAGCCAGTATCCTAGATTATCACTATCCTTAGCATCCCTTTTCCGAGGCCTTCTAAACGCTCTTATTACCTACTTCTCTTCGACGTTGTTTTTAATCATCTCCTTCAAAAGATTCCACTATTTACTCCTGCATCCGAACAGGGTGCTTAGTTTGTGCAGATCTTACTGAGCTGGGATTTTACTACGTCTCTTGTAAAAGGTTTACTTACAGCAACATTGATTCTAAGTGAACTGCGCGAACTGTTTTTATAAAAAAGAACTAACTGACCTGGCAAATGCTGTTTTGCCATATTAATTAGCCTGCGACCTATTCTTAGACCTGCCAACTATGCAAAAAAAAATTTAAAAAATCGGTGAAGCCGTTTCGGAGGAGTTCGATAACAAACACTGTGATACAAGATTTTTATTTATTAGAAGATTTAAAAGTAAACCTTATCTCATCCTTTACATGATTTATTGGCAGAGGTCTGGAAAAATGAGTTTATGTGATAATTTTTTACAGTATTTCTCTCGTAGTTCTGAAATAGCAACAAATCCTTGGTTGAATTCGTTTTAGTAGGTGGTGTGGCTTACTCCGAAATTACCCTTCCCCTTTTCATCGAGCGCCAAACAGCTCCTCAAAAGCCTGCGGGTTATTGCTATAGGTTGGCTGGATTCGATCAACTGCTCTAAGCGTAACAATCTGTACAGACGACTGCACTTCAACCACAATGTAATAGCCCTAACACACTAACGATTTGAAAGCGACGCGATCGTGCAGCGAGCTCGCCGCGATTGCGCGGCGAACACGCCGCGTCAACGCTGCGATGACGCTATACCGCGATGTCGCCGCGATCATCACCCTCGACGTCATTTTGAACAATCACGTTCGACAGCCTGCCCCGCCCCACATGAGTTTATATCAAGGATACGTGTGTTAGCGGTCGTAGCATCGTTTAGATGTTCAATCGTCGTTGATACAATGGATACAAAGTTATTTATAACTAAAATTCAAAATCGTCCCGTTGGGCAAAATATATGTACCTACTGGTCATGAAACTGAGCACCGACTACAAATTATACTTCTATAATACCAACATGTATACATGTATACATACAACATGTATTCTTTTAAATTATTTGTAACTTTCTAGTGCTGTAGTGTTTTGAAGTCGGGAGTGGGAGAAAACATTTCAGTCTCTTAGAACCATAATTTACCATACTTAATTGTTTTAAAGTTTGAAGTTATTATCAAATTACCCTAGGACTACTTTTACGCTCTATTTTATGAAAGATATGCATATTACTAAAGGATGGGCCCGTTCCGCCCTTCAGAAGAGTTCCGTTCTCCATCTCTGAAAGTCTTCATCAGATGTTCACCAAATTAAAATAGGCAAAAGGGACGTTATATCTATTCAACAAAAAGGAATTATCGAAATCGGTTAGGATTTGACGGAGTTATGCGAGAGCGGGATCCGAACCCAATGTCCATCAAATTTAAGGGGTAAATATTGCGGTGATCTCTAAAGATTGAGTTCAATAAAGTTCTGATAACTTACGTATATCATTGTATATTTTCCCAAAAAAATGAATTTTTTAAGTAGGCAAAGAAAACCACAAACATTGTCTTAAGGTATTTTATCGAAAGCTTCTATTGATGGTTCGCATTCGGTTTGCTTCATTCGTCATAATGGCAAAGTTTTGATATCGAGCAAGAATTGGTTGTAGTGGAACTACTGAACTGTTTCTGTAGCGTCAAAGTACCTAGTTTCTCTTGGAGTTGGATATGTCGGAGTATCGCTGGATATAGGTAGTTTCTATGAGGCGTAAACTTGCAAAACTTTCGTTCGTCCGTTGCTATGAGTTTGCACCATAATCTATTACAACCCTGCAGCTTGGAATGTTTATAATTTATGTCAGATTCTAAACCCTCATCTTGAATTGCAAATAGTTTCCTTACATCTGTCGCGAAGTTGGCGTAGTTGAAAATTTGATTAACTAGTAAGGCCACAATTTACGCCTGTCCACGTACCTCATGTGCCTAACAGGCAGTCTTCTGTGACTAATCAGCAAACAGAAAGGGCCACACACATTCTCCTAACAGAGCGAATAAGAATAACGGCTATTTAGTTGGTTTAATTTCTGGGAATGGGATCTTTTTCTGGCCGAAACAAGCTTCGGCTCATCCTGATACAATGGAACTGTTGACCGGGAGGGAGGGCCAACAAACTAAATTAATGGCGTTGATAAACAGCCGAGAGGAGCCTGCTCGGAACAAAGCCATGTTATTTAGTCGGGCTATTCTGCAGGGAAAATTTTCGCTTTAGAGTTTTCTGCGACATAAAAGGCTGCGTGGCCACCAAGTATATTGTGGCGAGTTAATTAATTTAATACCTTTATGAATAAACCTTTGTTCGGTTTCAGCAATTAATGCAGCTGTTAGCGCATGTGAAATGTATGTTACAAAAAGGTGTAAATTAAAATTTAATTAGGTTTCGTCGAGTAAACCTTTTTTAAAACGACTCGTGCTTCTATTATAATTTCCGAGAACTGGGAATATGACTACGTGTTTTGTATTCACTGGATTTTAAGTCTTTCTCAATAAACTACGTAAAACACCTGTCATTATCTATTTTTTATTATTTTGTGCTGTGGACTTTGTAAAATAAATAAAATAAATACGACCAGGCTCCTTGAAGCACTCACTCTAGAGCAGGCAACGTATGATCATTAGAAGTGAGTTTAAAAAAATCCTTTCTTAGTGCACCCTTAGACTTTATTAGATAGATCGAAAGATAAATAATTTATTAAATTGCCACATCACACAAAGATAGAAAATTAACAGGCATAGCATACCAACAAAATTCAATATAATTATGCAAATGATACAACATAATCAATCGTAATAAGAAGGAGGAGGAGATTGTCCGTTTTAAGTGACCAGTACCTGTGTAGACACATACCCTACAATAAATTATTATTAGGAACTTATGTGCCAAGTTTGAAGTCTCTAGACCGTGCTGTTTGGGCTGTGCGCCCGATACAAACTTGGCCTGAAAAAGACCTGGAATTGAACTTTCTTATTTATTGCCCGAAGTACTCGTGCGCAGTTTGGAATAAAATGGTCTAAATAATCTTCTTTCTCCATAAAAACATAGTTTTGATAAATCCTTCTTTAGTGTACTTCTAGACCTTATAAGAAACCTATGTGGCAATTTTACAGTCCCTAGATCCAGTGGTTTGGGCTGTGCGATGATAGTCAGTCAGTTTCTTATTTTACATGTTTAGATTATTATTTTACCGATCACTTACATAGGTAGTGATTGTTTATCAGTAAGCCTAGTCAGAGCCCCTCACTTCCAATAAAACAACGAAAAATCGAGGTTAATCACCAAAGAATGTTTTAAGAGAATTATAGCTGTTATCTTTGTAACTGTTTTCTGGTGTGTACAATAAAGAATAGTCTTGTCTTATCTAATCTTAATAATATTTTATGACTCCTGGCTTGGTCTAGCGGATAACACGTACCTACTTGATTACCAAAACAGAAGCCGTGGGTTCAATCTTGTCCTGGTCCTAAACTAGGATATCCTGTGCTATGATAACTAGGCAAGGACATCACAAGCATGTAAAAACACCCAGACTGAGGCCATTTAAAAAACCCACAACCTCTGTTCTTGTAGTAAAACTTGTTAGCCGCTACACCATCAAGGTAGATAGATTATTCGATGCCGTAAGTGGAAACACGGTTATATTACAAAATGACAAAAAACAACTGTTTGGTATAGTTTTGTATCCATGAAACAGCACGAAGCAAAAATACAATGAAAAATATTGTGCGAATAATACCATGAAAAATTATACATATTATAAGCTGTGAAATCTTTATTCATAACTACAAAAGATATAATTTATTGATTGCGGCCAGACATCTATTGGTATGATATATGAGTTTTATTTCGCATGTTTGCCCACCTTCCAAGATACAGTAAGTTAACTTCTTTATCTTAGATGGTGGGGCATGCTTCTTTATCTTAACACTTTACACAATTCTTAATTTAATAAAAAGTTACTTACATTTTCATCTCTCGACTAGTTTTCACTCGATATGAGCCGAGCACTCAAACTCAAAGATTTTGCTTCACGGTTGGCTTGATATTCAATTTCTCGTGAACATCTCACCCTGTGTAGATTATATAGTATTCAGTTGCCAACTTGCCAGCCGCAGAAATAAAGTACCTATTTATTTACGGAGTATTTTTATATGTACTTTAAAATAGGGATTTCCATCAACAATCTGTAATATTTGTCGTGGGTTCGAGTCCCGGCATGTAACAATGACTTTCTTTTCTAAGTTACGTACATTTGTAAAGTTGTAGTAGCAATACCACTCGCTAACGGTGAAAGAAAACATGGCAAGGAAATGTGAGTGTCTGGGGTGTTCACATGGGCAGGCGTGGTAATGAGGGATTTTCTTTTTCTTTTTTTTTTATTATTCCGTAGTCGTTGCATAGAAGGCGCTAAACTTGGGAAGTTACTGCAAGGAACGGATCGTCACATAATTTTCTGAATTTCACATGGATGTCATTATTAGATCATAAAACGAAACTTTCATATGTCATTGTCACATCACAAATAAATATCGTTCCGAATTGATCCATTCACGTTATCGCAATAAACATTCAATGTTTATTGACGGGAAATCGGTAAATCGGCAAATCGGAACACACGGCTAGTAACGTAGTCCGTTCAGCGCCATCTACAGATTTCTTGGGAACTACTTTTTTTCTTAATAGTCAAAAAGAAAACCTCCTAATCTCAAAGAAGGCGACATTTTAAAATGTCTGTTATAAATATTTTGCACTATCATTTTGAGGCAAGGATATAAAAGTTACCTATGCTCAGCAGTAGGTTCTATTCACGCGCTGAATAAAGATAGTTACTATAGTCAGGTCGTCTTTAAAATTAACGCAAACAAATCTTCTACATGCTTTAAAACGAATGGTTGGGAACCGAACCTTCCATATCTGAATCTTGACTTGTCAGTCTGGTGGTGAAGATATCATGACTTGTCAGTCTGGTGAAATTATGCAACAAATTTTAAAGCCACTTTTTCGTGTTAAGATTTACAAATTGCGTTATTTTAAAGTATTACAAATAATTTTTAGTTTAGTTTAACGATATTGTACTATAGTTGGAGATTTTTTTATTATAGGGGCTTTATTTTGTATATAATTTTCCTCCAAAGGCTTTTGTTGTAGAAGTAAGAATTTTCACACAGTACGATAAGATGAAGATAAAAATTTATTTATTCAAATATTCACAAATCGGTGAGAAAGTGACCCTATTAAAAGTAGAGGCTGCACATATAGAAGAGAGTTGTCTATTGTTGCATTATTAATGTAAAGAAAATATTTTTAATGTGATTTTCATTATTTTTAAATTGTCTTAAAATGTGTCTCTCTGTTTACATTAGCTGATAATGTGAATTTAGATTGCATACGTATCTTATGATGATCCTATTATGTATGGAGCAGTAAACTAATGCTCCTACAAGGCCGAAATATAACCTTGGCATTCTCTATCGCTCGCCTACCAATATTCTTTTGCATTTTCAATCATCTTTCTTTTATTAACATAACATAAACTCCAAGCTTATATCTCGGAGGGATAGGAAGAGGGTCTGCTCCTTGCACAATCCTGACAGTTTGTTGTTGCAGCTCAATTAGTTGTTGCATGCACGCACGCCGGTTTCGGGCCGTTATATCTTGCCCTCTGCTAATAGGTATATAACTTTGATTGTATAAAGTCAAATTATGTTTGTCAAATACGTTGATACGTATTGATTTTGCTCTAGGTAATAAAATATCTCTTTCGCACATTACGTGACCTAATAATGCAGCCTATATACGTCCCATTGTAGGCCACAGGCCTTCTCTCAGAGAGAGAGAGTATGGGCTTAATTACCATGCGTGCCCACCGCGGATTGGTAATTTCAAGCGCTGAGGTGCTCTGAGGCAGGCCTCAGACACTCAGGTTTCCTCACGATGTTTTCCTTCACGATTAGCGAGTGGTATTGCTGCTATACGTATAACTACACAATTGTACATAACCCCCTCCCGAATGAGAAGCCGGTGTTCTACCCCTGCACTACCACCGCATGTGTGACTTAGAATAACAAAACATACACACCCTTTCCAAGAGGAAAAGTCAATCTTTGGATGTTGAACTATAGCTATTTGCTATTTAATATTGTTAGCTTCGAATCATGATCCTCTTGGAGAGGGTTTCATGATGCGAAGCTAACAATATTAAAAATTGTACCGACAAGCTTCGTACATTTGCATAGTATAAAAATAACCCTTGTGAAATAAGTCATCAGAGCCAAAAGCTTTCAAGTGTTTTAGCGGATTTATATATTTTTTATATTAAGTCATACATCCTTTCCACTTATCACGGAGCCCAAAGTTATCTGGCAGAAACTATTTTCTAGTAATAAACTCTCGTTCATATAAAATATTTTTACTCATTAATAAATAATTTTCTATCATGATTATTCAATCATAATCTCACAATCAAGTATATTTATCTTTGTTAAAATGAATGAGAAAGAATAGAAATCTTGATGAATCCTTTTCGATTTTCATACTTAAAATTAAATTTTAGTTCAAGCTATTAAATAGCAAACAGCTATAATAAACACTGCCATTATTAAATAAGGATACAAGGAGCTGCATAATAGTAGAGAGCATTATTACCCATAATCACTGTGTGCCATAACTGCAACGCTGTCACTGTCGAACAGTTAGGATGCCGTAAATTTTCAAACATTCCGTGTTAGTGTTGAACTTTATGTCGCATTGCTTTCCAAAATCTTTGTACTTGAGTTGGTAGCAGCATTCCATGCCAGCTTTCTCGGCTGATCTTTGAGCTTCATAACTCGTGAATATACCACCAGTGGCTTTGATTCCTAGCTCTTTGGCCAGGTTCATTCTGAAACAAGAGAACGTAAGTAAAACAGATGTCAACATCATAATAACTGCGTTGAAACACTAATAAAGTGTTGGCAGGAGAGCCAGTGTCTCCTTGCCAACGCAATTTTCCAAATAGCCTGTAAGCCCCGCACTATTGTGTGTGCCATTATTATACGGTTGTTACGTTAACTGTGCTATCATAAATCAAGCTGAGATACTCACCTTGCTTTCAGAATTTCAACGGCAATGCCCATCCCCCTGTATTCAGGGGTAACAGACAATCCTGCGCCCATCATATATTCATTCACGCCGAACTTCTCATAAATCGCTGTCACTTTCATCGCCTCGCTGAACATGCGAAGTGACAGTAACCCAGCTTTGCTTTTGGGCTGTAATTTTTGACTCACATTGTGACATCCGGGAGAAGTGTCGATAGGCGTTATATTACTTATTCATTACAGTCTAATACCTTCACGTATTTTAGGATTTATATGCGGTATAATATAATACTGTAATTGCTGGTGTATACTTTGAAAAACGTGAATTAGTTTAAAAGTTAACACAAGGTCTTAAAAACGAACTATAAATGGTAGTAGGAATGCAGAAAATCTACCCGACATTTGTCTGTGTAATGTGAGCCGAAAAAACAAAAACTTAGGGAATACTAAAGGATAATTGCGGGTAGCGAGAAAGGCAGAGGTTGAATAATGTGTGACGCTGTCGCACAGAACTAGGTCAACCTCGAATGTAAATGCGAGGATAAATGGCACAAAATCTAGGGATAGGAGGAAAAAAGGGTCCGAACGACTGCTGCGAGACCTAAAGTGGAAGATATTTTGATTGATGTCAGCGTTAATATTGCATATATGTTTCTTCAGTACACATTTATATTTCCTTCACAGAAAAAGTAACTATCTAAGATAATTTTAGTGGCGAAATTTCTAATAACAATCCTAAAGACTTTTCCTTAATTGAATCTTAAGGCAACGTTAAGCGTTGCCGCGCAATTTAATTAATCTTTTCATTTCCTTTTAAAGAACTTGCGTGGAGGGAACCTCTTATAAAGCGAGGCTTTTATTTTATTTACCGGGCTGTGCTCGACGAAGTGTCCTCTTTTCTGCTGCATGCACATATTGACTGCAACGAGTGAACGCCCCGAGCCATCGTCCTCGGTAAGGAAGCAGGCGAGGGACATCTTCTGTTGTACAATCGACGTCAGTAAGGCACGGTACTCTTGCACAGCCACGGGATCTTTGGCTGCACCTAGAACATAAATAATAATTATGAAGAGTCGGTCGGGGCCATATCAAAAACTATAACGTTTGAGGATAACCTTTTCAATGGCCTGCTATGATAAAGGTCGTAGGACATTCAAATAAAATGCAAATAGCGTTCGTTCCAGTAGCTTTTAAGTAGACCATTTGGTGAGGTGATTCCAGCCCCTTTTAAAGGGCCCGTATTCGGTCGGGGTAAGTCCTCAATTATACTATTTAAAGTTTACCCTTGGGATTCTTTCCGTAAAATTTTATAGCCTGTTTTATGTCAATCCCACGTTAGTACTAAAACAGCAATGATTGGGTGTACAGGAATCTAATATTTGCAAAAGAGGTTAGTTTTAAATAAATCTTTTACCAGCGCTTTTGGTTATCGGCAAGACTTATTTGGGCTGACTAAGGTATATCCTCACTACAACGGACCGGCAAAGCGGGCACAACGATACAGACTAAAATAAACCTAAAATACTTTTGAGGTTAGAGACTACCTTAATAGCTCAAAAAGGCTAGCCCTTGTTTTGTAGTCCGTAACTAAGTAAGTATTTAAGGATTAGTTTAGTTTCTGTCGTTGCGTCCGCACGTCGCCGGCTTCTTGTAACAGAGACCTTAATTAAAGCCAACGGGGTGGTGTTAAGTATCCACATTACGCCTTTCTCCTTCACCCTCAAGTAATTAGGTGCTAAGACAGGAGTCCACGGACGTCTGACTGTGGCTAACGACTTATTTTGTACAGACGCGGCGACACCCACTTTAGGATCTCGCTAATTACAAACTTGGCCCTTATTATGAAGCAGGGCCCTTATTATGAAAAATGTGTCATTATCGGAAGGGTCGTCAATGCCAACGTCAACGACCCTTCCGAACATATCGCTGCTTCATAATAAGGGCACAGAAAACACATTTACGTACCTAACCTATTTTTCTTTCGTGGGATATTAGTAATTGAGTATGAGCTTTAAAAAATAGGGGTTTCCAACTATAGCTTATAATCCTTACTATAATGGTTTGCTCTATAATTTTATGCTGAGTACGTAATGAGGGCTTTTCAAAGCATCATTAAAAAATAATACAGTACCACAAGTTACCGATAGATGGTGCTGACGTCACATGATATGTCAAAATTGACATGACATCACTGTACCTTCTCTATGGTTTCTGTCACGTTGCTTGCTTGTTTCGTTGAAGAGAGGAGAGATGTTTAGATTATCACAGATTAAAACGATGTACAACATTTAAAAGGTATGATGACATTTGTTCTCCTTGCAGCGCCATCTAGTTTTTTTTATGAAACTCAACTGAAAGCTGTCATTGAAAAGACCTCATTATAAAAAGTAATCGTAACAGCCCTAACACACTAACGATTTGCGACTGTGCAGCGAGCTCACCGCGATTGCGTGGCAAGCACGCCGCTACGACGCCGCAATGTCGCTGCGCCTTCGCCACGATTACCACCCTCGACTCCATTTAGTACAATCGCGTTCGACAGTCTGCCCCGCCCCATATGAGTCATATCAAAGATACGTGTGTAAGTGGTCATAGCATCGTTTAGAGGTTCAATCGTCGTTGATACAATGGATACAAAGTTATCTATAACTAAAATTCAAAATCGTCCCGTTATACAGGATACAAGGTAGTCGCTCTCTCCCAGTCAATTACTTGATAATGAATCCTCCCAGATTTATCGTGGACTTTTATCTGCTTTCGTTCCCTACGTCTTTGAAGTAAAAAAGCCAGCAGTAGTGTTTCCTCATGAGATCAATCCATTTTTCTGAGTGTCCAAAACGCTGATCGCACGCCGCAAGCTCGCCGCGACGGCGCAGAGTCATCACGGCATCGTCATGGCGTGCTCATCGCGCAATCGCGGCGAGCTTGGTACGCAATCTCATCGCTTTCAAATTGCTCACAAATTTCTAGGTGATAGGGCTGTTTGTATTGCTAGTTTCAACTTAAAAAAAAGTTCTGTTAGCTTGAAAATGAATAGTAGGGGACAGAACCCGAATCGTCGATTTCAGGATCTTAACACACTACCACTGATCTATGGAGACATGAAACTTATTTTGTTAGATAAAAAAAAAAACCGGCCAAGTGCGAGTCGGACTCGCGCACGAAGTGTTCCTTATCATTATCTATACAATATTTGAATATTTGAAGCGTCTACCTGTTGCTGTTATTAATATCGAGCGTTATTAATGTAAAAAATCACGTTTGGTGTATATGTAATTTTTAGTATTGGTTGTTATAGCAGCAATAGAAAAACATCATCTGTGAAAATTTCAACTGTTTAGCTAGCACGGTTCATGAGATACAGCCAGACAGACAGACCGACAGAGGGACAATGGGGTCTTAGTAATAGGGTTCGTTACCCTTTGGTTATGGAAATTTAAGTAGTAAAATGTATTTGTATTAAGTATAGGGTATTTTATTGTAGTGTCATAACTTTTTCACAACGCAAAGTAGCATTATTAGAACCATTATTTTTTTAATCATCATAAGCAGCCTATATACGTCCTACTGTAGGGCACAGGCCTTTTCTCAGAGAGAGAGTGTAGGCTTAATCACCACGCATGCCCACCGCGGATTGGCGATTTCAAGGGCTGAGGCTCAGACACTCAGGTTTCCTCACGATGTTTTCCTTTACAGTTAGCGAGCGGTATTGCTACTATAACTTCACAAATGTACATAACTTAGGAAACAAAGTCATAGGCACATGCCCATATTTTTAGAATGACTATATTTAACGTGCCTTTATATGGGTCCCAATAGTCGGTAACTTCATACCTACCTGTTTTCGTTACATCATGAGGTAACACTATTGTCTGGGGTATTTACATACCTAAGCGCTCAAAATTGTCAATCGCATTAGGCACACGTGCTACTTGAGCCCGAACTCTCTCTCTGATTTTTTCATAATTCTGAAATTAAATACTTCCTTCCACGTCTCCTTTGAACAAGGATAATATTTTAACGTTCTTGCTTTTGATAGTCTAAAGTATAATCAATTTTAAAAGTATTTCTGGGGACCCCGCGACGGGATAAACTAGCATCCTCGAGTTTATCCAGTCGCGTACGGGACAAAGTTTATACTAGCAGAGCTGAAATAAATAAGCCAGTTCGCACAAACTTACCGGCGTTCGACCACCACACGTCTTCCCTGATGTAGTTACCTAGCATGAACTCCACGGCTGTAATCCACATTCCCTCGGAAATATCCTCTATCTCAAACTTGAGCACGCGATCATCTCCAAGATTTCGCTCGAATGCGCTCCACACTTGAGTATGTGCCCGAGACATCGCGTCTTTTATTTCGCGAGCTACTGTACTAAGCTTTAAAGGCTTTAAATTTTGATGCAAACGACCCAACTTGCGAGCTCAAACTGGAATTCAGCTCTAGGCATTGTAGCTGAGTTTGTGGCTTTGTCAGTCAATGCGGTTTCGTGCAGTAAAATCAACAATAGCCTCTGTTAATTTAAGATAGCTTTTGTTTCTCACGGCATAGTAACGTATATTGTACAAAAAGTGCATTACTGCTATCGCTCACTGTGTGGATACGGATATATAACTGCAAATGGATAGATTGCATAATAGGTAACAAGAGGATTAAACAGGATGATCATAATGTTAGCGCTTGTCTGATTAACGAGAGAATTTATGTGGCTATTAATTAACACTAACGATTCGAGTGGCGAAGTCGAGCCTGGATTTGTTGTTTGTTTTACATCTGTGCCTGCTATTGAGTATATTGGTTTACCCAAAGTGTTTTCCTACTGTTATAGCTGAATAAATGTTGAAACTTCGACAAGATGGCCTGTGCAAAGTGTCATTCGAGTTCCTTGCTTGAATCTACATCTGTTTGAATATTGTCGGAAATAATGTACCAATATGAAACTTTGAACCAGCTGTGGGAATGTTTGTCGTCCAATTTAACTGCCTATGAATTTGCAAACAAAATTAGTTCATATGTTGTGGTGTCAAGACTGAGTGTTATCTAGATTAAGTTATTCCTATAGCGCTATGAAGTCTAGCGGTTAGGGTTACACAATTCTCAGACACAATCCTTTGGGGGCAAACTTGTGGTTTTATAAATAGGGCACGGATACTATTCCGGATTATTAGTAACAAAAGTTTGTGAGCATTACGCGGCATTCTAGTGTCATAACCTGATACAGGGAAACTTTACGTTTAGTTTTGGTTACGAAAAGTTTATGTTTCTAGATTGGTACTCTGTAGTTTCTTGCACAAATTTGTTAAATGGATGGAACTGTATTCTTTTTTTGGCAAATAATTTTCATTTGTCCCTTGAGTAGTTTCCGTCTTCTGTTCTTCGCCTAAGTTTCTTTCGCAAAGAAATGAAACTGTCGTACAAAGACATCTCATGAGAATTAACCGATCAACTGACCAAACTCGAGTCTCTCACAGTTCGACTCACGTCTGGGGCAGTTTTTCTAAGTTTCGTAATGTATTTATTCTTTGTTATTTTTCATTCGGAACCTTTATCGCTGCATAGCAGCTAAATTGTTTTAAACGATAGTGTTAAAAATATTGAAACTAAAAAAAGACTGCCAGTTGGTATACTCTATGTTACTTGGAATTCTGACATAATTAAGGGCCTTGAACACAACTCTTTTATGTTAGGGAATTCGTGCCAAAAGGTCGTTGATGTTCTTATTGTACCTGTAGCTCGAACATAAGTTTCAAAGATGAACGACCGTGTTGTTGAGTAAAGCATTAAATGTATGTAGGTACCTACAGTCTACAGCAGCATTTACATTTTTACATAATATTTAATGTTTGTGTTGTTCCTGGTACAGTAAAGAATCATCATCATCATCATCATCAGCCATTTGTAGCGCACTACAGGACATAGGTCTCCCTCATGGTTTTCCTAACCATAAAGGGTTTTGCCATAATCGCAACGCTTGGCAGGCGGGTTGGCGATCGCAGTATGCGGTTGGAATCTCAGGAAGACGCTGCTGCCCGTCTCCTGGTAATGTATTTCTTTAGTTGCCTTCTACGACATCCATGGAAGTAAATGGAGTGACGCTATTCTTAATCCGGCGCCACATGGATAAAGAATATTCTTATCTTACATTTTTGTTGCCAACTTGTTCTTAACGTAACGATGTAAAGTGCACCTATGTCAAGTTGACGTGTTGTCGACTGTACTAGAGTTGGGTCATTTGATATCACATTCCATGGCCATGACCACTGTTTATACAGACGTTGAAAATATATCGTACAACGTACCATAAGTCCGCCTTTGCATGTAATTTTTATCACATACCTGTTATTTAAGTTTTTATTTATTTTAATGTTTTTTTGGCAAACGTACAAAACAGCTGATATTTCTTCGCAAATCATAACCAATGTTTGCACCTTTCAAAAGGTATGTAACCTCCTTGCTAGTTCTAATATTAATATTTTTCTGTTTTTTTTAGTCTTTTTTTCTACTTTTGAAAAATATCAACTCAATTTCTATGGCTTAAGCAAAGTGTAATTATATAAAACGCTATTAAAACTCAACGGTCCTATTTATAAAAAACATTCCTTTAAAGCACTCCTCAAGGGCAGTTTATTTAATCTGTGGTCTTTTCCTTGTAAAATCTCCACCACAGACTGTTTTAAGCGGCGTTTATCGAGTGGTCTAGGGATTGTGTTTTTATAAATACGACCGTCAGATTCTATGAAAAAGTCTTCCTATTTCTGCACATGCTTCTACGAGGATTTACAGGAGAGATAAAGGATCATCATCTCAAATCATACGTTAGCACGTTGACAATGATAGCATCAAGCTCGCCGATGTGTAAAACTCTAAGTGAAATAAATAATTTGAATCGTAATAAATCTCTGTCCATCAGATTCAGCGCCCAGGGTCTGGAGCGGGCGTGTTCAGCGCTGGGCGGGCGGCGCGTGGCGGTGCTGCTGGTTTGCGGCGGGGGGCCGGCGGCGGCCGCCGTCACCACCGCGGCGGCTCGCGCCGGCGTGCCGGTCCTGAGGGCTTCGCCATCACACACGCACTTCAGCTACACCATCGCCAACGTAAGACTCTGCCATTCTAGGGATTGTCCAGAAAAGGTGTAATCACCGCAATACGCTCTTAAAACACTCGAGTGTATTTTAAATTTGCTCGATGTATTGGCTCCCAGTACCTCGCGAATGCGCATATTAGTTCGCATTACATATTAATAGCGCAGCCGCTTCTGATTGCATCTGGTTCCATCTGAAGATAAAGATATAATCATGGAAAGAAAACGCAACATACGGGCTTTGTTTATCATTGTAATGTGCATTTCATCTCGCGGTCGTTACACTCAATGAAGTTACAAGTCAACCACACAGAAGGAAATTGCAGAGGAAAATTGTCTGCCTAGTTTACATTTACTGCTAAGGCGGTGATTTTGACAATTGCGGAGAAGTAAGTGTAATCTCTTCCACATTGAAGATCTCCTATAACTGTACACGATTTCTCATATAGACGCAAGTAATAGAAAACAGAAAAAATCGCAAGATAAGTTTATACTGTGATTAAACATACAAAAATGTGTAATATTTACGAAAGCGTCAGTGTTAGAACTGTTAAATATCAAACCACCACAATAGAAATTACGGCGCAATTTTCTCTGTCAAGTAACTGAAGATTAAAAACACTCAGTCTAATTTATAAAAAGTCGTATCCACTAGAACATTCTTAAGGCGGAGTTAAAGCCAGTTTATGGCAAGATTTCCTCTTGTAAACAGGCTTTAACTCCGTCGTAAGAGTGTCTTAGTGGAATCGACTGTTTTATAAATAAGACTGACTGTCTTCAATTTAAGTGTGTACACGTAATAGTTTTTCGGCAAACGCGTCAATGTTTGACGACCTTTTTAACTTTCTTCCTACGTGTCTAGCGAATGACGCCATTCACTTTGTCCTTAATATGTTATTATTCTTCATTCCATCTTTTACTCTAATAATTCTATGACTTATCGAGTCTAGTCGAGTTTATTTTTAAAGTCAAACAAGTAGCAGTTCCTATATAAGATGCAGTGCGATGGTAGAGCGTAAATGCGGAAGGCGGTGTCGAATAAACTCGCATTTCCAGGAGCGCGGCCGGATTTTCCCGCCGAAACATAAGTTCCCTTATTATACAATGTTTGTCTTCATTAGTTTGGTGGAAAAGCGGTTGGATCATTGCTCTACTTTTGTTTGAGTTGCTATCAATGTGTGAATATATTTTACTATTTTACTTAAAATTACTCATACGTAGGAGAGATCTGGTCAAGTTTTTTATTCGGTGACCTTTTAAAATTTACTTCTCTCTTGGGCCACCCTCTCATGCATGTTAATATATTAATCAATAAGTGTAAGTATATTTCATCTCAGTAAATGGTATCCAATCCAATCAGTCGGATGTCGAGGATGAGTGTAGAGTGCTCTCCATCTGGACCTATCGTTAGCTGTGTGGACTGCCTGGTGAAATTTGAGTTTTGTTTTGTAAATGGTATAGTCACGCAAATATTATGGAAGGCTATGTGTTACGTGTAGAGCTTACAAAAAAGTAAGTGTTGAAAGGAGAAATTGACGTTTTACAATTTATGTTGTAACGTGACGTATTAGTTTGGCTAAGCAAGAAAGAAAGGAGACTTAAAAATGTTGATCCGTGTAAGTTTCATCGTAAGCAGCCTATATACGTCCCACTGTAGGGCACAGGCCTTCTCTCAGAGAGAGAGTATGGGCTTAATCACCACGCACGCCCCCCGCGGATTGGCGATTTCAAGCGCTGAGGTATGTGAATAGCTCAGACACTCAGGTTTTCTCGCGATGTTTTCCTTCACGGTTAGCGAGTGGTATTAATTCGTGTAAGTTTACTTAGGACAAAATTATCTACGACACTGGTTGAATTTTATGTTATAGTATATTCAGTCTTTTTCTTTAATTAGCCGTGCTGAACGAATAAAAAAAATAACCATTTTCGATCATGAATATAATTGTTAATCATAATAAAAAAGGTCTTTCTCTTTCCAAAAGATTTCATAAGCACACTGTTGTGCTTGATCGACAATGGAGATTCCAAGGACCTTGATACTACGGGCTGGCGATGTACGGGCATGATTTAAATCTTAACTAATCCTAAAATACCTACTAAGTCTATGACGCCCGCCGCCGCAAAGCGCCGGACTTTTTTTGCGTCAGTATTGTACTGTTGTCTAACCTAAAAACTATTTAAGGTTTATATTAGTTTGTATCGTTGTGCCCGCAGGCTCGCTGGATGTGTAGTAATATGGATTTTCCTTAAAGTCCAATCCCTAAAATGTCTTATCGCGCTGGTGGCTCAAATATCGAAACCTTTCTCGATCACTGTCGACTTCATTTATGCTCAAGGCTCCTCAGAGAGAAATAGATAAAAGCATTTGACCTTTTCTCTTACATTACGCATGAGTAGTTATCGGAAAATGAAAATCACACAGAGTTAAAGAGGGATCTTGCAAAAGAGATTGTACCTCGAATGATAAATAATGCAAAACTGGCCCTCTAGATAACGCGCGTGTCTCATTGAAAAGAACTCGCAAGAGACTCTGTGAAAAAGGTGGATCTGATATAAAATTTATAAAAGAAACACTTCATGAACATTGGAATTGTTACAGACGGCCTGGGTTTTTTACGCCCCGACGTAAAATACCAGGCCCCTCAGAAAGTATTGCGAAAAAAAGTTTTTATGTATGAGAGATTGGCCAGTTATAATCTATTTTGTAAATATGATTATTTATAAATAAAAACAGGTACGTGCCAATTCGAAAATTTTCCTTCACATTTTTTGCGAGTTAATTTAAATTATCGTGTCTCATTGAAAAATGGATCTGCGCCGGGAACATTTCCGCGCTATGATTTTTTACGATTTCACGTGTCGCCTGAAGCCTGAAGTACGATAGACTTTAAACGGATGAAGGAACTTCCAAGGCAACCGTGTATCGGTGGTATAACGAATTCAAGCGTGGTCGACTAACTTTTGGGGATGAAGAAATTAGTGGTCGCCCTTTGACGGCTGTTTGACGGAAGAAAACTTGCTAGCAGTGAAAAATTTAATCCAAGACAGCAGATGAGGTACATATAAGGAGATTCAGCACATACTGCAGATTGGATCGGAAAGCCATTACGAGATTTTACACGCTGGGTCCCGCACAACCTCACCGACACCCGGGCCTGCTTTTGAGCAGGCAATGGTGCTTTCATATGATAAACAAATTTGAAGCAGGCTAGTCTCGCCGTATGTACGTCGTTATTGCAGGTGATGAGTCCTGGATTTATCAATATGATCCAGAAACGAAGAGCCAGACAGTTTGGGTGTTTCAAAACGAATCAACGCCTATCAAAGTGAAGCGATCTAGAAGCAGGGGGAAGGTTTGATCGCGAGCTTTTTCAATTTGACTGGCTATTTGGTATCAATTCCTTTACGAAACCAAAGAAGCATCAACGCCGAACGGTGTACCTACTACCAAATGCTTGCCACAAGTTTTCTCTGTCGTGAGCAACAAACGACCAAACACAGGGCTCCGTGGGCTACTGCTCCACCACGACAACGCGCCCGCGCACACCGCGCTCAAAACCTCCTTAAAGTCCTGACCTAGCACCATGTGACTTCTTTTCTATTCGGAAAATAAAAAATCTGCTCAAAGGGACACAATTTTCGCAGCGTTGCATCCTGTAAACGAGGTGTCTGCGGCGGACTGGAAAACGTGTTTCGAAAACTAGTTCAGACGCATGAAACTTCGTACCTATAGAGGCTGTTGGAGAGTACTTTGAAAAGTTTTCAAGTTTTCATAAATAAACCGGCCATGTGCGAGTCGGACTCGTGCATTAGAGTTCCGTACCATTATCTATACAACATTAGAAACAAAGATCGAGAAAAAACTGCAAAAAATCACGTTTGCTGTATGGGGGCCTCCCTTAAATACTTATTTTATGTGAATTTAATTATTTACTTTTGTAGCTAATATAGAACTAAATATTCTGTGAATATTTTAAGCGCCTACCTGTTGCCGTTATTAATATCGGGCAAAAAACGACAAAAAAATTACGTTTGTTGTATGGGAGCCCCCTTTAATATTTATTTTATTCGCTTTTTAGTATTTGTTGTTATAGCAACAAAAAAAAATATTAGGGGTTAAAGTATGAAATTGCCGTTTTATTGCAATAGGTTCTTTGAATTGACATAGAATCTTCATGGTTTGAGGTTTTCGAATAAAACTTTTTTCAAATGGTTTCTATGATGTTCTTTTTTTTAAAAATGTGAAACATTTGAATATCGACTTTCAATTGTTTTTGTTATTCAATTTAGACAAGAAAGATGGATACTGCGAAAATTCGAGTGATTATGAGGCACCCATTTTTCGTATTTTTTTATTTTATTGATTTGACGCAAGTGAGTCAATATTGTGGGTAAGGTAACGTTAAACCATGCCGCTAATTCCTGGGTAGTTTGGACTAGGGTCGGCTTCCACTATCTCTCTTAATTCATCGTTATTCACTTGTGTAGGCGGTCTTCCTCGTGGCTCGTTCTTTAAGTCGAAATTTCCATCACGAAAGCGTTTAAACCAAAATCGCACGGTGCGTTCATTAGTAGACCCCTCTTCAAACGCAGCATTGATATTGCGGGCTGTTTCTGCCGCGTTAGTTCCGCGTCGGAACTCGTATTCAAAAATCACTCGAATTTTCGCAGTATCCATCTTTCTTGTCTAAATTGAATAACAAAAACAATTGAAAGTCGATATTCAAATGTTTCACATTTTTTAAAAAAAGAACATCATAGAAACCATTTGAAAAAAGTTTCATTCGAAAACCTCAAACCATGAAGATTCTATGTCAATTCAAAGAACCTATTGCAATAAAACGGCAATTTCATACTTTAACCCCTTACATAATGTGTGAACATTTCCACTATCACGGTTCATGAGATACGGCCTGGTGACAGACGGAAGGTGAAGTCTTAGTAACAGGGTCCCGTTTGGCAGCCTTTGGGTACGGAACCCTAAAAATATTTACATACTGCAATTATTTTGGGTGATTTGAAAGACATGATAGGAAA
The DNA here is from genome assembly GCA_963969515.1 of Yponomeuta evonymella. Lineage (NCBI taxonomy): Eukaryota > Metazoa > Arthropoda > Insecta > Lepidoptera > Yponomeutidae > Yponomeuta > Yponomeuta evonymella. The sequence continues at coordinate 12,933,559 of OZ018349.1, forward strand.
ATGAACGTGCCTGACAATAGCTATAGAATACACTAGTTTGTTTTTTTTTAAACGACCTTTTCAAAAATATCTCGACACAAACTCGAATCTATTAGAACCATTAGTAGCCATTCAGAGCGGCGCATGCGTGCCGCAGGTCCGCTGGGCACTGTTCTGTTAGACAGAGAGGCGGTAGGTAGGCGCATAAACTCGTAACAAGATTTCTCAACAAATTTTTTTGAATTTACATCTATACTTAAAAGTTATAGTCTAAGTAGATGCCATTTTTAGGGTTCCGTAGTCCGACAAGGAACCCTTATAGTTTCGCCATGTCCGTCTGTCTGTCTGTCCGTCCGCAGCCTAGCGCAAAGACCGGTGGTAATAGAAAGCAGTAATTTTTGGTATGTGTATACAATATATTTATTACGCCGACAAAATTAAAGGATAAAATGTTGGATTTTTTTTTACTGTACCTCCTCTAACATGAAAAGTGGGGATGGTTTTTTTTTCTCGTTTACCCCATTACAGAATTGTTGGATTGCTCGTTGAAAAATATTGTGGGTGTAGGAAGACCATTTTTTTATTTAGGGTTCCGTTTGCGAAATATTAAGCTTTAAAGCGCAAATTTTTGTCTGAGTAGGGCGTCCCCCCCCTCTCCTGGCTAAACGATTGATTCCAGAAACTTGAAAAAATTTAAGGTATGGTTTAAAAATTTAAGGTAGCACATATAATGAACTTAAAAGGAAAAGTATCACAACTAAATAGGCTGTACTAGTTAACGAGCAATAGGCAACCAACTTATAAAAGTCAAATTTCGTACAAAATCTATTGAAAATTACTTCGTAGATGTAGTTAGTTGTGTAAAGCAGATAAAAAAACCCTCTTTCTACGGAACCCTACATTGCGCGTGACCCGACACGCACTTGGCCGTTTGTTTTTAATTACTAATTACATAACCGCGGATTTCAAACCACCCAGAAATGTGCGTGTATAGAACACTTTATTTTAGTTTCGCAGATCTTTCTGAGTGTGCCACGCATAGGCCTGTTCAACAGTCCAGTTTAAGTAGGTATTCAAAAATATACTCCAACCTGTACCTGACATTATATTCTATCAGAGTATATAATGTCAGCCGTGGTTGCCACGTGTGTAGAACAAAGGAGTCGGAAGCGAAAGACCCAGGTTCGATTCCCAGTGGGATTTACCTTTGATTTGTTTATTTTCAAAGTTACGTTCATCTGTGCATTTGTAGTAGCCATACCACACGCTAACTGTGAACGAAAACATCGTGAAGAAACCCGTAGCTTGGTTGGCACCGCACGTATTGACTTGTCTTTCCTATGGGCTAGGCCGACTAAGATATCAGGATGGTATAGCTACTGGGCAAGCCTACTCCATCTAAAAACAATCTAGTGTGAGTGAAAATGCCACTGGACACTGCATAAATCATCTCGTTACGTAGATGCAAAGGCCAAAGTTTTTATAGATGCGTAATTGCGGACCTTCCGGGCCAATAAGTTGAATACGTATAAAAAATTATCAATTTAAATTATTCCTCTCTGTTACTAGATAAGTCTAACAAGTTGAGCCTCAATACAAACTTTCCCTCCGGACCATACGGTAGACCACTAAATCTAACCACCGGTGGTCAGTTGGAATTCAATTTCTCAATTGACTACAAGTTACCAAAGTCACTACATGTCACCTCTTAATTTGGCTAATTCATACAAAATGTTAGAAATTATGAATTCACCATTTAAGGTACAACAATTTAGGAATCCACCTTAATGGCTCGGAAATGTATTGCTTAGTTCTGACCAGGCTGAATAATGAACACATTTTTAATTAAACCTATCTTTGGACTTCTTAGGGTGATCATCATCATGATCCGCCCACCGCTGCCCACTGCTGGGTACAGGCCTCTTACCTCAAATTCCATCTCACACGGTCTTTTAACATCCACAAAGGGCCACCCTCACCTACTTGTGAGCTCGACCTCCATACTGGCACAGGTGTGACTTACACCTCAAAAAAAGTCTCAAATCTTAATACAGTCAGGCCTCCGGAGGCTGCGTATGACAAAACAACATAATTTTGCTATACCGATGATGCTTAATTTTTTTATTATAATCTCACGTAGCTCAAGTGAGTCTTTCTAGATGCAAAAAGTCTGCGAATAAACAGTAAAATCGAGGCAACATTTTATTTATTTTACACCCAACGGCATTGAAAAACTTTCTAGTTAGCGGTAGGTTATCTTTTAGAACATCCACGCTAAGTGGAAGTGTGCTTTACCAAAAAATCCGTCGCGAATTCAACCTTTGTTGTACTGTAATAGTTTGAGCTGTAGTTGGAGGCAAGTAGATGCGATGTTCTGGAGCGGTTCCATAATTCAATATTATATTCATAGTTGCGTTTAAAACTTGTACGGAAGGCTTCGTTCGTCGATGTAATTTTCGTTGCTACACGAGATTTTAGCGCATAAGACTGGGTGTTTCGCTAATAAGCTATTGTAGCCTGTTGGTTTTATAAAAGAAGTGCTTCTGAGCAAATTCCGGTTGAACAATTTAACTATTGTATATCTTCTACGTATCTTTGACAACGCCCTTCCCAAAACCCACATATTTGGTGAGTTTTATGGATTTTTTCCAAAGAATCATCCTTTGAAAAATAGGAGATATTGAGGTGCAAACTGGTCCCAAGTGAAGTCGCACTTTTTTTCAAGCTTCGTACCGAACATTTCTTTGTGACCTTAAGGAAATTTTCAAGCGTTGTTTTACAAAACGAATTCGAAATTTCAACTCGTCATGTATTAAAATACCGAGATCTCAAACAAGCGCAAGTGCAAACGTCGCTTGTTTGCACTTGCGTGCATTTTGATATTTTAATTACCTAATCATATACTTTATTGCAATATTAGACAATTTATTACTTAGCATTGTAACAAATGCGATCTTATAGGGTATTTAAAGTGAGATATCGGAAAGAAGGGAGAAATATTTATAACTATACAAATTCGTAATAATAAGATAATATACTTATATATACATAACATAAGCAGCCGCAGCCATACGTCCCACTGTAGGGTACAGGCACAGTTTAAATAAGACACAGATACCAATCTTCCTACTAACGTCCAAAACGCGCCTATACAATATACATAACTACAAAACGCGAGATCTCGGTGAACTTCGGTTCCACCGCAGTCCGGTGTTCACCACGCATGCGTGCAGACAAGCGACGCCTCGGATCGGCTAGCTAGACGAAAATGTCGAAATCACGTCGACTACTTATATTGCTCGGTGTACGGAGGTTTAAACGCGACAGTGTCAAGACCAGAGTTAACTTTTTTAAATTTCTTACTCAGTCGGAAAGCAAGACTAAACATCACATTATTATTGCAAATCACGAGCTCGCTTCGATTTACTTTGAACCTTATCGATTTGAGAATACCTAAAAGTTAGCCGACGCTCGTGACTTGCCAGAACCTTTGAATTACATTTTTACCTTACTACGCGAAGCCAAAAAATGTATGTTTAAGATTTTAGCAGTCTATGTAGGTATGTGTCAGTCGATCCGTATAATGGCCTGGGTAACATAGGTTACATTTTAACCGACTTTATTAATAAAAAAGTAATAAAAAATCTTAGCTTTTAGTCTTGTTTCCGTAGTTTGGTTACAGTTTTTAATTATGGCAGCATTTTCGATAGTAATTTGTGATATGAAGAAGTCATACAAATTAGTAACACACAGAAATGTAAATGGTTACAGTGGTACCTACCTATTTTACAATATCTGTAATCAGCCTTTCTCATCTAATCGCTGCCGGCGAATCTCTTTAAACTCTGCTGATTCCATAGAGACCAAACACTTGACAATACAATAACTTGTAAATATTACAAGATATTGTACATTTCGTAATCCAAGATGGTTGCCGTCGTTTTTAAGGTTTTTGGGGTTGCAACGAAACTTTAACAGGTTTAAGATGTTCTTTAGTGTTTTTGTAACACAAGATGGCTGCCGCGTTAAATTAATTATGTTACAATATAGGAGTAGTTTTATTTTAAGTTAAGTAAGGTACTCTATTTCCTACCGTGGATGTCGAAGGAGGCTACTAAGGAAATAAATTACCAGGAGACGGGCAGCAGCATCTTCCTGAGATTCCAAACGCATACTGCGATCGCTAACCCAACATAATGATGGTGGTACTTCACTAAATAAAAAAAAAAAAAAATCTATTTTTCCATGAGAATGTATTACAAACTTCATCTTTATGTTACAATGTGAGTAGAAACTAGACATATTATTTCGTATAAACTTATTAGACTTCATACTAAACAAGCACATAATATAAATAACTACCTAAAACTCCCGAAATACCTGGTAAATGAGACGACAATATTTAAAATGTGGCAGTATCGAATTCGAAACACAAGCGCGTCAACCCTGTCGCGCCTACTCCGATCGAGCTAGCGTAGGTAGATAAATCCGGCGGACGGCCGAGATTGCATACTGTGTGTTCCTTACACTGTGGCACAGGCATTCTCTCAGGGAGATAGTATGGGCTTAATGACCATGCGTGCCCACTGCGGAATGGTGTAAAATGTAAAACAAATTTATAGGTACATGCCCGCACTGGTAATCGAACCTGGGTCGCTCGCTTTCGAGTCCAATGTTTTACCCACTAGGCTACCACCGCTCTTTACTTATATATATAAACTTATCTGTGACAGGTCAGAAAGATAGTGCTCTTTTAATCTCTTCTTGAATGATGTCATAGAAGGACTTTCTTGAATAAAAGTTAGGAAGATGGAGAAAGAGTTAGAAAAAACCTAAACTATTTTAGCGACAAATAAAATATTTCCCATCAAAATTTTACGGATATTGTTTGTTTTGATATCCATTAATAGGTCGCGAGTTAATTGTCACAAACTGTATCAATAAAATTATTACGAAGAAACTTGAAAATATCTTACCAAATCCAAAGTATTACCATGAGATACTTAGATATGCGCTCCTTCGTTGGTAAAAAAATCGATAGCTCAGCGATAGCTACAGTAATGAACCTATATCACCGAAGAACTAAAGGAAAGGGGATATTTCTACATTACACCCCGAACCGTTCGGCAGCAATTTTTCTCTTCGTGTCCGCATTTCTTTCTATACCGATGCGATGGTGGGTCAGCAGTTGCGGCAAATGATCGTAATTTGTTACCTACATAGCAGTATATCTTAACCGCTTCATCATAATCATGTAAGATACCTAAAAAAGACATTGAACCACGAGATTCCTGGTGTTTCCTATCCGTATCTATGTCCAGACATGAGATTAGATTAGATTAGAACACTTTATTGTACGTACACACCATACATTAATATGAGCTGAATGATTCTGGCTATTAAAGTTCCATGTTTTTGAAATATTATATACAAATTTGGTACTGAAGGCAGTGGTTCAAAGTCTATTTTTATCCGCAGGAGTTGCTCCCCCTGGAGATCCGTCTGGAAATCACCGCCCGCGAGACTCTCCACGCAGTTAGGTAGGTGGAAACTTTATCGTGTTAAAACGAACCCTTCTAATACCCTACTTATGTCGTAATGGTGACCATAACTCATGGTTTTCTTTTATGTTTTTCAGGGCTATTCTCCTACACACCCACTGGCACTCCTTCACTTTGCTTGCTGAAGAGGATATCTATTCAACGCTGTCCCTGCGCAAGGACCTGTCTTCAATACTTACCGCTCAACCGCTTAATCCTAAATGGCTTTCACTTCCATCAAAATTTACCCGGCACGCTCTCTTCAGGTATAAGAACAATTGGATTTTACTCGTTAGCTCACCGACCTTTTTGCCTTTGTTCAGTTACGTAATATTTTATAAAGGCCACCGCTGAGAAATATGATATAATAATTTAACATTCTTGCAGGCGCCTCGCGGAGATATCGAGGCTGACCCGGGGTGTTGTTGTCATAATATGTGACATCCATTACGCGAAGCTTGTTATGGATGAGGCTAAACGTCTCAACATGCTGGATGGGCATTTTTTCTGGATGTGGATCGATGCAACGCGAAAGATTGATGTGTTCCGCAATATCAGCAATAGAAGCCAGCACGGGGATATCGATGGAGAGCTGGACCGCATGAGGGATGAAGACGTGCCGCTTGCCGAGGATCGCTCCGAGCGCAGCAAGCGCGATGACGTAGACAATAATACTTTAACAGATTTAAAGTTAAATAATACACCAGTAACGCTTAATAAAACTGCTAAAAATAGTACGAGTAATGACCGTGGAATTTATGTAAAGAATAGTTCGTTGAATTCGTTTTTTCATCGTATTAGTAGGAATTTAAGTAAATCATATGCGCACAGTGTCAACGACAAATTATTATATAGAAATGTTAGTCAATCGTTCGACAGTAGTCGCAATATTAGTTCGAAAAACGTAAGAAATTATATAATTTTAGATAACAAAGGCGTTGAAACTTCTAAAATCGAAAACAATTCAATTGAGAAGGAGAAAAGGTCCTTTCTTATTAGAAATAAAAGTAGTCGTAACAGTAGAATGCGAAACGAATCTTTTAACAAATATGTAAATAGCATAAAAGTAGACGCAAATAGTGGAGACACTGCGAGACACAAAGACAGCGCGAATGAAAAACCTAGTGACGTAAGAAATAATTTATTATTCTCAAGTGATATTAGTGATTTCATATTGAATCCCACGGTGCATACATCCACATTGTTTAATATTAGAGATAAAATTAAACGGAATGAGAAAAGAGCCTACAGAATGGAATTGGATGATGAAGATAACAGAATATACGACAATATCACTGATATATTTAATAGCTTTCCGGTCGGATTGTTGGCGTTGAGCCCACAGCCTATGAAAACTGGTAATTTTTTTTATGATTAAAAATACTTTGTACATAGTTTTTTTACATCACGTATAGTTATTATAAGTGGTTCTCACGTCGTATTCACGCCAATTTGACTGAAGAATAACCTATGTCACATCAAATTGACATAATGTCTGGTAACAATTTCTTTGCTGATCACGTCGACTTTTAAATGTATTCACAGTACTAAGTTATGTTATGGATGAAATTGAAACATTCATACAAGATTGATCAGCCTTCAACTGTACAATCGACAGCTGAATTGTGGCAACTTGGCTGTTCTTGTCGTAAATGCGTACAGTTTTAATCCAGATTTGCCAATGTAAAAGTCTATGTGCTTTTCACTGTTTCAGTCTTCGGTAATATTCCTCTCTTGTTCTACAGACCGCGCCTTCGTCCTTGCGGCGGTAAGACTGGTGGTGGGCGCCCTCCGCAGGGTTTTATTTGCATGTGACGCGTGGTCGGCACAGGCACAGTTCTTCAGCGACGCTGTGGCCTCCTGCTGGCAAGAACCAAGCGACGCCGCCGCGGATTTTTCAGCGGAATTCGTTAGGTAAGTGCAGTGCTGGCTTGACCCTAGAGTGAGATGGTTGCAATCTAATCCAATCCATTAGTCTAAATTCATCTATGGTGGTCATAGGTTTATTCCGAGGCACGCAACTTCTTTCTATTCTCGGCCACCCTCGCACAGCTACCACCAGCAATCTAATAAGATAATCAGACAATCATTTTTTATTTTTTGAAAGAAAACAAACATTTGTACAATACAGTAACAAGGCAAAACAATCTTACATATATATATGTAATTGTACAACCATTGGCGTTTTCTATAGATTAATACAAAGACATATTAATGAACAGAAAAACTCACAGTTATTCTAATAACAACAGTCAAAGAGGAAATTAGTGGAATCTACTCTGTTACGTAAGTAGTGTCATTCTTCCACTATTAATGCACCATTTCGTTTCTTTTTTACTTTTTTGATACCAGAAAGGTAAAACACAGAATAAATGGTAAAAAAATCTAATATCAGTTGAACCTACGGAGACCTTTAATCAGGAATAGAATATAGTGGCGGCATTTTTACAACATGTGAATAACGTCACTTTTCTTGGTGACTGTTGTATAGTCAAGAAAAAAATGGAAATTTTTCTATAGAAAATTATTTATCAATCGGTTAAGGGTTCAAGGTGATATACGTTATTAATGATAGATATAGGTACTTACTTACCGCAAACACTTCCTAGATATTCTTGGTCTTCTCCGGTACCTGCGATAAACTTAATCATTTTCCAGAACTCTTCAGATTAATTAGGTGATTGCACTACTCGGCTAGATGTAGGGTGAATAAAATTGAAAGTGCAACATCAGTTGAACCTCTTAATTAGGAACAAAATATAGTGGCGTCATTATTACAATATGTGAGTAACGCCACTTTTCTTGCTGACTGTGCACTAACCCGTGCTGAGGACAATTTTAAAAAACCTATTTAAAGGCTAAAAATTCCACCCATGCCGAGACTTGAACCAGCCTCTTTACAAACTTTTTCTTCTTCTTCTCTTCGCGGGCTCAAGTCCCGGCGTGGGTGGAATTTTTAGCCTCTAAATAGGTTTTTTAAAATGACTGTTGTATAGTTACGAAAAAAATAGTAAACGCAGTTTGTAATTACATACCTTAAAAATGTTGTGAAGACTATATCATTAAAACGGTTTTCCGCCTATAGTAAAGGGACGTTTTCCATTAGATACAAAGATTGGTATAATTCCTTTTCTGCCAGATCTCAAATTACCAATCTGTATATCTATGCTTATTTTATTATTTTCTCATCTTGCTTGTCAGTATTCTACCTCAACTTTCAATTTATAATATTTTTTGTTTTTTTAATAACAAATTATTTATCAATCGGTTAACGGTTCAAAATGATATACGTTATTAATGGCAGATATATTTAGTTACTGAAAAACTTCTTAGATATTCTTGGTCTTCTCCGGTACCTGCGATAAACTTAATCATTTTCCAGAACCCTTGAGCTTCGTTATGTGATTGCACTTTTCGGCTAAATGTAGAGTGAATATTTTTTTTTAATCCGAGAGACAAGATTTCATTAGAAATCTAGACGTCCTGAAAGGTCGGTCTTAGTAAATTGCGACCTTTACAATCATTCATCGGGCAGCGTTTTATTAAAACGGCACACTTTCCAAGGGCTCAAAGAATTCAGTTAACGAACTCGCAACAATTGTCCCCGAAATTGAGTAGTGCGGAACGAATTAGCTTTTACAAGAAGTCCTTTTAGCTCCCACTTATTTGCAAAAAGGATTTCGAATCGACAACAAAATATATATGGATTAAACCTAACGTGAGCTCTCATCTGACTGAAAGGTGGTGTCATGAATTCCATTTATTTTATGGATGTCACTGACCTGGGATATACGAGTAGCTCTTATACGAGATACATAGCTATATACACGAAAACCATATTTATCCAGCAACGGACGGGTTGGGTAACGTATTTTCATCAATATGATGTTTCCTTGAATAATTAATCTTTCACCTTACCAGATTCCTTCGTGTACATGATCACAAATTGTTTTAAATAATATATGACGTCCAGCCAGAACTGGCTCTTGTTGGTTTTCGTTTATTGAGGCATGAAATTTTAAACATTTATTCACATGCCGTTGCAAATACATAATAAACTTCAATGTAAAAAATCGGTCTTTGTTGTCTAGGGACACTTATGTAAATAGCAGCTCCAAGCAGCTGTTTATCGAAGCACAAGGAATGCTGTTATAAAACGGTACTAGCAAAGAGAAAACATCACCGTAAAAGCAAATTGAGTAGTGTCCGAGAATCGTGCGAGATTACTTTTATGCCCTTTATCTGAAACGCAAAGCATGACTGGCTCCGCTGGTAATGGCATCTCAGCATCCACATAATACTTGCCCCGACTACGTACAGACTTATCTCGGCAATAATAATAGGTATAGGGTCGCGCATTTACTGATCACATTTCTATGTGTAGGTACTACTTTTAGAGGTGGCTGTAGGTAGAAGATAGCTATAGTAGGTAGATTTAATCTGAATAAACAATCCAGTTGCTCATTACGACAAAAGGGAAATAATTATAAACAGAGGATTCCCGAGGATCATATAAATTGGTGGAAACTTTGCCGTGCCCTAGTATTTACAGAGGACCTAAAACGAGACCTTAGAAATTAATTGTAGGTATTAGGGTTTTAGTTTATTTATTGCAAATGGCGCGGTATTTCGTTGTCGCCCTCCAGGATGGCCGAGACAGTGACGAGGGTGAGACCGTGAGAGGACTGAACCCAAATAAATGGCTCGCTCCTTACTCGCCCATAAAATATGCCCTTAAAACTCATTAGCTGAATCAAGGGTTAAGGATTGTAGGCACTTTTGTGGTTAGCGTGTGTGAATTGTAAACAAACTTAATCGCGATTCAATGTCAAGATTGATGGCCCTCTTGGGTGGCTTAGGCGCACAACCTCCCCTGAAAGCAAAATTACGTAGTCGCATCATGACGTGGTCGAAAAATACTCAAGGCATTAAAATAATGAGAAATGGAAACTTTTGAGGCTTACTATCAAATTTGATTTTTGTCAAACTTTGCATAATAGCTGTGCTTTTGAGTTACATGAACGGGTAGGACATTTTGTCCATTCTACGCTACGAACCATTAGGTTTCGCATTAGTATTGAACCTCTAAAGTAACCTAATAAACTGAAATATCATCATTCATTGTTAAAAGATAAGCAAATGTCGAGTGGTGGAAGATAAATACTTGTATAGCCACTTGACGTTATGGTTGAATTGGGACAAGAACGATATCAGGAAAGATTGCGTAACGCTACTTACTCGAACCCACATTAATCTCCTATTTTGTCACTTCGATTAAAGGGTTAACTGTCATCCTATTTATCCTTCCAAGGCTCCAGGAGGAAGGTACGAAGGAAGGAATTTTCATGAAGAAAACCATGAAGGAGGCCTATGTCCTGCAGTGGGCGTCAAATGGCTGATGACGATGATGATTTGACTCTATAAGAAAGCTAGAGAACTAAATTATTTTTAATTATTTTTTTCTTAATTCTAAACGTGATTAAACCTGAATTTCTTTTCTGTTTCGGTTGTTTTGTTTTCTATTGTTATATCCGATTTACATTCAAGTTTTGCCGTATTTTTTACTTATTTTAGGCTTTATAACATTACCCCATGAGGGGTAAGAAAATCACTATAAGCTGTGAGGTCATTGAGGTCGTACTTACCCCAGTGGTGGATACAATTAACCAGGTTATGAAGTACCAGCTAGTGTACGCACTACCCGTTGGAAATCTCTATATGTGTCTATACGTGCCGTCGGAATATAGTTCCGCCGGGTTATACGGTGCATGGGACGTTGTACAAAATAGTTTCTCGTTTTGTACGTCTGGTAATTGTTTTACTTAGATGCATTGTAAAAATAAACCGCCTAAAAATAAAATTAGCACAGCACATATTTAAAGGTGATAAAGGAACTGAATTAACTACGAGATTTATAGTTTAGAATAAAAATGTCACAAGTAAACATTTAGTATAGTCAACATAAAAGTGGTAATAAAAATAGTACTGATAGCTACGTACGTTCCAAAACGTAATAACATAAACAGAAAGATGTAACGAATCTTCATCAATCTCTTTGATCGATTCGATTTATGTGTACATCATCATCAGCCTTTCGACGCCCACTGCAGGATATAGGCTTTCCTCATGGTTTTCCAAGCTTCCCGGTCTTGTGCCGCCCGCATCCAGTGACTCCCATCGTAACATCATAACCTACACTGCGTCGTCCGGTCCGCGATCGCCAGGTCAGAATTTTTTCGCCCCAACGGCCATCAGTTCTCCGAGTTATGTGCCCGCCTACTGCCACTTCACCTGAGCAATTCTTCGAGATATATCAGTGACTCCGGTTCTTCTGCGGATCTCCTCATTCCTGACTTGATCACGCAGTGAAATTCCTAACATAGCTCTCTCCATCGCTCGTTTCTTGTGAGGCCCATAGTTAGCGACCAGGTCTCACATCCAAAAGTCATCACTGGCAACACACATTGGTTATACATCTTTGTCTTAACTCGTATTTAGGACGCGAAAATGTGTTTTAGTTTCACGAACAAGCCCATTCGAGTTGGATTCGACGAGTGACCTCTTTCTCGAAGTTGAACTTACCTAACTGGACTGTTTGTCGACTATGGTCGACAACTTCGAGGTCAGAGCCGCCAACGTGGATATAAGTGGGTGCTACATGGGAGTTTGACATTATTGACTTAGTCTTGTCCATGTTCATTTTAAGGCCCACTTTGTCAGAAGCTCTAGGTCATTGAGCCGTAATCGGTGAATGGAAGGTGAGTGATATACTCGCCGGTTATGTTGATGCCAGATCCTTTCCAGTACAGAAGTTTGAATCCCTGTCTCACTCCGCGCTGCAAATGAATGGGATTGTTATTTCTGGCTGACATTGTGGCGTTTTTGTACAAACACTTTAGCACTTGGATGTAGCGAATTTGGCACCGCTGGAGCGATTCAAGTACCACCCATATCTCGGTCGAACCGAAGGCTTTTTCGAAGTCCACCAACGCTAAGCATAGTGGTAGATTATACTCCTTGGACTTCTATATAATCTGCCGCAGTGTATGTATGTGGTCTAACGTACTAAAGCCTTTTCGGAAACCAGCTTGTTCGGCGGGCTGGAAGTCCTCAAGCTTGCGTGCGAGACGATTCGTAATGACTCTTGAGAACAGCTTACAGATATGGCTCAGAAGTGAGGTGGGTACATAATTCTTTAATAGGGTTTTATCACCGTTCTTAAAGAAAAGTATCACCACACTTCTGTTCCATGCCTCCAGTCCGTTATGTCTTCGAAAATGACAGAATTTAATAGCTTCTGGAGAACCCTAAGAACCGGATTTCCTCCAGTTTTCCATATCTCTGCTGTAATTCCGTCGTTACCTGTTTTTGTTTATGAAACTAACAGTCAAGTAAGATTTAGTTTCAACGTTTGGTGCGGAATTAGTCCACGTGTACGAAGGTCATTTAAACACTGTCAAGTATCTTGAAATACTGGATCTGAAATGAGTTAAATGATTTCCCCGAGGAAGAGCGAAACCAAATAATTCTACAGCAAGATGGTGCTCTAGCCCATAACAGCAGAATCACTACTGCCTACGTTAATAACCATTTTAATACCTGGAGTGGTACAAACAGCACAATCAGATGGCCTGGAGATCACCAGATCTTACACCTCTAGAATTTTTTTGTGGGGGTATGTAAAAAGGTTTTTTTTTGTGGGGGTCAAATTTAGATGAAATCTTATGCAATTGTAAACGAGTTGAGAGTTGAAATTCAGAATACGAATTATAATATTCACCACAACACGTTATTAAAGGTTATTAGAAATGAATTTCTTAGAAGGATAAATTTTGGTATCCAAGAAAATTGAGCCCAATTCGTGTAACAAGTAGTTAAATCATTAAATTAATTTAAGATTTCCTTGTGTTCCTTTCATTTAAGTACAGAGTGTAATTTTTACAGATTTTAGACGGTTCAATTCCCGGGTGTGACAAGGGAATTTTCGAAAATCTTTCAATGCAGTTTTATTTATTTTCAGAAATAAAGAATTTTGTCTTTGAATACATATTCTATCTACAGTATTAAGAGTACTTCCCCTTCAGGTGGCATTACAAAATTCCACCCTGTATACTATATTGAATTATATTATATTAAGCGTTCTATTCTACCTGAAACAAAATTGAGCAGACGGGAAACGACCTGGTGATATAAAATAATATAGAATTTAATATTACCGCGCGTTCAAGTGATGGTCTCAGGGGATGGAATTTAGAACGGAGATAGACCGTGTACGTAGATAAAGGCAGTTCATGTTTGACCCAATCCGAGCGTAGTCGCAGGCACAGCTAGTTTTAAATAAATGTAAGTGCTTATTTAGTTCTTTCTTTTTAAATTGTGTCAATTCAACATAAAATTGCGTTCGTCACGATTTGTTTATTCAAATCAAACTGTGTTTCGATGAGAATCCTCTTTTCCAGAACTTTAGTTACAAAGTTCAAATGTGCATTGTACCGTACGCGATACGACCCCTGTTTGACACCTTTATACCAACCCTCCTTAATAAATAGTCCATTGAAATTGTAAGGTCTCTGATGCCTTATTGAATAAGATACGTGATCCTCATTCGGTGCTTTTACCGGTGGAATTTATCAAAAGCTGTAAACAGCTGTGACGGTAAGAGCGGTGATACTTTCGCATTGAGAAGTAGTTATCAAAAGGTTTTTTTACGTTTGCATGGCTATTTACTATAAAAAAATCCGCTGGATTCTGAATCGAGCATTTTACTAAATAAGTACTTAAGTATAATTTCGTTTCGTTCTTTTTTGAGAAATCTCAAGACAAAAGTCAGTGGTAAAGGGAAAGACTTAACCACGGACTATTTAAACTGTATTCGAGGAGTGTTTTAGAGGAACCGTGTTTGTATAAATAACACCGTTATTGTTTAATTAGTGAATTTCTTAATTCAGTACCTTATCAACGGTAAATCAGGCATTTTCTGACCGGTTGTTGAGAAAGTGATTTAAAGTTGAAACTTGCTGGAATGCTACGTTTGCGTTCGTCGCAAACTCTCAGGAGCAAAACATAGGTAACTTCGATTTTGTGATCGTGACATATAACAAATGGCACATTCCGGTGTCGCTGGCACTTAAATTAGTTTACTACGAAACTTTACTTACAGCTATCTACTCACTCACTTCCTTTTGTGCAAACTTGTTATAAATTCGCGAAAGTTTTCAAAACGTAAAGTCATACTTAAGTCTGGTGTCGCGACGAATAAAAGCTGTGAGGTGATTAAAGACAGAATTCGCTGGTAATAAACGCCTAATTTAGGAGACTAATGGACGAAAAGTTGGTAAAGAAATTTGTAATAGAACATCCAACGAATTTCCTCGCGTTTTTTTTTTGTGAATATGATGTAACAAAGTATTTATCGGCCTCGTAAACAGAGTAGCTGAATTGAATAGATTTAATATACCAAATTTAAAACTAAATAACAAGAAGAAATTTGATATTAACAATGAGAAGTAAAATTATAATTTTTGGGCCAATTCCAAGTTCGGTACCTATATTATCATAAATCGGTCAGATAGAACGGAAGTTGAATTTGGCTAGCATCCAGGCAATGAGCCTTCTAGTAAACGATGACTGTCCGTTGACAAGATGGTGACGTGGCTCGTTCTCATTTTTTTAAGTTCGGCCAGAAATTAGGCCAAACTAAATAGGTCACGTGGTTGTGGACTCAAAGAAGTCCCAGCATTAAATATTACTTACTTCCACCGACATTCTTGCCCTTTTTCGTGTCTCTAAAAGTGGACGGAAGGAATTAGAGGTCCTTGTCCGGTGAGAGGAAATATTCTCTATGTACGACGCTTAAAACTATAGTGTGTTAAGTCTCCCTTCCTCTTTACATAGATAGATAGATAGAGAACACTTTATTGCACAACCAGGTGAAAGATATTACAAATAGTTTCTTGTACCTAAGTAGTGGTATACAATTGGCGGTCTTATCACTTAGAGCGATCTCTTCCAGACAACCTTTGGATGGAGAGGATTGCAGCAAGAATATAGTCGGTAGATGGATGTACAAAAAAAAAGAAAGAGAATCTGAAATATAATGCTATGTGAAGTAACAAATTATATGTGTAGCGAGAGATTACAAGAATATAAGTACTTATAATTACATATTGTACCAATAATATACTTACATGAATACCTAAAAAATAAATAGGTACAACATTAAATATATATATGCAGCAAAATATATACATAATTAAATATATATAAGCAAAAGTTTACACAGTTCAAACAGTGAGGTAGTGAGATTTCACCAATGCCTTAAAACAAGACAAAAACTTTGCTTTTCTAACCTCCACGGGCAGGTTATTCCATAAATGGACTGCCTGAACCGTGAAGGAGGTGCCATAGAATTTGGTACTGTGGGATGGAGTTTTAAGGAGAAGGTTTTGCGATGAGCGAAGAGTCAGACTGTAGCCAGAATGGAGAAACTCGAAACGCTCTTTGAGATAAGATGGGGTAGCTGGATTGAACAGAATGCAATAGAGAAGAGAAAGAATATGTGTGGCGGAGTCGGATTGGGAGCCACTTGAGTTTAGTTCGATATTCAGAAATATGGTCATATTTGCGTAAACCAAATATGAACCGGATGCAGAAATTTTGGAGACGCTCAAGCTTATTTAGTTGCTCCTCAGTGAGGTCCAGGTAACAGATGTCAGCGTAGTCGAGAATCGGTAGAAGGAGAGACTGAGCCAACGCAACCTTGGTAGCCGTAGGAAGGAAATTTCTGAGGCGTCTTACAGAACCTGCTGATGCAAACATCTTCCGACTTACCATTTCCAACTGTCAATCAAGACCCCTAGATTTTTGACAACCGAGCTGAACGGTATGGGTATACTATCAAACGAGATAGGTGGAAGGGAACTCACGTTAACTCTGGAGATAAATCGGGGACTGCCAATAATGATGACTTGAGTTTTATTAGGGTTTACTTTTAGTCCGTGTGACACACTCCAATCCAAAATATGCACCAGATCATTATTGGTCATATTTATTGAACTGAAGTATCATTGTTGTGCTCAGAATAAATAGTTAATATTTCCCAGTGACACTTCCCGTAAAGGTGACCAGATGATTCAATTTACCCTTTAAAATATATCGTTGGAATAAAGTGTCTCCCAGGGTTCTCCCCCGAGGCCAACGGATTGGCTGCGCAAAGGATATTATTCCCTCACACAAATTTATCTGCGTCACAGCGCGCTATGTATGCATTTATCTTAAAAATTCAAATATTAAAATAAAAACGCACAGCGAAAGTATCCAGTGTAAATACATACATTAGGTACGTTGTTTATAAATTCCTATGCTGCCTAGTAGTCATAATATTCACAAATAATGAACAGAAATAGCCATATTCAATATAGAATTTCACATCTTACAATGCGAATGAAATCATGTACCTATATGTTTCAATAACATATATAATATAATATCGAGAAGCCGATAAATTCAACTGAAGCAATGAACGAGGTTCCCCGGAGTCTCAAATTAGTTTTTACTTATCTTCTGGAAAATTTCAGACTGTCTGTTCGCTTTGAGCTGCACGTTCTGCATAGGTTGAAAGTTCGTTTAAAACGCTCGGCGTCAAATAATCCTACGAAAAATAGTGGATCTACGTATCTTTACTTGTTATCATCGTCAGTAAAATTGTAAAATAGCGAGTCAGTTGTAATATTGTCTGCTGTTAAGGTGAAAGACGACCGCAGACCGGACGATGCAGCGTGGGCAGGCCCCCCACCAGATGGTCTGACGACTTGGTTACGGTGGCGGGGAGTCGCTGGATGCGGGCGGCACAACACCGGGAAGCTTGGGAAACCATGAGGGAGGCCTATTTTCTGCAGTGGGCGTCAAATGGCTGATGATGATTTAATAATTATTTTGTGTAAATTTACTTTTTTGTATGTTGTTCCAAAGTATATACTCGTATCATAAAATCCTAAAGCGTCAACTCACAACTCACGTCGACTCTTTGAAATAACCTTTTAAGGACAATAATTTTGTTAACACTGTATTATAGAGGCGTAAAATATCTGAGGATTTCCATTAAGTGCACGTCTACTGAAGTAGGTGCCCATCATAGATTAGTTATTGTGCAAATTTATTAAATTTACGATGAGCACCCGCTCCGATCGTTATTGCTTGCTATTTTCTCTTATTAATATTTCTCAGCGCTTGCAGCAGGTGCATCCTAATCCTATTACGTACTTTATACAATTTCTTTTGTTGGATTCGAACCTGGTGGACTGAATGGAACAGTCGAACGTTGGATTCAATTTATCTTTCACGCCTTCTTGTTATTATTATATTTTTATTTCAGATACTTACATAACATCCATATTTTGTTAGTACATAGTAAATTTATAGTTATTTATAGTTTTATTGATATCGTAGGCATGACTAAATTACTTGTTAAATACATTAAACTTGAAAGCGTAAGTACCTATCAGGAAATACGTAGATTTTGTGGGTTGCCACGGTATCCGCTATAACTTTCTTTGTGTTAAAAGCCAAGTTAAACTAAACTGCGAAAAGTTTCACAAGTGTCAGCTCTAGATAATTTGACAGTTTTGGGCAATCGATTATTTAGTTAGGTTTTGTCTTTATGACAAAGAGCTCCAGCTTTAAAGTACTTACATATTATCTCAGGAGCGCTGGTAGCGCATCAGTAACACTGGCCTCACGTTCGAGAGGTTCTGGGTTCGCAATCCGGCATGTAACAATAACTTTGTTTTCTAAGTTACTTACATTTGTTACGTATCTCTGTAGTAGCAATATTGCTGTTATTATTGTCAAATATGGACCCAGGTCTGAAATAAATATTTTCATTCATTCAATATTACTCGCTAACGGTGACTAAAAACATCGCGGGGCTACTCGAGTGCCTGATGTGTTCACATACCTGAACACTCTTAATTGCCAATCTGCGGTGGGCACTTGTGATGATTACTTTGTCCCCACGCGTGCCCACTGCCGATAGGCAATTTGTGGGCGTCCATACTCTCTAATTCTCTGAGATAAGGCCTGTGCCATGTAGTGGGGCGTCCTGCAAGCAACATGTATAATAGGTCAGGATATAGGGTGGATCCTATCAATTCGTAATATTTATAAGCGTTATTCGTTCAGTATTAGTTACTAATACCGGAAAAAAGCACTAATTACTGTTTAATAATAAAACACTATTTGTTCACAGAGAGATGAGACTATCAACAGCAGCGGCCCTGGCTGGAGGTACGGAACGCCCAGAGCGCGAGTTAACGGCTTCGTTCTCCCTGCTGAACCTCGTGCCAGCCACCGAGGGGGGTAACACCTGGCGGCCGGTGGGCCGGGTGCTCGGGCGCAGCGTGAGACTTCACACCATCGTCTGGCCAGGTGGACGCCTCGTCGCACACAGCCAGTCCGCCGGCGCTCGCACTATATTCCGCATCGTTACAGTCCTATCTCCCCCGTTCGTAATGGAAGGCGAATTGGACGAGGACGGCCAATGTCTCAGAGGCCTACCCTGTCACCGCCCGCAAACGTCAGACAGGGATAATCTGACGCTTGCTTTCAACGAGCTAGAAAGAGAAAGCGACGAAGACACTGATGACTTCTTCTTTCCAACCCCAAAACCTACAAGCTTCTCCCGAATGGCAACACATTGTTGCTATGGCTTAGCTATGGATTTATTGGAGAATATCGCGCAAGAATTGGAGTTTGATTTTCACTTATACATTGTCGAAGATGGCTTGTATGGCTCGAGGAAACTTTTAAAGCCATTCCGCAGACTGCACGAGTACAAAAGCATGATTAATGACTACCCGCCCGATCAGCAGAGCTATCGATCACAATATCGCACCCGTAATAGAGCGTCGGATGAAATTGATAATTCTGATTACATAGAGGAAGAGTCCGATGAAGAATTGCAGAAATGGAATGGCGTTGTCGGCGACTTGGTTTCTGGTGCAGCTCACATGTCATTCGCAGGACTTAGCGTTTCCTCTGCACGAGCTGAAGTGATCGATTACAGCCAACCCTTTTTCTTCAGCGGTATATCAATACTAGCTGCACCGAATCAAAAAGCCGATATACCTCTTCTGGCTTTCCTACTGCCGTTCTCTCCTGAACTTTGGATAGCAATATTTACTTCACTAAATGTTACTGCGATTGCGGTTGCAATATACGAGTGGTTATCGCCATTTGGGTTGAATCCGTGGGGTCGTCAGAGGTCCAAAAATTTCAGCATTTCGAGTGCATTGTGGGTGATGTGGGGTCTGCTTTGCGGACACCTGGTCGCGTTCAAAGCCCCCAAGAGCTGGCCTAACAAGTTCCTCATAAACGTTTGGGGCGGCTTTTCTGTGATTTTCGTTGCGAGTTACACTGCCAATATAGCTGCTCTCATAGCGGGACTGTTTTTTCACAATGCTGTGAATGATTTTCAAGGTAGAAGTAATGTAAGTATAGTTAGGCTTACAGTAAACTTAGCACATTGGTCTTTCACAGAGTAATTTTTATTTTGTGCTATTCGGTAAAGCGAAAAAAAAGAGCTTGGCTTTTCACTGTCAAATGCTGTTGGAATTGGACAATTACGTGACGTCAATTTAATTGCGAAATAATAATACGAGTATGTAGCACGAAAGGTATTATTTATTGTATTAATTTAGTCCAAAATACTTACTACGATTGATAATTGAGGAGTCGCTGGTTTTCATTGTACATTTATTTTATTTCCTTTTTTAGGTTTCTTCTCTGCTAGACCAAGGCCAAAATTTAAAGCAATTCAATTCTAAGCTTTCTTTCTATTGTTTCAGTGGTTATCATTGCGTGTCGGTACTGCCAAATCGTCCGTTTCCGAATACTATGTCCAACGGAATAATCCGCAGTTGGCCGAGAAGATGCGTCGATATGCACTACAAGATATTGAAGAAGGCATCCAACGCCTCAGGTACGCTCTAGCATTCTAGTGTCGTTATATACATAAAACACGTACTATAAGTTGGTACTATACATCAAATCCATAAAACGATTATATATCAATCATCGAAAATATAATCATCAGAGGTGAATCAGTGGAAAGGGTTATGGAAGCAAGTTATTGGAAAAAACTTGGGTTACTGATGGATGGTGAACTCCGTTTTGAAAATCATATCAGAAACTAGTCAGTAATTGTTTCGACCGCCTTAAGATTCTTTATAATATATCTGAGCATTGACTTGCGTGTCAGGCTGAGTGAATCACCGAAATTATCCAGATTAAACTA
This sequence comes from Yponomeuta evonymella, assembly GCA_963969515.1. NCBI lineage: Eukaryota > Metazoa > Arthropoda > Insecta > Lepidoptera > Yponomeutidae > Yponomeuta > Yponomeuta evonymella. Next base: position 12,954,370 of record OZ018349.1, read on the forward strand.
CTGTGACATCGTCTATGGTGGATTTATACTTGGTAGGACAAAAAGCTTAATCCAACGTGTGCAAAACGCATATGGACGTTTCTGTTTCAAAATCCCTCCTAGAGCCCACGTCAGTCCATACGTGAACGCAGCAAAGCTTCTGAATATGGAGGCTCGTTGGAATCTACACCTTGCCAAACTACTTTTTTGTGTGATACGGACAAAAACCCCATCCTATTTATTCGCAAAGCCTGAATGGACCACCAGACGACGGTATGTGCATAAGGAACGAATCCTGACCATGGCTTTCCCTGGTCAGGTTTGCGGCGTCCAAGTGTTGGAACGACATTCCTCCTCCAATCCGTGAAGCGTCCAGTGAATGTGTTTTTGGGCGCAAGCTCAGGCCATAATTTTGCTAGTGCATCAGATACCGCGACTCCCGTCCCTTCTAACCTCTCGCCGTAGTAGGGCTATACCTATATTTTTTTTTCTTTTATTGAGTATACATATGTCCATACTTGGTATATACCTGGTATATACCGGGTGGCATTTTAGTCAACTGCCAAAGTTTAAAGGGGCTTCTTACTCATAAATAAAAACAACTTTTACTATGGGGCCAAACAAATCAGAGCAAAAAATAAATGAGCTGTTCCATACTTAAGATAAAAGCAGTACTGCAGCAAATGTATCAAACAGCTGATTTATTTTTTGCTCTGATTTGTTTGGGCCCCATATTAAAAGTTGTTTGTATTGACGAGTAGAAATATCCCTTAATGTGTGTCAGGTGACTAAAATGCCGCTCAGTATATTAAATTTATATATATATATATATAAATTTAATTATATTCATCATTCTTTAAACTGTGAGTACAACTCATGTTAAAGGTCGTGAATTGAATGTAAAAAACATTTTCTCTATCAAATAAATAACACATAATTTGTCTTATTTAATAAATGTATTATGCTATGCACGGTAAGAAAACCTCAGTGCACCAGTCTGACATACACTTAAATACCAACCCTGGAAAACTCCTGACAAAGTTTTGTAATAACTCGGGGGGTTTTCGCACGTATCTCAATTTCGCACTGTTTTCACAAAACAAAAACGAAGTTAGCCAAGCTTAGAGTAACAATATGTACTTAGTTACTGACGGAACTTATTCGTAAAACTGTACAAGTGAAACGTTGTTTCTTTGAACAATAAATAATATTATGTTGGTACTTAGTACCAATAATCGACGTAAGTTAATAGTAATCATTATAGTGCTAGGTAATAAATTAATAGAGCTGCAAAATTATTACTTTTATTTATAGAAAACAATTTAAATACACTACAATTTAAACTTTTTGAAAATATGAACATAACATGTTTTTGGTTAATTTTTGAAAATTAAAATTTTATTTTTTTTCTTTAGAATCTTTTAAGTCTTGTTACTACTATGTATGTGCCTGTATGTAAATGTTTATGTTTATGTTTACTGAGTATCGTTAATTAAATCTACATAAAAGATAATGAATAATAAGGCCGCCAATTGTATCTTTTCTGTTGATTGTTGTTTCTGTAAAAATTTTTCCGGTATACAATAGAGAATATTCTTATCTTTTTTTATCTTATGTATTTTTTTAAATAAAAAACCGGCCAAGTGCGAGTCGGACTCGCGCATGAAGGGTTCTGTGCCATTATCTATGTAACATTAGACACAAATATCGAGAAAAAAACGGCAATAAATCGCGTTTGTTGTATGGGAGCCCCCCTTAAATATTTATTTTATTGTATTTTTAGTATTTGTTGTAACAGAAATACATCATATGTGAAAATTTCAATTGCCTAGCTATCACGGCTCATGAGATACCACCTGGTGACAGACATACAGACAGACAGATAGATAGATAGATGGACAGACGGATAGTGAAGTCTTAGTAATAGGTTCCCGTTTGGCACCCTTTTGGTACGGAATCCTAAATACATAGTAGTGTAGGGCTTACAAAAATATTTTTCAGCTAAACTAAATATTTTTGTGAATTAGGCGAAATGCAAAGTACCGATCAAAATGGACGAAATGAAGACCGTTTTTACTTTAGGAAACTCTTCCGCACCCGCTCCTTACATTTTCAATGACTTTAAAAGAAAGAGTATAATTATAACACTTTTCAAAATTATCTATAAAAAATTCGACAGTGAAAAAGTTACGAAAACATATGTATTTTTATTTTCATTAACTTAGTTTTTGATAGAAAAACAGGGCGTAAGAAGTTCATAGTTTTCCCTGCCTAATTCCTTTAACAATAAACTAAATTACGTATATGAAATTAAAATATGTTGAATTCAAATTTATTTGCTACTGTCGCCATCTCAGTGTTCTGAGGTCGCCATAGACCTCGTTTATCGAATCAACGAACTTTCGATTTAAATATTTCGTAAGCACTGCACAACTGCACATTATGGATGTTAATCCAGGCATCATACTTTCTTTACTTTTTTTTTGAACGGTCCAGGGTGTCACCCTGACTCGCAGAGTAGGTATAATTTTTTTGCACTTAAAATACCCTTAGAATAAAAATATCTGCGAACTGTAAATAAACGCCAGCCTCAATTAGGTGTAAGTGTTTCTCGCCCTGAAAGAAAAAACAGTAGTCTGGGTTCTTTCAGGCAAACACTGCCAAAATTATTGAACAAAGACATTGCTTCACTCCTCTGCCCATTAAAGCATACCCACTTTCACACATAATATCCTTACTTGGCTTTCCGTTTAATGTAATGACACTTGTCTGTTCTCAAATGTTTACTCCCGAATCTATAAGCATTTAACGTGTCGTGGGGTCGAAGTATTATAAGCTATTTGAATTTGGGTTCTGCAATGAATTTTATGCGTCCATAAAAGATCTGTCCTCGTAAATCTGAATTGGATTGATCTTCTTACCACCGGCTGTTTCCTATATTTTATCCGTGAAGTAAAAGATGGCCTCAACGAAAAGATAAATAATACAGGGTACACAGGGTATTAATATAAGTTGCAAGGCTTGCAGGCTAATAGTAAATAAAATAAAAATAATACGACATTTAAACAGTGCCTCATACAGTATTTTCTTACAAAACTAATGATTTATGATTTTCTTAAAAAAAAGGAAATGCGGTGAATGATGAACATTTTTTTCGAGGGTTATCAGGGGTGTTCATATTGTAAAAAAATTTTACCTTTCACTAGGATATTTTATATCATTTAGGCAAGTACATTTTGAAGCAAAAGCGGAGAACTGATAATATTTATTGGTCAAAATTATATTATAATTATTTCTTCGCTGTTTCTCCAAACGAAATATGCCAGAATAATATAATTACAATATCATAATAATATTTAAAAAAATAATATTAAACAGACATACTTCGACCAAATAGGGGATGTATTAGCAAAGGGCAAGATAAAAAGTACCCGAAACCAGCGTGCGTGCATGCAGTGACTAGTGAATGTTGAGGAAGCAAAGTGATCTGTCAGGATCGTAGCAAGTGGCAGTCTTTGGTCTCTGCCTACCCATCTGGGATACAACCGTGAGTTTATGTAGGTATGTATGTGTAAATATAATATTTATACAAAAAATATTATTTCATTTTTTCATAACTAATCGATTAAAAATTTGGGTGCACAAAAGGATGTAGGTACATGGGCCGCGTTACATTAAACCATTTGCAATTTTATTATCTATTATCCAACTTTATCAATATAGTATATTCATTTTACTACAATCACTAAAATTATTAAATTATGCGAGCGACACAGCATGCCCCACGTAAGAACGGCCTTAATGCATAAACATGCGTTTCGCGGTTTCTTTCGAATTGAGCAGAGCTTTGAAATTTTGAACGAGACAATGCGAAAATACCGCCGCGCCGCACGGCGCTTGTGCGTTTATGACTTGCCTTGCTGGGCCGAGTGTCATGAAACTACAAATAACATCCTTGCCTGCAATTCGTAGTTTATTATGACAATTCGAGGTACATTGCGTAGCAGAGTCTATTAGTTAATCAGTGGGTTAGTCGACTTTGCAATGTACCTACATCGAATTGTCATAGTAAACCATGAATTGTAGTTCTATGAAACAAGCCCCAGGTCAATAAACGCGCCGTGCCGCGCCGCACGTGCTTCGCTGCAGGTACTCTGGTGCGAATCAAGTGTTTTATTTAGAATTACTTAAAGTAAAATCGTTCCAATAGATTAGCACATTTTTGAAAAACGTAGTTAACTGCATCGCGATCTCAATTTTTGACGTTTTGTGGGTTGACACTGTATTGCTTAAGAGCATCCAATTTGTCTTCCTTATCGTGAATCTGTGGGTTAGTCGACTATGCAATGAACCTCAAATTGCTATAGTAGGCTTGTAATTGTAGTTTTATAAAATTCGGCCCTGTACGTCACCTACACGCACCTTGGAAAAAACCAGAGAGTTCCACAGGCTGATTGTAAGATCCTTTCAGTAATGTTATTCTTTCATCCGATAATAAACGAGATTCGCGGAAAACCGTACTCAAAGGATTTTTATCTCGTAAAAATACCACAAATGTAATTAGAATAAAAAATTACCTACGATTTTCCTTATCGGTATATTTAACACCGGAACTTGTGGAAAGCTTAACAGGACATGTCTGTGGTAGCTGTTCTCCGCGCTTTATTAGATTAGATTGATACTCTTCATTGCACACCCTTACATATCTAAGTTACATACCTCATCCAGGCAACCTTAGGATGGATAAGACTGAAAGATGAACAGAGTAAGTAGGTGTACATAAATTATGTAAGGATATAGGTAAATAGACAACATTACTCGCACCAATAAAAAATACTTAAACTTACTATAAAATACATTTGGAAAAGTGTCGTTAACTTCCAGCACATTAACGTCACTCCGTAGAATTATTCTTTTCCAATTAAAACATAAACATAATTATGGTGAATGCATCAACACAATCGCATTTCTGATGTTCTGTGTTTTAATGCAATATCAGAAACTGCTTTGTCTCTTAATGCATTTTGGGGTAGGTACTGTGGAAATGTCGACTCTGTGCTCTAATAGATACGACTATATTTAGCAAAGAAAGTAGACTCTTTTATTTTACTTTTATTGTGAGGACAGAGTATGTTTATATTCCACTTCGGGCTTTACGGGTTATTTTAGCACTTTGCTTTTATGAGTTTGAGGGTTTCGTATCTGTTTACTTAGGCATTTCGGCTGTACAGCAAACATGTTAATACTTCTCATTATGCTGGTTTCTTATTTTGATTGGTAGTAGATTGACACGATGAATTGTTCTTTTTGACACGTGGCAACCCTTGGTCCCTGCTTACTCGTCCGGGATACAGTTGGGCGTTAATGTAATGTGATTTCTTGTTCTTTATCCTTAGGAATGGAACGTTGGATCTGTTGATTGCCGACTCCCCTATTTTGGATTACTACCGGGCTACGGACCACGGGTGTAAGCTGCAGCGCGTTGGCGATCACTCTCTTGCAGAAGACACTTATGCCATTGGAATGGCTAAAGGATTCCCTTTGAAGGTATGTAAACTATATATAGGCGCAAACGTTTACCAAGCAGCCAGATAATCAGCACACAAATTGTCATAATACAAATGGATCACACGCCATGCAAATTTTATAAGATCCAGCCACATATTGCTCAGCAACATTCACTCGACGAGTAAACATAATATATTATTCGTGTGCCTAATATTTTATTACCATATCCGCAGCGGTGTCTGCTGGGAAGCTGTTGTAGAGTTGCAAAGGGAGAGCATGGATCCGGATAAATTCAGATTAAACCGGATCCTATCGCGAAAGAAAAACGATTGATGGATGACGCACATGAAATCGCTAATGGTGTAATCGATGGCGGCTGTCGGGTAGCCGCTGCTCAGTCGGCTATATGTCATCTTATCTTGACATCGTAAGAAGACCGTCAACTCTTAAAGTCGATGTAGGTAGAATAAATGTCAGGTATTAATAAAGATAAAGAGTTATTAGAAAAAGGTCACAGTTCTGAGAAGCTGTGCTACACAAACAACATAGACGGTAAATAAAAAGGTGCCTTTTGTGCGCTAAAGTTTCCACCTCTTGAAAATTTCCCGGTTGTTTTTAATTTCACTTATATTTTCAGACTAAACTTCACGAACAAAAGAGTTTGTTATTCTCATTGTACCGGGGTCGGTGTGTAGGTTGTAGCTGTTTAAACTACTCGCTTACAAAATGACCAAGATTATTATGAAAGTTTTGTATGTAACATTTTCCACATTTTCAGCTCTTTCAGTCTATTGATGCTCATTTTATAAAGAAAAAAGCGCCTGTGAAATTATTCTGCTAAAGTGTTACTGAAAATTAAAAATTAATGCATAATTAAGTCATTAATATTTGTGATATTTTTGAATTGCCATCACCTCTAGGTATTCAAAACAAAGTGCTCTGTTGCGATGCGCCAGTAATATAGTGCTAGCAGCAGTTGTTCTCAAAAAATAGTCATATATCAACTCGGGGTTTATACATATAAGACTCCCCGAACGAGACCGTGATGGACGCTGACACGAAGCACCGTCGGAGATCAATGTCCTCGCGGATCCGGCGGGTCAGCACTTTATGTGGCCCAGATAGTTAACGGGTCCCAGTTTTATTGCTCGTGAGTGTATATTAGGGAGGAAGCGTCACATAAATCAAAATATCTCGCGTGGAGTCTTTTTGTTTTACCACAAAAAGCCCGTAAAGGGGGCTTATTATGTTAAGACAAAAGTTAGAGCTGGTAGAGTCCACACTATTTTTAGGCATAACAATAGACTCAAAACTGCAATGGGGTCCGCATATTGAAAAACTATCGGGTAGGTTGAGTTCAGCTGCATTTGCAGTTAGAAAAATTAGGCAACTTACAGATATATCGACTGCGAGGCTGGTCTATTTTAGTTATTTTCACAGTATTATGTCATATGGGCTGTTATTATGAGGACGGGCAGCAGATATAGAAACAATATTTATTTTGCAAAAAAGAGCAGTAAGAGCAATTTACAACTTAAGCAGTAGGGAATCGCTAAGGGAGCGTTTCAAAGAAATAGGAATTCTTACACTGGCTTGCCAATATATATTCGATAATATAATGTATGTTCGTAAAAATATAACCATGTTCAAATTAAATAGGGACGTCCATAACGTAAACACTAGAAATAGAAATAAGCTTGCTTATTCTAAATTTCGTTTAGCCAAGGTAAATACATCGTTCGTAGGCTATTGCGTTCGTTTTTACAACAGAATTCCAGAACATGTTCTATCCTTGTCTGAAAATAAATTTAAAACATTCATTAAAAAATCGCTATGTAAAAAAGCCTATCATAGAATAGACGAGTATATGAACGATATAAGTCCTTGGTAGTAAGCAAATTCCACTGCGATTTCATTGTTATTTAATTATTAATATTATAATTTATTTAATTTTAAAAACGTGTACTGACGACGTGATTGCACATTAATAACTATAGTACACATTTTATAGCTGACAAGAACTCAATCTGCAGGTTTGCTAAAGGTCATTCGAATGGTGGCGTGGTGGCCGGGTCACCTATCTCCCTCTAAAATGGTTGAGACTGGTGATGGCTGACCCCTGCGTTATCCTCGTGAACGGGTGCTGTTCGTGTGTCTGGCCGCAGCATTACTGTTTTTCCTACTTTTGTAAGAAGTGTTATTTTGGCTTTTAAAGTTATTAGTGGCTATCACGGAATCATATCATATAGGCTTTGATGTATAAGTTTAAGATGATTTGAGAAAAGATGGTCAGAGTGGAGTTTTTTTTCCCGCTGCCTTTTTCTCCACTACAAATACGGCCCGAAGGCAGCGGCTAACATAGTAACATAGTACATTGACATTCAGCAAACAGAATGTAAATTCTTTACGTTGAAATAAATTATTGATTTCTGATTTCTGTTAACAAGATCAATGGAAAAGCAACAATTTTGGTAGATATATCGAAGACGCTTCACTTCGCAAAGACTTGATGTCGAAGATAGTCGCTTGATGGTTTCGCAGAATGGTATAAAAATTTGGACTAACAGAATCAGTTTAATACGTCCTTGGTTTTTTTATGTTTGCGCTAACATAAAGCTCGCACGCACGGCTGCCACTTCGTTAAAATCGAAGACCTGTATAAATTTTTCTCGTTTTATTTGGGGCAGTGATTGCGTCGCTGAGGGTTTGTTTGTTAACTTTTTTAGCAACTTGCACATTAGGTATTCCGGTGCTGTGAGACTTTAACCCGTCCTAAGGAAACAAGATGTTAAATAAATAAAATTAAAAATTATTACATAAAATTTCGCTGTGAAATCAATTGCTTTTTTGTAGTATTTTTCAAGCACTATGGTATGTGAACACTTTAAACACTCAGACTTGCTCACAATTTTCCTTCACCATTAGCATTTTGTTGATTAATAAAAAAAACGAAAAATGTTAAGAACTGTTCCTTTGTAAGAAATGTTCGTTTCGATGCAGCGAATACATGGGTTTCAGGAAAAGCGTTAGTAAATTAACACTCGTTACCTATATTAAAATGAAAGGTAGGCTTATATCCTACAGTGGGATCTGTTTACGAGGTGGGCAAGAAGATTAAAATTACGCTTCATAATAATTGTATCCACCAGTCATATAATCTGCAAGGAGCAAGCCTAATTTCTTAATCTCTTATTTCCAGGACAGCGTGTCGGCGGTAATAGCGAAGTATTCCTCTAACGGATACATGGACATTCTGACCGAGAAATGGTATGGGGGCCTGCCCTGCTTCAAACTTAGTCCAGATTATGGAATCCAGCCACGGCCTCTTGGTGAGTAATTCAGGCGCCGTCTTTACACTTAACTCGATGGATTTTTTCTTTTGTACCTTTTGTTTATTCACCACCTGCCAGTTTTTAATAAAAGCCTCTCAAAGTTACAATTTTCATAGTTACATCAGCGAATATTATCTTGCTGCACGTAGGATTAACTAAAGCGCACTATGGTTCTGTTTTCATAGTTAAAATAGTCTAATAAAATTTGGTTTTATGCGTAATGTTTTCATTAACTTCATAATGATAAATTGCTTAACGAAAACCTAATGGATTATCATTTAAAAACCTTTACTACATTCTACGCTAGCAAGTGAACACAGGTTTTTGAACTAATATAGGCAGGCAAATAATGTAAAGAAATTTTTCTTCGTTGTGCTCATAATAGTACAAAGAATGCTGTTCCGCGCCACGGTGTTATTCTCGATCTTGTTATTTTAATGTGTATTTGATATATGTAGTTATGTAACGAGCAAAAGTCGTCTGTGGCGGAAATTTCATTAGAATTTATCGCCTCCCTAGCATTAATCCTCTCGCACCCACCACCCGCGACGGCGACGACTTCATCCGACCGTAAAGCTCTCCCTATATGGAAAGTACTCAAGGGATGATGTGTGATCACTGCACACTTCCCTACTAAAATAGGAGACTGACAGATTAACAAGAACGTACACCGACCGTGCGCTATTACCACCCGGTGTCTAAGCTTCAGTCCCAGTTGAATTTTACTCCGCCCAGAGGCCTAATAGGCAGGTATTTCACAGGTTTCTTAAAATCATCTCAGATTTTTTTTGGTGTTCATGGAGTGCAGAGAAAGTGGTAATTTTAAATTATTTTTTGTATTTCTTCTAAAAAAAGCAAATAGAAATTAACTTTTAAAATAAGGCGCTAAAACGCAATCATGGGTAATATGGCGTCGTCGCACAGGGATTAGTGACGTCACTGGTCAGTAAGCAAAAAAATGTGAACTCCACAGAACAATGCTACTAGGAAAAATGTCGACTTCATAGAAAAAAGAGGGGTATTAAAATTTAATGTTACGACATCTAGTGTGTGCCCCCAGAGCGGGACATTTTAAATATTAGGGCGCTGAAAAGCAAATAGCATAAGCATAATCAGCCTATATGCGTCCCACTTGTAGGGCACAGGCCTTCTCTCAAGGAGAGAGTATGGGCTTAATCACCACGCGTGCCCACCGCGGATTGGCGATTTCAAGCGCTGAGGTATGTGAATAGCTCAGACACTCAGGTTTCCTCACGATGTTTTTCTTCACAGTTAGCGTGAAAAAAAGCGCCGAAAAGCAAATAGGTGTACTACTATAGGTTCCTTAAAAAATCAGAGAATTTTAGGAATTCTAAACTTGACAGATACTGACCTGTGACGTCATCATAGATTCAGCCAATCCAGGCCGTTTTCGGTAAAATGGCTACAGATGCAAAGTTATCAAGTTTTATCCTGGTTTTTTCGGTAAATGATATATATTTTTTTGTTAAAATACCGTCAATCGTTTTTAAAACTCATATATATATATATATATGAGTTTTAAAACAGATTTACGGCATTTTAACTAAAAAATATGAATCAATATATTATATATAATTAATACTTTTTTTTTGTAACACTGTCAATTAGCCTATTACGCGCACCAAATCCAGTCAGAATCCTGACGTTTGCGAAAGCAATTGGTACGGAATTTATCAGACGATTGGAATTGTTCAGGATTTGATGCGCGTAATATGAGTTGGACTGCCCATCGGACATGATTCCGGCTAAACATGAGCGTTGGGACCAAACTTGTAATATAAATGAGAGCAGACCTAAACACGACGTGGTTCAGTCAACCTAAAAGGTTAAACACAGGATTTGGCCTTAGGAAAAATGATCCATAATTTGAAGAACATGGCTCAAGCATATCAGCCGCGCAGAACTTAAATGTTATTCATATTGAAAGCTCTTGAGCTCGTGCCAGTAGATTTACACAGTGATCTTGCTGAAATATTAAAAGCAAGTAGAAAGAATACAAACCTTTTTGTATCGGAGGACGCGGAAGCAATTTAATTTTACGGCAGCAAAGTACAAGTAAAATAAACACGGATTATGCAGTGCACTGACTGCTTTACGAGTATAGGGCCGGTTTCTGAATTGATAATTTCACTAAGTAAATACGTTCTGTCACGCTCTTTTCTGAGAAATTCGAAGAGACAGCACTACAGTTAACTGTTTACTTAGCGAAATTCTCAATTCAGAAACTGGCCCATAGTGTATTATATTATTATGAAATATTACAATTATGTTAGAACATGCACATTTTTTTGTGATACCTATACGTTAACTATTAAGTAAATATTCCAAGAAACTTGCGATAAATATCTATGTCATACATATCAAATTGCAAAATACTACGGAAATTGAATTTTTTTCGATGTATCATTTCGATTTTATTTAAATTACTAAAATGTATTTATAACGCAGACAGATCAATTACACTGTCACGCCTGAGTTGTTATTCATTAATTCTAGTAAGAGAAGTAGCTAATCACAAAATGTAGTAAAAAAAACATTCTCTATTTAGTAAATTAGATTCCTCACTCGTACTCGTAAAAAGATATGTATAATTCACCCCCAAAATATCGTTATTTGACAAATGAGGTGTCATAAAAAAGGAATTCACAACGTGACTGTTACTGGCTTTATGACGTCACGAAGAAAGAAAGAGCCCCAGTGGGAATCGACCCCACGACCTCCGGTATAGTAATCATTGATCTAGCGGTATCAAAGACGTTGTCTTTAAATTCAACTTCAAATTCCACTTATGTGTTTATGCCATATTTAAGACTTTTAGCAGCCGGTTATTTAACTGATGCAAGTCAATTATAGATAACTGAGGCATTTTTATGATTGACGACGCGTCAAAAACAAAATTTCGCATCTTTGTCACAGTACAAACAAACATCTTTGTGCTCCTTGTCATTGAAAACAATAAAACGCCTGTATTGACCCTAAATAGCAAAATATTAATAGCAAAATATTGTTATAAAAATTCTCAAAACTTGAAAGTATCCAATTGTGTTTATCACAGTTTAGAAGTACGATGACAATGGATAAAGTTGTTTGACAAAATAACAAATCTCATTGAATGTTTCGCTGCAAAACAATCATTCACCGTAATCAACATGGCAATATGATGCCAAACAAATTGTCCGTAGCCGTTTTGATTACTATGGCTTTTACATTTTAATAAGCAAATAAAATTGTACGGAGAGCTTTTGAAAAAAGGTACGAGTATCACATCAAATAGGTGCATTAATTTCAAGAGTAATGAGTCAAAATAAACATATTTGGGTGGGTTGGGTTACTCGGGGCTGCAAGTGATGTAAATTGCTTCTGCCAGATGTCGCTGCCTGTACGTAATACAGAGAAGTTTGTAAAGAGGTTCGAAATTTTGCCGATGCCTGCACTTGCCCATTAGCTCAGTTGGGAGAGCGCTGGCACGGTTAGCCAGAGGTCGCGGTTTCTAATCCTGGCAGAGGTGGAATTTTTAACCTCTAAATAGGTTTTCAAAATAAACATACTTACCATTATCAGCCATTCGACGCCCACTGCAGGACTTATGCCTCCTTCGTGGTTTTCATAACCATGAGGGGTTTTGCCATAATCGCCACACTTAGCAGGCGGGTTGGCGATCGCAGTATGCAGTTGGAATCTCAGAAAGACGCTGCTGCCCGTCTCCTGGTAATTGATTTCCTTAGTCGGCTTGTACGACATCCACGGAAGGAAATTGATAAACAGGGCCTTTATTAAAAGATCGTTCCATTTTTAAATTACTTGACATAGGTATATGAGTTTACTATGTAATTTATTTTTCATCCCCCAATATAAGAAAGAGTATTTTTGCTTTTCGATATCCGATAGCCGAGACGGGGTTTAGTTTAGTTTGAGGGACTAAATAAGTCTTTAACCCAAGGTAAACACTGTGGTTTTTTATTACGAATATAAAGAAAGTAAAAATAAATAAATAAACATTACAACTCGAAAAAACAAAAATGAAGATCGGATTCCCGGTTATTTTTTTTTTCTGTGGCCGGCCAGCTACCTATTTAGCCAATATTTTTTATTTTCGTCATTGAAAAAATCCTTACTAATATTATAAACGCGAAAGTTTGTATGTATGGATGGATGTTTGTTACTCTTTCACCCAAAAACGGCTGAACGGATCCGGATGAAATTTTGCACAGAGATAGATTATTTATTTAATTTTATCTTATAGTCTGGATTAACACATAGGCTATTTTTTATCCCGGAAAAATACACATCAAAATTACCACGCAAACGAAGTTGCGGGCAACAGCTAGTAGTACATATTTTCGAACTAATTATTTTAAAGAAATAGTTGGAAGTAAATTATAAAGTGATTTAAAGTAATGGATTGCTTTACCCAGGGACCAAACAACAATTTTTAAGGTGAGAGTGTTTCTTTGAATCCAAAGCGGAGCGAAGGATTCTGGAGTAAAGTCCTGAGCGTAGCGAAGGATTTTAGAGTAAAATCTCGAGCATAGCGGAGGATTCTAAAGTAGAATCCTGAGCGCAACAAGGGATTCAAAGTACACCACTGGAGCGTAAAACAGTGTTGCTCCCGAGGTGGACACTCTACTTTTTATCACCCTCTATGAAAAAATAAGTAAGTGCAACTTATGAATAACAACTTACGATTAGGACGTTTGTACCACATTTTTAGCGTCTGATACGACAATTCTCTGGAGTTAACAGAATACCTTCATTCTCACCACTTGAAGACCCACTCATTTTTATAAAAACTTAGTAAAATCCGAGTTTGAGTATGTAAACTATAATTACGAACAAAGGCGGAGGAATCCATTTCACGCGTCTTTCATTTTTTCACAAACTTTTTTTTTAATTAGACTCGCGCGTGGTTTTTTATCATACAGCCAGTTATTTGTTCATACAATGTTCGTGTTTCATCTATTTGGTGATTGGAACTTTTACTAGAAATATCCACATTCCAAATTCAAATCACTTTTCATCTCTAGGGATCAAAGCGTTATTTTAGTCCCTGTTTAAGAGGACTAAACTAGCTCTTACATCCTGTAGATGTCAAGATTAATAGTACATTACTTCAGAGGGAAGAAAGTGACAGTTCCATACCAAATGCAAACCATTTGAGGTATGGAACTGTACTTTATCCTGAGGTATGTATAGTGCTTTTTATTACACCTACGAGGAAAATTATCACAAAGATAAATGCTAAATCAATCGAAGTTTTTGCGAAAATGCGCGGGCTTTTCCTTTTTTTATTCGCCCGTTTCTGGAGTAGGCTAAGATCATAAGGTCATGCAGCCACTTCTTCCGTGATTCCGCGCGTTTTATATACAAAAATAATTTCGTTTTTAATTTTCTGTATGCACCAAGGAGGTTGGTAACTGGTAAAAAAAAACTGTATGTGGCCAGTAACAATTTACTTCATATTTAATTAGTAGACAGTTAAAGTCTCTTTGCAGTATGACTGCTGAAAAAAAAAAAAACCGGGTATGTAATGGAATTTCATACATACTTCCCACCCTTGGGTCGGAAGGATTTTCATACAAACTTCCATACCTTGGGATGAAAGGATTTGAAGGGCGGGATAAAGGCGTTTCTTCCCTCTAATTGGTATAATTAGTATGTATTTTCAGAGCAGGTGTGATAAAAAGAAAATAGCAAACCAATACTCATATTACTCATATTATATCTACCTACTCCTTGGAGGTTAGTCTACGCGATGTTTATCTACTGTTTATATGCTAAAGTCACAGTTAGCGTTGTCCATTCAAGATATATTAAAGTTCCGACTGAGAACTACCAGCAGATATGAAAGTTCATAAGACGTTAGATGCATTTTGTAGGGTAAGATCTAAGGTAGGGACTATATTAAAAAAGGTCACTTAGTTCCCAACATCTACCATAGATACCATCGTCTACCTATTCATAACTCCAAGACACTTGAGGTAGTCTTTTTTACTGTCGGTAGCAAAATAGCTTGAGGTAATTGTGGCTTCTGAGTGCGCAACTCACTGGAATAGCTAGCATTAAACCGCCTTTGCCTTTATCTCGCGATAATAGACGCAATTTATTGTCGTCCCGCTGCTAATTATTAAGGATCATGGACAAATTGCGAGGCGCTTTGACTTAGTACAAATGGCGGCAGTAAAAACCACTGATACTGATAAATTGTCTAATGTACGATCCCCTAATCGATTTTGTATGCTCGCTCGTTATGAATTTTTTGTTCGTAAGTGAGATTTTGGACGAGATGACGAATATTAGTCTCGACCATAATGTATTTATTAAATTTGTAGAGTAGTGAAAACTTCATTGCTCACCAAGCGTATACTGTAAAACCAACCAAACACCAATACGGAAATTGTTTGGGTTATAATTAGTAGGTAATGAATGCACTTGCGAAACTTACTTTTGGATCCTTACACAGCGTTGACATCTACTTCACTTATCAAAAGAACGTATGTACATTACGAGTAGAGAGCCTCGATGGTCTAACGACAATGCGCTGATTCGATTCCTGCTGGACGACGTCGTATTTGATTTGTACAAATGGCCTCAGTCTGGATGTATATCCATGTTTGCGATATCATTGCCTGGTTACTGTAGCGCAGGGCATCTTAGTTTAGGACATGTTATGTAAAAGTTATTATTCATATTTGCACATTTACCCGTAAGCTAAGCTATGACGATGGTAGGTATCTATCACAAATATTTGAAGTTTCACTTCTTCATCATACATACATAAACTCACCGGAAGGGTTTGCAGAGACTAGAACTTGCCACTTGGCACCATCGTGGCACACTTTTTTCACTTCCTCGATAATGTATTAGACGCTGCATGCGCGCTCGCTCGATCCAAGTACGTTTATCTTAGCATAAACATAGTGTTAGCATAGGCATGCAGCCTATATACGTACCACTGCAGGGCACAGGTCTTCTCCCAGAAAGGAAATTCTTTTATCTTGCCCTTCGCTAATAAATCCCTTATTTAATCGACATAATGCCCGCCTCGAGGACAACCTCACTACCTTTCCACCGGGTTGGCAGAAGGTGGACACGAACAAGAAGGAGTGTAGTACTAAAGGGGAGGCCTTAACCCAACAGTAGGACACGGCCGAGGCTGAATAAGAAAAGAAATGCCCGCCTGAGAGGTCACTCACCTGCGTTTTCACCCATATTCGATCGATTTATGTCTTTCCTCGCCATTCTTCCCTCACTCCTTCAATTTGAATGTAGGTGTCATTATCATAATATGTTCCAGGCGTGGCAGCGGTGGCGGGGGTTTTCATATTGCTGGGGGTCGGGATGATCGTCGGGTGCCTCATTCTTATATTGGAACACCTGTTCTATAAGTACACTTTGCCGGTGTTGAGGCACCAACCCAAAGGCACCATTTGGCGAAGTCGGAACATCATGTTTTTCAGTCAGGTAAGGTTATGTGGGCTGCATTAAGGCTGAGAGTCACGATTTGATACCTGTTTCAAAATAAATTTTCATTTATTTTTTACAAATAAAGTTTTTAATAGTCTGTTGATCCAATGTTAACAACCGTCAGTTGCCCAAAGTGCATTCAAAAAAAAAAAAAAAACAACTGACAGCTGTTAACAGCTGTTAGCAGATTGTTAGTGTATGAGAAACAGGGGGTTGTAATAAGATAGATCATGCATTTGTTAAATCCATCGATCACAAAAAGCAATACAGACGTGATTTTGTGATAAGTGGAAAATGGGTAAAGTTTAAGGTGATATACATTGTTACACCGTACCGCTACAGCGCTTGCCCTACATTTGAGAATTCGCGGGTTCCATCCCGTCTTGTAACAAGGACTTTGTCTTCTAAGTTACGTATAAGTCTTGAATTTGTAGCAGCAATACCACTCACTAACTGAGAAGGAAAATATCGTAAGGAAGCCTGAGTACCTGAGGCATATTTACATGGCTCAGTGCTTGTGATCGACAATATGCGATGTGCAAAGGTGGTGACGGTAGATGGTATAGGATGCTTATACTTTTTTTTTCATGTTTTTTTGACGCAATCAACGTCAAATTTAAAAGAAAATGAAAAAAAAATTAATTAAAATTAAGCTTTCGAATTCTTCCAGGCCTCCAGATTTTGCTTAATTTCGGTAAAACGTTGTGCAGATGGCAGCAGTTCAACCTTTACATTTTAGTTGCTACGTCGCCTGTAACGTGACTGAGTAGAGTGCATGAATGTGAAGGTTTATGTGCTGTCGACTGTATAAAGTAAACTACACAACCATCCCTCCGGGATACAGGCGTGAGCTAACAAGCCAACCACATAAGTCTCGGAAACAACTATAGTAGACTAGATACCTACTGCAATGAGCAGGTCTTTAATGCCACTATCCGAGCCTAGCATTTACTGAAAGACTGTGCTAAATACAGATTTCATCGTAAGTTAGTCTCAAAGAGCCTGTATTAGGTACACGGTAAATTGTATCAACGTTTTGTGGTCAAAGGGTACTACTTACGCCTCGGGCAATTTGTTTCGAGTCTCATTTCAGCATACCTAATGCACTCGGGTTTGCGAAGATCTTCCCCGGTGGATTATATTATAACAAAAGCCTCGCATCTGTCGGCAGGATGGCTCTATTTAACGTTTCGGTGGTTTTACAGGAGCGTCCTTGAAGTGCCCTATTTTGAGATTGTAGGATTATGATGCGGCTTTATAAATGATCTTCCTGCTTGTCAACCGAAAATATGGATTTTTTTATCTGGAGAAAAATAACGGTTAGACATTGACAAGTGTTTTCTTAGAAGAAACACTTTCATATTCAACTAACCACCGATATGAAAGATAGGATTGTTAAAAAAATATAAATTGAGTCGGCAAAGACCAGGGTTTGCCACTTCCTATGATTCTGACAATCTTCTTTCGCTTTAACGACTCGCTGCATGCACTCACACCAGTTTCAAGATTTGTTGAAAAGATCTTACCTATATATGACGCACGGATATGACCAGAGCCCTTATTATGAAGCAGCGATATGTTCGGAAGGGTCGTCAACGTCACGCTTGAGCCCGACAATTCACTCAAATCGAGCGACAAATACGGTTATTTTTTTTAATAGTTTCGAAATTTCCTGCCACTGAGTAATGAACGCTAGAAATTCATGGCTCTTTGTTAGCCCAATGACGTCACATCATATCTTGAGATACGGAGATTAGCGACCATCTCGCTACTTCCGATAATGTCGTATTTTTCATAATAAGGGCCCTGTATGGGATAAGTGACGTGAGATATTGAGAGATCGATTCGGCGTGAGATATGAAAACGACAACTGTGTGAGGGTGTTTCCGTTAAAAAATAAGTGATCCTCATCTGTTTTGGAGAAATTCCGATTAAATCCTGGTTTTGGTCATACCCTTGCTACTACCGCACGACTAAATTAGGGGATGAAGACGGTTAGTACAGAGAACAGAGAGTAAAACGTGGTAAAGCTTGTTTGTAAGTTTAGGGAGTAAGCGTTACATTTCTAAAAATGTATTTATTGATGACCTAGTTGACTTTCCAGTGAAATAACAGACTTTGCTTTTCTTTTTTATTTGTTGAGAATAACCCTTCAAATGTGTAACATTGTTTTTTCCATGTTTCCATAATAACAAATGTAAAACGTTTGAACAACAAAACGATGTTAAACATAAAAAAACCGGACAAGTGCGAGTCGGACTCGCCCACCGAGGGTTCCGTACAAAGGAGAATGATAAAAACAGTCTATGTTGCGCTTTAAGAGTTTATACCTCAAAATGTTTGTCTTGAAAAATTATTTCATAGTTCTATTTGATAAATTAAAAGAATCAGGGGTTTAAAAGTAATAATTAAAAAATATCTGTATTGATTGTATAACTAAAAAACTTCAGGCAGTCAATACAGATTACAAACACAGATTAGATTACATTATTGCAAAAATCGCAAATCGTGTACATACATAAAATGCGAAAGTGCAAACTGCAAACAGTAGATTTTATACTCTTTAATTAGTGTGGTTTATTGTTAAAATGACCATGAACAATCCAACCAGCCCTTCTGGAAATCGTTGGGGGAGGCTTTTGTCCAGCAGTGGACGACCAATGGCTGAAATGATGATGATGATGATGATGTATGAACAATATGTGGAATAAATAACTAAAATAAACGGCCATTGTGGGCTTGGGATAGTCTTGTCTTATGGGCTCAAAATTAAGATTTCTCGAAACTCCCATCTAATATTTTCATAATATTTTTCCTGCATAATCCAGAGTTAATTTCTTTTAGTTTACCGTTGGTTTCATCAATGCGCAAGAAGACGCAAAAATAGACTAACTCCTATAGTAAATTGGTAATTTTCCTTTATAGATACTTATAAATATTATCAATATTTACTAACTCAATACCTTTACGTGTTCCCGAGATAAAGGGTCTTGACGGACGGATGGACGGACGGACAGACGAACAACAAAGTGATCCTATAAGGGTACCGTTTTAATAAATCGATGCCATTTTTAATTACTAATTACTTAACCTTCAAAACACCCAGATTTCAGTGTGTATACCCCTTATATTAAATCATCATCATCATCATCATCAGCCATTTGACACCCACTGCAGGACACAGGCCTCCTTCGTGGTTTTCATGACGGGGTTTTGCCATAATCGCCACGTTTGGCAGGTCGCAGTAAGCGGTTGGAATCTCAGGAAGACGCTGCTGCCCGTCTCCTGGTAATGTGTTTCCTTAGTCGCCTTCTACGACATCCACGGAAGGAAATGGAGTGACGCTATTCTTAATCCGGCGCCACACTTATATTAAATATGCTCCACTTTTGTCATTTCAGAAACTGTACCGCTTCATAAACTGCGTGGAACTGGTCTCGCCGCACCACGCGGCGCGAGAGCTCGTCAACACGATCCGGCAGGGCCACTTTACCTCGCTCTTTCAAAAGAGCGTCAAGCGGGTAATTATACCCAACTATAGAGGTGCTAGGAACTCAAAAAAATAGCCTCGGTTCGGAATATGGTTATTTATGATTTGGGAGCGATGCGGTGTTAACTGGCGCCAATGGAAAGAAAAACATATCTTCTTTTATTTTGAGTTCTACTACTCAAATTGTTGCGTAAAGTGAACATCATAAGTCTCAATAATTGAAATAGCCGCTTTTAGAACCTACGGTCAACAATCTAGCACATTAATAAATTTTCCCTAAAATAGGCAGTTTTTGGCAAAAGTGCTTTAACATCTTAGGTTCATGTTCCTTGATTCTTAAAATAGCTATCACCATTATTGAGACTTTTGATGTTCACTTTTCCCAAAACCTATTATGAAGGATTTATGTATTTATTGTCGGTCCAACCGTTAATTTCACTTTTATCAACTCAATTTAGTGATGTTCTATGAAGTTACCGATTCGATTTTTTATTATAATTGATTTAGATTATTTTGAAGTCTTAGTCGATTGATTGCATTGCTATTTTATTTTTATAGTTTGTCTATCTGAGCGTGCTAAACTAAAAACTACCCAACGAGTTTTCATATTAATTTGTTTCTATTATATTTAAACCTAATTTCTTATAGTATATATCTCTGTAGATGGATAGGTTTATATTGTTTATAGAAAATCAGCTTGAATAGTCTTAGCTGCATAATCTACTCGTTATAATATTGTAGCAAATCACAATTTTGAAAAAATAAAGGTGTCTGAAGTGTTGCATTTTTCGCCTATGAATTCCTGTCAAATAAATAAGGAACTTCATGAGTGTGCATCTGCCAAAAGTTAAATAGGTAAGCGATTGGACTATTATGATTTTTTTCTATTGGTGGCGCCAGTTAATATCCGGTCGCATCTTAAGAAAAAATTTAAAAATTTTGAATATAGGTCGATGAATCAGAATGAATTCTGTTGAGAGAAGCACCACTTTCAGTCATATATTCACACACACAATACATTTATTTTTAAGTCTTTAGCTCCCTGCCGTTTACTATCAAGAAGTTTTAATCCGTTTCCCCCGAACTGTAGCTGAAAGACTAAGCGCCCTCTACGACTTTCATTTATCTCATTTTGTTTCACCTATAGCGTACGGTGTGCCATTCAGATATAGTGAGCTGCAATCATTTGCGATAGTGCGCGCCATACAGCCCTTTGGCAACCGACAAAGCCTTTTGGACTTGCTGGGTCTATAATGCGCCCCCTTAGACCCATTGGGTCTATAAAACACCTGCTTGGGCCTTTAGCGTTTACAAATGGGCTGCTGTATGCAGACTGATATTTTTTGCTCAGTACTGTACGTCAACAAACAAACTTTATACTACACCTGCTTGGAAAGTACCTTGATACTTTATCAAATTTACGGTAGAAAGTACGTCATTGCATATCGAACAAATATGCGGGGAGAAAACGCATCTGAGCGGGAGAGAAAAGTGTATGAAAATCCATTTCTTACGTGGTTTTTCTTTTTTAATTTTGGGTAAGACTATGCGCCGGTAACCTAAATATCAAAAGCCAAAAAGTTTTTACAGTGAGTTTTTATCTCCAAGTTCGCAAAATGACACTGGCCACTAGCTGTGTGTTGGATGGTGTCGGGCTGGCAGTGCGACCCTGCGGCGGCAGGATAAACAATTTGAAAAAAGAACATGTGAAAATTGCAGACGCCATTGGCGCCATTTCCAATTTGTGTGTTGTTTGAGGATTCAGTTTTTGTAGAAAGTAAAATAAAACTATCAAGCAGGTGTAGTATAAAGCACTATGTATCACTCGAGAGAAACTGCGATTCCCGATCTCGGGTGTTTTAAAGCCCTCGCCTACGGCTCGGGCTTCAAACGACACCCTCGACGGTAATCGGTCACTTTCTCCTCTCGGTGAAAAATGTACTATTACATGTGGGCATTCTAGTTACGGGTGACTTTGAAACAAAAATTTTAATTAACTGTCCAATATACCTAACCTTTTTATCTTACACCTATAATGCTATGTACACCCGGTGAAATTCCTTAAAGAGGTCGATAAGAGCTTGTGTTTTACAACTTCTTTTCCTCTATACCTATGTTTTTTCTTCTACCATGCATCAGGGTTTAGATAATTACATTAAAAATATAGGACAAATTTCAACATAGAAGTCTTATACATATTATATGTAATATTATTGTAGCTGATATGTATATTTTTTAATTTTTCATGATCCAAAACTGTTTTATTATATGTGTAATGCATTTTTGAATTAATTCTCCACTCAGCATATATCATTTACTGCTTATGCTATTATCAATTATTTAATTCAGAAGTATTTCATTGTGCTCTGTGGTTAATTATATATGCTTCCATTACGTCCTTGTCATACAAGTATACATTGTTCCACCAAAATTACACTATGTTATTTTTATCCAACCGCAGTATACGATAGGAACCCCATTTGTTTCAGAAGGAACACGAACAACGTAGGAGAAGAAAAAGTAAAGCGCAGTTCTTTGAGATGATCCAGGAGATACGGAGGTAAAGTATCATTTGTGGACGAATTCTTACGCTCACGGACCACTTAATTTAATTTTTGAATTGCACATATTGTCCAGCAGGGTGCAACAAGGTCGGGACCACTCACTGGATTCCATCAAAGAACATGCAGCAGTAGAAATATCCGAAGCATCAGAAGAACTGACAGAAATGAAGTTCTTATCTCCATCGCCAGAGGTTCCGAGCCGCTCTCCT
Organism: Yponomeuta evonymella; assembly: GCA_963969515.1. Classification (NCBI taxonomy): domain Eukaryota; kingdom Metazoa; phylum Arthropoda; class Insecta; order Lepidoptera; family Yponomeutidae; genus Yponomeuta; species Yponomeuta evonymella. The sequence continues at coordinate 12,976,937 of OZ018349.1, forward strand.
AAGCAAGGCCGCTCGCCTCGTCAGCTGCGCTCGCCCAGAGGTCGCCGAAAGAGATGCAGCTTGGCAGGCCTTAACGTTCGACGGTTTAGTACTGATTCCATACTTGGCTCTGACTCAGGGTCCATTTATGAACGCACTAGTTTAAATATAGGACGACGATTGAGCCGAGATGTCAGTTGTCTGACAAACTCGCCGCCTGACATAAACACTCGTCTTCGCACCCCATCGCCAATGGTTCGTCGCGCAGAAGGATCGTCTACTAGGTCTTACCAAGATGTGTCAGACAGAACGGATCCACGGATGGAAATAAACGGTGGAACATCCCATGCGAGTGTCGAGATCTTAGTATCGCATGACTCAGATGTGCCACCGGTGCCACCGTATCCTAGAATGATACCGACAGGGGCTAGGCATGATAGGAGTAGGGAGTCTGAGGTAGAGCTCATACGATTATGGCGTAGTTCCGAACATGAAGTTCGGGAAGCGCTTTTAGCAACTCTCCAAGAGCGACAGGACAGTCTCAATCCAGACCAAGATCCCGGATGAAAGGGGAAAGCAGCTGTCGTTCTGGAAAAGATTTGCTCTTTAGAGAATCACTTAGTATCATTGGTCTGTTCGGGCGCGTTGCGTGTAAAGGTGAGACTACAACGGTTTATGTCATTCATTAAGTGCCTTCTTTACATTGTTTGACGCAAATACTTTTACTGTCTAGACAGAAATCGGTGTTCATTGTCAGCTGTATATTTCCTGTGAAATTGCCTTATATATTTCATTCATCATATTGATTTCTACTTACGCGTCAAACAATCTAAATTACGGTACGGTCACACTAGGTAATAAAATGATATTTACGTCCAAAATAAAAGAGTATAGTTGAGGGTTTTCTTAGCTATTAATAAATTGTCTGTTTATACTTAAAATTATAAAGACGTAGCAGTGACCAGGAGTTTCAAGTGCTTTATCGTATAGTGTAGTTCGATGGTAGATGAATAAATTCTTTAAAAATTAAAAATTAAATTTTAATCCAAGCATATTATTACATAACACAACTATGAATCGTAGGTATCGTATAAATGTTGACAAGAACAAAGTGTTCCTAATGTTTAGTGTACTTTCTGAAGGTATTCTACGTTGTTTGTTTCCATTATCATGATAAAGAGATTGTTTTTATTAAAGTCACTTTTCATGTGCCCAGATAAATAAAAATTTGGCAGACATTAGGTAAGTAGGTACTGCTAACACTATTTTACTGACTACTTAAACAAGTGTCTCAACAAAGATCTGTGAACTATTAAAAATACTGCCAAACTTATCTCATAATATATGTCTAGGTATTCAACACCACGTCTTTCTAGTCTCGCACCCTAGACCTTAGTTTAGATTTTCTCCTAAAATTCTAACTCTATCTATAACACAATGATTTTATCGCTTTCGGTGGTTGAAATATTTTGTTCTGCTCTACTTATCTATAAATATACTATGCTATTTATATCATACTAAGTATTTATCATTATTTTATTATAATATTAGAAAGGCGTAATAAATCCTAATTCGTAAGTATTTGAAGTGAATAGATCAATCTAATATAATACTTAAGCCTAAACCTATACCTAAACTATGGTCACCGCGAATTTTTCATTTTGGATGTTCCCGGATACGAATAGAGGAATCCCTAAGCTTCTCTTATTAATCGTTCGACATACTTAAATTTCATTTCCAAACTATACCTACCTAGATAAATACATTGTTAAAATATGTTACGTGTAATGTAGCGAATGATTTCAAGTATTCAGAATTTTTGGACCAACATGAATATTTCCTTTCGTAGATATACTTACAACAATTCGATTGGATGTGAGTCATCTAGTGATATTTGAAGTCTTATGCATTTCTCTGTCTAATATTTAGCATGATCTATAATTGTAATTAAGTAGATAACATAAAGTAAAATTGTCCGTAGATATTTCTATCGATTTTATCGACTTTTACTACACTAATAGAAGCTTGAAATAAACCACCTTCACTTGACAGGTGATCAATCTTTAATTTTTGTGATAATATCACCCGTTATAAATAAAGAACATTAATATATAACTCTAGATAATTAAATACTTCTCTGGTTTTCTTTAGAATTGATTAAGGTGCAATACCTTATATTGAATTCACTGCCTAACTAATAATGGTAATTTAGTTTAAGTGGAGTACCTATGAGTATGGTCGAAAACTGATCATTCTTTATATTGTTGTCGTAAAATTGTCCGTGACATAACTGAGTGGACTCTTATATTTAAGATCTTATTATGATTGACTGCGGTAGGTACTCTTCCATAATCATAACAAACTATAATGTGAAACATTGTTCCGAAAGTTTCAACAGTAAGTAGGTAGTTGAATAAATTAACTTACTTAAAAGTACAATTGAAGAATACAGTACGAAACGCCAATTTAATTATTAGCAATGTACCTTTGAAAGGTAGAATAGACATTTTATCTGTAATATGAATGTAAATACTCGTAATAACTAAAATAAATTTATTGATAAAATTAAATGATAAATATATATGTATGCGTTCTTAGAACCTATGAAGTGCATTTAAAGATCAGTGAATAATGAATCATTCGTTCGGAGTACATAATAGTAAAAAAAATGTGGTTAAATCGGTATGTGCTAGAATTTAGGTATTACTTGTCTTTAAATGAACGCTATCAATGATATAGTTAAGTTGAACAAATAAATTATTTGTGCCAAAATTGTTTCTTTTATTTAAGAAATAATCTCTAACCATTTAGGGCTAATTACGTGGGATTGATTATGACTAGTGATTTATTACTAATTGTCACTTTATGAAACACTCTGATGTTTTATTTTTTGTACGAGAACTCAACCATGATCACGCTTACACCCCAGGCCTTAAGGAGTTCCGAGACGATATTTTTCAGACGTTTCTTCGTCACGTCCACAGTAACAGCCTCTGTCAGAAACTCTAAACACAAAAATATATCATTAACCAAACCCCGCTGCTCGTTACCGCGATAAACGTCTTTATCTTCCAATCGACTAGCGTCACCACGCCTTATTACACTGCGTAAATCAAGATGTCGCTACGCGATAGGGTGAGATAAGTACGTTTATTACGATAAAGTGCAGCAGGGGTTAATATTGAATAAGTTAACAGGGAATAAAATTTCAAAGTTGAATAGAACTTTTTGCTTTAGTTTTTAATTGTAACTGGCCACTAAATAAGTGACAAGAACAAGAACACAGTTATTGTTACATTACTTAAGCAACTGTCAAAAAATTCAAAATGGAGGATGTCCCGTTTTCTTGACAATTTGTATGGGAAAAGCACAATATTTGTAATCACAGAGAAAATAATCGGTACGTTTTAATTATTATGTTTGTAATTATATAAACCCCAGAGATACGTGTAGTGTCTTTTCCAAAAATTCCAAAAAAATATTTCTATGCAGGTAAATACAAATAATACATTGTTTTACTTCATTTACAAGTGCAGCAATAATAGCTGGCCATACATTTGCTAAATGGGTTGAATCATTCATATCAGGGCTTGCATTTCTCGTTTTTAGTTAGTTTTAGGTTCAACAGTCTAGGTAGGTACTTAAACACTGCCTCCGTTTTTAACGAGTGTGAAAGATGCGGACCTGGGCCTAGATTCTGTTAATGCATTGTAGTAACATGACAACTGCATGAACATGGCGGTTTTCATTTCATGGCTGCTTTAAGTCTACGCGGGCACACCCATCAAACCTTCTAGGCGTCAATGGTACGAAAAAACACGTCACGTGACCCGACAGTGTACCTGTCATTATACTACAATGCACTAACAGAATCGAGGCCCTGAACACGAGCTAAACATACTAGTCCTCCGTTTCGGCTCTGCCGGAAACAATACGCACTTCTACTGCTGAACGAATTTGTAGTTTTTAACACACAGTTAGACCTTGTCCTTTTGGCATGTACCTACCTATTTATATACGAATTACATTCAACGCGTGGATTTGCATAACAGGAATACAGAAGTAATAAGAATACATCTTCCGATTGAATAATACTGTAATAAAAAACATAATTATCCATATTAAGTTCCCTGATCTAAACCAGTTAAGAAATGTTAGATTTATCCAGTATTTACTTATTTTTTCGTAGCTCTAGACGTGCTTTTTTATAGATAATGTTGTTTGTGCCACGGTTTATTATTTTGATGTGCGCCTTGACTTCGTATAATTATGTCTCGTCCTTGTACTGTTATTGGAATACTGGATGCCCGTATAAATTGTTCTCTAGTATAACACCGTACACAGTGGTTAGAGGTGACATGAGAGATTCTGCTTTGAAGATACGAGGTAAGTTGCGTGACATAACATTAAGTATAAACGCGGATCTATACTACATAGGTGTTTCACTACCTCCGAGAGAACAGGAGTATAAGCAATAAAGAGGCTATGGAAAATTTGAATGTCGGATGTATTTCACTGTGGTGAGAGTAAATACTCTCATTTACTATTTTAGGTGTACTGTTTTGGTTGCCATAGCACACGGTATCCTAGTTTGGGACCAAGACCAGTGATCGTGTTGTGTATAAGTTTCTTATTGTTTATTTATTTATCTCTTACCCACTTGTCGTCAGATTGTGAACCAATAAGCATATGGAGCATTAGTCGAAACGGAAAGACACACCCTGACCAATCTACTGGAAAGAAGATGAATGATGCTATACGTTTTAAAGAGAACATATCTATGAGTATAAATAGCTCACTTTGCGCACAAGATAAAGAGAACATACATAGTTCAGTTGACAATGAAATGCTTACAAAATTTTCGTATTTGTCCAGCGAAGGCTACCAAGAATTGTTGGGTATTGGCAGAAGGCTTAAAGAGGCGTTTCCTGATTTGTTACGTATGCTAGATAACAATAGCTATGAATTCATATCGGCGAGTAGTCATTCAGTACACGATAGCGCCAAAGCTTTTGTGTATGGACTTACAGAAGGCAAAGAGCTGACTATTACGGAGGACGACTCTGTCACAATGGTAAACAACTATTTCTTTACAAAATTAAATAAACGTGCCATAAAATGAGAATTGTAGGGAATTTTTTAAATTTGTTAGTTTGATATAAGAAAGTCTTATTTACGGTAAATTTAAGTCACGTTATGGGATATTTTCTTTAGGGATTTATGTTACAAGCAACACATGTTATATGAAAATTACGAGGCCATTTGTTGTTATTTGATGAGATTCAACTAATAACAACAAATGGCCACAAGACTGTCGCCAAATTGTGTATAGTTGGTACATTTAATTACTTCATTAATAAATTAGTTAACATTATGAAGTTGCAAAGCGTAGCTCAACGTTTTTAAAACTTCGGTGTGGATACCTGTGTTGTGAATATATATATAAATGTGACGAATAATCTTCTTCCAGCCATACCAAGAGTGCAAACGATACATCAACGAAGTTTTCTTAAACAGACAAACCTACGACGAAGTTACAAAGTTCATGCTCAAAAGCACGGACTATCAAGTTGTGAGTAAAAATAATTAACACTTGCCTGAGTAGTACGACGACGCCAGTCGCGCATTTGAAATGTCAAAAGTCGCGACTTTCCAGTACATTAACTGTCAAATTCTGACATTTGAACGCCACAAAACGCGTGACTCGCGGCATCGTACTACCCATGCTGATCAGCATTTATCTATTAAGCTAGAGTGAATATTAAGTTTTACTTAACCTTAATAATTAATATAGGTACTCTTATTTCATTTTATTTTGTTTATTTATCTTCAAGTTACCTTTAATTCTGCTGCGGGGTATATACCATATCATAGTAAAGGCGATATTGACAACAGACCCGTTATTAATTATTTATTTAACAATTAATATTTTCACCAATACGATAGATAGATAAAAAATTTATTTACATAATAATTTATTTACATAAGAGTGTGTACTCGTACACACGCGTACACAAAGCATAAACTCATCTAATTACATTGATCAGCACAAGTAAAACATAGTACAAAACGAAAGCACACATGAAGAGCAAAAGCATTGAGATTTGTAATACACGGTACGGTATTTTGCTAGGGATATGCCTCGTTGTACTAACACAATCAATTGTAAGCTACTAATTAGCGGGCGTATCCTCAAAGACAAAATTTCCCTGGTCGGCTGGTTAGAAACATAACCGTACTCAATCACGCACGCACGCACACACATACGCACACACATACATATATACACACACATACACACACACACACACACACACATTTTATTTTATTAAGTTTTATTTTATAATATTTGGTAAACAGTTGATCGTTAACTTGTATTGAAGTCAATTTAGATACAGTCAATGTACGTAGTCTAAGATTTAGTTAGATAACGAATTAAAATATTTTGTATTTTTTATACATATATTCAATTTAAGAAATTCAATATTAGTTACTTCCATAAAATTATTATTTTCATAAACACGAATGGTCGACTAAATGTTAAGTTACTGCTATAAGTGGGTATTCTCCTTTTATTAGTTTTAAAAGAACTGCATCTGTGTAGAAAAAAGAATATTCTTTCTATGTATCTATCTACAGATATTGCTACTGAGACTATGTAAAGTTCGCCCAGAAGACCATAGAAGTACACTTGATAGCTCATCAACCTTTACCGTCCCAAATTAGACTAATTAGCCTAGACTGCACGCAAGTAAATGTTAATGTCTGGCCGACTGTAAAAAGGTATATTATTAGCTATACACAAATACTTAACAAGCATATCATATGGGTAACTCTGCAATAACGAATTGCTGACTTCATAGTTTGGTTTCAGGCAAAGGACAGAATCCAAAGACGCAGCGGTTTCAGCTTTATCCTTACCAACCAAGATATACAAAACCTATATGATCTGTGTCGCTACTTCTGGTCAGGGATCAGCAATAAGCAAAGTCCTTGGTGCGCTCTGTTCACATCCGAAGACCTCAAAGTGCTAGAATACAATGACGACTTAATACACTATTACAGAAATGGCTACGGCAATCCTATGCATCATCAATTGGCCAAGCCGGCATTGAACGGCCTCTTGACAAGTTTCCAACTAGCGAAAGAGGGCAGAGGAAAAAAAGTAGTGTCTTATTTCACTCACGTAACCATGATGGATATGATTTATTCGGCGCTAGGCATATTCAAGGATAATAGTCCGCTCAATGGGCTGAACAGGGTTCCAGCAAGAAAATGGCGAAGCAGCTATCATTCGAGTTTTTCTTCTAACCTAATGGCTGTTCTAAATAGGTAAGAAACTTGCCCAGATTTTTTATGCTCTGCAGTGTAAGCAGATCTTATTACAAAAAATAAACAGTTATTTGTACTTTTATAATTAATTGCCATATTAATTTAAAAGTAGAGGCAAAATAAACCGCTACGAAATCACTAAACGGGTGCTAACACAGGCTGACATTTGTTAACACATATAAGCCCACTGTACCCATTTAAAAACATTTGCTTGAGTGTATTAGATTTTTTTATTTTACAACGAATAGGCCCTAAAAGGCGCTCCGGTTTCCTGTGATTAATAAAAAAAATACACAGTAATTTTATTAGGAGGCTCAATTTTTAACTTTCAGCATACTGGTGACACGCCGAAGTTAAAGTGATTTGCTCAAAATGGTTGTTTACATTAAGCAGCCTACGTAAGCCCCACTGTAGGGCAAATGCCTTCTCTCAGGGAGAGAGTATGGGCTTAATCACCACGCGTGCCCACCGCAGATTGGCGATTTCAAGCGCTGAGGTATGGGAAGAGCTCAGGCACTCAGATTTCCTCACGATGTTTTCCTTCACAGCGAGTGGTATTGCTACTATAACTTCACAAATGTACATAACTTAAAAAACAAAGTCATAGGTGATCACATACATGCCTGCACTGGGAATCGAATCGGGCTCTCTCGCTTCCGAGTTCAATGTTCTACCCACTAGGCTACCATCGCTGTGGTTGTTTATTAGTCATTATTTCTTTGTATGGTTTACTTACCTAATATCTTCACTTATCAAATGTTACTTGAGACCACGTTTTATAACGGGCGTCTTTTTAATTTTCAGATGTAAAAGCAACGGAAAGACCGAGTACAGTGTTGTATTTTACCTAAACGAAAAACTTTTGACGCTTTTATGTGACGATGGAATATGTACGTGGGAGGAGTTTGTTACAATGATGATGCCTTTCAGTAATGCAACTCTTGATGTGTGTTAGCAAAAATAAATTTAATACAGTGACAATATTATTAAATTTAAATACCTTACTTACGAATAAAAATAAACTATAACTTTTTCATACTATAACTTTCGTAAGCTTCCGTATAAATATTGTATTGTATGAATGACATTTAAGATTTCTACAATAATGAAGGATGCGTATGAACGTTATGCCGGATACGCTTTAACCAAGCGTTTTATTTTGTCAGAAGAGACCGATCTCATTTTACCCTTTTTTTGTGATTATTTTTTATTAAACATTTTGCACCTTACCCGACAGGTAACCGAAAAAGTACCTATGAGGAAAAAATTGCTGGGTTTGGAACACCTATTAAGTAAATGTATATTGCTTATGTAGTGCATTTTGAATGTAAAAAACTATACAACAATTAAATTTGGTGTAGAATAAAAAATGCATAAATGAATGAATTCTAAGCATGGTAATCAGTGGAATAAAAAAAAAGTTTTATACTACAACATTAGAAATGTTATCCAAACGAATAAAAAAAATTGTTATGAGATTTTGAAGATAATTTAAACAAAATTGATGATTATTGTGAGAATTTTTTTATGTTGTATATTAGTAGAGTTATTTCTTATTTCTCTGTTTTTAGTGCTGTAGTGATGAAGTCAGTTTTTAGTTTTTATGTAAAAAATATAGGTATATTTTGCGATTTCTTGTGAATATCATCACGAGTCACTATAAAAAGTAACCAAATCGATCTCTCCAGGATCCCATCATCAGATCCTGACTTGGTGACTATCGGACTACCCTCCCTGTGAAGTCTACCCTTTCAAACAAAAAAAGAATTTTCCAAATTTGTCCACGCGTCTTCGAGTAATCAGGGAACATACATAAAAAATATAAAGATCCTGACGAATTGAACCTCCTCCTTTTTTAAAGTCATTCATTATTTTTTTTAAAATGTTAGGCGGCTCGCGTCTCCCCCGAGCCCCCTCCCAAGGTTGAACAACATTTTCCCTACAGACTGGACTACTTTCAATTGGGTATTTGACAAAATATCAAATGAGTTACTTTTAAAACGGAATTTTGTATGAAAATACTAGCTTATGACGTCACATATCAGAGCTTTCTTTTTATGTTTAATCTATTTAAAAATTGTAATAACTAGTAATTGACTAAAAGAGATACATATTCCGAGATATTTTGTAATTTTTGTTTTAATCGAGCATATGAAATAATTTATTGTTGATCGTGTCAAATACCGTATTGCATTCATTAATACGTTTTAACCTGTTAGATTATGACCTTGAAAAGAACAACTAAAAACCCTTGTTATGGTGGTTCCTTTGGATCATTTAGAATTCTACAGATTAATATCGTTACAACGATATGAAAACGTATTATTGAACGTTGAGGAGGATAGGAGTTGATTCGCTGAAATCCTTTTTTGTTAGGTCTTTTAAAAAATAATAATAATATGTCTTTTTTATATTTTGGCAATTGTGTCAAAATTACTAACCTGTGGTGAAAGTGGTAGAAACAGAAAAGAAGCAAATATTTGTCGTCTAAGTTAATTCTGAACTCTTTAGAATTAAGTCTAAAATGAACATAAGTTTATTGATTTTAGTGTTACTGATCTTTCCCAATGCCTTGAGTTCTATAATAGTCTCATTCCCATTTCTCAGTGTCAATAGAATGGTGATGATAGGTGAAGTGGAATCCTTACAACAAATCATTTCAGCATTTTTTTTTCAACGCTCCCTTTTCCGCGTATCTTTACGCAAATTGTATAAGAGTGACACGGGAAGTGCAGTGAATTTTTACCGCAAGTGCGCGTATTCCCTCTTATTATTTCTGTGGTACACATACGTAAAAACCGGCCAAGTGCATGTCGGGCCACGCGCAGTGTAGAGTTCCGTACACAGAACAGATTCCTATGTTCTGTGGTTCCGTAGAAGGAGGAGATTTTGTAAGAAAGAAAGAAAGAAAGAAAGAAAGAAAGAAAGAAAGAAAGAAGACATTTATTTAAATTGTCACAGAAACACAAACTAAACACGAAGGTACACAAACAAAATACACAAACATTTTACATGCTTTCCAGGACTAAGAACTTCATCAAAGTAATTTTCAATGGAATTTGTAAAAAGATTTCCTTTTATAGGATGGTCGCATAATATTACTCCTTAAATTGTAAGGCCTACTTAGTCGTGATAGTTTTCCTTTTAAGTTCGTTATTATGTGCTCTGTCCTGATCTTTTTCACATTTCTACACCGTTTAACCGGGGTTGGGGGTCGACGCCCTATTCTAACAAAAAATTGCGCTTTAAAGCTTATTATTTCGCAAACGGGTCCCCAAATCGAAAAACGGTTTCCCTACAGTAACAATATTTTAAGACGAGCAATCTAACGATACCCTACACTATGGTGCAGGCGAGAAAAAAATTTGGATCCCTAATTTAGGGTGTAGGGGTGTATCCTACCCAAAAAAAAAATTAAAATCTTATCCTATCGTTTTCTGAGGGTGATTAATATGCACATCTATGCCAATTTTCAGCTTTCTAATATATGTCATCTCTATGTTTAGCTACGGACAGACAGACGGACGGACATAGCGAAACTGTAAGGGCTCCTTGTTGACGGGTTTTTTTTTCAAGCCTATAACATGCTATTTTATGGAAAAAGCTGTACAGTCGACAGCACATAAACCTTTACATACGTGCACTCTGATCAGTTACGTACAGGACGTCTTTGCAACAAAAATGCTGAGACCTGCAGCTGTCGACTGTACAATATTTCAAGATAGCGTTTTTTTCGTTCAAAATCAGACGTAAAACATATATAAACCGTCCCAGCAAGCACTCTTCATTGAGCAAAGGTTTGCAACACAAAACTTGATTAGGGCGTTTCCTCGACTAACCCTCGCTTTCTCGTACACTAAAGGTTAATCTACTGTTAACAGCTGTCAGTTGGCTAGAGTGCCAGCTGTGAAACGTGAAGCTGTAAAAAAACACGTGACAGCTGTCAAGAGTAACATTTTAGCAGGAAATCAAGGCCGAGGTCTCATTGATATGTACTATGGAAATAATAATTTAAGATAATCCGCGTAGTCCCGATATGCGCCTACAAAACAAAAACCAGAAATTGGATCATGTAGAGCTTGAACCCTGATATTTTTAGGTGAAAAGTGTTACAACGGCTTGGGATGCGTGGCACTCTCTCCAGAGTGGTATAATGACAAGTGTCGGCCATACAACATGTTTCCAGCTGAAAGGCACATTATCAATACAAACTTTTTGATCTGGAAATCATACGACAACGTATGTAACAGAAACAAAATACTTTTAATCAAAGAGCAGTTCAGTTTTTTATTTCTTTATTTTTTAAGGGAACCGATATTTTTGCAAAGTTTAATAATCGTTGGATCAAAAGTTATTCGTTATCAATAATATAATATATAAAATCAATATATAAAGTAACAAACACTTAGGTAAGCCGCGTTTTCACTATCTTAGTACGTTTGGACAGATCCATCTTAGTTACTAAAAACTGTAGTTCACTCGAATGGTGGTGTACACACATCTTAGTGAATTCAGATATTTGCTTTAGTTTATAGGCGTTTCATTGCAAACGGTGTCGTTCCTCGTGCCAAAAATGACTAAACATCTACTGCTACGATAAATAAAAGCCGAATAAAATATGTTTATTATTGAAGTTCAACAATAAAATTATAAAACGGAAAAAAGAAAGGAAAAAAATTTTTCGTCAGAGAAATGGAAACCAAACATTACACAAATCTTCCACAGCTTCATAAAACTCGAAAAATATCAACGTTTCACTGCCACTTCACTTTTTCTTACGAAACGCTGAAGTTCCTACTATATATTGGCGCCATCTTGTTTTGGCGATGTCATCTTAGTTAACTAATCCCCGGTTTCTCGTAAACTAACAAGCTGTTAATCGACTGTTAACAGCTGTCAGTGGTTTTTTTGTATGCACTTTGGTTAACAGCTGTTAACAGTAGATTAACAGCGTTAACACGCTAACGTGTACGAGAAACTGAGGGTAAGACGAGTAAAGGGAGTGAACAAAAAATGGCCGTTTTCATCCGAGTGTTTTTTTTGTACTAATATCGCCGGTGTACACTATTTGAGTAGCTTCCCAGTAGCAAAAATTGGTCACTCGGCCCGAGTGTACAAAGATCATGAAAACGCGGCTTTAATTATTTACAATATTAAGATACTTTTTATGACAGCCTGACCGGCATCTCCTCTGACAGCGAATTCTGAATTGACTCTGCCCCTATATTACGCATACCAAATTCTGAGCGACACCAATCATCCAACTTTCAAATTCCATACTAATTTATTACTATCACAAACGTCAGGATTCCGGCAGCATTTGATGGGCATAATAAGGCCTGCCTATGTTCGTATGTCCGTTCACAATAGGCCTACTGAAGATAGCTGCATAAATTGCATGGAAGGAATGCAAAATTTATGGCAAAACCCCTCATGGTTATGAAAACCACGAAGGAGGCCTATGTCCTGCAGTGGGCGTCAAATGGCTGATGATGATGATGATGATGAATGTAAAATAATAACTATCAGTAGCCATGAATTTTTTGTTCAATAGCCCTCGCCCCCCGCGCCGCGCAACTACTCCGGTGGGCATGTCCTTGTGTATTTGTATGAAGGTATACAGGTAAATGGCTAAATTGCCTGACCCAAGTGGTCAGGCTTCATCAGGCAAATTAAGTAAATAAATAATAGCGGTTGCAGCGCAGCGGAAGACTTTACGACAAAAATGCAAAGGTTGACCTGCTTTAGACTGTACCAAAGACTTTGTTTTCTAAGTTAATACATTTGTCAAGTTGCAGTAGCAATACCACTCACTAACTGTGAAGGAAAACATCGTGAGGAAACCTGAGTTTCTGAGGTGTTCACATACCTCAGCAATTGAAATTGCCAATCCACGATGGGTTCTTGTGGTAATTAAGCCCCTGCTTTTTCTCTGAGAGAAGGCCTGTGCCCCACAGTGGGAGGTATATAGGCTATAAAGAATAAAATACTTACCTACTAAATCACTTGGAATGTGTTAACAAGCCATAAAAAAACAACCTTAGCATGTGTAAAAACCTGTTATTGGTTCTGACTTTCATTGTCTCAATTTGGTAAATGCCTCTCGAATAAGCTGTTCGTTTTTCCAAGAAACAATAAAAAAAATAAGAAAAAGTCTTTATCTTAGGGTTACTATATGCAGAATTATGTGCGGCTTTTCTTGCGGCTGGATTATAGAAAACTGAAAACTCTGCGACTGGTAACTCTCCCTACATTTCAGAAAATCAAGCCGGAAATAATTAGCGTTACTTACCTGGAAAATTATGATATTCATAGACCCATAAAACTGTTGGTTCACGATTTTACCAGCAATGGCTACGCTAAATGGATAGAAGTGAGTATTGTAAATTGCGTATTGTACGTTACGTACGTTAAGGGGTGGGCTAAGGCGACACCTATAAAAAAAATCATATCTTATTTAACAGATCGCATTTTCAAAAAGTGTCTATATAATCTCTCCATCATGTTAACAGTGATTGTTAGGACCCAAGACAGAGAACCTCACGAACCTGGGACTAGATAGCGATTATGCCAAATACGGCCGTTTTTGGCCGTATATGGTCCTAGGTTATTTGCCCCAGGCTCACGGCAGTGGGTCCTTAAAGTCACTACTAACATGATTTAGAGATTATACAGACACTTTTTGAAAATTCGCTCTGTAATAAAAATAACCAACAACCCGACTGCTGAAGTTACTAAACAAGCGGGACCATCGCAACGAGACATACACAAGGTTAAATTTGGGTCCCACCTGCTTAGTAGTTAATGTTCAGCAGTCGGGTTTTTGGTTATTTTAAATTAAGTCTTTTAGTGTTTTTTTTTTTTATTGGATTTATGCTGATTTAATTAGCTTATGACACTCGGGCAAACACGACGAATCGATTGAGATCTTATTTGTCAAAGGTCAGACATTGGTTAAGGAGTTATGTATGCATACATACATACGAGCCAAACACATTACCCTCCTTTTGAGTTCCACCGCAGTCTGGTAAAAATTATAAGTATGATTTTTTTTCTCGGTAGCTCTAGTGGAGCCCCTTAAGCTAACCAAGAGTCATATAAGCCCTAGCTCGATTTGAAAAGAGTGCATACCTGACAAGAATTTCTTGATACCTGAGTTAATAAAGCGAAAATTATAGCTTGGAAGAGCGAACAGGGGTAATTACGTATGTATGTATGTATGTATATAATATACTACTAGACTGGAAACAACACAGATGTAACAACTTTATCCCATACATTACATAAATTCACGCCTGTATACTGAAGGGGTAGGCAGAGACATGGGTTTGACACTTGCCACGATCCTGACAAACCTTCATTAGTTGCTGCATGCGCGCAGGCCGGTTTCAGTTACTATTTTCACGGTTTGAGTTTTATCTTGCCCTTCCAATACTTAATAAAACTGAATTTTAACGGATTACTCGTTTTACTTTTGAATTTTTTGGTTTGAATTTTACTCGTTTACTTTTCCATTTCACAATTTTCCGTCTACCGAGACCAGGGCACTCGCAAAAGTATCGAAACGTCGAAAAATTAAAAAGTGAACGAGCAAATATCCGTTAAAATTCAATTTTATTATGTCTAGTTCTCGCCTCAGAAAATACAATGCTTCCAATACTTCCAATTATGTTTCAATAAAACTAATTTACCACCCCTGTGCTTAAGACTTAATCTTTCCTTAAAGGCACTATCAGCAGCTTTCTTTGCCTTTCCGACGAACGTGACTGTTATATCAGTAGACTGGAGCCCTGGAGCCGAGCCTCCTTACCTTCAAGCGGTGTCCAATGCAAGACTGGTTGCTCTGGAGATTATCCAATTCTTAAAAACGTGTCAAGTAAGTGAATTATTTTTGTTACCAGCCTATATCTGCGTCGGTCGAGCGGCATGATTTTAATCTTAATTTAACTAAGGGCGCTTATACGGGCGGCACGTGTGCCAACTGCAGTTGTATACGAGCTGACGCTGATAACTGACGCTGACATGTCGTCGAGGCGCGTCGATGGCTGCCGTCGGAACACGTCGACAGCTGCAGTTGACACCTGTGCCGCCCGTGTATAAGCGCCCTAAATTAGAGACTTCAATACAAATGCAAAAAAGCCTGTTGCCGTGTTTTGCTCGTGCGCTCTTACTGCAATACAGGATTACCTCCATAATGCGCAATTCTGCCCTACTACAAAACCCTAATTAGAGGTTGTGTTCTAGAACAACTTTTATAAGATAATTTTTAGACTAATATTTTTCAAGGCGACTAAGGAAATAAATTACCAGTAGACGGGCAGCAGCGTCTTTCTGAGATTCCAACCATACTGCGATCGCCAACCCGCCTGCCAAGCGTGGCGATTATGGCAAATCCCCCTCATGGTTATGAAAACCTATGGCCTGCAGTGGGCGTCAAATGGCTGATGATGACGATAACGATATTTTTCAAAATGTCCGGGTTTACATCAATCACAGTCTTTCCGTGTTTTTCCGTGTTTATGATGTCCTTATCTGGTTATCCCTGAAGGTAGCTTGGGACCATTTTAGGGGGCAAGTGATTGGGTTGTGTGGTTGGCATAAATTGTGTAATATTTATTACCGCAACCGCCTCGGTGTTTATTGTCGTATCTATAACAAATAATGTACTTCCTTTTACTTTTCCTTTCCAACCAGGAGGAGATAGGCATTACCTCAAATGACGTCCATGGCATTGGGCACGGGCTGGGTGCCCATATCCTGGGATACGTGGGTAAGCTGTGTCGCCTCGGCAGGATTACTGGGCTTGATCCTTCTGGCCCTTACTTCAGAAATATGCCCGCTCAAGTGAGACTTGACGCCGAAGACGCTGAATTTGTTGAAGTTGTGCACACTGATTTGGTTTCGGGTGAGTGTTTCTTTGAGAGATTTGAATCACTACTTTCATAACACTGATATTGGATAGGTATGTGTGTTAGTCTGTTTAACCCCCTATTCCTCGAATGCGTTAATCCGTTTATCTACTTTTGGCCGCTGGCAGCTCACAGTTGGCCAAACCGCATACATAAAACCAACTGACAACTGTTAACAGTAAATTAGCTGACTTATTGTTTGTGAACGAGAAACCAGGGAAGATAGTACGGCTAGTACGGAAAGTACGGGTAATTTTAGCCTTGCAGGCATTTAGTAAAATGCAGTAAAGAGAGAGCAGATTCTTTACATAGAAGAAGAAATAGATAGATAGATAGAGAATACCTTATTGCACAACCAGGAGAGAGAATTACAAATAGTTAATATAGCAGAAGTCATCATTCAGCCACAAGAAGTCCACTGTTGGACATAGGCCTCCTTCATGGATTTCCAAAAAGACCGGTTGGAAGCAGCCTGCATCCAGCGCCTTCCTGCCACTTGGATGAGGTCATCTGTCCATCTTGTGGCTGGTCGTCCTACGCTGCGCTTGCCTATACATAACAATAACCCACCACTTTATTTCCTGGACCAAATACAGTTTTATTAAAATAAAAAAAAATAAAAACACTAAAATGTTTTTATTCAAAGAAACTGCAACTTAATGAACGTTACAAGTTAAACTAGGCGTTCATTTCAAAATGCAGATCATTCTGTAGAAAAAATGGACAAATAAAAATTCTTAATTAATAGAGTTTACAATATTATTACAATAACTATAACTCATGCATTAACTGGCTTTAATTCCAGACGTCTTTATGACAAAGAATAATATTATATGATATAGTAGCTTTTTGGCACAGAACTAGAGTGTGCTGTACACATTTGAACCGCGTTTCTGGCAGGGTTATTAAATTTTTAGGTATCTTATTATTTATTTGGTATTACTTCCAACCCAATCCATCAGTAGATCTTCATCCACTACTATACTGCACACAATAAATGCATATGCCGGCCATCTTTATCAAACTACTTGCCACCGGCATACGTAGTACGTAATAGTTGTTATTTATTATCAACAGCCAATACTTTTCTTTCTTATCACGTTTTCCAATCACAGGTTTTCCTGAAACTGTGTAGTCTAGATGTCGAAGTCGGTACAGTCTCTGAAACGATATACCTAAACTTGTTTTTACTTGAAAGAGAGATATGCTGGAACTATTGTGGGATGGACTGTTGTTGACTGTACCTTGTAAATAAAAATATCTTGCAACCAGCTGCTTCATACGCTGGGGATTCGCATAATATTTATTGTGACACCACGGGAAAGCAATGTTGCAGTAAAATGCAACCTATATTTTCAATCATTAGGTAAGGTCTCTGAGTACCAGATTTCACCCAGAAGTTGTGCGTAACGAATTGAAGAAATTGGTTAGCAGGAAACTCCTTCGAATCTTCTTGTAAGGAGTGCGCTGCTTAGCTTACAGCCTTATCACAGTAGCCATAGACATACCACTCAAAGACAGAGTTCGAACAAAATTACGCTCAAAAGCTATATGACACGCACACATTAACGTAACATGTGTGTGCAGCAGATTGTAGTAATTGACGTTCGCAGACGCGCACACACAGTGCAACACTGACAACCGGCTACGCTAAGAATTACAATTTGGCTACCAATTTGTTGCCTCACTTTAGCATGGAATAATTATGACAGTAGCGATATGCGAGCGTGTTTCCAGCAAAGAGATTAGCGAACGTTAATGCAGCGATCTCGCCACGGGTACACCGCGTCATGGACGACACTTGCATACAGTCGACAGCATATCAACCTTTACACAAATGCCCTCTAATGTGGCATTCTTTCAGTTTAGTACAACGTCAGTAAATGCAGTCCCAACTAAGCCGGTGGTTTGCTCACGATTTAGAACTACAACAGTGGCGCTTCTGTTACTCCCAGGAGCCCCTTAAGCATACCACACATTAGAGCAGCAGGCGGCCGCAGTGGCGGGTTGGGGACCCATTCAGATCCTAGATGTTTTACTTTTGTATTGACCGTAACCGTGCTTAGTTATAGGCTTAATCAATCTAACAAAGCTTGGATTTGCCTCTAAATACGCTGCATAAACATCAATATAGAGTACAGGAAGGAATGTCTGATCAAACGTCTAAGCTTCTCAATACTATACTGCGCCGTCATAAGAAAAATCCGGCAAAGTGCGAGTTGGACTAGCGCATGAAGGGTTCCGTACTATTATAAACACAACATAAGATAAAGATTGAGACAAGATAGATTAGGTACATTGAGAACAGCGCCGCTAGATGATGAGCGCTATCTTTAGACAAAGTTTATTGTATGGGAGCGCCCCTTAAATATTTATTTTATTATGTTATAGCGGCAACAGAAATACATCATAATGTGAAAATATAAATGGTCTAGCTATCACGGTTCATGAGGTACAGCCTGGTGACACAGACAGACAGACAGATAGACGAACAGTGGAGTCTTAGTAATAGGGTCCCTAATGAAGTTTCTACCAAAAAATGAAAGTGGAGACAAAAAATATGTTGTGTTTTTAAAATGAAATTATTGGCGGTGCGCAAGAAAACAAACAGTCATATATATTATTTTGCACAAATGAGTGTATCAGATTTGCTCTATCCGAATGTTTATGCAAATTTTTATGAAATTCATATTTTGTATTAAATTAAATAAATTTTGTTTTTGTTAGTAAGAAAATCCAATTAAATACTAAATACTCCAATGAAAGTACGTTTCTGGCTATAAACGAACTTCCAACTTAGTAATTTGTGTAATAATTTATCTGATTCTCCTAATGTCAAAGAATTTTTTTTCTTTGAAAAATTTATCTAACTTTTCTAAACTAAAAAACTACTTACTAACCCAACTCTTAGCAACTATTTTACATGTCAAATACCTAATCTTTTTAAACCAGCGCAACTGCGGCTGGTTTTAATAAGTTGCATTTAAATCATGTGCCTCACTTTCCCCCGAAAAGCTAATAATAATAGGTGAAAAAGATGCTTTTGCCACTTCCGCCTGTTCATTTTCCATTAAACAAACATATTTGTATAGGACTTTATCAGGCTTAAATAATAAAGAGTAGCTTTTCAACTTATCAAACGTGTTTTAATAGTCACATAGACCAAGCGAGAGAGAAACGTCAAAAAACAAAAGGTTGTAACATTGCTATACATATTTTCGCAGGCGCTTCTTAAAACTGGTACTAAAATCTAAACATACCCCCGGGCGTTGAAAATATAATTTTCAACAAACTAACAAAAATCATTTTCGGGGAGAGGACAAATTTTACTGAAGGCACGTCGAAAAGTTCCAGTTGTAGTCTTGACATCCGCCACTCGAATAACGCTGTCAGTACCAGGGTGAACGGCTGTTACGCGGCCCAATCTCCATCTCAATGGAGGAAGGTGGTCCTCCTTCAGAAGAACCAAGGACCCCAACTTAAGTGTGCTTCCGCCACTTTTCCACTTGATCCGCTGCTGCAATTCTGAGACATATTCCTTGCTCCATCTCGCCCAGAAGTGTTGACGGAGTTGTTCAATCCGTTGGAAACGAGTTAAATAATTGGTGGAGTGGTCTTCGTAATTCGGTGTCGGCAGAGCGGTGAGTGGACGACCGATGAGGAAGTGCCCAGGCGTCAACGGCATCAAATCGGTGGGTTCGGATGACAAAGATGTGAGTGGCCGAGAATTTAATATAGCCTCAATTTGAACCAATGTACTATAAAGCTCTTCGTAAGTTAATTTACAATTTCCCAGCACTCTTTGTAAATGAAACTTTGTCGACTTTACACCAGCTTCCCAAAGCCCACCGAAATGTGGACTATAGGCCGGTATGAAGTGAAAACTGATGCCTTCATTAGCAATCTCCTCAGACAAAGAATTACAACTGCCTTTTAAAAATTTGGAAAGATCATTGTGTGCACCCACAAACGAAGTACCATTGTCCGAGTAAATATTAATGGGCTTTCCTCGACGCGACATGAACCTACGTAAGGCTAACAGGTAAGAGTTACTCGTCAAGTCACCCACTAATTCGAGATGGATAGCCTTAGTAGTGAAGCATATGAAAATGGCTATATACACCTTCACAAGTCGACAACCTCGACCTTGACGACTAGCGGACAGCATAGGACCCGCGTAATCTACACCTACATGCTCGAAGGGGTTACCTCCTGGCGAGAGACGCTGACCTGGTAAGTTGCCCATGATAGGAGCTACCACCTGTCCCCTTACACGGCTGCATGTGATACATCTCCGATAACAAGCCTTGGCCAAGGAGCGTCCTCCAATTGGCCAGTACTCTTCCTTAATTGAAGCCAGTAGCAATTGAGGACCTGCGTGCATGTTGTGTTTGTGCTCAAAATAAAATAATAATTTAGTGAATCGATGAGAGGACTGTATTAATAATGGGTGTTTTTTCTCATAGGGAAATGATGAATTTTCTAGACGACCCCCAACACGCATAAGATTATTTTCGTCTAGAAAAACATTGAATTTGAGTAATGGACTCTTTTTTGGTAAATTTTCTTTAGCTAATAAATACTTATATTCTGGAAATGACTCTTGCTGACTTGTCCTGACAATCACCATCATTGCTCGATTTAATTCATCGCAGTTGAGATGTTTTGATGTTGGTGGTTGGTTTTTGCAAGCAAAAATAAAGCGCAGCATGTAAGCAACAATGCGCTTCAATTTTAAAAGGTTTGAAAACCGATCGAACTCAATTAAGTTACTCGTAGTTTCTTTAACGAGTAATGAAGTTTCCGGTCGAACTTCAGGCAGATGCACTGATGAACCCGGAATAATAGGCCAATTAGACATTGCTGTCTTTAAAAAAGCGGGGCCAGTCCACCAGAGATCAAAATTTCGAATCAGCTTGGGGTGAATTCCGCGAGATATTATGTCGGCGGGATTTTGATTCGTTGGGACATGTCGCCATGCGCAATCGGCTGTTTTTTCTGTGATCTCAGCAACTCGAGTGCGAACAAACAGCTGAAGCTTACTAGGAAGCATTTTTATCCATCCCAAGACAATCATGGAGTCAGTCCAGAACGTTACATGTCTGACTCGGGCTCTCAATGAATGAAGGACTTTTTCATAAATACGAACTCCCACTAAAGCGGCACAAAGTTCTAGCCTCGGTATTGTTGTAGGCTTGATGGGGGCAACCCGACTTTTGGCGAGTAACAACCGTACAAGCGGTTCACCCATGCTGCCGTTGCTGCTCACGTAAACACAGGCGCCGTAGGCGCTCTGTGAGGCGTCTGTAAAAATATGAAGGTCTAAAACCTCAGACGCATCGCAGACAACGTGTCTAGGAATCCGTAAGTCATTTAAAAATGGGAGACTTTTAGATAGCTCTGCCCAAGATCGGGCTATCTCTGATGGTAGTTGCTCATCCCAGGACAGCTTTTTTAACCACAAATGTTGCAATAACATCTTTAGTCCGACAACACAGGGTGCTAATAGACCTAATGGGTCGAAAATCTGCGCTATCGTTGAGAGCACACCACGTTTTGTGTTCTCAGTTGAATTTGTCGAGGAAATTGAAAAGCAGAGTGTATCTGAATTTGTTTCCCAACCTAAGCCTAAAGTTTTGCTTGACTGAGCATCCCCGATATTTAAATCAACTGCTGCATCTAGAGGCTCCAACATTAATTGAGGGTCATTTGATTTCCATTTTCTCAATGGCATGCAGGCTGAATCAAGTGCAGCGGTCACCTGTTCACGAATGTTCAAAACTTCGCTGAGACTATCGCCGCCCGTTATAAGATCATCGACATAGAAGTCGTGAGCGATGATCTCGGCAATTTTTTCATCTGAACACTCAACGCTTATTTGCTTAAGGCACCTAGTTGCAAGGAACGGAGCGCTAGCCGTACCATAGGTCACCGTGTTTAACTGGTAAGCTTTAATGGGCTCAGATGTGTCACCGCGCCATAAGATCTGTTGCAGATGTCGATCATCAGGGTGAATTGACACCTGGCGATACATTTTCTCGACATCTGCAGCCAGAATATATTTATGTTGCCTGAACCTGATCAGGATTGACAAAAGGTCATCTTGGACCGTAGGTCCGACCATCTGAATATTATTCAGTGAGACTCCGGTGCTAGTTAGGCTGCTTGCGTTAAAGACCACCCTTAATTTTGTGGTAGTCGAGCTTTCACGTAAAACACCGTGATGTGGAATAAAATATGAATTAGGGTGGAAACCTACTGGCGGAAATTCAGTCATGTGACCCAACTCGCGATACTCCATCATAAAGTCACAATATTTTTGCTGAAATAAGGGTCGGTTTTTGTTTCTGCGCTCAAATGACAACAAACATTGTTTTGCTCGCTGATATGAATCGCTTAACACCTCCGGGTCATCTTTGAGGGGTATTCTGGTGCAAAAACGACCATCGTCAAGACGGGTTGTCGTTTTGACGAAATAATCTTCACATGACTGTTCTTCCTTTGAATAATCTGATGACTTAGGGCAAACCTCATCGAGTTGCCAAAAACGCGTAAGAAGGTTTTGTACGTCATCGGAAGAGTGTGAATCAACCTTTGTAAAATTGCATTTTATTGTTTGAGACAAAGTCGATGCATGACCGCTGTTTATTGGGCCAGAGACGAGCCATCCCAGTCTTGACTCGTGAAGCATCGGCTTTCCATTTCCGAGCTTGATGTGTTGCGACCCTAACAAGTCCCAAAAAACATCAGCACCTAATATCAGGTCTACATCAGCTGGTGTATAAAAGTTAGGGTCAGCTAGGCATAAATCGGACGGAATGTTCAAGTTCGATATGTCTACCTGACGACAGGGCACATTGCCTGTAATTGTGGGTAAAATGAAACATTGTATGTCCAGAGTGAAGTTTTCTTTTAGTGATTTCATAGTCGCCGTGCACCTTCTTCCTATCCGATACGTTGCATTATTGACACCCTGAATTGTTTTTTCGACGCATTCGGTCGGTAAATTCAATCGACGGGACATGGACTCCGTCAAGAGACATGAAGTGCTACCACTATCTAATAAAGCGCGAGCAACATGCTCGTGATTGTTCGCGTCATATAGTTTTACTAACGCGGTTGAAAGCAGCACGTCCTGTCCCTTTTGACTCGAAACATCAACATTTGCCGAAAGCGCCAAATTAGATGGAGTGTCAGTATGTATGGTCGGTTGGGAATTGACCGGCGGCTTGCTGGCGTCATGAATAGGAGATGAAACAGCATTCGCGACCAACTTCGGCTTAATATCCACTACGTGAATAAGCGAGTGATGTTTACGTTTGCAAATTTTACAACCAGGCCTTTTGCAATGGTTTGCGTAGTGGTTTGGACGGAAACAGTTATAACACACCTTGTAGTTTGATAACAATTGTAGCCTTTGGCTATTACTTAAGGAAAGGAACTGTGGACAATTGTTTAAGTTGTGATTACCGTCGCATTTAGGACAGGGTTTGGCAGGCGTAGAAACGTTGGAGCTGCCATTATCCTGCACAGAAACCATGGCTTTTATTTTAGGCTGTAGTTTGTGAGACGAGCTTGCCTGGTTACCGGTCGGGTGACGTGATAATTCCAACGTTTCTATTAAATCTGCGCGATTACGTATGAATTCTAGAAAGGCAGTGATTGTGATTGGCTTATCTTTGTCTAGGCGACCCTTGAGCTCCTCCCATTCGCGATATGTCTTTAAATCAAGCTTATTAGTGAACATATAAATGAGTAGTGTATCCCAGTGCGTCGTGGGTTCGCCTAAGGATTGCAATGCTCGTAAATTCTTATTGATTTGGTCAATTAAGCGTTTTAGTGCTACAGAAGATTCTTTCGTGATGGCTTCAATATTGAAAAGTGCTGCGACATGATTTTGGATGAGAAGGCGTTTGTTATCGAATCTATCACATAGCAGGTTCCAAGCCACAGCATAGTTGGCAGTGGAAAATTCGATTGATTGGATGACCAAGGCAGCAGATCCCTCCAGGGAGGCTCTAAGGTAATGAAATTTATTTATTTCGTCGATTTCATCATTAGAGTGAATAAGACTGGAAAATGTATCGCGAAATTCGAGCCAATTCTCATAGGATCCACTAAACTTTGGCAATTGAATAGTAGGCAACCTGACGAGTTTGTGATTGCTGGCACGAGAAGAACCTTTCTCGCTACCAGAAGGGTTCTTCTTTTCCTCATACAAGGATAAGGTATGTTGTGCTTTTGAAAGCAATTTATAATAATGAGACTCGAACTCAGTTCGTTCGTCTGTTTGTGCATCAATATCCTCCACTATACATTCCAAATCTAATTGTATTTTGTCGTATTGCTCATACAAATATTCTACTTTACCAATTCGCAATTGCAACTCTGTTGCCTGAGAAGAAGTCAACGAAGAAATATCCAAGGTGTCCAGATAAGTAGAAAAGGCAGTTAAACGTCCTTTTATACTGGCTCGTTTTCTGATCAGTTCCTTTTCTTGGGCCATTTTGGGAAACGAGTGGTCTAGTCAACCTGGAATTTTATACAATCAAATATTCAAAAATATGTATGTAAATTTCTGTAAATATTTAGACACTAAAACAAATGCAAAGCTTTGGCTGTAGTTAATATTTATTATACAGGTTTTATGTGACTTAAGGTTGCTATTTATGTACCAACTGAAAATAAATGCCTATAATATGTAAATTTCTGTAAATATTTAGACACTAAAACAAATGCAAAGCTTTGGCTGTAGTTAATATTTATTATACAGGTTTTATGTGACTTAAGGTTGCTATTTATGTACCAACTGAAAATAAATGCCTATAATATGTAAATTTCTGTAAATATTTAGACACTAAAACAAATACAAAGCTTTGGCTGTAGTTAATATTTATTATACAGGTTTTATGTGACTTAAGGTTGCTATTTATGTACCAACTAAAAATAAATGCCTATAATGTGCAAGACTAAATTAAATGAATGCAAAGTTTAGGTAGGAAATAAGAACTAACAGCTAAATTTATGTAGCTTACTAGCTAACTATACTGTTTTAAGTATGATAGTAGCTGAAGTAATACCTGAATACTTTGAATACATGCATAACTTCATTAAAATTAATTATAGGTACTGACGAGAGAAATAATGTAAACAATACTGGCACTAACCTTAGAAATTTACGTTTGTAAAGCTTTATACTACCTGATAAAGAGTGTTGGGTGATAATTATTTTTAAATTCGGCTTAACACTTTTTATTTTAAAGTTCTTCGGGCACTTTTGGAATCCGTGATTGCGTAATTAACCTCCGTGTCCACGTCCACGTTGCGTGCGGCGAATTATTTCACGTATTTTTCTTGTACCTCGATGTTCTTCACAACTAATAGCTGATTCAGGTAATCCTTATCAATCCGGTTCGATCCAGGACCATGTATAGGACTTTATCAGGCTTAAATAATAAAGAGTAGCTTTTCAACTTATCAAACGTGTTTTAATAGTCACATAGACCAAGCGAGAGAGAAACGTCAAAAAACAAAAGGTTGTAACATTGCTATACATATTTTCGCAGGCGCTTCTTAAAACTGGTACTAAAATCTAAACAATATTCGTACTTGCGTTATAATCACAAAACTTTTCAGAAACTAATATTTACCAAAATTAATATTCGTCTTGTTTAATTGTTACATATTCAAGCTAAGCAGATATTTCAGACATGACAATAAATTAAATAAATACCTACTATTTAATTTTTCATTTACGAGAAGTCAAAAGTCAAAGTCAAAAATTTTTATTCACTATAAAAACAAAATGTTTACTGTTAGTTTCACAATTAATAGATTATGCGGAGAAGAAGCTAACAAAGAAACTCCACATTTATTCTTTTCAAAACAGGTTTGCTTAATTAACAGAGTTTTTAACTTAAAGTTACACTACACTAGATAAAATCGTTCCTGTTAACATTATATAAATACCAGACATCCTTGTCTTCCAAATAATCCTTAATATTATAATAGGCCTTTTTTGCAAAGAGTATGCTTAATACATTTTTTAAACTGCGTCGGCGAAGCCGCGTAAATACGATAATCGACCGATACTTACCATACGTAAACAGTTTTAAAGCAAAAGTCGCACGCACGTACTTGACCACGTGGGTGCAAATTATAGAAACGCATTCAAATCGTGTACCTCACTTTCCCCCGAAAACCTAATAATACTAGGCTTCTACCACTTGCGTTCTTTTTCCATAATACTACGATAAAAAGGCACATCTAACACAAGTGCACCTTTTTTCTTTAACAAATATTTACACTGGTTTCCTCCACATAGGCTAACCTAGCGAGTGGACCAGGGTTACACTTACACTTTCTCATGTTACGGGTTGAACTCAGTAGGCTACAAATTTTTGAAATCAATGAACATCCTTTTGTTTCACCTGTTATTTTTAGGCTTACTTTGTAAGCTGCTTAGTAAGAAGCAAATAAAAGAATAAAGTATTAATTAGTAAACAATTTTTGTAGTTACGTCCTTTCAAATTTTTAAAATGTAGACACGTCTTTTCATCTCATAGTTTGAAAATTAATAAGACGCTTTTACGTTAATGCGTCTTTTCATTTTAAACGCTTTTTCTATCTAGCAATCGTTAAGTTACAGCACAGATACGTCTTATTTCTGAGCACAATTACTATCGGGTTTCATCAGTCTTAGCCGAAATATAAAAATACTGGTAGATACACCTTTTTGGCCGATTCCGAATATCTATATAACTCAATTTTGACAAAAATATTAGATGCGTCCTTTTTCCTTATGACGGCAGTATGTTTATTACAGGTGGTCAAGGAATTCGAGAAAGATTGGGACACGTAGATTATTACATCAACGGTATGAACGAACAGCCAGGATGCCTACATACTGGTATTGACGTGACAAAAGTACTGAGGGACCATTTATTGGTACGTTAGTAAATTTATCATATAGTACTCACATCTACATAAGATTGGTGAGGAAAGAAAACTCTAGGCCGCAAGCGAAGGTAACAACGTGGGAAAATTATATTGCAGAGGTAAGCAGGAAGATCTTCGCATCAATGCATGGCATTGACCTAAAAAAAAATTAAGTTCTGTTTTTCTTTTTTTTTTCAAGAAAATTGGTATTTTTGAGAGCCTCGGGCGAATTTGTTGATTTGCGCTGTTTTATTTCATTTTTAAAGCGAAAAAAAGAATCATTCTATATGAAACCGGAAGTACGTCATCAACTGAGATCCTAAATGACAATGACTAAGGTTAACTTGCACCAACTCTTAAATGACACTTGACCTGTCAGTTCCAAGTGATACAATAACTTGATTCAACAACTCATTAAATAAACAAAACTAAAAAGACTACTAATTTGTGCAAACATAAAAGATATATTTTATTTGTTTTTTATCGGCGTTTTTTATTCAAAAATATTAAACCTACTTTCATTCACGAGTGAAACGAACGTTAGAAGGTCGAATTAGTCACGCGCTTATTTACAAAAATAAAAGATATGCGGCAGATAATGCTTTTGTGGTTTTCGCCCGAATAAAAAACTTAAGTTTGCTTTGTGCCTGTGTGAAACTAAATTTAATTAAAAAAAATATTTTAATTCATGCTAAAACTTTCATCAGCTCCATACATTATTAAGTCCGCATTTACTTGGATTGTAACCTGGTCCGACTTTTCCGACGTAATTTAAAGTAAACAAATCCTGACTTACATACAAACTCACGCCTGAATCTATATCTGTATCTGAATAGGCACTGACCTAGTTTTATTACCCGTGTAAGCCCGTGTTCGAGAAAAACCATTCCTAATAGATAAAATCCGATTGGCATCGGACGCTTAGTATGACAAGGGTTTTTATGCCACCCATCTTCCTAATGACATTTCCTTGATTAACGTGTCGACCCAACGCGGTGACCCCGCCGACATGATCCGCTTGTACGATGGATGTTTGATAAAGACACGAGGAACCTCTAATGTGAAATCCTTTTCCTTTGTCGTCATAATGTGTGTTCAGGGACGCGACTGATTAATAAAAAACTCTTCTGTGGATGTAAAATTTATTTTGGAATTAAGGCTCTCATAGCCGTTCAATAACATTAATTGTGTTACATTAATTATCATTTATTTCAATATCATTTATTATTGTGGCTTATTATTTCTGCGTTGTTTTTGTATAACAAGTAGATTTTGTTTTAGTATGGTGCTAACAACGAAGGTCAAAAAGCCATTTAAGTGTCATTTAAGAGTTGGTGCAAGTTAACCTTAGTCATTGTCATTTAGTTTAGTTATACGTTACTCTACGTTTGACGTTCAAAGTTTGTTTAGAGCGAAAAGTTATTAGTTCGTTCGGGTTCGATTTTAAATAAATAAAAAGGAACCTTTATAGGACCACTGATTGTCTGTATAACCGTCTGTATATTTTCTCAGAAACGAAAAAGTTACCAAGTTGAAATTAATTTCTAAATAATCTAAATACTAAAAATTAGGGTGCCTTCAATGTGTAAAAAATTGTACCTAACATTTTTCGTACAATAAAAGTCACTATCAAAACCTACAGGAAAGTGAAAGTGAAATTATGTTTATTGCCAACAACAAATTAAATAAAGTACAATACCTAACTGAGAAAATCTTGAAAAACGAATTTGTCAGAAGGACTTCTCTGGACGCTCAGCCTAAGGTCGTCAGGGAACATGCTCCACTGCCGACGCTGATTTTGAGAAAAAGCCTTAGATGTTAGGTTAAAACAAAATAATAAATTACAAGGCACTTCCCCTTCACTTTTGGTGCCATCTCGGAGGTCGGCTATCATTGTGGCTACTACTTTGTCCCGTGATGTGGCGGCTCGGAAGAGTTCTATATTTGTCGTGTTAAACCACTCTGCAAGATTTTGGAGCCACAGTGTTTTTCTGCGGCTAGGTCTCCTTCGTCCCTGGATTTTGGCTTGTAGAATGAGTTGTAGCAGATTGTACTTGTGACTGCGCGTGATATGACCAAAGTATTGTAATTTTCTGTTTGTTCATTTTTTGGAAAACTGTACTCTATCTGTCCATGATATTTTCCCCTTCACATAGATTCATGTAATTTGGAAGAAACAAGATTGTTCATTTGTAGTAAAAACAACAATCTATTTGATTAAAAACTAATATAAGAGAACATGCATTTCGGCTGCAATTGTTTATTGTTAAGGCTGTAACATATTCAGAGACTTAAAGGCACGAGTCCTACTTGCACTTGCCCTTTTTTATGGTTCCCTAGTCGACAAGGGACCCTTATAGTTTCGCCATGTCCGTCCGTTTGTCTGTCTATCCGTCTGTCGGTCTGTTTGTCCGCGGCCTTGCTCAGGGACGATTACTAGAAAGCTGAAATTTAGCATAGACTTACATATTAATCTGTAGAATTCTAAATGACCCGATCGGACCACCATAACAGCAGTTTTTAATTGTTCTTTTCAAAGTCATAATCTATCAGTTTAATCACGCTGACAAAACGGTAGAATAAAATCTTAAAATTTTTTAGGTACTTAAATTATGGATGAATTTTTTTTCGCCTGCACTATAGTGCTCTTTCTAGCGAGTTTGCATTATTATCTGACCACATTTAAAATTTATAAAAGTACCCGAAACCGGCGAGCTTGCATGCAACGACTAATGAATGTTGGTTAAGCGAAAGAGGTCAGTCAGAATCGTCGCAAGTGGCAAAACCTGGTCTCTGCCTACCCCTCCAAGATAGAAGCGTGAGTTTATGTTGTTCTTGGAAACAATTTGAGAGAACCGAGAAACATGACATTTTGCTGCATCCATTAACACACAGTTAGAGCGATTTTTTAAAATTATTTGTTGCATTTTCAGCCGGGGCAGATATTGCCCGCTTGTTCGCATAGGAGAAGTGTGAAATACTACATAGAATCGTTCGTGCAGCCAAAGTGCGCTTTTTTGGGCTTTGCATGTCCATCTTTTGAACATTTCCTTAAGGTAAGTGATCGTCGAGTCGACATAATTTTAGCGTCGCTTCAGTTTAAGAACAATTAATAAATATATAAAAAAAACTGAATTGAAAATTACCAATAACCGACCGCTGAACATTAAATACTAAGTAGGGGCGGGACCAACCTAGGTACCAACCTTTTTATTACTACTCAAAAAATCACAGCGGGACTTTGCGGGCAGCTTGCTGAGTACTTACATAAAATGTCTTTCATGTTATACCTATATACTTTTTACAACTTTCGTGGTTGTACACATTCATAAATTGTAAATAAATAAAAACTGAACTAAGAATCACATATTGAATTTAGATTCCATCTGCTTAGTAGTTAATGTTCAGCAATCGGGTTGTTGGTTATTTTTTCATTTCTTTTTTGTTATTGTCTTATTAATTTTGTTTTTATTTTAGTAATGGAAGCTCCATTTAGTGTTGAGTAAAGATTAAACAGAAGCAAGATTTAAGTAGGTATCTTTTTGTAAAATAGACCGGGAATTTTATGCAGATTTCGTTTTTTGTTGATCGATCAAGCGTATTTATCGAACGAGGAACATAGAATCGGACATTCTACCTCTAAATAACTGGAGATGGCCGTGATAGGCATTTATTTCACTCATCGATTTTGTGCGCAATGTCGTAATTCGGAAATAGACCAAATACGAAAAAATTGTCACGTGAATAATTAAGTTCAAGTGGAGATGGGCTGAGCATTTGGTCAGGCGGCGTGTTGGTTGACTAAGGCAGTCACAGAGTTCTGAAACTGGTTGGGTCAACGATGGGTAGGCAAACCAGTGACCCGATGGGTCGATGACATTACTAAAGCCAATAGACGAGATTGACAGCTGACCGAGGGGATTGGCATGACAGGAAAGCGGTTTATGCCCAGCAGTGAGCTCTATCTTTAGGCTGGATTGATAGATAGTAGGTATTGTACATACTTTAGATTGTTTTTAATAATATATACACAACTGAAGCAAAATATAATATTCCAGCCCCACTATATCGGTGAAAATTTATTAAATTAACGCCTAAGTAGTAGGGCTGGTACCTAAAAGCATATGCCAGATATGCAAATAATAAAACATAACACTTCACTGACGGAGTTCATACTTTTAGGGGGCATGTTCGAACTGTGGCGCTGATAATAGTTTGTGCTCTGAGCTCCATCCATTTAGCACACCTAAAAAAACAAATAACGAACATGGATTCTATATGTTGACGTCCAGTTCCGCACCTTTCTGTGGTAAGGCTTAACAATCTACATTTAATTATATTCTTTTTGTTGCACTAACCCGTGCTAGGACAATTTTAAAAACCTGGCACGGTTAGCCAGAGGTCGCGGGTTCAAGTCCCGGCATGGGTGGAATTTTTAGCCTCTAAATAGGTTTTTAAAATCAACATTTATTTCCTCTACATGTAAGGAAATCAGTGCAATCACACATTATAGGTTACCTATGCACTCTTTACAGCTTATCATAGGCTGCAACGATTTTTTTATCGACTATCGATTTGTCTAGACCTTTACCAACCAAAACTTAGGACCGGTGCTCATTTTGCTCCTAAATTTAAACTTACGTATTTTTTTCAGTTGAGACACTTAAAATCTCTTTACGTATTAACGCCCCCAAGAAAGACTCGTACGTAAAAGGCTATTACAATGTTACGATACCGCAAGCTAAACATGGAGACATTAATTTCTTACTCAATGAAAACGGGTATGTAGTAGGTATACTTACTTTACTAACCTACTTACATATATCCTAAAGTCCTTCATCGGAGACATAGGGTCTTTTTGAAAGGTATATTTTATATTATAACTTGTGCTATGGTCACATTCCTAAAAATTTTAACAAGCGAAAATCAGGATTAGCCACATGTCACGATTTTAGAACCCTCTTTCGCTCTCCTCTTTCTGAACGGTTTACTGATTGAATTAGATAACCCAGAGGTATTGCTTGGAAACATCATAATATTTTATGTTATTTCTCCAGCTTCATCAAAACCCTGAAAACTGGTCGAGAAGAGCACTTCTTTGTATTCCGATCGACGCCTCCTTACCTCCATCTACCGGTTGATGTAATAAACTTGGAGTGGAACCCTTCCACGTATAGACTTCATCGCGTTGACCCCAGTTCGACGCAAGTCGTATCTATGACTCTGTTTGATATCAGGCAAACGTACGTGGTCTTTTTAGAGTATGACTTCATTCCAAACAGCACACACAGCCATTATTTGAACTTTCTTTTATATGTTATTGTAGCTTTGAGAATAGTAACAATAATAGTTTATCATAAAAACAATTTCTTTTTCTCTTATTAAAAGGTCTTTACAGATCGAGATAGAGAACACTTTATTTAAATTTTTAAATCTTAATAGTTAATAGTAATAAATGTATACTATTAAAATTCAAGTAGTGATAATGTGTGAGTTTAGTCACTAAAACATTTTTTTGTTTCAGTAAACAAACTTTGTGTCCTGAAAAAATAAATAACATTAACGTGACTGAAAAATCGACTTTAGTATCCTGCGAAATTAATAAACGTAAAAATTTTAAGCACTTTCTTAATAGTAACAATATAACAATAACATTAACTTATTAGACCCTCAATGTGCAATAGGGGAAATCAGAACAGTGATAAATAATATTGCGTTTCCGTCACAAGATCTAAAGCTGTCTGTTTCTCTGAAATCTAACCAAAAGTAAATAATTACAACTATCTTAAGATAATAAACGTTAAGTTTCCTAAAAAAAAACAGTTTTTATTTTAATAGATCATTTATATATTCGTGAATCTTTACACTTGTGTATCTTTAAATGATTCCATTATTAACACACAACAAATATATAACATACAGTAGATTATAGCTAAACAATTTTCGTCTATGCTCTTTATATTTTGTTGGTATAATATTTTGACAATGTTGTATGAATTTAGAAACGAGGTGTTGGATGACATAAATTTTGCCTGTTTTCATTTGCGATCTTTATTGCTAGAAGAGTTAGATGTTTAATAAAATTTATGCAAACACAGTGTGGTCATATTTTACGGTAGAATCAATTAATAAATAACAAATTATGAAACAACAATTAATTATTTTATGAACTAAATCTTTCGTAAGCACTACACATTATTAAATTTATTCCGTAATCACTTATTTGAAGTCCTACCAGGTTTCGTTCTTATTCAAAGATGGAAGATTCGACGAAGGCTCGCGTTATCGGTTGCTCGACTCTGACAAGCAAGTAAGTGATCCCGGAATTAAGTAAATAATTTTACTTTATTATTATTTAAATAATAAAATAATAATTATAATACAAGCCCGTCTAAGATATGCGTATTTCGTGTCCCACTAACACGGACTTACAAACACATCTAAGTCTACACTGTTACACCGTTATTCGTAGTTAGGTAGGCAAACTAAAAAACTCTACTTACTTGATCATTTCTTTACATTTTCTTCTCCGTTGGCTAACCGATTCGTATTAATTTACCAATTTCTGTTTTAAGATCCAGCAAATACGAGCCTAAATATTTACTCGCAATATGTTCAAATAATTAAAATACGTACAGTATCCACGTATGGTATAAATTGTTCCATTGAACTCTTGATATTAATATTAACGATTTCGAGACAATTGACTTTCCAATAAAACTTAGACGGTACAGCTATATAATAATGTTTTCTAAAAAACAAAAAACACTTTGAACGATTTCGAAGTTATGATTTTTTCCGTAACAATAAATTTATTTGTAAATATAATAATTTTGTTACAAGGAAATAAAAATTAATTTCATAAGGAATGTTCATAATACGGTTACAGAATATAAGTTAATCCAAATAATTTTCCTCTCATCCTCTGTTAAAACGTGTACATATATTTGCTTAATAAGTGATACAGATAAGATGCCACTATAATTCTTAAGATACGGTACTTAATAGTTAGACCCTAAAAAAATAATGTGCTCATGTTTCAACAGAATTTGATATACATTGTATTGTCTATGTCTTCTAATGTAGACCTACTGCAATCACCATCTAGGGGACGCTTATACATTGTATGCATTTATTAAGGCTGCAGTTACCTCTATCTCGCTGTCTCGCTCGCACAATCTAACACTTTGTGATTGTAAGAAAAGTCTTCAATGTCGTCTCGATCGCACTTTCTAAGATTTTTTATTAACTGTAAAAAATGAGACTACCTTTTGTACACCTGATCTGAGACTTTGCTAGATAATGAAATTACGGACTTTTCAGATACATTTTCGCTGTCCTATACTTAGTTTTTGATAAAGAGAAGTTCTTTCCGAAATTATTAATATTAGTATTAAATTTTCTTAAACAGAAGCTGCATATAGCATAACATAGATATGACTTACATGTTCGTATTTTTTTTATCCAGCAAAGTCTAAGGCCCTGGCTACACAGAAGGGGCATGGAGTGGGGGTGCGGAAAAGTCGTCTGTTCAATTCACTTACATATAAAATGTACTGAAGGGACGGGACGAAGCCCACACAGAGGAGATGGGGCGAGGGCGCGAACTCTATACAATGCGTCGCGTCTTTTCCATGCCCTCGCCTACGTCCCTTTTATGTGGCCAGGGCCTGAGACTTTTGTTAAAAATGGTACTAATTTTTTGTGCAACCATTAGAAATATTAGAATGTGCGAGCGAGATGGCAAGCCATTACTTCTGGCCAGTAGCGTCAGTAGCCTTACAATATGTTACAATTCACGAATCTACGCAAACCATAATAACTTATGCTTTGTAAATGTTTGTGACTAGCCCTTCAGTTTCCAGCCTCATTTATGCAAGACGTCACAGATGTTTGTGTGGGGCGTTGAGAAATAAAATGATTTCATTACATTATATATTTCGTTATTCGATTTCACTTAAAATTTATGTATTACTCAAACCTGTTGGGCATAGTATATGCCTAAATGGTAATGTTTTGTTAAATATCATATAAGCAGCATGGTAACAAGAATACAAACAGTTTTATACGTAGATGTAATACTATACAATCGTTTATTTTTTACACGTTAAACATATTTACAAACAGTATGTCATAATATTTTTATAATAATACTTGGGTCCGAATACTACCACTCGGTTACTTCAAATATGCCTAGACAATTCATCAAGCCTTCAATTTTGGGTTATAACATGAAATTACAAATACAATAGAAGTTACTTCAGTCACAATGAATCAATAAACATTTTCGACTAAGTTATTTTATTTAAAGAATGACATCAATTTATTAACAGCGTCATGTACATTGACAAATAGTTGTAACTACTTAGATACGAAGCAACGAACTCTATTTTTAATTCATTACTACTTTTAACGCATTTTTATAATAATACGTTTAACTTAGTAGATTATATCGCAATATAAATTAAATAAGTATTTACTTAACACAAAGTTGAGTGTTTATTAAAGGATCACCCGGCTCTAACAAGCGCACCGACGAAAAAAAAATCATACTTATCTTTTTTTATAAAACCATTTTTAGAGCAGCATTTTCAGTACAATGCGTTCAAGTTGTGGTTTCATGTTCTAATATAGCTTTTAGCAAACCTGTAGATATTTTAAAATAATATATGAATTTCATTTTATTGGTGGCGCTAGTTAGCTCCTTATAGTTATTTAATGGTATATAAACAAAAATAAACTTTAAGATCCGCAAGAGTGAAGAAAACCGTAAAGGTATACATAAACCCCAACATTTACCCAAAAAAAAACATTAATAAAATCTTTAAAAGGTATAAAATAAATGTTAGAAAAAAATATTTGTTATAGAAATAAATTACAGAGGCATAATCATCACCTCTTAAAAGTTATACAAAATATTATATAAAAATCAGCAATGTCACGAAACTTAAATAATTGATGCATAGCGAAACTACATACAATATATAATAAACAAGCATTTTTTTTTTAAATTCTATATAGCCAACATAGCAACCCTAACAAACGACAAAATGTACGTAAACATTCACGAAAAGTTTCGTCCACAATGTCAAAAATATAAAAAATAAAATAAGTATAAAGAAAACAAAAAAAAACATACACACACACCGTACAGTACAGTCAATTAAATAAACCGCCCCGAGACATGTCCGACCCAAAGGTACCCATGACATTGGCAGCGTTACCGCACTGCACAGCGAGGGATATCCTTTGCATCAAAAATGCCCCTGAGCGGTAGTCATAGCCACGGTTCCTGAAAAACTTAAAAAGTCGTTGTTAATCGCTTTACTTCCATACAGCATACATTTACTTAAAAATTAAACAAAGTTAATTCCAATTAGGTCATTTAAAATTTAATAACAATATCAGATCCCTACTCCAGCTCCTTAGGTTAGAATAGACAACTAACATCTATAATAGTAGAGAATAATACATTTTAAATCAAAACCGACTTTAAAACACAACAGAACTAAAAACGATGAAATAATTAAACGAATATGACCTTTCAATTCGATGTAGGTATTGAGTTTTTAGTGCTGTAGTTTGTGCTGTAGTGTTTTGAAGTCGGTTTTTATTTTTCATTTAAAAAAAATTGTTCACGATTTTTTGTGACCATCACTACGACTTCGCCAATTTGTATTTTTAGAAAGCAAATGCATTTAAAAAAACACCGAAATCGCGTTAAATGTGCCTTTAAAATTTGAAGAGTTCCCTCGATTTCTCCACGATCCCATCATCAAATCCTGACTTGATGACTATGGGACAACCTGTGAAGTCTACTCTTTCAAAATAAAAAAATGATTTCCCAAATCGTTCCACGCGTCTTCGAGTAATCGGAGAACGAACATAGAAAAATCCGACGAATTTAGAACCTTCTCCTTTTTTGAAGTCGTTTAATAATTCGGGATGATTTTTATTCGAACTTCTGAACAATAAAACCCGACATCGAAACACTACAGCACTAAAAAGATAGAAATAATTTAAATAATTAGAAGGATTTATCCATGTAGGTATTGTAGAAGTATAATTTGTGGTCGGTGCCCAGTTTCATGACCAGCACATATATTTGGGCACCGACTTCAAATTATACTTCTACAATACCTGCATGTATAAATGATTCTAATTATTTAAATTACTTCTATCTTTTTAGTGCTGTAGTGTTTCGAAGTAGGTTTTTATTTTTTATTATTTAAAATTCTTTATTTTTCAGTTTTTAGTGGAGGAGCAGAAGAAAAATAAACAAGTCCCTTATAACCATAAGTTACCGTACATAATTCGTTCCTTTAGAATTTGATGTTCTAAATCTCCGAAAGTCTTCACCAGAACATCACCAAATTAACTTGGGACTACTTTTGCGCTATTTTATGAAACATACGGATATTACTAAAGGATGGGCCCCATTAGGGCTTATTTACTGCTGTCCATTGAAGAGTTCCGTTCTCCATCTCTGAAAGTCTTCATCAGATCTTCACCAAATTAAAGTGGGACCAACGGGACGTTATATCTTTTCGAACAAAAAAAGAATTGTCGCAATCGGTTAAGATTTGACGGAGTTATATATATATACGCGTCGAATTGATAACCTCCTCCTTTTTTGAAGTCGGTTAAAAATCTATTTCTCATTAAATGTTTCCCGTAATACTAAATTAAAACATAAAGCAATCGAATACTAACATTTTCTTAAAAAAAATCATTGTGCTGAAGTACCTAGGCATACGAATTAATTCAGCCAGATACACATAAAAAAATACCTTCATATATTTTTATAACAATAATAAAACCCTAGTTCTAAAAAAAATGTACTGACCTCAAGGTCTTTTTTCTGAAACTCATTTAGGTTCTTTATGAGCAAGACTAATAACAGACGTTTAAAAAAACAAAAACTGTAAATTATCCCCAGACAGAGTACCAATTCCAGTATGCAAGTATCTGGCCAGCGGTTTCCAGGTTAAAAAATATAATTTTATTAGCAGTTGCAGGCAGGGTTGCTATTGCCTTGCGGCTGCTCCGTCAATCGCTGGCCGCGAGCTCCGCCGGCCAACATGGCTGGCTCAGAATCGAGACTTTCTGACATTTTGTCGCAGATAATGTCCACCAGCCTCTCGAAGACAGCCTGAAATGTGACAAGGCGACAAATAAATCCTACATACATACATACATACATACATACTCACGCCTCTATCCCAGAGGGGTAGGCAGAGACCAGGGACTGCCACTTGCCACGATCCTGACAGATCACTTTCACTTCCTCAACATTCATTAGTCGCTGCATGCACGCACGTCGGTTTCGGGTACTTTTTATCTTGTCATTTGCTAATACATCCCCTATTTGGTCGGAGTATGTCCACCTGGGACGTCCTTTACCGGCCGTTCTATGCACATTCGCTCGATATATTTGTTTCGTCGGTCTTTCTTCCTTCTTCTAGTCATCTTCTTCACATGTCTAAACCAACATTCCTTTCTCAATTCTAGTCACAATATCGTCTTTCAGTCCACAACGTTCTCTAATCAAACTATTGCGTATCCTGTCATTCCAAGTAACACCAGAGGTACTTCTCAAGTATAATACCAGACATACTTCTCAAGGATATCTACTGCATTAACCCCGCTTTCTGCTTCTTTTGCCATATCCAAGTCTCGCTACCATAAGTGTTGGGACCAGCACTCTATTATAGATAGCCAATCTAGCCCTTTCAGAGATGTTTTGGCCTACAAATACTACTAATATTATAAATGTGAAAGTTTGTGGAGATGTTTGGATGTTTGTTACTCAATCACGCGATAACGACTGTACGAAGTTACAGAAAACTTGGCATACAGATAGACAAAGATCTGAATTGAGACATAGGATACCTGATATCCCAGTAATGCATTCCCGTGGAATAATATTTTATTGTTACCGTAACCCTTTTTGAAGCCAAACTCTAAGATATTTCTTTATTGCGTTGCCATGGTAATACGAATCGTATAAACAGATTCTGTGACAGTACAACGTTCGCCACACAACACAATCACTTGAATTGATCAAAGTTAACTCTAATTGTACTCCACATATAAATTGTACTCTACAAGATTGTAAGATTGGCGATGAAGGAACTGGACCTCGATTAGTGCATTAAGGTATAATGGCAAATACACGGTCGAGTTTTGTGACGTATTTTTTCATACCACTGACGCCTAGATGGTTTGGTACGTGGGCGCGCGTGGACTTCAAGCGGCAATGAAATTAAATCGGCACGTTCATGCAGTGGTCATTGTACTAGAATGCATTAAATTAGCAAAATATAAGCCCTGTGTGACTGAAGCGCGTGGAGGATGCCGCACCAATAACAGTTTAATTCTCTAGGCAGCCCTTCAATGAGCAATTCCCATACAAACTTAGTTTGATTTTTATTTACAAACGACATGCTGGATCTCAATGACACTTTACCAATACGTTTAGAGGACACAAATCAAGGTATGCTTGTGCTTACAATTAAGAATAACAATAAAAAATAAATTATAATTATATTATATTAATTATAAATTATAGCTTCATAAGAATTTTCATACCAACTATTCACAAGGAAATAATTTATTTTTGATAAGTTTATTTCCAAGTCTAAGCAAAATCAAACCTTATTGTATCCTCCAATTCGTCCAAACCGATTTGTGTCCTCCAAACGTATTGGTAAAGTTTCATTGCGATCCAGCATTTTTTTTAATGTATCCTATATACGAGTACGTCTCACTGCAGGGTACAGGCTTTCTGTCAGAGAGAGAGAATGGGCATCACACGTGCCCACTCCGGATTCGTAATCTCAAGCGCTATGTGAACACCTCAGACACTCAGGTTTCCTCACGATGTTTTCCTTCACCGATAGCAAGTAGTATTGCTACTACTACTTCGCAAATGTACGTAGCTTTAGAAAACAAATGCCGGGATCCAAACTCACGACCTCTCGAATGTGAGGCCGGCGCTCTACCACTCCGCTACCACCGCACCGCGATCAGGTATGTCGTTTGTAAATAAAAACCAAACTATATTTGTATGGGAATTGCTCCTTGAGTGGCCGCCTTAAATATAATGCTGAAGATTGCCAAATGTCAGGCAAATTTATTCAGATTTAATATATGAATAACAACTTAGTAAAACGCCAGAGTAAGCCTCATCTTTGACGCCAGACTTTGCTGATGGTAAGCAAAATCGGGACCTATGATGTTACGTTCTTGTACTACAAATATTTAAGTTACAAGTGAAGTATTTGTCTTTCTCATAATATATAAATAAATAACTTCGACACAACACAATCACTCGACCTGATCCCAAACCGGGATACTTTGTGCTATGTTAACTAGTCTACAAGCCTCCACCAATCCGGACTTGGCCCCCGTGGTGGAGTATGGCCTATACCTTCCTCAGGGAAGAGACCCGTGCCCCTCGGTGGGGACATAATGGGTTGATGATGATGAACCAGGCAAGGTCATCACAAACATGGAAATACACCCAGACTGAGGCCGTTTGTACACGACGTCCAGCAGGGTAATCAAATATGATACCGCTAGACCAACGAGGCAGTCATGAACTTCCAAAACGTGAAGTGTGATTTCGTAAACGTCCACAGCTTCATGTTCCACGAGTTTCAGCGTGCTGTAAGCATAGGTTCTATCATGATAGCTACCTTAACATTGATGTTCTCTTTAGCGCTGGTCTCATAGAACTCGACGCCCAGCTGATCGGCAAGCTGGCGGCCGCGCTCGGCGCTCACGACACGCTCCTCCTCCATGTCACATTTATTCCCCACCAGGATCACTTGCGCGTTGTCCCACGAATAAGTCTTGATTTGCGTTACCCTGTGATGACGTTGAATTACATAATATAGGCTGTTGTTCCGTGTGGCATCTGTCAAGCTAGAAGATTTGTAAATAAATTGTATACTTTTGATATGGTCTGTGGGTCTGACGCTTTGCTTTATAAAAAAATTATGGACATTTTAAATACCTACATGTTTGTTTTCGTAAATATACTTAGTATATTTAGTAAACCTACTTGTATGCGTTTGGTAAACATGAGTTGCTTCCAAAATTATAAGCTTTACTAGCACATTTTGCTAATCAAACATTAAGTATCCGGTTTTCTGTGCCCTACAGTGGGACGTATATAGGCTGCTTATGTTATGTAAGTATCCGATAGCAAAACTATGACTTACATGTCCATATTTTTTTATTTAGGAAAGACTGGCCACATTTATCAAAAGTACACGCAATTTTTTTACAAAAATTTAAAATGTTACGAATGTGCGAGCGAGCCAGAATCCAAGACGTACGGTAGCCTTAAACTTACATATTACAGGCCTGTCATTTCTATTGGTAGCAGAAATACCACTATATGTCGGCAGGCCTTTTGCCGATGCCTGCACTTGCCCATCAGCTCAGTTGCGAGAGCGCTGGCATGGTTAGCCAGACGTCGCGGGTTCAAGTCCCGAAATGGGTAAAAGTTTTTAGCCTCTAAATAGGTTTTTTAAATTGTCCTCAGCACGGATTAGTGTAACAGAAAGAATATAAGATATATTTCTGTAATTTTTTTTTATAATTACCTACAGAAACTCTGCAATTGACTATGCAGGTATCAGAATCGGTTTACACGACTTATGTCCAATTATGAAAAATGACCACTAGTCTATAATTGTCCAATCATAGAAATTGTCCAATCATAAAAATGTCCAATCATAAAAATTTACCAATCATAAAATTGTCCAACCATAGAAATTGACCAATCATAAAATTGTCCAATCACAAAATTGATCAATCATAAAAACGTCCAATCATAAAATTGACCAATATTTTATGCATTCATAAAAAAAACCAATATACCTAAGGTATTATATGATTCCGTAGCCGACCGTATAGGACAACTACCGACGCATGCAGCACATACATACAGCATACCTATTACTTGTCATACTCGATACATATAAAGGCGACCACTGAGAAGCCGCAATGAATTACGCACATGTGCTGCGTGCGTCGGCAGTTGTCGTACCTATGGTTTGGCTACGGAATCATACCTTTAGATTACACTCTATTCTCTGACCAACGATTTCAGTAAGGCTTTCTGTAAATAACTGGTTTAAAAAGGTGTGTCGAAATTGGTAGGATCCTATCAATGCCACTTTGGATATTCGACTTAATATAGAGCTGAAGCTCTTGGCAATCCGAAGTGTTTAAGTAAGTTGTATAGGGATTTAGCTGGAATTCCCCTTGCTCCTACTTCTACGGCGCAGAGTTTAACCACATGGCCATTTTTGTTCGTCTTTATAGCGTGGTCTTTAGATATTTTAATTTCCCACGGTACTGTGAGTTCTATAAGCACTGCACGCCTATACGATCGTGAAAAAAGAAATATATCGGGTCTGGATGACGAGGCACAGATATCCTCCGGTATTTCATAGTGTTTCTCATATGTGTCTACGAGTATTGTCCAGTCAACGGCAGCTATCAAAATTGAGTAAGTAGTTACGGCTTTTGAGGTGATGTTATTTCTTTGGTATGTGGTTAATCCTTTTTTGCACTAGCTACCGCCAAACTTACAGCCTCACAGTCACATATGATTTTTTATATCATGTCGGTGCGAGTAACCCCGGTCTAATAGCCCTTCCAGTCCATAGTACTAGAAGTCTAGAACCCACTAGCAGGTGCCTAGCCGTACCATTTGCCTCACCACAAGAGTTGTACTTTCGTATTTTGGACATAAGTCGTGTTGGACAAAAAACCTGTTGGACTTTAATCCTAGTTGGACGTTTCGTATTTTGGACATAAGTCGTATTGGACAAAAATCGTGTTGGACTATAATCCTAATTGGACATTTCGTATTTTGGACATAAATCGTATTGGACAAAAACCTTGTTGGACTTTAATCCTAGTTGGACATTTCGTATTTTGGACATAAGTCGTGCAAAGGTCAGAATCTCATACCCACGTCATAGTTGCTGAAACTTTTTTTTCATATCACTCACGCGCTGATATAGCAATGAAGTTTTTTTTAATAACTATGAAGCAAAAAAAAATATTTTCAGTAAAAAATACAAACTGAAGCAAAATTAACACTCAAAATTAACAGAAACTCTAGTAAGCACTACAAAATAACATAATTCGGGATACAATTATATAGTCTGATAAGATTTCGCTCTAATTTGCAGAGCCAAACAAATTGGTAATGACTCCACAAAGGAAGCAAAATAATTGCAACAATTTTTATAATTAAGAGTTTAGAATCGGCGTTCTCAATCATAAAACGTCTTGCTGTGAAGAGGGTTTTATGCGAATATTTTACGAGAATAGATGAATATTTCTGTAGTTTCGCTATTATTCGTCTCTTCGAGAATCTTATCCGCTTTATCTAAGTATTCAACGACACCTATTCAAGTTTTCTTATCGATCTTAACCGTAAAAATGTTCGCTTTCTCTGAAACGCAATTGCTTTAAACCCAAATTTGTATTGTAAAAAGTATGTGTTAATACTCCACATGCCTATTTTACGTCAATCCGT
Source organism: Yponomeuta evonymella (assembly GCA_963969515.1). Lineage (NCBI taxonomy): Eukaryota > Metazoa > Arthropoda > Insecta > Lepidoptera > Yponomeutidae > Yponomeuta > Yponomeuta evonymella. Next base: position 13,020,662 of record OZ018349.1, read on the forward strand.
CTAAAATATATAATATCACGTGTTAAATGGTAAACGAAAGTAGTGACTGTAGAATAAAGCGCCACATTACAATAAAGTTAGCCGTACTATGATCTGCTTTCGCCGTTTAATAATAGTATTAGACATTACTAAACTATAAGCAACTGGTTAGTCATCTCTCCGTCTACTTATAGCATTATATTTCAGATTATCTTTTTTTTACATCCATCTACCGACTATATTCTTGCTGCAATCCACTCCATCCAAAGGTTATCTGGAAGAGATCACTCTAAGCGATAAGACCGCCAATTGTATACCTACTTAGATATAAGAAACTATTTGTAATATCTTTCACCTGGTTGTGCAAGTGTTCTCTATCTATCTATCTATCTACTTGAATGTGTACTCACCAATCTTGCACGCTATTAAAACTCTCCTCGTTGGTAATGTCGTACATCAAAATAAAGCCCATCGCTCCTCTGTAGTACGCTGTAGTGATGGTGCGGTAGCGCTCCTGGCCTGCGGTATCCTGAAATTATGTCGTTGAATTTTTGATAAGAACAAGAAAAGAGACTGAATTATGCGGGTCTTAGGCTCAGGCCACACAGATGGGATGTGGGTGAGGATGGGCTTTGTATAAAGTTCGCGTCCTCGCCCGGTTTTATCTGTGTGGGCTTTGTCCCATCGCTTCAGTAAATTTCGTAGGTATAATAAATATAAATTCAGTAGTAATTTATATAGGTAGGTATAAATTCAAAGGACGCCGCGTCTCCGCCCCGTCCTCGTCCTACGTCCTATCTTTGGCCCGCGCCTTATAGCAACAATGAGTTAAGTAATTAATGGCTATACGAGTGTCGACTTTAAAATACAGGTATGGTGATATTCTAGCTACCCATTACTCTGGATCGCGTTTGGGTAGTCTTTAATTTTGTGAAATTGGCCAAGTGCGAGTCGGACTAGCGCACGATGGGTACCGTACCAGTATCTATACAACATTAGACAAGATTGAATTTGAGAACAGCGCCATCTATAGAAACCGACAAGAAGCGTTTAACATTGACATTTAACGACATGACATCGGTGCTGTGAAGGTTACATAGATGGCCGCTAGAAAGCGAGCGCTGTCTTTAGACAACGTTTATTGTATGGGAGCCCCCCTTAAATATGTATTTTATTCTGTTTTCAGTATTTGTTCTTTTGTAAATTTTTGTCAGAGTAGGGCATCCCACCATCTCCCGGCTAAACGGTTGATTATAGAAACGTGAACATTTTCAGGGAAGAAGCATTTAACAGGAAAACTATCACGGCTAGGAAGGCTTTACAAGTGAACGAGTAATACTCGTAAGGGACCAACTTATAAAAGATAAACTTTGTACAAAATCCATTGAAAGTTACTTTCATGAATTTGTTACTTCTGTAAAGCAGATTAAAAAAATTCTCTTTCTACGGAACCCTACACTGCACGTGGCCCGACACGCAGTTGGCTGGTTTTCTTAGTGATTTCAGCGATAGACACCTGATAAAAAAGGTACGGTTTTATAGCTGTCAGTTCGAAACTCTTTAATTGGAAAACTACCCACAACCCACAACTCCCCTTCGCGCCAATCTTCGCAGCGTACTACCGTTGGTTTTCTCTTCAATCGTTAAAATTTTACGTTCATATGTAGAAACTAACAAAATTACATTGTAATTTTTGTATAGTACCGACTACCAACTATAAAGATGTATATTGTGTTCGTCTTTTGTGTCAGATAAACAGCTCGGTGGAGTTTGCTAATCAATTTTCATAACTTGTGAGAGAGGTGTTACATTTTCGTAACTCAGACGTTAGCAAAATTCTTAAAGAAGCCATCGCAACAAAATTGAATTGAATAGAACAACGCACCCATATTTGAAGTTTGACCCGCTTGTCGTGCCGGAACACCGTCTTCACCTTGAAGTCGATACCGACTGTCGACACAAACGCTGATGTGAACGAGTCGTCGGCGTAGCGGAATAGGAAACTGAAATAAGAGAAAGCAGGATACGTTATGAAAGGCGCGGAAGCGTAAAGGAAGGACTGTAAACGCGTTAGTACGAATAAGTGTAGAATGTAGACGAGAAGGGAAATGAGAGTTTACAACGAAAATGGTTGATTAATGACTGGGTCAAAGTTGCCGAAAAATTCTGAAATAAAAGATCTTTTTGTAGGGATACAGTATTATAACTGTTAATTAGAGAAAGCTTCTAAATACCTACATAAATCTTGCTGTTTTTAATGTGTGAGCGAGATTTAAATAAATATTTAGTCCCTTTCTTTAATTGCCAATGCTAAGGAAAAACTAAGCTGAAGTACAAGTAGGCCATTAAATTTTTTAGTTCTGATACTAACGATCTTAATTCACCGACACCAATATACAGCTGCTTATAATGATAATACTCGACTACACTTCGGCATTGGCCACATAAAAGTTGTAAGTTAAAAACCCATCCAAAATACTTATACCATAGATATCTCGATGAGATATAAAATTATCAAATTATTTTCTACTAGCTGTCCCGGCGAACTTCGTAACGCCACAGAATCTGTATACGATTCTTGCACAACGCCATCTATCTTTAAAACACAACGTTCGCTGGCGCACCGCCATCTATATTAAACTTAAAATAAATATTATCCCACAGAAACTCATTATCAGAGTATCAAGTGTGCTATGTCTCAATCCAGGTCTTTGTCTATCTGTACGCCAAGTTTCATGTAAATCCGTTCAGTTGTTATTGCGTGATTGAGTAACAAACATTCAAACATCTTCACAAACTTTCACATTTCTTTTATTTATAATAGGATAATGAGCTGCGCATCTCGTATCCTCAACGGCTAAAACTGAAAATCCGTCCTTTGCCGTTAGGCAAATACGAGCACTGATGTGTGGCCCTTTTGTACACCATTTATGCACACATTATAGTACGTAGTACATAGTTGGCACGCCATTTTGTTTCATTGATTTTCATTTCATTTTTATTGTACTGTTTCGGTTTTTGTGCATATTTTAAAGTTTTTGTGTGTATTTGTAGTACTTACAAAAGTTTGTATCTACCTATCATAAACAAATAAATAAGTGATACGATTGTGCATTATTTTGCATAAAAGTATACTTTTGACATTTAATGTGGCCGAGGCGGTACCCTAAAATAAATTCAGGGACATGTATTTTTGTTACCTTATGCTTAATTTCTGGTTTATTAACTAACACAGGATAAGCTTTACTCAACTATGGATCATCTGAAATAAACCTATATTATTATTAAAAATAAAATTGCCACTAAAACGTCAGTCGCCATGTGTCTGACAAAAGCGGAGTTTGCGAAAATTTGTAAAATATCCGTAATTTTATAACCTAAACCTTTGACGACGACAGATCAATTTGTCAAAAGATTTTTTTCTCTTAATGTGTAAACTGGAAGGATGTGCTCCTAAAACTATAGTTTCCTCCAAAAGCGGCGGCATCACGTAGCGGTTGCCATTTAGCTTCAAATGACGTTACTGAAACGTTGGCTGTGAAATTAAGATAACGTGGTTTCCGAAAGAGCGTTGTTTGTCACTGTGACGTTAGTAGCAGGGCCGCTATTTAAACGACGGCCGTAGGTACTGTATGATGTTCAAGAGTCTTCAACGTTTTTTTTTATAGCGGTGCACTATTTGTTGCAAAATGAATGTAAAGGAGCAGTGACGAAGGCGAAATATTAATAGTAGGTATTTGTGCGGGTTCGCGAGATATTATAAGTACAACATTTTGTTATTGCAGTAAAGACGACGATGCACTTAAATTTTAAAGGCACCTTCTTCAGCATGATGAAATCACATAATTATAGTCCATACCATTATTTTCGTCTTCGGATGATTGCTGATCTTCCAAATATACTAGTAACGCTACATCAAAGTCGTCCATTTTCAACAGCTTAAACGTACTTTGTGGTCTATTCTCCGTAAAAAGACAGCGGTCGAAGTTTCAAACATTCCACGTGTTTACGGTCGTCTTTTTGCGGCCATCGTATCGCGACCGATACATGACGCCACCTTTTTGGAGGAAGAATAACGCAAATAATCGTCCTTACTTACCAACAAATTGAATTTTTTTTAACACCTCTGATCTCTGCACCCGGACCATTTTATATGATAAAATTCGTCGTAAATCTATGGGAGGGATTGAACAAAAAACATGGCAATGGTTGTTATGGGGTAAAGAAACATGGAAATACTCACCTAGTTTTACCGACGGAGCTGTTACCGATAATGAGCAATTTGAACATGTAATCGAAGTTCTGATCCGAAGCATCTTTCTGCCACTTGGGGTCGCCTCCGCCAGCCATCTAAAAAAAATACTACTTTAATACTTCCTAACAAGGCTCAATAAAAACTGCAAAACTTTTAAGTGGGTATAATTCCCTTCAGCTTGAACAAGAATCCGCGCAGAAGAATCCGCGCAGAAGAATCCGAGATGAGTTTGCGATTGACCAGAAAGAGCAAATTGATATATCCATCCAAATTCATGTGGTTATGTGTTTTAGAAAAAAAAAATACTTCTACACAACACAATTACTCATTCTGGTTCCAAACTAAGATATCCTGTGCTATGGTAACCAGCCCAAGGACATCACAAACATGGAAATACACTCAGACTGAGGCCATTCGCGCATTATACCTCATCAATTTCTAACGATTTTTTGTTAATAATTTCCATGTCCACGAGGAAAGTGTCACTTCTATCGAAACGTTTTTTGCACTAAAGGGTGAACTGTTAGCTATCAACACAACTAAAAGCGGCTTGCCAAACAAAATTGAACTCTGTTAATATTGAGGCGGTTGCACAAATTACGTTTGTATTAACTAAGTTTGGCTTATCAGTAAATTTTATCGCCCGTAACGAAATAGGAAACGTGAGTTGTATTTTAAACCGTTTTGAGTTCATTTTGTGTTGTTCAGTAATTTTTTTACGATACTGCATTTGTGTTGTCATTTCCTGTAACCTACCAGTAGAATAGCATGTCAACGTCTAATTGTATAATGTAGGTACTAAACTATGACAGTTGAGTGACGTAAATGCATAATAAGTAAGCAAAGGGCATGTGAATTGTCCAATGTTTTTGATGTACTTTATGTATGTCGATACAACGATATAAAACTGAAATGAAAGTTGTCCTACTCATTTAAGTAGTGTTTTTTAATGACTCGCGATGCTCATACATATTATGTTTAACGGGATGTAATTCAACATCAACACAAATGATCAATGATGTAACAAATAATCATGATTAGATAAGTAAACAGTACCACAAAAGGTAGGTTTAAATTTTCAGTATTTAAAATTGTCAAAACCTTGCTAAAATTGAAAGCGACTTTTAGCAGTTTTTAACATGCGCCCTAATCTTAGCTTGTCCCATTAAAGAAATAGTCTAAAACTATGCACTTAGTACATTGTGCTTTTGCTCTAATCATATCAAGAGGAGCAAGATGACGCGTTGTTTATCGGCTTGTCTCAAAGCGTTTCTTTAATAACATAGGCCATAGCATCTGTTCAAATATAACACTTTCCCGACAATTTAACATGGCAGATAATGACGTCACACCCTCTCTAATGGGACTCTAGCAGCAGAATGGGAGAAAATGCAATATACCGACACTGGGACAATCGTTTTTCCATGGAGCGCTTGTCCTATTAAAATGTTCTGCCTGGGTAAACAGAGCAGCCCCCGTGACTCCTTATTGTACTACGCATAAGTGTCAGTATCAAACAGAATTTGTATTGAGCTAGCGTTTTTCGTTAATGTTTAAGTATATTTTCGTTGAGGAAGATTATGTGGCAGATTTTTCTTTACTCGTGAACCATTATTTGCGTGTTACGGTGACGACAATGAATAGAATATCCAAGTAATTTTCCACCTAAAATTGTACCGGAAGTGCGCACGAAAAAAGAGGATCTCGCTCTGACACAAAATTTTATTTAGGTAAAAAGTTTCTTTTTATTCGTCATTCTAGACGGGTTTTCGAAACGACTCTCTGTGCTATCTTCAGGGGATCAGTCCTTTTAGACAAAAGGGACGCATGAAAGTTTGAATGGGCGACAGTGACCAGTATTTAAGTAATATAGGTGTATCGTGCTGATGGCCTAGCTGACCAATGCAAGATATGATAGGTTTCTCACAATTAACTACTACGTGAGCACTACACAAATACTTACCTTCTGTAATAATAGCCTTGTAGGGTCGGTTAAATTAGTCCTCTATTTCTTAATCGTTCTACTCAACGGTGATATTATGGCACGGCATTCACATTTACTATAAGAATCACAAGTAAGCGTAACAACCGGACGCGTTTATTGATTTCTAACAGGAGTTTCTCTTAACGTTAATAACCAATGTATCACTCGAATTTATTTGTAAAAAGTATGCTTTAGTAAAACCACAGGCGCCGTTCAAGTGTCTCATTCAAGTACAAACATAGGAAAATCGATATTTGTACAGTGTAGTTGATATTTCGTAACGTTCGTTTCCAATATAAATAGGCTTACCACTGACTTTACACTGCCCTTTATAAATGTATGAAACTTGTGTGCGTCTCCACGGATATAATTATTGATAAGTCGCAGTTACAACACATTTACAAGCTAGGCCGCCAAGCACTTTCGCAGCTGTTACCTACGTCCGGTGCTCACCCACTCACGACCGCTTGGGAAGGAAATTCAAGATGGCGGCCGGATGCGCGCGCATATCCCGCTCAAACCTGTCAAACTAATCGACGGATAAATCCATCGTAGCTGTGGGTCGAAGGGTGTACAAGATGGAAGTAAATTTTAGAACAATGCGATGTTTTTGGTCGTAATCTGGTAACAGATTTTAGCTTTACGAAGTGTGAAAAAAAGTTATTACTGAAATATGTGATACTTTACTGAAAAGGCTCGTAAAATATTCAATGCCTCAACAGATTGGCAGACGCAGTTGTAAACTTTGTCCTTCAGATATATATAGAATTTATGCATTATAGCATAAGTCTTAGGTAAGGACACATACATACATAGTCTTACATTGTGATATTTATGATTCTATTTATAGTATCGCGCATCTCGACTTGTCAAGCTCTCAAGCGTATTAATTTAATTCTCCACGGTGAATGTTTCATTCAATGATATTAAATCTGTAGGTTCTTTTGTTTCTTTTTCTTGTCTTTGGTATTCCTTTTATCTCATAAGCAGCCTATATAATGTCCCTCAGTAGGGCACAGGCCTCCTCTCAGGTAGAGAAGGCTTAATCGCCACGCGTGCATACCGCGGATTAGCGATTTCAAACGCCGTATGTGAATGGCTCAGACACCCAGGTTTCCTCACGATGTTTTTCTTCACAGTTAGCGAGTCGTAATGCTACTTTAACGTCACAAATTCACGTAACTTAGAAAACAAAGTCATAGGTACATTCCCGCACTGGGAATCGAACTAGGGTTTCTCGCTTCCGAGTCCAATGTTCTACTCACTAGGCTACCACCGCACAATATTCCGTTTGTGGTGCGTTGGTAGCCTAGTGGGTTCCTTTACTCGTATCTATATTTCGTTCATTTTATATTTTATCGTATCTTTTCCTTGTTAAAGCGCCACAACCAAAGACATTATTATAGTAACACAATTTGCACCTGGCGGCACGTTTGGCTGACAAAGTTATAGTGTGAGAGGTTTCCGATATGGAGCGCGCCAGCCCTTCGCTAGCCTTGACCCCATTCCTGACCTAGTTCTGGTCCTCAAAGCCTGTCCCAATGCAACGTCAAGCGAGGTAGCAAGCACGCGAGCCATGAGCATTCTACGAGCTGTCAGTTTCAGGTTGACTGGATACGAAATAAAATACTCTTAATCTTTGCAAGCGTAAAAAGGTTATATTTGTTTTATTTACGAAATACCGAGATGTCAATATTTTGGCATTTTTTTATGCAAACACATCGAAACTACTTTCATTCACGTGTGAAACGAAGAAAAATACGAGAAATCAGTGAATATTATTAATTTCTAATTGTAGCGTTATATTTACTGACCAAATACATTTACAATTAAATATAATTTGTAACTATTGTCAATATGCAGGACAATTTTATTCACTATAAAAACTAAATGTTTGCTTTATGAAGGTCAAAGCTGTTAGTTTCACAATTAATAGATTATGCCGAGAAGAAGCTAACAAAAAAACTCCACATTTATTCTTTTCAAAAGAGATTTGCTTAATTAACAGAGTTTTCAATTTAAAGTTGCACTACACTAGATACTATTGTCCCTGATCGACATCTTTGTCTTCCAAATAATCCTCAATGTTATAGTAGGCTTTTTTGCACAGAGTATGCTTAACACATTTTGAAACCGCGTCGGTGATTGTAACTCTTATATATCCTGAGGAATTTTATTGTAGAACCGTATATAGTGCTCCATAAAGGATGTATTAACTTTTGCAAGTCTAAAATGACAATTTATGTTTATTCCTAGTACAGATCTTGCAATCTACGAGCGCGCGTGGCCTTTATTTGTATTTGTAATTGTAAGTTCACATTTTTGTTAGTGTGAGTACCCGACGGAGCGGTCAGTAGCGAGCGAGCCGTACGTACGGTCATTCTACACCTACATTGACGCGTATACAGAGAGGTCACTCGCGCAACTAAGGGCGCCGCGCGCTCGTAGATTGCAAGATCTGTATCAATATTATGTTGGCTACCAATATTTTCGAAATTGCTGATATTTTTTCCAACACACATAATATGTTATGAAGCGGTTAAGAAGCGGTGGTAGCCTAGTGGGCAGAAAATTGGATTCGGAAGCGAGAGACCCAGGTTCGATTCCCAATGCGGGCGTATACCTATGACTTTGTTTTCTAAGTTATGTAAACTTGCAAAGTTATAGTAGCAATTGAATACCACTCGCTAACTGCGAAGGAAAACATCGTGAGGAAATATGTGTTTCTGAGAATCTGATTCACATACCTCAGCGCTTGAAATCGCCAATCCACGGTGATCATGCGTGGTGATTAAGCACATTCTCTCTCTCTGAGAGAAAGCCTGTGCCCTACAATGGGACGTATATACTTATATACATAATATTTTCGTAAATGTATTGACTTTCGTCGATCTTTTCACATCGCAACCGGCTAGGGCCGTGCTGTGGCCGCGCTGGACGGTGAGTACTAGAGTTACCGCCACCTTTTCGGCTCTAAACCATCTACGGGTTCAAATGGTGGATGTCCAGGCTCTGGGAGATAATTTTCTTACCTACATAGTTATAGTAGCTAAATAAAAATATAGGCTTGGCCTAGTGCGGCAGCCCGCGAGTCCATAGTAGCACTGTTCTTGTTTATATCTATGACTCGATACCCGATATTCTTTCGTTCTGTCAACCGGTGCTAATTATGATTCTGCGTATCCTACCCGACTCCCAAGACACAGGCTGTGCCTAGTGTGGGAGTTGCAATTGTTCACATCTGTAGTGTTTTGATTTTTAATAAACAATTTTTTATTTTTTTAAATAAATTTTTTTTATACTAATTAGGACTAAAATACATATTTGGAAATTTAAAATGCTTATTTCACTTGAAACGTATCTTATTCGCATACGGATTTTATATGGATTCCCGGCGGGTGGGCCGGGCTTTTGTGACCTGCTTTTAATTTCCTCCCGTATCCTAGTTTCTAACCTTATAAATATACTTAAAATACTTCATTGCATCGTAGTCTATTAGCTTTTATTAGGAAAATACGAAATATTAAACTAGTGATAAATAAAACATGGTAATAAAAGATGCATAAAGAAATTACTGTTCACATCAGAATTAGGTATATTAGGAATTCCCGGATTTTTGTAAAGAAAAAAATATATTGAATCCATCTTGGAACCTAGCTTTTTGGGAGGGATGTAGCTTGAAAAGCGGGACAGTAATTATACGCAATCATAAACATCTAGCTGAGGAATGGAATTGGCACATTCCTGATGTTAAGACATAAATATACAAAAGCCATTACCAAGAACGTTTTACCCAACATCCTTGGCCATTACCAATAATTTATCGTAGTAGTTCGGCTATGCGCTACGATATTTCTGCTACGAAGATTGCTACAGAATCTTCGTAGAGCCTTCGTAGCCAGCGTTGCGCCATTAGCTCTAAATAACACACAGCGCCATCTTTTGCCACATTGTAACACTAAAACATTTGTGTGGGTATTTCGGCTTGAAATTTTTTCAGCCTAAGATTCAGGCAAGCACATAGTTCAGAAGTGCTAGTATAGATGGCACTGTATGTGAAAGCTTGATATCTACTTCGCTAAGTACTTAGTTTTTTCGACTTTTTTTACAGGAACAGTGCTTTTATTTTTATAACATATTTTTTTCATCCGATCACGGCGGAGACAAAAAGAACCGTAAATATCTGGTGTCAAAAACAGTAAAAATTTAATATTCGTTGAGTAACTATGATGTCTGTTTTCGAAAAGTTTCAATAGGACCTTGCACTTCTGATTCTGTAACTGCGAAATATATTTTGTGTAACACGACACCAGGTCAAATGAAAACCAACTTTCTTAAACTAAAACTGAAAGCATACCGCAGATAAATTAATAAATCAGGGACGCCTGTCTTAGAGAAAATAAAACGTTTAAAATAAAACGACGATTATTTAGAAATGGGACGACCTCATGGCTGTCAAATATTTTTGCTATAATTACAAGTGCTTGTTTTGCGACGTCGCGCTAGCAAAAATAGACCTGAGGATCTACTCACTAGCGTACAAAAATAACATTTTCTACTATCAGAAAAGTGCGACAGCGATAAATGAATACTTTCGGGCGCGTCAGAGTATGGGGCTTGCGCAAACGCCAGTGACAGGAGTGCGAGCGACAACATGTCGCGTCACCCAATGCGTGCGACCCTAAACTTCAGCTGGAGCTCTCTAATTAAAACATTATATAATCTCCTCTGGCTCGGCTCTCAGACGGGGCCGGGTTCGCTTCCCGTTTTTATTTTTACTGTAACTTGCCAAATATTTGGCTTTTAATTGGTTTGGTGCAGACGTCTGAAAATATTCTGAAACTCTATTGAGAGTTGTTACAGTTTCTTCTTGTTCTCGCACCTGTCTACTATAAGCTGTTTACTGAGGGAGATTAAACAAGATTTAATCACCTCATCTAGTCATATTTGCTATGTAACGTATTACAACTGATCATCAATGCTCTTTCTTCGCACTTTATGTCTTCGGTTATAAAGTGACTTAAGTAGATAAATCACATATTTAACTCTAGTGAAATTGACTCAGTTTAACGATCGCCAGCTCCCAGATTATACAATTAACATTTCTCTGATGAATTTATTTCAGTAAATTCATTATTAGGGTTAATTAATTACCACCACAAAATTTAAAACACCTATTTAACTTGTAAATCATTGTACTTTTTCATTGTAACTTTCATATTTTATGTCTCGCTTCTTGTGTGCAATAAAGAATATTCTTATCTAATCTTATCTTTGTTTTGTTTGTATAACCATTCACTAAATTCACAAAAATCTATGGCCATAGACCTCAAATTGCCTCATGTCGAATAATAGTTTTAACACGATAATGAAAAAACTAAGTTAAACAGACAACGTCCACAAGCGCTACTAAGCAACAAAATATCGATTGACCCAAATGTTTTCATGGTTCTAATGACTGAAACATAGGTCCGGTGGAAAAGTCCAGGTTGCGTGCATTGTATTTGGTGTGCGGCTGCAGGATGCATGGTAGCGAGCAGCAGGTTGCCGCCGACATGCGGCCGCCGTTAGTCTGCCGCCGACCGTCGCCAGTCGCGCCCGACGACCGCGCCGACCTGCAACGCGCGCGACCCTATGCAAAAACGACTCCGACTAAACGAAAAAAAAAACGTCACCGCCGCTTCCCAACAAAACACCCTTTTGGTGACGCTGCTAATGTAACGAAGGAAGAATTTGTCGCGCACTAAAATTTTACTGTCCGAACGTATTTTAAAATGTAAATCACTGTCAAAATTTTAGATTAGCACTCTTTGTATTCGACTGCACGTTTCCCTTTCACCAAGTTCACAATGTTCTCGATGACAATTATTTACCGAAATCTATTTTTACATAAGAAACGACTGAAAGTTTATATTCGCGACCTTTGAAAATATACAAAAACTTTGGAGAACTGTGCTTTACAATATTGAAGTGGTTTTGAACATTGTTTTATCCTTCTTATGAATAAAATACCCTACAATTAAGTGTGACCAAAACCTTAGTGAATTTAAATAATTATCCCAAGATAAATGTGTAGATACCCTATGTGATGAAGTTTCAACTAGTTTAAGCTGTGTTTAAATAATAGTGAATTCTGATAGTCAACTTCAATTAAGTACTCTTCAATAAAGTGGTGAGTTTATTTGCATTGTTTTCAAAATTAAGTCTACAGTAGATAGAGCAAACAAATTAATTTATAAGTCAATACTAGTCATGTTAATTTTTATGTTCAGTTGACTCCAAAAATTTAATTAGGCGTAATGCCCAGTAGATAACATGAACAAAAATCCGCGCAGCCGGGATGAGTGCGATGTCAAGATCATTTGGTCAAATTCTTTGTAGAGCATTCTAACTACGTTTTTTTTTTCAATTAGTTTTACGGACAAGCTCAAAGTCCCAGCGTCGAACTTTAACTAAATAAAAGTAGAGAAAGACTTTCCAAGTATTTTCATTACTTTCCTGGAGACAACTGCAGTTAACTTTCACGGGTGAATGAATCACGGATTCAATGACATACTCTTTTAGAATTCGTGTTGCCAACCTTAATGTTCTACGGTACACAGATATAATAACATAGTCAAGATCATTTCAGATATTTGTGCCAAGTCCAATGACATCTGTTCATTTAGTTTTGAAAGCAACTTTGAAGTGTGCTGACTAGACTTGGTTGGTACAACGGATCACATGAACTGGCTTAAATAATCAGCTTCAAATAGCTGAGTAGGCTTAAATAAAATATAAATACATAAGTATTAAACCATACGTCCACTTATATATCGTCCCCGTAGAGCGGAAACTCACCAAGTCGACTTAGGGAGAGAATGAGTTTTTAATACCATTGAAATCACAATTTTTTTCTCTACATTTCTGTGTGACAGGTTTTTTCATAGGTGCCATAGTTTCAAATTTAGAAACTTCAAAAAATAACTAATTACAGTCTTTTACAGCCACGTTGAAAGGAACAATTAATTAAGTGTATTTAATTAATTTATGCGTATCCGAAGTACAGTCTCGTTATCACCTAACCCACGTTACTTAAGTTTGGCATAGACACAACCAACATTGTTACTATGAAACGATGAATTCGTAAACTACCCAACACTAAATAGTTATTTGTATAGTTTTAATTTCTATTATTTTTGTATATCCAGAGGGCATATCTTTAATTGGGTATATCCTTATAAATGGCCACGATATCAGGCGTGTTCGCCTAGGAGTTTAATTTGGCTTTTTTTGACTATTTTTTCAGGTTGTAACTGTCTCAAATTATATTTACAATAATCATTCGGAAATATATATATATATATATATATATATATATATATATATATATATATATATATATATATATAGATAGATTGATAATCTTTTATTTACATACCTAAACACATATGTTGTCCGTTTCTGTATACGTCCCACTGCGGGGCACAGGCCTTCTCTCAGAGAGAGAGAGTATCGGCTTAATCACCACGCACACCCACCGCGGATTGGCAATTCAAGCCATTTTATACTTTTATACTTTAGTTAATTAAGTATATTCTGTCTTGGTACATACACACATAAACTCACGCCTGTATCCCAGAAGGCTAGGCAGAGACCAGGTACTGTCACTTGCCACAATCCTAACAGATCTCTTTCGCTTCCTCAACATTCATTAGTCGTTGCGTGCACGCACGCCGGTTTTGGGTACTTTTTATCTTGCCCTGTCTTGGTATTTTACAGAACGAGACTTATTGACGTAGTAAAATTCTTAATTCAGAAGCAGTTAGTAAACTAAAGCCATTAAGTATATACATTGTCTTTGGGGTAGTCGTTAAAACATTATTAAAGGTTAGAATAATTAAACCGTCTACGTTATTTGCTGCCTTCAATTATTCCATTGCTATTAACAAGTAATTTTGTTGCTTAATTGAATACAGCGACCTGAATTCTGAGGAATTAAGCTTGACTAGGCCAAAACCTATTTGCAGCTGTAGTGTAGTGCTTCACAATCATCACGTAGTGCTTCGGATGATGATCATCATGCTACGAGATACAATAATAATAATAACTTCCACACAATGCAATCACTTGACCTGGTACCAAACTAGGATACCCTGCGCTATGGTAACCAAACAAGGACGTCACAGACGTGGAAATACACCCAGATTGAGGCCATTTGTACCTGCAAATGTACGGCGGCCCCCAGTTCAAATCGAACCGACAACCTCTGTTTTGGTAGCTAAGCGCCTTAACGGCTAGACCAACGAGGCAGTCCATATATTATATTTGTCTCTGTTTACTCTTAGTTTAGTTTTGATTTTCGCACTTAGCCTCATAGTTGGGCCATTGTACGTTAGCAAGCGCTAAGGTATGTAAATACCTCAGACACTAGGGTTTCCTCACGATATTTCCCTTCACACTTATCGAGTGGTACTAAAACTTCACAAATATACGTAACTTAGAAAACAAAGTCATTGGTACATGCCAGGATTCGAAACCACGACCTCCCGATTGAGAAGCCGGCGTTCTACCGCTTCGCTACCACCGCTCTCTGTTTACCCTTTTGGAGATATTAGGCCGACATGTGTTTATGACCAATATTTTGACTATTAAAAGAGGTTGTATCTTTATTAAGAGCGATCTCACAGGTAAGAGCGTCTTATTAATTTGGTCCTACGAGCGTCTGAGTATAGCTAAAACTTGTCACTATGTACTCGTAAATCATCACTAAATACATATGGAGTGCTTTAAGTAACGTGACGTAGATCACTTACTGCCCGTTTTAAAGTTGAAAATTGCATTAAGTAAGTATTTACTTAATGCAATTCTCAACTTTAAACTTTACTTAAGAATCATTCACAGACTGATATATTTTTTTAGTCAAGTCACAATTCAGAAAGCGGCGGGTAAAATTATAAACTCTCAAAAATTTAAGAGGCTTCAAAAGCAGTATTACTTAATTAGACGCTCAAGTATAGTAACATAACATAAAGTATGTTTCTTAAAAAATTCAACGTTGTTAGTTCTGTATATTTTGAGGTTTTCTAAAGTACGAGTTCTTATTGGTTTATGGAGTTACAAAAACCGGCCGCGTGCAATGTAGGGTTCCGTAGAAAGAGGGATTTTTTTTTCATTTTGTACTAAGTTTTCCTTCTATAAGTTGGTCGCCTATTACTCTTGCGGTGGTAGCGCAATGGGTAGATCAATGGACTCGGAAGCGGGAGAAACAGGTTCATTTCCTAGTTCGGGCGTGTATGACTTTGTTCAAGCGAATTTGTAGTAGCAATAGCATAAAGCTGTGACATAACTGTTCATAACTGTGAAGGAAAACATCGTGAGGAAACCCCCACGGGTTGGCTCTGCACGTATTGACCAGTCTTTCCTGTGGGCTAGGCTGACTTAGCTGTCAGGATGGTATAGGTGCTGGGCAAGCCTATTCCATCAAAAAAACAATGCCCAAGGCACGGCAGCGTCCGAATGTTCCCTTCACCCATCTAGTGTGAGTGATGGTGCCACTGGACGCTGTATAAATCATCTCATTACGCAGATACAAAGGCCAAAGTAAAGCCAACTTAGCCGTGATAGTTTTCCTTTTAAGTTAATTATATGTGCTACTGCTCCGAATTTTTTCACGTTTCTAAAATCAACCATTTAGCCGGGAGAGATCCCTCTATCCTACGCCCTACTCTGACAAAAATTGCCGCTTTAAAGCTTAATATTTCGCAAACGGAACCCTAAATCGAAGAATGGTCTTTCCAAAGCCAAATTATTTTACTATGATGTAGGCGAGAAAAAAAAATCACCCTAATTTATTAGATATATTAATTATTTACAGGTTTTATTCTACCGTTTTGTTGGCGTAATGAATATGTATATCAATGCCAAATTTCAGCTTTCTAGTACTTAACGTCTCTGTGCTAAGCCGCGGACAGACAGACAAACGGATGGACAAGGCGAATCTATACTAATAATAAATCTGTAAGGGTCGGTCATGGAGTAAGTTAGTTTGTTTTCAGAGATATTGTGTTTATAGGCTCAATATATGATACTGAAACTAATTTCACGATTTTTAGAATTTTTTTCTGTATGTGTGTATGTATGTATGTATGTTCCTCCATAACTCTTAAACCAATTATCCGAATTTGATGAAATTTGATATAAAAACATATAGACATTTGGGACACAGGATAGGCTATTTAAATTCTAGCTCCAGTTATGATAAGACGTGGCCCCCATACAAATGCTGCTTCGTAAAAATCGAAATGTACGCGAACGGATTCGCGGGCACAGCTAGTATACTATATAAGTGTTCCTTGTTGACCGCGGAACCTTAAAAATGGTACTCCTATGTTGATGGCAACATAATGGATTAAATAATAAAATATCATAGCGCTGACAACGTGGTTGGTAGAACGCTTGCTTCACATTGAAGAGGTCGTGGGTTCGGACCCAGGTATGTCCGCATGTAACAAAAACTTTTCTTAGTTACTTACATTTGTGAATTTGAAGAGTAGCAATACCACTCTCTAACGGCGAAAGAAAACATTGTGAGGAAACCTGAGTGTCTGAAGCGTTCACATACCGCTTGAAATCACCAATCTGCGCTTGGCACGCGTAGTGACTAAGTCCGTACTCTCCTCCTTCCAGAGAAGGCCTGAGCCTTACAGCGGGACGTATATAGGCTCCATTATAAATTATATCATATCGTAGATATATGATTTTTACGTGTAAGTCCGAAATTTTCCAGTTCATCTGATCAAGCCCTGGCTAGGCAAAGGCATCCAGCATAAGACATGCGGTGGAGTTGTACAAAGTTTACTCAAAACCTTTCTCAGGTAGTTCCGAGTTTTCAAATATATACGCACATAAATCATGAGTCAAATTACGGAGAATGATGTGTAAAGATGCTCAAAATGCGAGCTTGATAAATGACTCGCAAATTGGGGAATTTAGGTAAATGGGCCCGCGAAGCTGTTTTGCTTATCACAGAATCCAATTTCCTTGAAGGGAACCATGTAAAGAACTGGCTGTCGATAAGTTGCCTTTGTATGCACGTGGGTAAGCAGGTGACATTCGTCTAAATTTCTTCTTCTGGTTTGTCACTGACTACCAAATGTGAGCATTCAATGTTTTCCGAATTTCCGAATATTTGGCGCTCGATATTTTGGAAATGAAGAATGATATCAAAAATTTGAGAGAAAATCCTCTGGGAAATTTGAGCCCAAAACAAAGACGATTGGGTTAAGGGTCTGCCATGTAGCCTAACCTTTTTGAAAAAATTCAAAAAGTCAGAACGACATTTTTCACATGACATTTATGACTCGATTGATTTCCAATGTGCTCGATAGTCATGTGAGGCACGATATCTGTGAATTTTTAAATGTTTTTGCTCTGCCGTAAAAACAGTAATGCATATATGTCAAACTTGACTTTAATGTAGCGCTAGCCATGTAGAAAACGCCCAAGTTTGAGTCTGACTGACACTTGGGCATATTTTTTTAAATTTATTATGTTATAACACTAAAGACCCTAACCGAATGAAAGACAACACATTTTTGTTAAATATAAAACGCAAAAATATATTATGTGGTAGTACGGAACCCTCGGTCTCTAAAAATTACTTCGATAAAGTTATAAGTTCTGTAAAACAGATAATTAAAAAAACTCTCATTCTACGGAACCCTACTCTGCTTGTGACCCGACACGCACTTGGCTGATTTCGTATATCCCAGGGCTGTAGGTGGAATTTAATATAACCTATCCTGCCACCTAATAGTTATCTTATCTATGTAAGCAGTAGTATGATTATTAAATGGATCGATCGATATGAGAGTTTATAAATAGCTTTTGCAGACAGTTCACTAGACTCACCAGAAATAACCAGTCTGGATACGGTGTCAGTTTTATATTTAATCTGGTGGCGAGAAATAGCTTTGTCTGCCGAGGACGAAATTAGAAAATTAATAAACACAAACTTTTTGGTAAAAGAGTCCTAAAAGGACCAACGAATATGATTCAGTTTATATTGCCGTAAGGTACGGCAATAATTATTATTGCCGTACCTTACGGCAATAGTACCTGTATAATTATTGTTGCAAGGGTCAGTCTATCTCTCTCTTTCTTCTTTCTCTGCGTATCAATCAATCAGCCCGTACGCGTCCGCTGCTGGACGTAGGCCTCCCCCGAGGCATGCCACTACCTTCTGTCCTCGACCATCGTCATCCAGCCATTGCCAGCAATCTGCCTCAGATCGTCGGTCCAGTGAGCTGGTGGTCCCACGCTGCGTTTGCCAGTTTGTGGTCTCATAATTTTACGATATGCAGGCAGCATATCGTAAAATTATGTTCTTACAAATACGCAAGACCATCAAAATATAACATAATTGGAAACATAATTTGACAAAACATCAAATTTTTTTTATTCACTTTTAAAACGGAATTTTGTATGAAAATACTGGTTTATGACGTAACATTTCAGAGCATTCTTTTTATGTTTAATCTATTTCAAAATTGTAATAACCAGTAATTGACTAAAAGGGATACATTTTCCGAGATATTTTGCAATTTTTGTTTTAATCGAGCATATGAAATAATTTATTGTTGATCGTGTCAAATACCGAATTATCCAAAAAAAAAAAAAGGTTAAAAAAGGGACGCCACCTACATATAAGCTGCACCAAATTGAGTAGGGCTATTTGGGCACAACCAACAACCGAATATTGTGGAATAGGTTCGAAAATTGCAAAAATGTGGTTCTCCTTTTGAATACCACATGTTTTGGAACATGCACTACATACACCTACCGATTCAATAAATATCCGTTATTGACTGCAGGCATTCGTGCAGCTAGAATTTACATATTTAGATTAGGGCCTTCAGGGGAAACGCGTTGGTAGCCTAGTGGGTAGAACATCGGACTCGGAAGCGGGAGACCCAGGTTCGATCCCCAGTGCGGGCATGTACCCATGACTTGGTTTTCTAAGTTATGTACATTTGTGAAGTTATAGTAGCAATACGTGTGGTATTGCTAACGGTGAAGGAAAACATCGTGAGGAAACCTGAGTGTCTGAGCTATTCACATACCTCAGCGCTTGAAATCGCCAATCAACGGTGGGCACGCGTGGTGATTAAGCCCATACTCTCTCCCTGAGAGAAGGCCTGTGCCCTACAGTGGGACGCATATAGGCTGATTATGCTTATGCTTCAGGGGACAAACTCGGAACCTTGACTATTTTAGGGTCTCTATAAAATTTATGTTCACAACTGTACTGTGTCTTCAGATTTATAAAAAAAGTCAGATATATAGGTACTTAAGTATTTAGTCACCAAAATTCTCAATTCAGAAACTGGCGGTTGGTTGGATGGTTCACGTCAACTTGTGTTCTGCTTTCAAAAAAACCGGGCAACAGCGAGTCGGACTCACGCAGCAAGGGTTCCGTATTTAGCAACCGGCTCGGGACCGTTAGCGGGATTCCAACTCACACTTGGCCGGTTTCAATTATTTCTTGTTATTACCTATAGAGACTGTACTATAATCATATACTGTTTTGAGCATATATATGAATATTACCGTTTTGGCGATGAAACAATTACGAAAAAGAAACACTTGTAAATATGGGCACAAAGGAACAGAAAATGATTACAAATCTTAATTAAATATTTATTATAGTGAAATGGTGGCTATTCTGACAGATTTTCTTCAGTATATGTTTTGAAGATTTTTTTTAATCTGAACGTAGATTATGAGCGATGATTTATTGATCCACAAGAGTTTGTTTTAATAATTCAATTAATCACGTACGTGGAGGAGGATCACACAATTATCGTTGATTAGAAACGAACTTAAATGGTGCGCAAATTAAGTTGTGATATTTAAAAAATTTAACTCTATCCTAAAATAGTTTCCATATTTTATAATTCGTTACAAATTAAATTTTTAATGGATTAAGTATATCCATTTTAGCTTTGTATCGTCGCAGGATTAAATCGCTGCTTTTTACAGTATACAAATGTAACTAAACACACTTCAAAACCAATACGTGCACGTTTTAGGTCAGCTTAGAATTAAATCAATTAAGCCGATACATAATCTTATTAATGAGCATCGATATTACCGCTTTTGAAGTCCGGAATCCTCATCCCATTAGTGAATACAAATTTATTTCACAATGAGTGGAGTGAACTCAGCGAAAATATTCAAAATCACATTAAGCAAATTTCTACTTCAGTGAAGGTAATAAAAACACGATTTCCCGACATATTTACAAAATCCACGCAAGTTAGTTCAATTTATTGCATTTTAAAATATTGATTCATAATTTGTATAAAACTCCAACAGAAACGAGTAAATCGTTTAAATTTTAAGCGACGTAAAAGAAAATAAACACAAACGTTGATGAACTTCATAACGCACTCAACGCGGATTTGTCTACCGAAATACAGCTTAAGGCCTGAGATACACAGTAAGGACGTAGGGCGAGGATTCGGAAAAGACGCGTCGTCTTTTCAATTGACTTTCATACAAAATGTACTGAAAGGACGGGACGAAGCCCACACAGAATAAATAAATAATTGTTTATTCTGTAAAAGGTGCATACATTTTTAAATAGTCTCATTTCCGCCAAACTAAATAATAGTTTGTTGGTAGATTTACTCTCAAGAGACGGGGAGAGGGCGTGAACTCTACACAACGCGTCGCGTCTTTTCCGTGCCCTCGCCCCGCGTCCCTTCTATGTAGCCTGGGCCTTAAACATGTACCTCTGACAATCTTTTTGGAAGGATCGGTGTGATTTGAGTATCCTTAGGTATTGTTCAGAAGGTAGGTAGAATGAGGTCCTGGGCACCAACATATCTCAGACTCAAAGTTGAGAGTCTTATGCCTGGTTCCTATATTCAAGAACGACTCGTTTTGCTTACGGATAGTTAAAATGTCTACTCTTAAAAACGGTTTCGAATAACTCACAGTACGATAAATGTACGGTAATAACAATTTGTTAAGTTCCTAACAATTTTTTAAACATCAAACAGCTATTTAAGTTACGGGACGCTTGTTAAGGATACATTACCGATTACCAATGACGATTCGTCAAATATAAGAACCGGGCATTAACCGCGTATACGCGGCGAATTCGCCCTTTCTAGATAAAGGCCTAATGCTGAGGGTAATACGCGACCGTTTGTTAATATATGTATGTGAAAGGTCGACGTTTGAGGAAATTGTTGTAAACAGCTGAGCGCCCGGACGCAGGTGGGCAACGCTGGGTATATTTAGCGTCTGAGTCGCCCGTTCATTGTCACCAAAGCGCGTGAGCCAAGGCCTAACGGCAGATATTAGCTTAACTAATCACACTAGCTCTATTATTGAAGCGTTTTATTTTTAACGGTCGGTCTAACTAAGGTCAGTCTTACAATATCGGTCTAAGTTTTACTTACTTCAAGTCGGAAGTGTACCAGCCTCGCTAATCAGCAAGCCGCGTATTAAAAATTCTTAACTAAATTAATGTGTCAAATTATTTTAAGGATTTGTTTCGTCGTAAAGATATGAAGTAATGAAATAAGCCTCCTTAAAAAGATAAATAAATAACTAGCCAATTCTGCCCAGGAAAAAATATTATATATATAGTCAGATTAGTCAGTCCTCGGTCAACCAACTTTCTGTAATAAACTATTCGAAGAATAGTCGTCACTGTTCCTCTAGTTTGATAAAGCTTCTAATATTTTAATATGTAGTATATTTTCGCGTGAGAAAAAATTGCACGACAACTCCACCATCTGAACTGTTTCGTTGTAAATAAAGAGGGATTGTGAGATAAATCTTGGGACGTCTTGTTTCGTTTTCAAGTGTCACCGTTGTAAATGGGACGTAGGATCGTAATGGGGGAAATCGTAGAAAATTGTTTTTATCGAGCCACGACTTCTTTCGCGTGATTTCTGTTAAAAATGGTCTATCTGTGTGCTGAATTTCATCTGAATCCGTTGAACCACATATGCGTAATTGAACATCGAAAGTAGAGAATATGACTAGTTTCACAATAGTTTACATTTAACGGGTCTAATCACGATGATTAATTATTATACTTTATTCATTTATTTGCTTCTTACTAAGTAAGTTACAGAGGCAGCCTTAAAATAACAGGTGATATAAAAGGATGTTCTTTGATTTTAAAAATTAGTGGCCTACTGAGTGGCTTACCCCCGGTTTCTCGTACACTAACAAGCTGTTAATCTACTGTTAACAACTGTCAGTGGTTTTATTTTTTGTATGAACTTTGGTCAATTGACAGCTGTTAACAGTCGATTAACAGCGTGTTAGTGTACGAGAAACTGGGGGTTAATGAGGTTAAATGTTAATCTTAATTAACCTTAACAAATATGTATGAGCCCCGTGAGTCATTAAAGTATACTACAGTCTTACAATATTAAAGGAAATGGATTATAGACAATGCTCATAAGCTTTAAAAAGCTTTAAGTGTTGTGTGCAACCTCAGAACACAAAAATTTCTGAGTGTGCAACTATGACAGCTACCCAGAAACGAGCGCATGTGAAACCACAGTAATGAAGAATTTAATAACATTTTAAACAGATGGGAAGCTATAAAAAGGTAAATTAACAACAGTGGAAATTATTAAAGCGCTGTTGTTGAAATCTTAACGAGATGTTATTAATTTGGGCACAGGCAAACCGAGACACAATTTCCTTTCTATTCTTTTCCTAATTGACGAAGCTCAGTCTTATGGAAGAACACAATATTTCGATGCAAACATGAATTTCATCAATTGCAATTATATTGTATCTAGTTAGCTCATTCATTCAGTTTCAGATTCAGTGCGATGCAGATAAGCTAGGTACATAGCGCAAAAGTTTTGATAAAAGCAAATGAAGTAAATAAGAACAAACATCATACTGCCGAGAAGTTTCCAAACACAAACATTGCTTCGTACATGTATAATGCAACGCTGCCAGGCAAAGCAACTAAATTCGACGTCTTCTAACGTACGCTAACAAACATAATAATATTTGCGATGCCCGACCAGATTTTGAACTCCGCCCCAGTTGTTAAAAGTTGTAGATTGTTTTGTAAGCCGCTTGCCGCGGAGAGCGTGTTAACAGCCGCTGTAAAACGGTTTATTGACTCATATGCGTGTGGCTGGCCTAACATTATGGACTTAACGGAGAGCATTCTGCACCGCTCTAACGAGGGAGGAGGCCATTTTAAAATGAACACGGCAGTTCTTTGCCTTTGGGTACATCTATTTTCGGTTATTCTAGCACAGACAACTTATATTGAAGATAATAATTAGCATGTTTAATCGTGTTTGAATGTCTCTTCCAAATAAGATCTTAAAGTGGAATAAAACTTTTCTCGAGCTAAAACGAAACTTCAAGCTAAAACGCACTAGGTACCTACACCTTATTAACTTACTTCCGGTGAAACCTGGTGGGACTCTTCCGAGAAAAAAGCTAGTAAGTGAATCCGGAATTAAGTTGATAATGATTAAAACTCCTTTCTCAGGTTTTTCATTATAACTGGCCACTAAATATTAAAGTGGCATTCTTTACAAAATTTAAAAACAAAAGAACATCAGCGTTTTTATTAATATGGTGGCCATGAGTACACACATCAAAAAAAGTTTGTGATCAATAGCATAAGCTCCTATAATTCTTTAAATTTAACTTTATCAAGAAAAAATCTATGTTGTATGCTTTCTTTAAATAGGAATACCCTGTTTGAAATTAAAATATAAAACAATTTTTTATTATTTATTTTAAAAAAATTGAGCCATTAATCATAATGTAATTGTGATAGAATTTTCATAGAAAGAAAAATACTGTTTAATTAAACTTAAACAACAATTTATTATTAAAAGGTTAAATTCAATATAAAATAACTCCTCCCCTGGCTCGAACACATGCGGAGATCCTCCTGGGCATGCTGAGGATCAAGTTATCCAGCATTTCCTGGGGTAACCTATCCCATTCTTCAATAGCGGCTTCCCTGAGCTCTGGAACTGTCTGGGGACGTGGCTCACGGTTCCATACAGCTCGTTTAAGAGCATTCCACGCGTGCTCTATTGGGTTTAAGTCGGGCGAGCCGGCAGGCCAGTCTAAACGTGTGATATCGTATTCTTGAAGAGCAGCATTGACTCGTTGAACTCGATGTGCGGGCGCATTATCATCGACCAGTACAAATTGGTGCCCATGGTTTACTCGGAATGGTCTAACGATATCATCAATAACAACTGCTTTGTACATGTCTGCTGTCATGTAGCCCCGATACGGGATCAAAGGGGTTCTAGCTCCAATCATAATGCCACCCCAAAAGGACACCGATTTTCTGCCTTGCTGAACTGTTCCAGTAGCAGTTCTTTGTCTTTCACGGTCGCCTGGTCTTCTCCAGACACGGACACGTCGGTTATCTGGATGAGTGTTGATTCGGGATTCGTCAACGAAGAGACAGTTTTGCCAAATGTTTTCTTCCTCACCTTCTTCATTTTTCCGAAGTCTAGCCCACTGCAATCTTCGTTGTTGACGTTGCCGGGAATTGAGCGGAGCTCGCCAAGACCTTCGTGCTCGTAATCCAGCGTGGTGCAAGCAATTGCGAACGGTCTGCGTGCTAACTTCAAGCCCAGAGGCGGCCCTGACTTCTGCTTTTATTTTAGTGGCGTTGATTGTTGGATCACGGGCTGCCAGCAATCTAAGATAGCGCTTTTGGGCAGCTATCAAAACAGTTGGGCGACCGCTGCGGGGTCGGTCAGCTAAATTCCCCATTCCGTGGTACCTCTGCAACGTAGCCACGACACAGGATTGGGATATTGCAAGTCTGCGTGCTAGTACTTTCGTGGTGTATCCTTCTTCCCTCAAAGTTACTATTCTTGCTCGTAAAACCTCTGATAATCCTCTTGGCATTTTTTCAATCACAACTTTCCGCAAAAAATATCTTGAATCGGTTATAATTGACTAAATCAGATTTCTGAATGAGCGTAAGCTAGGACTGAAAGCCTTTTAATATGAAAAAACAACTGAACGGTGTGATTGTTTTGTGTTCTAATTCTTTATTTTTAAATAAATAATCTAAAAAGAAGAAAAAATCATAATATAATCTACAGTAACAAAAAAGATTTCAGTTTTTCAAAGTGATCGCAAACTTTTTTTGATGTGTGTACACCTAAAAACAAAGTGACGACATTGAATTTTCTTAAACTTTTTAAATACAGAACACCTGCTCAGAAGACTTCAAAGTGGCCTTTCTAGTGTTCTGAATGTTGTTTTTGATTGAGTATTTACTCACAGGGGGATAAGTACTGAGTAGAAATTCTATCTCTAGTTCCTACATAATGCTATAGTTCGACCCACTTGAAGCAGAGTCACAGCTCGGATACTTGGATTTCAGTCAAATCAGATTGGCATAACGACCTTGTAAACCAAATTAACACTCACTTCAATAAGTAACAATACTCAGAAGTCTTGAAAAGCCACAAAAATTGAGAGAACTTTAATGTACCAACAAAAAAATTAAGAAAATCAATGACGTCACGTTGTTGTCAGGTGTACATAGACTCTTGGCTACCATATTAAGAACTTTTAAGAAAAGACTGATGTTCTTTTGTTTTTTATTTTCATGTACAATGCCACTTTAACATTTGGTGGTCAGATATAAAAAAACGCAAAGATTTGTTTTATTCTACTTTGAAATCTTAATCCCGGCTTGACCTAATTGTTTTGAAGAATATATAATTCAGGTTTGATTGCATTTGGAATAAAATGAATGCTAAAGGATTCGGACGTTTTTGTGTTTTTCGTGAGACAAATTAGATATAGCTACCTAATAATAAAAATAACTTTCACACAACACAATCACTTGACCTGGTCCCAAACTAGGATACCCTGTGCTTTGGTAACCAGGCAAGAACATCTCAAACATGGAAATACACCCAGACTGAAAATAGCATATCAAAATTATGTTTCTGTAGGTTTACCGCCTTAAAAGGTGAAACCGTTAGTCTGAGCTGGCCCTTGGTGTAGCTTTAATAACATTGAAGTAAAATGGTAGGTATCCTTGTTCTTGCTGACCGCCCTACTTGGAGCAAAACATAAAATATCAAAAACTTGACTTTGTTCTCACAAATTGAGGGTTGTCCTTTGACGTGAACTGCGGCCCCAAAAATTCAATTTGTATTTTGTGTAAGTACAGTCGTGGTCAAAAAATGTTACCACCTTAGGTTTCATACCCCTACACGCATATATCTGTGTCACAAAATTCATACTCTGCGATTTGATTAAATAGGATAGATAAAGAAAAACTTTTTGTAAACCTATTTGGCACAGAGGTGAGATGATTACACGTTACATAAAATGTCACTTTAAATTAAGAAATAAGTTTCATAATCTAAAACCTGATTTACAATTATGGACCCACTGCAGTGAATCCAACAATCACCGATTATATTTTTGTTGCCATCGATGCTTCAGGACTCGTGAAACGTAATCAGTATATTATACCTTACAGCAAACAGTGTAAGATAAGATAGGAACAATATTTAATGTACACCATAAGTTTCATTTACATTCTAAATGAAAACTGCTAAATATTTTACGACCACGACTGTACTTTAAAGTAAAGTGAAAGTTTATTCAATATTAAGGACGAGTTTGAATGAAATTATGAATTGCAAGATCAAACAGAGACTGAATTATTTATTTTGTATAAATTATTAATTAGCATCTAGGTACAGATCCTGTGCCTTCATACTTTTTGTAGGATTTACTTAACAAGCTACTGTTAAATTTTTAAAATGTTGTGTGTAACGTATCCAATCATCTTGCAATATAACCGTTTACTCGAATTCTTCTTTGTGTGACTTGACACATTAGTACAAATTATTGTATGTGTGATTCTAGTTACCTATATAAATTTTATCAATGTAAAACTTAGACGAAACACTATTTTAGTTTAGAGATAATGCAATATCTCTTAATAACTAAATAACAGACAATGAGCGTTTTAGACGTCTAACTTTATGTAATCCTAATTTAAGAACAGATCCATTTACATTACAACACTTATATTACAACTTACCAAGTACCTGTCTTAAACATTTAGAACGCAAAAATTGAACCCAATATTTTATTCAATCCCGTAGTTTAATGATCCAATTTAACATAAACAATGGTCCATTTGTCAACCATGTTTATCTTGGTCAAGCAAATTTCCTCTGAAAAATATTTCTAAAAAGCCTTTTCTGACGAAAGTATCCAATAGACCCGCGCCCCGTCTCGTATTTTTCAAGGAAGGAAAATTAAAAAAATCCATTTAGCTCGACAAAAAACACCAGTGTTTTTACCTTTGCCACTTATAAAATACGACTGTAATAAATTTTGTAGCACTGAGCTGGATAGCTGTCAACAGAGGCTCAGTGTCGTTATCAGTTAAGTCTTCATAATCGCAGCGGTTTCCCATTACCTGCTTTTCGTCGAGGCCGAGTAATTTGAAATAAACGCCGTAGAAAAAGAAAGTAATTAAAAATAAACAATGCAGTACTTTGGTGCGTTTTAACTCAGAAGAAGGCATTTTAATTCGGGAGATTTCACTTTGTGTGAGTGATATAAAATGAGTTTATTTGCATGAACTGTCGTACATAATGGTGGTCGGATAAGTATTTGGCTCTACAAATTTCATTTTAACTTATTAAGTTTACTAGTAATGCCCAGAAAAGGCCACCTGCGCAACCAAAAACTAAAACAGTATAATCTGCGCCTATTTTTGCTTTCAGGATTTTATTTAATGTCTTGTTTTCAATCAAGTCCCGTTTTAATGACCATTTTCTGAGCGAAAATGTTAAAAACAACAACAAAATAGGTTTTACAAACTCCATTTAAAATTAACAACAAAAAGCTTTTATAGGCCAATTTTTCACGACGCTACCTACCTATACATATCGTGCTTGTATGTTGCAGTTAATTTTTGATGTGTAACGTATGGGTGCGGCATATTCTGTACTGTAGTACTCACCATGAGTTGTTGTTTTGCCTCTGTATTTTTACTTACTTCAAGATGACATAGAAGTCATTAGCAACATTGTAAATGGCTATTATAACCACAATTTAGAATCATGTGGTATTTGTGGTAATTGTGAGTAAGAAAACATTTGTTAATTGTAAATTACATCACTTCCTCATAAATAAATGAGCTAGTCGGGAATTAGGAGCCTGCATTTCACGACCCTGCATTGCGAATAGGCGTACGGAGGGAGGGAGGAATTTCCTTCCACTAGGCTTCTGATGAAGTTCTCTAATTATTTATTGGTACTCGGACAAGTTTTGTATCATTGTCTAATAAATTAAGGTCCAAAAATTCATTTCCGAATCAAATATTTGCGTTTTAATATTTTTTTGTATCAAAAGCGAAATTCTTCGCTCAGAAAGTTAGTAGTCTCCAGAAAGGCTAAAGGTAACACCGGGTCTTAAGACCACAGGTACCAAGATAATAGACAAACAATTTCAGGACAAAAAGTAATAAAAGTAGGGCCAAGTGCGGGTTGGACTCACGCACCGAGGGTTCCGTACTCGCGCTTGGCTTTTTTAAATTTTTTGTCGTTAGAAGTGCCACAATCATGCCAAGATTGATACCTGTATGTATTACCGTGTGTAGGATTTAGACAAAACGTGTTTGTTGTATGAAGACCACTAATTTTTTTATGTAGCCTTTTTTCGTCCCACTGCAGGGCATAGGCCTTCTCTCAGGGAGAGAAAGAGTATGGGCTTAATCAACATGCGTATCCACCGCGGATTGGCAATTTCAAGCGCTGAGGTATGTGAACATCTCAGACACAAAGGTTTCCTCGCGATGTTTTCCTTCACGGTTAGTGAGTGGTATTGCTACTATAACTTCACAAATGTACGTAACTTAGAAAACAAAGTCATTGGTACATGCCGGGATTTGAACCCACGACTTCCTGAATGAGAACCCAGCGATCTACAGCTCCGCTAACAATGCTCTAATAATTATTTTTTTATTTCATTTTTGTTACGTAATCCGCCGTAGTTCTATAAAAATTTCAACTGGCTACTTATTACGGTTCCAAAGATAGAGCTCTTTAAAGGTCGGACAGTTCTGATTTTTATTTCAGTAGTATACGCGTTTCGTACTACATAGTTTTACTATCATTGCGGCAAAATAAAAAAAATAACAAATGAAAAACATTTTTTGACGCTTCAATACTTCCTACCACCAACCAGAGCAGGTTGGAAATTACGAATGTTGAATGTTATATACTACTTTAATTAAAACTTTTTTGACTGGAATTTGTCATACTTACGTTGTGGACTGAAAGAGGATGTAGTGACTAGAATTAAGAAAGGAATGTTGCGTTGGTTTGGACATGTGGAGAGGATGAAGGAAGAAAGATTGACGAAACAAATATATCGAGCGAATCACCCACATTCGCCGGTAAGGGACGTCCCAGACAGACATACTTCGACCAAATAGGGTATGTATTAGCAAAGGGCAACATAAAAAGTACCCGAAACCGGCGTGCGTGCATGCAACGACTAATGGATGCTGAGGAAGCGAAAGTGATCTGTCAGGATCGTGGCAAGTGGCAGTCCCTGGTCTCCGCCTACCCCTCTGGGATACAGGCGTGAGTTTATGTATGTATGTATGGTCATACATATTATTTACTAAAGAAACGGTTTTCAGGGTTTACTTTACTTTATTACCACGTAGGACTTTATTACTTAATCAGTTACCCACTAGTTCTCGCCCGCGACATCGTCCGCGTGGACTAGTATAGTGTTTGTGAAAAAAGCGGTTTTATTTTAT
Organism: Yponomeuta evonymella; assembly: GCA_963969515.1. Taxonomy (NCBI): domain Eukaryota; kingdom Metazoa; phylum Arthropoda; class Insecta; order Lepidoptera; family Yponomeutidae; genus Yponomeuta; species Yponomeuta evonymella. The sequence continues at coordinate 13,050,719 of OZ018349.1, forward strand.
ATATCCCACTTTCGACATCACAGCGAGATAAAATAATATATAGGTTACAGTTTTGAAATCATCAGTTCAGAGACCATTATATCGAAAGCTCGCCTTTGATAAGCTCGCCTTTGTACATGTTACTTCTTATTTGTAATGTCCTGTTCAATGTTTCGTGTGCAATAAAGTATAATAATAATAATAAAAGTTTTATCAGAATCAACTTAGTATGTTTGCGAGATTGGCGACAAACATACGAACATAAATATGCCTATGCTAGGCGTATTTATTCCAGGATACCCAGGAGGGGTGATTTACGAACAAACAGAGAAATAATTGGTTCACGTTTGGAGATTAAGGCCGACTTTCACCATTTCTCAAATGTCATTAAGCTGCCAGAACCAGAGTGACTGAGCTTCGCTCGTTTTTTTTTACTAAAAACAGACGGATAAAACAATAAACCAAATTTCATTGAAATCATTGGAGACGTTTTCGAGTTTCTTTTTAGGTTAACGCTAGCTGTGAACGGAAACATCGTGAAGAAACCTGCGTGCCTGAGTTACATACCTTAGCGTTTGAGATTGCCAATCCGCAGTGGGCACGCGTCGTCATTAAGCCCTATTCTCTCTCTCTCTGAGAGAAGGAATGTGCTTTATAGTGGGACGAATGTAGGCTGTATTGTTATTATAGTCAAGGTTAGGTAGGAGCTCACACTCGTAGTAAGCCACTAGTAGGTACCTACTGGCGCGTCTACTAATTATTTATTAATGAAATGTATGCGTGACAGCTAGAATAATAAAGCGAGTGAAGCGGTCCAGGCAGCCTTTAAGGGGAACTAACCCACTGTAGAGAGAGAAAACCAGTTCAATGCATGAGTTCTAAGCTTTAGAATAATATGTAAAGTCTGTTAGTTAAGGAGCTGGAAAGACTAAAGGCTGGTTTACATTTTCTTTTTTTAATACCTTATAGCATGCTATTTCAAAGCATACTAAAAAAAGCACGCATTAAGCAAATGTGAATGTTCTGTGCGTTTTAGCACGCTAAAAAATATTCTAATAAAAATGGCGTCGCAAGTGAAGTGGACACGGGATTTGACCATTAAATTGTTCCAACAGAATACGAAAAACATGCTAGCTTGTGGGATTCCTAGAGCGAAACTTCTAAAAACAATATTTTATCACAGCCAATAACTATGATAAAATTTTAACCGCTTGCAAACTAATTAGTGATTCCATATTTTCCACTTGCGATCAAACTAATACAGTAATAGAAATAATACAGTAATGGAGGTTTTAACAGGTTTTTAAGTAATTATTTTACAGGCTTGTACAAAGCTTCTTCATCATCATTATTCAGCCACAAGAAGTCCACTGCTGGACATAGGCCTCCTCCATAGATTTCCAAAAAGACCGGTTGGAAGCGGCCTGCATCCAGTGTCTTCCTGCCACTTGGATAAGGTCATCTCTACATCTTGTGGCTGGATATGTGGTCTCCATTCGAGAACTTTTCGGCGTGCTGTGTGCCCCACCCACTGCCACTTCAACTTACTAATCCGCTGGGCTATGTCGACGACTTTTGTTCGTCTACGGATGTCATCATTTCTGATTCGATCTCGTAGAGAAAGCTTCTTAGATGTCACAATTATGACTCAACAGAGTGCACTGATAAGTGATGACAGACTTGGGTACCATAGATAGATTAGTTCCACGTCACCACTGCCGGATCTCCTTGTTTATGTGAACGTGTGCGTGATCAAAAGTGAAAGACTCACGATGGCATTATTAATTATTAGACGAACATAGTAGAAAGTAATAAGAACAGGCTCGGTCAGTACTACTTGTATTATCTTTTTTATTGTGATCCTGAGCATTATAAGAAATATTAGATTAGATTAGATTGGAACTCTTTATTGCTCACCATATAAAATAAAAAATACTTACATGAAACTTACATACGTAAGTTACATAGTATTATACAGCTAGCGGTCTTATCGCTAAAAGCGATCTCTTCCAGACAACCTTAGGATGGATAAGACTAAAAAATTAGAAGAGTAGGTAGGTGTACATGAATTATGTATTTTTTTAAACTTATTTACTGCTAAAAAACTCAAAGCTAACAATACAGGGAATCCCTATTGCGTTAACAATTTCTAGAATTACTTATTCTAATTAACTTAACGAAAGCTAATCTATTTAAAAAGTAACATTAATACAAAATACTGATATCATTCATTTCCGTTTGTTTTCTATGGTAGCCGCCCCTCTTTTTTCGCCCTTGACGTGTTGAACTCCCGGCAACTGGCGGTTTATGACGTGCTAAGCTCAACATTTCGCGACCCGCTGCGCCACGTTGTAATCGAAGCCATCATTGTTGCGCTGCACGAGTCTACTTCTTTGTTGCGACTTGACAATAGTATTTAATTGTAACTTGGGGAAAAATGTGCAAAGTTAAACGTACCTATTATTAGTGAACCGTGCCGGAGGCCGTGGGTTCGATTTCCAGTGGGAGCCGTCGTACATTTGTACAAAGGGCCTCAGTCTGGGTGCACTTTCATGCTTGTGATGTCCTTGCCTGGTTACCATACCCCAGAGTATCCTAGTTTGGGACCCGGACAAGTGATTGTATTGTGTAGAAGTTAAAAATTATGATCGCGTCTTTGTATGTAATATTTATTTTAATTAAGCATTTACTTTATTTACACAGTAGCTTTTAGATACTAATTACTACTACTTAAAGTAAGGGGTTGTCCCTTCGAGGCCTAAAGGCAACGCCACTGATACACTCTTTGATTTTATGGAAACTGTAACACTGGATTTCACAATACCACTGTGATTAACTTCACAGAGTCTCCTCAGTGCTGCTTCATGTGTAACAGTTAACAAATAAAATGCTGAAATCAATTTTAAACGTGATCTGGGAACAAGCGGACAGGCAGATAAAAGATAAAAAATTGCTTATTTCGTCTCTATTTTATTATCTAAACAAAGTAATTGAATCCGCAAAATGTTTTGCCATATTAATTAGCCTGCAATCTACCACATTCCGTGTGGCGCCGGATTAAGAAAAGCGTCACTCCATTTCCTCCCGTGGATGTCGTAGAAGGCGACTAAGGAAAAAAAATACCAGGAGACGGGCAGCAGTGTCTTCCCTAGATTCCAAGCACATACTGCGATCGCCAACCCGCCTGCCAAGCGTGGTGATTATGGCAAAACCCCTCATGGTTATAAAAACCGAGGGAGGCCTATGTCCTGCAGTGAACGTCAAAGGGCTGATGATGAATCTACCAAATATAGATACAGAAAAAAAAATCATAAAAATTGACGAAGCTGTTTCGGAGGAGTTTGATTACAAACACTGTGACACAATATTTTTATGTATAGAAAACTGGCTCACTCGGCAAACGTTGTTTTGCCATATTAGTTAGCCTACGATCTACCAAATGTCCACAAAAAAAATCATAAAAATTGGTGAAGCCAATTCGTAGATGTTCGATAACAAACACTGTGACACGAGATTTTTATATATTAGATATTTCTTTTTAGTTCGAATCCGTTTCCAAGTTATTATACGAGAACATGTATCTGTAGATATATTTGCACGATAGAACAAGTCTCTCGTAATTAGCCAACACAATAACAAATTATATTATTCCCTGCCGGCGTACGCCCCACGGGTGGGTATGTCAGTACATGCTGAAATGAGAAGCCTGGCCTGAGACCTTACTACCTACTTGGTTTAAGTTTACGCTTAGGTAATAAGACGCAAACAACTAAAGCAGTGTAAATGTAATTTAAGACACAATATTCAAAATATAGCGCAGCGTAGGACGACCAGCCACAAGATGGACAGATGGCCTCATCCAAGTGGCAGGAAGACGCTGGATGCAGGCCGCTTCCAACCGGTCTTTTTGGAAATCCATGGAGGAGGCCTATGTCCAGCAGTGGACTTCTTGTGGCTGAATGACGATGATGATTCAAAATACATACAAATGACTTTGTTTTCTAAGTTACGTGCATTTGTGATGTTGTAATAGCATTACCACTCGCTAACCGTGAAGGAAAACATGGTGAGGATATCTGAGTATATGAGATGTTCATATATACCTCAGCAGCTGTTTCCTCACGGTGTTTTCCTTCACCGTTAGCGAGTGTTATTGCTACTATAACTTAACTATAAATATACGTACCTAACTTAGAAAACAAAGTCATTGGCACATGCCGGGATTCGAGCCCACCATCTCCCGAATGGAAAACTGGCGTTTTACCGCTCAGCTACCACCGCTGAAAAACAAAATTAGTTAAAATTCTTAACTTTTAAAAATTTTTGAGGACGAGAACTTTTTTTTATTTTGACGCGTGCTTTGGGTCCCTCTAAGGTTGCTTTATCTCTGGAGTTCCGCTTGGCACAAATTTCGGGACACCCTGTTTAGATTTCATTTGTAAGAAGAAGATAATGTAAGCAGGCAAATATTAATTGATCAAAAAGTCTTTATTGCACAAAAAAATAATTTCTACATAGGCGGGCCTAATACAAATAAATATATTCTTCCAGCTAACCTAAAAAAATACGTTCAAATACGTTCCATTCAACCGTTGACGTTTTCTGTATGGACGGAACGTGAGGTTTTGGCGATTCCATAAATAGGTAAGGGGTTCATTCAGCCCAAAAACAGTTGTGAGCTTACGAGATCTCCTCTCATTAAGTCATGAAATGGTTTTTATGCTCGGTAAATACTTACATGACTTATTCACATGCACTTAATAAAATAACTTTTAATTAATCAGAGTCACTGTTAATTAATTGAAATCATTGTAGATTAATCCAAAATATCACGAATTTTAGTGGGATCGTAGACATCTCTCCCACGTCTGAAACATTGACGCGGGCGACTTGCCTCTTTCCAAAATTCTAAGTGGTCTGTTGTACATGGTACGAGATTACCCTTTTGTATTTTTATTTTTTGTTTACTGACAAAAAGAAACCGACAGCACAAGTTGAATTATATTATATGAATTAAATTTAGGGCTTGTAACCACAAGACAAGCCTTATTATTTTGAATAAAAAAAAAACTCTTAAAAACCAACTACATAGGTAACTACCTACTTAAATATTTCACTGAAATTAAAGAAGAACAGATTAAGGAATAATATCCAATCAACACTACAGTTTATTCGGATTTTCAAAATCAGCTGTTTTATCTCTAGAGCTGTTCAAAGTAGTAATTTTTTAAATCTAAAAAATAAGATAATTGTGATTGTGCCACCCGAAGGGTGCCAAACGGGACCCTATTACTAAAACTTCACTGTCCGTCTGTCTCTCTGTCTGTCCGTCTATCTGTCTGTCTGTCTGTCACCAGGCTGTATCTCATGAACCGTGATCGTTAGGCAGTTGACATTTTCACAGATGAGGTATTTATGTTGCCGCAATAACAACAAATACTAAAAACAGAATAAAATAAATATTTAAGGGGGGCTCCCATGCAACAAACGTTGTCTAAAGACAGCGCTCGCCATCTAGCGGCCATCTATGTAACCTTCACGGCAGCGATGTCATGTCGTTAAATGTCAATGCTAAACGCTTCATGTTAGTTTCTATAGATGGCGCTGTTCTCAAATTAGATCTTTGTCGAATGTTGTATAGATAATGGTACGGAACCCTTGCCGGTTTTTTTATGTAGCCCTGATTGTGTTCCAGTGCTGGTCAATCTCCTTTTCGTTATCCACTCCTCCTTGTTCAAAGCCAACACGGTAGAAAGGTAGTGAGGTCGTCCCGCCACCTCCGCTTGGGTCGTTCGCGTTTGCGATACCCGGCGCCTGGAACCCAGTGAGAGTTTACCCACCAGTCTGGGCCCATACGGCTTACTTGGCCCGCCCAATTTTACATCAGCTTAGCGGTCGCAGCTCCAACATTGACAATCTTGGTTGGGGAGCGCAGTGTCGTTTTTCAGATTTTTTCAATCCTCTTTACACCTAGTATACTGCGCTCCATTGCCCGCTGGCAAACCTTGAGTCTGGACCTCTGATGTTTTGTGATGTGCGAAATGCCCAATATGAATCCTTAACCTATACTCCTTATTACCAATAATTTCCAAACAAGCACTACACCGCCAATTCATTGGTAAGTCTGGTGCTTGTTTGGAAGTTATTGATCTCACTATATAAAGTTTTCTTAAGAAACAAATAAATTATACTTACAAAAACTAAACAATGTTTAAGTTTTTCGAACTTACCGAAACTTTCTGTTACTGAATTGAAACTCTTGTAAGTTCTAAGTTTATAAAGTTAGTCCTGACGTAAGTAAATAACGTTTATGTTGTTTAAGATTTTAGTTTTTGCTCTATCATAAAAACTGAAATACATACAATTGCTCTACTTAGTATGATTATAGCACTATTATAATTCCCTATAGCAACCTATTAACCCTGCCACGAAAAACAATAAAAATCGTCAAAGTGTAAGTAGGATTCTGTTACGGGTCTCAAACCGAATGAAAGAAAATATTTTTTTTGTAAGATAGGGATTTAATTATGTGTTACTATATGGCTGTACTGAAACGACTCGCATTTGACAGGATTTTTAATCAAAAGAGAAGGAGGTTCGAATTCGTCGGAATCTTTTTTTTATGTACGCTCCCCGATTACTCAAAGACGCCTGGACCGATTTGGAAAATTGTTTTTTTGTTTGTGACCCCATGGTCATCAAATCAGGATCTGATGATGGGACCCTGGAGAAATTGAGAGAACTCTTAATTTTTTTAAGGCAGACTTGAAGCGATTAGGGTGTTTTTATAGTGACTCGTGCATTTGCTTTCGGATGCCACAATTTGGTGAAGTCGTAGTTACGTTCACAAAAAATCGTGAAATGCAGCTCGAAAAACCCGGAAATAATTTAAACGAATATGACCTTTAAATTCGAAGTAGCTACTTACATGTAGGTATTGTAGAAATATATTTTGGAGTTGGTGCCTAAAACGTAACTTGGCACAGGCTCCAAACTATACTTCTGCAATACCTATATTTAATTGTACCTATTTCGAATTTAAAGGTCATATCTGTGTTTTTAGTGCTGTTGTGTTTTGAAGTCTGTTTTTATTTTTTTGGAAAAGGCTATTGCTCTTGTCATAACACTCTATTGTATTAGAGCAGAATAATAATTATTATGGCACTTCAACCAGATACCGATAATTTTCTGGCACAAGCGCGTGTAATGAACTGCTAAAATAGCCTCAAGTGTCCATGCGCTGACACAGTCTTGTTTCGTGGCCAAGTGTGATCTTGAATTATATGCACACACCATGTCAAAACTGTTTGATCGTTCGCTATAGACAAGCAAAGAAATAAAATTTTGTTATTTGATTTTGTAGCCAAGTGGGGTCAGAGTCGTGAGTAGGAAATAATATAATCTACTCGGCTAATTATTTATTGTCTAAGATCATTAAAGATGTCCGATTCAATTTATTAATACTTCCTCCTTCTAATATTTTATGCTCATGGGGGGAGGGTCTCTATTATGCAAAGTTGTTCAGTAGACTCGGAAACCCACGGCTTGGTTGGCTCCGCACGTATTGACTTGTCTTTCTTGTGGGCTAGGCCGACTAAGTTGTCAGGATAGTATAGGTGCTGGCAAGCCTACTTTATCTAAAATACATAGTCCAAGCACTGCAGCGTTCGAGTGGTCCTTTCACCCATCTAGGGTGAGTGATGGTGTCACTGAACGCTGTATAAATCATCTCATTCATCATCAGCCCTTTGACGCCCACTGCAGGACATAGGCCTCCCTCATGGTTTTCATAACCCTGAGGGGGTTTTGCTATAATCGCCACGCTTGGCAGGCGGTTTGGCGATCGCAGTATGCGGTTGGAATCTCAGGAAGACGCTGCTGCCCATCTCCTGGTAATTGATTTCCTTTAGTCGCCTTCTACGATATCCACGGGAGGAAATAGAGTGACGCTATTCTTTATCCGGTGCCACACAGATCATCTCATTATGTAGATGCAAAGGCCTAAGTTTTTTCAATAAAGTCGTATTAGTACGGTAATGGTTGTGTTATTGACACTATTGGTAGTCTACTAACCAATTGCATTCCAATGGTATAACTTGTACAACTTAACTCGGCGCCTAGTGCGATTCGATCTTCTTTGCGAGAGATGCCTTTTTAATATGCGCGGGTTATACCATTGGAATGACGTTGAACTGCTACTGCTTAGTAGATTACCAAATAGAGGCAAACACAGTACAGCTATAGTCGTGCTTATATCATTAGAGAATGTTGTGGACTGAAAGAGGATGAAGTGACTAGAATTGAGAAAGGCATGTTATGTTGGTTTGGACACGTGGAGAGGATGAAGGAAGAAAGATTGATGAAACAAATACATCGAGCGAATGTGGGTGGATTGACCGGTAAGGGACGTCCCAGGCGTACATATTTCGACCAAATTGGGAATGTATTAGCAAAGGGCAAGATAAAAAGTACCCGAAACCGGCGTGCGTACATGCAACGACTAATGAATGTCGAGGAAGCGAAAGTGATCTGTCAGGATCTGGCAAGTGGCAGTCCCAGGTCTCTGCCTACCCCTCTGGGACACAGGCGTGAGTTTATGGATGTATGTACGTACATCATCATTTTGAAAATGTATATACTCTAGGGCCGGATCATTTCTACCTTAAATGCCAAAGGTACGGTATTTACTTCTTACAAAAGCAAATTTCTAAGCTATTTATACCACACAGATAAATACAATCTCAGAGATAAGTGTCAGTTTTCATAAATGTTTTCCCTTAGAACATTTTACTTTGTGAATTTAACAGTCTGACGGGTACCGCTGGCGCCGCGATTAATTTCATGTCTTCTTTCACAAATTAGATATTTATCATTCGAGGATCAGTCGTTTTAATCCCATTAAATTACACTAAGAAGTATAGGAACTGGAATGAAATTAATGTTTATATTGAATAATTATATAGCAGGTAAGTTTTCTGCTTTCTCTTTTGTAACCAAAAATATTTTATTATTTCACTATGCTTTAGTTGAAACGGGTCTATCTTTTTTTGTTCTTATTTTTCCGGTGCGCTAGTGATTTGCGTCTACAGGGATCTGACAAACATGACATTAGCAGTCTATGCAGGGTCTGAAAAGTTTATTTGTATGTAAATACTCACTACATTGTATCTTCTGAGGTAACCTATAACTCAATATTAAGTTTGCACATTCTAAGAAGTAAGTCGTCACAAGTCGTCGTCGGCAGGGTTGCCTATAAAGTTCGCAATTTCTGAAACGCGTCAAGTTCATCATTTGTAACAACTTTTTATCTACAGATTCATACTGCAGGGCACAGGTTTTCTTTTAGAGAGAAAGAGAAAGATAGTGTGGGCTTACAACCATGGGTGCCCACGAGGATTGGAAATTTCAAGCGTTGATGTATATGAATACCTGACACAATGAGGTTTCGTCACGACGTTTTCTTTACAAAAATCGGCTGTCCCAAAAAAGAACATTGTAAGGGACATTGATTTTTCAAAACCCAGATTATATCCACTATTGATTACTAGTTGGTTCCAGTAACCAATAGGGGGTACTATCTCGGTTTTGAAAAAAAAATTCCCTTACTGTGTTTATTTTTGGGACAGTCGAAATGTAGGTAACTTAGAGAAGCTGTCGCTGTCGGTAACTTGGAGAACAAACAGGCACATGGTACAAGTACATACCGGAACCGCACTCAGTACCTCTGTGGGACAAGCGTTGCGCTATCTGATAAAAAGAACTGCTAAAATTCCACCAACTAGCCACACGTTTCACGCGATCGGTATTAAGATTTCCTGTCTTTGGAATCTGTTGTGGGCAAAATAATTCTTATGCAATGTATCATTGGCATGACGCAAAACCTTGAGTACCTTTTCTTTATGCACATAATTTTAAATTTTTCAATAAATTTTTCATAGAAACAAACCGCGTTAAGTTTGAAGATTAATTTTAATTTTAATATTTTGCTTCTTGGAAGTGGTTTAAATATAAATACCAGTGAATAAACGGTATTCAACTTTTGCGTTTTTTCAATGACTCATTAGAATTTTCCTGAATAGAAACTTAAGTACCGATCTTTCTCGTTCCTATTCCTAGTAGTAATTATGTAACGGATTCGGTTTTTAGGATTCCGTTGTCAACTAGGAACCCTTGTAGCCATATTCGGTTTGCCATATCAGTTTCGTGTAGCCAGTTTCGCCATATCAGTCCGTCTGTCTGTCCATCTATCTGTCCGCAGCTTAGCACAGAGACGAAAAGTACTAAAATTTTTGAACTAACAGTCGGCCAGCTCGTTAGATACAAGGATGTTCAGAAGAGGCATATGAAAAGGTGCAACATTGAGCCCTCTCAGTGGGAGCGTAAAGCGGAAGATCGTCCAGTGTGTGGTGTGGTGCAGGGCAGTGTGGACGAGTTTTAAAAGAGGAGACTGCTCGACTTAGATGCCAAGCGCGACGAGCTAATTTGGCCCGACCACCGGCGGCCATACAATATAACTACGTCAATGGTGTCTTAACGTGCGCCCAACTTTTCGAGCCAAAATCGGCTACACCAGTCACCTGAGGGCACACCAGCGAAACCCTCGACCTGTATGCTGTATGCGGTCGCTATGGCCGAACACGGCTAGGAGGATATATCATCATATCATCATAAGCAGCCTATTAATATACGTCCCACTGTAGGGCACATGCCTTATAGCCAGGATGTATATATTAACTTAATTCCGGATTCACTTACTTGGTTTTTTGTCGGAAGAGTCCGACCAGGTTTCTCTCTGATTATAAAGTAGGCATTAGTATATGGAAATTTGGCACAGATACTTATATATTAATCACGCCCACAAAACGAAAGGATAAAATCAGTTTTTTTTGTGCTACCCCTACACCTAAATTAGGGATGCAATTTTTTTTTGCCTGCACAATAGTGTGAGGTATTGTTGGGTTGGTTTATTTAAAAGTATTGTGAGTGTAGGAAAACCATTTTTCGATGTAGGGATCCGCTTGTGAAATATTTAGCTTTAAAGCGCAAATTTTTGTTAGAGTAAGTATCCCCTCTCCCGCCTAAATGGTTGATTGGAGAAACATGAAAAAATTCAGGGCAGTAGCATATACTTCTATATTGAACCTAACGGGAAATCTTTCACGGCTAGGTAGGCTTTACAAGTTAACGATTAATTGGCAACCAATTTATAAAAGGAAAACTTCATACAAATTCCACTAAAAATTACTTTGATGAAGCTGTTAGTTCTATTTACCGAACCCTACACTGCGCGTGGGCCGACATCCAGTTGACCGGTTTTTAAATTCTCAATTTAAAACCGGCGGAATATCCGGGTTTTATTGAATCCGCCCCTTACCCAACAATAAAAAGACACATTTCGGACGTGGGTGCCTCTCGTCTCGTAACAATATGTCACGCCTTTATTTGGCGGTAATGTTTTTCTCCAGAAAACAGCGGTCTCAGGAATCCATTGTCAGGCAGTTTACGGAGTCCGCGAGCCCGTTTCCCCAACAATACTGACCGTCATATAAATTTTCATTAAGACAGCACGCGGGGAATTTTCTCATTCGTAATAAACACACGCAATGTGGACGGCGACATTTTTCCCTGCTCCTACCTCTCCTAGTAAGGGATTAATTTTTATTGACATTTTTCCGTGATTGGTGTCAAATTGAGTAACTACCAATTAGCCTATCGTACATTGACACCAATAGAGATCGAAAGCCTATGTTTCATTGACACTTTATTGAAGTGTGTTGCTTGTCACCAAGGTAACCAAGTTTGCGAAGGCACACCGCTTCTTTATCCTCGTTCACCCTCATTCAGCCGCTTCCAGCAATCTGTCTCAGCTGTTGATCATCCCCTTGCGTCCTCTTTTATCTTCAATGTCCCACGTTGCGTTTTTCAGTACGTGATCTCTACTCGAGAAACTTTCTATCCCTATCAGAGTTTCGGCAAATTTGACCAGTCGACTACCACCTCAACTAGTTTATTTTATAGGCTAAATGTTTTGACGAATAAAGTTGTTTCGCGTTTAAATTTCCCAACAGTCAACTAAACTAAACTGGATACATCACTGCCGTTCCTAAGCGTTCAGTGCTCAAAGCCAAATTAATTTGCATTGAATCTAATTTCAATTAATTTACTACTAAGTAGACGAAGTTTATCAGACATGATAATGATTGCTAGCAAATATTTCATATTCACTTGTAGTACAGTGTCATATAACGCAAATCTTGGATACCATTTCTTTAGTATCGATAATTAAATCGCTACCTAAAATTCTTAAGATGTTACAAAATTGTCGATTTCGTTTTTTAATTTCTCATATCAATCAAATGCGGATTGTTTACTTTGTTACGCAATTTTGAATGAAAAGTATAAAAAATACTCAGATTTTTTTTCTTACTTTTGGTTTTTGGAAGTGCTTTAATATATCGATCCTAAGGAAACGGTAATCAGGTTCTGCGTAGCTTTAATAACACGTTTGAGCTACCTACCGAGGTACCCAGAGGAAGGCCACGGAGAAGCTATGTTGACGAAATTAAAGGGAAGGTGGACTTGTGACGTACCAGGCGGTAAAGGAACAGGGCCTAGATTCTGTTAATGCATTGTAGTACGATGACAACTGCATGAACCTGACGATTTCATTTCATTGCTGCCTTAAGTCTATGCGCGCACACGTAGGAAACCTTCTAGGCGTCAAGGGTATGAAAATACACCTCACGTGGTCCGACTAAGTATCTGTCATTGTACTATAATTCACTAACAGAATCGAGGCCCTGGCCTGTGACCGTAGCGCGTCGAGGATGCTGCATCGACATAAGACCAAGTCTTAAATACGATGAGATCAACCATGAGATTGCCAAGCCGCGATGGAAACGTGTGGTATTTAAAGCCATGCTCTCTATCTCTTTGGGGGAAGCCCTGTGCCCGCAGTGGGATGTACAATCTAATATATAAAAATCTCGTGTCACATTGTTTGTCAACAAACTTCTAAGAAACGGTTTCACCGATTTTCATGCAAGTTTTGTGTCTATTTGGTAGGTCTAATGGAGAACTTGCACTAAAAATGTTTTAATAGAATAGGAGAGAATACGTTAAAAGATAAATAAACGTGGTTTTTTTTTCTCTGCGAATAATACTTTATGTAATAGAACCAGCCGAAAATATAGTCACGTGGTACTAAAACGCGTCATATAAATTGACCTTAGACTATACTCACTCCCTAACGTAACGCCTTATATGTATGAAGCGTTTATCAATATTTGAGTTATCTCGTCATCATCATCATCAGCCCTTCGACGCCCACTGCAGAACACAGGCCTCCCTCATGGTTTTCATAACCATGATGGGTTTTGCCATAATCGTAAAATAATGCATGTACACTTATATTAGAAAACGTTCAGAATTCAATGACAAAACGAAATGTAGTAAGTTTTATAGTATTGAAGTAACTTCATTTTTCGCATATTTTGTGACCCCGAAAATCCCGAAAATTATTTTATTTTTAAATATTTCGTGGTTTTATATATAATTTCTATGGTATAAAAGCAATGTCACTCCAATCTAAGTTAGATGCAAGTTCCCCATTAATATGGCATAAGCAACGTTTGCCGGGTTAACTAGTAGGTTACATAAAAATGGTACCTAAACGGTTATTCGATACATTTTGAAATGGTTTATTCGTGTTTCTATTTGTTATTTATTAATTTTTTGTATAATTAAAATATGAAATAAAGGCTTATAGTCCATTCGGTTACTAGAAAGTAACGACGAGAACGTCTGCTTCATGAATTTTGCCAATGCTTTCTTTTTTATATAGCTTATATAACATGGGTCTCATCCTGCATGGCAATGGCTTCCCTCGTTTCAAACAAAAATTTTTGGTTATTGCCCACCTCTGACAACTCTGGCACGAAATTGTCGAGATCATTTCGCTATCGTCGCCAATTTCTCCTTATTGCAATTGGGAATTAATAAGCTATTTGACAGTGTGACAAAAGTATTAACTAGCTATATAATATTCATATAAGTTATGAGTTTTAAAACCGATTTAAGGCATTTTAAAAGTGGAAATTTTTAAAAGTGGATCATTTATCCAACTAACAAGGATAAAACTTGATAATTTTGTATCTGCAGATATTTTATCGAAAACGGCCTGGATTGGCCGAATCTATGATGACGTCACACAGTATCTGTCAGCATCTTAAAGCAAGTTAAGAATCCCCAAAATGCCCAGGTTTTTCAAGGAACCTATATGTAGTAGTACAACTATTTGCTTTTACGCGCCCTAGTATTTAAAAGTTCCCGCTCTGGGGGCACACACTAGATGGCGTCACAGTCAATTTTATTACCCCTCTTTTTTCTGGAGTCGACATTCTTTCTAGTAGCATTGTTCTGTGGAGTTGACGTTTGTTTCCTTACTGTCCAGTGATGTTACTGATTCCTGTGCGATGCCACATTGCCCAAGATAGCGTTTTCACGGCTTATTTTAAAGATTTTTTTTTAGAAGAAATACACGAAATAATTTAAGATTACCACTTTCTCAGCACTCAATGAACACCAACAAAAAATCTGAGATGGTTTTCAGAAACCTGTCAAATAGCCTATTGACCCAATCATTCAGTATTATTGACATTTAGACCACTAATACTAATCGTTGATCTATGTACCCATTCGTCTAGTTCAGTTATCAAAGTGCCTTATTCAAAGGTTTCAAAATGTTAAATTCGACTGTAGGTATATTTCTTTTGACTTTGATCTATGGAAAGTTCATCTGTGGCAACAGCTGTCAATCAAAGTCTTAAGTAACCTAAAGGGAGCTTTGCTTAAGTGCATGTTTATAAAAAACGAGTGCTTTGGATAAGATAAGATTAGAACTCTTTATTGTTCGTAACAGAAAATAATTGTACGTAATAAATCATATATTCATTGTTGTTAAACGATAAACAATCGTGGCAAAGATATTCTCTACTCGTATTTTGTAAACACAATGTTATTTCAATATAATAATATTGAGGCAAGCTCCTCATTGGATAACGGCGTACCCTCTTCAAAGAGGTGAAATACTTACTGTCAGTAGTCTCTAGGGGTGATATTGTAAACGATGAAATATTACCTAAGGGCATCAGATGGCGTGCCATAGGACCAACTTGAGAAAAGGTGTACATTGCTGAAAAGTTATAATAATTTAGGCTGGCTTTCGACAACGGTATCTGACTATCTATATGTTTATTTATGTTTAGGGTGTAAGCTTGTCAAGATGGTATAGTTGCTGGATAACCCTACTCTATCTAAAACCCGGCCAAGTGCGAGTCGGACTCGCGTACGAAGGGTTCCGTACCATTATCTATACAACTTTAAATAAAGATCGAGACATCTATAGAAACCAACGAGAAGAATTTAACAGTGACATTTAACGACATGACATTGGCGCTGTGATGGTTACATAAATGGCCGCTAGATGGCGAGCGCTGTCTTTAGACAACGATTGTTGTATGAGAGCCCTCCTTAAATATTTATTTTATTCGGTTTTTAGTATTTTTTGTTATAGCTGCAACTGAAATACATCATCTGTGAAAATTTCAACTGCCTAGCTATCACGGTTCATGTGATACAGCCTGGTGACAGACAGACAGACGGATAGACAGACAGACAGACAGACAGAGAGAAAGACGAACAGTAGAATCTTAGTAATAAGGTCTCTTATACTTTTGGGTACAGAACCCTAAAAACAAGTCCCCAAGCACTGCCCAGGCAGGCAACGTCCGAGTATGATTGAAGGTGCCACTGGACGCTGGCTGTTTAAATCATCTCATGACGTAAAGGCTTCATCCAGTAAATAAATGTAAAAACGTCTTGCACCAAGACATTTGCAAAGCTATCCAAAGATAAACTGTATGACTGACAACCCCGTCAATAAGTTATTGGTTCGTTTATCCCTAGATTCGTATTTATCTATTTACTCACAGCGCAAGCTGCTCTTATTGTGGTTGTGTTGAAAATAAACCTTTATAAATGCAGTACACACGCGCTCGAAAGAAAGTAAACTACATTAACTGAAATAACCCAATACGAAGCTTTTCAATGTGTGGCATTTTGCCAATATGAAATAAAAATTGCATTTACGGTAATCGACTTTTCATACAGCTTGTTATTGAATTGTTTCGATATTAAACCACTTCTAAAAAGTGAAAGTATTTTTCTTTACTAATTCTTTTCAAACAAATTGTGTGGATTTAAATTGTAGTAGGTAATATTATGTGGCTTCATAATAATATATTGAATATATTGAATATAATAATAACCTGTAACCCAATAATGGGTAATAATACTACTAAAGCTTTACTTAGTGATAGGTAACAAATAAAAATACGAAAAATGGGTGCCTCATAATCACTCGAATTTTCGCAGTATCCATCTTTCTTGTCTAAATTGAATAACAAAAACAATTGAAAGTCGATATTCAAATGTTTCACATTTTTTAAAAAAGAACATCATAGAAACCATTTGAAAAAAGTTTCATTCGAAAACCTCAAACCATGAAGATTCTATGTCAATTCAAAGAACCTATTGCAATAAAACGGCAATTTCATACTTTAACCCCTAACATTTGTAGCATTGGACAGTTCAATGTACAATTAACTCGAAATATGAATATTTGAATTTTTTTTAAATAGTTTGAGAAGGTTTTCTGCCGCCTTTTCTGTATAAAAATTAGTTTTTTTATCTTGACTGCTATTAGGTGGTAAGTTATGTCGAAAAACACATTTTAATTTACTTCACAATTAACTTTTCTTGGACGAAATCCGGTTCTCTGCCATCCAAATACCTAGTTTATGACCTAATTGTGGTAAGGTTTCAAAGTAGGTACTGAGTAATATTGAATTTAGAGTAAATAAATCGAGATTGATACATCCACATTCCAACTTTAATGAAACCAATGATACCAGTGATAAAGAAAGAACAAATCTAAACAAAACAGCGATACCAAAAAGAAATAACAAATCGAAAGAAACGAGAAATGGACTCTTCTTCTTAAGCCATCGAATGTACGTGATCGACCATAACTTAGTTTCTGGCTTGACCCCTCTGTAATGGAGAATCGACTCTAATGGACTCTAACATTCCTAAGGAAAAGGCTAAGTCTACGGCAAGGGTGAAAAAGCGTTTGGGCGTTAAACGAGGCAAGTAAAGGACTATCCACATTATAATTATATTATATTTTATAATTTTCTCTTAGAAATCAGAAATCAATAATTTATTTCAACGTAATTCTGTTTGCTGAATGTCAATGTACTATGTTACTATGTTAGCCGCTACCTTCGGGCCGTATTTGTAGTGGAGAAAAAGGCAGCGGGAAAAAAAACTCCACTCTGACCATCTTTTCTCAAATCATCTTAAACATTTACATCAAAACCTATATGATATGATTCCGTGATAGCCACCAATAACTTTAAAAGCCAAAATAACACTTCTTACAAAAGTAGAAAAAACATTAATGCTGCGGCCAGACACTCGAACAGCACCCGTTCACGAGCATAACGCAGGGGTCAGCCATCACCAGACTCAACCATTTTAGAGGGAGATAGGTGACCCGGCCACCACGCCACCATTCGAATGACCTTTAGCAAACCTGCAGATTGAGTTCTTGTCAGCTATAAAATGTGTGCTATAGTTATTAATGTGCAATCACGTCGTCAGTACACGTTTTTAAAACTAAATAAATTATAATATTAATAATTAAATAACAATGTAATCGCAGTGGAATTGGCTTACTACCAGGGGCTTATATCGTTCATATACTCATCTATTCTATAAGAGGCTTTTTTACATAGCGATTTTTTAATGAACGTTTTAAATTTATTTTCAGACAAGGATAGAACATGTTCTGGAATTCTATTGTAAAAACGAACGCAATAGCCTACAAACTATGTATTTACCTTGGCTAAATGAAATTTAGAATAAGCAAGCTTATTTCTATTTCTAGTGTTTACGTTATGGACGTCCCTATTTAATTTGAACATTGTTATATTTTTACGGACATACTCGTATATTATATTATCGAATATACATATATTGGCAAGCCAGTGTAAGAATTCTTATTTCTTTGAAACGCTCCCTTAGCGATTCCCTACTGCTTAAGGTGGAAATTGCTCTTACTGCTCTTTTTTGCAAAATAAATATTGTTTCTATATCAGCAGCAGCCCATCCCCATAATAACAGCCCATATGACATGATACTGTGAAAATAACTAAAATAGACTAGCCTTGCAGTCGATATGTCTGTAAGTTGCCTAATTTTTCTAACTGCAAATGCAGCTGAACTCAACCTACCCGATAGTTTTTCAATATGCGGACCCCATTGCAGTTTTGAGTCTATTGTTATGCCTAAAAATTGTGTGGACTCTACCAGTTCTAATTTCTCACTAGATATTTTTAGACACGTGTCAACATTTTTAACATTGGGCAAGGAGAAATTGACGCATTTTGTCTTTTTCGCATTACCCATCAAATTGTTCACCGTGAACCAGTTTAGAACTGTAGATAGAGCATTGTTTACATCGTCAACATTACCTAAACCTCTTTACTTTAAAAATTAAGGAAGTATCATCAGAAAACAATACTATCTGCGATAGTTTTTCTACTAGGTAGGGCAAATCATTTACGTAAACCAAAAGAAGGAAAAAAATCTGTATTAATAGGTTTTTAAAACTGTCCTCAGCACGGGTTAGTGCAACAGAAAGAATATAGTCATGTAGGTACAGCGATATCATTCCGGTATAAAACCTAACTGCATAAAAGTCCATAATACGGAGAAGTTTGAAAAGAGGTTCGAAATTTCACCGATACCTGCACTTGCCCATACATCATGGGGGAAGCGCTGGTTAGCCAGAGGCCGCGGGTTCAAGTTCCGGCATGGGTGGAGTTTTTAGCCCCTAAACGGGTTTTTAAAATTGTCCTCAGCACAGATTAGTTCAACAGACAGATTATAGGAAAATTATTCATACAAAAGTAAATTTTATTTGCGACTTTAGTGACATTTAGAAGTGATATTCAGTTCCGTGTGGCACCCGATTAAGAATACCGTCACTCCATTTCCTTCCGTGGATGTCGTAGAAGGCGACTAAGGAAATAAATTACCAGGAGACGGGCAGCAGCGTCTTCTGCAGCGTCGCCTGCCAAGTGTGGCGATTATGGCAAAACCCCTCATTTTATTTTATTTTATTTTATTTTATTTTATTTTATTTTATTAAGGATAAAATAAAATAAAATGATTGGTTATGAAAACCACGAAGGAGGCCTATGTCCTGCAGTGGGCGTCAAATGGCTGATAATGATGATGATGATTCAGTCAAAATTTTGATACTAAATATGTCTTTTTTTCATGATGCCATGATTAGATGATATTACAATAAAACGACTGGCAATTTATCGCAATATTCGCAAGAATTGTGACCACCGGTCGATATATATATTTCTTTACTAAGTTCAGCTAACCTAAATGTACCGTGTTGAACCTCTCGGCGAATTAGAGAAAGTCGGCTTCGTTCTTGTATAGGTTAGCAGCAACGGGTTTGTTTGTGTCGAGTGGGGCGCGTCATACCGTGCAAGGTCAAACCAGTTTGTATTTTGCAGCAAAAAACTTTTTGTACTTTTTTTGTGATAAACGCTGAGCGTGCCCTGAGGCCACTCAGTCCTGTTGTATGCTCCGCCGAACGCTCTTTCACCCTGTCCGTACCCTTAGACGGAAAACTGTTGTCGCTTTTATTTGATAACTTATCGAGTATTTTCTTTGGGTCGAAATTGCCACTTTACAGCGAACTCAGCGGTGGTTATATAGGATACAAGTTTAATTGCGTTCTTTACACTTCTAATTTCTATTGAAAATATAGTCCCTTCAAAACATAAAATTGTAAAAAGAGGCGAAGTTTCAAGGAAATTAAGGATTGTCAGCTGCCAAGTTGCAACGAATAAATTTGGAGTAAGCGGGGTCGAAAGTAGCTCAAGCTGATTAGAACGTTTTGGTGGCTGCGTCGCCCTTTTCCACTCGAACTTGGCTTGGCATGCAGCCGCGTGTCTATAATAAATAATCCTGAAAATATGTGTTGGTAATTTTGGCATCCGCTTCATATTCGGATTATCCAAATTTGATCACTTATAAATAATCCTGAAAATATGTGTTGGTAATATTGCCATCCGCTGCATATTCGGATTACCCAAATTTGATCACTTGTCTCGTTACAGACATGGCATAAAATTGCTCTGAATTCTTCCTTGCCGGAATGATACTCTCCTTATTATGTATTAAATTCATAATAATCCCTCATCTCCCGCATACCTGACAGAAAATGTTCAGTAACTGAATTCTGGGGAAAGGCCAGTAAGTCTCGCAATCCCTGTTCACAATACTGGAGCTTATGATGACTCCTTCACGGTTCAATCAGCCAGGCCGTGGAACGCACTACCACAGAAAGTTAGTGTTGTCCTAATATAACTTTAAGCAGTTTGGGTTGGTCTATTTATGCCTGTTTAGTTTTAGATACATAATTTTCTGTAGGTATTTGGTGTAGTTAATATGGTTTGTAGTTTATTTTGTGCACGTATATAGACTCGTTTCGATAGGTTAGATTCTCAGTCTCGACTCTCTAAGTTGGTTACAAGACGTTTTTTTTTCAGACATAAGCCTTTTTACATAATATTTTCTTGAAGAAATATTAATAAAAAACATGACTATTCGCATCTATTCCTTTTTTATGTTGAAAAGTAATTCTAGAAACGAAATGTAAAATGGCTCTAATCAGGCGCCTGATTTAACGTAACAAGACATGAGTAGCGCCGTCTTTTTATAATTTTTTTTGTTATCTCCTGATATTTTCTTTTTTATTTTATATATATGTAATGGAAAAACTAAAACTAAAACTTTCACTGCGTGAATGCGTAAGATTGCGTATGCGTAAAGACTGCGTAAGTTTGACGTGTACTCATGTACTCTACCTATCGTAATCCAGCTAAAGTGGCTCAACATCCGTTCCCTCAGGTATGCTCACATTCTCGCCACTGTATGGTATTCTTAACAACCCCTGCTCCCCCTCTTATATCAGAGGACGTTCCGAGTTCCTCCTCAGTGAAGGTTGCCTCCTGCGACCTTCACAAGCATTGCATCTCCGTACCCCCGAGCATAATGCGGCTGGTTTTTCAAGCTCTTTCACTATGAATTCGCCTTTGAAATAGCTTGCCTCTACACATCTGGCAGGCCCCATCGCTTGATATTCAAAGCCAAAGTTTACAGTCACTACTTACCTAAGTCTCCAATAATTGTCTTAATTTATTATGAGTAGTATTCGCATGTATACATCACATTATCATTAGTAAATTTGTAAGTTCTATGTATTTATTTACTGTATTAAGATAAGATAAGAATATTCTTTATTGTATACCGGAAAAATGTTACGGAAACAGCAATGACAAAAGAAAAGATACAATTGGCGGCCTCATTGCTAATAGCAATTTCTTCCAGGCAACCTCATACCGGAGAATTCGCCGAAGGAGAAATAGTCTCTATTATTACCGGCTGTCTCGGCGAACTTCGTACTGCCACAGAATCCGTTTATACGATTCTGTGGCGGTACGAATGTTACCATGGCGACGCATTAAATAAATATCTTAGAGTTTGGCATGAAAAAAGGTAACGGTAACAATAAAATATTATCCCACGGGAACGCATTACCGGGATATTAAGTATCCTATGTCTCAATTCAGATCTTTGTCTATTTGTATGCCAAGTCTTATATAATTCCGTTCAGCCGTTATTGCGTGATTGGGTAACAAACATCCAAACATGTTTACAAACGTTCACTTTTATAACATTAGTAGGATAGGAGTATAATATAAATTTCCCCTCTGTAAGATTTTTTTTTATATCTAGATCTAAATAAGTAATTAGTATATTATATATTCTAAGTTGCACCACCTGTTAATGTTTTCATCAAAACTTAGGTTAGCTGGCAGACAGTGTGTATAAATGCAATAAAGAATTTTATGTACACTAATGTTGTAACATTCTACTTATGTTTTCAATACTTGACTTATAATTACTACTGTTATAGCGCAGACAACAAAACACTCAATTTAAGCAATTTCACATGATGGTATAATATTCACATCGATATCGTAAAATCTCATCATAACATCAATAAAACGCGACCAACTTGATTGCAGGGCCAATCAGGTTGGTCGCATTTTATTGAAGCGCGCAGCTGCGCTCTCATTGGTTAAATTTTAATGGCGGCAAAATCACTGTGATTATACACGTACGCGTGAATTTAATTTTTAATTGCATTAGTGAAGATAAAGTAGTGTATGCAACTGCATATAACACGGGTATTAAAACACTCGTTACTATTATGAAACTCGCTGCGCTCGTTTCATAAACTCACACTCGTGTTTTGATACCCTTCATTATATGACAGTTGCATAAACTACTATATTGTAATAATAATAATATAACTTTTAGAGTTGTTTTACTTACACATGACATTTTTTTGCATGTACTTTAAGTTATAAATAAAATATCAGCCTACATGGCTGAGAACAAATTGACGTCAAGCAGGTGCCATATGCCGTCGGCTCATCGAAGATAGGTAGGTACACATGTAAAAGTCAATTGTGCAAAATGTAACGAAAACAGTGCGCGGTAAGTTGCCTTCGAGTTTTACGATAGTAATAAAGTTGTTTAATGCTTGGATAACAGAAGATGTTCGTTCCTTCTGTCGTACGTAGCTTAGGCAAGAAACCCCTTTTACATGTCGTGTCTGGGGAAAATAAGTCTTTAAGACTTAAATAAGGTAAGTTTTGTTTTTTTTTGTCTTTAACTATATATATTATACCGCGCTATTAATAATGAATAACTAAATAATTTCATTATTCAACTTTGTAATCAAGTTAAATACACCCATATTTACATAAATTCTCGCTGTAAACAGACTGGATTTTTCCATGCCGCATGCCACGATCCTGACTTACATCTTGCTCCATCGACACATAATTTTATTAGCCTTTAGACGTACTTTTTTGCCTATTACGAGTACTTTTTAATTATATTTGGTCCACTTAGATCCATTTGGGGCTGAACCTTACCGACCCTTGCACTTATCAGCGTAACACGGTATGTAACCCAGCATAACCATAACCATGTTTTGTACGTATGATTTCAAGTTAAAAGTACCAATTAAATGTTTTGAAAAAGCATTTACTACTTACGTCCAAATATACTTAATAAGTTTTCTTTTCGTAAAATAATAAGTTTAGTTTTCTCTGGAAAAATCATTTACTACATTTGTCTAAAAATACTAAATTTTCTTTTGATCATCGTAATAAAATTGTCAGCCATAAAAACTCAAAAGATGTCCCTTTCTAATATAAAAAAGAGACACCATACTTATGTTATCACAATAGGAATACATCAAAAGCAGTTTTTTGTGCTTAACTAAGCATGAACTGTTTTCCGCAATCCAACAAACAAATGACTAGCTAGCTTTATTTGCCGTATTTTCTAAATTCGAATAGAGGTAGACATTGTGTACTGCCTCTTCCTCTGGATTAGAGGTTTTTATACACAAGGTTATTTAAAAATGCAGAACTCCTGAAACAGGCTTTACAACAACTTTTTTTCCTAGTTTCTTCACAAATATATTTCTTTTTTCAAAATATCAGGAATTATAATTTTATTAATTTCGCGCTATAGGTACGAGCTATTCCATATATTGTCCTACATAGACTACATATACTGAAAAGGAAAACTTCGAATATTCATAAAAATAGTGTTAAAAAAAATCACGTCATCAAAGAACAAAAGTTTTAAGTGACAAAATAACCGACATGTTCCAGGAATTGTGCATTTTAGAAATCCCTGTAGGTGCAACTAACATAAGAGCCAAAAAAGATGATTCAACAATGTTTGGCCTCAAAACGTAAAATTTAACAGACAAAAATAAGGTTTTTAAGATGCAGACAGAATTTTAATTACGAATCTCCTTTGTAAACTAAGCTTCTTGCTTTTGAAATTGGCTTTCTTACCGGCGTTCTCTGCATTAACATTCTCTTAAAATATATGAAAAAATAATGAATTCACAACGTAGTGAAATTTTCGGGTTCAGTAGCCAACCGTTACTTTGAATAGACGAAGAATTCTCAGTCCGGAATAGGACTAGATAGCTGTGGACTAGACAGACGCATAGTGCCTCGAGCTATCGGAAAGTGGCATCCTCGTTACCCGGAAATGATGTGCATCCTACCGTGCAGTCGGTCCCTAATGACACCGGCACTTTAAGCTATTTTATGTGATGACGTCTCGCGCGCTTTCTGGGGCAATCTTGCAAGGAATGCGGGTGCAGCATCCATCGCCTATTCCTGCCTACAATACCTTAATAGCCCTAGATTAAATTGTGCTTTAGTGTTTAGGTGCAATGGCAAGATTTGACGTTTTAGTGATAATGAGTATTTTATTGTTTCCACAAACATGTACATGGGATAATATTTAAACTTAACCTGAATGTCTAGGGCACACAACATTATAATTGTAGGAGGTTTTTATGCAAAGTAACACTGCATATTTTTTTTATGATTCAGTTCAGAAGTAAGCGGTCAGCAATTTACACGCAATTTATCAATTTAGTAAGCTTCATATAAATACAGAAAGACACGCCCATCGAGGTCCTTGCGCGATATGGAGGTAAGAGAAAAAATGGACTCGATTCTATTTTCACTTGTTCACTTAAACACTAACGGCCTCGTTTATAAAAACACAATGTGTGGCTACATCTTTTCCTTGTAAAATCTCTACCACAGACTATTTTAATCGGCGTTTTTGAAGTGTCTTAGGGAATCGAGTTATTATAAATAAGACCGTTACGGTCCTATTTAGTAAATGGTTCCTCTAAAACACTCCTCAGAGGTTTAAATTATCTATAGTTCCGTCTTTCTCTTTACCACAGACTATTTGAACTGCTTTTGAGGAGTATTTTAAGGAATCATGTTTTTATAAATAAGACTGTTAATCTTACAACTTGCTGCTAAACAGCTCCTTAGTGACTGGTCATATTTTTATATTAATCTTGATGAAGTAAAAGAGGTCTCTCAGGATGTCTTTGGAGGTCTCTCAGGATGGCAAATGGCAAGCCCCAAGACTCTGCCTATCTCTCCGTATCCCAGAGGCGTGTGTTTATGTCATCTCTTTTTATTATGTTTAAATTAAAATGTAGCTAACTATTTGCGTACTTCACACTTGTAAGCTAGCCATAAGCTTATTTATATTAAACCTGACACCTTATTGCAGGCACGCCAGAGCTGCTCTTTAGTGGCTGTTCACACGTATGTTTAGCTTAAGATTTACTTGACCACTTGCGTACTTAACAAGTGTAAGCGAGCCATAAGATTATTTACATTAAAGGCACGCTAGCGATACTCTTTAGTGACTGCTTACACGTATGTTTAACTTAAGATTTAGTTAACTTCTTGCATGCTTACCACTTGTAAAGTAACTGTAAGTTTATATTTATCAAACTTGCGATCGCATTGCAAGCACGTCAAAGTTGATCTTCAGTGACTGTTTACACGTATGTTTAACTTAAGATTTAGTTTACTACTTGCTTATTTAACACGTGTAAATTAGCCATAACCTTATTTATATTAAACTTGATATCGGATTGCGGGCATGCTCGAGCTACTCTTTAGTGATTGTTTACACCTATGTTTACCTTAAAATTTTGTTAACTACTCGCGCTCTTAACACAAGTACCGAAATTTTCTACAAGCTTATGTATATTAAACTTGAGACCGCATTGCTGCAGGCACGCCAGTGCTTAATCCTGGTTGTTATGTTCTAGCAAGTTATTACATAAAATACAACCATGCACTTGTCCTTTAGAAGCCGTGGTAGTGCAGTCGGTAGACCGTACGCCTCACACTGTTTTTGTTTTTTAAGTTACCTACATTTGCGAATTGTAGAAGCAATATCATTCGCTATGAACGAAAACATCACGAGAAAACCAAAAGGTGTTAATATACTTCTGCGCTTGGAATTACCAACCTGCTGTGAGCATGCGAGTTGATTAAGCCCAAACTATTTCCGTAATAGGTCTGTGCCCTACAGTGGGACGTATATACCTAAGCTGCATTTTTCATCATCAACCCATTATGTCCCCACCGAGGGGCACGGGTCTCTTCCCTGAGGAAGGTATTTATCCATACTCCACTACGGGGGCCAAGTCCGGATTGGTAAGCTGCATTATTATATATTATATATAGCTATATATGTATGTATATATATAGCTACAATCCGGTATACTCACTGACTGACTCATCCATACGTTTTCTCCAAAACGACGACTTCTAGACAAAAATGATGTATGAAAAAGTTGTAGGAAATGTATGAATTACAGCCATCCTATGAAGCCGATTTTTTAATTTCGAACGCCTTCTCTTAGGGGAATGGGCCAACTCTTTTTTTTACCGGCCGATTTGGATAAAATTTGGAACGGACGTTTAGTTCGTGATCTAATTTGGAAAAAAAATTTGAACCAGGTATATGAGAAAAATCGGACATTTTGGATTTTCAAGATGGCGGCCGAGATATCGACAATTGAAAATGAGAAAATTTTGTATGGAGAATTTGTACTGAAAATCGACTTTTAGTACAAAATTTTAAACAAAAAGGAGACGGGACAATTTTTCGAAGCCGAAGCGGGCACGAGGAACCTCGCCGCGGCGAGGCCGAAGGCCGAGCTCCATTCAGGCCGAGGCTGAAGGCCGAGACTATACATTTTCGGCGAACAAGCAACAACGCAAAAGCCAGATGGGACAAACTTGCGAGGCCGGAGGCCGAGCTCCGCGAAGCGGGCACGAGGAACCCCGCCGCGGCGAGGCCGAAGGCCGAGCTCCGTCCAGGCCGAGACCGAAGGCCGAGACCATACATGTTCCTACTTATCAAATCCCTACCACAAGTGTCTAGCAAGGCCCTAGGCCGAGCGCCGCGGAGAGCGAAGCTCGGAGCGGCTGGGGGTTGGCGCACGAAGCGCGCAGGGGGTTCACCCCTAGTTATAAAATATACTTGGCCTCTGCCCCACTCACTTGGCGGTTAGCAAAGATAAGGGGTAACACATTCGATGCTTATTAGACTGATCTTACATTTTTCTTGTGTCTATCCCTGTATGTACCTTAAATTATTATTCGGCCAAGTGAAGTGTCTCGAAAGTGTTTACTTATTCCGTGCGAATGCATTTTCTGAGCGAATTCTTCGATTTTCTTAGCTGGAATTGACACAAACCATCTGGGTGGATAATTCAGTATTTGTGCCCATTCAAGTTCCTTAACTTGAATAAATAAAACATTGTTTGTGTCCATTAATTGGCAGCAGCTCTACAGAACGTCGGGGAAGCTTAAGTTTCTCCTTCCTACTAACATTTGTTATTCATTACTGTCTGCAACTTTGTTTTCATTTACGTCTCTTTCAATCGCGAGCTTAGTTAACAGAATTTGCCGATGACTTTCTGTTTCTTTGAACTTGGTTGTTTGTGTTTATGATAAAGTTGGGTGAATCTATGACTTCCATGTCACGTTCTCTAATAACAAAATTCCAACGATAATGTGTGAGACCGTAGTATGCATAGCATCAGAGTTCCGTTCAGGTTCTTGCCTAGGTAAATTTGTAGATGGCACATTGTATAGTAACGTAAAGTAAAGTAAAAAACTGTTTATTTGACCGAAAAAACATACACTCTCATACCAGCGCTGCCCGGGACTGATCCGGGTCAGCACCAGCTGAGCTACTACCTTTTACCTTATTTTATGTCATCACTAGTTAAGCCTTACTTTGTTTTTTTTCTGATGAGGCAATAAATACTTTTTTATCTTCATTTTATCTTTATCTTTAATACATATTAAGAAATAAAATAAAAATGTGACAGTCTAGTAGCAAGTGATTTTCAGATTAAAAGCGATATCCAACTCCTAAACTCCCTAGTTTAGGAGTTTAGGTTTACCGTGGGTTTACCTGTATCTTAGGAGTTGGACCAATAGCCATCTATATTATGTGCGCAATTCCAGACTATAATCTATCTTTACGTCTTTTATCCATATCCCTTCATCCGCTTTGCCGCGATTGAGAAACAAACATTCATAAATCCATCTAAACTTTGTAATTGTAATTATAATTGCATTTATAATTGTAGTAAGATTATGTCGGAAGGTCCAAGAAATAATAAAAAGACAAGTATATTGTGTGCACGGAACCTTCACCTCGGTGCGCAAGTCTGACTCGCACTTAGCTATTTCTTAATGAGATGGTTCAGTCGCTTGGCTATTGTGACGATGCTTGACCCCGTTTCAGGAGTTCTCATCATATTTATGTAGTTTGGTAAAATACAGAAATAAATTTTAGAGTGAAAATGTGACCTAAAAAAATTCATACTTTCACTTTAAATATATACCTATCTAAACAAAAGACGGTTCGGTAGGAAAGTTTCGTACCCATGTAAATGATATAATCAAATTTAAATATATATATATATATATATATAAATACTGCCCGTATTTATATTTATATTTAAATTTGATAATATACATTAAATTTTGAAAGGACTCTTCTCATTTAATGGGTCAGTACCTGGGTGACCGAACTTTGCTTGTTTTTTTTTATATTCTTATCGAATTACATACATTTTTCGTTCTTACTGGCATAATAATAAAAAATATGAAGTGGTTATTTAAATAAAAAATCACGAATGCAATTAGTTTAACATTAAGAGAGATAGTGGAAGCCGACCCTAGTCAAACTACCCAGGAATTAGCGGCATGGTTTAACGTTACCTTACCCACAATATTGACTCACTTGCGTCAAATCAATAAAATAAAAAAATACGAAAAATGGGTGCCTCATAATCACTCGAATTTTCGCAGTATCCATCTTTCTTGTCTAAATTGAATAACAAAAACAATTGAAAGTCGATATTCAAATGTTTCACATTTTTTAAAAAAAGAACATCATAGAAACCATTTCAAAAAAGTTTCATTCGAAAACCTCAAACCATGAAGATTTTATGTCAATTCAAAGAACCTATTGCAATAAAACGGCAATTTCATACTTTAACCCCTATTACAAGTTTTGGTGGTACAGGGTAGAGTTCGGTGTCTAAATTTAGAGTAACTGATAAGAGTAACAAGATAAAACGAAAGCTTTGCTTAGTTATATATTAAACGGGTCCAATCATGATGATTTATTAGGTAAAATTTAATTACCTACCTTAATTCTTGGTTCGGCAACGATGCAGCTGCCGTGGTCACGGGTAGACCCGTTTAATATATAACAACTAGCTGACTCGGCAAACGTTGTTTTGCCATATTAATTAGCCTACGTCCTTTTCTCAGACCTACCATACATACACAAAACAACCGGCCAAGTGTATGTCGTGCCACGCGCAATGTAGGGTTCCGTAGAAAGAGGGTTTTTTTTATCTGCTTTACTGAACTAACAACTTCATCGAAGTTATTTCCAATGGACATTTTGTACCTACGAATAGTTTTGTACCTTACTTTTATAAGTTGGTTGCCTATTACTCGTTAACTAGTAAGGCCTACTTAGCTGTGACACATTATATTTTAAGCTCATTATGAGTGATACTACCCTGAATTTGATCACGTTTCTACAATCAACCGTTTAGCCAGGAGAGAGGAGGGGGGGGGACACCGTACTCGGACAAAAATTTGCGCTTTAAAGCTTAATATTTCGCAAACGGATTCCTAAAAAACAAATGGTTTCCTTACATAATTCCCATTCCGCCATTCCCCACAATATTTTTCAACGGCCAATCCAACGATACCCCATAATTATGATGGACGAGAAAACAAAAATCATCTCCACTTGTCATGTTAGGGTACAGTAAAAAAAAGTTTTTCCATCATTTTATTCTTTTACTTTGTCGGCATGATCAATATGTATACACATACCAAATTACAGCTTTCTAGTACCACCGGTCTTTGCGCTAGGCCGCAGACGGACAGACAGACAGACAGACAGGCGAAAGGGCTGCAGTATTTTGACTATACAAAGGTAGCATAATCATTAGTCTTTTAATTATAACTATACGACGAAACTATACGTCCTTGTCGGACTACGGAACCCTAAAAATCATAAAAATTGGTGAAGCCGTTTCGGAGGAGTTCGATAACAAACACTGTGATACTACATTTTTGTATACTCGTAATATTAGATATAAAAAATCTTAAAAATTTAATCAGTAGAACCCTTGCCTCAGATGCGAGAGATCATGGGTTCGAATCCCGGCATGTATAGTCGACAGCAGGTCAACCTTTGCATTTTTGCCGCAAAGTGGTCCTTAACGTAACCGATTAGAGAGCAGGACGTAAAGGTTGATGTGCTATCGACTCTATCTATGTCTTGGACTTTCTGAGTTACGTGCATTTGTTCATTAGCGGCTCTGACCTCGAAGTTGTCGACCACTATGTATACCTAGGCCAAACAATCTAGTTAGGTAAGTCTAACTTCGAGAAAGAAGTCACTCCTTGAATCCAACTCGGATGGGCAGCATTCGGGAAACTAAAACACATTTTCGCGTCCAAAATACCTCAGTGTTTCAAGACAATGGTGCAGAACCAATGTGTGTTGCCAGTGATGAATTATGATTGTGAGACCTGGTCGCTGACTATAAGATAGCTCAAGGTTGCCCAACGAGCAATGAAGAGAGCTATGTTACGAGTTTCTCTGCGTGATCGAATCAGAAATGAGGAGATCCGCAGAAGAACCCGAGTTACTGATATAGCTCGAAGAATTGCTCAGTTGAAGTGGCAGCGGGCGGGGCACATGGCTCGGAGAACTGATGCACATGATGGTCGAAGGGGCGAAAAAGTTCTGACCTGTTGACCGCGGACCGGACCGGACGATGCAGCGTGGGAAGGCCCCCCACCAGATGGTCTGAAGACCTGGTTACGGTGGCGGGGAGTCGCTTGATGCGGGCAGCACGAGACCGGGAAGCTTGTAAAACCATGACGGAGGCCTATGATCTGCAATGGGCGTCAAATGGCTGCTGATGATGACGATGATGTTCATTAGTGGTAACGATACCTGTCGCTAACAGTAAAGGAAAAACATAGTGAGGAAACTCGCGGAGCCACCTGGCTCCACGTGTATTGACATTGTCTTTCCTGTGGATTAAGCCAACTAAGCTGTGAGGTTTGTATAGGTGCTGGGTATGCATACATCATCTAAAAATATTTCCCAAGCACTATATCATCTGAGTGGTGACTTCACCTATTTAGACATATAAAAAGATAAAATGAGATTCTAGGTTACGTACATTTGTAAAGTAGTAGTAGCAATACCACTCGCTAACTGTGAAGAAAACCATCGTGAGGAAACCTGAGCGTCTGAAGTGTCCACATATCAAATTACCAATCCTCGTTGGGCACGCGTGGTAATTAAGCCCATACTCTGTACGAAGCCTTACGTAGGTGTAAAAGGCCTATTAGAGTTTCTATCATAGAATGACTCAAATAGATGAGATCCAAATTTGCTGGCGATATCAATAATAACAGACGTCAAAACTTTGTCCGACTCATTAGCCAAACTTTATTAGTTCAGATGCCGAATACGTCACTTACACCGGGCCAAATTAGATTTCTGACGTCACGGACTATTCATAGCTTCCTAAATATTTACTGACTGCATAAATTTGGGAAATCCCTCAGTCGTTGTGGAAATAAGTTTATAATTTGTTGAGAGACTCAAGGTTATAAGGTCGGTGGTCAGTGGATAGAACAACAGCCAGATTGTCACACTAATAGAACTCATGAAAAGTTCTTGTAAAACACTAACCCGCTGTTTCTCGTACGGTGACAATTTGTTAATTTAGTGTTGCTAATTAATTCTTAATTTACTGTCAGTTATTTTTTGTATGTTACAGGACACAAAAAGACATAACTGACAGCTGTTAACAATAAATTAACAGGTGGTTAAATGTTTGAGAAACCCAGGGGTAAATCTTTTATTTTATTATGTAAAATATATAAAAATAAAGAAGTCTTAAAAACTTCTTCAGGAATTATGAATTTTAGAGGTATGTAACTCTGTATCTATACAGGTAGCTATCCTTATTTTCGTTTTCACTTAGAGCAAGTGCAATTTATATTCCTTCTTTCGTGAAGTCGTTTGTTAACGAGATTTTCATGTTTATTAGAAATAGAGAGAGAGAAAGAGTAACATTTATTGCACCAACAGTCACACACACAAAACACTGAACAAAATTAACAGAAAACACCAAAGGGAACAGAACAATTATATAAATACAAATTTATGCAGTTTTGTCGCGGTGTGTTTCCGTTGCTGCAAAAGGCAGCTGACTCAGCATTTTGCTGAGGGTGTAGGCCCTCAGCGCTGGTTTTCAGTCAGTATCTGGAGTGTCACGAGTGTCCCAATGCGCGGCGCGGTATGTCCAATAATAAGTTACGTATATAATAATGTATCCAGTAATAAAAAAATACCATATGCATCGCAAATACTTAATAAACATACACAAATAAAATAAAAACGAGGAATATTAGCCCAGACTGAACAGATGTCATTCAAAACAGCTCTGTAGTTGTATATAAAACTTATTTATTGCTATTTTTTGTGTTTATTGTGTCCTTTTCAATGTAATTAAAGCTAGTATTAAAGTTTACATTAAAAGAAATCAGTGGAAACTTACCAAATTCAAGGAGAACTTGATAATTTGTACTGGACTGTCAAACTGTCAAACAGTTAGAATTGCAACGACAAAACCCGGGAAGTATTATTTTAATATTCTATTTTACACCTAATACCGGACTTCATACTGCATAAACTAACTATACCTACATAACCTCACGTACGTGAGGTACGTCCTATACGTGCCGGTGTACGACACTGTTTTGGCTCTCTTTACTTGAAAAGTGGAAGCAAAATGATGACAAAACCAAGCCTCAGCCAATTAA
The DNA here is from genome assembly GCA_963969515.1 of Yponomeuta evonymella. NCBI lineage: Eukaryota > Metazoa > Arthropoda > Insecta > Lepidoptera > Yponomeutidae > Yponomeuta > Yponomeuta evonymella. The sequence goes on from OZ018349.1 coordinate 13,083,742, forward strand.
AACGCACAATGTCACAATCATCGCTATCGGGCAATATTATTGTCCACGATCTGAGACTGACACCGATTCTCGGTTTTTTCCAGATGAGTAAAATGCTGACCCAGGCCAAGATAACTGTACGTGACATGGAGCTGAGGCTGAAAGCGACCCTGCTCGAGCTCAAAAGCCTAGCTCGGCAACAGAGGCTATACTATAAATTTAAGTCATCTCATGTAACAATTCTTAGTTGTAGATCCTTGTAATATTATTGGTCAATAAACTATTATTTTACTATTATTATTATTATAAAGAGCTTTGCGACACGCTGCTTCAAGAACGAGTGGAGTTAGAAAAAATATCAAAAACTTCGAAAATGTTGGTGGTCATCACAATTTTAATACTACAAATAAACACAAATTGTAATTTCCACGATTTAGCCTTGCAAAAGTTAATACATCCTTTACACACTGTACTATATAAGGTTCTACAACAAGATTCCTCAAGATATATTAGAGTTACCTCGAACGCGTTTTAAAAAATGTATTAAGCATACTCTGTGCAAAAAAGCTTACTATAACATCAAGGATTATTTAGAAGACAAAGATGTTTGGCATTAAACAGGAGATTAATATTATTCGCAGGACGATTGCGGACGACTAGTGTTCAATGCAATTCATGACTAAAATATTATGTTTTTTTATTTAATTTTAATTTAACTCTATTAATTAAGTTAAAACGTGTTTTAAAAAAATTAACGTGAAGTTTCTTTGTTAGCTTCTTCTCCACATAATCTTTTAATCGTGAAACTAACAACTTCGACGTTCATTAAGTAAACATTCTTTTTTATAATGAATAAAAATATTTGAATTCACTTGAATTCGTTTCGTTGCCGAGATTGATTGACTTTCGTTTCGTTTAAAAGACTCCTTACCACTAAAGTTGTAGTACCTACCTAACTATTTACTTTACAAACTAACGATCAATTACTGAGAAGACCTGACAAATAACAAGCCCACTTCGAAAATAGCCATTGAAATCCACGGGGAATTAACAAAGTTTCGGTAAGGGAGGCTTCTTGATCGATTTTGCTGAAACTGCGTCGTCCCGTATATTATTACTTCGGTAGATAATCTATCCACCGGTTGTAACAAGGGTTCACGAACAGGTGCTATTAAGGCCACTTTAACACTGCAAAAACGATTCATTTTTAACGTATTCATATCTGCGAGAAAGCGGAATGTTTACTTAGCTCGTTTAGTAAATATGTATCACACATAGTGGATGTCGCATTTCAGAGGATATCTCAAACGTGACAGTGACATCGAGGCACTTGGAAATATCTAATTGACTTTGTAGATATTCAAAGTCAAGTACCTAGATATTTCGTTTTTGTACACAGATATTAGATAGATAGATAGATAAATAATTTATTCACATAAGACACACACACGTATATAAAGCAAAGTAATACAAATCAATTCAAAAGTCACAATACGAAGAAAGAATATAACAAAACAATAACATACAGAAAAAAAGCAAGAAACACACTGGAAATCAGCCAGACACGGTACGACAGGGGTACAAAAGTGACCAACGTAGGTGTGGCAAATGTGAATGGGCTCCGACTCAGCATGTGCTGAAAGTCCAGGAAGAACTTCAGCGCTGATATTCTGCCGGTACCCGAATATTTATAAAGACTTATTTGTAGGTGCGATACGATAACCCCACAGGTCTGTGATTCTAGGTTCTCAATCGTGGTCCTAAAAATCACTCTTAACACGAGAGATTGATCAGATACTTTTTCCAAAAAATATCTGTAAAAAACGTAAAAAACCTACTCTCTCCCTGAGAGAAGGCCTGTGCCTTACACAGTGAGACCTATATAGGCTGCTTATGTTATGTTATGTTATCTGAAAAAAAAAGATATGTTTTTTTCCATTGTTGGCGCTAGTGTTACTGCATTAAGCCCATACTTTCCTAGCAAAAACAATCTGCAGAAAAGATATGATTTTTACGGTTCCGTACCCGTAGGGTGCCAAACGAGACCCTACAGTCTACCGAGACCACGGCTCATGCAAAAGTACCGAAACTTCGGAAAGTTGTAAAATGAAAAAAATAAGCGAGTAAATATCCGTGCAAATTCAGTTTCAGTATTCGTTTCAAAAATAAATAATTAAATTATAATAAAAGAAATATTTAACTGGGGCTCCCATACAACAAACGTGATTGTTTTGCTGTTTTTTCTCGATCTTTGCGTCTAATGTTGTATAGATAATGATAATGGCCGGTTTTTTTTTCATCGGTGGCGCGTTACTGCATGGAGCACCTTAAGTCGATACTTTCTCTGTCTCTTTCTCTCTCTGCGTCTCTCTCCCTGAGAGAAGACTTGTGCCCTGCAGTGGGATGTGTATAGGTAGATTATATAATTGTGTAGAACACTTTATTGCAAACCATAGAGATAAGATAAGAATATACTTTATTGTACACCAGAGCACATGACACAAAAAATTGCAAAGAAACATAGTACAATTGGCGGCCTTATTGCTGAAAAAAATTTCTTCTAGACAACCCTAATAAGAAAGAATACTTTGCCGTAGTAAAGTTTGCTAAACAACTAAGGTACATAATTAGTTTAATTAGGGGCCGGTTTCTGAATTTAGAAATTAACTAAGTAAATACTTAGGTAACGTTCTGTCACGCTCTTTTCTGAGAAATTCAAAGAGACAGCACTACAGTTTACTAAACTGTTTATATGTAAGTGCTTACGAAAGTTCTAGTTCATAACTATTATGAGTACGAGAGACTTAATTACTCCTGGCTGAGTAGCCCTTCAGAAATATACAATTTGTTTTTTAATAATTCCAAATGTAACCGCAGCAAAAGCTTCATTCTATTCGCAAACTTCATTATGTGGTTAGTAAATTGAAACTGTCGTTTTTACTGCATCTGTTCCGACGGCTTATATTATATAAAATAGAAGAAAGTTCCTTAAATGTAAACAAATCGTTAACGTTGATGCTAGTAATATCAGCCTAGTTGTATACTTGGGATGTGTCATTCATTCAAGAAATATCCATCTCGAAATATTTATGATAGAAAATAGAGGGCTTCAAAAACGATTATACGATGAAACATTAAAAAACATGATTATCCAGAATCAATAATACATGTTACTGAGGTTATATATAATGCATCGCGAATAAAAAAAAAACATTTTATATTTGTACTGTATTATAATAGTTTATTAGTTTAGAATCCAAGAAGCCCTTAATGATACTACACATTTCAATTATCCTCTTACAAACTCATACACTCACACTCATAAAACACACAGAGAGGACTGGAAATCATGTACTTTCATATTATTTTCAGTAATTAAATATTTTTTACGTAATTGCTAAAGCATTACCTACATACACACATAAACTTACGCCTGTATCCCAGAGGGGTAGGCAGAGAGCAGGAACTGCCACTTGCCAGGATCCTGACAGATCACTTTCGCTTCCTCAACATTCATTAGTCGTTGCATGCACGCACGCCGGTTTCAGGTACTTTTTATCTTGCCCTTTGCTAATACCCACCCCTTACCCACCCTTCCACCCACATTGGCTTCCTGTATTTGTTTCGTCAATATTTCTTCCTTCATCGTCTCCACATGTCCAAACCACCGCAACATTCCTTTCTCAATTATTCTAGTCACTCAATTATTTCAGTCCAAAACATTCTCTAATCAAAATATTGCGTATCCTATCATTCAAAGACATACTTCTCAAGGACCTCATTTCTACTGCATTAATCCTACTTGCTTGCTTCTTTTGCCATACCCAAGTCTCGCTACCATACCAATCCATTATGGATAGCCAATCTAGCAGAATGTGTTACCTAACAGAAATTTTGAATTGTGGTTCACGCCGGATGATTATGACATAAATAATTAACAACAGAGGCAAGACACGCTATTTTTGAGTATAAAAGTTTTAGTTCAGCCTTAAAGTTCAGCAACAGACACAATAAAAACATATATTATTATGTAAGTCTAAATGTTGGTACCAGATATTGTAAAAGTCAAATTTTGTTTTGTATGTTCATGTCTACACTTTGTATACTGCTCTAATAAACGTTACCTTATACTCGTATTATCCCTAAATAATTACATATTGATACTGGTCCCATTTCAAGTTATTGTTTATTTGCATGTGGGCACAACTTTTATAAACGCAAAATGTTCCCGAAACCGGCGCGCGTCTTCGCAGCGCCTAATTAATGTCGATGACGCGAAAGTGGTTTGTTGGGATCGTGACATGTGACATACTCTGGTCTCTGCCTACCCCTCCGAGATACAGGCGTGACATTAAATAATGTACGTGAAACTGGTATCCGTTAAAGAGTGTACGCCATTACAAAACTCGGCTAGCGAGTGAGAAGAAAACTGTTGTGAATAAAATAAAGATGTTTAGCATACCGCGCACATAACAGTTATATATTTGAGTATCCTCGTGTTTTATTGCAATGCAGTATTGTTACGAAAGCCCGGAATTGCTTTGCATTGTGAGTTTTAAGGCAAACTGCCAAGCCTCAAGCCACTAGACTAATAATTACGTAGTAGTCATCAAATCGTCGGCCTCGGCGCATACGCAAAATTACTTTTGAGCTTTAAATAGTACACTCTACCGAAGCAAAGTGTAACAATGTAGGGGAGGACGGGGCTGGAAGTAACAGAGGCAAGAAATTTTTGACCTCAATAACTCTTTATCAAATTTTACTTTATAAAATATCTACCCTATACAACTGCAGGTAGGTACAGTTGACACCATAGCAGCTTTCAAATGTAAGCAAAATTGGAACAATTGGAACAGCTTTTGGAACAAAATTGCAAAGGATACACTAATTAATCTGTACTAACCTATGATGGAGATGGCAGGACGCGGACGTTAGAGGACTAAGGCAGTCACACTGCGGATTGGAATAACATTGTACTACTATTGCTTAGTAGACTGCCAAATAGAGGCAGATAACAGCTACTGTCGTGGTTATATCATTCTATTGAAAAACTGTGTGTGTATTAGACTGTAAGGCCCGATAGGTCGATGACATTACTAAAGCTGTTGGATAGCAATGGACGAGATTGGCAGGGGACCGAGAGGGTTAGCGTTAAATGGCCCTTACGGCCTATGCCCATTGCCCAGCCGTGGTCTCTATAAATTCATTAGTTCGATTGATAGATAGAACCTATGATGATTGTTCGTTTCGGCCGTTATCGCCAATTCGAGGTGATCATGTATAATTGATTATCTTTTCAAGATTTTTGTCTGACTGTGTTTTGACTGACTCTCTGTATGCATTTACTCTGTCTATTTATATCTATAGGTAAGTACTAGAGGCTGATTAACTGTCACGTGGCAGCTGTATCAATGGCTAACGTTTGGTATTCAAATAAAACCGCAGCTCATCAAAGCCTCTCCGAGCTGCTATGATTTTAATTAAAAGTGAACGTGAACTACATTTACTGTCAAAAACACACTTTATACGTAAATATAGTCATAAGCTTACATAATTAACGCACCGACAGACGTGCTGGAGGGTTTCCAATAGTGTGGGGGGATTTGTTATTTTACAAAATTTTATAGCTAAGCTGGTCTACCTTTGTGTGACGTACAAGGAAATAAAATGCTCCGTCGGAAAATGTCTACTTCGTAAAATTTCTTTCGTTTGCAAAATTTCCATTCCGCATAATGTCTCTTTCGCAAATTGTACACTTTTATTCATAGTATTTTAAGAGTTAAAATAAAAACAAAAAAGAAACTGATCAATCCTTAATTTTTCTTTTCATTCTTGTGACCGGCGCGAAACTTTCCGTGAATGCGATGAATCGTAAATTTTTTAATTACAGTTAAATTTGCAAAAAGAGTAGAATCCACTATCTACGTCATGAGTTTCACAACTTATAAATTATAAACAGTGCAACAACAAAGCACAAAGACTAGCGATTTATTTGTATTTTCTTAAAAGTTGTCGAAAAATCATTTTCAATAATAATACTACTAACGCTATTCCGGATCCGGTGAGCGTGTTGTATAAAGTGAGTGACGTCACGTTTCACCGATTACACTTTGACAGAGTGATGCACTTTAGCAATCAGGGCGGCTGAAAGGCTTGGATCTTTACGCTTACATGACTCTACAAAAGCTGGGTATATTTTTAGGGTTCCATATCCGGATGCCAATAGGAAGAAAAAACTAAGCTTACGCTGTCTGTCTGTTTTTACTTTTACGGGCTGAGATCTAGTCGATTTTGTATCAGAATATGTGTTATTATTAGAAAAATTCAACAGTATGGAATGTACAGATGCATAGGAAAAATAAATATAGTATTTTATGTTTTTTTTAATTATGTAGGTTATAACAAATTAGTGTGTCTCGGGGCGGTTTGCTTGACAGTTAATTTATCGTTCTGGATAAATTAGTTAATAATAATAAAAACTTCCACACATCAGGAGACGTTTTAGGTCTATTTATTTCACGTGTGATCTCAATGTTTTTTTTAAACATGGTGACCACAAACTGGTGATGAGACTGGAATGTGTATTCGAGATCTCCTCAACAGAATAAAGTAGAGTTTGTGCTTATTTGATTTTGGTTCATCAAGATTTTGGTTAAGCTTGGCTACGAGGTTCTGTTGACGGCACTGAAAGGTGGATTTGGAACTTAATTTACGAACTAAAGCATAATTCTCGCGTTACAACTTATTGTAAGATCTTGATAGCTACGCGTGGCTTATACTTATAAAAATTACTTAATCCGCGCTGGAGCGTTATCGTCTCTTTAAACCATTACAAAACAAAATTGCTAATTAGCAGTGCTAAGAAGCAGTATCTAAAGAATTATTTGATACTGATTTTCTCAAGAGATAATCAATCTGCTTCGCAAACGGAAAATTTCCATTGGATTTGCGAGATGAAAACGTAGTTTGTCGATCTGAAATATTCTGTTAGAGAACAAATATATTTTGATATTATTTCGATATTTTTTTTCTGAAAATAAAAACCCATCTTCTATAAAACATCTACCATTACAGGTGTTTTATAATTTTACTGCTAAATTATATGTGCAATACATGGAAAGCTAAACAAATTTTATAGGTACTTACAGTAGAGTATAAAGCTACCGGCACTAATTCGCATTGTTATTCACTCGAATTTTCGCAGTATCCATCTTTCTTGTCTAAATTGAGTAACAAAAACAATTGAAAGTAGATATTCAAATGTTTCACATTTTTTAAAAAAAGAACATCATAGAAACCATTTGAAAAAAGTTTCATTCGAAAACCTCAAACCATGAAGATTCTATGTCAATTCAAAGAACCTATTGCAATAAAACGGCAATTTCATACTTTAACCCCTAATATATACAAGCCCATCATTTGTATATATTTATGGCCACGTAAGTAGATCTTACAACTTTAATAGATTTATTTTATCAGAAAAATAATTTAAGTTAATGCTGAATGACAGAAATCTTTGATCTAAATAAGTACCACGCAGTAACAACCTAAATCAACAAATAGCTTCCACACAACACAATCATTTGACCTGGTCCCAAAGTGAACCAATACCTACCAATTGTAGGAGGCGTAATATCGCCTATTGGTGAGATTTCGTATTAGGCGAGTCTACACATAAGCAACTGTATTAGAGTTGTTCTTCTTTTTCTGTTCTATTCAGTGTAAGTATCGCTAATAAAATCCTCAAAAGGCCACCTTCTCGAAAGTTTAGTGATACCCAAAACTCAGTGTTGTAACCCTACTGAAAATCCGTGAAGCAGAATTCTAACCCCCACTTTCAAACACAGTGCTTGTGGTACATGGGTGCAGAGCTGCCGTCTCGTTAAAAACTTTATAAGTAAAAGCAAAAACCTGTCTGTTAACATGTAATAAACAAGCACAAGACATCGCGGTCTCAGATGGTACCTGCATTATTCTATTCGTATCTTATAACTGTATGTTCGGTAGCTGATATCCGCCCTAAAACTTTTCTTAAAGCCGTACGCAGAGTGATATAATAACAACTTCTACATGTCCTGGTCCCAAACTAGAATATCCTGTGCTATAACAACAACGACATCACAATCACGGAAATACGCCCAAACGAGGCCTCCAATGGGAATCGAACCTACTAGCTCCGTTTACCTTTTACCTTTTAAGCTCTTTTTATATGAGAACTAATTCAAAATAAAATTGTTTTATTAAAAGCAACAGAGAAACTGCTATTTAGGGAACGTTATAATTTAAATTATATGTCCATTTCAAAATATGGATCATTTTGAAGACTTTGTTTTCTACATTTGTGAAGTATAACGTGAAATACTTTGAAATTCAAAATAAAATTGTTTTATTAAAAGCAACAGAGAAACTGCTATTTAGGGAACGTTATAATTTAAATTATATGTCCATTTCAAAATATGGATCATTTTGAAGACTTTGTTTTCTACATTTGTGAAGTTATAGTAGCAATATTATTGTTAAATTCTCATATGTAATTCCTGGTGTACATACAATAAAGAATATTATATCTATCTATCTATCTATCAATACCACTCATTAACTGTGAAGGAAAACATCGTGAGGAAATCTGAGTATCTGAGCTATTCACATACTATGTTGTAGCGCTTCAAATCGCCAATCCGCGGTGGGCACGCGTGGTGATTAAGCCCATACTCTCTCCCTGAGAGAAGGCCTGTGAATTATATATATTGAAGAAAAAAATTGTCAGGTAAGGCCAAATTGCAGAACTGATGGCCGATGGGGCCAAAAAGTTCTCGAATGGAGACCACATATCGGCAAGCGCAGCGTAGGATGACCAGCCACAGATCACCTCATCCAAGTGGCAGGAAGGCGCTGGATGCAGGCCGCTTCCAACCGGTCTTTTTGGAAATCCATGGAGGAGGCCTATGTCCAGGAGTGGACCTCTTGTGGCTGAATGATGAAGGCCAAATTAGCACAGAAAACGTACATACGTGTGAGAAAACGAAGCTCTCTTCATATTTCGCAATCGGGTGAAACGAGGAGTGCCTACCCTCGCGACCCGCTCGAGCTGGAGATCAGTCGGGTGCCATTGTGCTATACCCCTTGACCCGGTACTCTTTACACCGCGGGGCCTATTGCGAAGCAAACTCTACCGTGATGTTACGACTTTTGCATTATTGAACATACCTTAACATAAAATCTCGACTGTATTTTTTTGTGCATATCTAAAGAAAACGTTTACATATTTTTTTTACAAATGTCTACAAACTGCGGCGCAGTTTGTTGGCGTTGCGTTTGAAGGGGTAGTCAGAGACCAGCGTTTTCCGCTTGCCACGATCCTAACTAAACGAACTTAATGTTAACGGGACGGCGTTATAGAACTTGTGACTGTTTGGGTAATATTAAATAAAAATAATACATTAATAAAGTAGTATGTGGTGGTAGCGGAGCGGTAGAACGCCGGCTTCTCATTCGGGAGGTCGTGGGTTCGAATTCCAGCATGTACCAGTGACTTTGTTCTCTAAGTTTCGTACATTTGTGAAGTTATAGTTGCAGTACCACTCTCTAACTGTGAAGAGAAACATCCACACACCTCAGCGCTTGAAATTGCCAATCCGCGGTGGGCGCGCGTGGTGATTAAGCCTATACTCTCGAAGGCCTGTGCCCTATAGTGGGACGTATATTATAGGCCACATAAAAAAGTATAATATTCATAAACAGATTGTTGTTAATGCAATAAATATGTATTTGAAACATTGCTTTTTAATATTAGACTTATGTCGAAAGGCATGGTAATGCTTGTTACTTGTCGTACAAAGTGTTAAAAAGAAAGTGTTGAAAGTAAAAAAATGCAGCGGTCAGTTGGGCAAAAGCAAGTGACAACTGCTAACAGTTTGTTCACAGACTGTTAAAGGTTACTGTCTAATAAAGTGATAAAAGGTAAATGTAAATTGTACGCTGAAATATTGATATACTCTTACTTTGTACCATCCAAAACGTTCCCAACGTATGAGTATATCGTACTTTGTACCACCAGAAGGTACCAAAAGGTGTTTTTTTTATCGCTCCAATAATATGATTATAATACGATATTAAGGACATGTATTTATTCATTCAAAAACAATTTTATTAACTTACTGGTGTATAAATGTTACTACATAATTATTGACTTTTTAGAGAATAAAACAATTTCATGCGAAAGTTAGTTTTAACTTTGACATTTTATTACAAAGATTTTATCATTTTAATTTGACCACCACGCTTTGATAAATGTAATCATGTAGGTATAACTTGCGATATGACCTCACTTCGAACTTTGCCACCGAGTATAGTATTGGACTTTACCCAAAGTCACCTAAGATAATAGATAGCTAACTTGCCAACTCGCGAACTCACTTTCAGGCCAAATCTGAATTATGTATTTGCTCCATAGTTCTGCTATAATTGATTTATAGTGAAAAGTTATCTGAGCGTTAAATATTTACATCCGATCTTATTTATAAAAAAAACGATTCCTAAAACGCAACCTCAAAACGAAGTATAATTACTCATAGTATGAACAAAGTAAAGGACAAAAAAAAAGCGGTGGTAGCCTAGTGGGTAGAACATTGGACTCGAAAGCGGGAGACCCAGGGTCGATTCCCAGTGCGGACATGTACCTATGACTTTTCTTTCTAAGTTATGTACATTTGTAAAGTTGCAGTAGCAATACCACTCGCTAACCGTGAAGGAAAACATCGTGAGGAAACCCGGGTGTCTGAGCTATTCACATACCTCAGCGCTTGAAATCGCCAATCCGCGATGGGCACGCGTGGTGATCAAGCCTATCTCACCCTGAGAGGAGGCCTGTGTCCTACAGTGGGACGTATATAGGCTGCTTAATATTATGATGAGTCTTTTCCTTTCATAAGCAGCCTATATACGTCCCACTGTAGGACACAGGCCTCCTCTCAGGGTGAGATAGGCTTGATCACCACGCGTGCCCATCGCGGATTGGCGATTTCAAGCGCTGAGGTATGTGAATAGCTCAGACATTCAGGTTTCCTCACGATGATAGGGAAAGACTTTGCCATAGACTATTTATTGTGCGTTTATGGAGTGTTTTAAGTGGATTGTGTTTTTATAAATAACACCGTTTGACTGTAGTCTTGTTAAAACATACAGTGCTTTGGTTGCATTTTTAATACTAGTACAAGTCATATTTCACCGTGACAAGGAGGTTTTTATGAGAGTTCGGTTAGTAACTGTAACGATAAACGGGCTTTTACAAGGCTTTACAATAATTATTTGCGCGGGACAATATTTTACACGGTAGACATATTTGCGGTTCACAGGAGAGAGAGGGTTGGAGGTGCGTTGCCCCAGATTAGTCCCATTTTCGCATGACTTCCGTTTTGTCATGTAACATAACGTAAACAACTATTTAATCGATCATCATCTTAATTAAAATAATCTTGCTGACGCAAAATTTAATCTGTGCTCGTAGTAAATAGAGAAGTTAACGATATTACAGCCGCTTACAATTAATAGTCTACCAACTTGTCCAAACCTCTTCTTGAAAAGTTGAAATTCATTCAATAGTTAAGTATGTAACTTCCAACAAACTCTGTTTTTCTATGTTTCTTTAGGTAGAGTTTCTTGACAAATTTACAAAGCCCAAAGTATCGAGTGCTCTCGAATTAGAGTATAACAAGAATTATTATAAGTGTGTAATAAAACCTTGTAGGCATATTTATTTACTTTTATTTATGTTTCTTTTACATAGGAGAAACAGCGATAAAGGGACCAGTAGCTGTCGCCACCAGAAGAATTCATCATCCCTACCTCCTACTTATGGCTCAAACACCCTTCCTAGAACATTCCTCAATCGTTCACTCTCAACTTTGTGCCAGCAACAAAGCTAATCTAAAAAACATTCCAAACTAAACTGATACTCAGTTTATATGTTCCTGTGGTTCCACCTACTGGTGTATCGTATAACGTATTGACCAAATTAAATTCAGAACGGGGACGATCGTGTAAAGTGCGTGTACCTCCTCGGAGGGCGCGAGAGGCCGGCGCGATGCGGTCTCACCAGGGATGTATGTAATATACCCTGCAGACGAAGTAGTTTCCCTGACATACAGCTCGCGCCTGCTGGCAGCCCCGCGGCCCAGACAACGGCCCACGCTTGACATCATCGTCGGACTCCCCCCGCCCGCGCCGTCCCGCGCGCACTCCCTGCCCCCCGCAGCCGCAACCCCACGGGCCTCAACACCCCTCAAAACGGCGCCCCCAGAGCTAGCGGAGCGCGCGCCGGCCTCGCCGACGCCCTCCATCGAGCGGCCGGCCAAGCTGCGCGAGCGCAACAAGGCGGCGAAACTCCTCAAAAAGCTCGGCAGGCAAGAGGACCCCGAATTTGGAAAAATCGTCAGGACCCCGATCTACGATGAGTTTGAGCTGCCCGCGCCGCTGCCGACCCCGGCTTTCTCCCGGAAAAACATCTTCGACCGCGATTTCGATGCTCTATTTGATATCTCTAACACGCCCCAGTTCGGGGCGAACATCCGCGTTGTCACTCCCGAGCCGGATCACCGATCAGATGTATCTGCTATGCACTTTCCGTCCCCTGCTGTATCGTCTCTTAGTCTTCTGCCCCCGAGACCCAATTCTGAGCCCTACTATCCCCCGACCCCCCCGTCCCGTACCTCTACACCTTCGACGCCGACAGCTCAGCGCTCTTCCTACGAAGGTTTTTCAGAGTGCAGTTTTACAAGCGATTGCGTTTGGACTAACAGTTCACGTCCATAGCGCATGGTCTTGCATCAAACCAGTCATGCTTTAATTTGTAAAAAATCATTATTCATCACGTTTGATCTAACGTGTTTTGTTATTGGGTATTTGTTTGGATTAAACTTTAACACTAGAAATCAACACTGTAGAGAACTTCAGTGGTGTCCATTAATATTTGAAGAGTGTTCAAGCGGCATTCTTCTCCACCAGGAACAAATTCAAAGCCGAAGAAGGTCAGTTTCCTGCGACGCCTGAGCCGCGCAAAGCGGGTATCACCACCTAGGATGCAGCAGCAATCTATGGAGATGGTCTTGCGGGAGCTCACGCACCCCGCACATAACGACCAGCTGAAGAACCAACAGCAAGTTACATTCAAACTTGTGAAGACAGGTGAGCGCTTCTCATTTATTTATGCACATCTATGGTATAGTTCATCTCATCGTGTTAGAATCCTTAAAATAGACCACAAAATAACTTTTTAGTTCAGCAGCTGGACAAAGAAAAGCCTTCGTAGGTTTTTTCGCCATTATCAAAAAGAAATCGAAATTCAATTCAATTCAATTCAATTCAAATATTTTTATTCATTGTAAAAACAGAATGTTTACTTAATGAACGTCAAAGTTGTTAGTTTCACAATTAATGGATTATGTGGAGAAGAAGCTAACAAAGAAACTCCACATTTATTCTTTTCAAAACACGTTTTAACTTAATTAACAAAGTTTTCAACTTAAAATATTAGTCATGAATGTGTTGAACACTAGTCACAATCGTCCTTTAAATAATATTAATCTACTGTTTAATGCCAAACATCTTTGTCTTCTAAATAATCCTTGATGTTATAGTAAGCCTTTTTGCACAGAATGTGCTTAACACATTTTTTAAATCGCGTTGGAGGTAACTCTAATATATCTTGAGGAATTTTGTTGTAGAACCTTATACAGTGCCCCATAAAGGATGTGTTAACTTTTGCAAGTCTAAATAGTGGAAATGACAATTTATGTTTATTTCTAGTATTAACATTATGGTGGCCACCAACATTTTCGAAGTCTTTGATATTTTTTCTAACGTACATAATATTTTCATAAATGTATTGACATGCAACTGTTAAGATGTTGGTTTCTTTGAAGAAATCTCTTAGCGAATCCCTACTACCTAACTTGTAAATAAATCGGATGGCTCTCTTCTGCAAGATGAAGATAGTCTCAATGTCTGCTGCCCGGCCCCATAGTAGTATACCGTAGGACATAATACTATGGAAGTAACTAAAATAAACAAGCCTAGCAGTTGCAACGTCAGTGAGTTCCCTAATTCTTTTCACTGCATATGCTGCAGAGCTAAGTCTGTGTGCTAATTTTACAATATGTGGACCCCATTGTAGTTTTGGATCGATGGTGATGCCCAGAAATACAGTATCATCTACAAATTCTAGTTTTTCATGTCCAATTACTATGTTGTTCTCAACTACTCGTACGTTAGGTAAGGAAAACTTTATACATTTCGTCTTTTTAGAATTTAGCAGCAGATTATTTGCTGTGAACCAATCTAGTACTTGCGAGAGAGCATTATTTGCATCGTCAAGATTATTTTCTTGTCTCCTTATTTTAAAAATAAGTGACGTGTCATCAGCAAATAACACTATCTCAGACATTTTTTGTACCATAAACGGTAAATCATTTATATAGACTAGGAAAAGGAGCGGCCCTAAGATAGATCCCTGCGGGACTCCTATTTTTACAAGTGAACCCGAGGATTTAATACGATTTACGTCTGCTTTTTGGACCCTTCCTTCTAAATACGATCTTAAAAGATCTAAACCTGCACCCTTTATTCCGTAGTGTTTTAACTTTAGCAGTAGCGTTTCGTGGTCTACACAATCAAATGCTTTTGATAAATCACAAAATATGCCTACTGCATCCTTGCGATCCTCCCACGCGCTGAAAATATGTTTAAGTAACATAACTCCGGCGTCTGTTGTATTCCGCCCTTTAGTAAAACCAAATTGCTGGCTATGAAAGAGTTGGTAATTATTGAAATGCGTAAGTAATTGATCTAAGATGATCTTCTCAAATATTTTACTCAATACTGGTAGTACTGAGACGGGCCTAAAATTGGTTGGATCGTGTTTATCACCGCTCTTAAATAAGGGTACTAGTCTACTATATTTCATGAGGTCCGGAAATACTCCCTCATCTACACATTTATTGAAAATTTTTGCTAACGGTAAAGCTAAGACATGGATCACTGAACTAACAATTTTTACTGACATACCCCACAAGTCCTCCGTTTTTTTAAGATTCAATAATTTAAATTTTTTAAGAACGTTATGGGGCTCAATGTAATTAAATGAGAAATCGTGTTCGCACGAGGAGACATGGTCTTTTAGTAATGTTGCTGCACGATCAGGTGACGAGTCTAACGGAGCTGTAGTCACGATTGGAACATTAGTGAAGAACTGTTCAAATGCTGCAGCGATATCTTCATTTGTCGTTATTATTTTGTCATCAATCTTAAGCGAAATATCTCGGTCTCCCAATTTTGTTTTACCCGTTTCTCTATTTATTATTGTCCAAATTGTTTTAATTTTATTCGGTGACTGTAAGATTTTATTCTTTATATGATCGCATTTAGCCTTATGGCAGACGGCCTTAAATAATTTGGAATATTTTTTGACGTGCTGTATGAATTTGGTGTCATATGTATAAGTCTTTTTGTCATACAGTTCATAAAGTGTGTCTCTACTTTTCCGGATACCCGAGGTTGCCCATTCACTAAATCCTAATTTATTCTCATTATTTGTTAGCTGCCGCAATTTAAAATTTTTTTCAAAACTACCCGACACGACTTTGAAAAAGTCTACATAATGAGCATTAGCATTTTGGTAATTTTCTTGAGTTTTTATGCTACTTTCAAGGTCTACTTTAAATGACTCTAATTTTTTACTTGTTACGGGCCGGCAGAGGATAACCTGTTCTGCGTTTTTTCTATCTATTTCAAAATGAACAATTTGACCACTGTGGTCTGACTTCAAACAATTTACTGTAGAATTATCTGAAAAGTCGCAATCGCAGTAAACATTATCTATGCAGGTGGCCGTAGTTTCGGTTATTCTAGAAGGCTCCAAGAAAATATTTACTAAATTAAACGACTTGAAAATTATTGTCAATTTGGTATTTAAAGCCGAGTCTACCAATAAGTCGATATTGAAGTCACCACAGACTATGACTTTCTTATTACTGCTGGAGGCTACCTTCAAAACATCCTCTAATATTGATTCAAATGAACTGTAATCGCTGGTAGGGGGTCTGTATATGGCTACTACAATGTGTCTAGACAGTTCAACACATGATATTTCAATTACTTTTTCAACAGAAAGTCTGCAAATGTCTTTCCGTTCTTTAAATTTCAAACAATTTTTTGCTAGTATCAAGGATCCCCCGTGCCTTGCAGACTTTCTATTGAAGCAACTGGCTATTTGATAGTTATTCACAGAAAAATTCATTTGTGTTTCTGGTAGCCAGTGCTCTGTGACGCAAAGTATGTCCACTCTATATTGTTCTAAGAACAACTCTAATTCTAATAACTTTCCAGAAAAGCCACCCTGTATATTCTGATTAGCTAAAATTAATTTATTTAAGGGGGGCTTTTCTTTTGTCTGCGCTGACAGTTTAAATCAGCGGTCAAGTTTAACCTACTTAAACTAGGTTTTTTCACAACCTCAGAGTACAGAGGTTGGGAAGTATCAATTTTCTTACATTTTGTATAGCCTAGAGGTCCCTGTGCTATTGTCTTAACAATAAGGGGGTCATATACATTGAATGCCAATAATTTGGCAATATGTCGCTTAGAAGAGAGGGGCAGATACAATGTGTCCCTAGTTAATATAAAATTTCGAATAAATTTATTCGTATCGAAAAAAAGTACTTGGTCTCGATGACCGAAGGTCATATTATATAATAGCCGGTTTAATTTATCTATCCGGTCATTTTGTGCCTCTGAGAGAGTTTTTGAATAGGGAAAAGCACAGATGATAATTTTTCTTACTTGCAAAGCTACTATGGACTCATAATAATTTATTAAGTCACTTTCTTGAATCCCTGTGCTGTTCCCCATTAATAATACAATAGTTGTATTTCTATCATATTGTTTGCTGAGCAAAAGGTTGACTATTTGAATATAAGAGGCATTTGGCATACATACATTCTCTACATGCTGTCTTAAGCTGTACTGTAGCTTGGTACCTAAACCTACACCTATTTTGTCAGAGAAAATTAAGGTTTTAAAGGGAGTGTCTTGAACTGAGCTGCGGGTGGGCCCCGACTGCAGCCGACCATGCATTTTGCTGGCACTGGTTGATGTAGCTCTGCACCCGCTTACAACCTGACGGCTAGGCTTGCCTCCATTCTGCTGTGCACAATCCAGCTGTATAGGGGCTGGTGTGGATGGCACACTGCACGGCTGCAAACTTGGCTGCGGACTGACTTTTTCATCGTTCAGCTGCTGGTTGGAGCTTAGGTGTAGAGCGACTGGGTCTCCAGACAGGTCTGATGGTGGTGGCAGAGGTGACAAGGTCACTCCTTCTTCAGAGTCATCCGCAATCTGGACCATGTTAGACTCGACGCGTTTCAGATTGTCCTTGCTTAGAGCAATCAACCCATTTATTGATGAAATGCAGTCATTATTCTGGGTCTGTACAATTGAGTACTTACAAGTGATATCGAGTAATTGAAATTGCAGATCTTCCACTTGTAATTGTAACTCAGCCATCCCTAGCTCATGGTCCACTTTGTTGTCAAAAAGTTCCTTCTGGCATTCAGCCATTTCTTTTTCTAATTGCATCTTTTGGCGGTGAATAGGTACACTTTCTATACTCTTCCGGCTTTGTTTAATTAGTTTCTGCACCTTCTGAATGTATTTTTTTGTTTTTATATACTTTTTGATTTTGTTCGCACTGTTCATTTTCATACTACCGTTGTTCTTGGTAGTGCAAGACCTATCACTGGTTGTAGTTAGGTCAACAGTTGGTATCCCAGCTTCACTCATCATTTCATTGTACAAGGCCATGGTTTTAGAGCTTTCTTTTTGTTCTTCACGCTCACTGATTTGCTGGAGCTCATGGTGTGCCTCAGCAAGCTGGTTTTCAAGCAATTGTATGCGCTGTAGTGCCACACCATGGACATCGTGGCACTTGTTAAATGAGTTGAGCTGACGTTGTAGGTCATCCCGCTGGCCAGTAAGGTCCTGGCATTGGATGTCCAACTCGCTTAGCTCTTCTTTTAGAGCCTTGTTTGTTTTTATTTGTTTTTCTATCTCTTCTTCACTGTCCACTCGTTCTTGAAGCAGCGTGTCGCAAAGCTCTTTGCTCTTTTTGAGCTCGAGCAGGGTCGCCTTCAGCCTCAGCTCCATGTCACGTACATTTATTTTGCCCCGGGTCAGCATGTTACTCACCTGGAAAACCGGGAATCGGTGTCAGTGTCAGATCGTGAACAATAATATTGACCGATAGCGACGATTGTGACGTTTATACATGTACAGTGTGCGTTTTTGTTGGCTGAGGCTTGGTTTTGTCGTCAATTTTGCTTCCACTTTTCGTCAAGTAAAGAGAGCCAAAACAGTGCCGGTGTATGTATACGACGTATCTCACGTACGTGAGGTTATGTATAGTTAGTTTATGCAGTATGAAGTGCGGTATTAAGTGTAAAATACAAAATTAAAACAATACTCCCCGGATTTGTCGTTGCAATTCGAAAAGTTATTTAACTCTAACATAGCAGTGACTTTTAAATAAACATCCGATCACTTCAGTGGTCTAACTTCTTGTCCTATCTTACCTACTCTACTGAAATATTTTAAAGATGACATCATAATTAATGTCCTTGGATAGGTCATTAAACTAAGCATTGATGCAAGGTTCATAGATGAACCTGACCTAATAAATAGTCCCATGTTTAAGTACCAGCCCCACCCACCATAAAATGACTTGTCCATTTATATGAAACAACAGGCTATTGTCAAGTTAAAGTCATGTCACAAAAAGTGAGATGTTTTAAAATTTTCATGCTGATGTGAGCGCTATTTAATACAAATCCGAATAAGATGTAAGTATTTCGCAAATATTTTTTAGGCTGTACATCAGGCAGTGTAGCGAAAAATTAAAACTTTTCACGTATTTTTCGATCTTTGTATCTAAACTGACTTTTGTATATCCGTAACATTAAACGATATGGGGCGATAAAATCTGTATTTTCTTCTTTATTCTTAACAAATAAGAATTATTTAAGTGGTTTGATGCTGTGCCCGAAAAAGTGGTTAATGGGAAACAAATCGGCTAATTTAATCATTTGTGAAAAATTACTGTCTGGAATTGTATGAAGTTTGAAGTTATATTTTATATTTATAAAATATATTATTATCGACATTTTATCGACAGAAGACAGTGGAACGCGAACGAATACGCGCTATATATCTATCGCGAATATATCTATCTCGAGGTATATAGACGTATTTCTAGGGTTCCGTACCCGAAGGGTGCCAAACGGGACCCTATTACTAAGACTTCACTGTCTGTCTGTCTGTCTGTCTATCTGTCTGTCCATCTGTGTGTCTGTCCGTCTGTCTGTCTTTCTGGCACCAGACTTATCTCATGAACCGTGATAGCTAGGCAGTTCACATTTCCACAGGTGATGTATTTCTATGGCCGCTATAACAACAAGTACTAAAAACAGAATAAAATAAATATTATAAATAAGGGGGGCTCCCATGCAACAAACTTATTAATAACGGCAACAGGTAGACGCTTCAAATATTCGCAGAATATTTAGTTCTATATTTGCTCTAAAAATAAATAATGAAATTAAAATAAAATAAATATTTAACGGGGGCTCCCATACAACAAACGTGATTTTTTGCGCAATCTTTAATGTTGTGTAGATAATGGTACGGAACCCTTCGTGCGTGAGTCCGACTCGCACTTGGCCGGTTTTTTTTTTCTTGGTGCAATACTAACTTTAGAAAACGAGTCCGGCGTTAACACTCTTAAGCCAGCTTGCATTACGTTCTTAAATAGAGCTTAAGCAATGTAAACTGAAATTATTCAAACAAAAGTAAATTTAATTGGTTTAAGTGGCATTTATGCCATAAAATTAAACGTGACTAAGCGATGAAATCGATATTACAACGTCCAAAGAGCACACCCCTCACCTCATATAAAGATAGATAGATATATACAGAACACTTTATTGCACAACCAGGTGAAAGAATTACAAATAATTTCTTTATCTAAGTAGTGGTATACTATTGGCGGCCTTATCGCTTAGAGCAATCTCTTACAGAGAACCTATATCTACGTATAGCTATTAATAACACCGTTCAATGTATAACCAGCTTCTTTCTACATGGATGATTAAGTAGAGTCTACCGCTAGTTTCTAAATCAAGAAAGCAAGTAAATACCTACTGAAAATATTGATTTATCTCTTGAAACTTGTCAAAAAAAAAGTGCAGAAAAGTGCTCAAGTATTTTTACCTACATAGTGAAATTACCAATTAAGAAACCGATGGCTACAGTTTTAAAAATAAACGTAGCAGTTACATTGTATTTAATTTGAAAAAAGAATACCACATCTGTATGAAATAAAAACCGGCCAAGTACGTGTGAAACCACGCACAGTATAGAGTTCCGTAGAAGGAGGGGATTTTACTCGTAGGATTTGGTTTTACTTAACAGACTGACTACAGAACTACTAATATCTATTAAATGAAATTTGTTCGAATGTAATATGAGCAATCCAACACACTATAAGGTAGACGAAAAAAAAATTCACCCTTAATTAGGGCTTTTCAAAGCGTCATTAAAAAAAAACAGTACCGCAAGTTACCGATAGATAGTGCTGACGTCACATAATATGTCAAAATTGACATGACATCACTGTAACTTCTTTATGGTTTCTCTCAGGTTGCTTGCTTGTTTAGTTGAAGAGAGGAGAGATGTTCAGATTATCTCAGATTAATAACGATGTACAAAATTTAAAACGTATGATGACATTTGTTCTCCTTGCAGCGCCATCTAGTTTTTTTTAATGAAACTCATGTGACAGCTGTCATTGGAAAGCCCTCATTGTGTAAGGAACCCTTAGTTTTCTAATTATTTTATCCTATAGTTTTGGCGGCGTGATCTGTGCCAGATTTCAGCTACCTACCGCTTCCGTTACCTACGGAACCCTAAAAACGTTTCTATTTTAAACTAGCACTCTATGTTACTTTAAAACACGTATATTTGTTAGTATCATAGGTTAGTATCCCTCTAACCACTATGTTAACAATCAACTTTATCAAATCCAATCTAACAAATGTCTAGATTACATTCCCATACCTAAATATACCGCACTATTACAACTTTACATCTGCCAGTGAATCCAGAATACGATTAATTAATTATACAATCGGAT
The DNA here is from genome assembly GCA_963969515.1 of Yponomeuta evonymella. NCBI lineage: Eukaryota > Metazoa > Arthropoda > Insecta > Lepidoptera > Yponomeutidae > Yponomeuta > Yponomeuta evonymella. Next base: position 13,104,956 of record OZ018349.1, read on the forward strand.
ATCAGCCGTCTCTGCAACAGACGCTGAGGCATGAAACGTCGAAGGTATAATAGAAATGCTTAAAAAGATAGCTCGGTAGAGAGCGATAACATCACTTCCACCGTTATTGGCAGACTGTATATTAGGTAGAGGCAAAACACGTATAAGTCTAACCGTTGTGACATTTTTACTACACATCATATGAATTACGAGTATATTTAACAAACAACTAGAGCATGGAACAAGGAATTCCGGATTAGATCTGTTTTTTGGTTACAAGGATTCTCTAGCAAATACCACGAACTGGCAAACGCACCATAGGACGCCACCAGCTCGCTGGTCGACTATCTAATGCAGATTGCTGACAGCGGCTGGATGAGAAAAGAAAAAGAAAAAAGAAAAAGTGGTGTTTATTGCCAGACATAAAACAACATAAAAAAAATTAAAACTAATGTGTGTATCTAGGTGTAAGTACGTGAATTGAGTAACATAAACTTCTCGAAGCAACACAACTTAAAATTAAAGGTTCTGGCAAAAGGTACCTCGCTCAGCGTAATGCCTCTTGAATGTTATTATGCGTTCAAAAGGCGCTGATTTTCAGCGAGGCCCTTGTAATTTGAAAAACTAAACTAGAAATTTAAATAAATAAATAAACTAAAATACATATATAAAAATGTAAACAGATAAATATAATGCATGCATATAATTATAATTAAAAACATACATAAATTATTTTATACAAAACATAGGTACATAGATATTTCTAAATACATATTATTTATTTGACTCTTGTTATAGAACGTGACGTGTAGAAAAGCATTATATTAGTAGATTGAACTAAGGATATTAAAAAGTAAGAAATAAATAGTTAAGATGATAGATAGGCACATATTTGTTCCCTGGTTTCAAATTTCCTGCTGCTTCTGACTATAAATGAGGATGGCCAAGGACAGCAAGGAGTGGCGTGCCTTGGAAGAGGCTTTTTTTTAGCAGTTCACGAGTATGCACTGATTGATTGAATGTTTCTGGGAACATTGGGAGTCAGCCTAGACGGTACACAGCGTAACATATCTTATGTATTAGGTTTAATATTTGGGGTTAAAGTATGAAATTGCCGTTTTATTGCAATAGGTTCTTTGAATTGACATAGAATCTTCATGGTTTGAGGTTTTCGAATGAAACTTTTTTCAAATGGTTTCTATGATGTTCTTTTTTTAAAAAATGTGAAACATTTGAATATCGACTTTCAATTGCTTTTGTTATTCAATTTAGACAAGAAAGACGGATACTGCGAAAATTCGAGTGATTATGAGGCACCCATTTTTCGTATTTTTTTATTTTATTGATTTGACGCAAGTGAGTCAATATTGTGGGTAAGGTAACGTTAAACCATGCCGCTAATTCCTGGGTAGTTTGACTAGGGTCGGCTTCCACTATCTCTCTTAATTTATCGTTATTCACCTGTGTGGGCGGTCTTCCTCGTGGCTCGTTCTTTAAGTCGAAATTTCCATCACGAAAGCGTTTAAACCAAAATCGCACGGTGCGTTCATTAGTAGACCCCTCTCCAAACGCAGCATTGATATTGCGGGCTGTTTCTGCCGCGTTAGTTCCGCGTCGGAACTCTTATTCAAAAATCACTCGAATTTTCGCAGTATCCATCTTTCTTGACTAAATTGAATAACAAAAACAATTGAAAGTCGATATTCAAATGTTTCACATTTTGTAAAAAAAGAATATCATAGAAATCATTTGAAAAAAGTTTCATTCGAAAACCTCAAACCATGAAGATTCTATGTCAATTCAAAGAACCTATTGTAATAAAACGGCAATTTCATACTTTAACCCCTATTATCATTTGAGAAAAGATGGTCAGAGTGGAACTTTCTTTTCGCTGCTTTTTTCTCCACAAACGGCGAAACTAAGGCGAACAAACGAAGGCAGCGGCTAACATTGTACATTGACATTCAGCAAACAGGATGTTAATGCTTTCCGTTGAAATAAATTATTGATTTCTGAATGCCGGTTTGTACTAGTTTTAAAGATGCCCTGTTTGTAAGGAAAACAGACAACCGTTATGATTTCGTAAAAAAATCCGTTTAAAAACGTAAAAACGAATTTACGTTAAGGAAGTATCAACTTAAAACGGTGCCAGCTTGATCGGAGGTTTCATGACTCCCTGCTGTTGGAAGGGAAGCCAATTCAATAATGTCAAGTGTCTCCCGTCACATATAAAACTGGCTAAGTGCGAGTCGGAATCGCGCACGAATGGGTTCCCTACCATTATCTATACAACATTAGACACAAAGATCGAGAAAAAACGGCAAGAAATTACGTTTGTTGTATGGGAGCCCCTCTTAAATATTTATTTTATTTTAATTTAATTATTTACTTTTGAAGCGAATATAGAACTAAATATTCTGTGAATATTTCAAGCGTCTTCCTGTTGCCGTTATTAATATTGAGCAAAAAGGGCAAAAAAATACGTTTCATAAATAGGAGCCTCCCTTAAATATTCATTTTATTTATATTTTAGTATTTTTTGTTATAGCGGTAAAAGAAATACATCATCTGTGAAAATTTCAACTGCCTAGCTATCACGGTTCATGAGATACAGCCTGGTGACAGATAGACACACGGACGGACAGACAGACAGAACGACAGTGAAGTCTTAGTAATAGGGTCCCGTTTAGCACCCTTCGGGTACGGAACCCTAAAAACAGGCTGCCTGGATTTCAACGTGAAATGTTCTTGTTCGCAAATGCTTTTGAGCCCGTCTCGAATAAATAAGTTGAATAAATAAGTACGCTCAAATTACATAGAGATTATGCGGGGCGAATATCAACTGAAAGTGGTTGAGTGACTTTTTTGACATGTCCCCGTGTAAAAGCGTCGTGATCTGGTTTTTGTTGAAAATGTATTTATCATTCTGTGGATAGAGTAAGCGTCCGCACATAAAGCTATAAGTCCGACTACATACATACATAAACTCACGCCTGTATCCCAGAGGGGTAGGCAGAGACCAGGGACTGCCACTTGCCGCGATCCAGACATATCGCTTTCGCTTCCTCAACATTCATTAGTCGTTGCATGCACGCACTCCGGTTCCTTTTGTCCTTACCTACGGTACTTTTTATCTTGCACGGTGCTAATACATCCCCTATTTGTTCAAAGTATGTCCGCCAGGGACGTCCCTTGTCAGCCCTTCCACCCACATTAGCTCGATATATTTTCGCCCTTAGTCGTTTTGCTGTCGTGTGGCGCCGGATTAAGAATAGTGTTACCCCATTTCCTTCCGTGGATGTCGTAGAAGGCGACTAAGGAAATCAATTACCAGGAGAAGGGCATCAGCGTCTTCCTGAGATTCTAATATGGCGAAACTCCTCATGGTTATATTCCGTGTGGCGCCGGATTAAGAATAGCGTCACTCCATTTCCTTCCGTGGACGTCGTAGAAGGCGACTAAGGAAATCAATTACCAGGAGACGGGCAGCAGCGTCTTCCTGAGATTCCAACCGCATCCTGCGATCGCCAACCCGCCTGCCAAGCGTGGCAATTATGGCAAAACCCCTCATAGTTATGGAAACCACCAAGGAGGCCTATGTCCTGCAGTGGGCGTCAAATAGCTGATGATGATGATGATGAACGATATATATGGCAAAGAGCAAATGCGAGATGTGTTTGTCGATAATATTGATGCCTCGTTCAGTCTAATCCACTGTTATGAAGACGTCTTCCAATACATTGGTGAACAGTTTCGGAAAAATGACATCTCCCTGTCTCACACCTTGTTGCAGTTGTATAGGTTTCGTTTGCTGGTCCTGGACTTGGACAGTCACTGTTGCGGCATTATACAGGCATATTATCAAATAACACATTCCTTCACATCAAATCTCTTTCACCTTAATAGTTCATATAACAGTTCACACTTTACATAATTGTTAGAGCTCGTGCCACAATTCAAATCACATGGTACCTCTATTGACAAACGCGTGTCCAAAGAATAGAGAGCTGGAACGAAACATGAGCCAATGAGTTGCTCAACGATTTCAAACTATGAACTTCTAAGGAGAACTACGAACTACTTATGGTAAGGAAACTAACTAAATCTCTGTTTTCTTTTCAATGAAACGTTAGGCGCAAAGTACGAATAACATTTATGATATACCCTACTTATAAAGTAATTTAAGTAGTGTAGGTATATCTACTACATAGGTTGCACGTGTAACATGACAGCCGTGGATGTTATTTTCCTCCCGCTGCCATATAAAAGCTTTTAAGGCGATTAGATCTCATAGCTATAAAATAAAATACGACAAAATGTGTTCCATAAAGTAATTTCCTTGAAAAAACAGGCATTTTCGTTCGTTCAATAAAACTCTGTGGCTTTAAGTGATTTAAATGTTATCCCATTTTAGATACTTTGATGAATATCGTCGGTAGAAAGTACCACACTATTTTCCGATCAAATTTCGTTTTCGCGTTGCAATATCGAACCTGACCACAAAAGGCTCTAACCGCGGATATTAAGTACAGTCGACATCACTTCAACCTTTACTTTGTGTTGCAAAGTCACCCGTAATGCAATTAACTAGAGGTGCATGTATTTATAGATTGTTGTGTTGTCGACTGTACTACAATTAATACATTCTAGATGCACTTTAGCTCTTTAGTTAACTGTATTCATGGCATGAAGGCGCTATTCAAAGATGACCTCATCCATGGTAATTAAAATCTGATATTAGATAGCATGAAATTAATATTGACCTATCAGATTAGTTTTGCACATCGAAAAGTATGAAATGAGATGAAATGAAATAAAATGAGTACGAGTATATTTCCATGAAATGTCGTATATTTAATTACCAAAGAATTTTTTTATTATACCTATTGAGAGAAGAGCTAGAAGTGATCTTTTAGAGATAACCTTTTTGCCTATTTTACATTATCTTAAATTGATAATTGTATTAATTAATATAAAGCTAGTAACTGTTATGGATTAAATTGTATAATTTGTAAGTCTGTAAGACATCAGAAATAAGATTCGGCTCCGACTTAAGACTGCGCAAATAGGAAATTGAAACGCTAAAAATACATAATTGCATTAACTCACGCCTGTATTTTAAAAACCTATTTAGAGGCTAAAAATTCCACCCATGCCGGAACTTGAACCCGCGACCCCTGGCTCACCGTGCCAGCGCTCTCCCATCTGAGCTAATGGGCAAGTGCAAGCATCGATGAAATTTCGAGCCACTTTACAAACTTCTCTGTATTACGTACAGGCAGCGACATCTGACCGAAGCGATTTACATCACTTGCAGCCCCGAGTAACCCAATTTGCAGTTAGGTTTTTACATCGGAATGATATCCTCAGCACGGGTTAGTGCCACAAAATAAAAATATATAATCACGCTTGTATCCCGGAAGGGTAGGCCAGGGTTTGCCGAAATATTTGAAAACCTCTTTCTCTTCATAGAAAATCATTAGTGCATGCAAGCACGCTGTTTTCGGGTACTTTTTATTTTACCCTTGGCTAAGAAATCCCCTTTTCTTTGGTCAAAACGGTAAAAATAAAGCACAAATATTGTACACTAACCCAATAGCATCTAACATCTCGCGCTTACGAATGTCGCTCCCAAAACGAAAATGCCAACGGCAATGTTTGTAATCCACATTAACAATCAGGAACATTTCCTATAGCTTCTGTATGCCGATGTTCGAAGGAAAAAAAAACTTCGTCGTCAGCAGAAACTTTGACTGCCTCGTAGATCTCGTCTGATTACCATGCCGGAGGTCGTGGGTACCAGGCCCATTAAGAAGAAGAAGAAAGACATTTATTATACCAACAAGATACAACACAGAAACAAAATAAGCACATAAGTAACATAATATGCACAACAACAGAAAGAAAACTAAATACACAACAGATAAAACGAATAAATAAAACAGGACCATAGATGTAGCCTGTGGTGTATCTACGTTGCCACAAAAGGCAGCTGACTCAGCGTTGTGCTGAGGAAGTGATCCCTCAGCGCTGATTTTCAGTCAGTGCCTACATTTGTACATAATGGCCTCAATCCGGGTGTATTTCTATGTTTGTGATGTCCTTGCCTGGTTACCATATCACAGGGTAAGTATCCTAGTTTGGCACCAGGACAAGTGATTTTGTTGAGTGGAAGTTATGCATAAAAGGCATCATGGGAATAAAATTGCGTTTCCACGATCTCGGTACGCCCGGGCAGAGTAACTTATTAATTTTAGCTATTCGGAAGCAACTCGTATCGTGTACACGGGCGATCTTAGTACAAAAATTGGCCGTTTTCTTCAGAGGGTGCAGATTGATCGTTTACGATACGAGTATATTATTTGTTGTTATGGTATAGGAAATGCGTTATTCTCGCATATTATAACATACTAAGTTAGAGACGTTTTTTACCGATAAGCAAAAAAAATCTTAAAAAACATTTTTTTGGGTTCCATGTACAAGAGAAACGAAATCAAATCAAAATGCTTTTATCAAAGTTACAAATAAACTGTGACAATAAAATACTCCAAACTTACACCCGTATTTCAAGACGTTCCTCAAAGTCTCCATGACTCAAAACTCAACAGAGGTGGAGTAGAGGAGAGAGTGGAGTTGCCTGGTTACCATGGCACAGGATATCCTAATTTGGGACCAGCTTAAGTGATTGTGTTGTGTGGAGGTTATTATTGTTATTATTTATTCTTTTTTATTTCAGAAAACATGGTATAATAAATATACAATACACACAAAATAATTTACATCCTCAATATTGTGCATAAATCAGATCAATAGATTGGTATTATGGACAAAAAGTTCGCAAAATATAAATTTTCTTTCTCGAGGAGGTTTCAAGATAGGTTCTGGGGTCCCTTAGCTTTGATAGTTGATTACTCGACTCGAATGAGCAATTTGCTCGAGTGGAGGAAATCTTTGACATTTTAATATACCGTTTACTTCAGACGTGGAAGAGTGGAGTCAAGGAAGACTTTGAGGAACGTCTTGGAATACGGGTGCTATGGTAACCAGGCAAGGACATCACAAACCAGGCAAGGACATCACAAATACGATTCTACCTCAAGAAAATGCCTCCACTCTCTCCTCGACTCCACCTCCGTTGAGTGTTGAGTCGAGGAGTCTTTTCAAATTGTCTTTCAAAATCAAATTTCAAGAGCTTAGATATTATTCTAAAACCTTTTTTTACATGGGGCATTCCTCATGGATACCCTGTCGCTGGGGATGGAATTCATGTATTGAACTGGTTATAACTCCAGACAACTTTGTCATGTCAAATTACAATGACATTATCGTAGTAGATAATAATTCAAAACGTGCCGGTAGATTGGCCGTATAATTCAGGTAAAATAACTCAGGCTGCAAAGAACAAACAGAAACAGGCAAGCCTGAACCAATTAAATAATAGAAGCCACCAAATGTAACTCCCTTGTGACACGGAGGCACGAAGCCCGCTCCCTCAATTTACCTCCGGACTATGTTTATTTGGCGTACGGCGGAGAAGCAGGATTATTCGACCTCTTGTTGCAAAATTGGACACGTACAAGGTGGGGCAAAAGTAATCATCCAATGTTGTTTGGCTGTAATTTTTTTTTAGGAATTAAAAATGTTGGTTTTAAGTACTTGTCGATTATGTTTATTTAACAAATTAGAATTTTTCCATTAAGTCGAGAAACTGATATTGGTCTAGTGGCCACCGTCCGAATAAATCATTCTTTAACGAGTCCGTTAGAGATTTGAATGTAATCTTACTACTCAGTTTTTCAAGCTCTTTCGAGATGTATATTTTGTTTCTTCAAATTCGAAAAATAATGGCTCTTACTACCTAGAATTTTTAACAGGCTACACAGTTTTTTTTTTATTGAAACTTTAAAAGCCAAAACGTTTATTTCAATGCCTTGTACGACAAATGTCACATAAGTACCTATATTTATTCATAAACAAACATTGCTAATACGGCTTACTGTGTAGAAAAAGACACACAAGCTTCATTCATTCACTCCGCCTCAGTATGGAAACTGTACATTATTTTATTTTAACGCTTAGGATAACTTGCAGCTAATCTTAGCATAATATACATTTTAGTAAATAACAAAAAGCTAATTACAAGTAAAAAATAAGATTTAAGAACATACGCTTGATTACGCTAAAGAAAATTATTTTTGTGAATAAAACACTGAATATTGTACGAGTATGATCTACTTACATGACTCATTGTTATGTACTCATTTTTGGATATTATTCCAGTAACAACCACCTATGTATTGAAAATTTTGATAAATCGTCATAATTGAGGTATTTTTTTATTTTTTACGTCGAGTTACTCTTGGGTTAGTCAGTTTTATCTAACATATAGGCTTCTCGCCAATATAGTTAAGGAATTCTTTGTTAGAAGTTGCACGCAGTTAGTTTTATACGGGATTTTAAGCATTATCTATTAAACAGCACCACAACAGAGCAGAAAAAAAAACGTATTTGTTGTAACATAGAAAGAAAAAAAAGAAAGAAGGCGAAAGAGATCTGTCAGGATCGTGGCAAGTGACAGACCCTGGTCTCTACCTACACCTCCGGGATACAGGCGTGAGTTTACGTTATGTTATGTCAGAATGAATATTCTTATATGTAGGATAATGATTTACTAAGGTCTGAGACATTGAATGATTCGCAGAAAAGGAAATGTAAAGGGAAAAAAGGGGAGATATCGCTGATAAACATCAAGAAATTGAATAAGTATCTAAGGGCGCTAAATGCCTTCAAGATGTTACCTATCTACAAGGTAAAACTTTCGATAACTGGAAGCAAGTACAATGACCTGAAAAAACTTTATTTCTCTTGGTACCAAAGAGCGTTGGTAGCTTAGTGGCAAGAGCGTCGGTAGTCTAGTGGGTAGAACATCGGACTCAGAAGCGAGAGACCCAGGTTCGATCCCCAGTGCGGGCATGTACCTATGACTTTGTTTTCTAAGTTATGTACATTTGTAAAGTTATAGTAGCAATACCACACGCTAACGTTGAAGGAAAACATCGTGAGGAAACCTGAGGGTCTGAGCTATTCACATACCTCAGCGCTTGAAATCGCCAATCCGCGGTGGGCACGCGTGGTGATTAAGCCCATACTCTCTCCCTGGGAGAAGGCCTGTGCCCTACAGTGGGACGCCTATAGGCTGATTATGCTAGATGCTGCCAAAAGTTATCATAGAAACTATGTGGAGACTTGTAGAGAGTATATTAGATGCCAAATGATGGCAATAGAATTGATACATTAATTGAAACTAACATGAAAGTTATATAGATAATCTTATTACGATCGAATAAAGTTTTAAAAGATAAAAAGTAAAACAAATAATGATGTTTCCTTGGGCTTAGCAAATTAAAATCGTCTTCGATTTTATGAAGACGATTTTAATTTGTTTATAGATAATTTATTTTTACGAGATAACTCAAATATGTCTTTATCTTAATATAAAATTTAAAAAAAACGTTAGCCTTTGTATGTACGTAATAAGATGATACAAACAGCGTCCAGTGGCACATTCACACACAATTATATAAACATTAGCAATAAAATTAATCGTAATATTTACAATAAGTATTAGCTATAGATAAAAAATGTCTTTAGATGAATCATTTAGGTAGTTGAATTATTTGTTTGCATTTACACAGACACACACACACAAAAAAAAATTATAAAGACTGACCATAGAAAAAGTGATCTTCAATTAAGATAATTAGGTATTAAAAAATATTTTATGTTGTAAATATTATATTGTATGCAAGATACAATATATTTTTTAATTATTACAGAAATAGAACTATTCCATATTAATTGAAGAAAAAACAATTGTTTTTCTGTTCAGTTTAGGGTTCAAAGGGTAAGAGACTATCACTAAGGGCCACTTGCAGATCTTGCTAAACGGAGTTTAATTTGATTTAAGTCGAGGTTTTGACAGATAATGTATGGACGATCTGTCAAAATCTCCACTTAATTTAACTAAACTTTGTTTAGAAAAGTTCTGCAATCGGCCCTAAGACTCCACTGTCCGTCTGTCTGTCTAACTGACACTAGGCTCTATCTCATGAACCATGATCTCTAGACAGTTGAAATTTTCACAGATGATGTATTTCTTTTGCCGCTATAACAACAAATACTAAAAACAGAATGAAATAAATATTTAAGTGAGGCTCCCATAACGTGATTTTTGCTGTTTTTCGCTCGATATTAATAACGGAAACCGGTAGACGCTTGAAATATTCAAATATTGTATAGATAATTAATTGTACGGAGCCCTTCGTGCGCAAGTCCGACTTGCCTTGGCTGCACTTGGCCGGTTTCGCTAAAGCACATAAGACAATATTTTTTTCTTGAAATATTATGGTATATTTCCATAAGAAACTTTTCTATAATAAAAAAGAAAAAATATTTTTTCCTGTGCTGTTTATTGTTTTGTTTTGCTTCAGATGATAATTTAAAGTTAATATTGAATATTTATAAAATTCATTACTTTTTTTAGTAAACTGTAATAATTTTATTACAATGGCATTAAAAAGAAAAGATATAAATGAGCATTTTTATTTTTTTTTTATTTCGCTCTCCCGTAAAGTTCGAAAAATGGCTTTTACTACATTTCTTTCCCAAAGGGAATAAGACTTTTTATAGAAACTATTCTCAAGTCTATAATTTATTTTTACGATCAAACCTAGATTTGTATCCTCTAAATGTATTGGCAAAGTTTCATTGTGATCTGGGATGTCGTTTGTAAATAAAAACCAAACTACGTTTGTATGGGAATCACCACGCGCGCACACCGCGGACTGACAATTTCAAGCACTGTGGTATGAGAATACTTCAGGCGCTCATGTTTCCTCACGTTTTTAGTAGTAATAGCGAGTCTATTACTACTAAAAACTCACTCAAGCAGGGTGGTAGCGTGGTTAGTAGAACGCTTGCTTCAAGTTCAAGAAGTCATTCACGGGTTCGAAGCACGGCATATAACAATAAATTTGTTTTCAATTAAAAAACGTATATTTGTGATTATTTAATGTACATAGCAGCGTGGTAGCGGTGCGGTAGAACGCTGGCTTCTCATTTGGGAGGTTGTTGGTTCAAAACCCGTCGTGTACCAAATACTTTGTTTTGTAACTTACGTACATTTGTGAAGTTTTAGTAACAATACTACCTCTAACGGTGAAAAAAAACATCGCGAGGAAACCTGGGTGTCGGAGGTGTTCACATACCTCAGCACTTGAAATTGCCAATCCAGAGTGTGCAGTGCAAGCGTGGTGACACTCTCTCTGAGATTAGATCTGTGCCCTACAGTGGGACGTACATAAAGTCTGCTAGAGACTCTGACCAATGCTAGTTATTTATTGAAAACATTAATAAACATTCCGTATTGATAAAGCGCTCTTAAGGCTGTATCTCAGTATTATGGCGTGACATAAACATTTTGGTGCTTTATATATCAGAAAATATATTTCCTATAAAACTGTCTCTGAGACTGAAGACAATGTAAATACAACCGAGTTAGTCAAACGATAGTAAAATGGCTGGCTTATAAATTTAATCTTCAACATGTGCAGAGCTTGATGTCAGGATACTGTTTTGTTCTAAGCAAAACAGCATCTTGACAGCACTCTCGAGATCTATCAGCAATTAGAACGTGCCAATTTTAACACTACGAACCAAAATGCGAGCTGATTTATTGATCCGAGGCTCTATTTGCTAACGGCATTGGCAATTGTGATCTACGGGTTGTCCAAATGCGGACGCCCGACCCGTAAGCTAGACGGCAATTGTGATCTACACGGTGTCCAAATGCTGACGCCCGACCTGTAAGCTATACGCAAATTGGGAAGTAAAATATCCTTTTGCGTCGCTTTTTTCGGGGTACAAAAGGTGAAAAGCCACGCTGCACGCTGCAACTGCCGACAGCACGTACAGTGCAGGGCGCAACGGTACATACTAAAATAAACCTTAAATACTTTCGAAGTTACACTGCAATACAAAAGCAAAAAAATCCCAGCGACGTTCGGCTCACGGGCACGGCACGGGAATTATATTTTTTGCACTAGTATTTTGCAGTCTCTAACTTCACTTCGTAAGGATTTGAGGATTAATTTAGATTGAAGTGGATAAAACTTAACTATCAGCGTTCTTATGACAAAGTGCGCAAGTATAAACCAGCATTTGTTTGAGATCTCAATTTATGAAATACATAGGGCGATGAAAATTAAAATACGATTTCTAAAGCAAATCTTAAAAATGTCTCTAACAATTTATAAATCTGCTTCCACGTAAAAATAGTCCTATATTTCAGAAATTATTTTAACCATTCTATTTTATCGACACAGCGCTACTACAACAATAAAAGTTTATACTAAATTTTATTTTATAATAATTTAAAATGTTATAAAATATGTTCAGATTAGTGGAACAAAAGTTGTTGTTAATGATTAACTATAACTGATATGTTAAAAAAATGCGAAATTTAAAGGCACCCCTGCGTAAGCAAGTGGCAGCTAAATTGGATCTTCGGTCCTCGGCGTAAGTGCGAAATAATAATGTAGTTTCCCATAGACCACTATGGTCAAAAACGTTAGCAAACTTTATAGTTAAACCATTCTTTTGTATTTCAACAGACTTCATTTTTAGTTTAACGTGAGTGGTGTATGTTCATATGTGGATGGATTATTAGATAGATAGAATATTCTTTATTGTATGTACACCAGGAATTACACATGAGAATTAAATAATAATATACTACAGTACAATTATTATTACGTAACTTAATATTTTCTTAAGTTAATTCCGGAATTACTTGCTTGAATTTTCGTCGGAAGATTCCGACCAGGTTTTGCTCTCATTCGAAGAGTTTAATCATATTAGAGACGAGCAACCGACGTCGCGAGCTCCGCCTCTACTCACCATTAAGCTCTTCGAATAAGAGCGAAATCTAGTCGGACTCTTCTGACAAAAATTCGAGTGAGTGATTCCGGAATCAACTTAACAAAATATTAAGTTGATAATAATTGTGCTTTAAGTTAGTGATTCCGGGATTAAGTTAATTACGTGCACTACACTAAAATAGATTGCTTTGTTCATAAAATGTTGCTACGGAAGTCTTAAGATAAGATAAGAATATTCTTTATTGCACACAAGAATTGAGACATAAAATATGAAAGTTACAATGAAAAATTACAATGGGCGGCCTTTGTCTTAGTTCCATAACTTTATGTTAATTGTCAGATACACCATAGTAGGTACTGCGGAAGTCCTGCAACCTTCGGAACCGAAATTTAAACGTGCTCCAGTGGCTTTTCTGAATAATTCAGGACTAAGCCAGCTTGCGCTACAACGAGGGCGCTGTGTCTGCCTCGACTGTTTGACGTGTGAATTGTTAACCGCCGGGTCCATTCGCCTGATTCAATTTTAGTTGCTGCTATACAAATGTTACCTTAACCATGCCACCAAGTCATACGCGCAACTTTAAACAAATAGGTTACACTGTTTTACATGACTATTATTAGTTAATTTTGCTAATAATTTTAATAAAACAATAGTATTATCGTTATTGTTGATTGTTTGTGGTAGTGATACCACTCGGTAATCGTGAAGGAAAACATCTTGAGGAAACTAGAGTGTCTGTCAGCGCGCAGACATAGCTCACGAAATCTTCGTTTTTGGAACATCTGTTCGGATTATCCCTTTCACCATGCTTGCGTAAAACCGGCTATCAGGCCAGCGGTAGAGTCCAACCACTGTCTCTATTGAAACCTGGTCGGACTCTTCCGACAAAACGTATTTTAGGATAACAGTGCATAATAAAACGGAATTAAGTGGACGAAGACATAATTCTTTAGGTAATTTTTGGTCTGGTGATACAAGAACGTTCCCGGAAAACATCATTCCAGGCCCATCTCTAGGTGTGAATGAGGACGGGTCTTTCATACCCCGGGTCCTGTTCTATAAAACTACAATTCATAGTTTATTATGAAAATTCTATGTACATTGCGTAGCCGAGTCTCCTACTTGGTAATCCATAGGTTGATCGACTTTGTAATGTATGTTGAAAAACCGTGAATCGTAGTTTTGTGAAACAGGTCTCGGGAGTTTACAAAATACGTGATATTTTAAGATCGTGTGATTTCCTTGAAATTTTTGAAATTTCCTTTCCTGTCGCTCAGTAGCTGGAATTTAGAGGGTTGAGAGTAATTATAAGTAGTTTTAACAGTACTGTGCCGACACAAAAAGAAGATAAAAGTTCTTAAACTGTATAACTGTATAAACTGTATCATACATCCTATCTCATATACAGTGTCATTTCCGTGTGGCGCCTGATTAACAATAGCGTCACTCCATTTCCTTCCGTGGATGTCGTAGAAGGCGACTAAGGAAATCAATTACCAGGAGACGGGTAACAGCGTCTTCCTAAGATTCTAACCACATACTGCGATCGCCAACCCGCCTGCCTAGCGTGGCGATTATGGCAAAACCCCTCATGGTTATGAAAACCACGAACGAGGCCTATGTCCTGCAGTGGGCGTCAAATGGCTGATGATTATGATGATGATGATACAGTGTCATAATATTGTTTAGCAATTTGAGGGTGCAAGCCTTCAACATGCATTACGAGGCAGTTCGGAATAAACAACGGTGTTTTGTTTTGTTCTTTTGAATTAATTGCATGCTATCACTATCTAAATCATACTCGGTTGCGGTGCAGTGCCGATGTACTCCACGTATATCATGGTTAATAGATAATAACACTACATCGATACATTCTTGTGAAGACATGCTCCGGATAACACGGCCTCTCAATTAAAACTTCTGCCACAAACACCCAACTCATAATTAAGTTCGTACGGATAACAAAGGTTACGCACCACAAATTCAAACATGGGGACCCATCTCACATAGGTACTTTATCTATAAGCAGCCTTAATTGGGTGTATAATACATTCAACTGCGCTCATGTTCGAACAATTAATACACAATGCTTTACTTGTTCCGTCATTTTGATAAAATTAACACAGATACTAGACTTGTTAAAGAGAAACCTGTTGTAGAAAAAGGCATTAATTGAAGGTGTACTCGATGTACAAAGGATTACGGAGAAAAATAATTTCATTTAGTACTTAACAATTTTACATTATTTTTCTTTAGTTTCGTATACCTTAGGTTCGTATGTATAATACCTACTTATTTTATAGTAAGACCCTTCTGTAACGTAGTTTCGTGCCTGAAGCATAAACTAGATACTGAAATGAAATTCAATAGCTTCCAGGTCCCCTTCACGATCTTCTCGCAGTAAAGCCGATGACGATAGGTATATAGCGATGGTACCAAGAGTAAGAATAATATATGAGACAGAAAGTCAGGCTGCTATATAAATTTGAAAAAATTCAGTTTTCATTTAGTGAAACCTGATCAGTATCGTAGCAATTTCAAGTAAGTTGCTCGCACCATGTCTAATGGAAAACTTTTATCTTTTATTCCGTGCGGCTCAAATTACTCAGAACTTTTCCCATGCACACAATATTATCAGATCACAAAATCTATCCAATAAACTTTCAGGCAACAAGATAAAAGCCTTTAACGTATTAAGCAAATGGATATCCATTATTTGTATGAATAAAATCGCTTTAATAAACCTTACCGATAGCTACCGATCGCTGTATTTAAGAATCAGTCGGTCGATTTTCCAAAACATTTCATCTGGCCTCTGAATCAGAAAGCACCATGAAGAGAATATTACGAAAATGTAAAAAACACGCAAAAACTATGTACAAACGTATAAAATTAACCTGCGGTAACCTGACAGTCCACGGACCAAGTTATCTTGCCAGAACAGACATACATTGGTTCTTCAAATTAGTCTACTTCATCATATACATACACATATGGGTGGCATTTATCTATACGATACGTAGATATTACAACCACTATACGGAGAACACGATCCGTTTCACGACGAGAACTGATTACCTGCACTGGAATACAACATTTCCCTCAATAACGGTGTGCGAAAATCCTAATGTCGATGCCATTCTAGCACAATCGGAGAAGTTGGACACCAAGACAGATAGTAAGTTGGAGCGGTTTATAGCCGAGGCAGCATTCTTTACTGGAACATGCTTCAGCTGTAACTCATTATGTGAGGCAGAGTCATTTTGCACGCTCGACCTGCAAACCATTACTACTATGTACCGCACTGCTTGCACTAATATATTCCGATTCTGCTTTTGGAATGGCAATTTAATTGATTGCTGCCAGCACTTCCAGCCACTTCAAACAGAATACGGCCTATGTTACTCAATGAACAACAAACTCGCGAATTCAGAGTCCCAAATTTTTGTCAAAACTGAAAACGTACAGCAGATGGACACGATGGAAATAATAATGAAGAGAGATTCAGAGATCTTTTTGCATTCCCCAGAGGACGTACCTTTCTGGAACATGGAATACGATAGGCGAGTAACTGTCGTTTACGGTTCGAAAGCGGTTACCGTATTCTCTATTACGGACATAGTGAACGAACCTGAATTGGTATTAATACCGCCTGAGATAAGAAAATGTCGGTTTATCCACGAAGTGCCGTCAAATTACTTGGCGTATAAATATTACAGCTACTCCATCTGCATAACTGAATGCCGAATCGAGATGCAAATCAAACTTTGTGATTGCACCCACCACCTGTCACCACCTGAATATGCTGATAAATTTTGCGACTTAGACGGGATAAAATGTTTGACTGATCACTTCGAAACACTGAGAAAATTAAAGGTCCCAGACACAAACGATACGGGATTGGAATGTGATTGCTTGCCATCTTGTACCGAGCCCGATTATAATATTATATCAAAAAAGTTGGATGAGCCACAGCAAGATGTGGGCATGGGTTCGGTGAAGGTTATTCTAGCCAACAGACCTTACCAACGTTTGACGCGACAGATAGCCCGCACCACGTTAGATCTCGTCGTAGCGATGGGCAATTGTTTCGGTCTATGCTTTGGCGGCTCTTTGCTCTCCATAGCAGAGATTGTCTACTACCTTTGCTTTAAGAAATGGAAATACGGCAAAGGGAAATTGTGAACTGTAGATATGTTACGTATTTCGAGTGAAGTTTCCGCACGTATTTTCCGGGAAGCAGCTGCCTTACTTGAACTTGGGGTCAGCGTAAATAAGGGCTCTGCCCTAACTACTTAGTTATTAGTTTCACGTCTGCTACACTTGACTTTGTTTGCACTTAGGTCTTGTTGTTGCGCCATTAGTTTCATCTATAAGCCTCAATAAAAGTTTGAAAATGAACTTCCCAGTTGCTTACTTTTTTTCTTAAAACTTATCCACTAAGACTGATACTTCTAAATTCTAATACACAACATTTTTGTTTTATTACATTGATGTTATATGATGATTTATTTTTACAAGTACCTCACAGGTTTACTAGCGGATATTACATTCGCTAAACAGATGTATTTCATAAAAGGGTCGTGTCACGCCTGGTATTGAGTTCATAACACTAGGTAATATAATTTCCTACTTTCGATCATTTGAAGAAAAAATCTCACTGAAGTACCTTTTTATTCTGTAGGCAGTTAGAATTAGAACAAATGTAAGTAGATGTGCTAGCAAAGGATATTGAAAGGTGCAGCCATGTATGTATTTAGAAATACTTAAAAATACCAAGGAAACGAAAGAACTCAACTCTACTACTAAACTATAACATGCACTACTAAACTATGAAAAAACTCATCAGACAAAATACATGCATTCACAATTATTATAGCAAGCAATATTTCTGACATGAAATTATCACAAACTCTACAATTTGTCCGACCATAATACATGCCAATTAATAGCGTTCCCTATAAATAAATAAAAAAATAACATAATGCTATTATTATATTAAAAGAACAGGTCAAAAAAAACACTGAAAAATGTAACAAGTGTTTAAGTTCACTTTCATGGTCCAATGTAAAATTATCCATATGCAGATAAAACATTTTAAGAATTCAACGAATTGTTTTTATTATTTTACGATCTGTATTTTCTAATTATAAGGGTCAAAACAAAAAGTAACCTTAACGATCTTAAATGGGTAACACGGGGTATTCTGCTGGGAAATTCTAATACTAACAAATCGCAACAAGACAAACATCATTACGTAACCTATTCGAAAGCATTAAAATATGTATATACGGAGCACAATTGATAACATATAAAAAAATTGTACTAAACTCAAAAAATAAATTGAGGGCAGAATAAGAAAAGACAATAACTAAAGTCAACAAAAAATTACAGAGAAAAAAAAGTATTCAATAACGTAATTATTACAAATTCAAAAGATATCCTACAGAATTCAACAAAAAATATGTAGGTAAAGAAATGAAATCAAAAACCGCAAATCAAATAACTAAATTTAAAAACCAAATCTATGAATCTATATACCTACCCCCTTGTGACAATAAAGATATTATGACCATTAAATCACTAAACACGACCAATTTAGATGGTTTTGACGAAATAAACACTAAAATATGAAAATCATGGGCACTCTACCGTGTCGACATTTTGTGTCATCTAGGAAACTTTACCTTCGCAATGGGCCGATTTCCAAGGGCCCTAAAGTTTACTATTGTCTTCAAACCTCTTTAAAAAACAGATGATGAAACTGTCATTAATAACTACCGCCCCGTAGCGCTCAAAAATATTCTCCAAAGTTTATGAAAAGGCGATGGAAAAAACAATAAACAACTTTTTGCTCAAACACAATATAATTAAAGCAGAACTTCCAAAAAAATATCTAGTAGCCTTGTCGGATTTCAGGTAATCACAGAAGTGGTTGAATACGTTGACTTAGGAGAACCAGCAGCATTTGACTTCGTGCCTCATAAAATATTGTTACAAAAATGTGAGAAATATGGCATCAGAGAGGAACCCCGGGACTGACTACATAGCTACCTATCTGACGGCAACAAACCGTGGAAATTACAACCCTTTCTAAAACTAATGAATTGCACGTACACAAGTCTACTCCAGACATACTAGGGGGGTTCAATAAGTAGGTAGTGAGAATGAAGAATGAATGGCAGCCATCGCTTCTTTGGTCTTGATAAAACAAAACGCCGTTTTTCGCGTATTTCGTCACGCAACTTTTTGATTTGTTCTGCGTACATATTCCCCGTAATAGTGCCCCCATTACTGAGGTATTCAATCATCACCACTCCTTGGCTATCCCAAAAAAGAGAACCCATGATCTTGCCGGCGGATGGAACGGCCTTGAATTTCTTAGGGGTTGGCGATGATGTTCTCATCCAAGTCATGGATTGTTTGTTTGTTTCAGGGTCGTAATGGTGAAGCCATGTTTCACCCATAGTTAGAAATCGAGCCAAAAACCGGTCAGGAGACCTATTTTTGAATCACTCGTATGAAATTGTATCGTCGAATGCGACTTAAGTCACACTCGTCTTCTAAGTCGCATGATGTCGTTTTTCCGTATTTTTGAATCGTTCGCCTGAAGTGTTGCCAGTACAATTTGAAGTATTGTATTTTATCCATTCCACGCAGAAATTAAAAAAACCGGAAACTACCGTAACAGAAACGGAACTTAAAACACTGTTTTATTGGCTGTTTAAATAAAAAATCTTTGTCTTTTGTTACAAACAAAAACTATATACTGTCATCTCTTTTTGATTGTTGACACTCAGAATGACAAACAGTACCAACACACAGTTATCGTTTTTTGACAATTAATCTACCGATCGCCATGCGAGACGAGTGGTAAGGACCATTCGTTGCAGTCGAGTGATTAAAAAATACGGAATTTCAGATGTCGAACGAAAATCAGTAGAAATCGAGCGCTCGACGCGATACGAGTGATTCAAAAATAGAGCTCCTGGGAGCCGATTCTCACTTCATTAGCAAATAATTCGTATACGACTCTAAGGCGTATGACTTGAATTCTACATAAAAAAGTCGAACGACAGCTAAAATCTGTATTCTGAATGCCATTCTACATTGAATTCGAATGAAAAAATAAATGTCTAACGACTTAAAACAGTTATCTGTGAATCATACGTTCCATTTTCTCGATTGTAAATTGAAAGTTAGTCGAATTTTATAACATTTACAATTTCACTTTGAAATTGATACATTTTGGGGCAAAATTTTAATTTATGTGTTATTTTATAGACTAAAGAAACCATTTAGGTATAAAATACATGGTATTAAAAGTTTAATAAAATTAACTCTCAAAATTTTCAAATGAAATGTAACCTATAACGAAACGTCAACTGATCGTCGACTTGTGTGGTGTTTGTTTGTTTACAAATCACTAACTTTTCATGAAAAAACAAGAAATCAGAGCAAGTCAAGGAGTAAAGAAACAATGGTTAAAGGGGCTTAAAAAAAAGGAAAGCTGGCTATGCTTCGGCCAGTCAGACGAGGAGGCTCACTGAGCTGCTGGATGCCGACCCCGAGCTAAGATCGGGGAAGTTTTCCGCCCATTAAATAAACTCACGTTGGTTTTCAAATCAATTTTCTTTTGTGGGACGAGAGGTTCTACTATACTTATGAGATTCCTTGCTAAGTATTTCGAGAACCGAAAGCTCTTTAAAATCAGCGTCGCTCATATCAAATGCCTCTACCCTTCATGTAGTACGGCGCCTTGGTGTCGCTGAAGCTATTGCCGCTTCACTCAAAATTTTTTCAACAAAAGCAGCTACAAACTTGTTCATTTTAGTAGCACCACACTCCAAAAGTTTTTCAAAAGTTTCCAAATCTAACCTAACCTCTTTCTTCTTTGGACTTTCCAATCAAGAAACGTCAACTTCAATGAATGCGTTCAAATTTCATACGCCTTTTGCCAGTCGCATGGTAATTACCATGCGACAAGATGACATCTCAAAGCGAGCGAAATTTATTAGCAAATTTGCGCATACGACTTTGTGAGAATACGTGAAACTGATTTTTATGCGACAAATGTCTAATCCTTCGAATATTTTGCGTGTACGCTTTCAATTCGCATGGGCGAGAATCAGCCCCCTGGAGCTCTATTTTTGAATCACTCGTATGAAATTGTATCGTCGAATGCGACTTAAGTCACACTCGTCTTCTAAGTCGCATGATGTCGTTTTTCCATATTTTTGAATCCTTCGCCTGAAGTGTTGCCAGTACAATTTGAAGTATTGTATTTTATCCATTCCACGCAGAAATTAAAAAACCGGAAACTACCGTAACAGAAACGGAACGTAAAACACTGTTTTATTGGCTGTTTAAATAAAAAATCTTTGTCTTTTGTTACAAACAAAACACTACATACTGTCAACTCTTTTTGATTCTCACTCAGAATGACAAACAGTACCAACACACATTTATCGTTTTTTGACAATTAATCTACCGATCGCCATGCGAGACGAGTGGTAAGGACCATTCGTTGCAGTCGAGTGATTCAAAAATACGGAATTTCAGATGTCGAACGAAAATCAGTAGAAATCGAGCGCTCGACGCGATACGAGTGATTCAAAAATAGAGCTCCAGGATCTTGTAGTGACAGTTCCAAACAGCTTTGTGAAATTCTCAGCCTGGTTCGTTTTTATTTGGCCGTTATCATTCTAGGCATCCAACGCGCTGAGACTGTTTTCATTCCTAAATGGTCATGTATTATATTATGAACACTCCCTATTGAAATCTTTAGTTCTTCAGCTATAAAACGAACAGTAGTACGACGATCCGCCAAAACAATTTTTTCATAATTTTTTATCATTTTTTCAATCATTGGAGTCGTAGTGCACCCTGGGCGCGAGTCGTCATTAGTGGATGTTCTTCCCTCCTTAAACTCAGCACACCAACGCTCAACCGTAGAATAAGGAGGAGCATGAACCCCTAACGTATCCTGCAAGTTTTAATTTACTTGTTCCGTAGTAAAATTTTTCAAACATTGATATTTAATTACCGCGCGAACTTAATTTTCTCCATTTTCGATTACTCTTTGCGACATAACACAAGTAAGAACCATCTATGACTGAAAAAACAAAAGACTATCAAAATTTTTTTATTTTAATTATGTTCGCAAATAAGTGGGCTATGCCTGACAGTATTTTCTTTTTCTCTATCCAAGGAGTTTATACCTCATTCTCACTATGTATTGAATACCCCTTAAAAGACTGTAGCGTCCCGCACCTCGAGCACGCAGGTAGGTACGTAACTTTGAAAAAAAAAAGTCAATGGTATGTACTGGGGTTCGAATCCACAACCTCTTGAATGTGAGGCAAGCGTTCTATTGGCCGCGCTACCACTGGTAAGAGATATAATTATGTTACCCAAAACTGTAACTGTTGCCCGTAACTGCCGAGCGTGCGCGCAACGACTAATGAGTATTTATGAAGCTAAAGAGGTGTGTCAGGATCGTGGCAAATGGCAAGCCTCAATTTCTGTCTTCCACTTCATAGTTTCTGGTTTATAATAGGAAGATTGGTAATTAGTTTTGCCTTTGGTACTTTGGGAATAGCTTCTACGATGTTCGCTGCCTTACAGGGTAGAAGTTCTTATTAGACTGTAATCCTGCACTAGTGTCCCGTGGGAACGGATAGCAATCGAGCGAAGACTCTTCTTTAGAAGTTAATTCTTTATGGGCAAACGTGAACGTTGAACGAAATGTCCGATAAAATTCTTTTCTTTTATTGATTTGTACAACATATAACGAAGGCTTTTACTTTAATTTCTCTTATTCAAATTATAATTGTTCCTTCTTCTTATTATTCTTCTTGCTAATATTTTTGGAACGTAACTTAATAATTTTGAGATATTTTGTAATTTTTCGAGCTTATGAAATAATTTAGTGTCGATCGTGTCAAATACCGTATTGAGTAAACTAAGCCCTTACTCAGACGCTTCTTATTGACAATAAACTTTATTATTATAGCCCTACCATAGAAAAGAGCATCTTTTTCAGCAGTCATTTTAAGACTGTTTCTGCCTAAAACCCCCTTTTCGAGTCTCACCTTATATTTTCGATATAAGAATTGCCGCTTCTAGTCAATAGCACAAGAATATCTCAAGCTTTAAGTGTAAGTAGCAACTATCTTGCCAAAAAGGAATATGCATGATTGGTTAGATTCGTTTGTGATGTCAATTCATCATTAGGTCTAAGTTATTTGTGTACCTAGTTTTCATCCCAACAAAAATTGTTTCAATTGCATTTCATACGCTCTTCATAACTGAGTACCTTTCAAAGCCGCAGGAAATTGAAAACAAACGAAAGGGCTGGGTGAGCTGTATATCAGGACGTCTGAGATGTCTCTAACGTTTTCGATTATCTCTGCAAATACGGTATTCAGGAAATGTATTCCACTTATGTATTTTGCTGTTAGTACAGCGTTTTCACGAATATATGGTGTACGGAAACGAATAAGAAGAATAATAAAACTGAATTTGTACGGATATTTACTCGTTTACTTTTCCATTTTACAATTTTCCGACGTTTCGGTACTTTTGCAAGTGCCGTGGTCTCGGTAGACTGAGGTGCAAGGCGCCTTTTTGAAAGGATTAACTGTTAGTTTACTACCCTCGGTGAAAATTATTAGATTACGTTCCAAAAATATTTTGGCAAACTTTTAAATTTAAATTGGCAAAACAATAATTTTATGTAAACTCAAAAATATTGATTTTTAATTATTTAAATTTAATTTCAATCTACAAAAAAATCATTAAAAATAAAAATAAACGAGTAAATATAGGTGAAAATTCAGTTTTTATTAAATTTTACTATATGTTGGTCCTAAACTTACGTGATTGAGGGATTAATAACACTTTTTTCAAATACTACCTGTAGAAAATGATGGGGAAAAGGTTATACCCAGCAGTGGGCAGAGGTGGGCTTATGATGGACAGGATTAATAATAGATTCGATATCGGTGAGGAATGTTTAGCAATTAACAAAATGTATTAAGCTAACTAATTTTCTCTATTTTTTTTTAATCATGTTTTACGAATAAATTGCTTTTACTTTTACTTTTACTTTACTTTAAGAAATTTTTGTTAATTCTGTTTTTCCTCCTTTAAAAAAAATCACAAGCAGCCTATATACGTCCCACTCAAGGGCACAGGCCTTCTCTCAGAGAGAGAGCATGGGCTTAATCACCACGCGTGCCCACCACGAATTGGCGATCTCAAGCGCTGATTCCGTGTGGCACCGGATTAAGAATAGCGTCACTCCATTTCCTTCCGTGGATGTCGTAGAAGGCGACTAAGGAAATCAATATCCAGGAGACGGGCAGCAGCGTCTTCCTGAGATTTCAACCGCATACTGCGATCGCCAACCCGCCTGCCAAGCGTGGCGATAATGGCAAAACCCCATGGTTATGAAAACCACGAAGGAGGCCTATGTCCTGCAGTGGGCGTCGTATGGCTGATGATGATGAAGCGCTGAGGTATCTAAGTAGCTCAGACACTCAGGTTTCCTTACGATGTTTTCATTCACAGTTAGCGAGTGGCATTGCTACTATAACTTCACAAATGTACAAAGTCATAGGTACTTGCCCGCACTGGGAATCGAACCTGGGTCTCTCGCTTCCGAGTCCAATGTTCTACCTACTAGGCTACCACCGCTCTAGATTATTCAATATACTGGATAGATTCGATATACTAGAATACTAACGTTCTATCTCCATAAGGTGGCATACTAATGTGCCAAAATACGAACGTTACGCCAATCCTCCCCTTAATGAGAGTGACAACTTAAGGGATCAATAGGACATTTTCTGGCAAGTCAAGTCATTTACTATCTCGAGGCGACGATTACGATAAAAGGCTTCTGGGCTGTAACGGGCTAAAAATCTCTTTAAGGCAGTCTTAGAGCTTTGGCGGTAATGCCATCAGAATATCCATAAGTTCAAAGCAATCCTAGTTCTTATACAACGTATCGTGGAAATAATGCAAAACCTGAAAACTGTTTCTTGAATTTATAAAAAACCTTACTTACAAAGGTTTTCAATTATCTTTTTTTTTTCATTCTTCGTAAGATTATAGTAATGTTTCTATTATGTATATGATATAATCTAATAACAACTGGTCAAAGTGTAAGTCAGACTCGCGCTTAGGGTTCCGAAATTAATTGAATTAGATTATGTACGGATCCTTCAACCTGCAAGTCCAAATCGCACTTGGCAGGTGTTATGGATATTACAAAACTGATATTACAAAAAATTCGTTATATCAAGTTCAACATCATTATCGGCCTACGCTTGTCCACTGCTGGACATAGGCCTCTCCTATCGCACGCCACTGAGCACGGTCCTCGGCTACTCTCATCCAGCTCTTGCCAGCCGCCTTGCGAAGATCAGCGCTCCACCGAGTCTGAGGACGTCCTACACTACGTTTGCCGATCCGCGGTCTCCACTCAAGAACTCGTCTGCCCCATCGGTTATATCAAGTTAAATTGATATCTAGATAATTTGTTACAATGAGGTGTATTATAATATAGCATATTACTATAATATATGTTATAATAGAACATATTACTATACATATTATGTATAGAGATTAGGTTGCACTAAGAATCGTCACAACAACGTAAGGAAACTTGTTCAGTAACCTCAACATTACGTAGGTTTGGATACTCATCTGCTTAAGCAGGTGTAACGGGGGCCCAAAAAACACCCAGAATTCAGCGTGTTTTGAAGCTCGTCAT
Source organism: Yponomeuta evonymella (assembly GCA_963969515.1). Lineage (NCBI taxonomy): Eukaryota > Metazoa > Arthropoda > Insecta > Lepidoptera > Yponomeutidae > Yponomeuta > Yponomeuta evonymella. Next base: position 13,130,655 of record OZ018349.1, read on the forward strand.
ATTAAGATTACACTGTATTATGTTTTGTTGGGATTGAAGCAACAGGGAGCGTTTTCAATTCTAAAATCAGACATAAAAGAGTATAATATAGCGATTATTTCGCTCCGAGCAAACGCTGTGATTATTCATCTTCCATACTTCTTTAAATTAGAATTTGCTCATTATAATCTCGGGATCATAAGATGAGGATCTCAGTTTCACATCTACCCGCTCTTTTCCTTAAAACTATTGTTAATTTTAGTTTATGATTGTAATTTGATTGTTTGTTTAATAATAATAATAAGGTTTAATAATATCTATCTCATCCAACTTTTCGTATGAGAATTTTCTCTAGGTTACTCACAAAACATTTCTAACTATGAGATTAATTTCACTGTTGAAAAGCATATATTTCATGAAGGTCTAACGGGTCAACGTAATTGAATAAAACTCATTAGTTCAGGGTCTTTCTAAAATTAAGACGTATAATTTTAATAGCCACCTACCATATAACTATTGAAATAGTACCTGATAGGCCTGAAATTGTGACTTAAGTTTTCTTAATCAACACTTGCTTTTTTAATCAACTATTTCCTAATAATCCTGAATAATAATTATTACAAATATGAAAGTGTATTTGTTGGTTTGTCCTTTAAAGAGGTGCATCAAGTGGTGATTCCCACACAAACGTATGTATGTATCTATACAGCCCATGAAACACGCCCACTGTTGGGCATATGCCTTTTCACACCAACCTTACCAGTTCTTTGCGAATCTTAAACGTAATTTGGTTTGAATTTATAAACAACCGGCTGGATCACAATAAAGCTTTACTAATAACTAGAAGACAATGCTGTGAATTGCAAACAAACAATGCTGCCTCCTGAACTTACCTACAGTTTTTTACCTTTAAGGTTGGCATAATTTATTTATCATTATAAAAACACTGCAATCCTCCGTGACTGTAAAAACGCCGGTAGAATGCAAAGGTATTATTATAGGCTCAAAACTTTGTTTAAATGTGCCGTAAAGTAAACACTGTAGGCAGGTTTAGTTGGCATTCAGCTCAGTCTAGAAATACCTCGGTAGTAGATTACAAAACAGGACATAGTAAAGATACAACAGGAGACAGGGAGTCACCCATTTGTACAGTGAACAACAGAAACACATTCTGCTGTTTTTATAACTAAACATTAAAGAACGCTTAGCAAGATTTTTAGCCCAATAAGATATCTTTTAGTGTGCTGTGTCGTTTCTGTTATCGAGCAATGTGAAGGTCACCAACCCTGAATTTTGTACCGCATATTAAATTAACCTACGCCTGTATCCCATAGGGTTAGGCAGAGGCCAAGGCTTGCCACTTGCTACAATCTTGCCAAACCTCTTTTGCTTTATAAACATTCATTATACGCTGCATGTACGCATCCCAGTTTTGTGCAGCACCCACATTGCCCACATTCGAAATGTATACTTTATACTGTGCGTCGTACTTTATCGTTGCGACAGAAAGTGGCTAAATTTGTCGGATTGTTCCCAATTCTACAGATTTCCATTACAGATTGCCAATTCTATAGATTCCCTGTTCTACAGTTTACCAACTCTACAGATTCCCAATTCTACAGTTTACCAACTCTACAGATTCCCAATTCTACAGTTTACCAACTCTACAGTTTACCAACTCTACAGATTCCCACTTCTATTGATTTCCATTCTAACAGATTCCCAACATTACGGATTCCCAATTCTACAGACATACATTACAATCAAATTGATTCACAGTTTAACCACTTTTGAAAGGAACAAATCATAAACTTGATTATGGTTTGGTAAAAAAAAAACTATCTTTTTCAATCATTTTTATTCCAGCTCAATTTTCTTATTCTACACTAATAGTTATTAATAATATCTCTTACAAAATTGAAATTGTTTAAAATTGAATCTATTTGAAATTGAAAAACAGAAACTAAAAATTAAGTTACTTAAATATTAAACTTAACATTAATGTAACGCTACTAAACGCTGTATACATTCCTTAACCTGTATTTTATCAGCTATGCAGTCTTGCACTACTTTTCTAATTTGTGCGTTCTTTTTGATATCATACGCTTTTCGTTTCTTGGCAGGTGCGTGTAGTTGACTCTGGCGAAGTCTGCAATCTTGATATTTCGCTTCCTTTTTTAATAAGCTTATAAATAGGAAAAGAGATGGGATTCGAGGAATTTTTATATTCAATCTATGATGCCAACCTTCTATTGAATTATTGGTACGTACACTTTCGCCAGCGCAACAAAATACGTCAGAACTTATTCGCTTTAACCAAAATGTAAAATAATCATCGAATTTAGTTAAATTGAGAATATTAGGATGTTCTTCAGATATGCTACTGACTATACCTATGTGCCCGTCAGCGATGAACTGAACTGGTAATAAGGCTAGCATACAGTACGATTTGATAATATATTTCTCATCTGGCGTCTTATCTATTGTCAATTCTGCAGCTTTAGCCCATACAGCTCTGTGAAAATGGTAATAGCAACCACTTATTTTTAATTGTGGATAAACCATTTTTGTAGCGTTTATTGCCGCAACTTCAAAATCACATTTTAAATTTTTAATTTTTAGTCCCAAATTTTCCTTTAATATTGTAAAAAAGTTGTAATAGGTAGCCTGGGTCTTGTCTGGCAGTAAAGCATAAATAAGTGGGATAACTCTGGTCTCCATTTCGTCATCTACAAAACTGCCATGACAACTATAGACTTGATGGCTATTATGGCTTCGGGGTAACTTTGAAGGTGCCATCACAGTATATTAAATCTATGGTTTTGAGACTCTCTAATGCTAAAGGAGTAGCAAAAATTAATATTTTATCCGATTTTCTTCCATCGTAAACCAAATTACTTTTTGACTTGTACACATTAAGGTAACGATACCTTGCTCGGTATAGTGAACTTTTGCAAGCAGCAAAGTCTGGATCATCGACATTCTTACTGCTTTCTGGTAATTTCGATAATTCATGCTCAAAAATTTGCTGCACCAGAGCCATAGATTCGCAAACCTTATCTTTACAAATCTGGGAAAACTTTTCATATTTGCGCTGCCGTAATTCAAAAGCATCTGATATACATGCGTGCAATCCACGTCGGATAATTTTATTATCCGCACTCAAAGTCACAGATGCAGTACATTCTCTCGTTTTAGTTTAGAACACCGCCAATTTGTAGAACTCGTTTTATTTTTAATACTGAAATAATATTTTTTCGATCCGATAATTAGAACCTTTTTACCTTTTTCGCTGTTTATAAATATTAATTCTTCGGATTTATCCATATTTGCTTAATAAAACCAATTCAATTATGTACAATAAAATTATACGTCTAGGAAGTGACACTGCATTATAATGACAAAGACACTCGAGATAAAAATAATGATAACGGCCAAACAGTACAAAGAAAAGAGTTTGTATACCAATGAAGTACCAGGACGGCCGGATTTTTGATGTGTCTAAATAATTCCTAAAGATGTGGGATCTGTGAACTCTTTGCCAACTTTCTCAGTTTGCCTACCTACCTTTTGATTAACTAGTGCAAGTCTTCCCAATTTGACTACTTTTTCATTTATTCATACTAATTAACCCTACCTAGCGCGTGGCCCGACACGCACTTGGCCGGTTTTTACCCTTTGGTACGGAATCCTAAAATTGTAATTATGTACCTTTACATGCAAATCTGTAGAAATGTTACTCTGTTGAATTGAAAATTAATAGAAATGGGATTCTGTAGAAATAAAAATCTGTAGAAATGAGATTCTGTAGAAATAAAAATCTGTAGAAATGAGATTCTGTAGAAATAAAAATCTGTAGAAATGAGATTCTGTAGACATGGGAAAAAAGGAATTTTCTAACAAAATTGCAATAAATTTTAATAAATTATGCTTTACTCTCGATGCAATTTTAGCCGACTTGCGTTACAATTGAATACATTTATTTAATAGTTTAGCCAAAGTATGTTTTCAGTTTCCGATGTACTCCGAAGTTCTAATAAGTTTAATGCTATTTCTATACAACTAAAATGTTTACTAAGTCGTTATTTCTAACTTATTGCATTTAATTGTGAAACATTTTAAACACAATGACTTAGAGAGTAGTGGGGCTGCCCTTTAAAACTCCTTAACTCTGAATTCACCTTGGACAGGACAACATGATAATTTGGTGACCATTAAGGGAAGACTACTTATAAAATAAAATTGCTATCGGCGCCACCATTCGTTTTACCTTGTTAACGTTCCTTGAAACTCTCAATTTAGAAGCCTTTAAAGGACTGCAAAGTTTCTCCTCTCGAAAAAGTTTCAACATTTTGTGGTTACTTTCCAATGACCTCAAAGCAAATTTATAAAAGTATAGTCAGCAATAAGAGAGTATACCTGTTACAGTAATTTTCATAACAATTTTGTAAAAATGATTGCCATATTATTATTCTACAACCAGGTGACTTCCAATTTACCTTACACAGCTTTTTCAGTAGGCCAAAGTCCGTAAACAAACTGTTAGTTTACCGTAAGGGTTAGTGGGTATGGGTATGGAAATTAAACTTAAAGAACAAAAATTTTCCTTTTCTAACAAATTTCTAATTAGTAGAGTAGACAAACTGTATTTCTTTTAGTTACTCTCGAAATAAAGTACCTGAATTATTCATAAAACAAAGGCGTCGAAACAAAATCGAGGGAATTTTTTCACGTTTGATATTTAATTCGTGGACTCGGGAAATTTTTCGTATAATTTTCCTATGATTATGCATGAAGTTAGTTTAAAGGCAAGTGCTTTATTTTTACACACTTCATGACTCTATGAAAATACACTTTTTTGCCCAAAATTAAGGTCCTTCTTTGCCTAATCTTCGCTTAGTTAAATAGGTACAGTTGACAGCCGATTAACTTTTATCATATTATTTTTTTCTAAGTACGAGTAGAACAATTGTACATGCCTGCAAGCATGTAAAGTTTGAAGAGCTACGTCCTGAACTTACCTACAGTTTTTTACCTTTACGGTTGACATAATTTATTTCTCATTATAAAAACACTGCAATCCTCCGTCATTGTAAAAACACAGGTAGAATGCAAAGGTATTATATTGTAGGCTCAGAACTTCGTTTAAATGTACCGTAAAGTAAAAACTGTAGGCAGGTTTAGTTGGCATTCAAATACCTCGGTGGTAGAATACAAAACAGGGCTTAGTAAAGATACAATAGGAGACAGGGAGTCATTCTTTTGTACAGTGAACAACAGTAACACATTCTATTGTTTTAATAACTAAAAATTAAAGAACGCTTATCAAGATTTCTAGCCCAATAAAGATATATTTTGGTATGCCGTGTCGCTACGGTTATCGACCAATGTGAAAGCGACCAATCCTGTTTTTTTTTCTACCAGATATTAAATTAACCTACGCCTGTATCCCGTAGGGTTAGGCAGAGGCTAAAGCTTGCCACTTGCTACAATCCTGCCAAACCTCTTCTGCTTTATAAACATTCATTATACGCTGCATCTACGCACTCCAGTTTTATACAGCACCCACATTGCCCACATTCGAAATGTATACTTTATACTGTGCGTCGTGGGTACAGCAATGCTGAAGGGATAGTATACTATTGCTGTACTGTACTTTCCTTGGCCGTTACTACGTGGAAGTTTAACATTTTACCTCCTGGCTATTATCGTTAGCTGAATTTGCACCGTAAAAACTTGTGAGGTGTTGAAAAGTGTTTAATTAGGTTCTTCGGGACACGGCGGGCGAACGTTTCACGTTGGCTCTCCGTGTCAGTATACAGAAGTCGCAGTTAAGTGCAAAGGACTGCAGAGACCTTTTTATAAACCTACAATTACTTATAAGTATTAAACTTACATTTGTCAGTAATTTTCGCCCAACTGACCAATCGTGTGGCTAGGTTGACTGATAATTGTATGTTTATTAGCAAATAGAGCCCAGGGGCCAGTGTCATGTACATAACAAACTCGGTTAACCCTGTAGGAAAGTGAACAAGTACGCAACTCTTAGAAAATGAGGTCCTGATCAACGTTCAGATTTCGGTTTCAAAGTGGCTGTAATGTAACTGACTAGAGTGCAAGTAAGTAAATGTTGATTTGCTATGGACATAGAAGACTCTAATGGATTCAAAACCTTATTTTTTTCTGAATATTAGTACTTTAATGCACGCTTGTCCATACAAATTAGTAGCGGGACGTTCAAGTGAAATTTGAAACGGGTTCTCGTCGTTCAAATTAATTAAAATTTAATTTACAGTTGTTTTACATAGAAAACATAAAATAATAGTGTATGCGTAATTATACTTCTACAATTCAGTGTAGGTATTGTAGAAGTATAATTTGGAGCCGATGCCAAGATACATGAGCAGCACTTTGGGCACCGACTCCAAAATATTTTTTTACAATACCTACTTCGAATTTAAAGGTCTCATTCGAATCAATTACTCCTGTGTTTTTAGTGCAGTAGAGTTTTGAAATCGTTTTTTTTTTTATTAGAAGAAAATATATTTCATGAGTTTTTGTATCACTTTACCAAATTACATACATACATAAACCCACGCCTGTATCACAAAGGGGTAGGCAGAGACCAAGTACTACCAGTTAGATAGATAGATGAATTATTTATTTACATTTACACACACACGCAATAAAAACAATAATACAACAGTAAGAACACATACGCGCACATACTCGCCAATCCGCGGTGGCCACGTGTGGTGATTAAGCCCTTACTCTCTCTCTCTCTCTGAGAGAAGGCCTGTGCCCTATAGTGGGACGTATATAGGCTGCTTATGAAGAGCACATACAAAGCACAATGAAACATTATCACAAAAAAAAACATTAACAAATGAGACACATAGCAATGTCCTATCCAGTGTGAGTACTGTGGCAAATGCAAAAGGGCTCCACATTTGCCACGATCTTGATAGATCAATTTCGCTTCCTCAACATTCATTAGTCGCTTCATGCACGCACGCTGGTTTCGCGTAATTTTTATCTTGCCCTTTGCTAATACCCTTTGCTATTTGGTCGAAGTATGTCTGCTGTCCCTTACCGACCCCTTTACCCACATTCACTCGATATATTTGTTTCGTCAATCTTTCTGTCTTCATCCTCTCCACATGTCCAACCAACGCAACATTTCTTCCTTTTTTAATCGTTGTTACAAATAAATAAAATTTTACTTTCGTACTTACTTAATTTTTAATATTTATTTATTTAATATTAGGAAGACTAACAGCACATAACAATGAATAACAAAATCTTTAGACATCATCATCATCATCGTCGGCCTACGCGGGCTGTTTCTGCCGCGTTAGTTCCGCGTCGGAACTCGTATTCAAAAATCACTCGAATTTTCGCAGTATCCATCTTTCTTGTCTAAATTGAATAACAAAAACAATTGAAAGTCGATATTCAAATGTTTCACATTTTTTAAAAAAAGAACATCATAGAAACCATTTGAAAAAAGTTTCATTCGAAAACCTCAAACCATGAAGATTCTATGTCAATTCAAAGAACCTATTGCAATAAAACGGCAATTTCATACTTTAACCCCTAATATTTTTTATGCTATAAGTTTGTCAATTCTGTTTTTTCTCCTTAAATGGATAAATAAATAAATAAATAAATAGAAAAAAAGTTTCCGATGAATTGAGAACATCCTCATGTTTTGAAGTCGGTTAAAAAAGCAAATAACACAGATATTTCTTAACCTAATAGTACACATTTTGTGTTGTAACAAATCACTTTAAACACGAAAAAGAAAGCAAAATAAAAAATCTAAAAGTAAATTAAGTGCTTTCCATATTTGGGATTACAGTTTTTTAGGAAAAAAAAACTCTTTTGCTTGTAGCAATAGCTTAAACCTTAATAGGGCCGTAGCATAACACGAACTAATTTATATTTTTTAAACTTATCGCCTTGAACAAGGCGAAAACCAGATTGCGTGAGAGACAGAGTGCGTGGGGACTCGAAGCGGCAGTAGAATATCTGTCGCTTCGTGATGAAAATCTGTCTAAGTCCGTGGTTTAACAAAAGTTTCTTCCACTTTCGGAATGACAGAATATAACATAACATTTACATTCATTAGTCGTCGCATGCACGCACGCCGGTTTCGGGCACTTTGCCTTGCCCTTTTTTAATACATCCCCTGTTTGGTTGAAGTATGTCCGTCTGGAACAAATTAAAAAAATGCAAGAAAAATCTCCATTATTCTGAAGTTTAACTGTACCTCCTCTAGACGCCTTTCTAATGTACTTCCGATGTATCGCTGGCGACGCGCCGTCTGATAAAACGTCTAATTTTCTTTCACTTTGCGCTCCAATAACACTAGTGTCTTTCTTATAGATCTTTTTAGTGGGTTATTATTATCTAAGGGTGTTAAAAATTGAGAGTAAACCTGAGTGTATTAAATGGTAACTCTCTCAATCTTTCTGAGATTGAAGGTTTGTGCCCTGCCCCGTGCAGGATGTATACAGATTGTGACAAGATCCCCACGTCTAACCAAAAATGGGGTATTCTATTTGTCAATATGAAAAAACCGGCCAAGTGCGGGTCGGACTCGGACACCGAGGGTTCCGTACTCGGGATTGGCCATTTTTTACTATTTGTCGTTGGAATAATAATAAGTTCCACAATCACGCGAGCTTAATGCCTGTATTTATTAACGTTTTTGCGATAGAGCATAAACAAAAAAAATCGGAGAACTGCGAGTCGGACTCGCCTACCGAGGGTCCCGTAAAAATTTGTAGGTACTTAAAGTCAAAGTCAAAGTCAAAATTTTTTATTCACTATGAAAACAAAATGTTTACGTAATGAACGTCAAAGCTGTTAGTTTCACAATTAATATTATAGATTATGCGGAGAAGAAGCTATCAAAGAAACTTCACATTTATTCTTTTCAAAACAGGTTTGCTTAATTAACAGAGTTTTCAACTTCAAGTTACACTGCACTAGATACAATCGTCCCTGTTAACATTATTTAAATACCAGACATCCTTGTCTTCCAAATACTCCTTAATGTTATAAGCTTTTTTGCACAGAATATACTTAATACATTTTTTAAACCGCGTCGGTGGTAACTATATAATTATTATCTTGAGGAATCTTATTGCAGAATCGTACACAGTGCCCCATGAAGTATGTATTAACTTTTGCAAGTCTAAAACGTGGAAATAACAATTTATGTTTATTCCTAGTATCAATATTGTGATGGCTACCAACATTTTCGAGATTGCTGATGTTTTTTCTAACATACATTGTATTCTTATAAATGTATTGACTTGCAACTGTTTCTTTAAAGAAATCCCTTAACGAGTCTCTACTACCTAGCTTGTAAATAAATCTGATCGCTCTCTTCTGTAAGATGAAGATCGTGTCAATGTCTGCTGCCCGACCCCACAGTAGTATGCCGTAGGACATAATACTATGGAAGTAACTAAAATAAACAAGCCTAGCAGTTGCAACGTCTGTGAGCTCTCTAATTCTTTTGACTGCATATGCTGTAAAATGAAGACCCCATTGCAATTTTGAATCGATTTTGATGCCTAGAAAAACGGTATCTTCTACAAATTCTACTTTTTCTTTTCCGAATACAATGTTGTTTTCTACGTATCTTACGTTTGGTAAGTAAACTTTATTATAGATATTTTTAAAACCTATTTAGAGGCTAAAAATTCCACCCATGCCGGGACTTGAACCCGCGACCTCTGGCTAACCGTGCCAGCGCTCTCCCAACTGAGCTTATGGGCAAGTGCAAACATCGACGAAATTTCGAGCCTCTTTACAAACTTCTCTGTATTACGTACAGGCAGCGACATCTGGCCGAAGCAATTTACATCACTTGCAGCCCCGATTAACCCACTTTGCAGTTAGGTTTTAACATTGAAATGATATCGCTGTACCTACATGATTAAAAGACTCGCGTATAAATTAAGTACATATATTTCTAATTTCTTTGTACCATAAACGTAAGTTTGGGTCAAGTTTAATGTTACCGGTCTAAACAAAACATATGTTTACGTTTAGGCTCCAAAGAACATAGATCACAACTCTCAATAAGCTGTCGCTTTGTCATTAAAAACCTCTTCATTTACTATGTGACAGATGAGCTTGAATTCAGTCCGTTAGCTGTCGGCGGCTTAGTCAAATAATCAATCAATGTCGTCAAGGAAGTGGTTGCTCTGCCATTTACTTTCCAAATCCCTTATGGAGAAGTCCAGTGCCTACTGCGAACTTTATTTTAATCTTAAAGACTTCAAACAGCCAACCTGAGTACTTTAAGTTATAACAATATTTAATTTTGGGCAAAATAATTTAAGACAAAAATAATTTTAAAAAAAAGCCGACTTCATAACACTACAGCAATAAAAAGTTAAAAATAATTTAAATAATTAGAGGTATGTGTACATAGGTATTGTAGAAGTCGGTTTTTACTTTTTTTATTTATTTAATTTTTAAATTTTTAGTGGAGGAGCGGAAGAAAAAGAAACAAGTCCCTTATAACCATAATTTACTCTACTTAATTCGTTGCTTTAAAATTTTATGTGCTCAATCTCCATCTGCGATAGTCTTCACCAGAACATCACCAAATTAACTTGTGACTACTTTTTTTCTATTTTTTTAAACGTACGATGTTACTGAAGGGTGAGCCCTATTAGGCCCTATTTACTACTGTCCATTGAAGAGTTCCGTTCTCAATCTCTGAAACTCTTCATCAGATCTTCACCAAATTAAAATGGGACCAATGGGACGTTATATGTATAGGAATAAAAAAATTGTTGTCGAAATCGATCAAGATTTGACGGAGTAATGCGAAAACATAGCCATATATATATATATATATATATTACGCGTCGAATTGATAACCTCCTCCTTTTTTGAAGTCGGTTAAAAACAGTCTCATGCGCCTCAGGCTCTACTCGGTTCTCCGTCAATAATGGCACTACATTTATTACGTTGAAAGCGTTCTTCTAATACAGACAAAAGGAATTTGGAACGGGAAAATGTTAGATATTTTTTATTGTTTTAAAAAAGCTTGTAGATCGTGACTTTTGACTGATGGATTTTCCGCTTTGCTGCGGTGTTGTCTTCGTTGATTGATAATGGCGATGCTAAAATAGGCACTTTAATGCAAATTTTGTCAAGCGTAAGGGCGTATATAAAATTTATTATTTTTTTCTTTCCCAGAGATGAAATGAGTTTCAGAATATGCTATATAAATACTGACTCTCTTATTTTATGGGGGACGTAGGCCTGTAAATCAGAGCCGCACAAAACATAAGTATTAGTCTTGCGAAGCAGCGGTAGCACAGAGATAGAACCCGCCCTTTCCCTTTGAGAGGTCATGGGTTCGTATCGCGACATATACCTATCAATGACTGTGTTCCTAAAGTTATGTAAGTAAGTTATTTAGCCTAAGATGTCCAGGTGGACTGAAAATCAGCGCTGGAGGCTTGCTCATTAGTATACTGCTGATTCAGCTGTCATCTATATCTATCTATACTAATCTTCTTCTATCTATATCTTCTATATATCTATCTATATCTATACTAATAATAAATCTGTAAGGGTCGGTCATGGAGTAAGTTAGTTTGTTTTCAGAGATATTGTGTTTATAGGCTCAATATATGATACTGAAACTAATTTCACGATTTTTAGAATTTTTTTCTGTATGTGTGTATGTATGTATGTTCCTCCATAACTCTTAAACCAATTATCCGAATTTGATGAAATTTGGTATAAAAACATATAGACATCTGGGACACAGGATAGGCTATTTAAATTCTAGCTCCAGTTATGATAAGACGTGGCCCCCATACAAATGCTGCTTCGTAAAAGTCGAAATGTACGCGAACGGAGTCGCGGGCACAGCTAGTTTATAATAATAGTGACATGCTGTGACCTTGCACCCTAAGTAAACATGTGGTAAAGTATGTCAAAGAAAAAAAAATCATCTAGGAGGTAATTCTGTCTCCTTGGTTTCAGTGGCGGACTTCACCCTGCAACTGTCGCAGGTGTACGAGCGGCATTCCGCCGAGCTGCAAGTCCTCGTTGCCAACTTCCGCAAGCGAAACAGCGAGCTGAGGAAAGAGAGGTAAGATTAAGTTCAGCCCCGCTTTCTCGAACACTAAAGATCTATTAATCTACTGTTAACGCCTATGAGTTGGCGCCTAAGTGCATATTGAAAAAAAAAACAACTGGCAATATATTTTTATGTAGTTTTTGAAATTCTAAATCATTTAATTTTTAATAAGCTGAAATGATAAAAGACAATTTATGCCAAACCTTAAAAAATCTTGGGAATTTTAAACTTTTGACTATCGGAATATTCTTTGACACTGAATATAAAATTTTGCGTTTCTAGTCTTCCTTTGCCAAACTCCATGCTATCTTGGTACTAATTACAAGCAGCGTATCTGAAACTACTGAAAGTATAAATTCCGAGAACGTAGATCTGCGCGTATTGAAATTCTCTCGTGAATTACTTGGTTCAGAGGCTTTGAATCAGAGCCTCCCGATCAAGCTGGACTAGCTGTGAGTGAGATAGGCGTAAATTACCTTATCGTATTGCAAGTTTAGTGGTCATGAAGCCATTTACTGACCTTACATCTCGCGTGACACAAAGGCCACTTCGCAGAAACAATAGTTCATGTAGGCAGCTATAAGCTGCCTTCGCCATACATTTGAAGGACTATACACAACAATGGACCGGGCTTGCAGGCGCAACGATACCAACTAAAATATACCGTAATACCATACTTGCGCAAAAAGTCCGCTCAGTTATCTACAAACTAACTATGCCACAAAATCCGTTTATACAATTCTTGCACAACGCCATCTTTTTTAACCTTAAAATAAATATTATCTCACGGGAACGCATTACCGAGATATCAAGTATGCTGTGTCTCAATTCAGATCTTTGTCTATCAGTACGCCAAGTTTCATGTAAATCCGTCCAGCCGTTATTGCGTGATTGAGTAACAAACATCCAAACATCCAAACCTCCAAACATCCAAATATATTCACAAACTTTCACATTTAAGTATAATATTAGTTATTTGGATAAATATAGATCACACTTTTTTCGAATTCTAGGCCCTCGTCGATCGAGAATATTCTCTGAGAATATTCCGGGCGATAATATTCTCGCATCACTAATTAGAATTGCAACAGCTTCATACCTGTGAAACATCACAGGAATACCCTAACAAGGCTCACATATTCACAATAATAAAGAAAAGATGTTTCTGAAAAGCCATAGTTTCAAACATTGACCTGAAATTGTGGAAGTAACAGCAACAAAAATAAATGATTTATCGTATAGATAACTTTATTATCTGTAAATCCTTGAAAAAATCTACTTCATTGCCAGAATTCTGGAGTCGAGCACAGTCAGCGTAAGTAGGTAAGGTTTATACGAAGCCAGTGCGCTGGCGCCAGTTCTAGAGATAAGCCACCGCTGGCTTGGCTCGTGTTGCTAAGATGAAGCCAGTCAGCCTGCATCTTGAAATTCTAAACAAAAACTAACGCACATGGCTGGCGCGAGGGTTGAGGGGTTAGCGAGCGGAGGTCACTGGCTTGAAAACAGACGGGAGCTCTATTCTCACCAGCGCTGTCCGCTAGCGCTGGCCTGACATTAAAAACTGTTTACACAAGGCCAATACCAAGCCTGTCCGTGTGGCGCCGGATTAAGAATAGCGTTACTCCATTTCCTTCCGTGGATATCGTAGAAGGCGACTAAGGAAATACATTACCAGGAGACGGGCAGCAGCGTCTTCCTGAGATTCCAACCGCATACTGCGATCGCCAACCCGCTTTCCAAGCGTGGCGATTATGGCAAAACCCTTTATATTTTGTAAAACCATGAGGGAGGCTTATGTCCTGCAGTGGGCGTCAAATGGCTGATGATGATGATGAATACCAAGCCGCCAGTATCACTGCCAGCCAGCACTGGCTTGGTATTGGCCTTGTAAGTGATGGCTTCATATAAAGAAGGCTTTAGCTAAAAAGCCGCAGGAGGTTAAACGTTAGTTCAGTCTGAAAAAGTTTTATCACTCGTCTTGATAAAGTTATGCCGTTAAGAGATTGTTTATTCGTGATAAATGAGCAGCCAGGCGGGCCCATCTAATTTAACCCTGGAGTTGAAAAACGGGGGTTTATAAATTTGACGCCTCTGTCTGTCGGTCTGTCTATCTTGTGTGTATAAGGCAACGTTTTATTGAAAGCCAATTTTATCGGGATGTATCTTAGCTAGGTCAGAAGAGTATTTGTTCAGCCATTTCTAATGACTATATTATTTTTCAGGCGCTATTTGAGAAATTTACGGAAATATACAGTTTTATTAACATTTCATATAGATATATGAAATGAAGACGTGAGATTCTGCAGATTATGAGCACAAGATGATAGACTTTGGCCTTTGCATTTACGTAATGAGATGATTTATACAGCGTCCAGTGGCACCTTCACTTACATTAGATGGATCAAGGGACCACTCGGACGCTGCAGTGCCTGGGATATTGTTTTAGATGGAGTAGACTTTTCCATCACCTATACCATTCGGCCTAGCCCACAATCCGCCCAATACAGCCCAAATCTTTTTGAAACTTATAACGTAGATACTATAAACGTTAGTAACTATTTATGATACAATAACTAGCCATATATTCGCGTTGTCATGAAAGGGGTCGCGCCTGTCACGGTTTTTTTGATAAAGATAAAGACATATTTTATTTTTCATATAGCCACCAAAAACCCCTTTAGAGGATTTAGAGCTAGACAATCTGCCGAACGATACTAAAAATACTGGCTGTTTAGGGTTCCGTAGTCATACTCACATTTACACCTCATTTAGTAAACGAAAGCACCAGTATCTATGTACACAACATGATACAATAAACACTCACGCCTGTATCCCGGAGAGGTAGGCAGAGACCACGATTTGCCACATGTCAAGATTCTGACAGATCTCTTTCGCTTCATCAACATTCATTAGTCGTTGGAAGCACGCACGCCGCTTTACGTATGAGCTTTTACGTATTAGGGTTCCGTACCAGAAGGGTGCTAAATGGGACCCTATTACTAAAACTTCACTGTCCGTCTGTCTGTCTGTCACCAGGCTATATTTCATGAAGCGTGATAGCTATAGCAACAAATAATAAAACCAGAATAAAATTAATATTTAAGGGGGGCTCCCATACAACAAACGTGATATTAATAACGGTAACAGGGAGACGCTTGAAATATTCAAATGTTGTATAGATAATGGTACGGAACCCTTCGTACGCGAGTCCGACTGGCACTTGGGCGGTTTTTTTACCTACCGAGGGGAAACTTCGAACCGCATGTCACTGTTATTTCGTATTCCATTTTCGAAGGGCCTCAGAAAATAAAATGATAAAACGTTTCTCTCGCAGGAAAAAGGGTAATATTTGAGCATCATGTTTGCACATCTGGTTTCCGATTCTATTCCTAAAGCAACGTTAGGAAAAAGGGACGTATTTTCTTTTTTTTAACAATAGTCGCCTTATAAATAAGATATTACGAAAAACGGTGCGGATTATTGAAAATAACATGAAAAAGGGAAAGAAATCAAATTATTTTTTTAATTCTATTTGTAACAAAACGATATCATCGATACTGAAGAACCGATTTTCAGATTTTACAAAGTTCAGGTACACGTTGGAGATATTTGATAGATAAATCATTTATTTAGATAAGACACACACACACACATATAGGACAAGATATTTCAAATCATAGTACAAGGATTAGCACGTAGAAAGCATACAAAGCAAAAACACAGAGTATTAGCTGCACTACTTTCTACTATTTTCTGATATTTAGAAATGTACGTACCTAACTTAGAGCCATTATGAACAAATTTATTGGTATACTAGCTGTTGCCCGTGACTTCGTTCGCGTGTTTTGATGTGTATTTTTCCAGAATAAAAAATAGCTTATGTGCTAATCCAGACTATAATCTATCTCTTTGCAAAATTTCATCCAGATCCGTTCAGCCGTTTTTGCGTGAAAGAGTAACAAACACCCATTCATACATACAAACTTTCGCGTTCATAATATTAGTAGGGATTATATTGAAATCGAACATGGAGCCTTATATTGCCTTTCCTCATATTGTTATGACAAGGCCAATATAAGAAAAGGAAGTTAGGATATTTTAATGATCAAGCTACGATCCACACCCACAGCCACCCATGTTCCCATGGAATCAGCGTCTTCCGTCGTCAAGGTAGGTAAACAAAATAAAGATACCGTTTAGCTCAAGGTACTGCAAGCACCTTTGGATGCTTTGGTACGAAGACTCAGTCCGGGAGACTTAATTGTCTTTATCCGTTCCTTACACATCTCCAAGAGCAATTTTAAACAATGGTCTCATTCAGTCTCGTTCAAATAGTCAAAGGATCGTCATAAAGTGAGACTGTCTTAATGAGAGCCGGAAAACAAAAGTCCTCCAGTTTAACCCTTGTATTTTATTCAACGGTCAGCATGGCAATTGCGGACAATTCTTTCGCGACACAATACCTCAGTACAAAAGAATACGACGCGAGTAATATGTAAAGAATACGACGCGGGTATGTTAGGGCGTTGCTGACAACAGCCGCGTGCAAAAAATAAAGCGAAAACGTTTTTTCCTCAACATAATTTTATTAGATGAGACACTGTTACAATTACAACGAAGGCTTGCTTGGCTGCGTTGCCACTTTATGTTTTTCACCGAGTACGGCGGAGCCAAAAGGGAGAGTTATTATTTTAGCAGTCTGTGTATTGTATATATAAGCAGCCTATATACGTCCCACTGTAGGGCACAGGCCTTCTCTCAGGGAGAGAGTATGGGCTTAATCACCACGCCTGCCCACCGCGGATTGGCGATTTCAAGCGCTGAGGTATATGAATAGCTCAGACTCTCAGGTTTCCTCACGATGTTTTCCTTCACCGTTAGCGAGTGGTATTGCTACTATAACTTCACAAATGTACATACTTAGAAAACAAAGTCATAGATAGGTACATGCCCGCACTGGGAATCGAACCTGGGTCTCCCGCCTCCGAGTCCAATGTTCTACCCACTAGGCTACCACCGCAGTTATTGTATGTATACATGTATCTATTTACAGATGTTTCACCGTAGCTATTGAACTGCTCATCCGATTTTGATGAATAAGTAATCAATCGCTTCATTTATTATCGCCCATGTGACACAGGCTATATTTAACATAAACGAAAACAATGGGGTCTCTAATTTTTTTTTTGCTATGTTATCGAGTGATACGTTAAATGAAAGAGGAGAAAATTTTAGATTCATAAATATCGTACTGCGCCTACAAATCAGACTCAAGCTATGACGTCAGAACTTGCACTTAACACTTTATAATGTACGAAGCGATAATCAATATTCGAGTTATATCAAATAAAACCATATGTAGTGATAATTTAGACTCGTTGGAGTTTTTTTTTATGCTTTAAAATTAATGATCGATGGCCCTAGATAGAACATTGAGAAGTGATGTATATTTTTTTCAGATTTTAAATACTAACCATTAGAGAGTAAAATGCATTTTAAAGCACCTGATTTAGGGGTGATGTGGGAGAACCCAGCCTTAATGCGATGTCAAGTTGCTGGTTTATTTCGAACTGTATTTTAAAATGGGCACTCAAGAGCGATCAGAGAAGTAAGAGGCGTTAAAACGCTTTATTAATGTAGCCCAAAGAGTCACGCAGCGATCTTTTATGGACGTATTTAAATATCCTTTAACCATTATTATACTTTATTGCACACAAGACATTTAACAGGACATTACATAAGAAATTACATGTACAAAGGCGAGCTTATCTCTGTAAGAGATTTCTTCCAGCAAACCTTCGGGTATAGGAGAAGCAGTAGAAAAACGGGTCTATATATAACCATTCTTATGGCTTCCAAAACAAGTACTAACTTATTTCACGACATGCCCCCTTATTCGTCCCGATCGCTCTTTAAGAGGCTACAAAGAGCCATTCAGGTAGGTTCGGAGGCTTGTAGACTTCTTCTGCATTATGTATGAGGTCGAGGCATGAATTCGGTCGCCGGCCGAGCGCACTGCGGGACTTAACACTAGTCGGTTACTTTGTCAAGACACGGAAATGGAAAGGCGATAGAAGGACGCAGAAGAGCTGAGCCATAACACGTAATTTACAGCATAACCATAAGCAGTATAAATATGTAACACTGGTGCTGAGAACAGGCTTTCTGTCAGAGATAGAAAGTAAAGGCTTGATCACCATAAACGCCCACCGTTAAATGGTGATTTCACGTGCGACAGGATTTTGTGCGCAAAATTAGGTCTATACTCAAGTTATCTACCGGGCATACAAGTACAGGCTATACCAGTACGAGAAACGATAACTATCTTTGCAGCTGTTATTCTGTTATCTGTAGAGAACGCGCGATGGTTCGCCGCCTCGACGTGCCATTCTGGGCTGCGATTGTTTATTCATTGGTTCTAGTATCGACGGTTTCAATTTCTGGCTTTGGTCGAACTGAAAGAGTTTTGTCTAAAGAAGAAAGGCGGCTAAGGTCTCACACGAAACAAGAATGATATTTTTGTCATTTAGGTCCCTTGCTAATTCGTGGTACGAATACCACTCGTGAGGGAAAACGTCGCGTGGAAATTCATGTATCTAAGGTACCTAATTACATTATACATCCTAGCCCTATCTCAACAAATTCCTGATAGAATGACGAACTTCTTACCAAAGCTCAATCAGCAAGGAATTCACAGTCAAGTCGTTAGGAATTATTCAGAATTTGGTGCGCATAATTAGGCGACGGAACATTTGAACTATAATGATAATCCCATACATGCAAAAAAGATCTAGTCTAGCCTATGACTTGTAACAGTCATTTGAAGTCGTCAAAACCGTAAACCGTAAACGTAGTCGTAAACCGTTACGCTCGGGTCGGTGACGCTTTTAATCTTTGGTGACGCTGAATCGCATATTATGTAGTCATGAGTACCCACCCTTTTTTAAACAGAGCCCACTATTGGGCATAGCCTCCTTTTTTTCTACAAACATTTTATTGTTAAGCTAGCCGATCTCTGCAGCTTTGGTCCAGAAGGTAGAAATGGTAGAAATGAGGGTTATGGATCAATCCATCTATTTGCTCTAGCAGTCTAGCCGTGTCCACTTAAGCTTACTGCCGGATGTAGGCTTCCTTTGACCAACACAACTAGTATTAATCTATACAAATAGGTAGATGGTTCCATAATAACGTTCTCTTTCCGTGACTGACCGTTAAGAGTGTAATGCTTTCAGGATTAATTTATGTATGTTTGTCAGTTTCTTTGCGCGCACTGCTTCATAAAACTTAACTCGACAGACATTGTCAGTAAACATCTACACAACATTTGAATATTTCAAGCGTCTACCCGTTGCCGTTATTCATATCGAGCAAAAAACTTCAAAAAATTGTGTTTATTGTGTGGGAGCCCCTTAAGTATTTATTTTATTCTGGTTTTAGTATTTGTTGTTAAAACGGCAACAGACATACATCATCTGTGAAAAATTCAACTGTCTAACTATCACGGTTCATGAGATACAGCCTGGTGACAGACCGACGGACGGACGGACGCACAGCGGAGTCTTAGTAATAGGGTCCCTTACCGTTTGGGTACGGAACCCTTAAAAGAGCTGGGATTATTTTTTGTATTCTATTTCCAATGAAAGGAGGCTGGCAACCTTTTTCTGCTCTGCGAAAAAAAACAACTGCGGCAATTGGTTTTATTTTCTCTCCGTCTCACTTGTACCATTGGACGTACCGTTGATTTGTTAAATCTTGTTTTTTACTACATTGATAATTTACGCTTTTAATTATTCTAAATAATTTTATTTTCCTCGTACTATAGTACTATGTATCACTCGGGAGAAAGTTCTATTTCTGTTCTCGAGTTTCCTTTAAGCCCTCCGCGTGTTAAACATACTCTCGAACAGAAATACATCGTTTTCTTCCTCGGTGTACAGTGTACTATTCTATGCCAAATTTTAGCTTTCTAGTATTTGTCGTCTCTGACAGACAGACAAACAGACAAGGCGAAACTATAAGGTTGGCTACAAAACCCTAAAAACCGGGGTCTATAAGTGAATACAATTACAAAATAGAAGGGGCTGCACATTAAAATTCTCTACCTCAAAGTCAATCTAAGTCAGTCTGAGTGAGTCCTTACTAAGATAAATGAAAATCTGTTTTCAGCTAGCCAGGATTAAATTTGGTCAAACCAATCCATTACTTACCTTTGCGACAAGTATTTTCTATCCACCCGCACTCAATAACTAATTGCTAGAGGTCAGCCAACCAACTCCGTAGCATAGAGATCTTATCTCATTCAATACTGTATCTTTGATATTGCGTTTTGATAAACAACATAACATAAACTCACGCCTGTATCCCAGAGGGGTAGGCAGAGACCAGGGAGTGCCACTTGCTACGATCCTGACAGATCACTTTCGCTTCCTCAACATTCATTAGTCGTTGCATGCGTTTTCATATTTTTTTAAAAACTACGACAGCGTATGGACGAGTTCCATGAAATCAAGTTCCACATTTACGTGTATTAAACTCATAGACTTACTGACAACAGTTCCAACGTGGTCAAATATCAGTCAAGTGTCCAAATACACTTTCTACACAGCCTCACCATCACTCAAGTGCCCTACCGAGTGAGCAGAAACACTAAAAGTGTTTTTGACAACCCAATCCCGATGGAACGACCGTAAGTCGGGCTATTACTTATTCCACCCACAATGCCACAACTAACTGACTTTTACTTTCTTAACTAATTTTATGTTAATTCTACCGGTCTTATTTTTATATCTAGCTGAGCCCGTGACTACGTTTTGGATTAGAATATTGTTGTATTAATCTATCTCCGTTCTAAATTTCGGCCCTTGAGACCTTTTCGCGGTTGTATTAAACTTACTATTCTATTATCTTACCTCACCTCGCCGCCTTCCCGCGGCGTAGCTTGTCGCCCGCTCAAACTTATTACAGCATAGGGTAGTACGAAAGTGTGAGTCACGCATTTTGTGGCGTTAAAACGTCAGAATTTGACAATAAATAAACAGGAAAGACGCGCTGTTAATATATTACCCATCTTCTTATCGTGTCGGTGACCAAACCAGTTAAATTTTATTGGCCCAGAACTCGGCCACACGCACTCCAGTCTGTGGCCTCCAGCAAGTCTTTTCGAGTGCCTTTGAACTGGCACAAGGGATACACAGAGAGGTGCTCCATAGTCTGAGGGAAGACTCCGCAACAGTAGTGGTTTCGCCCATGCGATGTTACTAAACATGCTGGTAGAATAGAGTGCTCAAAATAATAGAGTGACTTGTCATTTGGAACAGTTTCTGACATTTGCCAAACGCAGCGTAGGACGCCCACCGGCTCACTGGACCGACGACGATGTGAGGCAGGTTGTTGGTAGCGCCTGGGTGAGGATGGTGGAGAACAGAAAGATATGGCTTATTTATTCGTTTTGTCTGTTGTGTTTTTAGTTTTCTTTCTGTTGTTGTGCATATTATGTTAATTATCTGTTTATTTTGTTTGTATGTATCTTGTTGGTATAATAAATGTTTTTCTTCTGCTTCTTCATTAGGCAACCTTATGCCCAACATGAGTGTTCGCGCTAGAATGATAAATTAGATTGGACTGAGCCCACCAAACATATTAAGTAAAACTTTGCTTTGTCTTATACAGCACTCACTTATGCACTCTAGCACGAAATATCATTTTTCCGCACAATCATGCATAGTTTTCCGTCAAGGACGAAAAATATTTCTATCACAGACTAAAAAGAGATTGGTTTCAATATTTATGTAGGCACCAAGATTATTTGTATATATGACGCCGCTAACTGATTAAATCGACCGTCCAATTTGACGTCTAGGAAGTTTACTAGGCGGCGGCATTCAGTAACATGGGTAGCCTGTTTATTGTAATAAAGCACTGCCTAAAACGTTTTGGCTGATCGAAAACTAGCCTTCTTATCAAAACGCTAAATGAAGAGCCGCCGTCTAATTTGAACTGTTTCATAGAACTAAAATTCATGTTTACTATGACAATTTGAGTACATTGCAAAGTCGATTGATGCCTAGATTAACAAAACAAATCTGCTACGCAATGTACCTCCAACTTTCATAATAACCTATACAAATAGCAGTGTCACGAAACTCGGCTCTGAAAGCTCAGAGGTTATCGAGTATTTTTTTTTCTATAGTTTCGAATACCAGGTACCAGTTAACCAGGTAACGAAGATATTTTATAGTGATTTTCTCGCCCCCTGTGGGCTTTAACGTGATACTCGTACTATGTAGCCTATATGTTACACGGGAATCTATTACTGAGACTTCATGTCCGTCGGTCTGTCTTATTGTCCGTCACTAGGCCGTATCTCATAAACCGTGATAGCTAGGCAGTTGAAATTTTCACAGATGATGGATTTCTGTTGCCGCTGTAACAAAAAATACTAAAAACAGAATCAAATAAATATTCAAGGGGGGCTCCCATATAACAAACGTTGTCTAAAGACAGCGCTCGCCATCTAGCGGCCATCTATGTAA
The DNA here is from genome assembly GCA_963969515.1 of Yponomeuta evonymella. Lineage (NCBI taxonomy): Eukaryota > Metazoa > Arthropoda > Insecta > Lepidoptera > Yponomeutidae > Yponomeuta > Yponomeuta evonymella. Next base: position 13,153,290 of record OZ018349.1, read on the forward strand.
CCTTCACAGCGCCGATGTCATGTCGTTGCATGTCAATGTAAAACGCTCGCATTGTCTAATGTTGTATACCTAGATACCTAATACCCTTCGTGCAAATGATACTGGGCTGAGAAATTAATAATATTGAGCGGATGAAGATGAGTTCAGTGCCGAGTTTCATACAACTAGAATTCATAGTTTATTATTACAATATGCGATGTACATAGCTTAGCTGATACTTCCTACATATCATAATTGACGCACTATCTCATATTTATTTATTTAATCCTATTTACGATTTTGAACTGGTACTATCTCTCCGAGCCCTGCACGCCGCGTTACGGGTACTGACGAAATACCAGCGCTGGAGTATCATATCTCCAGCTTATGCTGAGTCAGAGCCCTTTTGAATTTGTCACACCCACAGTACTCACACTGAATAAGGCATTGCTGTGTGTCTCATTTGTTAACGTTTATTTGTAAAAATGTTTCATTGTGCTTTGTATGTGTTCTTACCACTGTATCATTGTTTTTAGTTGTGTAAATGCATATAACTAATTCATCTATCTGTATACATTTTAATCTGGGGAGTCATCGACTTTGCAATATACGTCGAATTGTCATAGTAAGCCATAAATTGTAGTTCTATGAAACAGGTCCCAGTGCGGAACAACCCTGCCGAGCATTGCCAAGGGGATACCCCGCTGTCTTGTTACGTAAACCACATAAATATTTCTCTCATTGTTTTTCCAAAACATACTTTATTGAAGAAACTGTCAGATTCAGTTTGTTCCCTCTGACAAAGTTGTGCACAACTATTCGGTAGGGGCTTCTGCTGCAGAGACGAAACTTCGGGCTTAGTTTTCTTTCTTGCTTGACATTTGATCTCTATCACAGTCGACAAGTGATCAACCCTGAAATTTTTGTTGGGAAGACGCCCAATGTCCAATCTCGTAGTGAACTTTCATCGAATTTTCGCATTTCGTACCAGCAGTCCTAGTTCAATATGACTTTGTGTTATTATTTGTTATTTCTCCATATCGACCAATTTATAGGTACCTAAATAATAAAATGCATTTCATCGACACGATATGCTTTGCTTTCATGCTTTCAAAGGGAAAGTTTTTTTTTGTTAAATTTAAGTTTATTACGCGTATGTATATGTTATTATTAGAACGGAACTTCTAGTATAATTTAAATACTTTTCTATACTACATATGTTTATTATCTACACTGATATTTTAAAGAGGAAAATTCGGTAAGATTATCTCCGAAAGTACCTACCCAACCGATTTCATTTAGGGTACACTGGATTTAAATAGAGAAATGCCCTCGCGAAGACGAGTTCTATCTGTCTATCCAAGCCACAGTCCTTTACCAGTCTCGTCCAATGTTTCCCAGCCGCTTAGTAAAGGCGGCCGTAGACGGCTTAGTTAACTTTTATATTAGAGAATTACCTCCCAGGGAAAACAGAGCACGGGCATAGTAAGGTTGCTGAGTACAAAAAAATAAGTTGGTACATACAACAAGTATTTTGGTGCCAGGAAAAATGTGTTTTCAGTTAATTTTCCACTGCCGGCAGAGTACGGCTGAAATATAGTAACCTTGTCATCGCGTGTTCTTGCTCGTGATTTTGACGGTCAAAGAGTCTCTGACACAGTTATTAAAGGCCGACTAATGTAACCAGACAGCTCTAGGCGATCTTAATCCGATAGCCGTAAAGATTATTTTTATGTGCTGAAAGTGTTGAGGTATGTTTGCCGCGGTGCATTTGCCATTGGCGGCCGTCATTCTGAGTTCTGATACAAACTATTTCGAACAGACGTTTGGATTAGATTCAAGCACGAAAAAGTTTAGATGCGCAAAGTTCGTTTTGTAACAGTTTATATTTCATTAAAAGTCATACTGCTGCGAACTGAGTTTTTTTTATATCAACACTACATTAGGTTTGATCTATGCCGTTTATGAAGTGTCTATATCTCGTGATCCCTTATTATTATATACTATACTGTAAGTATATGGAATGCAAACAATTCTTACTAAGGCCGTCAGCTGCGTTGAGCGGGTTACACGACGCAGGAAGCCCCGCGCGGAGTGCTATTTCACGTCTCTTACCACACAAGACACTGCTTTTCAGAATGGTAAGAGATACCGCTATTCTCTGTAATATCTGCTACTAGCTGTCCCGGCGAACTTCGTACCGTTTCTTCCCAACTTCCGTTTATACGATTATTGCACAACACCATCTATTTTTAAAACACAACGTTCGCTAGCACAACGTCATCTATATTAAACTTAAAATAAATATTATCCCACAGGAACGCATTACCGAGCTATCAAGTATCATCATCATCAGCCATTTGACGTCCACTGCAGGATATAGGCCTCCCTCATGGTTTTTAACCATGAAGGGTTTTGCCATAATCGCCACGCTTGGCAGGCGGGTTGGCGATCGCAGTATACGGTTGGAATCTCGGGAAGACGCTGCTGCCCGTCTCCTGGTAATTTATTTCCTTAGTCGCCTTCTACGACATTCATGGAAGGAAATGGAAATATCAAGTATGCTGTGTCTCAATTCAGGTTTTTGTCTCGGTGTACGCCAAGTTTCATGTATAACTAACATCCAAACATCTTCACAAACTTTCACATTTATAATATTAGTAGTATTTAATATCTATTCACAACGCTGACTGACTTACGCTAAATTATGCTTTGCACGCGAAACTTGCTCAATGATCAGCGTAATATTACAGTCAACAAGGGCTGACCAGATGATGATAATAAAGAGTAATTTACGAGTACAACGAGTACAATTTACGACTACTTTGAAAAACGAGGCGAGATTATTATTAATTTGACGTCTATGTCAGGATGTATGTGTGTGTATATCTGTAGCATCTTATAATATGTGATGTAAACTTAAATGATTTAACTTAAGTCTTTTATTTTCTTTCTCTCTCTCTCTTTCTTTATCTTTCTGAGGTATAAACTGATTTTGGCAAACCCTGTTCTCTCCTACTCCTCATGCGTGAGTTTATACACGTGTAAATGGATTTTGTATGTAGTTCATCGCAAAAACCACACTGACAATTAAAGAAAGGGACTGGACAACTATGTACTCCTCATACAATATTGCCGTTTATATTGTACGAGCAAGAAGCAAATAGTTTTCCAGCTCCTTTCATAAATTAATCGTGCTATACATTTCCGTTCTTCGGTCTTTTTAATTTACTGCGAGTGTTGTGACGACGGGCAGCCACTTGGCAGTGGCCCAGATTGGAAACAGATGACGAGTGATTACCCAACAAACACCACCCAATGCAAATTCCCGATGACTACCGGAATAGATGGGCGGCGCGCTTCCGTATTAGCGCTCCAAATGAGATGCTAATCGGGTATGGAGTAAACTATATTGTAGGTCGATCCTATTTCGGATGATCGAACAGGGAAATAGCACTATTGGCCGTATTAATATGGCGCAATTACCTCAGAGTTGGATCTTGAGTGCGCGTCAAGTTACTATTTTCTATCAAACAGTTTCTTGGAATGAACACTCTAAGCTACTATGTCAGAAGTGAGAGCGCAGAAATCAGAATTTATTCCTTCCAAGATTCATGAGTAAATAATTGCGAACTATGTTCTGTACTGTAGGGATGAGCCACTAACTTGTGAAATTATCTTTGTCAAAATTGAATTCTTTATCAAAACATGAATCCGATTCAAGCTCCGAATATTGCAATGTTTCAGAAGAATTTTTAACAAATATTAGTTAAAGTTACTTAAAATCTAACATTTACTCCAATGAAAAATCAGTGTGTGCTCCTGGTCTACACAATATAATAACTCGCAGTGGTTTATAACATTTTAAAGGCAACTTTCATGCCAAAAGTGATCGACTAAGATGCTCTTAAACAAGTCTTTGGCTTCTCTTCCACCAGAGAGATGTGCGAAGCAGCTAAGCGGCGAGCGAGGCCAAAGCTAAGCTACGAAACTTTGTTACTTTCCGCTAAAACTAAGCGGTGTAGCAGAACGGGTAAAATGATGCTGCACTCTATGCGGAAGATGTGCGATCCGAGCTAAGCGATGCATCGCTAACAGTAGGATAGCGGTTCGTAGCAGCGCATCAACACTCTGTGACAAAAACCCCTAAGTACGTCGTGTCGTCTGCTTTGCTCTTATTTCTAGCTCTCATTCGTAGCTTCTATCCTTAAGTCGCATCAGTTCTACCATTCTCAGTTCTCACCTGTAGCCTCATCCTTAGCTCACATTTTTAGCTCGCATCCGTAGCTTCCATCCTTAGCTTCCACTTGTAGCTCCCATTTTTAAATGGCGTCCGTAGCTCTCATCTATAACTCCCATCCTTAGCGCACATCTGTAGCAATAATCCTTAGCTCACATGTACAGCCCCCAATCTTAGCTCGCAACGGAAGATCCCATCTGTTGCAGATTGATTGAAACTGGGTCAATTCACTTTAGTATTTTTCGATAGCAAATTTTAAGCCCTTTCAGTAAGAGGAAGTAAATTTAATAATTTTCATATAATTAATATCTTCAGTCGCCTCCCGCAACTTCTTCTGCCGACGCCGACGTATAAAGGCGCGCCTTATATAAACCAGATTTGTATATTAAAATCGCGTTCTACAGAACTTTCAAAGGTAATTAACGAACTTGGCTTACCGTCGAAGACCCTTCAACTTTACCTGAGTATCAGTACTTTTGTTAAAATGATAAACGATTTAAATTGTTTGTTTTTTCATTCCCGAACGTTTGTGCACCTCATAAGAACTTCAAACTTTTCAGAATAATTTTGCAGGTAGGATGATGCTCTCAGTGATAGCATGTTTCAGACAGTGTCGGTAAAACTTAATTCTTCTCCTCCCACATCCGCATCTCTCTGACATACTTTTCCCTTAGAATGTTCTAACATTTTTAGTTATTGTACCTAAATAACATGTATACTTACTAACGTAAACTGTAGTTTATTACCAGGGACTACAAAATACTATTTTACGGCCATGATTTAATAATTTCAAATATTAGTTTTTATAATAAGTTTATTATTCGATACTTTCTAGAGACATTACAATAAGAAGTTCAGAACATCTGTTCAGCTGACTTTTGTGGCGCAGATTTTTGTGGCGTTGAGAGTTGGTAAGATAAAGGTGTAAGAGATATGTATGTACTAAAGTTAGTCAGTAAATTGGGATCCTGCCTTTTCGCAGAAAATTGTTACGCTGATTATCACTTGCCAACCAACATTTCACCTATTTTTCACTTTGACAACAAACGATTTACAAATTTTTGTATGGCAACGTTTCATTTGGTAGGATTGTTGTTAAGCTGATTATTATAATGAAACAAAACGTTTTGGGTATTTATTATTTTTCAAATCTTTTACTAGGCCAAACAACTATTAGATGAATAACGTTTCGTCTGTGAAACAGTTCCCTTTTCGTAAATAGATGGTTTTGCAAACCTATAGGTTAGGTTAGGTTAGAACTGTGACCAACACACGCACGAGCCGAGCGAGCGAAGCGAGCGTGCCGTGGCAGCGGCCGGCGAGTGCTAGGAAAATTCTATCCATTTTACTAGGTTTTCCTAACCTTTAGGTTATTAATAGCTCAAACCCACATAAGTTACTTAACGAAACTTAATGCAACATTTGGTATACAATAAACAACTGAATGAATATTACGCTAAGTAAAACATACGCTACTTAAAAGTTGGCATTTTGAAAAAATGTCATTATAAAAAGCAAACCAAACAAACAGTTGGCAACTGCGAGGTTGGGAAATAAAAAAAATAATAAGAAAAGTTGGCAAATGATTATTCCGCAAAATAATATTCTTCGAAACGTTAGTTGCCAAATGAAAATCGGCCAAAAATGTTTCTGCAAAAAGGCAGAGAACCCAGTAAATTATCACTAATAAATTTAAAAAAAAACGGCCAAGTGCGTGTCAGGCCACGTGCAGTGTAGGGTTCCGTAGAAAGAGGGCATTTTATCTGCTTTACAGAACTAATATTTTTTTTTTATTTTGTGCGAAGTTTTCATTTTATAAGTTGGTCGCCCATTACTCGTTAATTTGTAAAGCCTACTTGCCGTGATAGTTTTCTTTTTAAGTTCATTATATGTGCTACTACCCTGAATTTTTTCTCGTTTCTACGATCAACCGTTTAGCCAGGAGAAGGGGGGACGCCCTACTCGAACATAAGCGTCCAACATTCAACATCTATCGGATTCCACTTAGATAAATAAATAAACCCTACTTGAGTCTACAGTACCTAACGGTGTTTTTATGCAGCCTATGTTCATCCCACTGTACGGCACAGACTTTGTCTCAGAGAAAGAGTACCCGATTAGGGTACTCTTTTTCTGAGAGTGGTGATTACCACTCGCGCCCACCGCGGATTGGCAGTTTCAAACGCTGAGGGATGTGAACACCTCGGACACTCAGGTTTCCTCACGATGTTTACCTTCACGGTTAGCGAGTGGTTCTGTACGTAACTTAGAAAACAATGCCCGGGGCTCGAGCTCACAATGGCGGCGATGGAAGCTCGATCGGTGCAACACTTGCCTCTCATTCAGGAATGAGAGTAGCGAGTAAAATTGTCACGCCAAGAGCACTAATGGGGTTACTCCGCAATAAGACGAAATGTGCCCAGTCTGTCGCGAAGCGGCGCGGTCCGAAATTGCGTCTCCGTTGTGGTTTTACAGCGATGGGCTAGCCGAAGTCCGCCACTCTAAAAGCAAAGGGGTATCTTTACCGAATAGGCCGTGGGCTGGCCGTCAGTAATCCTACGTCTTATGTAACCAAAATTACAGATAGACAGATAAAAACATTTATTTGCCTCTACACACACACATAGGTATAGAACATAATAGCACAAGTAACTGAAGTAACACAAAGCAAAATTGTACAGCAAGTAAGCACACAAAGGGAGTAACAGAAATAAGCACGAGGAAATCAACAGACAATACAAGAGAGCAGTTTTCGGTTGTGGCAAATGCAAAGGGGCTCAGCATATGCTGGAGAGGCAAACCACTCCAGCGCGGATGTTCCGTCAGCACCTGGTAGTGTACCAACATGCAGCACTCGAAAAAACGAAAAAATTGGCGGTACATAATGGATATAGAGAGAATTGGCAGCTAATGATACCTGTTTCATCATCATCATTCAGCCACAAGAAGTCCACTGCTGGACATAGGCCTCCTCCATGGATTTCCAAAAAGACCGGTTGGAAGCGGCCTGCATCCAGCGTCTTCCTGCCACTTGAATGACGTCATCTGTCCATCTTGTGGCTGGTCGTCCCACGCTGCGCTTGCCGATATGTGGTCTCCATTCGAGAACTTTTCGGCCCCATCGGCCATCAGTTCTGCGTGCTATGTGCCCCGCCCACTGCCACTTCAACTTACTAATCCGCTGGGCTATGTCGACGACTTTCGTTCGTCTACGGATCTCATCATTTCTGATTCGATCTCGTAGAGAAATTCCGAGCATAGCCCTTTCCATAGCTCGTTGCGTGACCTTGAGCCTTCTTATGAGGCCCATAGTCTGATACCTGTTTAATTTAATTTAATTCAGGGTTGTATACATTCATGTTCATGTTCAAATGTTCATGTTCATGTGTCTTAAGGTCGGGTTCTCCGAGCGCATGGATTTGGTTGGGACTTATTGCGCTGCGAATAGTTGAAGGAAAAGCAGGCATTTCTGAAATTACACAAATACCAATCCTATTAATAAAATTTTGACGACCGACGTATTTTAAAACACCTGATTTAGGGGTAATGTCGTAGAACCCAGCCTTAAGACTACTGTTACGTCTAGCATCCTATTTGCCCGTACATTGTAATATATTTATTGACTGTAGAAAAGTAAGTATAATGACTGATAAATGTGGTCTAAGGCTTTGATAGACATTAAATTACGGACATATGACATTTGATACAGATATGACGTTTTTGATAAAGAAAAGTTTTAAAAACCTATTTAGAGGCAAAAAATTCCACCCATGCAGGTACAGCGATATCATTCCGATGTAAAAACCTAACTGCAAAGTGCTCGGAGCTGCAAGGGAAGTAAATCGCTTCGGCCAGATGTCGCTGCCTGTACGTAATACAGATAAATTTGTAAAGAGGCTCGAAATTTCACTGATGCCTTCACTTGGCCATTAGCTCAGTTACGAGAGCGGTGGCACGGTTAGCCAGAGGTCGCGGGTTCAAGTTCCGGCATGGGTGGAATTTTTAGCCTCTACATAGGTTTTTAAAATTGTCCTCAGCACGGGTTAGTGCAACAAAAAGAATATAAAGAAAAGTTTCACAAAATATATTAATTTTTGTAGCAAATTTTATTGGTAAAAAATTAAATATAATAGAAGAAAAAGTACATTTAAAGTTTATGTAAGCTTATAACCTAGCAAAGCCTCAGACTACGTTTAACAAAAGTACACTATTTTTTACCTGACTGCGGCGGAGCCCAAAAGGAGGGTAATGTGTTTGGCTCGTATCTATGTATGTAGGTAAATATCTTCAAATTCTTCCTAGCAATACCACACGCTAATCGTGACGGAAAACATCGTGAGGAAACCCGTGGCTTGGTTGGCTCCGCCCGTATTGATTTGCCTTTCCTGTGGGCTAGGCCGACTAAGCTGTCAGGTGCTGGGCAAGCCTACTCCATCTAAAACAATGTCCTAGGCACTGCAGCGTCAAAGTGGTGTCTTCACTCATCTAGTGTGAGTGAAGGTGCCACTGGACGCTGCATAATTAATCATCCCACTACGTAGAGGCATGTAAGTAATCCGATTCTATGTTCCTGCATAACTCTTTAATCAATGGTCAGATTGGGACAAATGAGATCTCAATCGATTCTTCTTATTTGCGCAAGTATTATATCCTATATGAAATGAGCACGAAGGCAACAGAAAAATAAAAAAAATACTAAAAGGACAAAAATAAAAAACTGAAATTTAAAATAACTAAGAACCCGACTGCTGAGCATTAACTGCTGAGCAGGCGGGACCCAAATTCAGCAACGTAACTCATTGTGAAGTATCTAGGTTGGTCCCGCCTGGTCAGTAGTTGACGCTCAGCAGTCGAGTTCTTGGTTATTTTTTGTTTAAGTTTTTTATTTTACAAGTTTTTTTTTTTTTTCATAATTACTAAAAATGTAAGAATGTGCAGGCGATAGGCGTAATAGTTGTAACAGCAGCCTATTGATGCTATCAATCCAGATGTAACAGAATCCCTATAGATAAACTTCCATAGGTCGGGGTTACATTATTTTTCTATTATATTCATCAATAAAAACTCTTTCACGGAAACATCGAAATCGTGAAAAAAATATCAACTGTTCTATACTTAACTTATTAAATCGACATGTATGAAACCCTTTTTTTCGCCGCAATACCTTTTAAAACCCGCCTATTCTTAGATTTAGATGGGAACTTTGTTAAACCTTGCATATGGCTGCCAGTCCTATAGCTGGAAGTTCTTGTAAGGTCAGCAAAAAGTGAACTATGTATGGTCAAATATGCCATTTGAAAGGCCTCATAATCCCACTGACAAAAAAGTAACCTTGGTTGCCGACCCTATTATTTCATCAGCAAAAGTATGTGGGAGCAAATGAATCTGATAATACTTATTTGCCTAATCGAGAAGCGACACGCTTGTTCCAAAAAAAGCTACTAACAATAAATTAGAGAACGTTATGTTTACGTTTTAACACTGAAGCCATATTTTATCTTGAAATTGAAATAAATCAGAACCGTTTGTGTCTCCAAACATTTTTTGTGACATTTCTATTTCTTCTTTTATCCGTCTATACTCGCGCCTATTTGTCAATGTCGAACATTAAAAGGTACAAAGTTTTTGTTGTCGCATTAACCTTTGTTTTCCTTTATGTCGATACTTCCTTGATAGCAGAGCTCAACGATGTTAATATTAAAGCTATGTACTTCAGTTTCTCTGTATCGCTCTTTCTTTTGTTTATGCCTATTTATCTTTAACCTACCTATGTCATCTACAGGCCTAGTATTCATTGATGTACCTACATCAATGAATAGTAGGTCCGTGATAGGGCCAGCCATGTCAGGTTCCGTAGAAAGAGGGGTTTTATCTGCTTTAGAGAACTAACAACTTCATTAAAGTAATTTTTAATGGATTTTATGCAGTTTTCCTTTTATAACTTATAACTTGTTAACTTATAAGGCCTACTTTGCCGTGATAGTTTTCCTTTTTAGTTCATTATATGTGCTACTACCCTGAATTTTTTACGTTTCTACAATCAACCGTTAAGCCAGGAGAGAGGGAGGGGACGCCCTACTCGGATAAAAAAAATGCGCTTTAAAGCTTAATATTTCGCAAACGGAACCCTAAATCAACCAATCCAACGATTCAAATTGCATCCCTAATTTTGGTGTAGGGAGGCACCCTAAAATTTTTTTTTCCATTTTGTTCTACCGTTTTGTCGACGTGAATTATATTATATGTATGTCTATGCCAAATTCTAGTACTTCAGCTTTCTAGTACCTACTAATCGTCTCTGAGCTAGGCCGCGGCGCACAGTGGGTCGAAACTGCTATATGAGGGACATAGGTTTTTTTTTCTCAAATTCCTGTTTTTCTTGACGCTCATCGAAAGATCTTGTTATTCTAATGAATAATTGTAACTGAACGTTTTTCTCTAAAACTGATATTTTGCCCGGAAAAAAATATTTTTACTTTTATTGTATGAAATGAAACAGAAACTGCTAAAATTTGGCCAAGTCTTAACAGATCTTGCTTTAAAACTACATACCTCTTATTCTTTAGTTTACTGGCTAGAATTCTACCCTATCAGCGCGCGCCCGAAGTTGCCCGTTCAAAAGCTATAAGAATCCAAAAAAATTAAAAAATTATATTTTTATTAATTTTTTAATGTCGTAGATTATCAAATATTTAATCAAAATAATAGAAATTCTATGACTAAATATGAAAATTTAATTTAGACCATAGTTTTCCGAAGAGAAACTGTTAAGTTCAGAACTTGAAAAATATATTTCATCATCAGCCTTAAAATGAACCAACTGCTGGGACACAAATCTCCTCTTGTTCGGAGGGTGTTGGGTAGTAGTCCACCACGCTTGCCCAGTGCAGGTTGGTGGATAGAGTACTATGTAATCAGTACCGTTAGTCGCTTTTTACGACATCTACAGGACGAAATAGGGTGATGCTATTCTACTCTACTGGCATCTTTACTCCTTTTAAACAATTCATTATATTGTGTATTTTATGTCTCTCCTTAGCTAAACTATCTTTGTTGTTGGAAAGTAATTTACGGACAGTGACCAATTAACTAATCATCAGATAAATATAATAGTTCATTTGCTGTTCTACTCATTGCAAATTATCTTTTCAATTTGCTAATTACTGTATTAGTAATGTAATGAAATGTAATGACTCCACTTCCCATTAGGAAATGAAATACATTAGGGATATACCTGTAGGAAGGAGTAATTCCGACCTTTATAAATACGGGTTTCGTTTATTTAAAATCATTCAAAAATACGCATTTTGACTACCAAGACCACTTGCAAAGTCTAGTAAATAATTTGGATTTGTTCATGGTATTACGAGAACAGTTTGGATCTTTGGCGGAAAGTAAAAAACTTTTTGAATACCTCAAGCAGACGCTGAATGTTAACTGGACTGAAGAGACAAGTGAAAAACTCCTAAAGTTTACTCAGAAGTTTTGTTCAATGGTGTGTGGTAGATGGGAAAGATCAAACAGGACTCTTAGCAATTTTTTGAAGAGAAATGGAGATTGGCTGGAGTCTGCCATAACTTGGCCTGATGACCTTATCTCCCAAACAGAAAATGTCCAACCCGATGATGTCAGTGAAGATGTAGAAACTTTTGCCCCATCTACCTCAATAGCTTCAACGTCATCGTCACAATACACGCCGAGAAAACCCTTTGAAGAGCTGTCTAACAAACAAAAAAGAAGACGCGTAGAGCACTTGGCCAAATCAGTGTCTCCACAAGAGTTACAGAGTGCTACCATGAAAAATCTCAAAAATAGAGGAGATTGCGAAGTAAGTAAAATAATGGTTGCTTAACAATCCTGAAGATATTGATAAGGTGAAGACTTGCATCAGTCAGAAAAAAGAGGAGAGTTTATATACACCTGAAAAAGCACTAGCACTCTCGATTTCGCTTAACTTATCCAAGTGGCAATATGTTAATCTACGAGATTCTGCAATTGAACAAGCAGACTGCACCTTGTTCAATGGGGATTGTTCATTTTTTTTTACCCCTATTTTTTATTGCAGATATCGAAAATATAGACTAATTTAAGATACCAAATTGAATATTTTTAAAATTTTTGCTACCATAATTTTTTTATTAATTATTTAAAAATTCTAAGAGTTTGGTAAGGATGACGTCATTGATGGCATTATGTTGCGTTTTTCATGCATAAACAGTAAGTAATCTGTGCTTAAATACGTAAATACTCACCTCTACTGTCAAGTTGACAGTTGTTTAAGTTTTTTTTATTCTATGGCAATGGATCTAGGCCGAATGATGACGATAGTGACGTCATTGAAGTGCAAATGAAGGTTATACAGTTTTTGCGATAAATACTAATAATCCGTCATTATTTTACTTAAATAAATCGATAGAAGTGATCAGTAACCCTATTCCTCGAAATGGTTTTCACTAAACGACAATATAAAAAAAATAACAATCCCCATTGCAGAATCTCGTAGATTAACATGTCATATCTGATGATTAGTTAATTGGTCACTGTACGTAAATTACTTTCCAACAACAAAGATAGTTTAGCTAAGGAGAGACATAAAATACACAATATAATGAATTGTTTAAAAGGAGTAAAGATGCCAGTAGAGTAGAATAGCATCACCCTATTTCGTCCTGTAGATGTCGTAAAAAGCGACTAACGGTACTGATTACATAGTACTCTATCCACCAACCTGCACTGGGCAAGCGTGGTGGACTACTACCCAACACCCTCCGAATAAGAGGAGATTTGTGTCCCAGCAGTTGGTTCATTTTAAGGCTGATGATGAAATATATTTTTCAAGTTCTGAACTTAACAGTTTCTCTTCGGAAAACTATGGTCTAAATTAAATTTTCATATTTAGTCATAGAATTTCTATTATTTTGATTAAATATTTGATAATCTACGACATTAAAAAATTAATAAAAATATAATTTTTTAATTTTTTTGGATTCTTATAGCTTTTGAACGGGCAACTTCGGGCGCGCGCTGATAGGGTAGAATTCTAGCCAGTAAACTAAAGAATAAGAGGTATGTAGTTTTAAAGCAAGATCTGTTAAGACTTGGCCAAATTTTAGCAGTTTCTGTTTCATTTCATACAATAAAAGTAAAAATATTTTTTTCCGGGCAAAATATCAGTTTTAGAGAAAAACGTTCAGTTACAATTATTCATTAGAATAACAAGATCTTTCGATGAGCGTCAAGAAAAACAGGAATTTGAGAAAAAAAAACCTATGTCCCTCATATAGCAGTTTCGACCCACTGTGCGGCGTACAGAGAGATGGATGAACATGACGAAACTATAAGTATTCCTGGTCGACTACGGAGCCCTAAAAATAACTGGTCCATGTTGTCACAGATTATATTGAATATTGTTTATTACTGTTCAACAGAAAATGATTGCAATTTTTAAGGTTCCGTAGTCAACAATGAACCTTTATAGCTACTTCATGTCCGTCCCTCTGTCTGTTTGTCTATCCGCGGCTTAGCACAGAGCCGTCATAGAATAAAATCTTAAGGACACCATTTTTTTCTCCCCTGTACCACAGTAAAATACCACTAGAATAAATCTTAGGGGCGCAATTGTTTTCCTCCTCTATACCACAGCGTCATTTCGTTATATCGGAGGTTAAAATTTTATTAAGTGTAGGAAACAAGTTTTCGATTTAGGGATCCGTTTGCGAAATATTAAGCTTTAAAGAGCAATTTTTCGGAGTAGGTCGTTAAGGGCCATCTCTGCCGGAGAAACGGTTAATTATAGAAACTTGAAAAATTCAGGGTTAGCACGTATAATCATCTTAAAACTGCCACGGCTAAGTAGGCTTTACAAGGTAACGGGTTATATGCGAGAAAGGCGAAAAATTCCATTGAAAATTACTTTGATGAAATTGTTAGTTCTGTAAAGCAGATAAAAAAACCCTCCTTCTACGGAACCTTACATTGCGCGTGGGCCGATACGCACTTGGCCGTTTTTTTACTGTGGGTAGTTGTTGAGATTTTTCTTTATTTTTTTTTATATATTTAAGTTTCGCTATTGTAAAAATCCTTCATACTGACAAAAAGAACTCTCCGTATACAGGGCCGTTAGGAGGTTTTGATTTACCCTGTATAATAATACAATATCTTTATTCAAGACTACAAGGACAGCTTTTATTCTTGTTACTTAAATGCTATGATGAAACGAAAGCTGGCGACGAGGTTTGCTGTAATTCCGCCCCTTCATCGGCTTACTACCGATAAAACTATAATCCCTAAACACGATAATACTATTCCAAGTTAGGTACAGATTGTATGAAAGCATAGGAGGTACAGATAAGCGAAAACTACATATATAAATGTGACGGAATCCATGAAGATTTAGTTCGGGCGCAGTGTCTTCGATGCACCGTGGCACGGACGATGACCTTATAATGGCGGAAATCGTGCAACTGACTTGACATTCACACAGTATAGGCACAGGTGTCAGCTGCCTGAGCCACAAACTAGCACAGGTCAGCCTCGTTTACACGCAAAGAAATGCTCTGTCATGATCGTTCCCCGCCATAAACAAATAAATCGAGGCACTTGGGCCTTACTTAAGAAAATTATTTTCGTTTTGAATTTATGCCTTTGGCTAAAGCTGACGGGCTGCACTTAAACTTCTTTCCGACTGCAAAGTTGCAGTTTGAATGCGGTTGGTTCGACTGCAATTAAACTGTCAACCAACCGACCAGTCCGATTGCAGTCGAGGTGCAGTTCTAGCGCCTGCACGTATAGAACTACTTTTGGGCTGCACACTGACTGCAATCGGACTGCAATCGGACTGCTCAATTAGTTGGCACCTAAAACTCTAAGTCATGAATAGAAAAAAATGCGGTTTCACCTTATGTGGAAATTAAAGAAATTAAAGAGTTTAAACCACCAAGTCAGCTAGGGGACGGAGTAAATGTGGCTCTACCTTCCGAGGTTACATGTATTATTCACCACCAAGGTTTAACCAGTATCTCAGATATAAAATTGTACTCTACACGTAGCATTAAGTTGGCACAGTAGGCAGTTCAGTTAGTAACTGCATTCAAACTGCCTCTGAACCACATACGTAACCTGATGCATAAAATGAGCAATAGGCATTGTCCTAAAAAAAATAAGTTCTGGTTTTATATTTGTTTATTATTCGAGAAATTAGGTAATTTTGAGAGCCTAATATTCAAATATTTCTATTTGGGCTGCTTTAGATAGATAGATAGAGAACACTTTATTGCACAACCAGGTGAAAGATATTACAAATAGTTTCTTATATCTAAGTAGTGGTATACAATTGGCGGTCTTATCTTTATTTCAAATTCAAATTGAAAATAGGCTTTATTCCCCAAATATTACATTTACAATAATTCATGCTAACGTTTCCATGCATTAAGATTAGTTTCATTTACACAATTTAAATAGTTTGCACAAAAATTCAATACATTCAATAAATCCATGACATTCATTATATTAAAAAATTCAAGCCATTTAATTAGCTTTTAATTAGCTTTATTTATATATTAACACGAGAGTCTTCTTAATCGGAATTACATCATGTACTTCATCAACTGAGATCCTACGAGCTGTCCGTTTCTAGTGATACCATGGCTCGATACAAGAACTCTTTCAATTAACAAAACTAAAAAGACTCCTAATTTGTGCAAACGTAAAGGATATATTATATTTGTTTTTTTTTTTTACGGAATACCGATAATAATTGTTTATGTAGTTTATTCTTTTTATTATTGTCATATATATAATATATATATTGTATTTTTGGGTAGGTATTTATATTAATATTATTTTGTTATTTGTGTAAATATGTATGTAATATATTCTATCATGTGCACGTGCGTAGACCCGTTTCACACCTCCGCTCCGACTCCCCAAGGTTTGTTACCTTTCCTGTACTCTATTCTTGTGTGTGCAATAAAGTATAATATAACCGAGATATCAATATCTTCACGTTTTTCATTAAAAAAAATTAAAAGGTAGGTTCTTTCATTCACGTGTGAAACGAACGTTGGAATTAAGGTCGAATTAGTCTCACACTTAGTAAAAAAAACCAGAGATCAGGGAATATTATTAATTTATAATTGTAGCATTATATTCACTAACCTATACCTCTTCAATTAAGTACAATTTGTAACTATTGTCAATATATAGGACAATACCCATTCATTGTGGTAGTAATCAGTTAGGTAAGAAACAGTTTCACAATATCTTATCAGCTTGTAATAACAGTTACAAAGTTAAAGGTACAATTGGCGGCCTAAGTACTAATAGCAATTTCATCCAGGCAACCTCAATTTGTTAATACGGTTTTAAACATTATCTATCAAACAACACTACGTCAAAGCACGAAAACCAAAAAGTCGCATAAAAATGTGTAAACAACGAAATTTAACGAAAAAGTTTCAGAAGTTGTGCAAAAAAAGTGGCTGTAAATGATAAACTCAAATTTACGTGTTTCAGGTACAGTCGACAGCTCATCAACCTTTACATTTTAGTTGAAAATTTTCCCGTAACGTAACTGAGTAGAGTAGGAGCATAGATGTAAAGGTGTGCCGTCGACTGTACCGTGAAACGAGGTGATTAGGAACAGGAGTATGAACAGAAACAAAAAGTGTAAAAAGGTTTTTTTATCACCGCCATAGTTGTAAGTCTAGTTAATCGACATATTTGTATTGATAAAATACGTCTATTGAGACGTCGCTAAAGTTGTGGGTTCAGTAGGAAATCGGTGACAAAAACCATTTTCCACTTTTTGTTGTTTCTATTCATACTCCAGGTTCTAATCACCCTGTTTCACTGTATTAGTATTTTAAACTAAACTAAACCCTATAATAACACTTTCTTATTGAAATAACAAAACACTTGCAAACCTTAAGCCTTTAGGTACTATCATGGTTTTCTGGTGTATAACTTTCAATGAAAAAGAAATAAAACATTGTGAATTATAAACGTTCGCTTTTTGGAAGTGGTTTCATTTTATTGAAGTCAGGAAACGTTTTCTAGTTATTTCAATTGCACGTTGCAGTCGTCTGTCAAGAATTTAAAACCACAGATAGATAAAATAATGTATCTATGCTAACTGCCAGCTACCCAAAGGCAGCTCTTATGACCAACGAAATGAGTGCGACTATAGAACAAAAAGAAAAAGATCAAAAGTGTACGACGTCGTTCAGGGGGCTAGTCTCTTGTGTGCATATAACCAAATTCTACTCCAAACTGCTTAACACGTGTTACTCCTCAACTTTGAAATTACTTTTGTCAAACTTTTGTCATTATTTTGTTATAATTCTGCGAAAGGGAGATTAAGAAATACGTCAGGTCCCATGTAAACTTGTTGCAATTCTGTAGGTGGGATTTACTTAAAGCCTCAAGCGACCACTCATAGTGTCTGGACATTTTATTTAAACTAACATTTTTTTTATACAGCCTATATACGTCCTACAGGCAGACACAGGCCATATGACTATCCACAGAGAGAGAATATGGGCCTAGTATCCACGCGTGCCCACCGCGGATTGCCAATTTCAAGCGCTGAGGTATATGCACATTCAGATGCTCAGGTTTCTCCACGATGTTTTCCTTCACAGTTTGCGAGTAGTGTGCTAGTGCAACTTCACAAATGTACGTAACTTAGAACACAAAGTCATTGGTACATGCCTTAATTCGTACCCACGTCCTCCCGAATGTGACGCCAGCATTCTACCGCTTATAAAAGTTAAACGCTTTTATTATTAGCTTCACTTGTAACTTACAAACTAAGTTGACGATGCCAAGAGAGTGTGGTGGAATTCGAATTTACTGTGCCGTCTATTCCTGTTCCAAAATCAGCCAAATGAATCATTATCATTATCAGCCATTTGACGCCCACTGCAGGACATAGGCCTCCCTCATGGTTTTCATAACCATGAGGGGGTTTTGCCATAATCGCCACGCTTGGCAGGCGGGTTGATGATAGCAGTATGTGGTTGGAATCTTGGGAAGACGATACTGCCCGTCTCATGGTAATCTATTTCCTAATAATATAATAGATAATTCATTTAATGCCAAATGAATGTTGACCATGATTTCCAACCGGAACTCTACGTGCGCTCCAACTATGTATTATTGTATTATTTAGTATAAGTATTATGGCCTTGCTGTTTTGTGTCGCTAATAAATAAAGATAAAAAAAAATGTCTCACATTTACTCTCCTAAATCAGACAGACGTTATGAAATACACATATTTGCACCATGTATAAAATCATACTGCATTGCATAATCAGGGTACACGTTCGTTTAATATTCTCTGCCTCCCTGTAAGTAGATTCTGCCTGCTGCTCTCAGGCGTATAAAATGATGCAGAGGGAAGTGTTTAAGATACCGGAAAGTGCCATAAAGAGGTCTCCGCATCACTTATGCAGGAGGCAGCTAATTAACAGGTATGCCTATAAAGGCTGTACAAAGTAGGTACAGGGAACATTTTGAACATTAAATTGGAGCACTTGCCCAAGAGAAATCCATACGGGAAATCTATTTTGCGGCAAGCGCTGACAAGACACCTGCCCTGTTACACCAGGCCCGAGTTTCATCAAACTACAAATCATACTTTATTATTACAATTCGATGTACATTGCACAGCAGAGTATTCCTACTTGTTGATTCGATGTACATTGCAAAGTCGATTAATTCACAGATCAACAAGTAGGGATACTCTGCTGCGCAATGTACATCGAATTGTCATAATAAACAACTAATGGTTGTTTTCTAAAACTCGGCCCAGTACGGCGTAAGGAAAATTGAGTAAATTTTTGAGACTTTGATGGGTTCAGGTTTCTTCACGACGTTTTCCCGGTATCCGTATCCCGGAAGGGTAGGCAGAGGCCAACGTAGGTAGCACGTCGAGCATGAGCCACGCATTTTAAAAGTACATTAATTGTCAAATTGTGTCATTTTTGCGTCACAAAACAAGTGACTCGCGGCCTTATTCTACCTATGCTCGGTTCTAGGTTTGCCTCTTGTCACTAATAAGTGCTATACAGGGCGTCTCAAAGTTATGGGACATGAAGGGAAAGTACCTTAAATATCGTAGATAGGGTATTTTGCTGAAAGAAGACTTTACGTTATTTTTAAAAGTTAGTAATTATGCATTCAAAGATTTTCTAAAAAATACTTGCTTCGTCTGGGAATCGAACCGACTTAAATAAAAAAAAAACACCCCTACTTTTATGATACCAATCGAAAGAATGGCCAAAAAATGCAGAATTACTAACTTTTAAAAATAACATAAAGTCTTCTTTCAGCAAAATACCCTATCTACGATATTTAAGGTACTTTCTCTTCATGGCCCATAATTTTGGGACGCCCTGTATATAGGTACATTTTTGATAAGCAAGGGACGGGTTTTTTGTGAATCCTATCGTAATAAAATTGCGTTAAGAGAAAAAAGAGACGTGACAAAAAAACATATAAATACTGACTCTTCCATGCAAACCACGGCCTGTCTACCTTTACATTTTTGTTGCAAAGTTGCGAAGGTACTCGTATCGGAATCACCTGACAGTATATAATGGTCGATTGTACTAACCTACTGAATAGAGTCATGGAAGCAAACTTCTCATGCAATAATACATCAGATCATAGGTCCTTTGGGACATTTCCGGAGGCGCAATACTTTTTTCTGTCCTCTATTATTTCATCCAACTGACACAGGCAGTTTTCATTATAAAATATCCTCGGTCTAACGAGCTGGCTGGCGTCTCACGCTGTGTTTGACAGTTTGTCGTCTCCACTTAAGGACTTTTGACTTAATTGGTTATTGGTTCGTCGTTAGATATCACTCGCACAAATTCACTAGTCTTAGTTATTATTACCTAGTTAATATTTGTAATTATTTCACCTGGTTGTGCAATAAAGTGTTTTCTGTCTATCTATTTATCTACCGTAGTGACTATGTCAATCATCTTAGAATGATGAGTGATCTTAAATCAGTGGACTAGTCCTACCATTAGTGTTCAAGTTTTGGCTTGTCAATCATGACCGGCAAGACACTTTAAACTCTATGGAATGTCCGAAGTGAACACTTGATATAATTTTCCGAACGCAGTCCAACTCAGATGCATTTTTTTGTGGGCTGGTTATCGAAATAGTCCCTGTCAAGTGGAAGACTGCCTTAAGTAGACATTATTAGGTAAGATCGACTCCTACATGATCCTATCTTTGAACATGACATTTGTTTTAATGAACAAGTAGATTAGGAATACAAACATAAATCTTAAAAATTTATTATAAATACAATTGTCATACTCCGTGTGGCGCCGGATTAAGAATAGCGTCACTGCATTTCCTTCCGTGGATGTTGTAGAAGGCGGCTAAGAAAATAAATTACCAGGAGACGGGCAGCAGCGTCTTCCTGAGATTCCAACTGCGTACTGCGATCGCCAACCCGCCTGCCATGCGTGGCGATTATGGCAAAACCCCTCATGGTTATGAAAACCACGAGGGAGGCCTGTGCCCTGCAGTGGGCGTCAAGTGGCCGACAATTATCATCAAGTCCCATTATATCCATTCCAATAATAACGCCGACATCTGTCCTCTTAGGTTAAGAAATCATCATCATCATCAGCCGGCAGGTGGTGCAGTTTGGCCAGGACCAGTCCGACTGGATCGACTCAAATGCTGGCGTCCCACAAAGCGGCATTCTTTCACCCTTGTTATTTTCAATATTCATACATTTAATCACTTCCAATCTTTCTTGTCACTATCATCTGCACGCGGACGACCTACAGTTTTATAAGCTTGCCAGTACAGACGACCTTTATCAGGCCGTTTCGAGTCTCAACGACGATCTGATCCGTATTCAGAGGTGGTCTGATCGTTTCGGCGTCTCCGTAAATCCCTCTAAATGCCAGGCGATTATAGTCTGGAGCTCGAGGCAGCTTGTTAAGGTGGATTCTGTTTCACTCAAGCCTCTACTTTTTAACGGTTGCCCGATACCTTTGGCTTGCGGAAATACGACCATGTGTCGGCTTTTCGGGCCAAATTGAGATGGCTCCCCGCTCGCGACCGGAGAAATGTTAGGATCCTCTGTAGTCTGTACTCTGTCCTTGATCATTGCAACACCCCCAATATTCCTAATTTAATTTCTTGTCTAGCACTCATAGCAGACCTCTCCGATCTTCTCAGAATCTTCTACTCAGTAGCCTTTCTCACCACTCTGGTTCTGTCTCAAACTCGTTTTCTGTCACTGCTGTTCGTCTCTGGAACGCCCTTCTTGAAAGCGTCCGTAAAGCCACTACTCGGAATGCTTTCAAAGCCCTCGTCCGTAAACACTTTCTCGATCAGAGTTATCCCGATCCCCCCTGATCCCCCCCACGAGGAGGATCTTAGCTGTGTACATGTACCATCTCTTCCTGTATTTTTATATACAGGGAGAGATTATATTTATATTTGTTGTTTATGGTTTGTAGTTTTATGTATATTATTTATATACATGTATGTTATGTACTATATCCGCTTCTGTTGTTTTATTTAACAGCGAATGTATGAATACATTTAGCCTCATTCACCTCCTGCGGTTGACTGGTAAAAAACGGTCGTAGCATTAACTCCGCCGCATTTCCATTGTAATATTTACTTATGTGCAATAAACGTATTAATAATAATAACAATAATAAAAATTACTTAGATGATGCGATGGCGCCATGTGGCGCCGGATTAAGAATAGCGTCACTCCATTTCCTCCCGTGGATGTCGTAGAAGGCGACTAAAGAAATAAATTACCAGGAGACGGGCAGCAGCGTCTACCTGACATTCCAACCGCATACTGCGATCGCCAACCCGCCTGCCAAGCGTGGCGATTATGGCAAAACCTCTTATGGTTATGAAAACCATGAGGGAGGCCTATGTCCTGCAGTGGGCGTCAAAGGGCTGATGATGATGATGATGACTTAGATGATGCGGTTATATTGTGAACAGCAGGGAGATACTTATTACAGGTAAAATAAATCCTAATATCAACCAAAATCCTCTCCTTGTACCTTTGTATATTTTGGCAACCAACTACGGAACCCTACAATGCGCCTAGCTGGCTTTTTACTATAATATCCTTCAACTTTCCTATTTGCTAGTTTCGTGCGGGAGATAAGAAAGTTCCATTTCGTTGGTACCGAGGCTTTCTTTGAAATATCTACAAAATTTCGTTTCGCATTTCTTAGTACTTCTTCTACTTCGGTCCATTAACTCCTAGGGGAGCATGGTACCTCAATCACAGATTTCTATTTCTGACGGTGGTTTGCGGCAGCTTCTAGTTCAGGCCAGCTAGTGCCGATTGACTTGCCCTCTTAGGCTATCTTTTCCAGGTGATCCTTGGCTCCCCCCTCTTTCGATTGCCTAAGGGCGTAAACGTTAGGACTTGTCTGGTCAAGCATATCTTGTCCCGGCGTAGTGTGGGGCCATCCAGTGCCATTTCCTATCGAGAGAGCAAAATATTTCTAAATTTCTATTGTATTTCTATATATTATTAAGTAGATACTGTGGCGAGCACATGTCAACTCTGCGCGCGCACTATAAAACTCCAACATTCCTACATCGCGCAAGCAAAATGTTTCACATGACATACCATAAATATAACGTCCGACAAACATCAGTTGGCCCGGCCGTCCCCAGGCATACGATCTGCCTGGCGGGAAATTTCCCATTACAGTGGAAGAGCACGATCACCCGCTCTTCCCTATAGTGGTGACCCTCGACAAAACAATGTCAAACCTTCCTTCGCTCTCACAGCACCCCACATACAATCAGTCTCAAAGCAAGGCCAGCATCCTCTTCCCTCTCACCTCATCAGTTCCACTACAGTCAACGCACCGACTACTGGTACTGATGGTGATCTCCCCCAACCCCTCGGCACGGCAGCCACACAGCAACAGCGCACGTTGCCAGTGGTACAGCAGCCTTCACCGGTTCCTACCACATGCGCGGTCCCCATGGTACTGTCGCCGATGAAGTGAGTTAGCCGCCGAACACCCTCAACCGCTAGTCGACTCACTGACTCAGCGCCTCCTGGCACTTGCAGGCTTTAGAGCACAGACTTCGATTCCTATCAGACCTAGCTATGCATAGCTACGGTCTTGAAGGGAAGTGATGTGGCGAGCACATGTCAACTCTGCGCGCGCACTATAAAACTCCAACATTCCTACATCGCGCAAGCAAAATGTTTCACATGACATACCATAAATATAACGTCCGACGAACATCAGTCGGACCGGCCGTCCCCAGGCATACGATCTGCCTGGCGGGAAATTTCCCATTACAGTGGAAGAGCACGATCACCCGCTCTTCCCTATAGATACCTCCTAATACCTAGTATAGTAAATATACCATATTGTTTAAGTAACTTAATCTTGTCTCTTAATCTTACTTTTACTCACTATTACAAGCAAAACGTTGGATAGTCAATTTAAAACTAAAACTAAAAAAAGTTTTTACAGTATCTAAATGTAATTACACAATGTACCTACCAATTTTAAATATTTAGAACTGTCGCTAGGGCCTGACTATTGACAAAGTCCTCAAGCGATGCTAAAAGGCAAGTTCTAAAAACAGAGAAAGGAAAAGTTCAAAAAACCGGCTAAGTGCGTGTCGGGCCACGAGCAATGTAGAGTTCCGTAGAAAGAGGGTTTTTTTTTATCTGCTTTACAGAAGTAACAACTTCATCGAAGTCATTTTCAATGGATTTTGTACGAAATTTTACTTTTATAAGTTGGTTGCCTATTATTCGTTAACTAATTAAGCCTACTTAGCCGTGATAGTTTTCCTTTTAAGTTCATTGTACGTGCTACTACCCTGAATTTTTTCACGTTTCTACAATCAACCATTTAGCCCGGAAAGGGGGGGATGCCCTACTCAGATAAAAAATTACGATTTAAAGCTTAATATTACGCCCACAATATTTTTCAACGACATTGTGTTCGGACATTTTGACGGACATCGAACCAACAACACAAATAACATCGGCTATTGATCAGTTTAATAATAACTGCCCTTTGTGCTGTTTCACTGCAGGTGGTATTTTCACTAAATGGACATTGTAATTATAGGCCATTACGGAAGGTCATAATCAAAAAGAAACCACACTTTTATTTTTGTACCGAACCTCGGAAATATGAATAAGAATCCATGTTTATTGTTATTCTTATTCTTTACTAGCTGTCCCGGACAACTTCGTACCGCCACAGAATCCGTTTATACGATTTTTGTTACCATGGCAACGAAATAAATAAATATCTTAGAGTTTGGCTTGAAAAAAGGCTACGGTAACAATAAAATATTATCCCACGGGAACGCATTACCGGGATATCGAGTATCCTATGTCTCAATTCTGATTTTTGTCTATCTGTATGCAAAGTTCCATGTAACTCCGTTCAGCCGTTAGTGCGTGATTAAGTAACAAACATCCAAACATCTTAACAAACTTTTACATTTATAATATTGGTAGGATTCTAAAAACCAACGAGTTGCCTTTTCTCCTGGTTGGTTTTTTTCATGAAACAACGTAATCCGTTTTCAACACGCAAAACATTATTTTTATTTTCTCCTCCAGGCAAAGAAAGTGTTTAGCGCATGTAAGTACGACAGAATTTTGGTTTGTACAATGTTTGTGAAACAAAGCAAAACGTTTGCCTTTACTACTAGTACTTTTCCCACGAATTGCCTTTATTTCGACTTATTTACATGCAAAAATTATGCATAGTAGGCAACGATCATATCAAATAAAACAATGAAAATATTCAAGCGGAATAAGCCGAGCTCTATGGAATCCACAGCCCTTTCGTCTGGGCTAGGCCAACTAAGCTGTCAGGATGGTTTAGGTGCTGGGCAAGCCTACTCCATCTATAAACAATGTCTCAGGCACTGCAGCGTCCGAGTGGTCCCTTCACCCATATAGTGCGAGTGAAGGTGCCACTAGACGCTGCATAAATCATCTCATTACGTAAATGCAAAAGCCAAACATGGAATTCATAGATATCACTTATATTTCTATGTATCTAACAAACACCCAAGTTCCGGTTTTAGATCTTTACGACGGGAAAAACCTTATAGATGTCTTTAATTTTCTCTCAAACATATAATACTTTTATTAATATGTGGGTTTCCCAGGACATTTGGAGAAGACTCGTTAACGAATAAAATACGAATACAAAACGGAAAAACCTACTATCTACCTCCACATCTGTATTCCACATCGCTGCCCGTGGAATCGGAGATTTTATCACACAAGTGGAATTTACTTCAGCAAATGCGATAATGAAAAGTTATTTCCCTTCCCTACATTTTTATCAGCCCTGCGAATGTACCTAGGTAATGCTGATAGAAACATTTTCGCTTCAATAAATAAAATGTTTTAAGACTCGATAAATAAGAATGGGGTGGTAGTGCGGCTCTAGAACGCCGACCTCACATTCGAATCTGGGTTTGTGACTTTGTTTTCTTAGTAAGATATGTATGTACACACGTCAACGCTTGAAATTACCTTAAATTGTTTTAATAAAGTGTGTGTGATAAGCTTACTCTTTACACTACAGGTCTCATTTATAAAAACGCGTTTTCTTAAAATACTCCTCAGAGTCAAATAGTCTGTGGTGAAGAGAATAATGTAACCACGGATTAATTAAACTTTGAGGAGTGTTTTAGATTAATCGTGTTTTAAAAATAAGGTTGCCTGCGCTGTGTATCTTCTACCAACTCCTGTACCCTCACGAATGCTGGGATTATGTAAGCAATATCACAATGAATACCTAGCTATAATGATAGTGATGACACTCTCAAACAGCGGTTACACCGAAATCGAACCCACGAGCTTTGTTTTCGCAGTCAAGCGTGTTAACCGCTAGACCAAGGTGGCATTACATGGGGCTAGTTCAGTTCTAGTAAAGTTAGACCTGAGATTTCCGCACCTAGCCTCATAGTTGGGCCATTGTACGTAGCAAGCGCTGAGGTATGTAAATACTTCAGACACTAGGGTTTCCTTCGCCGTCAGCGAGTGGTATTGCTACTATAACTTGACAATTGTACGTGACCTAGAAAACAAAGTCACTGGTACATGCCAGGATTCGAACCCACGACCTCCCGAATGAGAAGCCGGCGTCCTACCGCTCCGCTACCACAGCTCTAGATACGTCGGGCTAAAGACAACGTTGAAATCGGCTGTGTCGTTATACAATGTGCACAGAGTATCCGATTTGCACAATTCGTCGTCCTATTTGGTAGTCTCGGTGGGTTAGTCGGCTATGCATTGTACATCGAATTGTCATAGTAAACCACGAATTGTAGTTCTTTGAAACAGGCCATCATTATCATCATCATCAGCCCCTTGACGCCCACTGCAGGATATAGGCCTCCCTCATGGTTTTCATAACCATGAGGGGTTTTGCCATAATCGCCACGCTTGGCAGGCGGGTTGGCGATCGCAGTATGCGGTTGGAATGTCAGGAAGACGCTGCTGCCCGTCTCCTGGTAATTTATTTTCTTAGTCGCCTTCTACGACATCCATGGAAGGAAATGGAAGCATGCCCCTGGGTAGAAATTGGGCCCCCAATTGCACCTCTTCTTTTATAACTGTTGTCTCTGTAATTGTTTTCTGGTGTTACCTACAATAAAGAATATTCTTCTCTTACCTATTTAACAGCGGTGGTAGCCTAGTGGGTAGAACATTGGACTCGGAAGCGAGAAACGCAGGCTCGATTCCCAGTGCGGGCATGTACCTATGACTTTGTTTTTTAAGTTATATACATTTGTGAAGTTATAGTAGCAATACCAGTTGCTAAAAAACGTCGTGAGGAAACCTGAGTGTCTGAGCTGTTCACATACCTCAGCGCTTGGAATAGCCAATCCGCGGTGGGCATGCGTCGTGATTAAGCCCATACTCTCTCCCTGAGAGAAGGCCTGTGCCCTACAGTGAGACGTATATAGGCTGCTTATGCTTATGCTACCTATTTTACCTCCTCAGTCCTGATCTTGAAAATAACTTTCGGTTTTCATTTGCTATTTTTAAGGTCAAGACTGAGGGGTTAATACTTTAAGGGGAAAAGTTCCTCACCTCCACGACTGGCAAAGCTTTATATCAATGTTTTAACCTCCTCAGTCCTGACCTTGAAAATAGCAAGCTTCAGTTGCTGTTTTCAAGGTCAGGACTGAGGAGGTTAAATTTTTACTTATTAGGAATTCTATAATGCAGGGTATTTCATAGGACCAGTAGAAGGCATTAAATCGTTTTACAACTGGGTATGACATGACTGAAAATAAAACGTTGCTCATTGTGTACTTTCCATTTCATATCAAAGCGTGCAGGGGCCGCGTTTGATACCTCAAAAGCCTCGCCAATATAACATAGCCTCCATTTTCTGCACAGTGGATAGCCCCGGGGTTGGTGAGCGCAAACAGTGTTTCCTTACCAATTATAACTTAATTCTTTTTAATTGCAATTCAAATTACAGTTTGTGCTTACTTATATTAAAACATAAATCACAGATCATTAGTGTCGTGGAATATACGTTTTTAGGGACTTATACCGGGTATTTTTTAGTATATACATACTATATTTAACTTTGACTTAAATGTGGGGATTTATATAAACCCTACTACGTAAGTCTACGTAATATTCGCTGTTTACTCGCTATTTGTGAACATCTTAGGGGTTGTCCATTAACAACGTGAGGCTCGAAAGGGGGGAAGGAGGTTCGGAAAAAATACAAAATATCACTAGGGGGAGGGAGGGGAGGATCCGACTACTATCTACTATCTAGTCAGGAAAATATTGAAAGAAAAAAAAAAATTGCGTTGCTGCGTGCCCAAGGGATTCAGTGTCGATACTCACTGTCCTTCTTACTTTGATGCTACTGTGGTACCTACTTTAGAAATTAAATTATCTTATTGTGTTAGAACATGGGTTACATTTGGCAGCTGTAGTTGCTTTTATTTAGGTCACCAGGTTCTACCTTTTCTGGTGTATACACATTAGTTTACTTAAATTTAGTATACTTAATGTTTTTTTTTTTTAATATTCTTAAAACTATAATCTTACATCTATCATCACAGCTTATGTAGGAACACTCTTATGAATTGTAGTCTGAATATGCCTAAACAGAATAAAATGAATTTTCTGTGAGATGCCTAAAAATAAGGTTTTCAAAAGTACTAAGGGACAAAGAAATTACAAAACTAGGTAACTTTAGAGCCCACATTGTTACCCGAATGAACACGGTAATAAGGTCCTTTTAAATGACACATAAAAAACTAACTATCGATCTTTATACGGGTGCTACCTCTAAAGAGCGTGGCCTGTTAACGATATATTTTCCGTGCTGAACTCGAAGTCTGTAAAATAGGTGACTTAATCACCTTTAGCGACATTTAGCGACGTCTTTAGCAAGCTTTCTTATGACCTCTGAAACCTGGCGAATGTAGACAATTAAGTGACCTGCCCGTTTCATCCTTGCAATTTGGTCACCCGAAAACTCGTAACAGTACGAGCTTTAACTAAATAAACACACGACATTAGCTCCAAGGCTCAGAAATGCAGGGTGGCGCAAACTTTGTTTCGACTTTGTTAACTTTGAAGGTTTATGTAAGGCATCTCGTAACTAATTTGAACTGTTTGACTATAGTATATGTTTGTTTGAATTTCAAGCTGAATAATCTCTGCAGAGACTGTAGTCACTGAGGCGTAAGGCTGATTAAACGAGATCAACTAAAGGCCTCTCACTCATATGTGCGTTATTATCGGTCGATAATACCGGATGCGTTATTGCGATATCTGTTTTTAGTACATTATGTCATTAGGACGACTACGAAGTTACACACTGCTGCGATAATAACAACGCAATAGAAATAGGACGCTCGCGTTCCTCCGTCCCGTGACATTCCGATATGAGTTCTTAGAACATTTGTATTGGGACGCATGCGATCTCACACCCAGCTGCGAGATCGTTAGTAAGCCGAAGACGAAATTTGGTTTTACTGACGGTTACGGGTGTTCTAAAAATCTATAATATGGATATTGATTTATCATTAGACGAATAATTATTATTATTATAAATACGTTTATTGCACATAAGTAAAAAATACAATAGTATTTATCACCAACAGTAGCCGTGGAAAAATGGCGACCATCACAAAAATGGCGAATCTGCCCAAAATTAGGCAAAAACCTGCCAAAAACACGAATACGAAATAGAATTATCGGACGATAAAGACGCAGTTGTGTGCAAGGAATCGGGACGCATTATCGTAATAACGCTTCCGGTATTATCGACCGATAATAACGCGCCTATATGGGAGAGCCTTAAAGGTTGACGACGACGTGTGCAGATTTTAGTGCAAGTGATATATTTGGTCTGTGGGTTTGATGGATAATTAAGTTGCGGATATTCAATGCTTACTTTTTTTATCCTGTACTAAGTTTTTGATTGAGATAATTTGATTCTAAAATTAATAATTTTTGGAACAAATTTGTTAAGCACTACGTACAGGAAAACAAAAACGTAATTAAAATGTCCGTAATTTTATTATGCATCAAACCGTCACACCACATTTATCAAAAGTACTCATTATATTATTTTTGTTGCACTAACCCGTGCTGAGGAAAATTTTAAAAACCTATTTAGAGGCTAAAAATGCCACCCATGCCGGGACTTGAGCCCGCGACCTCTGGCTAACCGTGCCACGAGCACGTGGCCGTGCCGTGCCGTGCCGTGCAGAGGTCGCGGGTTCGAGTCCCGGCATGGGTGGAATTTATTGCCTCTAAATAGGTTTAAAAAGTAAACTCATGTTACATATTACAATCATTAAAACTGTTAAATTGTGCGATTGAGACAACATGCTTCACGTAGTAGCAGCCTTAACACGTGTTGTTTTACGTGAATTATTTATCCACATTAAAGTTAATAATGATAACCTCTAATAATGATAAATGTTCTGTTGTTGAAATAAATGGTTTTCTTCTTCTTCTTACAAATGTAAATCGCCAATATAAACTGGTTTACTTATTTTAAGGTATGGTACTGCACTTATTTTTTTAATATTTCATTCTCTTTTTTCCATAAGAATGTATTGCAAACTTCGTCTTTCCGTTACATTATGAGTAGAAACTAGAAATATGAGTTCGTATCAACTTATTAGACTTCATACTAAAAATGCACATAATATAAATAACTACCTACAACTCTCGAAATACCTGGTAAATGAGACGACAATATTTAAATGTGGCAGTATCAAATTCTAAACACAAGCGCGTCAACCCTGTCCAGCGTCTACTCGGATCGAGCGAGCGTAGTTAGTTAAATCTAGCGGACGGCCAACATTGCGTACTGGTGTTCATTATACTGTGTCTTAGATCCCGCGTACCTACACTTCGAGGACCATCTGGTAACTCGAAGAAACAAACCTAGTTAATATGGAAGCCAACTGTGGGCAGATTCTACTAGTGTAGCCATACTATTCCTAACTATCTTTCTCAATCGTACTGTTTTGGTACATTTACGCAGTAGGGGCACCAACGGACAGAGAAATTTAGGCACACAAAGAGAATAGTGAACCAATGAGCAACAATTTACCCGGCTAAGTATAGATGACAGATCTGTCACTCGATTGCCTTCACGCCGGAGCTATACAGGATTTTGGTCTATGTTTAGCTCAAAATTAATTACAACATTGTTAACAAACGTTAGATCCGGGCACTTTATGCTCCAGACATCTCCGTTGATGGGGCAATCACAGGATTAATAATGTTTCTTGATGTTCTGTTAACTGTTGGTCTAACTATTGGCTCTTAAAGGACTATTACCACGGGACCTTTCTAATTTAAACAGGGTTTTGAAGTACATATCATAGTAACAACTAATTCTAACAGTATAGATTAGATCTAACAAACTTAAGAGCCTTTGATTATTAACCTCAGTTATACATACATACATACATAAACTCACGACTCTGTATACCAGAGGGGTAGGCAGAAACCAGGGACTGCCACTTGCCACGATACTGACGGATCACTTTCGCTTCCTCAACATTCATTAGTTTACTTACTTTTTAACGTACGTACTTTTTATCTTACACTTTGCTAATAGGTACATCCGATTAGATGCAATTGCGCAGCGACCTCGCCGCAATTGCGTAGCGTTTTGGACACTCAGTAGCAATATGGATTGATCTGACGAGGAAACACTACTGCTGGCTTTGTTACTTCGAAGATGTGGAAAACGAAAGCAGATACAAGTCAACGACGAATCTGCGAGGATTCGTTATCAAGTAATTGACTGGGAGACTATGTATCCCGTGTAACAGGACGATTTTGAATTTAAGTTATAAATAACTTTGTATCCAATTGATCCTCTAAATGATGCTACGTCCGCTTACACACTTATCTTTGATATGACTCAAGTGGAACGGGTCGGTGTGTGGTGTGTCGAACGCGATTGTACAAAATGGCGTAGACCGTGATAATCGCCGCGACATCTCCGCGATTGCGCAGCATCGTTGCGGCGTGCTCGCCGAGCAGAGACTAGATCTCCCACTTGCCACGATGCTGACGGGTCTCTTTCGTTTCATAAACATTAATTAGTCGTTGCATGCACGCACGCTGGTTTCGGTTACTTTTTATCTTGCCATTTGCTAGTACATCCCCTATGTCCTCTTGGGGGATCCCTTACTGGCCTTTCCACCTACCAGTCATTTAATATTTTTCAAGGAGAACGAGGTGAAACGATACTAATTTAAGTAATTCCTTAGTGAAATTCTGAAGTCAGACGCAGGCGCTTCTAAATTACCTCAGAACTTGCTCACTTACTCGCTTTTGCTCTATATGCATTGTTTGGAATCGCTGGAATAGCGTGCCTATACCCTCTCTCTTTGAAAGAAGTTTCTCTCTCTTTCTCTGGGCCTATGCCCTAAAGGACAATGCATGTAGATGTCAAGTCAAAGAAATAAAGGCTATTTTTATTTATTTATTATTTTATGCCCTAAAGGAGAATATACGCTGAGGGTTACTTACACGTTGTGTGTGCATGATTTGGACCACAACTTAATACTCATGTCAAATTATTACTTTTATATCGTGTAATGGTTGTGATCTGTTTTGTACACCAAATTAAATAAAATAAAGTATGGAATTATTTATAAAAACACGATTAATTAAAAAACTCCTTAAATGCAGTTTATGTAGTCTTTGGTAATGGGAAATACTTAACCACAGACTATTTAACCTGAAATAATTCAGACTAATCGAGTTCTTATAAATAACACGGATAAGCCGTTTACTCATATGCTCTGTGCTTACGTTTCCACCAAAAACAAATAGACGGTGTGTGATGTGCCCACGTTGAGGAGTACCAATATTTATGCTACCCCGGCTTAACCTTGTGGCCACCCTTGTAACCCAGAACGTTGACGTTTTACGCAAACAAATGTGTAGGCTAAAGGGAAACTTAATACACAAAGTACTTTGGCTCTTAAGAAAAACAACAATAAAACAAGCAGTACGCAATATTCATGAAAGAACTTTATAATCAACTTTTTGATACGGAAAATTGTTCAACGCAATTTGGAACTAAGCGACAAAACAATAAGGTACATGGTACAAGTAAATGTACTTGGAAATAGAAGTTTCCAACTATAATAATAATAGTAACTTTCACACAGCACAATCACTAGTTCTGGTCCCAAACTAGGATGCTATGAAAAACACGCCGGCTTGTACAAATGTAGGGCGGCCCCCAGTACGAATCGAACCCACGACCTTCGGCATGGTAATCAGACGAGATACCGATAGACCAACCAGTCACTCTGTAGCTATATAGATAACTTACTATCTTCAAAATAAATGGTTTTTTAACAAGAGTTAACCATTTTAACAAGAATTAATCATAAATTCACACCATCCTTGAGTCACACTCACAGGATCTGCCCCTATATTACGCGCAACAAATCCTGAATGATTCCAATCATCTAACTGTCAAATTCCATACAAATTGATCTCGCAAACGTCAGGTTTCTGCAAGATTTGCTGAGCATAATTAGGCCCCTGGTCTCCCGACGCCTCTGTGGGAAGGAAATAAACAAATCACTTGCTTAATTAACAACCGGGCTTTGCTAAGAAATATTGTTGTTTCTTTGGATTTATTTCTTTCCTTCTGATTTCCGCAGGTAGGCGTTCGCCAGGACGCTTGCCCACTACTTCCCACTCAACTCTGCACTCTGTAGGGTTCATATTGTAATTACCGACCTGTCTAATGGTGATCGATGCCAAAGCGGCTAAAAAAAAGATAAATAACTTAAGGGGTTGATTCAAAAGCCATAGCCATCAGCGTCGGTGTGTATACAAATGAATTTACAAGTGAATTAATTGAAAATAAACAGTAAGTCGATAGTTAAAAAAATTATAAATTTATTGAAAACATAAATCAACAGGTATATTATCGATAGAATTTAACTAATAACAAAATATACATAAGCAGTCTATATACGTCTATATATGTAGGGCACAGGCCTTCTCTCAGGGAGAGAGTATGGGCTTAATCACTACGCGTGCCCACCACGGATTGGCGATTTCAAGCGCTGAGGTATGTGAATAGCTCAGATACTCAGGTTTCCTTACGATGTTTTCCTTCACAGTTAGCGAGTGGTATTGCTACTGTAACTTCACAAATGTACATAACTTAGAAAACCAAGTCATAGGTACATGCCCGCACCGGGGATCGAACCTGGGTCTCCCACTTCCGAGTCCGAGGTTCTACCCACTAGGCTACCACCGCCTAGTGGTATGGTCACAATAGTTATTTGTTATGCAAGGCTGCAAAGTTAATTTTTGGCGCGAGTACCTTGTATTGAAACCTGAGCAAGGGAAGGATTCTAGGATTGAGCCACGAGCGAAGCGAGTGGTTCAAATATAGAATCCTGAGCGTAGCGAGGGTTTCAAAGGTACGAGACGCTAAATAACTTTGCTGCCGAGCGCAACACACAACTTTTCACCTCACTAAAGCGAGGAAAATGTTAGGTGCAAGAAAAACAGTTTTAATAAATATTAAATTACTGATAATTTATATCTTCGTCGCTGCTAGCTTCGCTCATATTTTATGATTTCTTTCGATTTTATCAAAAAACAAACTAAAATAATGGAAGTAAAGTGAATTCAATAAAGAGAAGAAAATTTTAAAGTTTTTTTTTAAAGCAAATTTTCTTGCCGGCCAGTGCGATTCTTTAAATGAGGCTGGCGCATGACATGAAATAAGTATTTGCATTTCAATCATCAATGGACTGGCTGCAGAGAATATAAACTATTACGAAACCAATGAAGTTCTATATATATGTAATTTATTGTACGAAACCTTTATTGAATAAAAATATTCGAATTTTAAAAACACTTTCCACGCTAGCGGATAAAGTGCGATTTTCCACGCAGATTTCGAATGATAAATAGAGCTTTTACGAGCTAGTGAGGTGAAAAATATATTATTTCTAAAATTGTTATCTTAACTTTGACATTTTTTTATCGAGGAATTTTCTTTAGTGATGTGTTTCGGAAACAAAGATATATAGATAGAGCATACCTTATACATCACACTTTTTACCCCACGGTATACTAACCAGATTTTGCTAAAAACTTGTTTAAATAAGGATCAGTTTGCTGTTATCAGCGCAGCGCCTTAATACTCGTGATATGGCGTTAATAATTTCCTGACATTCACTCAGCTTGGGTGATTGGAGTGCTTGCTAATAAACTGAATCAATTCCATTACGTTGAAAGCCTGAATTATCATAAAGGCTTAACAATAAAGCCAATATAACAAAGTACTTATTGTTTGTCGAGTTGCCTGAAACCTGAATACGAACCCTGGATAACATCGGGTTTGGCTATGACAGCTGCATCTGCGGGTGCCGATGCTAAAGAGGCAGCTAAACTTAAAATCAGAAAATATAGCCAGATTATGCTGAATCATTTGTTTGTCCCGCTCGCTATGGGAACGATGTGAGTGTGAGATAATGAGGGAAGGTTTTCATTAGGGAAATCGGTCGACACCTGAGGAGTCGTGGGATGAGCATCGTTCCGGGGCTTACCTGATACAAAAGATTTCCCTAGCTGTGCAGCGGAGGAACGCGCTTACCTGATACAAAAGATTTCCCTAGCTGTGCAGCGGAGGAACGCTGCTAGAGTCATGGGATTTTTTGGATCGAGTGTGTCCCGGGGCGGTATTTTTTATTAATTTATTATTTTAGTTTTATATTCTGTTTTCGTAAGTTGTTTTTTTGTGTTTGTTGTGCCCCTTTATATCTCGAAGGTTTTTGTGAACGTTCTGATTTCGTGATGCCTTTTTCTTTGTTCTAAATAAATAATAATACCGCCCTGGAATATTTTCGTTTCTATTCCTATATACGAGATAAGCCTAGGGACAATACATTTTTGACATATGCTGTGAAAGTGAAAGTGAAATTGTCTTTATTGCCAAAAAAGAAAAACGAAAGCATAGAAAAACTGTCATATGTAGTCATTGATCTCCGATCTTTGGGAATGGGAATCTTTAGGTATTCCACTAGTTAGCAGGTAAATTGTGGACCGATGCTAACGGGTGGATTAATTAAAGTAAATAAAGTAAAGTAAAAAAAAGTAATTTATTGAACATTTAAAATACATGTCCGAAGGTTTAAGGAACTATGCATAACTGAAAACTTCAAAAAATTATCAAGTGTCCTTCCACATATTGCGAAATTAAAATTGAAATTCTCCGACCAAAACTTGAGGTATTTTTTAAAGGAGGGTAAAGAAAGTAAACTAAAATTATCTTCGCATTATAGGTAGGTAAACGATAACCTCTGTGCTTTTGCAATCCTGGCTTTGAAAAAGCAAATAAGAGTTGGACATCTTTTTACGTAATAAATTTTATTACATAAAGACCAGCGCGACACTTCAGTTAATCCATTCGTTAGTTGTTGACTAATGTCCATTAATAGCCTTCTTTTATACAGCTACTTTAGGAATTAGTAGATACATACCGCACACACAGTTATATTGTGTAGGTTTCACTTTTATAGGTATTGTACAGGTTTCACTTCAAGCCATAAATTCTTCGAAAACGTTCAGCAGAAGCACAAAACCCATTGCATCCCATTCTATTGCTACAAATGTGAGAACTTTAGGTTCATATATATTTTGACTTCACCAAATGGCGCTTGAAACGGTAAAAAGATTCGGATAAAATTCGGCTTATACGAAAACAGATACTTTTTATGACTGCCTCATTGGTCTAGCGGTTAACACGCTTGACTATCAAAACACAGGTGGTGGGTTCGATTCTCACTTGAGGCCGCCGTACTTGACTTTACGAGTGGCCTCAGTCTGGGTGTATTTCCATGATTGTGATGTTCTTGGCTGGTTACTATAGCACAGGGTATCCTATAGAGGGATTGTACCTATTGTGTGGAAGCTACTTTTAAATTCCATGAAATAGTAAGAGAAATAAGGAAGTAGTTCAACTATCTCTCTCTTATCGAACTAAAAGTTTCGTAAGCACTACACATCGTCCTATTAGACAGAATGAAGAGCGCTGTCGACGGAAAGCTGAGAGACGAACCGAGTGGATTCAGGGAGGGGCGATCTTGCACTGACCAGATTAACGTTCTGCGAATGATCCTGGAGCAGTGCAATGAAATGCAGAATGAACTTTATACTCTGTTCGTAGACTTTGAAAAAGCTTTTGACAGGGTTACATGGAAAAGTATTTGGCGGATCTTGAAGCGACGGGGTATACCAGGCAAGATCATCGATTTAATTAAATCTCTTTACTATGGTTCCTCGTGCCGCGTATTACATGGAGGCCAGCTTACAGAACCGATCCCAGTCACTGCCGGCGTGAAACAGGGCTGTCTACTATCTCCGCTACTATTCTTAATAGTCTTGGACGACGTGATGCGCAGGGTAACAAGTGCAGGAGAAAGGGGACTCCCGTGGATGAATGATAAAATTCTGGAGGACATCGACTTCGCGGATGACCTCTGCTTGCTTGCGGTATCACGTGACCAACTGCAGTCTAAGACGAATAACCTCGCCGATGTCGCTGCGAAAGAAGGACTACGCATTAACTGCGCTAAGACGAAAGACATGCGACTAAACACTCACAACGTCACGCCCATTGTCGTAAACGGTGAGAATGTCGAACAAGTCGAGAAGTTCACCTACCTCGGAAGTGTTGTGGACCGTCTAGGAGGTGCAGAAGCTGACGTGGAGGCGCGCATCAACAAAGCGCGTGCAGCATAGCGCAACTGAAGCCCGTGTGGACTTCCTCAGTCATTACTCGGCGGACCAAAACCAGCATGTTCAACTCCAATGTCAAGTCAGTTCTTCTGTACGGATGTGAAACGTGGCTGGTCAAAAACGACGTAACTAATAGACTGCAAGTTTTTTTAAACAAATGTCTACGGCGCATACTCGGTATACATTGGCCACGAACCATATCTAATGCAAGATTATGGAAACTGACAGACCAAAAGCCCATCAATAAGGAAATCCTGCAAAGAAAATGGCGATGGATTGGACATACCTTGAGAAGACCCCACAACCAGCTGGCCAAACAGAGTCTAACGTGGCAAACTTCTGGCAAGAGACGGCCGGGCCGCCCTCGTACTACCTGGAGGCGTTCCGTTGAGAAAGAGGCTGCTTCAACGGGACTCAATTGGAACGAGTTAGAAGTTGCCGCACAAGACCGCGAGAAATGGAGATCCCTTCTACGAGCCCTATGTGCCTGATAAGGGATAAGAGGAAATCATCATCATCATCACACATCATTAACTTAATCCCGGATCTAGGTACTTGCTTGAATTTTCTCTCTCTTCATCACTCAAAGACCAGATTAAGAGTGAGGTTCCAAAACTTGAGTCGCGGGGGCAAAAAGCGCCTCTGTCTAAATGATGGACGTTTTAGGAAGACAAACGGACGATCGTTTAGACTCCGATAAAGAAGCAGAAACGTTTGAACTTAGACACGTCCATAATAAATTAGAATACGACCCTTCGGCAGAGTTCGCGAGTCTTTAGGGAATGCGACACATTTCCTCTTGCTGAAAAATGAGCAAGAAAAATGGGCATTTCTTAATGGACTTCAATAAAAGAATGGGGTTCTCAATTTGTCCGTCCGCTGTTTTTTTGTATGTAGGTATGTTCAGCGACATTCATTACCACATTTGTCCAATTACAAAATCTAGTCGAGTATGCAATATTTTATGTGATTATATTCTTTTTGTTGCACTAACCCGTGCTGAGGGCAATTTAAAACCCCATTCAGAGGCTAAAAATTCCACCCATGCCGGGACATGAACCAGAGGTCGCGGGTTCAAGTCCCGGCATGGGTGGAATTTTTAGCCCCTAAATAGGTTTTTAATATTTTATGTTTTATTGGTGCGAATGTATTCAATCAGAGTTGGGCACAAGCCGCACAAGTGGGACAGTTGTGCGCATGTTATGTTTATTAGACAGGGGGTACCGCGAGGTTGGTTCCGTATAAATTTGGTGAAGATATCTTTATGAGATCCTTGGGAAAATCATCCAACTCTTCTTTTAGCGCGTGTGTGATGGACCAAGTTCCGTACAGGTGCTCATGATCGGTAATATCGCTTTAAATTATGGGTTTCGCTTAGAGGCTAAGAGAAATGCAGCGGCCACCAAAAGAGGCATTGATGGACAAACGTGGAAATGTGGGCCGAGGCGAAGCGAGGCGAGGCTCAAATTTCCAAGCATGTTTGAGAAAAATGTTTAAGCTTTGTTTTAGGTTAACTTAGTAACGAAAGTCTCAAAAATTGCCTGGTTGTATTTGATTTATGAAAGTGAAAGTGAACTACATTTATTGCCTAAAACAAACATATTTGTTTTATGGTAGGTAATAGTTATTTCGATATTGCGATCGCCAACCCGCCTGCCAAGCGTGGCGATTATGGCAAAACCCTTTGTGGTTAGGAAAACCATGAGGGAGGCCTATCCTGCAGTGGGCGTCAAATGGCTGATGATGAATAGGTATTTGGGTAATTTCTTTATTTTGAGATTCTTGCTTCGGCTAAGGTTATAATTTTTAATATAAAGGGATGGAGAGTTCCCAACGTGCTTTTCTAAGTTCGTTTATTATAATAAAAAAAAATGGGATTCATTTCTTCGTCGAGAATTTCCGCTTTAATTTCTAAGTTAATTACGACACTTCAAGCAAACCTGTCAGACTCTCATGTTATGTAGTTACGTAACTCGTGGGTCTGAAAGGTTGGACTACAAGAGGAGTTCTTCTTAAGGGAAAATACGTGTCCGCTGTATTTAATAGGTCACAAGATGTGTTAGCTCTCAAGGCGAGACAAATCGGGGTCGAGGGAAGTTCGTTAGCGTGATAGCTTGGACCAATAGGAGAGCGTTCGGATGTCCACTCTAGCACGTTTGTCAGTGTAAGGACCACTTACGATCAGCGCCCCCGACATTGACACGTTTGTGTGTGGACATTGAGAGATGATGCCATCAGTGATCTTAGATCGAGATTAAACATACGTTTAGCGCTACATTTAACAGGTTTAATCGCGATTACAGTTCTTGGGTTTATTGCCGACTGTTCAGTAATTGAGAAAAGCTTATTTGAAATGGTTCGGCAAAATTTTTTTAACGAATTATACGCAGACTTTACATGGATCTCAGCATCTCATACAGCGATATTCTATTTAGTTTTCGATCAATTTCGCGTTAAATATTATCGAGAGGTTGCTATTGCAGAACAAGAGTGATACCGTGTTCAATGTTATAAAATACTGTTATAAGCGTTTTAGTCCCAGTTTCTCTTACACTAACAAAGTGTTTTTCCACTGTCGAAGGTATAAATCTGACAATCTATTAACTTACGGTTCACAGCAGATTATTAGATCATTAGTATACGAGACACATTAATTTAGAAAAAGTAATTTGTTGAGCATCATCAATAAAGGCGATACTTATTTTGGTTACCTACGCAGGCAATGAAGGTTCTAATTACTATGTACTTATGTCTGTATTTTACGTTGTAGGAACGCAGGATCTTCTCCTTTTTCTAAATACATCATGTACATAATACGCGTACAGTTGACAGCCCATCAAGCTTTACCCTCGTGCATTCTAGGTTCTTATTTACATTATTTAACCTTATAATAGCCTAATAACCACTTGGTTTTGATTTTGTTGGTTCTTCTTGTATTTATCTTGATTTGTCTCTATTATTTTGCACTAATTTGCATTGTACTGTACACATATTTAAGGGAAGTCACTTGCTCCTGACGCACAGGTAATCCTAGTTTGGGAGCAAGGGTTTCAAATTGCACAGTGGCAAATTGTATTTCTCAATAAAGATATTTGTATTTGTATTTGTATTTGTATTTCTATTACAGGCGACTTCGCAAAATGTTATGGTTCATGTGCTGTCAACTGTGCAGTAACAATTGATCTACTTTTCATTCAAAGCAAACAATACGTAAGAATCTATATTTTTACTGTATAAAATTATACTGTGAAAGCACGTGGACCTTTACATACGCGCAATTTACTCCTCTACGGTACGGGAGGTTGAAAAAAACTCGCTAAGTTCGAGTCGGACTCGCGCACGAAGGGCTCCGTGCCCTTATATACAACATTAGACACAAAGATCGAGAAAAAACGGCAAAAATCACGTTTGTTTTATTTAAATATTTATTTTTGAAGCGAATATAGAACTAAACATTCTGTGAATATTTCGAGAGTCTACCTGTGACCGTTATTAACATCGAGCAAAAAACGGCAAAAAATTACGTTTATTGTATGGGAGTTCCCCTTAAATATTTATTTTATTCTGTTTTTAGTATTTGTTGCTATAGCGGCAACAGAAATAGATCATCTGTGAAAATAGCTATCATGGTTCATGAGATACAGCCTGGTGATAGATAGACAGACAAACAGACGAACAGACAAACAGACAGACAGACGGACAGTGAAGTCTTAGTAATAGGGTTCCGTTTGATGTGTTGTCGACTGTACTTAGTTTACTTGGTCAAGTTACGGCCGGCCTTCAGTCAACAACATCCGTGCACTCTACTCAGCTGTGTTACAGGCTACTTTGGAACAGAAATGTTAAGGGTGATCAGCCGTCGACGATACATGCTTTTTAAAGACTCGATTTCCAATATCGTATCAGGTTTGCACGTACGAGTATGTTCTTTAAACACTGAGATTTCAAACAATTTGAGGGGTTTTTGCCTTAATTATTCGCTAGCGGCAGAGAAACACTGAAAGGCTTTTAAAACAATTTGTGCTATATGTTGGACGCATTTAACAAAGTTTAAATACACACTGACATCACAACAGTTAAAGCAGAAAGACATATTCGGATTCCTTCGTTTTACTTACCTTTGGAAATTTGGCCATTTCCTTGTAAAAAAAACATAGGGGTAGGTAGAGTGGTTTGATACTTTTGGTTTATTTGATGTTGTAATTAAAAAACAACGAACGAGTGCGAGTTGTACATCGAATTGTCATAGTGAAACATGACACACATACATTCATAAACTCCGGTTTGTATCCCTGAGGGGTAGGCAGAGACCAGGGACTGCCACTTGCCACGATCCTGACAGATCACTTTCGCTTCCTCAACATTATT
This sequence comes from Yponomeuta evonymella, assembly GCA_963969515.1. Classification (NCBI taxonomy): domain Eukaryota; kingdom Metazoa; phylum Arthropoda; class Insecta; order Lepidoptera; family Yponomeutidae; genus Yponomeuta; species Yponomeuta evonymella. The sequence goes on from OZ018349.1 coordinate 13,195,206, forward strand.
AGTCGTTGCGTGCACGCACTCCGGTTTTGGGTACTTTTTATCTTGCCCGTTGCTTACATCCCCTATTTAGTCGAATTATGTTCACCTGGCACGTCCCTTACCGGCCCTTCCACCAACATTCGCTCGATATATTTCTTTCGTCAATCTTTCTTTCTTCATTCTCTCCACATGTCCAAACCAACGCACCATTCCTTTCTCAACTCTAGTCACTACATCCTATTTCAGTCCACAACGTTCTCTAATCAAACTATTGCGTATCCTGTAATTCAAAGTACTTAATACCAGATATACGCCTCGAGGACCTCATTTATACTGCATTAATCCCACTTTCTAAAACACGAATTGTAGTTAAATGGGGCCCTGCTGTGTTTCGGCAGCGAATGTAAGGATTGAATTGAAGAAAAACCTTTGGTTTGTTCTTGTTTTATATTTCAGTCCGACATTATGCCGAATTTCGTTACAAAAGCTCTTGTTTTCAATTCATTAACGACCCGACGGTTGGTTGCTGTAATCGGATATTAATTTCTATATGGCAACTTTATATACTGTAGGTGAAATTTCCCGGTAGTTTATTTTTATTTATCGGGAAAACATTATGTCGCCGCGAGGGTGGAAAGTCAATTCTCTGAAGAAGTTCCCGAGATAAAATTCTATCGCTTTAGGTAAATGGCAAGTTAGCAGCTTCTTCTAGTGCTTTTTCGATATTTAACGTGAGGACTATATTTGATCAGAATAATTATTTAGGTAGAACGGTGTTGTTATTTTTAAAACACGGCTTCGACTGTTAACTGTTAACCCGTCTGTCTGTCTGTCCGCGGCTTAGCACTAGAGACCTAAATTAGGGAGAGAGCACACCTAAATTAGGGAAGCCATGGAGTGTAGGTAAACTATTTTTCGATTTAAGGATCTGTTTGCGGAATGTTAAGCTTTATAGTGCAAATTTTTGTTACAGTACGGCGTCCGGCTAAACGGTTGACTGTAGAAACGTGAAAATATTCATATATAAAAATGACAGGCGAACAACTTATAAAAGGAAAATTTCGTACAAACTTTTATTACTTTGGTCAAGTTGTTAGAACTGTAAGGCAGGTAAAAAGAACCCTGCTTCTACGGAACCCCACGCTGCGCGTAGCCCGACACGCACTTGGCCGCTTTTTGTTTTCAATTTAATGTTATTGATCGTACCTTGTAAAAATAAAAACGCGCAGTCATGTAATGTAATTCAATGGTTGAAATAGACATTGACAAATAGACTCATGAAAAGATAGGAAAGTGACAGAAATAAAGTCTAACCAAAATCATAGCCCCAAAACCGATCAAACAAAAAAAAAATATGTATATACTAAACTAGTAGAGTAATTGAAAATCAACAATGTTTTAATTATATACATAATAACTTCTACCCTTTTTTAGGGTTCCGTACCTGAAGGGTGCCAAACGGGACCCTATTATTAAGACTTCAATGTCCGTCCGTCCGTCCGTCCGTCCGTCCGTCCGTCCATCAGTCCATCTGTCTGTGTCTGTCTGTCACCAGGCCGTATCTCATGAACCGTGATAGCTAGGAAGTTGAAATTTCACAGATGATCTATTTGTCTTGCCACTATAACAACAAATACTAAAAACAGAATAAAATAAATATTGAATCCCCCATATAACAAACATTGTCTAAGGGATCGTCCACAAATTACGTAATTCAAACTGGAGGGAGGGCGGGAGTCCGGCCAAGCGTTACGGTTACAATGCGTTCCAAATACGTTTTCAGAAATATTCTTAAGAATAGGATGTATTGTTGTCAAAGATTTTTGTGAAAACTAGCTGTTGACAGTGCTGTTATTAACAGTAGCCTTAAGGCTGGTTTACATTTGCTATAAAGTCCGTGCTGTTTAGCACTGTTTTTTTAGAATGCTAAACTAAAGGAGTGCTAACTAAAGACGCACATATACATGCTATGCTAGTTTCATCACAAGTTATCTCAAAAAGCGAAGAAAGCACTCGCATCGCAAGTGAAAAATATTAAATCTCCAATTAGTTTGTAAACGGTTGAAATTTTATCACAGTTATTGGCTGTGATAACATTTTTTATATGTTTCACTGCATGAATTCCACGAGAATTCCACAAAGACGCATGTTTTTCTTCTTCTGTTAACAATTTAAATGTCAAATCCCGTGTCTACTTCACTTGCGACGCCATTTTTATTAGATACGTTTTTAAAAGCACAGATAACGATAAAAAATCTGACTGAGTCAGATGTGCTTAAAAGCATAGCACATTCATATTTGCTAAATGCGTGCTTCAGTACCTATGCTTTGAAATAGCAGGTCGTTTGCCGACCTTTTCCCGAACTTCAAAGACAATTTTTTTCATGATTTAATTACAAATGTGTAGCTTACAGATTTTTCCGCGTACTTGTAGTATAAGGCTACATTACTTGCCAAATTTCATACTTCTAGGTCAACGGAAAGCACCCTATACATTTTGATTCCCTTGAAAGTCGAAATATATGTTTTTTTTCGGCATAAATGGCCGTATCTTTTTTTTACGCTAACTTAGAAGTTTAATTTTTTACAACTTCATGCGACTTTTAACTTGAGTAAGTATATGGTTTTAATTTCAACTCGATACCCTCCACATGTTCTTGAGATAAAGAGTCTTGACAGACAGATGGACGGACGGACGGAAAACAAAGTGATCCTACAACGGTTCCGTTTTTCCTCTTGAGGTAACCTAAAAATAAAAATGTATTTTGTATAACAAAACTAGGTTTAGATAGAGTGTTATCTATCTGAAGCTATTTATGGTATAAAAAAATATTGCAAACCACTCACTATTTTACAGAGATTAGGTGCTTAGTATCTAGTAGTAATAATATCCTAAGCAAGTAATATTTGCATGAAAAGTAATAATAACTAAAAAATCTTATGCTTCGAGCCTCTTGTGAGCAGCTTCGGCCAACTAAATTGTTCTTTCACTTTTTTACTCATATCGTGTTAGAAGGTGATAGAAAACGTTTTTTAATGCCTCAATACGTTGCATCGCGCGAGATTGATAGTTTCAAACCAAGCAATGGAAACCACGGATATTTACAAACTTTTGAAACAATTACTTTAAAGTTATTTAAAGTCATTAATATTTTGCGGTGACTTAATCGTTAGTTTTTCTTAATTACGAGTTTTAATATTTTGTGACTATCAGTGGAAGCCTGTTAATGACTTTCTATTTTCATATTTTTAAATAGTATTAAGTTATATAATGTCAATGGCTTTCCTGAAACTAAATAAATAATTAATTAATATAATTATTTATCATAATAAAAACAAGATTGATTCCTTTAAAATATTGGAAAAACTTTTCAAATTCACACTGTGGCATTTAGTTACTACAGGGAAGTTAATTAAACATGCAGGACTTACCTAACTGTAATATACCGACGACTTACGTAACATTAGGCCCGTGATAGGGCCTCAGTCCTTCGGCGAGTTTGTGACCCCATTTTGAGGCTATCACGCCACTCGAACCTGTCAAATTCATGTTTTCAGGAACCACTAGCGCAGCTTTTGATAAAAAAATTTACGGCAATATTGAGAGGTGGCTGAAAAAATTGGGCATATTTTTTGGTTATACGGACGATATAAAATATTACATGACTCTGAACCTCGATATAATAGACTGAGTACTTAATTGAGTTTGTTCGATTTCAATATTATAGGGTTCGTTGAAGTGTGTTCGTAACTTTAGAGATGTTTAGGTACACATAGTATTACTATCAGAAATATTTTCAATAGCTCGCATTGAAACATGGTAAAATCACTGTTCATTAAAGTTTGTTGAAGAATGTGTTTCTATAACTTTGAAGATACACGTGTTCCAAAGCCGTAACCTATGGTCCAAAAAACTGGAATAAAAATAATCAGCAACCAGACTGCTGAGCATTAAATATGAAGCAGGCGGGACCAACCTGCGTACCTCGTTATCGTTACATTGTTGGATTTGGGCCCTGCTGCTTAGTGGTTAATGCTCAGCAGTCGGGTTGTTGGTTATTTTAAATCCAGTTTTTTTTATTTTTGTCTTTTCAGTGAGGTTTTTATTTTTTTTGTTGGATTTATGCTGGTTTCATGCTTGCTTGTGACGCAAACCAGACGAATCGACTGAGGTCTTAATTATCAAAATCTGGCCATTCGTTAATAAGTTATGAGGGAGCATAGAATCGGACATACTTACACACATAAATCAAAACACATTACCCTCCCTTTGGGCTCCAACGCAGTCTTGTAATTGTAGATTTTACAACAAGTGCACAAAACGAATCATTTTTATCCGAGATGTCGAGGATAAAATGGTTTTGTGGACGAGTTATAAACTCTGCTTTTTACTTCGATTGCGAGGAAATAAAACATTAGTATAATTTTGCAAATTGAAGAAATTAATAAACGCACGAAAAAAACAAGAGCTGTTTCCCACTGCTTTATATTTTTTTTTAATCTTATGACGTTAATATTAGGCTTGGGCTGCAGACCTATACAGCCTACTATTAAATTAATTTTGTAATAATAATTTTCTTAAATTAATTAAATAACTTACCGTACTTGAATTTACATTTTAATGCCTTTTATGTCTTAAAAAACATGGAAAATAAATTAAAGTAAATATTATAAAATAACAAATTATATCTATGAACTTCTTATTGTGTTTGGCTGGACGGCTTATTTTCTTTGCCTTAATACAGTATGAGTAGATACGTTAATGCACTTATGCACAAAATTCGATTTTGTAAATAAAGTATATTCTATCTATCTTTCTATCTATAATAATAAAATAACATAATATAATAATAAATCGCGACTCAGCAATAAATAATTGATGAACAGTTCCGTGTGGTGCCGGATTAAGAATCATCCATTTCCTTCCGTGGATGTTGTAGAAGGCGACTAAGGAAATCAATTACCAGGAGACGGGCAGCAGCGTCTTTCTGAGATTCCTACCGCATATTGCAATCGCCAACCCGCCTGCCAAGCGTGGCGATTATGGCAAAATCCCTCATGGTTATGAAAACCACGAAGGACGCCTATGTCCTGCAGTGAGCGTCAAATGGCTGATGATGGTGATGATGGTGATGATGAAAAGTCTGAGACGCTAACAACCAACCTTCTCTTCTTCACAGAGCGACATGCCCGTCCTCCCTATTCCACACGTGGGAGACCGTGCTTCAGGAGGTAGAAGCCGATGTTGTGGGCTACAACAATGCAGCCCAGTCGCTGGAGCGAGCGGTGGCCACTCCTCTCATAGACCGGACCTTCCACCTGAAAGTGCAGGCGCGCAAGCTCTTCGCGCATAGGGAAGGCTGCGAGCTAATCCTGGGGAAAGCGGATGACCAGCTTCTCAAGGTAATTGCCAATGGACGAGATAGGTTGGGTCCTCACGACGGGCCCGAAACACCGAACAGGCACTACCTTACTAAATTTAGAGAAACGAAACCACTTTTGTAATTAGCTCTTTGTATGCAGTTCAAGCAGCAGTGGCAGGAAGACGCTGGATGCATTTTTTTTTTTTTTTTTTCATTGTAAAAACAGAATGTTTACTTAATGAACGTCAAAGTTGTTAGTTTCACAATTAATGGATTATGTGGAGAAGAAGCTAACAAAGAAACTCCACATTTATTCTTTTCAAAACACGTTTTAACTTAATTAACAGAGTTTTCAACTTAATATATTAGTCATGAATGTGTTGAACACTAGTCACAATCGTCCTTTAAATAATATTAATCAAAAAAAATAATAATATTAATGTTTAATGCCAAACATCTTTGTCTTCTAAATAATCCTTGATGTTATAGTAAGCCTTTTTGCACAGAATGTGCTTAACACATTTAACATAACCGCTTCCAACCGGTCTTTTTGGAAATCCGTGGAGGAGGCCTGTGTCCAGCAGTGGACTTCTTGTGGCTAAATGATGATGCAGCTCAAACAACACAGCTGACACTTGGTCGTAAACAGTCTTATTTACAAAAAGTAGTTTCCACTAAAACACTCTTAAGGAGGAGTTAAGGCAGGTTCATAACGAGACTTAACTAACTCATGATTTGTAAAGTGTTAACTCATGATTTGTAAAATCTTCACGTTATTCATACAATAACCCCTCTATAACATTAAGTAAGTTTAACTGTCTGATAAGTTTATATTACGGCACTAATTAGACTGTGCTGCTGTAATAGCATAAATTAAGCGTAAGACTGAGCGATTTAAATTACACAGTATTTTCTAAGGTTAACACGAGCATTAGACATAGTAAAAACTGAATTTGCATGGGTATTATTAGTCGTTTTTTTTTCATTTTACAATTTTCCGACGTTTCGGTACTTTTGAAAGTTCCAAAATTTTATTTTTGAAAAAAATAACGAGTAAATATCCGTGCAAAATCAGTTTTCATTTAAATTACGTTCGATACCTTGTGTGATATTCAAAGAGGAAGTAGTTACCTCCACCTAGCGTTGTAAACTTGTGCTTATCAAAATCTCTTTTGAAAAGCAGAAGTTTAAAATTCTCAATTGTTTTAGCTTTCATAGAATTAGTAAACAAACTAGTCGCGATCAACTCGTATAAAAAACCAAAACCGGCCAAGTACGTGTCGGACCACGCTTAGTGTAGGGTTCCGTAGTTACGGACTTAGAAGGAGGGGTTTTTTGATTGATATTATGAACTTATTAATTGAGTTTACGGTTTACCTAACATTTATTTTATTATTTCAACTGTAAGAAACGGTTTTAATGTTTTCCGTATGTGTATATATGTTTGTATTTTTACTGGGCATTCGGCAAGCTTTCTATCAGCTTCGATTTTTAATATTAAGGGGCTACCCGAAACTAACTTTATGATAGGTTTTTGTAAAAAGTGAACATAGGTCTCAATCATTTTTACAGCTAATTTTAAAATCAACGATCTTGAACCAGGGGCCGAAAACGTAGAACCAAAGTATATAACCGAAAACAAAAGTATATAATAATTTTATTTGTCTTCAAAACAATAATATCGTATTTTAAATACTATTTCCTCATAGTCATTATAACGATGGACTATTAATTACTAATTAGTTTATTGTACGTGTTTGGTAGGTATATCTATTTATCTATATATTTTACTTATTGACTATGCATAAATTATGACCCCCCCCCCATCTCCTGACTTTTTTAGTATTTATATCTGTATCGTGCATTGCCCAAGCCACACTATCCACAAACCAAAGTTTGACTGAAGGAAATTCTATTTAGCGTCAAGTACGCCTTTGTTTGAAAATTGTTTTCTATGCAATAAAGAATATTAACAATAATATAATGTTACACCGTTTTTACCAATAGCGGCCGTGTTTTAGTGGAAATATATAGAAATCCTATAGACCCATTTTGTTCTAGTCTGTACGTACTTTACTTATACTTAGACTATATTGCACTGTTCCGGGTACTATCCCACTGCTCGAACTACGCTCAAAACTCTGTGCTCTCTCGTCTGCCCCGCACGTATAACAAACCTTTCTGTAGTGTAGACCCCTATAACTACTCTTGAGACAATTTCAAGGCTGAGGTATCAAAACTATTGGACTCAATGTAGACCCACCTCCCACCCTCTTTTCACATCTCCTATCCCTACTTCTACTTTTTCTCCCTTACGAACCCCCACACTCACTCCCTCTACTCAGTGGCTGAAACCCGATCACAAGAGTCCGGCCGTAGGGCTGAGCAGAGCACTGACATTCATATATTCACTTTCGTTCACCAATATAAAATAAGACGTACACGTACACACACACACACGCGCACGCGCACGCACGCACGCACATACGCACACCAGGGCCTAGATTCTGTTAATGCATTGTAGTAACATGACAACTGCATGAACATGGCGGTTTTCATTTCATGGCTGCTTTAAGTCTACGCGGGCACACCCATCAAACCTTCTAGTCGTCAATAGTACGAAAAGACACGTCACGTGACCCGACAGTGTACATGTCATTATACTACAATGCACTAGCAGAATCGAGGCCCTGGACGCAATCATGCACGCAATCATGCACGCACGCACGCACGCACGCACGCACGCACGCACGCACTATTTGCCTATTTACTAATTTGCCTTATTGTAGCAAATTGTATTTGATGTGTATTTTTAAGTACTTATTCAATGTATCGTCGTTGATTTCTCGAAATAAAAAACAAAAACACAAAATTTATTAAATAAAAAAGCGTACATGGCGAGCTAATTCCAGCAGAAACCTCTTCCACCCAACCCTGGACGTTATGATATGAACCTTATGAACGAGAGGAGGAAGTGTACTATGATAATTACCTACCTAGGGTCAGGATGGTATAGGTGCTGGGCAAGCCTTTACTCTATTTAAAAAAACAATGTCCCAAGCACTGCAGCATCCGAGTGGTCCCTTCACCCATCTAATATGAGTGAAGGTGCCACTGGACGCTGCATAAATCATCTCATTATGTAGACGCAAAGGTCAAAGTTTAGTTTTATTATTTGTAAAACAAACATAATTATTGAAATTTATAATGTTCACATTTTGCAACAACTTAATATTTAACATAAATATCAAAGAGGATAATATGTTTTTTTTCCATTTGTGGCGCAAGTTAGCACCAAGCCGACCCTTAATTGAATTTCTTTCCTCTGCTTTGTATCACAAACAACGCTGCTCCGATAAAAGTGAAGTGCAGTAAAAAGCAGTGCCTAGTTGGCTCAATTTCCCCTCGTTTGCCAACCCATTCAGCGGACTTAATAGGAATTTACTTATACTGCTACATAGAACTATCAGTTGCATAGAATATCTTTAATATTATAGAAAATCAGTGCTGTGGGCAAAACCGCAGCGTATGCTGAGCGTGAGGCCATTTTACCGCTGCATAGACATACCCTGGGTCCCTTATTGTTTTGGGATTATTTTGTTATGTTCAATTGTTTGTCTGTTTTTAATCATTGTTATATGTATGTCTTTGTAGTGTTAAATAAATTTTTCTTTCTTCTATATCTTTTTTAAGATTTCGTGGTTGTACACTGTCATAAATTATAGATGAAAAGCCGGCCAAGTGCGTGTCAGGCCACGCGCAGTGTAGAGTTCCTGCAAAAAATGGGTTTTTTACCTCCTTTACAGAACTAAAAACTTCATCAAAGTATTTTTCAATTGATATTGTATAAAGTTTTTTAAGTGTTTTAAGTTGGTCGCCTATTATTCGTTAACTTGTAAAGCCTACTTAGCCGTGATAGTTTTCACTTTAAGTTCATTATATTATATGCTACTGCCCCGAAATTTTTCACGTTTCTTCAATTAACTGTTTAGCCGGTTAAGAGGGGGACGCCATACACTAACAAAAATTTGCGCTTTAAAGCGCAATTTGCACAAATATTTCGCAAACGGATCCTTAAATCAAAAAATGGTTTTCGTACCATCACAATATCTTTAAACGACCATTCAACGATACCCCACACTATGATGTAGGCGAGAACAGACAGACAGACAGACAGACAGACAGACGGACGGACAAAGCGAAATAATAACGGTACCTTGTTGACTACGGAACCCTAAAAATGATTCTTGCGATAATTATTTTATTTGAGTTTTCATATTTCGGCACCTTTGATAACCTTGCGTCAACCCGTGACCATGGTGCCTGCATCGGTACTGAAATATCGGGAACTCAAATAAATTAATAATCGTGGTAAGAGTCCTGATTCCTTTACAATAATTATACTATCTACAACGCTATAAAATTAAGTGAGTATACCTGCAACCACTCACTCTCAGCGTAGGCTTAAATTTGACGTCCCGTAGAAGATCTATCTGACTGAGTTTAGACCCTTAATTGTCACTCATGCGGAATAGGTTAATTTGATTACCTACGTTAACACATTACCTACAAACCTAATTATTTAATTCATACTGAGTGATAAGGTAAGTACAGTGAACAATAGTCCTATATTTTAGGCATATATTTTGTACAAACAAGCAAAGATAAATTGTAGCAACAGCACATTACAGGTCTGCAACCGGTTAATGAGACTTCACTAGACATCGATGGAAAGAGACTTTGTCTTTCGCACTTCCCTTTCCATTTCATTCCAGACGTTACTACTTTCGCTAAGGACGGGTCCCATTAGGCCTTATTTACTGCTGTCCATTGAAAAGTTCCGTTCTACATCTCTGAAAGTCTTCATCAGATCTTCACCAAGTTTAAATGGGACCAATAGGACGTTATATCTATTCGAACGAAAAATATTTGTCTAAGTCGGTTAAGATTTGACGGAGTTATGAAGGAACATAGCCAAAAAAAATACGCGTCGAATTGATAACCTCCTCCTTTTTTGAAGTCGGTTAAAAAGGATCACCTGGAAAAGATCAATGCCCCAAGAGGCCAAGTCGATCGGCACTAGCTGGTCTGAATTGCCAGCTGCCGCAAACCACCTGTAATAAAAATCTGTGGCTTAGCTCCCCTTCGAGTTAAAGGACTGAAGAGGAAGAAGAAAAATGTTTCCGTGCCGGCCAGCTAACACTTGACACGACTAACGTTTATAATATCATTGGTGAAAAACGACAATTTGTCCCCTTAAAGAAGGGAGTAAACTGTCGGCGCGGCGGCGGTCCGAGCGTGATTTCCTGCATAAGAGGCTTTCTACTTTAATTCAGAGTGTCACGGGTCGGGGCTCGTTACTCTTCATTTGTACTGTGTCGTTACGGAGGGCTTCCGTGCGGGAGAGCGATGGATTGGTTTGTTTAATTTCTGAACGTGATTCACGACGCCTTAAAAACTTGGAACTGCCAATGAAGGACAATTTCATTTAAGGTTAAGAACTTGCACTAAAAAAGGTTTCTGATATAATCGGAGATACCATATTAAAAGATAAATAAATGCAGTAGTTTTATTTCTGTACGACTAATACTTTTCATAATTAACCTGTTGAAAAGTCAATATAGTCACGTAGTACAATAACGCGCCTCATAAATCGGGCTCAAACTATGACGTCACAACTTGCACGTAACGCCTTATGTATGAAGTGTTTATTAATATCTGAGTTCTCTCATAAAATTATGTTTTATGCATGTACAAAAGTATGTTTTATGCATGTACAAAAGTATGTTTTATGCATGTTTAAAAGTAAGTATACCTAAACGAAATTACCAATATTCTGTTTGGTCTTTATTCAATTTTTTTAACTTATTGAGAGGAAAAGTGCCGTGTGAAAGGTCAGCTGAGGATAGAGTGAACACAATAAAGCAAATACTTTCAGGTTTTACAATTTACGATGACGGGCAGGGGATTTCATTGAGGGAGAATATCAATACTATCATCAATAGGTATATTTATTATATTTTTATTGGATGTGCACGCATGTAAAGGTTTGTATGCAGTCTCTTTCGGGTCGAGAAGGCACATATTTTCCAGTAAGTAAACAACTAGACTTTTTTAACAACGTCCTATCGACGTTGGCGGCTCTTACCACGAAGTTGTCGACCACTATGTATACCTGGACCAACAGCCCCGTTAGCTAAGTTCAACTTCGACAAAGAGGTCACTCATCGAATCCAACTCGGATGGGTAGCGTTCGGGAAACTAAACAACATTTTCGCGTCCAAAATACCTCAGTGTCCCAAGACAAGGGTGTATGACCAATGTGGGTTGCCAGTTATGACTTATGGATGTGAGACCTGGTCGCTGACTATGGGCCTCTTAAGAAGGCTCGAGGTCGCCCAAAGAGCAATGGAGAGAGCTATGCTAGGAGTTTCACTACGTGATCAAATTAAGAAGGAGATCCGTAGAAGAACCTGATTTACTAACATAGCTCGAACAATTGCTCAGTTAAAGTGGCAGTGGGCGGACTGATGGCCGTTGGGGCGGAAAAGTTCTGACCTGGCGACCACGGACGATGTAGCGTGGGCAGGCCCCCCACCATATGGTCTGACGACCTGGTTACGGTGGCAGGGAGTCGCTGGATGCGGGCGGCACAAGACCTTCTAAAAGCATGAGGGAGGCCTATGTCCTGCAGTGGGCGTCATATGGCTGATAATGATGATGACGATGAACTAAAATAATGAAATTAAACTAATAGGTGCCTCTTTTGTTTGTTTCTTTTGTGAACGCCTTCAGTCCTCAAAAGCTGGTGATCTCGTCTCCAGCAATTTTCATATGAACAGCGTTTATCATAAAGATCCATACAAAAATGTTATTCAAAACCTACCAAGGCTCTTAGAACCCGTACTATTCACGCGGTTTTTTTTCTATATAACTACATAATATACGGCAGTGAGGTACTCTTGTTCTGTTAGTAACTCCTTGGAATCCAAATTGACGACCGCGTCTCCTGATTTGTATGGGAACAGCTCAGCGAACGAAAGCTACTCAAAATCATGGATTGAACTAAAGGGAGGAAAAGAAAAAGGGTTTGGTCTGTTTTCCGGCTTTATTTCTTCCACTGCACTTAGTAAGTTACGGGATTTGAAGCCATTATCAGTGCACTGATAATTTGACACAAATTCTGGCACAAATATAATTCAATTCAATTCAATTCAAATATTTTTATTCATTGTAAAAACAGAATGTTTACTTAATGAACGTCAAAGTTGTTAGTTTCACAATTAATGGATTATGTGGAGAAGAAGCTAACAAAGAAACTCCACATTTATTCTTTTCAAAACACGTTTTAACTTAATTAACAGAGTATTCAACTTAAAATATTAGTCATGAATGTGTTGAACACTAGTCACAATCATCCTTTAAATAATATTAATCTACTGTTTAATGCCAAACATCTTTGTCTTCGTCTTTACTAATACGTCTTCGTCTTTAATAAATACTAACTTATACACAATACAGTCACTAGACCTGGACCCAAACAAGGATACCCTATGCTGTGGTAACGAGGCAAGGACGTTACAAACATGAAAACAGACCCAGACCATTTTTACCCATTTGTACGTCGCGCTCGTATCCCGGAGGGGTAGACAGAGAGCCGTCGTTATATTAATTCGATGTGACATTATTTTCTATCGAATCACGAAGCCAAAGTGGAGTAAAGTGGATAGACGGGCGGAGAAATCCGGGATGGACGAAGCAGTAGAAAATGTAGTGTGTACAATACACCACAACATAAAATACAACGTGTTATTGAAATAACGGAAAACCTGAACAACGATTCGACAGTATCAATTTTATTATTATTGTGCTACTCACTTCCAACAAAAGTATATGTAGACCAGTTTTTCTACTGCTTCTCATATACCCTAAGGTTTGCTGGAAGAAATCTCTTACAGAGATAAGCTCGCCTTTGTACATGTAATTTCTTATGTAATGTCCTGTTAAATGTCTTTTGTGGAATAAAGTATAATAATAATAAAAGTTCATAATTCTCAATTTTATTTTCATGTTAATTGACCACGTCAAGTTTTAAGATTGTAAGCAATATAAAAAATGAAAATTGAGTATTTGTGTATTTTACTTACATTTTGGAAGTGGATTGATTATAGATTCTAACGGTTTTTAGGTTTACTTACTCAGGCCTACATACTCACGTGGTAAGTACCTACAGCAAATAGCAGGTCAACCTTTACATTTTTGTTGCGAAGTTGCCCGCAACGTAACTGAGTAGAGGTTGTTGACTGCACGCGTGTAAAGGTTGTCAAGTGTACGTAGGTATAGTTTTTCAAAATTGGGCAGCAAATATCGACAAAAAAGTAGCAGAAAAGTCAAGAAGGCTCAGTATTTCTATTCTTTTTATACATAGGTACCACGGCCGAAGTATTTCCTGTTCAAAAACAATTTCAGGAGTCCCCAAGCTGGTTAATAATTCACGATTACAAATTCGACGGAAAATTCTTACATAATGTATCTTCCAGCGCATTTCCGTGTACACCCGCCTTATGGAGGTATGAAGATCATATCACGTGGCGTTCGGTCATTAACATGTGATTTTTCTGTTTTTTAGGGTTCCGTAGTCAACAAGGAATCCGTACAGTTTCGCCATGTCCGTCGTATTTATAATAATAATGTAGATTTTGATTATACAGTGGCCCGAGGACACCTACCGGCACAATCGACCACATATTATCAACCTTTACATACTTGCACTCTAATCAGTTACGTTATGGACGACTGTGAAACAAACATTTAAAGGTTGACCTGCAGTCGACTGTATCTCAAAAAACAAAGGTTAGGAAGTCATCAGAACTAGCTTTGTCGAACAAAATGCAACACAACGTAACAAAGTAACGTAACATTTGGTTAATGTAATAGAGGTAACGAGACTATTTTGCTTTGTGTCTTTGCGTTCCAATAAATTAAAGAGAATGTTATGAACGGACTGCAATAGTATTTTGAATAGGCGCCTGCAAACTAAATGTTTCCGTCAACATTGCACAAGAGGAGGACTTTGAACCAAAATTGATAGATAGTGAAAAAATCTTTTAAAGCTCACTCGGGTCTCAGTCGTTTCACACCCTGTACAACAAGAGTCCACCTGCGATACAATTTTAATCAACCAGGCTCACCGCCATCCCCGCCTTGCCTTTATTTTTGATTGCGGCATTAATTTCACGGCCGTAACATAAAACGTACACAATCACTGCCATAAACAATAACATAGTCATGTGTTTTATTGGTCATTTACATAAAGTAGCCAATTTATTCAGAGCCTCCTTTATACTGCAGGAAAATACTGGAATAGTCCCAAACAAACTCCACACGCAAAACAAACCAGTAATCGTAAGGGCCCACGGCGACTTTTTGTAGCGATGCTGTCGCGCGTTCGCATCGATACAGTCGCGATGCGATCGCTAGCTGTGTGCCCTCGCCCAACGTAAACACGGTTCAGTCGCGATGCAAACGCGATACCGTCGCGCTTCTGTCGCAGTATAAGTTACCGATTACCAATAACGATTCGTTAAACATAGGAACCGGGCAATAGTCGTGATGTAGTAGCGCATTGGCATCGTTTCTGTAGCGCGTTGCAAATATGACTAAAGTGCGTTCGTAGCGATGCTGTTGCGCGTTTACGAAACGCGCCACAGCATGACTACAAAAAATCACCGTGGGCGAGGGGCCTTCAAGTTTTGAAAAGGCGCGTTTCTTGAAACTTAACTCTATCAATATATACAATCTAATCTGTATTTAATCGAAATGAACTATTCAAGAATTCAGATTACAAATGCAATCGATTCTAGTCTACGCTGCGGGTTAATTGCGCGAGGTTCCGAAGATGTCATACACAAAACCGGCCAAGTGCGAGTCGGACTCGCGCACGAAGGGTTCCGTAACATTGTCTATACAACATTAGACAAAGATCTAATTTGAGAACAGCGCCATCTATGTATAGAAATCAACAAGAAGCGTTTAACATTGACATTTAACGACATGACATCGGCGCTGTTACATAGATGGCCGCTAGATGGCGAGCGCTGTCTTTAGACAACGTTTGTTGTATGGCAGCCCCTCTTAAATATTTACTTTATTCTGTTTTTAGTATTTGTTGTTATAGAGGCAAAAGAAATACATTTAAACTGCCTAGCTTATGAGATACCGCCTGGTGACAGACAGACAGACGGACAGTGAGGTCTTAGTAATAGATCTTAGTAATAGGGTCTACGGAACCGTAAAAAACATCACTGATACAAATCAATACCGAAGAAATGCTGAAACAATACATTACCGGTAATGACATCTCTATTATTAATTTGATATGGGCTTACGAAAACAATTCTCATCGATAGTGTCGTGACGGTTAATGTGAAATGATCCAATCAACTCAGAGCGCGATGTTTTACCAAGTCGTTGGTAAACCTAACTCACTTGTGGTTGAAGGCCTATTTCCTCCTATGTCCAACTCGAATTGAGTTTAGCCGGGTAATCTACCACACGGATACGGATGTCGGAACGTTGGCAAACATCACAAAGCGACGCATTGAAAGCGATTGAAAATGGATGACTGTCTAGACTTATTAAGTATACATTCAACAGTTTGAACAGAAGTCAAGTCACTTCTATATATGTTTGCTGGGCAAAATAACAAATGTTCAGTTCAGTACTATCGCGTCTAAGTATACTTTTATGTCTCGCTAACGCAGCTCTATGCCCCCCTGTGTAGTTATTTCGAATTTATTATTCTTCATTTTCTAGATGTTGTAGAAACCCCGAACTAAAAGGATTGCATAGAACATAAAGGTACAAAGAGCTGACCTACTTAAGAAAACATCGTTCACAAACATCCTCCACTTTATTGCAGGGAAAAGATTTTGCACTTAGAAAATTGTAAAAGCTGCGAGCGCCATAATCAAAAGCGTGTATCCTCTTAGAGAGTTTTTGGTCACTACAGTACACTGTTACAAATCAAGATAGCATTTCCTTTCATCGTTTATCATTTACGTATCCTTTCAGAGTCGCCAAATCTACCGGGAGGCGTTTCTGAACTACAGCAACAGTCCAAACCCAACGGCCCTAGCTGCGTACTACGACTCCCACAACAACTACGTGCAACAGCTCACCGCTACCAATGCCATGCTGGATCAATACCATAAACACACACTACCTACTATGCTACAAGTAAGTAATTTTGTTTCCTTGAAACATTATAGACTACAATAGAAGTACAGGCTCAAGTGTTGCCGTCGAGCGATGGAACTTAGCTCGACAATATCGAGCGTACCATGGACAATCTGTCCAAAACACTAAGCTTCTCTCGAAACGCATATAACCGATAATGTATGTGCCGTATCCAGACTATGTGGTTGAAGTAGAGTTAGGTAGGCCACATTTTAGCTGAATGCTTCCAGGTAGGTAAACTTGCGTGACAAAGCCTCAGTTTCTGAAAGAGTGTTCAAATGTTACAAGAAATTAATCTAAGATTAATTCAAAATACCGGCGCGTGATTGGCTGAAATTAGCTTGACGTGAGATTAACATGAGATTAACATTTGATCGCTCTTCTAGAAACCGAGAGTCAGTGTTACATAGACCGAGAAGACATTGCTAGACGATATCAACGGATGCGCCGGAGTAGTCCGAGGTGATTGATTAAGTGACTTTTAACGAACACATCTTTATGCAAAAACGAAGTATCTTCTGGACTTTGTCTCTTGTTACGTGTTAGTTTTACGTGGATCTCGATATCCTACTATCCTACTAATATTAGAAATGTTAAAGTTTTTGAAGATGTTTGGATGTTTGTTACTCAATCACGCAATAACGGCTGAACGGATTTACATGAAACTTGGCTTACAGATAGACAAAGACCTGAATGGAGTCATAGCATACTTATTATCCCAGTAATTCCCGTGGGATAATATTTATTTTAAGCTTAAAATAGATGGCGTTGTGCGAGCGAACGTTGTGTTTTAAAAACAGATGGCGTTGTGCAAGAATCGTATAAATGGATTCTGTGGCGGTAAAAAGTTTGCCGGGACAGCTAGTAATCTTATATAGCCAATGTACTTAATAAATAGAGCCTTAGGGCGACGTCGAAGGGCAAGTCAATGAGAACATCGTCATATATTAAACGGGTCTAGTCGCGATTGTTTAAAAGGTAAAATAACCTTTTAATATATTGTTATGTATGAGCTTCGCGACATATTAAAAATACTTATGAGAACACTAGCTGTTCCCCGCGACTCCGCTCGCGTGGTAATTTTGATGTGTATTTTACCGGGATAGAAAGTACTAATCCAGACTATAACCTATCTCTGTGCAAAATTTCAATCGGATCCGTTCAGCCGTTTTTGCGTGAAAGAGTAACAAACATCCATCCATACATACAAACTTTCGCGTTTATAATATTAGTAAGGATTATCGTAAGAAAATTATGACAGAGTAAAATGGTGACAAAACGCGTACCATACGATCAGCTTTTATCTTTTTAGGCCGCCATATTTTTACTACTTCTGGGCAAAAGGCCTGGGCTTTTCCCATGATTTTCCAGTTTCCTGTCTTATTACCTAACTATTAGTTAACTTGATTTTGTAGTTAAATATGTATGGGTTCATACAGTCGATACCTGATAAAACATTTTTTAAAAACCTAATTTGCACCTATAGTGCAAGCATCAGCGAAATTTCTGGCCTCTTTACAAACTTCTCTGTATTACGTACAGGCAGTGACATCTGGAAGAAGCAATTTACATCACTTGCCCATTACCTCAGTTGGGAGAGCGCTGGCACGGTTAGCCAGAAGTCGCGGGTTCAAGTCCCGGCAAAGGTTGAATTTTTAGCCTCTAAATAGGTTTTTAAAATTGTCCTCAGCACGGGTTAGTGCAACAAAAAGAATATAAAACATTTTTTGTTTTGTTGGAAAGTCGCTTGTAATGTAATTGTTACGTAACTTATTAGGGGTTGTTTGAAGATCTGTCGATTATACTTCGGTACTAAATAATAAGTTAAATCAAACCCACCTGGTTTATTTACATAAGTGTAGTTAATTTACGTCATTTTTCCGCAGTTTATGTAGCATATTAACATAATAACTTATTTTATGCAGTGTATTATAACTTTTATACTAAGAAATCTATACTTAATTTTCAACGTAAAGAATTTATCGTCTATTTTTTTAATGTCAAAGTACAATATTAGACTTTTAAAATAAAAACATTACCACTTTTGAGCGGAAGCTGGTGTCTCATAATACAGAGTATTCTAGTTTGGGGACCAGGCATTATCTATGTACACCTTTATGACAATAAAAATTTTTGTATTTGTATTTGTAAATGCCAATGAATATTCTAAGACTCACCTTGCCAGCGTCCTACCTTCATATTTTATTCACTTTCTTAATTTAAATCGTAAATAATATGATAAACATTAAAATCCAATTAGGTTTCTCTCGCGTCTTATTAGGTCGGCGTTTCATCTTTCGTCTATCTGTAGGTACCTATTAACTGTTCATTTTGTTTCCCAACACAAATTAGGCGAACCTGCTCATGATTTATTACTAGACCCAGAGATCGTGGAACCTTCATTTGTCCATTCTTAGAGGACTCCGTATCTCAAAAGGAAAAACAAATTGAACCCTCATAGTTACACTTTTTTGTTACTCGGTGGACACATAACTACCTACTTGGACGTTCTTCTACACCCAGTAGTGGAACCAAGCATTAGAGCCAACGGTTCGACTACTGTACTGTACTGTACTGTGTAATGTACGACTGTCAAACAAAAAGTTACTGCGCAGTAGTACAAAACTAAATGCAAAATTTCTGTTTTTACGCTCTGTCGCATTTGCAACTGTTGTACTCAAGCCAACGGCAAGCCACTGAAAATCGAATTGATAGTTTATTGTCTAGAGGTGTAACTTTAATATTTGATGGTAACTTTCAATCAGAGTTGCAACTTCAGCGTTTGATGGTAAGTGGTAACTTTCAGTCAGTCGGTCGTTCACTGTTGCCTGCTATACCTGCTAGTAGATAACCATCACAAACCGTATTGAGAATACTGACTGACAAACAGGCTCTAAATTCGGTTACTCCACCATGTATACTGTACAGCCTGCCAGCTGCTTGGCGTTCGCAGGTCGAACAATGAGGTTCGAACCTGCACGCGCCTGACTGACTGTGCCGGCTGCGACTGTGGTATAGAGTCAACCCCACGTAACCATGAAGGCTACTTTTACGTACGTCTGATATTCCGTTTCGCATACACATTCTATCATGTTTGAACATTTTAATGAGTATGCTATAGATGAGTTTGACTTGCGCTGGATAATAAAATTATGCAAATTTAAATAATAAAGACATATTTTTGTTATGCCATACATAATTTGTGACTGTCAAAATTTCCCACTTAAATAATAATTATTGGAAGCATATTAAAATTACGGACATTTTAAAATATATTTTCGTTTTCCTATATTTAGTTTTTGATAACAAAAAAATTGTTTCCAAAATTCTTTCCAAATTGTTTCCAAAATCTTAGTATAAATTTTTGTCAGTAAAAAACGAAGTGTAGAATAACAAACATACATGTCCGTAATTTTATTATCTAGCAAAGCTTCGGACATTTATCAAAAGTATGGTAGGTACAAATTTTTTTTCAATCATTAACAATTTTATTTCTTATGTAATGTCCTGTTAAATGTTTCGTGTGCAATAAAGTGTAATAATAATAATAATGTTACAATGTGCGAGCGAGACGACATGACAGACGTAACAACAGCCTTGATGACCTAGGACGAGCAAACAACTTGACTTGACAGACATTATTATATCCTTTCCGGTTTGTTTACATCTGAAGAAAAGCTAAGTGAAATCAAATAGCTTGGAGTAAGTTGGTTGGTCTAAACTAGGATGACCCAGTCTACTAGTAGTCAATCAGTTTAACAAGTGAGTAGAGGCACCAAAACTGTGAACTTTAAAATTTCTTGAATCTGTGGACGGACAGACTTAGGTAAAAGGTTAGTAATATCTCGAAGTCAGCGAGGCGTCCTCTTTCACAATACGGATGAAATATTCAATTCAACTTTACAAACTCCGAAGGATTTATTCTGTGCACCGATGCAACTCCATCTGCCGTAGCCCTCTGCTCTCTCTGTGGGATGTTGAATTAAATTACAGTTTCATTGTGTGTTGTGTGTGTGTTGTGATTGTGATATGAACGGAGGGTGGCCATAATAATATACACCTACTTACAAGGTAATTAAGTTGCAAATAACAATGCTGACGTGTTTCAGGAATTGCATTTTTTTAAAACCATTATTTAATAAGGCTGAGTTCTCCGACATTACCCCTAAATCAGGTGTTTTACAATTAATTTTACTCTCTAATGGTTAGTATTCAAAATCTAGAAAAACATAAGTACTATATTACTTTTCTATGACCTGTCGAGGGCCGTCGGTCATTATTTTTACGATTTCTTAAACTTTATAGCATCAAAAAAAAATCGCGTACATGAGTCTTAATTATAACTAGATATGGTATTATTTTTGGTTTTGGATAATAAAAAATATACCAGAATTACTATCACTGAGTGTGTTAGTGACGTCGGTCGCCAAATTCTATGAATAGGATATTGTATTTCGGTAATTTCAAAAATGCCTACATTTCCCCCAACTATTCGCACGCGCAGCGCAATAGGTCCCATATAAATACGTGCGCTCGGAGAACCCGGCCTTATGTCTGTATACGTCCCAATGCAAGGCACAGGGCTTCTCTCAGAAAGAGCGAGTGTAGGCTTGATGCATAAACTAACGGTATAACTGCATGAAGTATGAAAAAAAATACTTTGAAACTTTGAGATGCTAAAATGATGTTTCATGATTCATTCAAAGATGTAATAGACTTTTAATTGTAATAGTTACGGTGGACTTCACCGCTCCTGATTACTTAATCCCAATATTAGTCCACTTCGCAGCTCCCTTGTCATAATAACCACTTCTAGACCAGGGCCGCGTTTTATGAAACTGGTTTTGTAGTTTATTACGACAATTCAAGGTATTATGCGTAACGAAGTCTATTTGTTAATCTGTGGGCGAATCAACTTTGCAATGTACATCGAATAGTTATAGTAAGTATAGTAAGTCTTGTAATTTTAGTTCTATGAAACAGGCCCCAGATGCCCCACTTTTAACTGCTCTTACCCTAGAGAACAAATTATGTAAGATAAAAGTGATCTCAGTCTCTGCCACAAGCACAGACTAAATGACCGCCGTGTTAGGCAGCTGAAATGTTGATAAGTAGCAGAAGTGTGGGTTTGAACTCTTGAGCAGTAACACCGTAACTTTATTGTTTCCTTATATGAAAGTACTTGTGTGTATATATTTTTTATCTAATTTTCGTATCAATAATATTTGACTACTTTTATAGTTTTCATTTGGTTTTCATAGCGGTGGTAGCCTAGTGGGTAGAACATTGGACTCGGAAGCGGGAGACCCAGGTTCGAATCCCAGTGCGGGCATGTACCTATGACTTTTCTTTCTAAGTTAGGTATGTACATTTGTGAAGTTATAGTAGCAATACCACTCGCTAACGATGAAGGAAAAAACATCGTGAGGAAACCTGGGTGTCTGAGCTATTCACGCTTATACCTCAGCGCTTGAAATCGCCAATCCGCGGTGGGCACGCGTGGTGATTAAGCCCATACTCTTTCTCTGAGAGAAGGCCTGTGCCCTACAGTGGGACGTATATAGGCTGCTTATACTATATAGTTTTCATATTGAAGCTAACCATCGGTTGTAGGAAACAAATTTTGAAAATTTATATGCTTAGAAAGTGTTAAACATTATTACAGTGTTAAGAAATTCACTTCGTTAGGAAAAATGTCTATCTACTAACAAAACAAAATATTCAAAGCTAAGACTCAATTCAGTGAAATCCTACCCATTGCAAAATTTCATTTGATTAAAACATATTTAACTGAATTAGCAGAAACCCTATCGTGAATAGCTTGGATTATATAACATAATTTTAAATTTAATTACCGATATTTCCGACGAACTACTGTTATTTTCTGTGTTGCATTACGTTTACTACATTGTTAACGTAAACCACTAAGCACCTCCATTAATAAAATGACGTGAACTTGAAATGGGGGTAGAGGGCTTGTAAAATGACACCAAATGGGAAAGTGGGTCAATGAAAATCTCATATGTACTAAACTAGGTAATAGGGGTTAAAGTATGAAATTGCCGTTTTATTGCAATAGGTTCTTTGAATTGACATAGAATCTTCATGGTTTGAGGTTTTCGAATGAAACTTTTTTCAAATGGTTTCTATGATGTTCTTTTTTTAAAAAATGTGAAACATTTGAATATCGACTTTCAATTGTTTTTGTTATTCAATTTAGACAAGAAAGATGGATACTGCGAAAATTCGAGTGATATATTATGTTATGTGCTTTTGTCGCAATGTACCTAAATAAACGGTTGCTTTCTTTCTTTTTGTTTCTTTATAACATTTCGTGTTTTTGTTATTGTGTCGCCGACAATTTGAGGGAATCTCATGCAAGGGAGATCAGAGGGAGGGAGTCTGAATAAAAAATAATTAGTCATCAAAACTGTTTTATTATTTAGGTTACCAAAACTTAGAGAGTAACGGTGTTATTTAGGTTCTGACAGAATACCAGCGTCACGGGTTGTCAACCGGGAACCTGTGACATATGCTGAGTCAAGAACCTTTTCTTGTACCATGGCACATTTAAAAAACAAGTTTCCTTAAAACACTCCTGAAACGCCGTATAAATAGATTGTGGTAGATACATTATAAGGAAAAGACTTTTTAAACTATTAAAAACTATTTAATAACTTTAATAGACTATTTAAACGCACTTTATGGATTCTTTTAAGGAATCGTATCGCAAGTCTTTTATTTGAAACATAGAGTCCAATCCAAGTTTACTTTCTGGTGTCTCTGGCACTACTTTAAAGGCTCACGAAGACCGAAAAAGCATATTAATAAATTTATTATCTTTTCAGGAACTAGAAGAGGTATTGACGGACGTGACAACCGCCGTCAGTGATGCCATTTGCAAGAAAGGCGAAATTATAACCGACAAAGTAAGTATTGACTCAACGAGCTATTAAAACATTTGTGATGGTGTCCACCGCGACCAAATATTATCTTGTGTCACCGGGGCTTACTCGTATATTCTATCAATGCATTGCAGTACAAATTAATTGCATGAACTGAACGAGTCGAATTCATTCAATTGCCACTTCAACTCTACGCGCGGACACGCACTACACGCGTCAAACTGTCTATGGGATGAAAAAACTTATGACTCGGCCGTGAATCTATCATTGTACGAGTATTATAATGCGCCAACAGAATTAAGGTCCCTGTTCTTCTATGTATACAGATGCATGATAGACAAGTGCTGGCAAAAAGCCAGTATTGTCAACTGTACCTCTATGTTATTACGGCTAAGTGGCATCAGTAGAGCCTAGGTATACCTATTACTAACTAATCTAGAAAGTGGATAAAGCGCCTTTGTATCAAAATAAGGCTTCCCTTTGTATGTAGCCTGTACACGGAAAGCAAAATTAGCTTTAAGAAAAGTGGACGAAACTGATTTTTCTTTGAACTTTCTTTGTATTCACCAGCATTATTCTCATAAAAACTATTCCTGCATTCGGTTAAGATAACTTATTAAAAAACACTGCAATAACCACACTATTCAGTCCAATGCACTTACTAGGAAAAACAGTTGTCGATGGCATGGTTCACCCGCGACAAGTACTTATTTAGGTAAACTCGCCAAGCAATCAATCAATTTGGCTTGTCAATCAATCAATCAAGGTTTGTTCTTATTTATAATTGTAAACAAAACAAACTAATTTCGCTTCCTTTCGTAAACACTTGCTCTAAAACTTTCTTTTGGGAAAATCTTTCGGCAGAAAAACTTAACTTAAAATGGTCGACCAAGATTTCCTATGTGCATTTTCCGCCATCTTGAAAAAGGGTTGAATTCAGTTTTTTTGGATGGTGTGTACGCAAATGCAAGTAAATGTTTTATCTAAGTGTCTATCTACCTTTTTATCTATCTATCATTGATTCACATTTCGTTCTAGCTCTCGTATGAGTTGTTAAATGAATGACTAACATGTATACTCCAAAGATGATGGATGGAAGAAATGTTTATTGCTTCAATTGAAAATGTTACGATCTTTGTCTTCTACTTCGAGCAAGAGAGCGCATGAGTCTACAGTGAAGAAGTTCCATGAGTTAAAGAATTTTGGTTCATAATGATAATTATATGTGAAGTACGAACTATTATGGGAACTATTAAGGCGAAGGACATACAATAAAGTGTGATGTAAACGAATGAATGAGTTATTTTATTTAGTGAAGTCCTTCGTTCGTTCGTTCATGAACTGCACATGACTATAGTACACTTCTCTCTGCCCACAGTGCAACACGCAGCTGCGTCGCTACGAGTCGCTGTGCCTGCAGGCGCGCGCCGTCTCCAGCACGGCGGACTTGGCGCACCTGGCGCGTAGTATACTCACTGCGCAGCCAGCCGCGAAGCCGCCGCGCCGCGCGTTCCTGCCGCCGTATCCGCCAGAGCCTGAAGACCCGCCAATGGACGTGCCAGCGGTTAGTTCTCCTTCACACTTGCTTGTTTACACTTTGATGAAGATTTATAGTCTTAAGAGTCGCTGGACAGCAGACTCTTTTGGTTGGTCATAATGGGTTAGGCTCACAGGTTTTCGATCTAGATACTTCACAGCTTGCGGTCCTGTACGCCTCTTTTTGAATTTTGTTTATTATCTTCTATCTGTTACCTTATGCTACGCTTAGTGCTACTTTTCGGTATATAGCTCCGAAAAACGGGTACTTCGTTTCTGACTCCAATTCAAAACAAATTCTGATTGTCTTCAAATCCTCGCTTTGGCCTGGTGCACCTGGCCCGTAGTATCCCCACTACACATTTTTATGAGCTAGTTGTTCGCGAATCTTTTCTTCTATATTATGTAATCGCCACGCTGTTGGGCAGGCGGCTTGGTGATCGCAGAAGAGTTATACTCTCTAGTACACAAAAAGTACTGCATGCAGCCCACCTCTTGGATTTCCCTTAGTCGCTTCTTACGACACCTACCCAAGGGATGAGACCGGGTAGCTATTTCGAACGTCGAGAAAAACATGGATTACCTCTGTTAGATCTAAACAAATAATAGTTATTTGTTATGCAAGGCTGCAAAGTTAATTTTTGGCGCGAGTATCTTGTATTGAAGTTTTTTTTTAAATCAAATTTTCTTGCCGGCCAGTGCGATTCTTTAAATGAGACTGGCGCATGACATGAAATAAGTATTTGCATTTCAATCATCAATGGACTGGCTGCAGAGAATATAAACTATTACGAAACCAATGAGGTTCTATATATATGTAATTTATTGTACGAAACCTTTATTGAATAAAAATATTCGAATTTTAAAAACACTTTCCACGCTAGCGGATAAAGTGCGATTTTCCACGCAGATTTCGAATGATAAACAGAGCTTTTACGAGCTAGTGAGGTGAAAATTATATTATATAGCAATGCCGGTCAGAAATAGTTATTTGTTATGCAAGGCTGCAAAGTTAATTTTTGGCGCGAGTTCCTTGTATTGAAACCTGAGCAAGCGAAGGATTCTAGGATTGAGCCACGAGCGAAGCGAGTGGTTCAAATATAGAATCCTGAGCGTAGCGAGGGTTTCAAAGGTACGAGACGCTAAATAACTTTGCTGCCGAGCGCAACACACAACTTTTCACCTCACTAAAGCGAGGAAAATGTTAGGTGCAAGAAAAACAGTTTTAATAAATATTAAATTACTGTTAATTTATATCTTCGTCGCTGCTAGCGTCGCTTATATTTTATGATTTCTTTCGATTTTATCAAAAAACAAACCAAAATAATGGAAGTAAAGTGAATTCAATAAAGAGAAGAAAATTTTAAAGTTTTTTTTTAAATCAAATTTTCTTGCCGGCCAGTGCGATTCTTTAAATGAGGCTGGCGCATGACATGAAATAAGTATTTGCATTTCAATCATCAATGGACTGGCTGCAGAGAATATAAACTATTACGAAACCAATGAGGTTCTATATATATGTAATTTATTGTACGAAACCTTTATTGAATAAAAATATTCGAATTTTAAAAACACTTTCCACGCTAGCGGATAAAGTGCGATTTTCCACGCAGATTTCGAATGATAAACAGAGCTTTTACGAGCTAGTGAGGTGAAAAATAAATTTATACAAAGTTGTGCAGGCTATTGAACGTGAGAACGTAGAGACCCAATAGGAATTACACTAATCCGTTTTGCTCGTCAAATGAGATTCTATCTCTAGGTATATTGCAGCCGGTAAATTCAATTTTGCCCAACCCTTTTGTATGGATCTCACTCACCTCGTGCGTCCGGTCCGGCGTACGTTCGATAAAACTTAATTTATTTCCCTGTATTTGGCTGGTACCTAGTTCCTTATTTACTTATTTCGTAATGTTTTCTAAGTCATTTTTATAAGACCTGTGACCTGCATTTCCCTATCTAAGCGCATTTAATTTCTCATCCTATTGCCACGATCCGCTCACCGACTTAAGAATATCTTCTTTATTGTCTTTCACATACCTTTCCAGCTCGTTTTCATCAGCCTTGCGGCATCGATCCCACCGCTATTTTTAACTCACCTTACCTATCTTTTATGCAGGAAAGTATGCCCCCGGTGCTAAGAGGTGAGATGCTCCTAGACAGAATGGGAGGCACCCAGGCGAGGCTGAGCTACGAGCAACTACGGAAGGACGCGCAAGACTTGGAGATGCAAATCAAACAGTTTCAGGTAACTCGCCGGTGTTCGGACTGATTATTCATTCCATTTCAAACACTAATTCGGTGTCGGTGAGGTTTCACCGCGCTAAGTCCATTCTCTGGATGATTTATCAAGTACAAAGGCATCCTTTGATAGCTTTATTCGCCCGGCGTTGCTTTGAGTTCCCTGACGCGCTGCGCATTTTGATTGCGTGCTTAAAATGTTACCTGCTCCAATAAGTAACCACTTGAGTGTAACTTTTGCACCGAACCGGTGCAAACACAAACTCCGCTGTGCTGTTTGCTCAATTCATGCAGCTGCGCTTAATTATTCACGAAATGAAAGAAAAACCTGCACCGTTTTATTGTGGAACTTTGTCGACAGCTGATCAACTTTTATATTTTTGTTGGAATTTTGCCCGTAACATAACTGAGTTACGCAATGCACACAGAGGTTGATAAGCTGCCGAATGTACCTATCACTAAGATCAAGACGATTAAAACCGTTAATTAAGCGAGTCTGTCTTCAAAAAAAAAAAAGGTACTATGCATGCAATTAGCACTGACTTCATTTCCAGGTTTTTTTGTATTACGAAGTTTTCAAAACTTACCTACTATGAAGTACCCTTTCTAACATTTTGGTATTTTCCAACAGGATAGTCTTGACACTATGGGTCGCTTACAATCCAGGAGCATTGATGGTAATCTATATAACAAAGTCAACGAAATACAGGTACGTAACCTTAAATGTACCGATCAAGTACAAGTACAGCTAAAATACGTATTTAAATGAAATTGAAATGAAAAAATATACTTATAAGTATTTGCATAATTTAGATACATTTAATTGTGTCTTGGCTCCAAAACCCTAATTAAGAAATCAAAACTGTTGGAAGGTTAAACGCAAATTTCTCGTTCATTAACAATCTGTTGACAAACTGTTAACGGTTTATGGTTGGCCAAAGTGCATAAAAAAATAATGGCATACAACAACTCCCTCTCTCTCTGAGAGAAGGCCTGTGCCCTGCAGTGGGACGTATATAGGCTACATAAAAAAATACAACAGCCAAAGGACTGTTAGCGTACGAAAAATTTACGAAGTGAAGTTCAAAATAATTTGACTTTGGTTCAATCTTTTAGAAGTACGGCCTGTTTGATTTATGAGTATCAACTAGGACAAAATAAACTCGTGACCGACATAATGAAATTTAACGATTAGTTAAAATTTTAAAAGCATCGCAAAAGTAAAGGTTTAGACGAAAAATTTACACCCAAAAGCTGGGTTATAAAGTATCGTTACGGCCAACTTCTGTGGAATAATAGGTGCCAATTTATATTTAAAAACATAATATCTATGTGGCGATGACGTGTCTACTTTGAAGAAGTTAAAAAAAATCTTGAAGAAATTTAGCCAGAAATTCCAGCTTTTTCACACGCCTGATGTGACTGGAAAAAAATCCTCATTTCCACAATTTTGGTACAGGCACTATAACCTATTTTTCCCTATCTATTTCCCTATTTCGACAAATTTTTGAATTCATATTAAAATAAATAAAATTTTGTCAATTTAACATAAACTTCGCATTATTATCGTGCCCGAATTATTATGTCGCGTGCCGTCAAAGGCTCGCGTGCCATGCCAACTACACCTTTAATATTTATATTAGGGAAAATCGGGATGAAGTTTCCGATGTATTGCAATGAACTACAACACAGTACCTATAGGGTTATTTTTTTAATTCCTGAAACACGTCAATGCGAGTTTTTTTACAACTTCTATTTTCTATGATTTTTTTCTCAGAATCATTATTACGTTTTTAATTAAACGGAGGCTCTGACATTGATATTAGAGTACAAGCACGAATTTCACGAAATTATGTAGGTACCTAAAGGCTGATATTTGTAAAAATAATCATTTGAGTAAAATCTTATAGAACTCGAACTCCCATTGACGTATTTCAAGAATTGAGCCTTTTAAAAACAACCCAGTGTATTGAGTAAAATTTATATTTTTAGTGCTTTTCCCTCTTTTCTTTGTAGAAAATTTGTTTAGCCATCACATCTATATAAAATATAAATATAAATTTATTCATCATCTTCACTAGGAGGACATATCGTTGAAGAAATATGACTACAGAGCCGCGCAACTCCATCTAGCTTCTGTGAGAGCGCAGGTAAGTTACAAGTATAACATTTCAGAGGTTAACCGCTACTAGCTAGCACCACCAGTAGAAAAAATCGTATCTTCTTTTATAATACGCTCTTGCAAAAAGTGAAAATCCTAATTCTCAATAATGGTAAAAGGTATTTTTAGAAATTGTAGCCTAGAACCTAGCGGTTTTATTTATCTCTTCAGAAGCAGTTTAAATAAATTGTGCTCACGTCTTTCCCTTTACCATTTAAACTGCCTCTGAGGAGTGTTTCAAGGAATCGTGTCTTTATAAATACCTAAGACCGTACAAGTAAAGCATTTTCGCCAAAGACAGACAATCCTAGTTTATTGACCTTAGGTTTTAGGTTGTGGACTAAATTGTAAAAGGAGATATTATTTTTCCCTTGGTGGCGCGTGGCGCTAGTTAGCACCGGATGTGAACGGCTTGACGGGAACAACTGGAACCATCTAATAAGCCTATTTCGTAGCGCAACTGGGCCTCTCTAGATTTTGGGTGGAATGGTACCAAGTTGTGACAATAGATGGCGCCTCACGAACAAACTATGCCGAGGTGTTGCTATTTTTGATTAAAAAAACATTAGTAAGGCGGTAGGTAAGTAGTTTTATTGGTTTAAGCTAACTTAATAAAAATTGTGAAAGATTTTCACTACATTTCCCCACGCGGAGAACAGCGCATGTCGAAAACCCTGTATGCGTAGAATAGACAGGCCCGAGTGCGCGTTAGCTAATCGATAGTTTCAAATGTTAGCGCGGTAGCGACGTCTCTCACATAAACAAAGGGAACTTTGTGCAAAACATCCCAAATTTACTGGAACCGTTGTAAATTCGCCGCTAAAGTGAGTAAGAAACTGCTGTAACGAACCACCCATTATATTCTACTTACGTTCTACGAAAAAATCTCTGCAATGACTGCAAAACTATGTTTTTCAGTCTGTCACTTGTTGCTTTATTTTTTTATTTTTTATTTATTTATTTACGTCCTTTTATCCCTTGAGCATTTCACGCTACAAACTGCAGTGCATTCTACGCTGGACCATAAATTCAAAAGTGGTATCAACAGATCACCCGAAAGTCTCCAATGACAAGTACCGCATTGCGCACAGCATCCCGACCCGCATCCTATTCTAGCTCAGCCGTTCATCCCTCTCGCATAACCTAGCCACGGCGATCCGCAGCTGGAGCTAAAATATTAACGTCATCTTTTGTTTTCAACGATTAACCCTCCAGTGTTTACTATTTAAACGGTGCTAGAGTAAATTTACAGCCACGGATAACAAAAAGAAACTGAAGTATCGCACGAGAATGGGTTGGATAACGATGAAGAATCATATGGTGAGTGATAGTACTGATAAAAGATAACAATATTACCATATTTTCGTTGTGGTTACGCTCGTAGGTGCCAACATAGGATTTTGAACCATAGACCCTTCTGTTCAGTTTTCTAATAGAAGAAGAGAAATGTAGAAATAGTTTCTCGTAGATTTTAACAAATAGTTTCATTTAATTACTTACCTTAAATAGGTGTTGTAAGAGTTTTAGATGGATACGTACCTAGAAACTGCGAGCTAGTACTTAGATTAATTTTACTATGTAGTTAATACCATTGAATTATTCAATGTTAATACTATCACGGTTTCAATAAATGGAAAGTACCTACCCTATAAACTTTGGATTCCATTGAGAGTGTCGAAATATACGTTTTTTGCGGCATAAACGGCCGTAACTTTTTTTACGTAAACTTAGAAGTTTGTTTTTTCTTTACAGCTACAAGGGACTGTAGATCTGAGTATATGATTTTAATTGCATTTCGATACCTCCACGCGTTCCCGAGATAAAGGATCTTGACAGACAGACGGACCGACGGATGGACAACAAAGTGATCCTTTAAGGGTTCCGTTTTTTCTTTTGAGGTACGGAACGGAATCCTAAGGAGGAAAATACAATACAAAATACAAAAAAAAATACAAAATCTTTATTTTCGTGAACTGCTTAATTTAAGGGTACATAGTATCTGGAGCCACCTTTTAAGCATGTAGAATGCCTGTACTAGGTGACACCGCGCTTCCATAGCTTAAAAACTTAGTTTAATTTGATATTTTGGAATAAAGGGAAACTAAAATATTTAAGGCATGTATACACAATGGAGAACTTGCAAAATAAAAATGTTGCAATATAATCGGAGAGGCCATGTTAAAACACAAATAAACATGTTTTTTTTCTCTACGACTACCTAATACTTTTCATAATGTGACCTGACAAAAAGTGATTATAGTCACGTGGTCCAAAAACTCGCCATATAAATCGGACTCAAACTTGCACGTAACACCTTATAGTGTATGAAACGTTTATCAATATTCGAGTTATCTCGTAAAATAATGTTTTTATACATTCACTTGCACCCTTTTTAGAAAACGTTTAGAATTAAATGAAAAACGAAATCTAATTTGTTTTCTTTTTTATTATTGGAGTACTTAACTTGATTTTTCGCATTTTATGGGACCCCGAAAAAAATATTTTTATGGTTGTTTGTTTTTAATTTTTTAATGTCTTTTACGGTATAAAAGCAATACCACTACAATCTAACTTAGACGCAACTTCCCTATTCGTTCTCAATCTCTCACCCTAACTGCTTGTTTCTGAATTGAGAATTTCATTAACAAACACGTACCTAGATAAGTAGGTATCTGTCTGTCTCATTTTTTTAGCAAGGAGACAAAACGATACCTACCTGCTCAAGTATTAACTTACTAAATTGTGTCCTAAACAGACAACATAGCTAAAAAACAAACAACGAAATACATCCTGCTTACTCAAAAATATTAAATCGTTTTGCACGTATGAAAAAAATTTTAGGTCTGGAATATTCATTCATGCTTTCATTCTGGCTCAGGGACCCAAAATGGATCTTGGCCTCTGCAACCAAAAGACTTAATTTTTCCCTATCCTGCTCCCTCCAATCATCCACCTGGAGCTCACGCAGGTCTCTTTCCACCACGCCGTCTAGCGATAGGTACTTGGAGCGTCCGACCGGCCGACGCCCAACGGGACACCCTTCATATTATTATGCTCTTTTTGCAGCCCGATCCTCTGACATACTTTCCACGTGGCCGAGCCATCGAAGTCTTGCGGATTTTGTCTCTCCTATTATGTTGGACTCGGCCATCAGGTTTTCGAGTTCGGCGTTCTTGCGGATCCTCCATGAGCCATCTTCGCACCTTAAGGGGCCAAAGATTTTCGCATAATTTGGCGTTCTATGACCAGGAGTTAATTCTCCTCTTTGGTCTCGAATATTATTAACCCATAACGCTGGCAGCATTACCGCGCTGGACAGCAATCCTTTGCATCAAATATGTAAGTAGTCCACGGTCCCTCAGACGACGCCCTACCTCAAAGGCTTTCCCCTAAAAACCCCAGATCCCAGTCGTTTCCAAATGGAATAGAATCGGTAGGTACTCAATGTAGTACAATGATTGTCATTTAAATCTATATATATACATACATAAACTCACGCCTCTATCCCAGAGCCACTTGAAACGATCCTGACAGATCACTTTCGCTTCATCGACACTCATTAGCCGTTGCATGCGCGCACGCTGGTTTCGGGTACGTTTTATCTTGCCCTTTAATACATCCCCTATTTGGTCGAAGTATGTCCGCCTGGGACGTTCCTTTCCGGCCCTTCCACGAACATTCGCTCGATATGTTATCGCATTTGTTTCGTCAGTCTTTCTTCCTTCATTCATGTCCAAACCTACGCAACATTCTTTTCTCAATTCTAGTCACTACGTTCTCTAATCAAACTACGCCCCCCTGCTCTGGCTTACGTGTACTGTACTTCTTGCCATTTTGTGTTTTGTCTGTGGTAGTTTTATTTTCTTTCGCGAAGCTACTTAATTACCTAGGTACTTAAATACATTGTGTGTTACTTACACAATGATAAATCTAATGTCTTTAGACCAAGTACCATAATGTGAAACAAAAATATGTGAATAGAACTTTGTTGCTTCAATGTAGGTATTTATGTAAAGAAAACTTATTAAATGTTATCTTGCCAAATGACATTATATGAAATAATTACTTTATGAGGTGTAAGGTTAGCGAAACAACTTTATATTTTTAAATTAACCACGCAATCGATCTCGTCGCGCGGCGAGCCTATCTATAATTCCGGTCGATACGAAATTAATGTTGTGATGGTGGCGACGGCGCAGCATCGGGGGATTCATCTCATCCCGGCTTCCGCTTGTACCCGCACAGTCTCAGCGCGCTGATTTTCTGTAATTTAAATTAAAATGGCTACAAAACTCCTCATTTCAGAAGTGCATCCGCTGCGGAAACCGGTTGTCTAATTGGCACCTAATTCCGGCTTATATTGAGGTAGCCTGAATTGGTATCAATTTTGCAGCTTCGTAATAGGTTTAGAACAAATTTTATTAAAGTATGTAGCCAGTACTTTAGAGTTATTGTCAATTGAAAGTATAGTTGACACTGACAGTACATTACTCTTTACGCACATTCTATTCAGTTATAGGTAAGTATTACTTACGTGTCACTTTGGAATTTTCGCTACCTAACTGCTGATGCTACCTTGCTGACGACTGTACGTGTACATATCAACTATAGAGTACACGTATGTAAAGGTTAATCTACTGTCGACGGTACAACATCAACTAGCACTGTATACTGCCGGAACCCCATATCTACTCCAAGTCTTGAGAAGTTTTTTTTTATATGCTATTGTCTTTGTTAATTTAATTGTAATTTTGAATTTAAAACATGTACTAGAATTAATGCAAATTAATGTGGCTGAATGATCATGATGATGAATGCAAATTAGTGTAAAATTTGTATTACCTCTCTGGTATTGCGTTGCATAAGAAAGTTTAAGGAAATTATAGACGGCAATTTTATATAACATTGTCGTCCAGGAAATTTTATAAAAATTATACTTACGTCTTCGTTTCAGGGATATATTTTAATTATGCTTGTTCATACACAAGACGTCGGTGGCGGCGGCGGCGGCGGCGGCGGCGGCGGGGGGAGCAGGGGAGCGGCGAAGGACCATAGATAGGCCAGGTCGTTAGAGAAATTATATGTGGACTGTAGTTTGACAAGATGTTTTCATATTAAGTCGCTATAATAGGTACAAGAGTTAGATATGTGCTTTCGCGACAATCAAGAGTGGAAGTGCCGAACGCCGCCGCGCGGTGCAGCGGTGCGGGCGCCGCTCCCCTGCTCCCCCCGCCGCCGCCGCCGCCGCCGCCAGTCTGGAGTTAGGAGCAGTTGCTCAAGTTGTCACCAAAGCAGTACCTATGTAGCAAGCATAAATAATCGATAAAAAATATCAGGCTAGGAGTATCCCAACCCTACAACCACAATTTTATGCTCATGTTGGCACTACCGGAGTGTCAAACTATTTTCGGATTTTTTATTAGGTTGCTATTGATTCTGTATGCACGTTTCAGTTTTCATACATTTTTTTTTCCTTCGTAGTCCCGTCTCTTAAAACGTAGTGATTATTTTCTCTGTGGCCGCCGCCGCAGACGTCTTGTGTGTGAACAATGCTTAAAATGGGGACTAAATAACTTTTTTTTTATTTTTATTAAAACAGGCTGTGAACATGATTGTATCAATTGCAATATTTGTAAAGACGACTTATCGAGTGGTTCAGGTATTGTGGTCTAGTGTGGACCAACACTATGAATAGATACTAAATTGCTTGTAATTTGCTGATGCCAGTAAACTTTAATTAATTACTTACTGAAACTCTGAGTACGAGAAATAAATTGTTTTGTTTCACGTGTAGAAAAAACCGGCCAAGTGCGAGTAGGACTCGCGCACGAAGGGTCCGGTATCATTATCTATGCAACATAGACACAAAGATCTAGAAAAAAACGGCAAAAAAATACGTTTGTTGTATAGGTGCCCCCCTTAAATATTTATTTTACTTCAATTTAATAATTTGTTTTTGAATCGAATATAGAACTAAGTATTCTGTGAATATTTCAAGCGCCTACGTGTTGCCGTTATTAATATCGAGCAAAATACGGCAAAAAAATTACGTTTGTTTGGGGGGCCCCTTGAATAGTTATTTTATTCTCTTTTTAGTATTTGTTGTTATAGCGGAAACAGAAATACATTGTTTGTGATAATTTTAACTGCCTAGCTATCACAGTTCTTCAGATACAGCCTGGTGACAGACAGACAGACAGACGGACAGTGAAGTCTCAGTAATAGGATCTCGTTTGGCACCCTTCAGGTACGGATTTTCTTAATTTAACATATTTGGCACTCAGGTATTCTCGTTTAACATTTGTTACGTTATTAACTTATCACGTAAAACTATAATTCAGTTATGGATCAATGTAGGTACCTATACTTACAGGCGGCTTTGCGACTAAAATGGAAAAGTAAATTGTACATAGGTACCTTATCTCATATAATATATGCACTACCATGGGACTTTTATAGATAATATCCACTGCGGATATTAGGTACTTACAAAAAAAATACATAATATTTTCATAGAAATATTTTTTTACATGAGCGGTACACAGCGGATTCCGCACTAGGTAACGGAAACCTAAAATAGTTTCGTCCAAGAGAATCACACAAAACCTATGGAAAACAGAATTTCGAAAGAAAGTGTCAGGTATTTTAGTTTTTTGCTAGGAGTTCCGGCTGCCGGTTCTGGCTGCGAAGGCCCTGCCAACAAGGAAAGAAAAAGTGTTATTTATAAAGATCTATTCCTCTCCAATACTTTGGATAGGTATGGAGTTAAAACTGCCTTTAAACAGGTTCCTTCTGACTAAAACATTAATGTACCTATATTTTATAATTTTAAAGTATTTTTATTCGGAATATTGTTCTTAAACAAAGTATTGAGTATAAATCCTAACAATAGTGCTTACGAAAGTTTTACTTCGAAAATTCGGAATATTCTTGAGAAAATAAATCTTTAAACAAGAATATTACGAACCGGTAAATGACAGATTTTATTTAATTTTTGAACGCTCCCGTTATTAGTTTTCCGCGCGCAACCGGCGCGCAATCCCGCTTCCAAGCGCGCTACCAACGCTACAACGGGCAATTTCTGAAACACTACTGTCACTAGTGTCAAACAAAAAAAAATGTGGTGGATGCGCTGTTTCGTTTTGTGAGATTGATTTCTTATTTGTGGTGGCTAAAACAGTGTGTAAAACTTGTTGAAGTAAATTCTTGGAACTAATGATAATGTTTCACGGTAAGTTGATACGATTATATAGGTTGATTATGTAATATCCATCGTTGTAACTTTTCTTGCACCTAGAAAGCTTAGCGTGTTGATTAGCAAAGTAATGTTTAAAACCCACAAATACACTGCTCTAAACAATACTAGATGAAGCCGCGAACCTGTGATGCAATTTTTCTCGGTTTTCCTGGCGTACAAAATTCGTAAGCTTTAAACAATGTTACTAATCCTTGAAACTTGAATTATCTAACCTCTGGGTTTCACGGAGTTTTTCTTTTAAACCTCGATTAATTCCTACCCTGGATCTTAAAATAACTCCAGCCAATTATTTTGTGATTATGCTATGTAAGGTTCATGTTTATTTACCTACCTAAATGGATGTGGCAAAAAAGGCGCCAAAAGCTCAACTAGTACGAAACAAGGCCAAAATCAAGATAAGTTAACAAAATGGCATATTGAATTAATGCTACCATTGATTGATTGATTGAAAATTCTTTATTGCACAATAAAAACATTTGTACATAGGCAAGCTTAGTACTAATAAGTATTGACTGACACTGTACTCATTAGTTTGTTTCTTTGTTTTCAGTTGTGGAGTAAATACTGTAGGAGTAATTGAAACATTTTCCATTAGCAATGAAAATGAAACCCATTGCATCTGACAGGTCACCAAAGAAAAATGGCTTGCCAGCTAATGACGAAGACAATGTGAGGTACAAATTGAATATGGAATATTTCAATAAACTCTCAAAACCAAGGTCCCCTGCTAAGTCGCCTTCAAAGTCACCTAGAGAAGAGAAAAAGCCAGATAAAACTAAAGAATCAGACAACAATGTCCGCTACAAGTTGGCCGAACCTATATTGAAATTGAAACCACTTGACATCAAAACTATTAAGCATAATGAGAACAAAACTATCAAACGTAGTGACAACAAAACTAAGGCGAGACCAAAAATTAAAGTGAATTTCTGGAGTAGTAAACAGAATAACACCCGCCTCAACAAAACAAAAGAAAAAGTCGTCACAAATAGAAGGCATACAGTTGCTGTTACCAACAATACTGCTTCTAAGGCCCAAAACTCCATTGTTAAAGTGCGCAAAAGAGTCTCATTTTTGCCTTCTCCTCTGTTCCTTGAAAACCATGTACCTATGGTCACTGTTCCTGATGACTTGACTATAGCTTTGAATGAAGAAGAAGCCAATGAACTAAGGGATGACTTAAATGAAGCTACAAAAAAATACATTGGCTTCGATGACCGGAGACTGTCTAACTCCCCAAAAAAACTGTCTAGCAGCTCTACCACCCAGACTAGTCCCAGTCTTAGAGGAACAAAGCGCAAACACAGCCCTGATGATTTAAGGTGTGAAAGTGAACTTGAGTTCTTTTCTAAGTATGTTGTGCAGAAGTTGAGGAAGATGGAAACAAATCAACGAATCTACTCGGAGAACTTGATTAACACTGTCCTTATGCTTGGACAGTTTGGGACGCTCAATGGTAAATCAAAAATAACTGACGTATAATACTACTTTAAACTTAGGTTAGTTATTTGACTAAACAAAATCTTATTAATTATTTTGCAAAATTACAGCACTTTTACTGTGCAGGGCGATAAACATTAATGTATGTTGATACTAAGCAAATAGCTTAATTACGAGTTTTGGAATAGGTAATTAAACAGAGAGAATGTTTGTTTATTTTCTTTTCATTATTTTGTTTAGGTTTTCCAATACCTGAGTGTATTTATTGAAACATTTTGGTACTTAAATAATGGAGAAATTGTATTTTTGATATTAATTGTGGTTAACTGTCTACAAAACTAATACTTACCTACTTAAAAATATTTTTGAAGTACATAGTACCTACTTGTTGTATCGTAACAAATATTTTTCTATTGATAAGAATAAGAATTAGTGTAAAAGTTGATGTAGATTTGTCGCATGAAATGATTACGCACACAAAATGGACGGAATTCTACAGAAGCAATCAATGAGACAAGTTATTTAAAGATAGTGAAATATTAATTATATTATTATATGCATAACTATATTGTATTAATCACACACCTGCATTGCGAATGTAAGCAATCATTTTTGTCATTAAGATCATTTGTTATCTATAATGAAATGCAATGTACCTAAGTTTGCATTCTTTATTGTATGAATATCTTTGACTGTACTTTTCGTTTCATTATTCATCATTACTTATATTTGTTCCGCAATAGATGATATCGTATCTATGGCTTATTAAATTTAACTGCGGAATGCAGTATTTTGTTTATTCAGGAAAGATAATTGAGTTGCATGATTTTTTTTGTGTATGTACCAAATATAATTATTTTATTTTGGCTTCGCGACACTTTTTTCTACATACTCAGTTTAAAAGTTTATACCTCTTTAGACTAAACAGAAACTACAATATCTAAACCAGTGTATTTAATATCAAGCAATAAGTATGAGTTTGCTCTAAACTTAAATGGTATGGAGCTAGTTTGTATCCAGGCATTTATGGCTTTGTTTTCTATGCTACGCGAACTGAGAAGGAATACATTGTGACTAAACCTAAAGGTCTGAGGTGTTTACGTAGGTAGCCCACCTCAGCGATTCAAATCGCCGATTGGCACGCGTTGTGATCAAGCCAAGTAACAAAATTGCCAAGTCTCTCCGGATAGTTCCTTATTCTCTCGTCAATATAAACAACTTACTATGGAGACAACTTCAGAATTGCAAATATCATTATCGCCTGTCCGATACAACTAAATATGTGGTAAATAGGATTGTTTTAGTGGAATCATGTTTTTAAATGTTATTTTAATGTTAAAAATCTAACGGCTGACCCGAAAGTACTTTAACTACTTCATCCTTGTTTATTTGCCTCGTTGGTCAAGTGGGTAAGAAGTTTGACATAAAAACAGAGGTTGTGCGGGTTCGATTCCCACTCGCTATTTGATGTGTACAAGTGGCCTCAGTCAGGGTGTATTTTCATGTTTGTGATGTCTTTGGCTAGTTACTATAGCACGGCATCCTGGTTTGGAACCAGAACAGGTACCTCACTGTCTGGAAGTTTTATGAACGCGTGACTTTCACCATTTTTAGGGTTCCGTACAGGATAAGCGACCCTATTGCTAAGACTCCGCTGTCCGTCTGTCACCAGGCTGTATCTCATGAACATAGTTAGACAGTTGAAATTTTCACAGATGATTTATTTCTTTTGCCGCTATAACAATAAAATAAATATTTAAGGGGGTCCCATACAACAAACGTGATTTTTTGCCGTTTTTTGCTCGATATTACTAACGGCAACAGTTAGACGCTTGAAATATTCAAATGTTTAGATAATGGTAGGGCACCCTTCGACAATTTGATGTACATTGCGTAGCCGATTAGTACAATTAGTCTTCCTAGTTGTTAATCGGCCGTGCATTGTACATCGAATTGTCACAGTGAAATAGGGCACTGGAGGAAACATCACGAGTAACTTTAGTGCCGCGAAAGTGACGAGCGCTTGCCATCACCGTAACTATTCATTTCAGTCAGCTTTTTTTAGATAGATAAGATAAATATTTATTAGTGAAACATAGGTACAACATAGTTGAGATGTTACTATTAGGAAAAGCAGAATATCTCTATGTTTTGCCTATAAAGCGTACAAATTTTTCGTGCAAAAAGTAATAGAAAAAGGTACAGTGAGCACATTAAGGTAGTATTTAAAAGTCAAATTATAATCTAATAGTACTGTCATTAAGGAGTAATTCCATATCATGCATTTAAAAAAACAGATCAATTTGTAGTTATTACATGTCAAAATATTTATATTGGTTCATATATAAACCGTTTCTAGTAATCTAGTTAGTAATCTTGTTTGCTCAACTTAAGTCATTCTTCACTTTGAAAGTATTTGGAAAAACCTGCCAAGTGCGAGTCGGACTCACGCACGAAGATTTCCGTACCATTCTCTATACAACATTAGACACAAAGCTCGAGTAAAAACCGCAAAAAATCACGTTTGTTTTATGAGAGCCCCCCTTAAATATTTATTTTATTTTAATTTAATTTATATTTGAAGCGAATATAGAACGAAATATTCTGTGAATATTTTAAGCGTCTACCTGTTGCCGTTATTAACATCGACCAAAAAACGAAAAAAAAAACGCTTGTATGGGAGCCCCCTTTAAATATTTATTTTATTCTGTTTTTAGTATTTTTTGCTGTAGCGGCAACAGAAATACATCATCTGAAAATTTCAACGGCCTAGCTATCACGGTTCATGAGATACAGCCTGCTGACAGAGAGACTGTCTGCAAGTTTTGCAAAAATCTTGATATTGTGTCTCCAGTATGTGGTCTCCAATAAGTACCTCAGTATGATGTGAAACAAACAAACGTGTTTTAATTCATAATATGTAATTAGGTGCTTAACTAGTTGATTAATTCACAATCTGTAGGTAACTCACAATATTTAGTTTATTATTGTTTTTAGCAAAAAGTCTCTGGGTAATTGCGTTATAAAAACTCTTGTCCCGTATTTCACGGATATCCGTAAACTGGAATACCCACAGAACAGATATGTTCTGTGCGAATACCAATATAATTGAATGTCAACAGTATGAAACCCAACATCGGTTTAGTAAAAACACTGAATTTACATTTAAAGTACTAGGTTAGAGACATACTAGAGACATTGTACAATAAAATACTGATTAGAAACGAACGATAGAGACTATCAACTGGCTTTCTCCAAATCACATAGTTATTTTACTTACCCCCTGTTTCTCTTGCGCCAACAATCTTAAACTGCTATATTAACAGCTGTAAGTTCTTTTTTTTTTGTATGCACTATGAAGTCAACTAGCAGAAGTTTAACTCACTCGGGGTTCTGTTTTAATTTAGCATCTTAGCTCCGTTATATCATATGTTTTCCGATTTGGCTTAGATAATACCTTGCCATTAATGTGTTTCTCCGCTTTATGTCTGTTATTGTGATTCAGAAACTTAGTTAAGAGTCCAATTGGAGCTAATTAGGTAGTTCCACCAATGGAAAAATAGATAGATAGAGAATACTTTATTGTAGGTACATAAAAAATCTTTTATAGTACTATGTTTTTGTAAAACAACATCATAAATCCCAATGGTGATAGCTATTTTAGAAGCCCAGAGTCAATTACCGAGGACTTTAATCGAACTCTGCTAAAATGCCGTGTTTACCAAACATGCTTTAAAGTCCTAAGGTTAACGTTCTAAATTCCGGGTAGCCCCTTTGGCTAGAGGCCAACAACAGCCTAGATTTCTATTTTAGCTATCTATTATTAACAAGATTAGGTACACTTAAAAAATTGAAAAGAAAAACATTTCAACCGTATGGTGGGCCGAAAAAAGTAACAATAACTTTAAACGATAAGGTAGGTAATATGAGACTTAGCTATATGAAAAAGAATAATAGTTATACATATCAGGGATCATAAATAATCCTAAGAAGTATCCATAATCTTTATGCGGTTTACCAGGCTTTTTTTCTTAATAAGTACAGTCGACAGCACATCAAACTTAACACTAGTTGCAAGGACGCCCGTAACGTAACCAAGTAGGAAGAGTGCAAGCGTGTATAGGTTGATAAAATAATTGTCTCTCTCTGAGAGAAGGCCTGTACCCTACAGTGGGACGTATATAGGCTGCTTATGATAATAATTCATAACTTTATTGCGACCATGTAGTTGTTTAGTTGTTAATGGTAGTTGTTCTAATTGTTGATTCTTTAATGGTACCAGAAGACATGACTTAAATGAAGTATATATACTGGAGTACCTACAATTTGGCGTGCTGTCGAATGTGCTATATTTACCTAGGTGCAATACATTATTCATTCCATACTATTGTGAATCTGTTTGAAATGTACGTTTCAGTCCCAAAGGAGCATGTCGGTATTGACTGTTTTGTTTAATTGTATCTGCATGGAACTTGAATATACTGTATTTATTTTTGATTTATGAGTTCTTATTAAAATACCTAATAAATATTATCAGGGTCCAGACAAACAGACCACCCACTCTGGGACTCTATTATAACACTGTTAGTATACAAAAAGGACTGGATAACTATTTAGCAGTGTTTTTCAATATTTTTGAAGACGCGACCCCCTTTTACAAGTAAAACAAATAAAAGTAACATTTTACAAGTAAAAGAGGGTCGCGTATCCTTTTTACCAAATATCGGGACTTAAATGATTCATTTAAGTCGTTCGGGGTCGCAACATAACATACCTCGATAATCAAAGCAATTTGCGCGTCAGCGCGGCCGAAAATTTACTAAATTATCGAACATTTTTATCTTATCATCATTCTATCGAGCATTTTGATTCACTTAGATCTGAAAATTCACCGAGTTCGAAAATAAAAGACCTGTCTTGTAGACGCGCGCAAGCGCGACCAAAAATGTACTACACTGACTTGTTCATTTAGTTCCATAAAAGCTCTGCGCCCTCAAAAACAAAAGAACTGTCTTGAAAGCTAGCCAGAGAATTTATGGTGGCTAAATTTCATTTCCTGGCATTTCCCTAAAAAAACTCAGCGCATTAGATTTATAATACATTGGTCATAAAAGCGCGTGTTAGCGCTCCCGAAAATGTACTAAATTGATGGTGCTAATTTCATTCAGCTCTATAAAAACACAGCGCCTTAAAAAACAAAAGTGAGAGATAGAGGCAAATAGTTATTCAATAATTACAATAACCATAATTTAATTATTAAGAAATAAAATAGAAAATAAATAACTTCAACACAATCATTTATCCTGGTCCCAAACTAGGATACCCCTTACTATGGTAACCAGGCAAGGACATCACCAACATGAAAATGTACCCAGACTGAGGCCATTTGTAAAAATGTACGGAGGCCCCCAGTGGCAATCAAACCCATGACCAACGGCCCTCCGGCATGGTAATCAGACGATACCGCTAGACCACCGAGGCAGTTTAGCACAATAAAGCCTCTTCATGAGGACCGCGACCGCTCCTGTCAAGAGCGTACGACCAAGAATACATAATCGCTAATAAATAATCGCAATAATAGCCGTTAAATGTTTAAATAAAGTGTTTTTCAATCTGTGGGTCGCGACGTCTTGCTCGGGGGGTTGCGGTCGCTAGCCAGGTAAAAGTAAAATGAAAGGTTT
The DNA here is from genome assembly GCA_963969515.1 of Yponomeuta evonymella. Lineage (NCBI taxonomy): Eukaryota > Metazoa > Arthropoda > Insecta > Lepidoptera > Yponomeutidae > Yponomeuta > Yponomeuta evonymella. Next base: position 13,239,008 of record OZ018349.1, read on the forward strand.
TTAGTTAGTGTTGCCAGTGGCAAAAAGACGAGCGTGGTTGAATAAAACAAACGGTAGGGACTTGGGGTACCTACTTTAAAATTAATTTTTTATTCTTTTATTTCCGGAGGCGCTGAGTTTTAAGATATCGAATTGAAAATTTCAATATTTTGATATTGGATTAAAATGCCAAAATGTCAGTTTATTAAATATTCGGCAGCGTCATAAACATCGGTTTTACGGAACTAATGATATTCCCACCGTCAATTTATTAAATTTTCAAGACAGATCCTTTATTTTTGGGACACTCCCGAAAATTCCACCGTTAATTTTATACTCTTTGGGCGTCATTATAAGGCAGAGGTCTGTTATTTTTGAGGGCGTTCCGTTTATATAGAACTGAATGTAATTAGCACCATCAATTTAGTAAATTTTCGCAACGCGCGCCTATAAGACAAATCTTTTATTATAAAAGGCGCTGAGTTTGTATGAAAATACCACCGTAAATTTAGTAAAATCTCTGGCTAGCTCACAAGACCGATCTATTTTTTTAAAAGCGCTGAGTTTTTACTGATTTTAATGAAATTGGCAACATCAATTTAGTATCGGGCGCGCTGACACGCGCCTATAAGACAATCTTTTCTAATAGAAGGCGCTGAGTTTTTATGAAAATAGGCACCATCGTAAATTTAGTAAATTCTCTGGTTTTTAGTTTCGGGTGCGCTAACGGAGGCCTTGACAAATCTTTTATAATAGAAAGCGCTGAGTTGTTACGAAAATACAACCGTAAGTATATTCTCTGGCTAGCTTACAAGTACCTACACGGAAAAACCTGAAAACTGTACATTTGTAATTAAATCATAATAAAATTAGACTGGAGTTCGGGAAAACCTCGGAAAAAACTGCGTGACTCGATTCCTCAACTATTTATGATATGTACCTAATACCTACAAATTTGTACGGAAACCTCGCCAATAGGCGAATCCGTCTCGCACTTGTCCGTTTTTTTTTTAATTGACTACCTACTTATATCGCCTATTTAAAATCGTATCGATATACGTAACTTATGGGCTCGTCCGATTTAACTTACCTTACTCCAAACTGTCAAATAAGGGTTATTCCAGTAATCTTTTGACACATCGGAAATGTCCTAATGGATAACCCAATACAGTGGACAGTTACGAAATAGGAGGGCTGGTCCCCTAATTTATTTGTATACACTGACCTGACCAAGTCGGACTAAACAATAGTAATAAAGTTCACACTGCGTTAAATATCTCAGCCTGCGCTGCGGTCAAACGATAATTTTGTTTGGAATCCGTTGCTAGGCGACGTTAGATTGTGCTCCACGCTACATCCGGCGTCGGTCGCCAGTCAGTCACGCGCCAGCCACCCCCTCAGACGGGGCTTAATACTCTCACGTGGACATTTTTTTACACTGCAACCCCCAGAAGTCTCATACTACTCGTTGACTGGAACAGAAGAGCAAAGCCAACTTTTTCAACGTAATATTCGTAATAACGTACTTAATAGTAATGTGCGAACTCATCATGGTTCTTTTTTCCCAGCCTCACGGCTGATATAATTAGTGATTTGTTTAAATACAATGCAGCTTCACTTGGCTGTCACGTTAAGATCTGTTTTTTGTGTTGTTTTCTTATTCTTCAATTTTACGACGCTGCGTAGCGTTTACCGTGTTCACGAGGAGCATTTTCAACTGTTACCTTGACCTCTGCCTCACAACACAACAACAGAACCTTGATTCCAAGCCAAGAAATTAATATGGATATCGTACATCGCTTGCACTATCTGGTGCTCTCCCAAAAGTCTGATTTAATGACCATGGAGCGGGAGCAAAGGCTGCGGGTGAGGCGCCAGTCCAGCCTTCCGGAGTACAGCCGAGCCAACAAAACGCGGCAGAAACTAGAGGAAGTCTATTTCAACGATGTAAGTGCTATTCTTCATCTTAGCTAAAAAAATGTGCTATCGTTAAGGCTGCGTTCACCGAGCGCACGGATCTGTACGGGACTTATTGCGCTGCGCGAGCGAAAAGTTGGGGGAAAAGTACCTAGGCCTTTTTGAAATTATAGAAATACAAATCTTATTACAATTTTGATGACCGACGTCACTAACATCTTTTTTGTTATTAAAAACTCAGTACAGCTCAAATAAAACCAAATCTAGTGATAATTTAGACTCATGCAAGCGATTTTCATTTTGATGCTATAAAGTTTAAAAAATCATATAAATAATGCCCGACGGCCCTAGATTGAAAAGTAGATACTTAATATATTATTTTTTTCCAGATTTTAATTATTAACCATTAGAGAATAAAATGTATCTTAAAACACCTGATTTAGAAGTATTTTCGGAGAACCCAGCCTCTAATGTTATATCTCAACGATTCTCCTTTCTTCAAGTCTATTCAACAACATGGTTGAGGAAAAATATGAGAATTTTCCGTTTCACTACCTATTGCAATTAATAGGCCGCAATATATTCCATCGTATACCTACTTACGTCTATTTGGCAAAATACCTCTCAGTTGTAATCGCAGTTGTAATCTGTTGTACTTATTATTCGGTCGTGAAAAGAATCGCCGTTTTCTATTAAAAGCAATTAACTTAAGTTGGTGAGCAACCCCTAAAATCTGATAGCAAAACTACGGTAATAATAATAATAGGCCTTATAGCCTCAGACATTAAATAAGACAGCAGGCAACTTACTGTTTCGGTCAAACTTTCTGATAAGAGCTTTATGTTACTCTTATTTGAACTTGGCACGACATCCACCCCTATCTCGAAAACCGTTAAAATATAACGCGGCTTAAGAATACACTTTGGGTACGGCTTAGAACACAGTTTAAGGTCGATTTGCACCACTTTTTAAATGTCACTTCACTTTAGTAAATGTTTTTTTATGAAGAAGTTCAGAAAAAAAGCAAGTTTTAGCAAATCTAAAAATTGCTGTGTGAGTTTCAATCTCTGAGTTAAACTCGTGTTTGAGTAGCTTGGTGAATTTGGCACATTTGAAATTTAAAACGTCTATCTTTAACCTACGAGAAAAAGGCGAACTGCAATTCGTGGTTTACTAGGTATGATAATTATGATACTTCGACGTAGGTACGTTGCAAAGTCGATTAACCCACAGATTAAGGGGCTCCATAGAATAACACTAGTGCCACCAAGGCAAAAAATTATGTCTTGCTTTACACATCGTATTTGCAAAGTGTCTGTACAATGACCCCATCATTACTGTATGGTACCCGGCTGCCTTCGACTCTATATTTATATGCCTCACATGTTCTCTTCGCGATTGTTTTGTTTTATGTGTATTTTGTTTGTGTACCTTCGTGTTTCTGTGACAATTTCAATAAGTGTCTGCTTCTTCTTCTTCTTCTTAATACCAAGTATTTTTTAGGTTCACGACGAGAACCTAGGATCACGGACCTGGGGACTAGATAGCATTTATGCAAAAACGGCTGCTTTTGGCGTTAATGCTATCTAGTCCTAGGTTTCTTGCCTCAGGTTCACGACCTCACGGTCGTGAAAATCACTATTACCTAACATGATTAAGAGACTGTACAGACACCTTTTACAAATACGGTCTGTAAAAAAAGGATACCTATGGTTTTCCCTGGGTGGCGCTAGTGTACTCTATGGAGCCTCTTAACGAGTAGATTCTTGGTAGTTATAATCTATTAAAAATTGTAGTTTTATGAAACTCGGTCCACAACTGGACACAATTGGGTTACGCTGAGTTCGGAAAACTACGCCGGTTCTGGTCTGCCATTCCTCGGGGCCTAAAGACGAGTCTTTAATCAGTGCCTACTTCGGTTATGGCTTGCGGAGCCCAAACGTGGACACAAACGATCAGCGTTTTATGGAACTCTGAGGTCGGAGTCTCTGATGGATCACATAAGAAAGGAGAGTATTCGCCAAAGAACTCGGGTCATTACGTAGCCTGCAAGATAAGCAAGTTGAAGTGGTAGTGATCTGGTCACATCTGCCAAAGAACCGATCGATATGGTAAAAAGATTGCCGACCAAGGAGACCACGACCTGGCTAACGCAGCATATGCCAGCTGAACCGTCGATCTGAGGCAGATGGCAATTTAAGGCGGGAGACTATAATACCCAACGGGCCCCTCTTTTTAGGTAAATTTATACCACTTTTTACCAAGATGTAGGTATGTCCTACCTAAATAGATGCTTCACTAGTTTCCCCACATTAATATGTTTAATTGATTTTCCCTAAAATAGGCCTACAAAAAACTAACGGTGTTGTTTTATAAAAGCGAGATTCCCTTAAAACACTTCATAAACGCAGTATAAACTGTCTATGGGAAAGTCTTTCCCTTGTAAAGTCTCTACCACAGACTAATTATGCAGCGTTTATGGAGTAAACTTCTTCTCCCACGTTATTGCAATTTCTGCGTTTGTCGGACTATTTGTGGGGATGGAATTAAAATTTTTTTTGTCTAATTTACTACTAGGTGACTTCAAATTAACCGTTTTTATTATCTATCAAACCCTCAAATCACATTTATCAAAAGTATATGTAGTTACTCACTCATTTTATTACAATCACCAATAACGTCTTATTGTGTGAGCGACACAGCATGCTCCACGTAAGAACAGCCTTGAGCATAAACAAAAAATCTATGGTTCGCGCGTCTTATGATCGGCGCCGGCCAACTCAATTGTTCTTTGCATTGTTAACGCATATCGGACGAAGTAATCTTAAACATTTAAAATATTAGAAAACCTTGATGGTACTTTCTACTACTTTGAATTTTCAATCAAAGTTCTGAGCCAAATTATCGATAAATTAATTATAATAATACTGTTTTTCACAATGATAAGAAAAATCCCTTAAAATATTGCTAACGAATTCAAAATCACGCTGAAAGTAGTTTACTCGATTCAGAAGTGACTTAGGGAAGTCTTAAGTGAAAAACTTTTTGCTGGCATATGTAGGAGTTCTTTCATTGTTGGGTAACAATTCCAGGCACTTATTAACTTTGACTAACTTTAAACAAACCAAAGATCTGCTTACCCCCGGTTTCTCGTTAACCAACAATCTGTCAAACGAAACAATATTAGCAGGTGTCGGTTGTCTTTTTGTACGCACTTTGGCCAACTGATAGCTGTTAATAGTAGGTACTTAGATTATTTATTGTGAGGCCGACTTGCACCACTTTCTCAGCAAGTCCACAGTCATTCATCATATCATAAGCAGCCTATATACGTCCCACTGTAGGACACAGGCCTTCTCTCAGAGAGAGAGTATGGGCTTAATCACCACGCGTGCCCACCGCGGATTGGCGATTTCAAGCGCTGAGGTATGTAATTAAAGAGCTCATACACTCTGGATTCTTCACGATGTTTTCCTTCACCGTTAGCGTCCTTCACAGTCATTACGTCCGAAAAAACGGGGAAAAAACGAAAAATTTTGGATATTATAAAAGCTTAACTCCAAATTGTCGAACAACATTTCCTACGCGCATTTTCCGCCATCGCCATCACTCGGAGAACCGATGAGATACGAAAGTTTTGATGCAATATTTTTTTGTTGCTTTTTTTGCGATCTCCAATTAAGGTTCTTTACATTCTTTCACCTATCGTTCATCGTTATCGAGATACCGATCGAAAAGCCAAAAATTTGTTTCTCCGTTATTTGCCTGCATTGTAGGGGTCAAACTTGCAACAAAGTCGCCAGAGTCGACATTCTATTCAACGACGATGACCATGATGATCATGATGATGTTTCGGCCACCAAAGCATCATTTATTGCGGTTCAAGAGTCTTCACGACTCGAAGAGTCGGAACTTCTTTAGCCAAGACCATCAAAAAAACGAAAAATATTTTTTAAAAAATTATCGCCTTCAATTATTATTCTTTGTACTCAAAAAAATATTTGTTACATAAATCTCATGCGTTTGAATCATAATTGACTGGTTTATTTATTTATTTTGTATCGCAATAATTCTCTGAATCACATATTATCCGGTTTTAATTTTGACATGTAGATACAACCGTGCGAGCGGCTAAATCGAAACTGGGCACAGACCGACTTTGCAGCGCGCTAGAGGTCGTAATTTTAGTCAAAAATAAAAAAACGAAATTGTAGGTCTGAACAAGCTCTACAAGTTTGTTACTTGTAGTTTTTTCGATATCTTAATTTATAGTTTTTTAATAAACCGATCGATATCTTAATAACTATGAACGATAGGTTTAAAATGTAAGGGGCATTAATTGTACTTCATCGTAAAAAAGCGACAAAAAAGTATTGCATGAAAATGTTCGTATCTCAACGGAGATTAGATTAATACTCTTATTGCACACCATACATTATAAAGATTCAAGAAAACTATTAAATATCTAAGGCACATAGTATACAACTGGCGGTTTTATCGCTAAAAACGATCTCTTCGAGACAACCTTAGGATGGATAGGACGAGATTGAGATATTGTAAAAAAAACTGAAATTAACCCTTTTTTCAAGACGGTGGAAAATGTACGTAGGAAATGTTCGACGATTTGAAGTTAATCTTTTCTAGGCCTCCCCACGTAATATCCAAAATTTAGCCTTTTCGGTTCACATTTACCTAAAATTCTTCATACAAAAGTCGATTTAAACAGCGACTTATGTGACATTGCTGCTACAAATTCGCAGATGTAGGTGCGTTTCTTTGAAAATAAACAAAGTCATAGATACATGCCCGCACGCTCACTGTTAAGGACAACATCGTGAGGAAACCCACGACTTGGTTGGCTCCGCACGTATTGACTTGTCTTTTCTGTGGGCTAGGCCGAGTAAGCTATCAGGGCCTCGATTCTGTTAGTGCATTGTAGTATAATGACAGGTACACTGTCGGGTCACGTGACGTGTTTTTTCGTACCATTGACGCCTTGAAGGTTTGATGGGTGTGCCCGCGTAGACTTAAAGCAGCCATGAAATGAAAACCGCCATGTTCATACAGTTGTCATGTTACTACAATGCATTAACAGAATCTAGGCCCAGGATGGTATAGGTGCTGGGCAAGCCTACTCTATCTAAAAACAGTGTCCCAGGCACTGCAGCGTCTGAGTGGTCCCTTCACCCATCCGTGTGAATAAAGGCGCCACTGGACGCTGCATAAATTATCTCATTACCTACGTAGGTGCAAAGGCCAATAAAAAATTAAGAAACATTTAAGAAGTTATGCAAGTTGGCCTTAGTATTCGAGAAACTGTTAATCCTAGGAGAAAAGTCAGTGGTGTGGCTGTATTTTTTTGCGTTTTGTATTTAAACTGGCCTAAAATTACTGTTCTGTTAGTTTCCGATAGTCAAATAGTATTATTTTGATTGTAAAATAATTAAACACGAATTAATGCTAGGTACCTATATTAAATGAAATAAAAATTAAGGTCTAAGTACCTAACATAATTATACAAGAATGTGGCTGATTCGATTCGACTCGGAGACCCAGGTTCGATTCCCAGTGCGGGGATTGCACCTATGACTTTGTTTTCTAAGTTATGTACAATTGTGAAGTTATAGTAGCAATACCACTCGCTAACTGTGAAGGAAAACATCGTGAGGAAACCTGAGTGTCTAAGCTATTCATATACCTCAGCGCTTGAAATCGCCAATCCGCGGTGGGCACGCGTGGTGATTAAGCCCACACTATCTCCCTGGGAGAAGACCTGTGCCCTACAGTGGGACGTATATAGGGTGCTTATGCTTATGTGGCTGATTTGCTGGTGTGTTCGAAAAGGTAGTGAGATGCGAAAAGGTCATAGAGCCAATAATGAAAGGATAATACATTTAAGTCTGACTCACATCACTTTCTTAAATAAGGCTTAGTAGCATTTAACTAAAACTCTTCACACCTAAGTTTACATCTATTTAAGTGACATTTAAAAAGTGGTGCAAATTAGCCTTAGAAAACATCTCAAACATCACCTCAAATCACCTATCATAGCTTTGCTACAAAATAAAAAAAAAATAATTTTCCTCCCACTGACGTTTCACCACAGGTCTTACCTTACTAGGTAGCAAGAATAAAAAAGATAGAGAGCTTCCTCAAATGTTCAGGAGTTACGAAGAGCATGTAAATGAGTTGATTTGCATCACACAGTTCTTTTGACCTTCGACTCGTAGCTAGTGATCCACTTCTTAAATTCCTATCTAGGTACATCATTCCAGTGCAAAAAATGAACTCCGCTTTAGTAGGCTTAAAATTTTTGATTGTATTATCATGCACATTCTTTAGGCTGGCTTGCGCCAACGCTATCTGACAGGAATATCTGGCTGTTTATTAGTGATGGAAACCGATTAAACTTTTTAGTACCGGTATTTTCCAATTACTTTTACAAAAAAAAACAGGTTTTTGAAATAAAATAAAACGTTTTTTATAATATGAAGGAGACATACCTACCATAGTCAAGTTCGGTTTCCGTTAGCTATACTATTATGGTAAATTTACCTCTAATAACATCTGAATAAAGTGGTTTCTTTATTTTGTACAGCTATGATGGATCAAATAAATCTAATTCCATATTCCAAAAATCCTCTTATCTATTTATTTATCTTTGGAAGTTCATGGGATTCTTTTAATCTATGACGCTATAATCAAGTGAGCAATTTATTTCTACTCTCTAAAGCTTCCTTCTGTTTTTTGATTAGTTTTTTTAAATATCTTCTGATCATATTATACTGACCTGGTATTGACAATTTCACCTTCCTAATCATCGCTATTTGAAATGAATATTATTATCATTATCATTATTATTGAAAAACTGGAGATTCGGTTGGTAGTTTCTTAATTAATTTGCAATCATTTGTGTTAATATTTGCCGTAGATTAATTCATAAAATTTTGATTATTAGAAACAATATTTCGCTGTTTGTATTTGCGCAACTTTATGTATGCTGTAAAATAAGCGAAAGCGGATTTCCAAGGTTGAAATCGCCATTTCAGTATTTTTATTTCTTCTACAAATTAAAACGATCGTAACAGGTTACAAAGTTTTGCTACAGACACATTCCGATGATAATTTATTTCAGTTATTTCTACTCTTAAAAATATATCGTAATGACGAACTCGTGATTTCTTCAAATAAAACAGTTTTGGCAACAATAAGTCCTAAACCGTTCTGATTTAGACAATCCGCTTAATACTTGGTGATATTTCTCCTCAGACTCAGGATATTTTCTTCTCCTAACTTATTGTTTATCTTAAGAAACTCTTTTAAATTATTGAATTTAGTATCTGGCGACTTATTATGCAGCCAAAAATAATTTCACAAGGATTTTTTTTTTCATAATTTAGAAGAATAGCTGGGATTTTTAAATAAGTAGGTAGATTGTGATTAACTATCTACAGTTATATTGACATGCATAAGGTAAAAAAATATTAGAAAAATTACAGACAATATTATTTTTCATGGTTTTAAGAGATTATTGTCAAAATAAAATACATAAAATATCGTTAAAACGAATCGAAACGCCTAAACACAGTTTTAAGAATATTGCCTGAATATTGAAGAAGTTTTTTTCAAAATGAGGGATTTTTCTCGCACTTCTGAGTTCTGTTTCACATTGCCTGAGGTATAGTGCATTATGTAATATACAAAAGACTGCGAGAAAAATCTCACATTAAAAAAAAAAACTTCTTCATTTCAGACTTTCACAAAATTTGAACTAACATTGTGTGTTTAAGTCTATGAGCTATCCAACGTACTAAGCCAACATTTGTTTCAGCAAACTAACTCTATATATACCGTCTTTAGCATTAAAAATTTCACAAAACTGATCAGGGCCTAGATTCTGTTAATGCATTGTAGTAAGCTTTAAGTCTACGCGGGCACACCCATCAAACTTTCTAGGCGTCAATGGTACGAAAAAACACGTCACGTGACCCGACAGTGTACCTGTCATTATACTACAATGCACTAACAGAATCGAGGCCCAGTTTACAAAATTGAGGAAGTGAGCAGTGGTTAAAGTTGGTGCATCTTTGCGCCTAACCTTTGACGAATAAATAACTTCTACGCGACAGTATCATTGCTCGTCTGTAACTTGTAGCTGTCATACGCAATTAATATTTTTGTTTGTCTGATAAATGTTTTAGTTTTCAGAAATACTGAAAATTATGTAAATATGTCTGAATTCAATAATCGACTTCTGCGCATTGCAATGTCACTCAACATCAAATTTATAAGTACTTACTTACCTTTTTCTGAATTGAGAATTTCTTTCAATAATTACCTAAGTACGTACCGTTCAGTCTCTTCAGATATCTCAAAAAAGAACGAGACAGACACATACGTACTTACTTAGTGTATTTCGTTTAATACCCTAATTAATACACTGTCTATTTATAAGCTTATATTCGAGTGAGGGTGATCAAGCTGTCGGCCGGGGTTTTTTGTTATGTCAAATTATTTCATGCAGATTTCTCGCCACTTCTAACCCACGAGGTCGTCCTGGGTGCAAGTCATTGGGTACTGTGGACACTGCGTCAGATGCATGGTAGTGTGCGTTTCCCGCAGGCGCAACTTACCTATGTTGGCTTCGAGTGGCAAAAATCCCCTTTTTAGAGGTTGTCTATAGTCTATAGATCGTCCAAAGCCTATACTAGCTGTTTATATTGTAGGTATTGTCTTTTTAAAAATAATGAAATTCGCTTATAAATTTCATTTAGAAACCTGCGGTATGTAATTTATCATCAATCCATCACAGACGCCCAACGGCAATAAATCGAGCGCAAACTCGATGGAACTACGTTAGGCGGAAAAAGATGTTATATATACCTAATATACACTTAATGTGATACGCGAGGTGCCATTGAACTCCAGAGTTTAACTTACGTAGGTACATTGGAAATGGTTTTTTTAACTGTACTAGACAAAATGTCTGACCCTATCCTATGTAGTGCATCAAGCCTGTGCATATCTGTTATGTACCTAATCCCTGTTCTATTGATGTGCCGTTCCCGGCCCGGGGGTTATTGGAAACTACGGGTACCTATATAATGTGGGAAACGTTATGTAGGTCCCGTAATATTGGTCGTGAAATAATTATGGAAATTGGCAGTGAAACATGGACCTATGGCATTGTTGCAGCTAGAAACCTAGGTTTTTTGAGATGAAATTAATTGTCTTTTTTGAGATGAAATTCATTGTTATTTTCTAAATCCGAAGGCTATGATGATGACCAACACATGGATGACTGGATTTTAGGCACCAGTGGATTTAGAGATCTAAAATCGTACTCAAGCTCTCAGATGCATTTTCATTTTCTAGATGCGAAGAGTTTAGTGTTGAATGATAAACAGCACAAGGGCGACCGAATCTATCGCACCATTGGTACTAAAAACCTGGAATTTGGCGCTGTGACCCATTATAAATCGCCTGAGGTTGGTCCTTTATTTTACAGAGAGACTTATTCGCCGCGAAGGCGGAGAGCGGAGCGGCAGCGGCGGACCGCAAGCTGTCATCCTCATCAGCCGGCAGTATGAAGAACAAATGGCTGAAGGCGTTCAGGAGTTTGAAGCCGCCCAGCGCACCCCCGCCCCATGCCGCGCCGCCTGACAAGTAAGTCTACTATGTTTTGTTTTTTTTAGGCACCCGAAGGGTGCCAAATGGGACCCTATTACTAAGACTTCACTGTCTGTCTGTCTGTCTGTCACCTGGCTGTATCTCGTGAACCGTGATAGCTAGGCAGTTGAAATTTTCACAGATGATGTATTTCTGTTGCCACTATAACAACAAATACTAAAAACAGAAATATTTAAGGGGGGCTCCCATACAACAAACGTCTAAAGACAGCGCTCGCCATCTAGCGGCCATCTATGTAGGTAACCTTTAGAACAGCGCCGATTTCATGTCGTTAAATATCAATGTTAAACTTCTTGCTGGTTTCTATAGATGTGACTGTTCTCAAATTCGATCTTTGTGTAATGTTGTATATGGGTAATGGTACGGAACCCTTCGTGACTTGGCCGATTTTTTTTACGTAGCATCTTCCGTGTCCCTCTGCTGCGCAACGGCCTCCCCCAACTCGGATCTTTCTGTCATCTCAGACCACTCCGGCATGTGCGGTCGAGATCTCCGGGCCACCGTATCTTTGGTCTACCCCGTCTGCGACGTCCGCCTTGTGGCACCTGCTATTATTTATTGAGTCTATTTCCCACGATTTCCTGTGTAACAATACGGGAACGCGTATGTGCTGCGTCAACACAAATAATTTTGCACAGCTGTTTAATTAGATAGACATTTACTGGGTAAACAAAAAGAGATTACCGCTCAGCGCGCCCGTGTTACGTGGAACCCTGAATTTCGTGATTGGATTTTGTAAACTCATCGCACCAACCATCGGTGATTGTTCTGTGATTTTCATCTTTGATGTTCACACTCGGAATACCACTCGGAGTAAAAACGTAAAAAAAGGAGACAGCGTGATAGGTAGGCATGATTGATATGATATACCTACCTGGGTAGATTCTAGCCAGTATCGATGTTGTATTACTAAAGCAAGCAAAAGTTTTGTGTTGCGCACGCTTTTATGTTAGCTACTGGTCCGTAATATCGTAATAAATAAATAATTTGCAATAAAGAGCAGGGATTGTATTTCAAAATTCACGTTCATGAAAACAGTCTAGGCTAGACAATTTTAGTCAATAACCACGCCGACAAAACGGTAGGTAGAGTAAAAACTGTTTTTCTTTCGGGTAACTCCCCTTCACCCAAATCAGGGATGCAATTGTTTTTTCTCGCCTGCACCATAGTGTGGGGTATCGTTGGATTGGCCATTTAAAAATATTGTAAGTGTAGGAATACCATTTTTATTTAGGAATCCGTTTCTTACTTATTAAGCTTTAATTCGCATTTTTTTGTTAGAGTAGTGTCTCTCCCCTCTCCCGACTAAACAGTTGATTGTAGAAAAGTGAAAAAATTCAGGTCAATGGCACATATATTGAACTTAATATTTATTAATTTATATATTGTACATGGCAATTTACATTGGTCTTACGGAGAGGTTTTCGAAATCATCTTTCAGTCTTCAGTACTTGGCTCCACAAAGTGGTGTAGGTGTGGTAGGTTTTGGCGAGTGGATCAACTCTTGCCTTGTAGTCACAAGATGGCACAGGTCATCGTGAATGGGGATAAACGGATATGTAGCAATTTTCTCAAGCTCCCGGCCTAGGCTCATTTCTCAGCGGATATGTGGGGGAGCGATGTTGCTCAGAGCAGGGAGCCAGAAGGTTGGGGTTGGCGTTATACATCCCGTGATTAACCTCATTTAATGGTTGAGCTCTGTTTCTACCTTCGCCACGTGTGCGCTGTTCCCACAGGGACACAGTATTCGGCTGTTGAGTAAACCAGTGCCGTGGCCGAGGTTTTTAGGCATGCAGCACTGGCACCCCATGAGGTACCAGTGAGCTTTTGTATGATGCTGTTGCTGCTTTTCATCATCCCTACCAGTTTTCTGAGATGTTGTTGTATGTGATACATCTATCGAGAGTAACTCCGAGGTATATCGGGTAAGGGTTATGCAGAAGAGTGATGTTTCGGATTCTTACTTTTAGTCTTCTGTCTGCTTGTTAACTTAATAGGAAAAAAATCAAGGGTAAGTAGTCTTGACAAGTTACAAGTAATAGGCGACCAACTTATAAAAGAAAAAAATCGTACAAATTCCATTGAAAATGACTTCGATGATGTTGTTAGCTCTGTAAAGCAGGTAAAAACCCCTCCTTCTACGGAATCCTACACTGCGCGTGACCCGACTTGGCCGGGTTTTTTTTACGTACGGTCGATTTTGAAAGAATTTGAAGATTAAGCCTTTTTATGTATTTTGTTTTCTGGTGTGTACAATAAAGTGTTCTAATCTAAAGATTAACCTGCTTTCGACTGCAGATACGAGCACGCGTTTACTCGCCTTGGCCTATTTGCGAAGTGTATTTTGTCGCGTAAAAATCTAATACACGAAATGAAACTGAGAGCTCTATGTCAACCAGCCATTTTCCGATATTGCCCGGTTTCACACTAGACGATACGATAGCAGACACGACATCATCGGACTGGTAGTTTCAAACATTTATTAAGGCCGTTGTGCGAACGTTGTCCCAAAAACAATGTCCCAGGCACTGCAGCGTCCGAGTGGTCCCTTCACTCATCTATTGTGAGTGAAGGTGGCAATGGACGCTGTATAAATAATCTCATTACGTAGATACAAAGGCCAAAGAGTGTGCGATCGGTGTATGATTTAATAATAACAATAACTTGATAACTTTCACACAGCATAATCACTTGTCCTGGTCCCAAACTAGGACCAGGTGCTATGATAACCAGACAAGGACATCACAAACATGGTAATACACCCAGGCTGAGGCAATTTGTACAAATCAGGTACGGCGACCTCCAGCGGTAGTCAAGCGTGTTGACCACTAGACCAAAGAGGCAGTCAAAACTAGTCCAATCATAGGTAGAATATCCTTTTTTGTACGTACACCCGGAAACTATGTCCTGGAGGCTTACCACAATCTCGAAGTTAGCAGGACAAAAGCAGGGCAGTTTATTTTCAATGTTCAAAATAAACTGCTGCTATAGTGTACCATGAGCCGAAGTAAGTAGGCCTGCAATAAACCTGCTAAAAAAAAATGTTGTCTCTGGCCTGTTTGCCTTAAATGTTGCGTGCGTTCGAAAACCAAATATGATAATTTGCCGGTAAATACCGTTTTTATTACGAAATAAAAATAAAATATTTTGATTGTGAAAAATGTAATAAAAAAACATTTGTAGCAGCACTGCTCACTGTGCGGAAAAGTTGAAAACAAGTTACGAAAAAATAAAATAAACTGCTAAAATAAAACCATAAAATTTCTTCATCACTCATTTTAATACGTAAATTAAACAATAATTCGCTTAGCAGGGTTTTAAAAGCTGCTCAAGAGTAACATATAAATAACTGCTAAGAATGACAGTTCAGCAGCGCTGCGAGCGCGCGAAACTGACCTTATAGTACGGTAGCAGCGTTGATTAGACGGTGAACGTCTTATAGTTAACAGCGCTGCGATTGTATGGCTCATGGTACCATTAAGCAGGGCAGTTTTTTATAAGGCTTAAAAATAACTTCTAATAGTGATTGTGGTAAGCCTCCTGTATGTTTATCGTCCATTGTGAAACCGACCATTCCTATCTCGTTAGTTTCAGTCTATAACTAAATGGCGGACTATGCATCGTACACCCTTGATTGAACAAGACTGCATTGAATTTGCTTCAAACTACATACAGGGTGACTTTGAATTTGTTCACCGTATTTCGAGGAAATGTTCTATAAATTGTGAAAAACAGTATTATTATTGGTACAACATATTTGTAAATATTCGTGATTTCTGATTGTCTCCAAACTGTAAATCCAAATTAGAAGTGGTAGGACGTACCGTAACGTTGAAAAGTGTTTTCTAATTTGTTAATTGCTTAAAAGTCTGACGTCCGATATGCGTAAACAATTAAAACAACAATTGAGTTGGCCGGTGCCGACCATAAGACGCTCAAAACATAGCTTTTTTATATTTATTGCTTTTCGTCCTGATATTGTTTGTTTATGCTTAAGTAAAGTAATTTTGGGCAAGAAAAAAATTGTTTACTTGACGCGTAATTTTCTTCAAAACTAGCACAATATGTTTCTAAGTCATTGTCAGAATGTCCCCTTGAAATACGGGGAACGAATTCAAAGTCACCCTATAGTGACAACATTAGGTACCTTTCTATATGTAGACATTAAAAGCTCCTATACGTGATACCTTGTCTAGATACCTTTTTATAGTTCTACAAACCACAACAACCTCACCGTAGGATGCAGTCTACTTAGAAAGGATTTGGCCACTTTACTTTTAATTTTATCAAACCTTTGACGAGAAAACAGACAAACATCATTGCTTTTGCTAAGCGTCAAAATATTATATTTCACTGATATCAAATTATCAGCGCGCTATAAGTACCTATCTCAACCCAGACAGATTTAATACATCGCAAGGATTGGAGAGGGATTGTCAGTGAATTAACCTGAAGACTCAAATGTAGGTTACATCATGTCTGGCTATGACTATGGCCGTAAATGAGATTAACTAAAGTCTTATAAAGACTTGCAAGTACGTACACAACTCGCCAAACATTTGTATGGTTTCCATATTCCGCTTGAATTTCGAACTGACTTGCAAATGACTATTTAAATTGTATTGCTCTGTAAATTTTGACATTATCTTTCTTTCAGCATTGCAAATCGCAATGGAAACGAAAAAATCATAGTTCCAAAAATACTTTAAAGAAACAAGTGAGCAAGTTTAATGCGCTCTTATAGTAGAGCAGTTTCCTAGTATTCGTCCTTGCAATGCCTAGCTGTCAGATTGGGTTTTTGACAAAAAAATATATGGAGCCTATATACGTCCCACTGCAGGACACAGGCCTTCTCTCAGAGAGAGAGAGAGAGAGATTTAACTCAATATTTAATTGCAAATCTAGTATCCACCTTTCAGTATCATCCTCAAAACCTGGTTACCGAGTTTCACCAAAGACCTCATCGAGGCTAATGAAATACGCCAAGATCGAAAAGTCCACAGTACTTAGTCGGTGAGATCCTGTCTCGAACCCGCCTTGTAGGGTCGTCTTGAGACCCTGATCACCAATTATCATCTAGGTAATTAAGACAGACTAAATAAGCTTAAACTAGAAAGATCTGCTGCTGGTTCTGAAAGGCTGTCGGGTAAGCAAACAGGAAATTTAAAATACTACAGTGATTGAGGAATTGATAGTTTTATAGTATAGCACCTACAAATAAAAAAACCATAAAAGTAATTCTTCCTATAATATTCACTCTCAAAAGCGGCCCCTGTCCTCTCGATTAGTCTGAACCAATTTATCAGCGCAAGATGTGCTATAGGGTAAATCACTGTGTGATTGGTTCATTCTGTGCGCCATGCGTAACGGACGACGTGAACGTTAATTGGACGATAGTAAATGACAGCGTAACTTAAGATCAGTTTTGTACAAAAACGTCAAACCATTGACTTCATGATGTAGGTATAACCCGTCGAAATATCTAGGGACCTCGCAATATGGCGGTCAGACGGTGGCAGGTGCATAGATATTTTGCCTATTCATACTGAACTCGCTCCGATTGGTAACACAATAGATAAGCCCCTAGTTAGACATCTATGTGATTGTGTTGTGTGGAAGTTATTTATTTACAAGTTAATGCTCAGTTCTATGTTTTTAACTATCGCTGTATATCACCCAGGAATAGTAGGCTCGGCTTTGTACAAATATGCTAATTATGCAATAAAGAATGTCTAAAAGTAACTACACAACCAGTCTGCAAACCGATCACCGACTCCAAAATGTACGAGGTATCCTATTGTAATAGATATATGTACTGTACTTTCGTCTTTTCTGTGCTCGTAAATTTTTGAAGTTGGTTTTTATTTTTATTTAAAATTGATATTCTACTCGGGGTATAGGCTCCCCGGGGAGAATTTTCTCGTCATGATCTGCTCGAGACTCCTGTATGTAGAGTATGTAGAGTTGGACGTACTCGTAGGGGCGTAATACGGGCGCTTTCTTAATGTTTATATTTGAATCCAAGATAATGTTACAATGAGTTACACAGAAAATCGTGATTATTTGTATTTACATTGCTTATTTACAAACAATTGGTGTTAGTTAACTACTAAAGTTCTGATAAATGCGTAAAGAGGGAAAAGTAGGTAGATAATATATCGTAATTGAAACTTACAATTTGAGTCCTGCTTCCCAAACTAATCAAATCTCGAATTTATATAAATCATCAAGTAGTCACGAATTAATAAAAAATATCAAATTGGTAAAGATGTGCGAGGTATATCGAATTATTAAAAATATTCAAAGTTTGATTCTTAACTCGAACTTCACTTTTAGTTTTGGTTAGAAAATTCATTTAAGTATTACATGATTTCGTCATCCCTTACCCATTATTATTACTTATTTATAATATTCTGATATTTCCTATCTATCGAGGTATACGACAATCAGCTTTAAACTGTGGTAAAGGCTTACCCCCGGCTACTGATTCGCGGTTTTCACTAAAGAAATACTTAAGTATGGCTTGCTTTATAAAAGGTCCTTAGTAAACTGGATTAAGATTGACCACTGGCACATTTAAAATCTGAAGCCGGTGGGTTCCTGATACAAAATGTAGAGTATTTTAATGATGTGTTCTAATAATAGTAATGACCCAAGTTCAGCTAATTTGCCTACTGTTCAATGCATCACTAAAATACTCTCGCTCGTGATCTGATTATATATTTTAGATTGTAACGTAGGTTTGTAATAGGCCTACTAAATTGGCGATTAATATTTTGTGCTTCATTTATTTTACAAGCAACAGCAATTTGTGCGTCCTTCTACAAAACTTTCAACCGAAAGTTTTAAGCTCGTTTAGACGCCATTTTACTGTTGAATCACAAATTTCCGCTAACTTTGGTCTGTGAATGTGTCATGTTCATCTTGATATTTCTCTTCTTGCATCGTTAAAGAAAAAATCAAATGTATGCCGCGGTGTCAACGATGATGGCGTTGAGGTAAATTTGCCCCTAGTAGGCGTGGACCCTGTATTGAATTTTCCCCAAACATGGAACGGAAGAACATGAATTTCCATCTCTAATTATCGGTTTACCGTGTAATGATTGATCTTTACATTATTGTGTAAGTTCGATATGCAATCGACTGTTCCCAATGACTAAAGACGAAATTTTTGTGTAGACAAACTTTCTCAAGATACGTTAACGTGTACTTAGAGGTTTTTATTTATTGAGAAAGCTTTCACATTGTGTTCTTTCGTGATATGTGTCCGAGTGATGCATCCCTTTTATATCCTCTGCTATCTATGTTGAATAATTTAAGCTTTTGGAAAACCGGGATCCGTAATGTTATATTGTTTTCAGGAATCCCGTTTTTCATATAACCACTCTGCTAAATAACCAGTATGTACAATCAAAATATCAGTCCATATTACTTCTACTTTGAAACACGTGGTAGCACGTTAGATAAAGCCCTACTAATGAAGGCCTATCAAACTTTCAATCCCGTGATTCCAATTAGAAAACAATGTCCCTCCCTATTCGCTTGCCGCCCCCTCTTTCCTATGTTTTTAGTACTCAGCATGCGTGCTCCACAAACTTTACAATATTGCTTGAACAACTTAGCCCGTTAGATTTTACAAAAAGCTAAACAACCATTCGGTATGGTAATTTAGAAAGTTGTTTAGGGCACTTGATTATAAAGTTCACCTCTAATAAACAACAGTTATGCCATTAGTTCTTCTTGCAGTCGGCGAGGGACAACGGCTGGTGCCCATGGGCCAGACAAAACCACCTGCTTTCTCCCCATGCCCTTGAACTTACCCATCGATCGATGTGACGTAAATATAGCTCTCTCATTGTGACACGCCATAGAGAGCAGTGATAAATGATCGACACTTCTTATCGCGCCCTCCCTATATTGTTTATGAGCTAGTGTTCGCATTCATACGATTCTCATTACGATTTTGTAGTATTCATCACTTTATATTTTTATATTAGCCAATGAAATTTGCCACCCCTATCAAGTGCCCATACGTGTCGACTGCAACAAATTAATGATATGACGATAATTTTAGACGTAACGGGGCTGCAGCGCGGGATTCCATGAGAGCAAC
The DNA here is from genome assembly GCA_963969515.1 of Yponomeuta evonymella. NCBI lineage: Eukaryota > Metazoa > Arthropoda > Insecta > Lepidoptera > Yponomeutidae > Yponomeuta > Yponomeuta evonymella. Next base: position 13,258,707 of record OZ018349.1, read on the forward strand.
GGGAGACTCAGACGTTCACAACTTTCAAGAATACACGTATAAAAAGATCACACCTTGCGACGTGTGCTCTCAAGTCCTGCGGGGTGAGTACCACCTATTCATGCATTACTGATGGCCCAATACACCGATATCGACAGATATTGCCACGACTCAAGGCACATACCTTAGAGTAGATGGTTGCTCCTTCCTATATTATATTCCCTTTGGAAATATATCGATTCTTTCTCTAGGAATTTTGGATCAGTAGTCGAAGAAAATAACGACTATGACCGACGCGCCGCAAACCTAAAGATACCATTAATTAATATCTACTTATCGATAGGTGTTTCTAGAACACATCTCGATATACTTAGCTCAGGTGTAGATTTGTAAAGTACAATGAAAGCAAATTTATTCTGTTTGATACAAAACATCGATAAAAAAATTTACTTGCACGGTACTATTCCACTAAATTTAAACACAGCAGGGCTGTGGCAGGGCAATGTCATTTGGTACCTTGCAGCGATCGCGCCGACCCCAACAAATGATTCGTAATCGTGGGTCAATAACTTCGTTTGATGCTTTTACGCGTTTGTTCATTAATTTCGGTTCAGTTTTTTCAACCATCGTACTTTTAAGCCAAGTTACATCGATCTTGAATATTCTTACAAATAACCCCTATCAGAGACCTCGTTAGCACTCTACGGTGACAAATTAGGCAATTAGATTCAACGAAGCGAATGCCGATTATAGATCTGATAGGCCAGGATATTGCCGAGAATCAATGTCACTCGATTGGGTCAAACTGAAGAAAAATGTATTGTATCAAATAGGTGTGCAATTAATTGTGCATTTAAAAAATGAAAGGGAACAAAAAGTTATAGTTCTCACATTTTCAATCCATAATTTTTCCACCTGAATTCTGTTAGTATATTACCATATTGTTTTCACACTCGGCGTGGAACAATTTTATAACTTGGATGGAAGCCCTTGAAGTTGTTCTAGGCTACCACACAAAGTAAGTGACTCGCAATTTGTTGTGCGGCATTTCAAGAATCTACTGTAGTGTAATAATAACGTAATATTTTTCCAATAACTCCAAGCCTGTCTTCTTCTTGCTCCATACTCCAAGCCTATAATCGTGTCGATACTCCAAGCCTATAATCCAATCAGTTCTATCGGCCAGTTGGGAATTTGTAGCTTCAAGGCTCGTTGTTCACTTCTTAATTTAACCTGTATATTTTATGTGTACTTAAATTCATTCGGAACTACCACTTTTTAAAGGGTTTGAAACACATGCATTTCCCCAAGTGAATTACCCTAGATGCATATTTATCAGCGCAGATACATTACACGCAACATATCTCTGTATAACTTAGCATTCATTACCGTCAAGTGTGTGTTTTTTCTAAAGGTCACACAAGGCAGGGGCTACGGTGTCGGCTGTGCAAGATGAACGTGCACACAGACTGCATAAACCAGGTCGGCAAATGCCAGACAAAATCGCGCCTCCTTAGGCGCCAGAAAAGTACTTCAGAGATAGAATCGCACAGGATACAGGAAACGGCCTTCGACGAAGAAAGTAAGTATGATCATTATGATAATCTCTTTAATTTAAGAACATTATTGGGAGTGTCTTTTCCATGTCAACTTGTTTATTTGGGCGACTGAAGGTCGTGTTAAATGTGCTTTTGAAAGTCCCACAAGGCATTCATTGATATCCTGATTAATTTCTTTGTTACACTTAGGTTAATAATGAAGGTTTTTGATCACTTTTAACTAAAGTCCATTTAGGAAGTTATGGTAAGTGTGTATTGAACAAAGTGGTAGTTTTGTTTTACACAGTATACGAGGGGTGTTCAATAAGTAGTGAGAGTGAGGTACCTATAAACTCCTTGGATAGAGAAAAAGAAAATACTGGCAGGCATATCCCACTTATTTTTCGACATAATAAAATAAAAAAGTTTGATGCTCTTTTGTTTTTTCAATCATAGAAGGTTCTTACTTGTGTCCTGTCGCAACGAGTAATCGAAAATGGAGAAATTTAAAGTTCGCGCGGTAATTAAATACCTATATTAACGTCGAAATGCAAAACGCCGGTATATATCTGAGCAGATAACACTATCTACGCCTGCGGGTCAGTGGAAGTTTCTAAGGTCCCTGGGTGTGGGTAAGCCCACTTACTCTGAGACTAAAATAAATTTCAATCTCAACGACCTCAATAAACACTTTACTACTGTCCCACTGTTAGACCCCCAGATTAAATCCGATTCACTATTTGAGATCAGTCAAATCCCAAAGACCTGCTCAGATCCCTTTATTTTCTTACCAGCGGACAGTGAAGACATAAAAAAGCTCATTCTTTCCCTCAAGTCAAAGGCAGTCGGCTGCGACAATATTGGTCGTGCTATGATCTCCCATCTCCTTGACATAATTCTCCCAGCAATCACCCACATCGTAAACTCCTCGCTGACCTCTGGTCAATTTCCTGATCTTTGGCGCAAAGCCTATGTCCTTCCCCTCCCTAAAATACCCAATCCCACATCGCCAACCCAGTACCGTCCCATTTCCATTCTCCCTTTCCTATCCAAAGGCCTCGAGTCACTTGTTAACCAACAATTATTCAAATTCCTATACACAGGTGATCTCTTGAACCCCTTCCAATCCGGATTCCGGGCAGGTCATAGCACCACAACTGCTATACTGAGGGTTACCGAGGACATCAGGGTTGGCATGGAGGAGTCATTTGTCACTGTCCTAATCTTAATCGACTTCAGTAATGCCTTCAATGCCGTCGACCACGACTTGCTCTTAGCTACTCTCAGTAGCCTTAATATGTCTGACACTGCCCTGCAATGGTTCTCTTCATATCTCCGGGGACGCCGACAGGCGGTGCGACTCGGCCAGGACCAATCCGACTGGATCGACTCAAATGCTGGCGTCCCGCAAGGCGGCATTCTCTCACCCTTATTGTTTTCAATATTTATAAATATAATTACTCCGAATCTCTCTTGTCTCTACCATCTGAAGAAGAAGAAGAAAGACATTTATTATACCAACAAGATACATCACAGAAACAAAACAAGCAGATACGCAGTTCTATACGCAGATAACCTGTAACTTTATAGGTTGTCCAGTTCAAGCGATCTTTGTCAAGCCGTCTCGGTCTCAACGAAGATCTGAGTCGGATTCACAGGTGGTCTGATCGTTTCGGCATCGCCGTCAACCCCTCTAAATGCCAAGCGATCATAGTTGGGAGCTCGGGGCAGCTTGCCAAGGTGGATTCTACTTCTCTCAACCCTTTGGTTTTTTAATGGGTGCCCTATACCATTCCTGCCAACGGTAACTGATCTCGGCCTCATCATCGATCAGAGGCTCTGTTGGGATGCGCAGATTAAGGCGGTGTCGCAGAAATTCTATGCTTCCCTCCACCCCTTACTCCGTTTGAAAAACATTCTTCCGATTAACATTAGGATTTCCCTTGTCAACTCCCTTCTCCTCCCGATTTTGGACTACGTCGATATTTGTTATCTTGACCTTTCACAGGAGTATCTTAACAAACTCGATCGCTTGCAGAATACCTGCATCCGTTTCATCTTTGGCTTGCGCAAATACGACCATGTTTCGGCATTTCACGCCAGGCTAAAATGGCTCCCCATTCGCGTTCGGAGAAATGTTAGGATTCTCTGTAGTCTATACTGAATTCTCTATCATCCTAATGCCCCCCAATACTTAAAGTCCCAATTTGATTTCTTGTCTAGCACTCATAGCAGACCACTCCGATCTTCTCAGAATCATCTCCTTAGTACCCCTTCTCACCGCTCTGATTTTGTCTCAAATTCATTTTCTGTTACAGCTGTTCGACTCTGGAACGCCCTTCCTGAAAGCATTCGTAAAGCCCCATCTCTGAATGCTTTCAAAGTCCTTGTCCGCAAACACTTTCTCGACATGTGTTACCCCGAGCCCCCCTGAGCCCTCGCGAGAAGGATCTCGGCTGTGTAATTGCAATCTCACTACTATATTTCTTCCTTACATATTTATATCTACTTATGTTGCTACAGTTTATATGTGTATGTATATTATATGTTTATTTATATTATGTATTATAAGTTTATAGTATAAATATTCACTTATTTATTGTTGAGTATTCGTCTTCTTATGTAATTTTAGTTAGTTATTCGTTTTATCCGTTTACTTCGTATGCCTACCAGTTAATTTCTTGCACCTCCTGTGGTTGACTGGTAGAAAATGCTTATAGCATTAAGTCCGCCACATTGCCATTGTATTTTTTACTTATGTGCAATAAACGTATTAATAATAATAATAATAATTATATATTTCAAAAAATTTACTACGGAACAAGAAAATCAAGAATTGCAAGAAACATGACATACGGTGCCGAGACGTGGACACTCACGGTGGGGCTGGTCCAAAAATTTAAAGTCGCTCTGCGTGCTACGGAAAGAGCTATGCTCGAGGTTTCTCTGAAAGATCGAATTCAAAACGAGGTGATCCGACAGAGAAGCAAAGTCACCGACATAGCCCACTGAATTATCATGCTAAAGTGGTCGTGGCCCGTCCATATCACCTGAAGAACTGATAACCGATGGGGTAGACGAGTTCTTGAGTGGAGACCGTCGATCGGTAAACGTCGTGTAGGACGTCCTCAGACTCGGTGGAGCGATTACCTTCGCAGGGCGGCTGGCAAGATCTGGATGAGAGTAGCTGAGGACCGTGCTGAGTGGCGTGCAATAGGAGAGGCCTATGTCCAGCAGTGGACAACCGTAGGCCGATGATGATGATACGTTAGGGGTTCATGCTCCTCCTTATTCTACGGTTGCGCATTGGTGTGCTGAGTTTAATAGGGGAAGATGTTCTACCTTCCACTTATGACAACTCGCGCTCAGGGCGCCGTAGCTGAAGAAATGATAAAAAATGTTGGAAAAATTGTTTCGGTCATCGCACTACTGTTTGTTTTATAGCTGAAGAACTAAAGATTTCAATAGAGAGTTTCAAAATATAATACATGACCATTTGGGAACGAAAAAAGTCTCAGCGCGTTGGGTGCCTAGAATGTTACCGGCCGAACAAAGACGAACCAGGCTGACAATCTCACAAAACTGTTTGGAACTGTTACACCAAGATACTGACCAGTTTTTGGCTCGATTTCTCTCTATGGATGAAACATGGCTTCTCAATTACGACTCTGAAACAAAAAAAACAATCCTCGACTTGGAAGAGACCATCATCACCGATTCTAAGAAATTCAAGGCCTTTCCATCCGCCGGCATGATCATGGGTTCTCTTTCTTGGGACAGCCAAGGGGTAGTAATGATTGAATACCTCAGTCATGAAGCTACTATTTCGGGGAATATGCACGCAGAACAAATTAAAACGTTGCGTGTCGAAATACGCGTAAAACGGCGTGCAAACTCGCTAAAGTTGTTTTGTTTCATCAAGATAACCCCCCAGCGCACAAGTCCAAGGTTGCGTTGGTTGGCATCAATGCTGTTGACTTGAAATTGGTGGAACATCCTCCATATTCTCCAGACCTTGCTCCTAGTGACTTTTATCTATTTCCGAGATTGAAAGAATATCTAAGAGGCCAGAAATTCGACGATGATGACTCAGTGATCGCCGCAGTACAAGATTTCTTAGAGAATCAAGATGAAGATTTTTTAAGAAAGAAATTTTACGTCTAGGAAAAAGATATGATGAGTGTATGCAACTAAAAGGTGACTGTGTTGAAAAATAAAATAAAATTTGATAAAAGTTAATTGCATCTTATTCATGCTCATTACTTATTGAACCCCCCTAGTACAATTACACTATTGGCTTTCAATTACACAAAAGCAGCAGTGAAAAAATAATACGATACTTGCTGTATTCAGTGACAATGTAAAGGCGACGACACAGCTGGCTCACCAGCTTAGGTTCATGCGTGTTGCGGGCATAGTACACATCACGATATCATCCCTATTTATATCTCAGTCCGTAGTGAAGCATACAAATGAATACGCAGAACCAAACACAACTAGTACCATATTCAATGCTAGTAGCTAATTATACTATTGTCTAGGAGAGGAGGACGGCTGGCTACCAGGACAAAGACTCACCAGGATCTCCTTCAAGGGATCCGTGGAATTCGGTGGTGGTTTCGATACCGACTTTGAGGGTACTGTACCTGATAGTGACCCCTTTTGCCCCCATCCAGATGCATCTCTAACGCCTCTCGATAGTCCGCCACATTTAGCCACGATACATGTTAGCCGTACCTGGGATTCTACTAACCAACGAGCAACAGCTTTGGAGAATCATCTAGATGTTTGCCTCCTTCTGACATCCGTTTCACCTCCTGCAGCGATTTCTGAAGTGATTCTCCAAAGACACTGCGATCATGTTTGTTACTAACACACACCGCCCCCCTCAAAATGTAACTGTCCTAGTGATACGAGTGTCTCGCGACTCAGATAGACACATTTTGACTCTAACCGCATTTCGCTCGGTGCTCAGAGGAGGAAGTGGATCAGACCTACCAAGTTCTGAAGCGGGCCAACGAAATCGCGAAGCCGGGCGGGGATGGGCGCGGAGGGCCGGTAGTGCGCGTGGTGGCCCCCGCCTGCGACGCGACGCCGCCGCCGGCACGCTCGCCCGCGCGGCCGACCACCGGCCTCACCGGCCTGGCTGTCGCGCCGCAGCCAGTCTCCTCTAGCTCAGGTCTGCGCCGGACTCGCTTCTCGCTCGAGCCGCGCCGTAGGCCGCCGCCCGCCGGGCGTCGACCGACTGCTGGCCGAGACGCGCGGCGGGCGTGCGGCGTCGCTTCTCTAAGATCACTCGTTTTTCAGTAGTTTTCGAGTTGTTTTTTGCACGCATTGTATATTTATGATAGTGTTGGCGGGCGCTGGTGGGTGGGGGCGAGAGGCGGTCGGTGTCGGTACTGAGCGCTGCTTGTTGGTAGGCCCGGGGTCGAGCGGGCGCGAGGCGCGCGACGGCGGCGTGAGGCGGCGGCTCTTCGCCGGCGTCAAGAGTTTGTCCTTGTGGGGCTCGCGGTCCCGCCGCGGCTCGCCGCAGCACCGCTCGATTTCGCTGCCAGAAAGTACGCGCCCACAGCTGCCGTAGCGCAACGCTCTCATTGTTGACACCGCTGCGATAAGCTTTGTTTGTCCCGTCCTCCTATTGGGTTTCGGTGCCGTTTACGTTCAATGTTCATTCATTTTCATCTTTCGTTTTTTTTTTCGCGTTTGCAGTGTTAGTTTAGTAACTAGGAGTGAATAGAAGACGCTCGACAAGCTGTCACTTAGATGCTTGGACCTATACAACCTTGTGTCCCGCCGCGGAATAGGTCTCCTGAGTCCTGACTAATTAGAATATAAATAATATCATTCTTGTCGCGTTCTACAACATCTTATGTTTATTTAACCTATGTTACACTAAGTTTGTTGTTTTATACCTTCTCGTGTTGTTAAGTGTTTCTGATATATTTTTTTGTTTATTTATTTTGTGTTTTCCGCGTGTTATTTTTTGCAGAATCGGAGCAGACGACGACGCGACCTTTTGGACAGCCACTATGTTTTATTAAAGAGAACGGTGACCCCCCTCCCTCCATACTCAAGCCCACAGATAGCGTTCGCAAGAAAAACTGAACCGCGATTAGCGTCCCTTGGGAATGAATGATCCATACGTCACGGCCTCCGAGGCCAGTGCCCGAGCAATCTCCACTAGCGACTTCGCAATGAGCCGTTTGTTCCAATGCCAATCGATTTAAGAGCCCCGAAGCGCCCCGCGTACTGTGATATGTATTGTTATTTGTTACAATAAAAATCGGAACTGAACAACGTCCTCTTTTCTCGGTTCCTTATAAAAGCCCTTTCGCTAGTATCGCTTTGTTACGATCTATTCGAGATCTACTCGTATCGCCTCGAGGCACCCTATTGAGGCGCCCAGTGGATGTAAGTGCTGCATGGCTTGGCGGCGTGCTGATGGTTGCATGCGATTTTATTCGCGGCTTATCGACACATTTTTAACACAATCCTTTTTACAAGCATTTAAACTTTTGCACTGTCGTAATAACAGTTTCAACTTAAATATCAACTCTTCTCCGTCGTCACGAAACGAATTCACTCACCGAAGAAAAATGGGTATCTAATTCACTCAGAGCACTCAAAGTCACATAACACGTTAACAAGCTTCCACTGTTTTATAAAAGTCTCAAATTGATGAACTTTTTTGTTTTTATTCGCAGCAACTTTCAATTGTGGTTTGGTTTCCTTCTGATGTTTTTGTTTACAAAGAATTACTTAGTTGTTTTTTTCCTCTTGCCCGCTACTCGCTTCACTCGAAGGCCTCTGGCGCATTTTTACACTCTTACCATTTGGGAACAAATAAATACATCTACGTGTTTATTTTGTCCACGCAGGTTTCATGAAGAACTCGAAGAGTGCCCAAATGTTGAGGCAGACAGACCGCACCAGTCCATTACCTGGTACTAGTCCCTTACCCGGTACAGGCACTGTATAAAGATACCCCGTAGAACTCTTGTCATACTTCTTTCTTGACTCGAAAAATCGTATGAGCATTTTGTTCTGACAATGCATTCACAAATTTACGCGTGATCACTTTTACAAAACTCTTTTGATAGCCGACTGCATCTGAACATAGATTTTTCACCATTTTGTAGAAGCTTGGGGTTCGACAACCTACTCGTACCCTAACTGCGTATGTACCTAGTTTGAAAGATTTAATGAGATGCTTAGTAGCGTTCTATAAATTGAGAGATTAAAAAGATTCCGTGATAAGTTCTCCCGCTTTTCATTGCATTTCTTTTTTGACTGTTTATAAGCATTGTGATATTTTTTGGTTTGGTTGTTTTACTTTTTGTTTGCAAATGCTTCTCACACTCATACTTACATTTGACATGTTCAACATTTATATTAAACAAATGTTTGCTTTTGTTGTGTCTTAAATACTTACTTACTTAACTAACTTAATATTCTCTATACCAATATAGCCATAGAAAGTTCGAAAAAGTTTTCTATATTTGCCAATTCATAGTTGTACCTTTGGTACTCAAAATTATCACTAACTGCATTAGAATTGTCTTCATATACAGCCCTTGATTTTAAGAACGCAGTTATTGGTAATTTACCCAAAGAAATTCAAGTCCATATTACAATGACATATCAAGTATGAAATCAGCACATCCTCATTGTTAATTACTCACAACCTTATTTAAAGTTTTACTAAAGCACCGTTTGAATTTACTAATAACTATGTTCGTTAAAGTCAAAATCGAATGGGTAAGTGTTCGCTCATACTACGTACATGTTATAGCGCCGCACTCGCCGAGACGTCAGAAATTGAACCTTAGGATGAAGAGCCTTTCCTTGGACTCGCCCGAATGCGGCGAGCTCAGGCGCCGGCCGCCCCGGGAGCAGCACACAGCTCAAGGAAGCCGAGTTCTGTGTACGAACATTGCCAGTAACACTCCTACTTGAGTCCAAACAACAGTATTTTTTCCTGCACAACTGTTTGGCGCTTAGTCATATTCTTCTTTGCTAAACTGGGGCCTAGATCTAATAAGTACATCGTTGTTCAATATAGCGATATTAGCACGACAATGTCCGTTGTTTGACGCTATTTCGTAGTCTGTAAACAATGCCAATCCAGTGGTGTAACCCACGCAAATTATAAATAGGCATCTTTCGCGAAGGAGATCGATTGAAGCACCGAGTTAAGTTGCATGGGTTACACCCTTGGTGTGTGATTGGTTAGTAGAATATCAATAGTGTCAATGAAACAACCATTATGCTACTAAAATTACTCTATTGAACAACTATGCATATAAGAGAGACTCGCCCCCAGAATGATAAAGGACTGATATAAGTTCTTGAAGCGCACGCTGTCTCTTCACGCTTGCAAATAGATTACTTTTTCCTGACCTCTTGTATCGATTTAATAGTTTTTTGGACTCTTGTAAACTATCTGTCTAGCAATGTCGTGAATCTGCACAAGCGATGTTCACCACAAGGGATGATACCTTTGCTTAGCTTGTGTGTCATAGAAGTTTTATCCGAGCTGCTCGCCACGATCCGGCCACTAGATTGCGTCCTGGGTTCCCAGATGAGTGTTCGATGTTGGTTTGATGTGCTTTCAATATTGTTGGTAAAGTTCTGTTCTATGGTTTCTAATACTTTTTTTCCTGAAACAATCGTCGAGTTAAGGTGAGGTGAACTTGTACGTCCTTTTTTTATTTAACCCTATCAGGTGCAGTATGTTCGTGGAAGACGCGTTCTTCTCTCGGATCTGTATTTTAGGCAGATCTCGAAATGTTACGACACAATTCAATGTTTTGTTGTTTTTGGTTTCAGCATTTTGATATCGTTCACTTGTTTACGTTATCAGCTCACTTTCACCGTGTAAAAATTTGTTTTTTTTTTCATAATTGCACGAGTTTATGTTACCTTTTTCCTTTTCTAGGAAGCTTCAAAGATCTTTGCACAAGGAACCGCTTATCTACAGTAAATACCCGCATGGTACATAACAAAACGCGATCATGTACGTTTCTAAGTATGCCTATCTACTTACTGTTAGCGATAAACACTTGTTGGTACTTGGTGATATTTTTCTCGGTGTATTTTATTATTATGTCGTCGCTATCGTGACAGATACATGTTATTTGGTTACGTGATATTCTCGGGTCATAAATATAACATTACTAAGGGATTCAATTAGCTGCCTTGTCGCTTTCACATCCCAGCGTTGTTTGTCCGACATTCAATACTCTACCTACGAGTAGATAAGCACTATATACTTGAGGTTTATGGCTGTTGTTAGAATAGAGCATGTTGCATGGAATGTCTTGATATCATCACATCAGCTAATCATTCTTTACAATAGATGAAATGTGCACTTTGCAATCTACTACTATACTTGCCAACTTTTAATAAAAGTTCTTTGGATTTCCATGATATATACTAACTTTATTGCTTGGATTTCGAACCTAAATAATTTTGGACTTATCGTTTTCTGAGGGAATCGCCAAAATGCTTTCTTCTTTCTGATGATCGCAGCGCCATCATCGCCAGTGCATAGCAGGAAGTTACTGAGCGCGCGGGGAGGGCGTATGAGCAGCGTGGAACTGCCTGATGAACCTGACAAGAGTCTGTCTTCGAACAGCGCGAGCCCTTGCCCTTCGCCAGTGAAGCAACATAGTGTAAGTGACCTTGGACATATTTTCACTTACCTGCACCGCTTATTAGCTTTTGGTCGACACAGTGTCACCGGACTGGGCCCTATTTCATATTTATAACTCAAATTTATGGTTTACTGTGATAATGTGCATTGCATAGCGCATTAACCGACAGATTAACAAGTAGGGAAGTTCGGCTACGCTATATGTTCATCGAATTAATTGTCCTAATAAACTATTGGCCACTTTCTGAATTGAGAATTTCGCTAAGTAAATGGTTAACTGTAGTGCTGTCTCTTCGAATTTCTCACAAAAGAGCGTGACAGAACGTTGCTTTTAAGAATTTACTCAAATTCTCAATTCAGAAACTGGCCCTTAGCCTCGTATTTGGGCCATTGTACTGTACGTAGCAAGCGCTGAGGTATGTTACACTCCGACTCTAGGGTTTCCTTCCTATAACTTCACAATACGTAACTTCGAAAACAGTCATTGGTACACGCTGGGATTCGAACCTACGACCTCTCGAATTTAAGTTCCGTGTGGCGCCGGATTAAGAATAGCGTCACTCCATTTTCTTCCGTGGATGTCGTAGAAGGCGACTAAGGAAATCAATTACCGGGAGACGGGCAGCAGCGTCTTCCTGAGATTCCAACCTAATACTGCGATCGCCAGCCCGCCTGGCAAGCCATAAACGATTATGGCAAAACCCTTCATGGTTAGAAAACCATGAAAGAGGCCTATGTCCTGCAGTGGGCGTCAAATGGCTGATGATGATAATGATTGTAATAAAGCCACGTAACAAACTGGAATCATTTTTTTAAACCGTTTTATATAGCTCGACCCCTTATATTTATTGGTTTCAAATCTCGGAAAAATACATATTTCCACGTAACTTATGTCGTACGAGGATGAATTATATGTTGTTCCCAATTGGGTACGAATCAGAAACCTAGTTTTCTGTAAGGAAAAACGTATTTCTACGTAACTAGTTTCGTAGACGGCTGAAGGGGATTTTTTCCGTCTATAGTTTGGTGGGACCGCCCTTACACCCGACCCGAAAGCCACGCATACTAGACACCAAATAAAAATATTTTGCTGATAAATATTTTTTTAGTTTACTATCAAAATTTTATATTTTTTATACAAAGTTACGTGGCCATAGCTTTTACGTAACTTACTTTTGCTTTTTGGAAGTGATTTAATTATCGATACCAAAGAAACGGTGTTCAGCTCCTATATTACGCGCATCAAATCCTGACAACTATCAACTTCCATACTAATTGCTATCGCAAACGTCAGGATTCCGACGGGATTTGGTGCGCATAATTAGGCTGCAGGTCTTCACGTAGTGTATACGTGAAATTTTCTCCTTTCAGAAGCACCAGCGTCTCCTTCCAACCAACCTCTACGTCGTCCTCTACAACTTCAAGTCCCGACACGCTGACGAGTTAGACCTGAAAGCTGGCTACAAAGTCACCGTCATAGACACCGTGGATCCTGACTGGTGGAAGGGGAAATGTCTCGGGAAAATAGGATACTTCCCTTCGAAGTATTGTACGAAGCTGCAGGCAGGGGAAAGGCCGCTTCAAGTTACACATAATCTTCAGGTAACATAACATAACATATCATAAACTCACGCCCGTATCCCAGAGGGGTAGGCAGAGACCAGTGACTGCCACTTGCTACTATCTTGACAGATCAATTTCGCTTCCTCAACATTCATTAGTCGTTGCATGCACGCACGCCGGTTTCGGGTACTTTTTATCTTGCCCTTTGCTAATACATCCCCTATTTGGTCGAAGTGTGTCCGTCTGGGTCGTCCCTTATAGGCCCTTCCACCCACTTCCATCCTTCCATCCTGCTTATTTTGTAGTCATTCTTCCCTCGTACCCTGAATAAGTTGGGAATAACGAGTAATTGTTTTAGTTATAAGGAATCGTAACTTATTGAAACTAAGGGCATATTTTGGTCAAGTTATTAAATAAAGCACTCGTAAGGCAAGTTCATTTAAATTAGTCGAGAGTAACGGCCAGATTTAGAAGGGCTGATTGTATACTACAGGATGACTTTGAATTCGTTCACCATATTTTAATGGGAGATTCTAACCATGATTTAGAAACATACGGTGTTAGTGTTGAAAAAAATACGCGTCAAAACATTTTTTTTGTGATCCAAAATTTGTTTACTTAGGCATTTGCCAACAATATCAGGACGAAAAGTAATAAATGAAAAAAAAACTATGTTTTGAGCGTCTTATGGTCAGTGCCGGCCAATTCAATTTTTTTTTTACTGTTTACGCATATAAAACACTTTCACAATGAAAAGAACATTCCCTCAAAATATTCCGAACGATTTCTAAATCACCTGTAGAATAGAATAGAAATCGTTTGTTATCGAAACACACAATAACTTCATTTCATTTAGCCTTTCCTTAGATAAACAATCCGTTGAAAAGCAATAAGGTTTATCCAGTTTTAGCTCGACCTTAGATCATTCATTCATCTCAATAATTCAAGAAGTATGAACCCCTATCTGTCCTATCTATCCTCTATCCCAAAGTTTGTGAGTTTATATGTGGAAATCCATGGAGGAGGCCTATGTCCAGCAGTGGTCTTCTTGTGGCTGAATGATGATGATGATGTTGTAGGGGGTAATCTCTGAAAGTACTTATCCGATCTCAAAAATTCTTTCACCAGTATTTAGACACTAAATATACCTTCAGGGGGGACACAGGCTTATCCGTTAACCACGCGAACATAGCCGCGGCCACTGCTAGTTACTGTTATGAATAAGACTGCTAATGAAAATGTTTCGGCTTAAAACACGGGTAATTTTATATTTTATCGTGTAAATACGTACCTGCTTTAACTTCTGCTCTAAATTATAACCTAAGAGCTGGGGAGTGACAAAATCCAGCGTTGGTTCTACTTGGTGTTAACCGACATGTTAGCTGATCTCTCCCCAATCACCCAAATAGTTAGACGCAGATCTCTGTTATTGTATTTCTTATTAATTATTGTGTTTCAGTGATAAACCATTTCTATTCTATTGTATAAATTTCTTGACTTTGGGAGTAAGCATTTACAAAAAATGCTTTTGTACACCGAGGGAAAAGCTGAATATAATATAGTAGTGTTTTTTTTTGCCACAAATCAGGATTAAATATACTGCCTTGACCGGCAAGGTCAGTTACTTTTTATCAACGAATTAATAAAGCTTAGTTCATTAGGTAATTGCGGTAGAGTTTGTTCACTTCGTCATACGTCATACCAGTGTTTAAAGGTTTCGTTTCGCTAAAAGCAAATTGTTTTATCATAAAATAGGTATCTTGACGTAGAATGTTCTTGACCTTTCAACAGTTTATGATTACTATCAAATCGCTAGACAGAACTTCACATTGCGATATAATATCCAGTGACCATCCATCGAGATCAATATGTTTAAGCAAAGTAATAAGGCTATTGTATAATATGCATCCCACGTACTGCTAGAACCAGGCTTTCTCTCAGGGCATATTGATAATATTCCCGGGCACGGTATATCAATAGCTACCACTGGTCTTTAATAAAATGTTCTGAAACCCCGAAACTGCCGTGCGTGTATTCAGCGACTAGCGAATGTTGTTGACGGAAAAGGGGTTTGCCAGGAACGTGGCAAGTGGCAATCCCTCCGGGATACTGCCGAGGTGTGAGTTTACGCTCGCACCAGTTTTTTTTATTATTTTTGTTGCTTGCTGTCCTGTATTGTTTAATTTTTAGTAAAAAAAAATTTTGACGGCCCATTTTTTTTCAAAATCGGTCCCCTTAAAAAATGTCGAACGAATTCGAAGTCACCCTGTATGTATGTTCTTCAAGAGACGGTGGCGCAGCGGTAGAATGCCGGCCTCCCATTCGGGAGGTCATGAGTTTGAATCCCGGTAAATACCAATACGACTTTGTTTTCTAAGTTGCGTACATTTGTGGATGTACAGTAGCAATACCTCTCGCTAATAGTGAAGGAAAACATCGTGAAGAAACCCTAGTGTCCGAGGTATGTACATGTTAATTTTTGCAAATTACGGCGAACAGAAGAACATTTCGACCATGGTTTTACAGAAACTAGAATAAATCAGTTTATAATGCATAATCCATCTTTTGACTGAAATTAATAGAAATTCAATTGTGTCGATGTTACCTGGCGTTTCACGTAGAAGTATTTTAACACAATACTTAGGTACGTCCATTTTTCAAAAGTATAATCAGTGGCGTAACTATACCATCTGAGGCCCGTGGCAAATTCATTGGATGGGGCCCTTCCAGTAAAAATAAAAATAAATATATGGTCTTTAGTTGTAGTATATATGGCCCAACTTTAATTGATTTAAAGTACCCATATGTGTAATTGTTACAATGTTTTGTTCAAAATGTTAAGTTACTTCTGAGCTCGCGGGACGGGTGCCCGTGACATTTTGCCAGCCCTGCCACCCTATAGTTACGCCACTGAGTGTAATTCAGTCGTTGTTGCCCCAGAGGAGCGAATTATGTACTTCATAAGCTGACCTCCGAACTCGGCAACCGCAGGTCTCCGACGGCGACAACGGGCTGATGCTGCTCCGCGACCAGATTGTGATCCAGGTGGGCGACGAGGTCGACGGCATGGTGATGATCCGTTCGGGGGACAACCGGCAGGGCGTGTGCCCCATCAAGTTCCTGCAGGAGGTGTGACGCACGCGGCCCGTGCTCTTCGACTTTCACGTGAGTTTTAGAACGATCCGTACCATTATCTATACAAGATTTGGATATTTCAAGTGTCTACCTGTTGCCGTTATTACTATCGAGAAAAATCGCCAAAAAAATCACGTTTATTGTATGGGAATAAATAATAGGGGTTAAAGTATGACGTTTAAACCAAAATCGCACGGTGCGTTCATTAGTAGACCCCTCTCCAAACGCAGCATTGATATTGCGGGCTGTTTCTGCCGCGTTAGTTCCGCGTCGGAACTCGTATTCAAAAATCACTCGAATTTTCGCAGTATCCATCTTTCTTGTCTAAATTGAATAACAAAAACAATTGAAAGTCGATATTCAAATGTTTCACATTTTTTAAAAAAAGAACATCATAGAAACCATTTGAAAAAAGTTTCATTCGAAAACCTCAAACCATGAAGATTCTATGTCAATTCAAAGAACCTATTGCAATAAAACGGCAATTTCATACTTTAACCCCTAATATTTATTATTCCCATACAATAAACGTGATATTTATTAAATATTTATTTTATTCTGTTTTTATTATTTGTTCTTATAGCGGCAACAGAAATATATTATCCCTTAATAAGGCGCGAGCCAGTAGGCTAGTTAGAGAAAAAGTTGAAATTGATTTAGGGTAAGTTGATACTCTAGAATATGAAAAAATATAAAAAAGGGGGGGTTTTCATGGGGGGAGTAGCTTTTTTTTGGGTGGGAAATAATATCCCTTTGCCCGATTAGGTTTACGCATTAGGTTTTTGGGTGGGAAATAATATCCCTTTGCCTGATTAGGTTTTGTACTTTTAGCCTCAGTTTCAGTATTTCCATATACAAGCACTAGCCCGTGGTTTGGTTTACATTTCTTGTAAAATTATTAAAATTTGTGTAAACTAGAAGATTAAAACAATTTAGAATAATAAAAATGTTTTATTATGCTTATAAAACTAGGAAAAAATGAAGGTAAATAAAAAAGCGTGCGACAGAGATAAAAATGTGAAACATTAGAACGAATAAATAGAAGAAATAAACAGGTGAGATGAATAATAAATGCAAGTGCTTGCCACCAACAAAAAAATTGTGTCTGACAACTATTGGCAAAAACATAACACCAAATAAATGCAAACGAAGTCGGGTGCAGTAGCTAGTTAGCAATAAAAAAAATCATGAA
Source organism: Yponomeuta evonymella (assembly GCA_963969515.1). Taxonomy (NCBI): domain Eukaryota; kingdom Metazoa; phylum Arthropoda; class Insecta; order Lepidoptera; family Yponomeutidae; genus Yponomeuta; species Yponomeuta evonymella. The sequence goes on from OZ018349.1 coordinate 13,275,769, forward strand.
CTTATCGGGCAAGGGGAAATAATTTCCCACCTATAAATTTGCAATTTTTGAGTTTATGGTTTATTACATTGCCTTTGAAAACACACATAAAACACCATCAGAATAGACCTTTTACCAGAGCAATCAAATTGTTCTTACAGGATTTTTTGTAGAACAAAAACTCGTTTTTTCTTCGGACTGTCAGAAAAATCACCGCTTTGTTTACTCAAAATTCTCCCACCGACTGTTTGACATAAAAAAAATAAGTCAAAGGTTGCTAATAAGCAAAAAGTTTTGCCAGGAAAAGAAAAAAAAGTCCTAATAATCTGTGGTAAGTGGTTCATTCGTTCACTGCAAATGATTTGTAGACAATATTTTACTTTAAAAAAAAAACGTCGTGGTGGGAAATAATTTCCCCTTGCCTTATTAAGGGTTAACTGTGAAAATTTCAACTGTCTATCACGGTTCATGAGATAGACAGCCTGGTGACAGACGGACGGACGAAAGGACGGACCTTATCCTCTGGGTACGGAACCCTAAAAAACACGACTCCCTTAAAATACTTAGCATAAATAGTCTGTGATGAAGTCAGTAAGCGTACATTATTGCAGCGGCCAGCAAAAGAGGCATTTATGCATGAACGTCTACTTATATAAGTAAGTCATAAGTCCATCAATACCGGCTGTGGCCAAGGCTTGTATAATACTTTTTTCAAATAATGCGCGGAAATACCACGTAGTACATAGGCAGAACTTTTTACTTTTCAAAATCAATGACGAACAACGAACAACAATAATTTTTGCCGCGTTAAAGTTTTCAATAAACAGTTCGAAATTTATGTAAAACCTTTGAAACGTTACCTCCTTGGTTGCCATGTTTCGGGGTAAAAGTACGTTCCATTTTTAAATTAAATGACTGAGTTTACACTATGTAATTTATTTTGCCGCTAAAATACGACAGATAAGAATTTTCATTGTACAACTTTTACCGGCCGCTGCTCGCATGTATTCGGCCAGTACAGCAATTTCGATTTATCTCGCAGAAGTTGGTCAAAATAATGCTCAAATTTCCAAGCATGTTTGAGAAACAGAACATTCTTTATTGTACATCAGGGGCTTATTTCATAGAACTAAATTCTTGATTTGCAATTGATGTACATTGCAAAGTCGAGTTACCCTCAGATTAACAAGTAGAAAGATGCAATAGTCTTAATAAGCTATGAACGTTTTACGAAAATTTCATAGAACTACATTCATGATTTGTAATCGATCTACGACGCAGCGTAGTACGACCAGCCACAAGATGGACAGATGACCTCATCCACGTGGCAGGAAGGCGCTGGATGCAGGCCGCTTCCAACCGGTCTTTTTGGAAATCCATGGAGGAGGCCTATGTCCAGCAGTGGACTTCCTGTGGCTGAATGATGATGATGATGATGAATCGATGTACATTGCAAAGTCGATTTACCCTTAGATTAACGAGCAATGCTGCGCGATGTAAATCGAATGGTCTTAATAAGCTATCAATTGTAGTTTTACGAAACGTGGCCCAGATAAAAAACAAACATGAAATATTGAGAGTTGAGAGTTTAACCAGCCTATGTCAATTGCAGAGACGGGGCTCGATAACTGTTGACACCAGCCCGCGCGCCCGCAGCGCTCCCACCACCCCCAGCGACCCCGACAACACGCCCGAGCTCATTTGGTCCGACAAGGCGTTCCTCGAGGCCAATATTGAGGGCGTCTGGTGGTGGCGCCGGCCCCTGGGCGTGCGAAGGACCAGCTGCAGGCGGTGTGGCGCCTCTTCCTCCACCAGGCCCTTGATGATGGTCCCCTGCGCGGGAGTTGCGCAGGGCGAGGGCGACTGCGACAGACGTCCGAGGTCCAGGGACCGACCGCTGCTACTAGCTTAGGTTCTTTTTTTTTCTTTTGCGAGGCGACGAAAACATAAAAGCTTCGGTAAAGGTGGGGTTCGATCATTCAGATATCTATGGGTTCGATGGTGCTCTAATGACTGCAGCGGAACGTAGCTTCTTATGAGGTGTTTGTGGTGGCATTGTGTTTTGCACATTTCTCGGAAATTTCGGGGTTTTACCATTGTATCGGCAGACTCTGCTCACTTGGGGTAGTTTTTCGGACTTCTATGGTTTTGTTCATTCGGTAGTTTCTTTTTCATAAATTATACAAGTGTTGATTTGTAAAGTAACGCCCGACTCAGGGTACTTTCTACTCGTCAACACGAACAACTTTACTACCGGGTCGACCTCGAAATTGCGAAAATAAATGTGCCATACTAAAATTCAATACCTACTGACCAAAATGTATGGAACAGCTGATTTTTATTTTTTATTTTAGTGTTGGTCCCATAGTAAAAGTTGTTCGTATTTTTGAGTAGAAAGTACCCTAAGTCGGGCGTTACTTTACAAATCAACACCTTGTAAGTATATAGTGTACTAGAAACGAATAGAAGATGAATATGGACGTGGTTTGTGGTACAGTTTTGAAATAACTAGGTAAGGTTTTTATTTTAGATGGATTATTGTGGTAGTGCTTTTTTAATTGGAAGTGGTTTACTACTTATGAATAATATATAAATGGTTTTGCATTATGTCAATAACACGTTTTAGTCATTCTTAGCGTCCAATGTGTAATTATTTTCGTAAGTGAAAATACTGAAGTATTTATTATAAATGACATTCGTAGGTAATAGCTTTTCACACAAAATTAAATCGTATCGACATACCTTTAATTAGAGAATTTCTCAAAATTGTAAAAGTTTAGTACGGCAATATTTTTATACCTAGACTATGTTTGCTTATTTTTTTCGGAAAAAAATCTCTTATCGTATGTTAGTCACCTCGATGTTTGTTTTATTTTATTTAATATATTTCTATTATAATTTTCTCTGGACTCTGGATAGGTGATCTTCTGTCAATGTGAACATCAGTTGCCTTCGTTAGCTATACTATTTGGCGCCAGTGTACAAGGCCTTTATAATGAGATATATCCTATATTGCAATACTATTTATTATTTTGAACTGAACTATTTACATAGTGGGCGAGTGATCTTTAATATTAACCTTAGCATTATTGCTACAAGTTAAATTATTTTTACACGATCTTTATCCGCCTAATTGTGTTTTTTTTTTGCATCTTGGCCTAAACGATTGTATTGTACCTACGCACTGTTGGTACTTTTGTTTAGTATGGGTACACAGCGGTGGTAGCCTAGTGGGTAGAACCTCGGACTCGGAAGCGGGAGACCCAGGTTCGATCCCCGGTGCGGGCATGTAGCTATGACTTGGTTTTGTAAGTTTTATGTACATTTGTGAAGTTATTATAGTAGTAGCAATACCACTCGCTGACGGTGAAGGAAAACATCGTGAGGAAACCTGAGTGTCTGAGCTATTCGTGTACCTCAGCGCTTGAAATCGCCAATCCACGGTGGGCACGCGTGGTGATTAAGCCCATACTCTCTCCCTGAGAGAAGGCCTGTGTCCTACAGTGGGACGTATATAGGCTGCTTATGTATACAACTGAATTAAGAATTTGTCCATGTTTTTAATACAAACCTGATAGTTTTAATGTTGTGATTAATTTACAAATAGGATATACACAATTACTTTGATGACATATCATTTTGCGAAATATATTAGGTACTTCTTATTAATATATATGAAATTCAGCCGTGTGATTTATGAATTACGGAGCATCTTTAGGTTGCAAAATAAAACCAAATTGGTTTCTATAAACTTCCTGTACATGAAAAGAGTATATTACTATATCTTGTTATATTTATATAAAATACAATATTTTATGCAATTTCAAAGAAATTATTGATGTTAGAAGCACTAAATGAATTTATAGACTACTATTTTTAGGAATTTAGAAGGCGAATGGGGTAAATTCTAACTCAACTGTCACATTGTGAATGTAGATGGCGGTATTAAACTGCGGCTAATGTGTAAAATATTAATTTTACATTAATACATTTTGAAAATATAATGAAATTTCGTATTTTGTACCATATTTTCCATGGAGAAAATATTTTTTTATCCGGAAGATCGCATCATACTTGTATAGAAATAAATTAGCTTGCCATAATATTTTACAAATCAGCTCTGATTTTGACGTTACAATCTTGATGCCGCCATTTGCATTTCTAATGTGATAGGTGAGTTTCAATTCATCCCACTGGTAAAATGAGGAGTCCATCATTCTGTGAGAAACTAAGATTAAGTAGGTAGAGAAAATAGTGACGATAAAGTACGAACTTACTTACGTAAGTATCTACTTATTTGGTGTGTATTTATTCTAACTAACGTGTATTGTAAACCACCTAAATCCCCGTATGTTTGTAAACCCAAATTATCTAAGAAGGTCGGTACATAATACTTAGCTATGTTTAGACAGTAGGTGAATTTTGTTGATTCGCTGTGTTTTGTGTTTTTAATAAGTTTAGTGGGTTATGTACTTTTTAGAACGCAAACTCCACAGGGTGTCGCATAAAGATCTAGCGGGCGAACTAACGCCACCGATGAAAGAAAAATCATATCTTCTTTTTTAGATCGTATTTGCAAAAAGCGTCAGTACAATCTCTCAGTCACGTTAACAGTGATTCTTAGGACGCACGACAATGAACACGAACCTGGGACAAGATGGCATTTATGTAAAAAAACGTCCGTTTTTGGCGAAAACCATGGGTCGTTAAAATCACTATTAACATGATTGAGAGATTCTACAGACACTTTGCAAATTGGATCCGTAAAGAAGTTTCCTCGGCGGCGCTAGCGTCACTCCATTCTACTCATCAATCTAAGCGACTTTTATTATGGAACCAACTGATATAGCGAACAATATATCAACTGTTCCATACCATATTTTGATATGCTCTAGCGAATGTACGAATCAGCTGATATTTCTTTCGCGACTTCAGAGTTAGACCCATGGTTTGTATTTATGGTTAGAGTAAAAATGACCTTTTTGCAACATTCCGTGTAGCATTTAACTACTTGTCTATTTAAAACTTACCAATGTAAGCATTTATTTATGACTGATACCAGAGATCGGATATTCGCATGCATTTTTACCTAATCGGCGGCGGTAGAACGCCATACTAGCATCGGAAGTAATAATTAATTTCAAGTAATTATGCATACGAATAGTTATGTCATCCCGGTATCTGAGTATTTGTTTTCATAAATTTCCATACTGTGTAATCTGTATACCCTAATAGTTGTGCGTTTCCGGATTTTCTGAAAATCCGGTATGTATATTCAGAAAAATTGAATTTAACAAGCCGCTTCCATCATTATTTGGCAAAAATTAACTTTAGGCATCCGATCTCGTTAATAGTCGTCGAGAGTTTTTCATGTTGTTTTTATTAGCATTACGTTAAAATCGTAGCATTGTCTTAAAAAAAACGTATGTGTCAAACCGTCCCCCTATGAAGGTAAGTACCTTACGGTAATTTGTATGTGTAGGTAGATTTATCGAAATTTATCAAGGAAGGCTTTTTGCAAAAAAAATTGCGGTGTTAAGTATTATTTTAAAACCCTTATGATAGGTAAAACATTCCGGTTGCATTTTAATGTTTACTTGCATTAAAAGGTGTTTTCACTTAAATTCGTGTTGAGATACCTAAAATATTGTTTAGGTAAGCCTTGGATACTTAAAGATTAATTAAGAAAGTAATATACTTATCGGAAAATGTTAGATAAGTAAGTGACACAGGACCCCTACAAATTCCGGGACTAACTAAATAATAAATACGTACTTACCTAAATAAAATTGTAATTAGACTCTTAGTGCCGGATTAAGTACCCAGAAGGGACTTGGGGCGTGGGCGCAGAATAGACGCGACGCGTTCGCGCCCCAGGCCCTCGCCCCGTCTATTTCGTGTGGGCTTCATCCCGTTCCTGCAGTACATTTTGTATGAAAGTGAATTGGAAAGACGACGCGTCTTTTCCGCGCCCTCGCCCCACGTCCCTTCTGTCTGGCCAGGGCCTAAAATGCGCAATTGAATGTTTGTTTCATTTTAAATTTCCGAGTGCTTTTCTGCGTTTTTTTCTCGTTTTTTTTTACTCACAGTGTCTTATACTTACATGATGCTTAAAACCATTGTGTTGTATAAAGTGCAAATTTCTTAAAATTATGTAAACCCGAAAATTTTCGAATAATATCAATTGCGCATTGAGGTAACCCTGTGTATTTTATTTTATTTACCTGTACCAGATGTTGATAAACTAACGCCCTTCCCGAATTCTCTGTATCTTTATGAACATTTTTTCTAAAGGAACCATTTTGGGGAAATGCACGGCCTACGAGATTTTGGCAGAAATCTGTCTGGCATCCTATTAATTTCCTACCAAACATTTCTTGCCTAGAAACCTTATCGATTTTTTTAAGTAACACTTAAAAAAATTCGTGAGTTTCAACTCACTACAAACGAACGTGAACCTATAAAAAAATCTATTCAAGACATCAGGATATCAATCAAGTGTAGATTACCATAAAACGCTAAAAGTTACAATTCCATTGCGTCCTAAAAATTTTTTTTAAACTGTTTTTTTAAAACTTACTGATTTATTATAATCAAAATGTGTTTTGCCATGCTACACAATTAGTAGGTATTTACACAAAAACAATCCCAGTACCTAGGTACTTAAATTACTACCAAAATTATTTATGTATGTTTTCAAGTGAAATAATGTTTCAAAACGCTTATTGTAAACTTTAACCAGCTGACGATTGTTACAAAGGATTCCATGTACAGTTGACGGCTGATCCACCTTTACATTTCCGTTGCAAATTCTCCCGTAGCGTAATTCAATAGAAATCGTCGCAACACCTAAAGCTCAACGTGCTGTCGACTGTGCTAATTAGGTTTGAAATACGTAGGGCAAAACCATGTTTGGAATTCTTCAGGGCAAGCATGGAAAATTCACCCCTTACCCGCAAGGCACCGTTGGCATTTTTTTAAATGGCGGGTTTTAAAACATTACGTTCCCATTTAAGCAATGTTTAAACAAAGGCTTAAAACACTTTCGGTGTTCTTTATAAAAAAGCGGCCAAGTGCGAGTCAAACTCGCACACAAAGGGTTCCGTACCATTATCTATGCAACATTTAAATATTTCAAGCATTTACCTGTTATCGTTATTAATATCGATACAGCCTGCTGACAGATGGACAGACGGACGGACGAACCTTTGAGTACGGAACCCTAAAAAACACGACTTCCTTAAAATACTTAGCATAAATAGTCTGTGGTGAAGTCAGCAAGGTAAAGCAGACTTCTCAAGGGTTAGAATTTACCACACACTTACACTGCGTGTACTTATATGGAGTGCTTTAAGTAATCGTGTTTTTGTAAATAACACCGTTACTTCTACACAGCAACCCTGATATGATTAAGAATCTTATGAAATTAGCTGAAAAACCCTGATTTAGAGCATATTTTTGACAGCAACAGTTGTTTTTATCTAAAACAGAGTACAATATAGATAGACATTCGAAACTCCAGAAAATGTATTAAGTAGATACCAAAGAATCATGTTTTATGCTCTCAGAGACTAATGCCGACTTGCACCACTTCTTAAATGCCACTTAAGTCGCCATTTAAATTGACTATTGTACGCAGAATTTTAGTTAAAGGCTGTTTAACCCACATTTAAGAAAGTGGTGCGAGTCGCCCTAAGTACCTATCTGTCCCCTACCTCATAACAAAAAATAGTAACTGTGTTCTAAGTAGCACGCAATTATTCGGTTCGTGCTTTGCGTGATATTTAGAATAGGTACTCTATCAATGTGGGTAGTCTTATCAAATCTAGTGTAATGTAGAGTATAAAATAATTATAAATATATAAAAATTAAGGTTCTAGCAAAACCAAACGATACCAAAGTGAGATGTTTTATTACTTATACCTATTTACCCGTTTATTGATTGTGTAAATCTATTTATTAATGTTACCAAAACACGAATTAACTAATGCGGTTTATTGTAAGATTCACGGAACCCTAGATTTAGTGGAGGGAGAGACGTTTTGAAGTAGGTATTCGTTACTACAGTAATTTATTGGTCGTATAGAATATTATACGTAATGCTTATTATTTCTGTTATCCATGCGTTTCGGTTGTTTTGAGACGTTTTGTTAGATAACAATAAAGATTATATCATCGTATCTATCGGTGTTTCAGTTTTCCTAAAATAATTTGTCATTAGGTTAGTGTGACGCATTTTATGACTAGATACATACCTACTGTTAGACCAACTAGAATCCTTCCTACTAATATTATGAATGTGAAAGTTTGTGAAGTTGTTTGGATGTTTATTACTCAATCACGCAATAACGGCTGAACGGATTTACATGAATTTTGGTTAAATTAGCTGCCACAATTTGTTATAGCTTTTCTCAATTACCACTTCGCACATCGTAAAATTACATAGATAGATACAATCAACGATTAAAAAAATCTAATCTTCGTCCACCTGCAACCACCTCGTCCACCCGCTTGCGAGCAGCCAAGTCTCGCACTTTTTTGAGGAATGGTCGCATTCATCTTGTGCTTCAAACCATCGCAAATCCAGAAGCAGAAGCAGCAGATATTATCTATGTTTTCATCTTCATTTCTGACTCACTAGTAAATGAATTACTGGCGGCGTCAGTCACGAAGTCCAATTTCAAGTTCACTATCCTACATTATTGCCCTGCATTAGGTACCCTTTATCTCAATCGAAGACATACTACAATATCCATTGTTGCACCTTGCACGTCTTCTTCGACACAAATAGTAGAGGGAAGCGGGTCGCGAGGTTCGTAGAGTTCGTAGCTACTAATTCGGATGACCGAACGTTCGGATAATCTACGTTCTGCTGTAACTGCTTTTGTAAGTGCTAAGTACCTATAACTCAAATTTTGTGTTTTGGCTGTTATCAAGATACCCACTACCTTTAGAACGCATTGTGTAGCCGGTTTTTGGTATTTGACAGCAGTCGGTATAATGGACCAGCAACAAACTGTTACAACAAACGTACCGACGACGGTGCTCTAAAAAAACAGCCTAGTTTCCCACCTACGAGTATATGACCACTGAAATAAAGTCGCGTGAAGTATTACTTGGAAAGTATATATTTTTTTTATTTGCGAAACTTTAGAACTCTTAAAATCTCTTGTTTTTGGTTTTCATAAAGCGATCGGTACGCAAGGTATTTAACTAGAGTAGACAATTAGTGCCTGCCAAGTGCCTGCCCCCGAGACGTCTCGCCTGCCCCATGGCGCGGCACTTGCGTGGTCACGGTGGCCGGGGGCGAGCCGCGCGCGAGCCATAAATAAAAACTGGCCAAGTGCGAGTCGGACTCGCGCACGAAGGGTTCCGTACCATTATCTATACAACATTGGACAAAGATCGAATTTGAGAACAGCGCCATCTTTAGAAACCAACAAGAAGCGTTTAACATTGGCATTTAACGACATGACATCGGCACTGTGAAGGTTACATAGATGGCTGCTAGATGCCGAGCGCTGTCTTTAGACAACGTTTGTTGTATGGGAGCCCCCCTTAAATATTTATTTTATTCTGTTTTTAGTATTTGTTGTCATAGCGGCAACAGAAATACATCATCTGTAAAAATTTCAACTGCCTAGCTATCACGGTTCATGAGATACAGCCTGTTGACAGACAGACCGACAAACAGACGGACAGACAGACAACGGACAGTGAAGTCTTACTAATAGGGTACCGTTTGGCACCCTTCGGGTATGAAACCCTGAAAACGTAATTTGAAGGACGCGGCGGAAGCTTCCACTACTTTATCACGCCAGTGAAGGGCAAGCCAGCCCCTATATTACGCGCACCAAATCCTGAGCGATTCCAATCGCTTAACTGTCAAATTCCATACTAATTTGACAGTTAGACGATTGAGCCACTGATTGGTTGGTTCATATTTGAGGTTGATAGGTACATTAGCGGTGATATTTATGACAACAAAATTCTACTAAAACACTCGTCAAGTGCATTTTAAATAGGCTGAAAGGCTTTCCCGTTACCACCTATTTGAGGAATCGTGTTTTTATAAATAAAACTAATTTTATAAGTCAAGTCCATTAAAATGAAGAGAAAAGTGTAGGCGGAGAATATAATTCGATGCTGATAAAAAGTAGACCAAAATGTAGGCAGAAGAATACAGGGGTAGAGAAATCCGGGGGGGATTAATTTTTATGGGACAGTTTAATTTTTATTAACATGATTCCTTAAAACACTCCTCAGAGGCAGTTTCAATATTCTGTAGTAAAGTTTAAATTTAGCTACAGATTATATAAACCAAGTACCTCTTTATAAGACCGTCAAACACGGTCCAAACTGAAATTACCACCTGCGGAATCGAAATGTATGGAACAGCTAATATTTTTGCAGCGATTTCGTGCTCATAACACCTACCTGTGCTGAAAGTAGTAAAAGTTGTTTGAGAAAGGATGAGTAGAACTTGGTAGAACCCACGTTTTCGGGAACAGGGCGATTTTCTTACACCCTGACTGTCTACACAGGGTCACTTCGATTAGAATGTACTCAGAGTAAAGCTTAAAACATGTTGGTAGTATCTCAGTCCTGGTTAATATCTATCCTGAGGCAAAGACAAAGAAGACGCTGATTTTGAACTTGTGACCTCTAGGTGCCTCTAGGTTCAAATTCCTTTTTATTTCAAGTCCCACCGTACGACCTGACACGCTGTCTACCTAGTTCCAGACGTAAACCAAAGATGGCGGTGCCTGGAAAACTTACATTCTGATAGAATTTCACTAGGGAACTCAGATGTAGGGGTGGTGGAGGAGATAAAATATAAAATGCCTTTAAATTGAGAACAAGGGTGTTTAACAGTTGACTAAACTCTAAATTTCTATCAAGTACCTACGAATAACAATTTTGATAGGTAGGTACCCAAACCTACTTATCCCACTTAGTCCACCATTATTAAGAATTCTCGTTCCGCCAACATTCATATTTCCCTCGAGTGTCATGCCGACGCAAATCATGCTTCATTGTAGGTAGTTGCCAGGTTACGGTGAGGTGCCCGCGACCCTACGTCGCGTCGGTTCGCGTGTCGATAACCCTGCTGCGGCCGTCTACGTCTGCCGAGAGCGCCTGCGCCGTGACGCCCCACCGGCCGCACTAACTTGGACGCATTCCTCAGGATTCGCACGCTCCAACATGAACTTTCAAATTGACCAATCAAGTGAATCTCAGGGTTGATAATTAAAAATTTTCATGACCGACAGGGACGAAGTTACCTCGTTCTTAATGGGTTTGACTCGTGAAAATCGATGGCCGAATATAAAATGCGGAGGCAAACGCCAGTCCAGTTAGTCGCCGCTGGCGAGTTGATCATTCCAGCAAACAGATGGCGGCACTGAAAATATTTCACATACCGCGCATTCCGATCGCTGTGGGCTCGGCTCAAATGTCAAACGCGATTATTTCGTCAACAGAGCCGCAACGCGACAGTTGGATTTCGTAAAAATAATAACAAATACAGTGCGCAGTGTTTTTTAAAAGAACAATGTTATAAACAGCTCGTTTAGTCCAAGTGTTAAATAAAAGTTACGGGTCGCGCTATGCTTGCAGCTGAATGTGAAATAAGAATTGCCATTTGTTATTGATTTTTTTGTTATTTGCCGGTTTTCACAACATTGTTATCAAGTTGCGGTAACATTGAAATAAAACTCAACAATCCTGACCACTTTGCTGTGTTAACTACCTACAGACTCTTATTCCATTGTTTTGTAACGTTTGAATTGGTAAGTTGCTCACATGTTTTATTAAAATATCCGAGACCTACAGTTCCTATCTGCCTAGGTACCTACCTAATTAGAGTTATTAGTTGGTCGGTACCTGCCACCTACATAATATGACCCGAATAAGTAAATCACATCAAAATTCTATTACAGTACGTAGAAACCATCTATCCACGCAAGTAGGCAGCGACAAAAATTCCTCATGCAATGGGTAAACGACTCCGTACTATACCTACACACCTACTTACAGCACCAGCACAAGTTTGAAACTTGCAGGCGCAAAAAATTTCGCCGCTACTCGCTCAGGGCAACCTACAAAGGTAACGTTATAGGCGAATCGCAGACATAATGGCTGTGGAATGCGGGCGATGTATTCGCGCGTATAGCCCACGTGTTTTAATCTTCGGACTAGAATTGCTTTGCGACTTAGTCCTCATTTCCGAAGGCTGTGGCCCTAAAATGCCTTTTGGACCAACAAAGCCTCTCCTAAGTAGTATGTTTGATCCAACGCACCTATAGATACCTACGCCTTCAGTTACATTTTTACATTTTTGGTCGTCTGCAAAATGTTTAAAGGTAATACTGGATCAGAGATCACCATATATCCATGTACTGCGACAGATAGTTGCAGCGAAATATTTACCCGTGATAAGAAACACCGTTATCGCGAGTAAATATTCGACCGATAGGGCGCGCAAAGTGACCCCATTTAAGTCTTTGTCCAGAGATTCGTTTTGGGAGTACTTACCACATATGTCATATTGTATTTACGTGCGGCGATTTTGATAGAATCAATGGGTAGCCACGAATCAAGTTACAGTAGATCACCAGTGCTAATCGACAAAAAATGTCGGATTAGACCCTTCGCGAGTAGAACTAGAAATTGGCAAATCCTGCAACCAGAAACCCTTGTCTTTCATGTGGATTACACCAACTAAGCTTAGAGAATTGTTTGGGACAAGCAAGACCATTCTCCTATTCTTCGCAACTTCATGGCCGAGGAAAGTGACTAAGTATTGCAGGTTGTCCGGTCTACTACCTCTCACCATGTTTTTCGATCATTAGCATGCAACAGGTCTTGAGATTATTTTGGAACTTATCTAGGACTGTTCCTGATAACATTTAGTAATTGTACCAGGTGATCCATATGCAGTAGATCCATAGAAAAGAGTTGAACTTACCTGGAACTTAGGTACCAAACATCCCGCATTGAGGGGACTAGGAGTAGGTAAATCAATAAATACCTACCTAAATCACACCAAAATGCCAGTGAGATGGGAGACGCTGTAACAGCAACCATCGCTACAGGCGAGCATCCACGGGGCTCTGTCTGAAAATGTCCTTGTTATTACCTACATCCAGCGCCGGGTCTCTAAACCTTTTCAGCCTTATTATAAAAACCTGAAGTCCTGGTTTAAACCAAGACTAAAAGATCTAGGATTGTTGCGGTATCAAAGTTAGACCCAGAGTTTAGTTATGACTTATGATATATGTATAGTTATTATCATCTAGCATATTTAAAGGCCCAAGTTAGTTTTAGAACCTGGAATATCTTTAGAATTTTCCTTCTAGTATAGCATTTGTATATATGTGTTTGTAGAACTCATGCCTTACATGCAAGGGTCGTGCGTGGGTTCCAACCCCGGCATGTGGCAATGATGTGAATTTAAAGTTGCAATAACACTAGCTAGGTACCTAATTGCTATTAGCAATAAGGCCGCCAATTGTATCTTTTCTTTTGTCATTGCTGTTTCTGTAACATTTTTTCCGGTATACAATAAAGAATATTCTTATCTTATCAATTGTAAAGGAAAACATCATGGCGTAATGTGTTTTACTGAGGTGTTCAAATACTTACTCTCATTTTTTCTCTCTGAGAGAAGTCCTATATCTACTCTACAGCGAGATGTCACATGCCTAAATATATTCTAAGTAAGCCATAAATAAATTCAAAAATATTCACTTCAATCCGTTTGTAAGCAAACAAGCCTTGCAAGGAACTCTACCATAAACAAAGCCAGGCGGGTTGTCAGGCGCAGGCGCGCATCTGCTCCGTACCCATCAGCCCCACTCGTCCCCTCGCTCGCCACGTGCGCAGACGCGGCAGGGGTAGCCGACATAACACACCATAGAGTAGTAACGTAGGAAAGAACCGTAAATCACAAACAGAAAGTAAATCACAAAATTTCAAAATACCCGACAGAACCCTCAAACTGCTGGTGAAGCCAGCTGTGACCTAGAAATAATCCGGTTCTGGACAGAATTCGTCGAAAAAAGGGAGTCAAGTTAGCAAAATTCAAGCGAAACAAAACCAAACAAATGAAATCTGCAAAAACACAATACGTTTTTGGATACATGGAAATATATTAAAACTGTGTATTTCAAGTTAAACTACATGTTTGCAGCTAAAGTAGCGACTGAGGGAGATCCAATAATGTCACCAGAGCTGATGATCTCGGAAATGGCCACAACACTTGGCCTAGCTAAGAATCACGCCTATTAAATTTCATTTAAAAACAGCATTTTAACCAGTCTATCCGTTTGGAAACTACTTTGCCACAGACAGACATAGGCGTTAAACTTAAACGAGAGGGGTTAGCTCCCTGTTCATAGTCAAATGGATTATTTTGTTCTAAACATCTCTAGTTATTTTGTTTTAAGTATCCGTGTGGCGCCGGATTAAGAATAGCGTCACTCCATTTCCTTCTGTGGATGTCGTAGAAGGCGACTAAGGAAATACATTACCAGGAGACGAGCAGCAGCGTCTTTCTGAGATTCCAACCGCATACTGTGATCGCCAACCCGCCTGCCAATCGTGGCGATGAAGGCAAAACCCTTCATGGTCAGGAAAACCATGAGGCAGGCCTGTGTCCTGCAGTGGACGTCAAATGGCTAATGATGATGATGATGAAACATCTCTAGTTTGCCAGCACTTAAGAAAATCAATTGTTATCTCCATTGATATGTACCTAAAGATGAATTATTGCAATAAGTGCGAAAAAAAATTATTATTTTGCGTATTGCTTAAAAATGCTGCATTTCTTAAAAACACTCCAGTGTTCACTTTCAAATATTATCATTGAACCGGAGCAGTTCCTCCATTCTATATATTTTATGTAGCAGGGGTAGCCACTCAAGGCACCCCAAATGCGGGCATCTATCTGACAAAGGGTGTGTCTAGAAACGCAAATTTCCACCTTAAATACGTGAAGAAAAGATCTGTTTTGCTGTAGCCAATAGCAGGGGAACCGAAATAGATTTTATTATTTTTAAACTTTCGGAATGTCAAGGCCCCACCACCATGTGGCTTTCGTTTCCAGAGCTACCGCAGGTGATAACAATTTACGAACACCTAGACGACATGATGGTATGCCGTCCCTACAAGTCATTTATGTAACTGGAGCTGGTGATTTTAATATACCTACTAGATAGGGATATTTATTGAGAATCAAACATCGGTATACAAGTAAAGTTATGACTAATTAACAAGTTGACCTAGATGTTAAGTATACGTAATTTATTTATCACGTTAGAAACCAAACTAGGTAGATCCTGTACTATGGTTTGGGTTCTGTAGTCGACAAGGAACCCTTATAGTTTCGCCATGTCGGTCCGTCCGGTCCGTGAATTTTTTGTCCGAGTAGGCGTCCGCCCTCCGGCTAAACGGTTGATAGTAGAAACGTGAAAAAATTCAGGGCAGTAGCAAATATAATGAACTTAAAAGGAAACTTATCACGGCTAAATATGCTTTACAAGTTAATGAGTATAGGCGAAAAATTTATAAAAAGAAAACGTACAAAATCCATTGAAAATTACTTTGATGAAGTTGTTAGTTCTGTAAAGAAGATAAAACCCCCTCTTTCTACGAACCCGCAACTGCAACAATCTGCTCCTATATTACGCGCACCAAATCCTGAACGATTCCAGTCGTCTAACTACAAAATACCCTACAAATTTATGTCGCAAACGTCAGGATTGCCACAGGATTTGGAGAGCGTAATTTGGCCCCAGATATCTAAGTTCTAGCAAAAATTAGGTAATACTCTGACGCTTTAAAAATCTGTAAGCACAGCATCCCATAAGATGACAAGAGCGATTTGTTTCAAGAGCATGACCAAAACCAATAATTTTATTCGTTACAAACTCTCCGTCAAATTGCTTACATTAGGGAGCTTACCGAACGCGTTATGAATTTTATAATAACGTGTTGTAGCTTTACTTGATTACCACAACGCATTGTGGTCTAATGTAATTAAGTCCACGAAGCAAAATTCGCAGGCCACAAGGCCTTTTTGAGTTAGTCAGCTATTTTCATCAGTGCCATAACGCAAATTTCGGGCCCCCTTCGAATGTCCGACAGTTATTAAACAAATTTTCAGACAACAAGCAACCTAACGCAAATATGATACATTCACATGTCGATATTCCATATAAGAATGTTTCACAAACCCTACATCTCATAAAATATTTTTTTCTTATGATGTCATTTGGCAACAGATCATTAGTAATCTTTTCTTAACATAAATCAATTAAATCGACAAAGTTGTACCAATATGATATGACTTAACATAATGGACAGTTCACGCAAGTCAGAAAACAGGGCACCGGGAGTGCAGGGGGGTGGAGCATCCCAGCGAGGGCGCGAGGGGGCGAGAACAGTAAAAGCCTGTAACATGTCTGAAAATAGTTTACCAATAACCTGATATCGGCTGAAATTAAATCAATCATCATTAGTCATTTACAAAGCGAATTTTAGTAACGGATGGGCAGACAGGTGCCAGGCAGCTGGTGTTTTACTTCCTCTCTTTATTTTGCGTTTTTTTTTTTTTCAATTCTTTGTTAATGAAGCTGTCACTTGACCGCCGCATCATCCGATTGCATTGTTATTTCCACTTGTCTTATCAATATTAATGTTTATTTTATACCCAATTGACTTTTTATACTCTTGAAGGGTGATTGACACTTGGAAAATTAACAACACGCCATAAACAATATTAATGCGCAGAAAGCAGCGGTACATTCAAAACTGAGAGAAATACCTTTCTACGTAAGTAGGTTCTAGTCATTCTTACAGTAAGTATTTTGGTACGTGACCATACCAATATTGTGTCGAATTGTCTACTAGTTGATGCGTAGTGGATCGACCGGCATACCAGATACTCGTGACTCCGCCTCCGGCCCGAAAAAATCTATTGTGGTTAACGTGCCGGATTTCTCACTATCCACGTAAGTCATCGGACTGTGTGCGGCTCTCTCTTCATTGCCACCTCGTGTGAAATCTCGAGCGGAATCTTGTCCTCTTAAAAAAATATAATGTCGTGTCCCCTTCGTACTTATTCCTGGAATTTGACGACCATTATGCTCATCAAGTTCATCAGTGGGAGTAATTCGTTTGTTCGAGACATTCCTCGCCCCGAAAATGCTCCATAATAATGGCCTCTTATCATATTTTTCAAACGACTCGTCTGTCTATTTACCACAATAACATAATTGCGGTGAATGCAGTGCAGAGCAATATCTTTGAATGTGACCGTCACACTCAGTGGTAGGTACGCCGATTTGACTATGCGATTCTCGTTTGTAGAGTCGCAGTTTTTGGTCAGCGTTGTCCAACAATGCGCACTCATTCAGTTAAACGCTACAGTCCACACATCTACTCATCTGTTACTGCTTCGTCATGCACACCAATTAAAGAAGGTATTCAAAGCAATTGTTTGATTCCAGCGATAAAATACCATGCCAATGCCGATTTCATAATTAGGCAGGAGAAAGATAAAACAGAATAACTTCAACTACTGAAACCTGATTAGCTTGTAATCAAAATCTGAGATCTAACTAATGAACAAGATAAGTAATAGAGATTTCGTTTGATGTTCTCTCTAGGAATCTCGTTATTGCTTTGCGGGTCAGAGGTCTACATAGGTACCACCGATAAAAAATGGGACTAGATGTCCATTGCGTTTTTTGGTATAAACAGTGAATGCTCTTTTAGGCAGCATGTTCAATCAGATAGGTATCGGTAATTGGATAGATTTGCCTGAAAAATCTGAGAGAATAATTATAAGATTTTATTTTTCATACAGACACAAACGGATAACTTAATCTACTAGCGGGTGAAGACTACAAAAGGTTTATTTTCCCCTATTATCACTCAGTCAGATACGTCCTCCAGTGGAGTAGCTCTGCCTAAAGCAAACTAAACACGCCGGGATTTGAATCGAAAACATATCGCTGGTGCATCCAACGATTCTATCCGCAAGACTAGCTTAGCTCATAACAGCAAAGACTATTGAATTTGCGTGTTTTGAGAACGTTCGGTAGACGCATCAGTGTAGCGGGAGCATGTCTTCTCGCTCATAAAGCGGTCCATTGGCCGAGATCCCGGCGAGGTGAGGTATGCGGTCGACGCGCTGTTTCACAACTCTTTGTTTGATCCAATCCGACAGATGGTCTGCCTCTTCATTTACTCGTTACATTCTTACGGCTGATCGACGCGTCTGTCCACCGTCTAGCCATTTACGTGTCATGTGAATTCTGGCTCTCGGATCCTGTCTGCGACATTCTAGAGACGATGCCAAATATTTTAACGATTGAAATAAAGATTTACCTAATCTTTCTAAGCTATCCTTATCTCTTGTTCTAGGTAAACAATGGAGAAGGTAGAGTCGCCATTGGACGTGCTGTCGCGTGCCGCAACAATGGTACAGCCTTGTCCCGCTTACCCAAATAGTGATTCAGAGGGTTTTGGTAAGTTTTAATTAATGTGCAATTGTGCATCTAGTCTTTGCGATGTCCTATAGTGATTAGTTTTGCGGTTTTATGCAAGAATCTGTTCTGAAAGACGACCAGTTGTTACTAGTAGAAAGCTTAATGTCCATGGGTTATGTAATTTGATTTAATTTGATACTCTTGCTCTAAATTCCAACTCAATTGAGGTAAGAAAGCGGTAAATGGTTAAAGACTTTAATCGTCAGTTTTGTAGCGCTAACAAATGAGCAAACAATTTGCTGCGGCTACTAAATTCCATAGTTCTATGTTGATGCATCAGCGATGTTCCCTCTCTATGTGGGCGGGTCACATTCCAGATTCCAATATGCATTGTTAAGTAGACACCTACTGTGTAATATCTCACATTTGTAACGATACAAACAAGCTGTAGAAATCGACGAGAACCTCGGAACTTATGGTTTGAAAGAATAAAAAAACTAAAAGGAAAGGTTGGCACGGCACATTGCGGTTTCAACTGCCATTGTTCGTGGCGAAGGAGATTAGTTGAGGGTCTGATATTAAGTCACAACATGACCAAATCGGGCCCGGAAACAATCAGCAACTGTAAAGGTGGCTAAAGCGAGGCATTGTCGGCCGGTGCCGCGTGACCACGAGGCGAGCTTCCTCGCGAACGCCATCGGAATGTGACCGTCACGCCGCCGATTTTTCCAGTTTGTTTTTTTCTTCAGACGTGCACTCGGCTGTGGCAGATCCGGGTTACGCGGGGTTGCAATAAATTCACAGCTATACGGTACGAAACGAACCAGGAATATAATTTTATACACAGACGTGTCGCTGTTTTCTCTAGAGAATAACTGTGACAATGGTGCTAAGTACTCGTGAGAATGAAGAGTCGCTTGTCGCGACTCAAGAGAGCGATGGCAAGGCGGTGTGAAATCCCGGACTTGCGTCGCTATCCGGAACCTGCGTCAATTTCGCCGACCTACAAACAATCCGACTGCGGCCGCAAACTGCGACAACGTCCTAGCGTCACGATATCGAAACTTATCACATGTTTTGCTAAATATTCGGTTAGAAAATATGAAAGTTAACTGACGTGACGTGTTGCTATATCAAAATTAAAGCCAACGTAACGTCTCGTTAAACTAAACAACAACTCAATCTTATTGTGTTGACAAAAGTAATAGAAACCGATTGGTTCGATGATGCCAACATCGCACGGGTATGCATATAATCAAAATACAATCACGCAATTTATTCGCTAACGTCTTTACCTTATTGGCTGTTTGTAAACAATGGTCCGGTGGTAATTATGCAACGCGATGTCAGTGCGGGTGGCGGCGGCGGCAGCGGCGTCGCCGGCGCTCACTTTCGTTGGCTGGTCTGCGTGTGCGACTAGATATGCGTGCGCGCAACCCGACCGACCGAACGCATCGAACCACACCAGTGAAAGCGTTCAGGAATTTCGACCGACCACTGCTCTCTACAATGCGCAAGAATGCCGCTATTAAGTTCGTTGAAGAACGTTCAATCCAGCAGTTATTGACTGAGACTTAAAATCAATGACAACGAAACAATATATGGCATTCAACATTCAGTTGAACAGATTTTCCTTGTCTGTTGAGTGAGTAATTAAATAAGCAATTGAATTGCCTGATTTATGTATAGCATGCCAATGATTGCTTTTGTTGGTTGGTACTTGATAGTAATTAACGAGGCCACGGTCAGCCGATACTTCGTCAGTAAGATAGAAGCTCTCGGTACCATGCTGAGCACTCTACAGCTCTCTAGAAATGCAGTAGGTAGGTACGTTTAGTTAGATGTCATAGAATTGATTTAAATTGAGATTTATTGCATTTAATATTAGGGTGAATATGCGGTGCGCATAAGTATCCGGAACGCAGAGGCGGCTGTTACGGTTTCGAAAAGAATGCAGAATGTGGGTTGAGTTGCGGACTACGGCCACATAGTCGCTATCTCGAGTATATGACAAAATAGGCTATCTCTTTGCGTTGATTGCTATTGTTCTCACTACAACAATTATTTTCCGATAGCATTTCTCCCGTCTCTAAAATCGGTAGATATCGGTGTATAATGTTAGTCAATAGTTTTTTTACAAATAACTTCGAAAGGCATTATGTGACGATTGTTATCGATTTTTATGACGGTTTCAACTGGGCCGGGCCAAAGTCTTGAACAATAAGTTTCTAGTTTTTTACCTATTTTGTGTGGAATGTAGTACAGTGTGCATCTAGTCTCGGGGCAACTAGACCTCGCATGCGTTGCAGGAATCCCGATAGCAATGAAGTCATTACGTAGAATTTCTAATGGCAGCGGATTCCATTTCGTTGGCAGCGAGAGTGTGCCAGCAATTTCAACTATTCGTGCCGTTGTGTTTGTCGTCGCGAAGTGTCTCTGTGAACGATCTTGCTACTAATTAACCTGATACATAAAGTTTAGCTTGGATCGTTCTTCGCTTTACAATCTCTGTATCCATCAAATCCATCCAACTCGACCACGCCTACACCTCCTCTGTCCCTCAATACTAAGAGTTTCTTCCATGCTAAGTAGGTTTGGGCAAACCGTATAAACAACAATTTTATTACTGCTCAGTTGAAGTCTTGGTGCCTGTCTGACATTATGCTGGTCAGTCAAATGTGGTCAGATGGCCTGACACAAAACAAACGCAGCAAGGTGGAAACCGGATCTGGCAACTGCTTAGATAGATAACTTCAAGCAGAACTATCTAACAATACATTCTGCATTCAGCGGCAGAAAAATGAGAAGTAACCCTTTTAAAAAGTCGCAATGGGTACTTTAAACGTTTTAGATATTTCATTGCTGAAGTGACTGGATGAGATGTAGTATAAGTACGAAGAGTACAATAACTTAATTGACTTGTTTAATTATATTCCTATCCCCCTCGCGCTCTTAAGTGTTGTGTATGCGCTACAATTTACTAGTCAGCTTTCACTATTCCAATACACACTTATCTCTTCAATGCGCAATCACGTAAATAAGTCTATACCAGGTTTTTATGTTTTACAACTTTTGTTCTACGACTTTTGAACATTTCTCAATTATTTATGTGGTTACACAGTTTTTTCTTCTTTGAAGTATATGTGTGGAAAAGAATTTACTTCTTCCATGCAGTGATTTAGGCTGCCTGGGGCATTGGCAGATGGCGTAGAGCACGAATTTCGTACAGTGATGTAAGTAAACATTTCGAAAAATATAAATTTCAAAAAATATATAGCACAAAGGTTCTTGTGAAACACTAACCGAACTAACGAAATACCATTATCGTGTTTCAGTAATTGCGCATAATTAATTATTTATAAGACGTGAGTAACTCTGTATTTACTATCTCGTGAACGGTAAGAAAACCTATATTTGGCCATGTCAATTAGGTTCGATTATTGCTGAGCGTCACAATAATCCCCTCTGGCCACGTGGTCGGACCTAATCGAGATGGTCAAATCAGTAAAGTGAAGTTAATTAAAATAAGATTTACGAACCAAAACAATTTGAATATATGTATCTACTGAACGAACCAAAAAATAACAAAGAAAGAAAGACATCGCTAGAGATCACTTTCGATGTGTTACCTCATCAACCTGTTGTACCCATGGGTAATAAAATAAACGGATGTAAAGAAAAGAAAGAAAGACTACATTTATTTAGATTGCCACAAAGGCACACACATCAAAAACTCTTAACTGGTTAGGTATTTTGTATAGAGTTTGTAGATATTCTAACACCTACTACGATTCGTTTTCGTTTCGTGGACGCTGCGCTGGGTTCGAGATAGCCCCTCAGTCTCACAATGAACCGGGCGAGGAGTCCATCCATCCGTCATACGATCGCATTCCGCCCCCAATCTGACCGCTCCATCGGCATTGATGAGGAAACATCATACTGTCCGTACGTCTGTCTGTCTCTATAGATTTGCAGTTCACTATAATAGAGTCACTATGGGACTTGATGACTGTTGACTTGCCTAAGAATCTTTTTCAGAAACGTTTAAGAAAACCTGAGGTAGATTAAAGTGGGTCCACTAACAAATTTATTGAATTCACGTTATGTGTAAATTGGATATTTTAAGTTTTATCTATATACCCGACCCTAACGTTATTTTTGAAGTCAAATAGTACGTGAATCTAATATTACAAAATATCGCGGAAATCGAACATCTTTTATATTTTTTATAATTTTTACGATGTTTTTGTTATGATAACGCTTCTTCTTAAAAGGGGGGAGCGTTATCATAACAACAATGAACAAAAAAGCGTGATAGTGTTATCGGTCTTGCTGCGTTATCAATTTATTATATGTTCGTCGTAAGAAAAACAGCGTTAGCAAAACGAAACCATCGATAAATAAATAAAAATTCCGTGGTATTCTATAAAAATGTTACTCTTATCACATACTATTAAAACGTATTTTTGTTAGACTTTTGTGTATGTCGTTAGGTATGCTTTTTACATGAGAGGAACTGCGGGGAACAGCTAGTCGACGATAGAATGCTGAGAACGCGCTTATAGTGAAAACATAACGCACTGCGCGCGCGCCACATGCCTACTTTGTAATCACTAACAATTTACTCTAGCAGGAATTTCAGAACCGTTAACAGCTGATTAGAGCCCCAGCTGGTTTTGAGATTAGTTATCTAAATAGATATTTCTCTTTTAGTTCTATTGCGTGTTATTAACACAGGTTTTTATTAAGAAAAATAATAATATTAAATGAACTAATAATAATAAATCTAATCAGCCCATAAAGAGAGCTCTTAGCATAGCCCATTTCACGCCAACCCATCCGGTCCTTTGCTAGTCTCGTCCAATGTTTCTCAGCCAGTTTGTTTATAATAATAAATAAAAATTATTTAGGAAAAACAGCGATCTTTAAGTTGTACTTACTGTTAAAGGGTGAAAGATCTTAGTGTTATTATCTTACTCTTTTACTATATACATGAAAGAATATAAGATGTGCAATATTTTTTAAATAACTTTGATCACTGCTCACGTCGAAATATTAACTATATTCCCTTCTCGGCCTGACCTTAATATCAAAATATGTAGGTAATTCGGTATTTGACACGATCAACAATAAATTATTTCATACGCTCGATTAAAACAAAAATTACAAAATATCTCGGTAAATGTATCTCTTTTAGTCAATTACTAGTTATTAGAATTTTTAAATAGATTAAATTTAAAAAGAGTGCTTTGAAATGTGACGTCGTAAGCCAGTATTTTCATACAAAATTCCGTTTTAAAAGTAACTCATTTGATATTTTGTCTAGTACCCAATTGAATAGTTATGTACCACTAATCTAATTTCAACTAAAACATAATAAAGATCGCCCTTGAATTCCGTCGCCACGACTTTGTCCGATGGAATGTGGTAAAGAGAGATATTTCAACACGATTCTCGATTGAGGGTAAAATTATAAACGGAGTGCTCTTGAGATTCCGTGAATCTTGAACGATATCTACGAGTATCTTCGAGATTGGTGGATAGCCGTGAAAGGTATTTTAATTTCCTCCATTCGATGTGTCGATCAGACAGTGCATTTCTTACCAGTCTTTTAACGCATGCCGGTATGTTTATTGAATGTACGTCCGTGATGGACTTTATGAGCGAATCTTAAGGCCCAATAAAATTACCTCCCTAACGTATGGATGGATTTACTCGTACGTAAGTATTGCAATGCGAGGTATGCATGCTCTTTCCGGGAGGTGATGCAAGATATAGAATACTTACCGTGAAACAACGACGCTTCATCATTTGGTATTCAATCCCCTGTCAGCAGCAGCCTCGGCTATTTCAGTAAAGGAATCTGGAAAATTTCAATTCATATTTCTCGAATTCCTGCTGCTACAATTCATCACACCACTGACAACAATGGCATCCATGCCATCCGAACATCACTGCCCATACATTCTGTCACCGAACGGCTTTAAATATTTTATTATCATTGTGTGTATCATTAAATATGGCGCTCGTTTTTCATTCCGGCATTCCATTGATTGTGTAGGTACATACAACGTGATTGGAGTGATGTCATAATTAATCGGGAGGCTATCATTTTTGTGTTGCCACTATGGTACATGTAATGGTTATAGCTCAGTCTCGAGAAAACCCACATGAGAGAGTTTTACTGCATGTTGTAGACAACCCCAGTTCGCAAATCTTGTTTAGTTAACAGTAGTAATAAGCGAGCTGGACTCATTTCAGTATCACCCATGTATACCTTCCGTAAGTCACCGCTAACAAACTCTTGGTATGCCTTAACTGACCGTGTTAGAGAACCTTTAAATGGATGATGGAATGCGACGCAAAGGCATCCTATTACAATAGTGTGGAGCCTCTCCTAAACGAGAAACTCTCCTTATGTAACTGAGCTAAAGGGCCTGGCTGTTTAGTCAATCGTACCTATTATCTAAGTATGAAGCATGTCATGGCTATCGCCTCGATACGCGTGCGTTTTATTATCGAGAGTATAGTCGAGGTTTGGTCACTCAGCTTTATTGTTTATGCCTGATTATCTCTTGCTCGGCCTCGCTTAGGATTATCCTTAACAGCCTAAAAGATATGCTCATCATAGAAATTATAAATTGAGTGGACATACTTGAAGAAGATTTTAAGAGTTGATTTCAATGATGCTTCGGGGAGGCGCAACATTAGTGGGTATTTTTTTGGCCATTTCGGTTCTTGTCCAAGTTGCAAAGTGACGAAAACCTTGACAGTAAACACGTATTCTGGCACATGAGTAGTTAAGTAAAATTATTAGTGTTATCAGAGTATTCGATGATAATTTCATACAATTAGCGAGGCTCTTGACACGGTGTTGTTGCGCCGTAAATTTTGCTCCTCTCGATTGCAAGCTCTATTATCTTCACCATAAGACTCAACAGCCGTATTTTCTTTATCCCGTTGTTTAGTGCACATGCAAGCAACGGAGCGCACCGGTATGGATCCGCCGTCATGGTCTGTCTGAAAAGACAAGCCACCTTAACATGGATGGAGGGCAACCCATTTACTATGCTGTAACTGGAGACGAGAAACAGAACAATACACCTAAAACTACGTAACTTGGTGCCTCGTGAATGATTACCTACCTACACCTCCAAACCTAAAAATAAAAATTAATTGTTACCTACTTATTTACCCTTTTCATAGTCCTTATTAGAAGTTCTTCCGAACCGTCCAAATTACCTGTCAAAAATACTGTGAACGAAAACGTAGAGAGGCCCAAATCCATGTCAAAGTTTATTCTTAACATATTCAACACGACCCGTGCCTAACAAGCTGCATGTTGTTGAAATCTTCAGACATCTGCTGAAACGCCCCCTTTACCGTGTCAAGGACGATAGAGTTCACAATGCCGTGTTTTTCGAACCGCATTCGTAGCTAACTCCATCTCTGTAGTCATCCCTGAAACTGTCGACAAAACGGGATGTAGAGTCATATCTTTCTTCCCTAAGCGGTAGATGGCGCCGTATTTTTTAGTTTGCTTTTTCGTTAGTAGAGGGCATCAGTAGGTATCTTATAATTTTGTAGATGTTTAGCTACTCTATATTATAATCTACATATGTTTTAGGTTCGTATAGTGATTCTCTTTTCAAATAAACCTATAATTATAAGTGAGACACTCAGAAAGTTTTGCAAAATTAAAATAAAGTGTTCTTTAAGTATGTAAATATTTATTTAATTAAATGTTCAAAGTACTCTCCACCAGCCTTTATACGAAACACTTTCCAGTCCGCCGCAGACACCGTTGTCAGCCTGCTCGATCGCTGACAGCGCATCTTCCGGCGACGAAAATTGTATCCCTTTGAGCAAATTTTTTTATCTTGGAAATAAAAAGAAGTCGCGTGGTGCTAGGTCAAAGCTGTAAGGAGGGTGACCCAGGAGTTTAACTGACGTACTGTCCAGGACTTCCCTCGTTTTGAGCGCGTTGTCGTGGTGGCTCGCGGAGCCCTGTGCTTAGTCGTTTGTTGCTCATAACAGAGAAAACTTCCGCCAATCATGGGGTAGTATACCATTCGGTGTTGATGCTTCTTAGGTTCCGTAAAGGAATTGATACTAAATAACCAGTCAAATTGAAAAAGCTTCCCCGCTTCTAGATCGCTTTATTTTGGTATGCGTTGATTCGTATTGAAACACCCAAACCGTCGACCAGAGCGCTTCGTATCTAGATCGTATTGATAAATCCAGGCCACATTACATGTAATAATGTCGTAATAACTCCAGGATGAGCCTGCTTCAAATTTGTTTACCATATCACGGGACCTTCAGAGCCACAGTGAGGTTGTGCGGCACCCAGCATGATGCACGTGTTCTCCTCCTCCTCCTCACACTAAGATTCACTTGTAGAATCTCGTAAAGGCTGCCCGATCCAATGTGCACTATATGCTGAATCTCCTGATAGGTAATTCGCCTATTGGCTTGGATTAAATTTTTCACTGCTGCACGTTTTTTTCCGTAACAGCCGTCATAGGGTGACCACTTCTTTCTTCATCACCCAAAGTTAGTCGACCGCGTTTAAATTTGTTACACCAACGATACACGGTTTCCTTGGAAGGCCTTCATCCACGAATGCCGTTTGAAGTCTATCGTAAGAATCGTCCGGTTTCAGGCGACACTCGAAAGAGTAAAGGGGTAAAATCATAGCGAGAAAACGTTCCAGGCGCAGATCCATTTTTCAATGAGAAGCTATAAATTAGCAATTAGCTTGCAAAAAATGCAGAAGGAAGTTTTGAAATTCGAACGTACCTATTTTTACTTATGAATAATCATATTTTCGAAATAGATTATAACTGGGCAGTCGCTCATAAATACATAAAAACTTTTTTTCGCAATACTGAGTGGCCTGGTAGGTAATATCTATGTAGCCGGCGTACGTAACGTATGTGGCATCTACAACCACAACTCTACGAGTCTTTCCGTGTTCACGCCCTATTCGTGGTTCACAATAATAACAGCAATTTATATTGAATTACCCTATGTATACAGACGATGCGATAGCTAACAGTAACCAATTGCAGTGTTGGAATGCGGAATGTCTGAGCTTCCTGCACTTTCTCTGTTCCGCCTTCCGTCGGTGTCGCCTGTTTACCAACACCTTTGTTTGGTAAATCGATAGCAGCAAGTATGGATAAAGAGACGCTTGAAGGTAAAACTTTAAAACAGCCTTAATAGTTTTGAGACAAGGTTCAATGCAAACTTTTTACCGAAAAGGGCCTAGGTAATAACTTAAGTACTTAACTAATCTCTGCAAAGAAAAAAATACGGTCACAAGTAGGTCAGATGATCTACCCACCTATCTAATTTTGTTAGAAAGAAAGAAAGAAGACATTTACTTAAATTGTCACAGAAACACAAAGTAAACAAGAAGGTACACAAACAAAATACACGAACGTCAAGAAAACGGTAGGTAGAGTACCTTATTGATTGAGATGACACATACGTAAGTAAATACGTTTCACTAATGCCACTAATGCCAATAAATTGCCGAACTACCAAATTTCCAGCGACTGCCTCGTTGGTTTAGCTGTTAAAGCGCTTAGGTACCTACCAAAACAGAGGTCGCGGATTCGATTCCCACTGGGGGCCGCCGTACATTTGTACAAACGGCCTCAGTCTGCGCGTATTTTCATGTTTTTGACGTCCTTGCCTGGTTACCATAGCACAGGGTATCCTAGTTTGGGACCAGGTCAAGTGATTGTATTGTGTGGAAGTTACTGTTGTTATTATTAATTATATTATTTTCTTATGAACAATATGAGTTATGATTTAATTTATGATTTGAAAACTTATAATTGTTATTCACAACTTATGAATATTATTACTTAGGTTTAATATGATTATCTCGCAAATGTTAATGTTAATTTCTTTTCAAGTAAGATATAATCTATTATAAGGCTCTTACATATAATGCCCATGCATGTACCTAAATAAATTAATACATTTACCATAACATTGTCATTCGTTGATACGTTTGTTATAGTGATTTTTACGATCTGAGACCTAGAACCTAAACTAGGATTAGAGAGCGTTTTTTATTAAAGAAAGTACATATGATTTTTTTATTTCTATAAAAAGTAGGTACCTACCTATACATTCATTGGCCGACAGCGACAACAGTTCGAGCTGATCCAGGTTCAGACGACGCGGTAGGCTCAGTGTTATTGGATTTCTATTTATCGTATACACGTCTTGCCGAGTAGATACGAAATTATTTTAATTTGGAAGATCGTAATTTAAGTCTCAATAAGTGGGCTATCTTCATTTTGTTTTCGAATTTCGAAGCAAGCGTATGTACAGAAAATCAGTCATTTGTTTCTGGTGATCATGATCCATTTGAATTTGGAATAGAAACAAACGACCAGACAAGTAGGCAATCTTTATTTGCTTCTGCAATTTGGTATAGAATTTAGAAGCAAGCCTACAGAAAATCAGTCTTCATTTGTTTCTTGCGTTCATGTTCCAATTTCGAGCAGATTAATTTTTTTTCTTTCCGTGCCGGTTTTAAAGGGAACACAAGGAGCCAGCTCAGCAACACGCCATGGGAGCTGGGAGCGATCTTCCATTCATCCGTTATTACAGAGGCACAATAAAACATTAAACAAGCGTTCTGTCGGAAACGGCTACTGATGTTCGTGCAGCTAAACGCACCCTTAGGGTCCTCTGGCTGGTTTTGAATTCTGCTAAGTAATGGCTGTTGGAAGATATGCAAAAAAATATTTTATCTATTTACAACATTTACGTTGATAAGTTTACTAACAAACACTGCAGCGACTTACTTAACCAATGTTAGTTGCCACCAAAACCTGTCAAATATCAAAAGCTTAGCACTCGCTCAGGTAGCTCTAAGGTGTGCTTCAAAGCGTTGCAGATTTTAGCTGTCAATCAATCAATCAGCGCGTACTCGTGCACCGCTGGACATAGGCCTCCGCGGATTTTAGCTGTAGTCACGCTGATTACGGCTTTGAACCGAACTAATGTTCAAAGTCGTAACAGAATACTATCTCTCGATTGCCGCCCGTTTTACGTTGTTAAAGGATGGCACGGCTCAAAGCTCCAGGTCACGGACGTTGCAGACGCCTGAATTCTCTGAGGATGGCTATAGTGACTTGCATATTGATTTTCCTTTGAGTTGTGCAACTGGCAAGACCATTTCGTTATCTAGAGCCACGGCCGTGCTTTCTGTGCCTATCTTAGAAAGATTATAATATAATCAATAAATGTTTACAAATGAGCTACATTATATTATAATGTAGCTCATTTGTAAACATTTATTGAGTAGATTCGGTAGTCAAAACCTGTTACACTATGCCCTGTAGTTCGCGTCAAATGGCTGATGATGATGATGATGATGAACCTGTTACACGAGATCATTTTAATAAAATGATATTTTATCTTTCTTTTACAGACCTGGAAAGTACTTGCTAGTTTATCTGAAACTTAAAATTCGTAATACAAATAGGTATGTCCTTTCAAAAACACCGACGTATCTCGTTGTTAAACAATGATATAATTATGTAGAATTTAACAAATTGCTTAACCAATTTATCTTCGGACGGAAATGGATATTCATCGTAAGAACCCATTGCATGTGTATTCCACCATTGCTACACCTATTCACTCTAGCTATTCGGCCAAATTCCTAATTCCCTACAAGGGGCGCTTCAGGCAAGCTCAATTATTTGTGAGCAAAAAATCCCCCACATCCTATTATAATCGATTCGGATGCGTGCTTTTAACCATCCCTCTTAGCTCTGTGTTATGCACAAGAATTGAAACAGAAAGCTGCAAATAGCCTGTCTTCGCGACGTTGGTCAATATTATAAATTGGTTGTTTCCCGTCTTATATTAATGTAAATTCATCCCTCGGGTATCCACCTAAGCTTTAAATTTATTTAGCCAGAAAACAAATCATAACCGTGATGGAAAATACTTTCGACTTGGAACTCTTGGGAGTTTGTCAGTTTTCTGGGCTAAGCTAACTTTCTGTGCTCCTAGTTTGCATCTAAGACTGAGGATGTGGGGCCTCGGGCTAGTCTATTGTTATTTTAGAATTCGGCCCACTGGGTTACACCCATTTGAGTTGAAGTAACTTTAACTCAATGTTTCAACTCAACCCACCTCAAACCATATTTTGTTTATAAATAGCCCGTTGGCGACAAGCTCCTGTTATTTTAATATGGATATTTTTGAAGATTTCTTTATATTTCCCAAGATTGTACATATATTGTAGTGTTTAGCACACAGGACCTCATATCTTTAACGTTCACTAGATTTCCTTCCTATGACAAGCATCATGCTATGAGTATGTATTGTTTATTACCAAAATATATTTTATGAAGAATACCGACTCTTGGTACTGGGCAGTGCCATTCATCGATCCTCCCTTAAACAAAACTGCCGATACTATCGAGCGCTCCGCTTGAGCGGCGACGCGTCGGTCGAACGTAAAGAAGAAAAAAATAAAAATAAATTGAAATGAGAAAAAAGGCTCGTAACGAAGCTCCGCTTAATTACACTCGGTTGAGTGAAGTGAAGACCCTCGCGCAGAGACTCCAATATTTACCGTCGACTTAGTTGGGAGCTTTATCTAGTCTCTCTTCCGACGTATAAAATTGCCACGAAACTTCAATCAACAGTTGAGTTTACGTTCCACAATTCACATGCTCTGAAACAGTATAATTAAGATCTTCTTGGTTTGAAGTTGAGACAAGACGAAAACATCAGCATTTAAAAGGTACAGACAATCTTTCTCATGCATTTTATAAAACATTTTCCCGTGGAGGCAATTCATACGAGAAAAGGCACATAGACGCCTTGAAAGTTTTCCGACAAGCGCGCGCCGCAAAGTAACCAGATAGCGCAAGAACCTACCAGGCAAGAACTTATAATGAAATACAACACATCAGCTAAGAAAGTTTATTAATCAATTCGTAGTTCTCTTCTCATTTGTACTCGGCGAAACCTTGGGATAATTAAACCACGGCGCCAAACTCTACCTGTTGGCGGCGACCCTTTGCCGGTCTATTAGACAATAAAAACTAATGCCTACACGGCATACACCTACAAAGACGCGGCTTCTCACAGGTCTAACCCCCCCTCCCGAAGCTCCTCGCCCTGCGTCTCTACCAAACAAAAAAAAAACAACCTTCCAAGGATACAACCACCGTAATTTTAAATTCAATGCATCAAGTTTCTTCCAACCGAAACGTAACTCTACGTCCGAACCAGAAGACTCGTTTTAGAATCTCTCTTTTGTATTCCAAGACGCTGGACGGGATTTGCGGGATTCCATGTCTTACAGACCTCGAGACTGATATCAATGTTCCTTGGCGATAGGTAATGGGATCAGAGCCTGCACGAGGTATACAGGGGGAAGGGCGAAGGGGGTCCATTAATCCCCGCGCCCTGCGCTCGCGCACTTTCATGAATGGACCAACAGGTTGATGTATTCTGTCTACAGGCTGCTCCGTTTCTATCCCTCTAGATGTTAATAAGATTTTTATATATAATGGGTGGACGTAATGGATATAAATGTAGTTATTATGTGTATGACAATATAACACATTTTTATATATAATGGGTGGACGTAATGGATATAAATGTAGAGTTATTATGTGTATGAAAATATAACACAAATCTATTAAGAGTTAAGTAATTAACGGAGAATTTTAATTACAAACTAATTGACAAAATTTTCATAGATAAGATCCAAACGTGCAATAAATAAAAAGATGATACGAGTATTTCCACCAACAACATATTTCAACTTATATTGGGGTCGTCGGTTCTGAATCACAGAGTGGATGTGGATCATTTTGTTTCGCATATTGCGACGTTTCACTGAATATGAAATGTCATGTCGTCAGCGCATCCATTGTTACGCGGATAGAGGTCAAAGATGAGTGCGACCGTATCTGTCACACCGTGTTTATCACATCTTTGTGATCGCCGCTGACCGCTCTTTGAAAGTGGTCTATTGTATTGGGTATCGTGTTACTTTCTCGGTGACGATACTTTGTGTCTTATCTCTTATTTAAATTCTATGGGCTCTTTTGTCTCAGCCTGTATCGGAAGGGTTCGAAGGAAGCGCCGCAACGTCCGGCCGCGTGGATGTTAGCGTGATGATTTTTTTTCTCCTCTTTCGGTTTGTTTTTTGTTCATCTCATTTATTTATTCCGATGTAATCTCTTCCAGTTCGGTTTTTATTCAGTCTTCAGTGTAACCTGTAGCGGGACGCCATCATCAGCTAGCGCTCTTGGTTTTCTTAACGGTTTTATTTTGTGCGATGTTTTATTGGACGTAGTGTTTTGTTTTCTAAGAATACACCAGCGCTTCTTGGATAGAATCTTCAGAAGTTCTTAGTGAAACGTGTGTTAACTTGACATCGTGAGTGTGTTTATTTGTGCCTGTGGGCAGAGATGATGGAACTGCCCCACTATTTGTTCCTGCTAACGGCTCGGACGACTCTCCAGAACCTTCAGCTTACTATGGAGCCACCCCAGTCTCCTAAATTCAATTTACCTTTATGGCAGCCATGGCTGTGTTCGCCCGAGAAAGGTAAATGTCTAAAATGCAAATGAGAGGTTTTAGCGTTTATTTATAGAGGCTTGAATCTCCCGGCTTGTGATGGGAAAACTAATCTAATTTCCCCACCACAATATAAACTTTTCGAGCTTCGTCGAAACGACGTTGGGCTCTGATAATAATAATATCTAGATTCTAACTTTTAATTAGATGCTTAACAAACCTTACTGACTGTTAGATTAGGTAATAACCAATACTTGCAAAGTTATGCAGACAACTGTTTCGCATGTAAAGTAAGATTAACTGCTCGGCAAAATGGCTTTAGTTCTTTCAAAAGCAATTGTGTATAAGTGTATCCAAAAAAGTTGGCAATTATGGTCGTGTCAGCTGCCAAGATATCTAAAGGGAAACACAAGAATGCAGCTTTGAGACTGCCAGGATTAAATTACCTAATTCTTTTAGTATTTATGATTTTTTCCTAATTTGTTAAAAAAATTACATAATTATACACTCAAATTATGAATATCTGCATCAATTTTGACTTTTATTTGCTCTTATTTATATGTTCTTAAAAAACAGTAGTTCATAAACTTTAATGACATCGACTATTTAGTCCATAAAAACAACAAAGCTACATTCTTTATTTCTAATATGTAATAATATTAAGTATATTTTAGTAATCTGTATATACATACATACAATAATAAACATACATAATGTTTATTATTGTTTAGTGTATATATTTACGTTTAAATTAGGTATATATTTCTTTCATTTTAATATTTATGTAGACATTCGTGTAAGTTGTATGTATATTAGTATGAAGTATTTTATATTGAAATGTAGATGGCGATAGGTTTCGGTTACACTGTAGCTGCCCAACCCAGCTCTCTTTTTTTTCGTTTTCAAAAATTGTTAAGAAAATTGGCTGGAAAAAAATTCTTTTGAAATAAGTCCCCCTTTGCACATTTTTTCTTATCACAAGCCTGTTATTTAAGTTTTACCGTTGTTAACGTTTTTTTATTGTGCAATAACAAAGTAACAAGCAAACAAACAATATCGATTTCATTTTAGTATTAAACTACTGTTTTTTTTTCAAGGAAATGTAGATTAGCGCAGATAAAAATCTTAATTTATGCGTTTCATTTTTCAATTTCAGTGTGTATTTACGCAATTTTTTTAACAAATGGAAAAAAAATCATCAAAAATCATCAATCAAATCATCACATGTTTGTGATGTCGTTGTTTCTGGTTCCCACCACAAAGGGTATCCTAGTGTGGGGCCAGAAGCAATGTATGTGCCTGTATGTAAATGTTTATGTTTATTTGTATGGGAATTGTCCCATATTAAACTGCGATCACAAGCATGTTCTCTGTCTTTTCTTGTTATATACAAAATGTATCGAAATAGGGCAGGAATCATAAGAGGCCATTGCAATCAAACCTAACGAGCTCAAGAGACAATTTCACCCAACCACTTCTTAGCAAAATGTATCGTTTGCCATTTGCCAAGGTCTTGATTGACGTAATAGTTCTAGCTTCAACCATGTTTTTTCTTTCCACATGAAGTTGTTTGCAAAATAGGCAGGTGTGAGCAGAGCAGATAGAGAGTAAGCGACTGCCTTGCAGAGATCGTGAATGTAAACCACAATAAATTGATTTGTTTTTCCTAAACGACTACTTTCACTTGTTACAGAAACCCCCAGCACGGCTTCAAGCGGGGAATCCGAGGGGGACCGCACTCTGTCGCCCGAAGCACCCCGGACGCCGCAGCCCAAGGAAGGCGCCGGCAAATGGCGGCGCGAGCGCAGGGCTGCGCGGCTCCCCGACTACAGGCCGAGGTTTGTGACGTCACCGTTTTTGTCACTAGAACACGTGGAACAAATTCCTCATAAAGATTCGACAATAGGGGGTGTTGCACGTCAATACGAACAACCTTTACAATGTGGGAAACTGTAAAATCGCGAAAAAATATCAGCTGCTTCCATACATTTTATTGTCGCACGCAGTATGAAACCGCAATTATTATTTTTTGCAATTTAGAAGTAAATATGTTCTTTTTGGCGAGTAGATTCCCCGTGGGTGTATCTTTTCAAAAGTTAACAAATATTCTTTTTTAAACTCCAAAAGTAAAATATTTATCTGCCCAGTAATCTCGTAGACGTCTTAGGTTAGTTGCCGATTAGCAGTCTTCCTTCCGGAGTACAGGGAATACCACGGGAATACACAGCATCAGAGCTCGCATAGGGAGCGCACCAATTCGATGAACCAAACAAATGTATTTCGCTGTGAGCAGGCCGGTGCCTATGATGCTCCCACAAAATGACGAGGCAAGTATCGACCTGCAATTGAACGTCTTCATGACCACTATAACCGTTCTGTCAAGAGAAAGTTTCAGGGCTCCGCCGGTCGTCGAACATACGAAATAAAGCTATCCGACTAACAAAACTCTTTCCTCAATGTTACAGAGAAAATGGCAAGATGGCGCTCCGCTCCCAGTCGTTCAACGAGCGCCGTGTCGTCACCGGCCCCTTGGCGAGGGCGCAGCCTCACAGCGATGGGGAACTGTCCGACGAAGTTGAAGACGCGCCTGCCAACCTCAGCATCAATGGAAAAGGTACGATTCACATCTTTATTACCTATGAGAGGTATACGGGACGTGTGTGAATAAAGCGTTTCCTAATATTTGATCAGGTAAATTAAGATTCATTTGGTTTGTCAGGATCGTCGCAAGTGGCAAACCTTGGTATCTGCTCACCTCTCTGGGATACAGGCGTGAGCTTATGTGATGTATGTCATGTAAAATTTATTTCTTTTCAAACTTAGTTCCTACAATAAGTTGTTAAAATTGCAAAGCGATTCATTGTTTGCGCCAGATTCTGGCATCCAAATCTGGCGTATAGCTATAATAAATTATGTAACGATGATAAGTATAAATTAAGTAACATAAATACCTACATTCATGTAAATTTCAATAAATGCACAGCCAAATAAAAAAACTAAACGAAAATTACAAAGCTTAATAGTCTAGTCTAGTCCATCCAAATAAATAGCAACATAGGAAGAGACGTAAGAATAATTAGGAAGATGTGTTCATATGCAGGGACCACCCCAATTGGGTTGCGTGGATGCAATTCCTACAAACAACACCAATTCATCGAGTTAATCAGCTGCGATGACGTCACACTGGAAGCTATTTATGTAGGAACGTGTATTTACTTACCTAAAAGTTACACCGAATTCCGGAACTCTCAACTACGAAAATGATAGGGCACGTCTGTTTGAGAGCAGCAGTTGGCAATTTGAAGCGGACGCAATAGAATTACTGCTGGTAGCGTTTCCTCCAATGCGATTTACGCATTAAATGATTGCACTTTAAATTTACTCTTCTTATCGTTAGATATCGTTTATTATTAATATTATTTTTTGACATTTAAAATTTGTATTGTTTGTGCCATTGTTAAATGCTATGCGTTTGTTTTTCACTATTATTTTTGATATTTTTTGTATGCTTTAAAGTAATTATATATTCTTTTTCTTGCACTAACTCGTGCTGAGGACGATTTTAAGAAACCTATTTAGAGGCTAAAACGGCCAATAGCTCAGTTGGGAGAGCGCTGGCACGGTGAGCCAGAGGTCGCGGGTTCAACTCCCGGCATGGGTGGAATTTTTAGCCTCTAAATAGGTTTTTAAAATCAATGTAATGTTTTTTTGGAAATAAATGGCTTATTATTATTATTATTATAATATGTCCATGATCCTAGGTTCTCAGTTGTAGGTCCTAAAAATCGCTATTAACATGATTGAGA
Organism: Yponomeuta evonymella; assembly: GCA_963969515.1. Taxonomy (NCBI): domain Eukaryota; kingdom Metazoa; phylum Arthropoda; class Insecta; order Lepidoptera; family Yponomeutidae; genus Yponomeuta; species Yponomeuta evonymella. The sequence continues at coordinate 13,312,634 of OZ018349.1, forward strand.
AATTGGTCTGACTCTTTGCAAAAACGGTCTGTAAAAAAAGATATGATTTTTTTCCACTGGTGATGCTGGTGGCAATGTTGTTTTTATATTTCAACCACTGTTTGAAATAGTGCCTCCACCATTTGACAAGTTATGAGTTGAGAAATATATGAGCTATAAATCATGTCTATATGTTGACCTTTGATGGAGTCAGCTACCAGAGGTTCCCAAACTTCTTCAACTCGTGGCGCACTTTCTTCTAGTCCTGCAGGTTTAAAGATACGATTCCTTAAAACTCTTCAAATGCAGTTTTAGGTGATTTTTCCCTTTACCACATATTTTGTATTAGAGGAATATTTTAGTGAAATTGTGTTTTTAGGGTTCCGTACCTCAAAAGGAAAAACGGAACCCTATAGGATCACTTTCTTCCGTCCGTCTGTCTGTCCGTCCGTCCGTCCGTCTGTCTGTCTGTCACGAACTCTCGGGAATCTCGAGAACGCGTGAAGGTATCGAGTTGAATTTAAAACCGTATCTACAGTCTCTTAAAGCTGTGAAAAAATCAAATTTGTAAGTTAACGTAAAAAAAGTTACGGCCGTTTATGCCACAAAAACGTACTCTCATCAAACGTTATATGGTACTTTCCGTTGATCTAGAACTATAAAATAGTAATAGCCTCGTAAGCCTACTACAAGTACCTACAGGGAAAAATCTGACGTGCCTAGCGGCGACGGGGTCGCATACTTTGGGAACTCCTGAGCCATGCCCTAGAATTGAAATTCAGTGTAGGACCAATACTTTTAATTTCCATTTAATTGTGGAAGTGTGGCAGAAGTGATATTACTTAAACTCTTACGGTGTTATTTAAACACGATTCTCTCTAAAACACTCCTCAGAGGAAGTTTAAATAATCTGTGGTCACGTCTTTCCCTTTACCATAGACTACTTAATCAGCATTTGTGGAGTGTCTTAAGGAATCATGTTTTTACGGTTTCGTAGGCCGACAAGGAACCCTTATAGTTTCGCCATGTCTGTCTGTCTGTCTTTTTGTCCGTCCGCGGCGTAGCGCAAAGACCGGTAGAACGCTGTAATTTAGTATTCATCACGCCGACAAAGTTAAAGAATAAAAATTGGAAAAAGGTCTTTTTACTGTACCTCCCCTAACATGAAAAGTGGGCATGATTTTCGAGTAAGGCCCCCCTCTCCTGGCTAAACGGTTCATTGTAGAAACGTGTAAAATTCAGGATAGCACATATAATGAAATTAAAAGGAAAAGTATCACGGCTAAGTAGGAAGTACTAGTTATCGAGTAATAGGCAACCAACTTATAAAAGTAAAATTTGGTACAAAATCTATTGAAAATGACTTCGGCGAAGTTGTTAGTTATGTAAAGCAGATAAAAAACCCTCTTTCTACGGGATCCTACATTGCGCGTGGCCCGACACGCACTTGGCCGGTTTTTTATAAATAAGACTGTTAGATTGTACTTAGAAGTTAGAAGAAACATTCCATTGTTTACAGGCGCTCCCCCAGAGTATCCTGGCAATGAGAACGAAGCACCTATCGACATGAGGCTACGGTCGAGACCTGCTCCACCGCCGTACAGCAGACCCTCAGTCATCACGAGGAGCAGCGATACACCACCTGGTTAGTTGGCTTCTTCACCACCAACGTATAGTCCGCACAGATCTTTTTGAGAGTACTCACACATACACTGTAAAGACAGAAAGCGATGTGCAAACGATGTGTGACTATGTTCACATTACCGCCAAAAAGATTTGTGCGGACTATATGTGTGAGTAGTTTACTACTTTAGTAATTCGGTATTTGACACGGTCAACAATAAATTATTTCATATGCTCGATTAAAACAAAAATTACAAAATATCTCGGAACAAGTATCTCTTTTAGTCAACGATGTGTTCACGTTACCGCCAAAAAGATCTGTGCGGACTACACCTAGTTTTTGAGTGCGCACGTGTTTTTATTCGCGTTCACGGGAATCCGTACCTTGTTAGAATATCATCATCATCAGCCATTTGACGCCCACTGCAGGACATAGGCCTCCCTCATGGTTTTCCAAGCTTCCCGGTCTTGTGCCGCCTGCATCCAGCGACTCCCCTCCACCGTAACCAGGTCGTCAGACCATCTGGTGGGGGGCCTTCCCACACTGCGTCGTCCGGTCCGCGGTCGCCACGTTAGAACTTTTTTGCCCCAACGGCCATCAGCTATGTGCCCCGCCTAAAGCCACTTCAACTGAGCAATTCTTCGAGCTATATAAGTAACTCGGATTCTTCTGCGGACCTCCTCAGTCCTGATTCGATCACGCAGTGACACTCCTAACATAGCTCTCTCCATTGCTCGTTGCGCGACCTTGAGCCTTCTTATGAGGCCCATACTCAGCGACCAGGTCTCACATCCATAAGTCATCACTGGCAACACATATCTCAGAATACAATTTTAGTAAACTATGTGATATTTCATCGAAGCAGATATTATAGAGAAATTATGATAGAGCCGGCGGAGGCCTAGGTCCAGCAGTGGCCTACTAGGGGCTAATTTTTGGATTGCGATAAAAAAAAATTACTCTAACGGTCTTATTTATAAAAAAGTCCATCAGACTAAAACATTCTTAAGACGGAGTTAAAGCCGGCTTATGAGAGGAGTTCCTATTAAAAACCGGATCTAACTCCGTCTTAAGAGTGTTTTAGTGGCATCATCTTTTTATAAGACTAATAAGAGTACCTACTCGTCCTAGACACTGCCTAAGTAGGAACACAAGTCGCCTAATGAAGATATTTTTTGAATCAATGTCGTTTAGTTTGTTGTTCCATTTTTACGGCAGAATGCTGAAATTTTCCGTACAATAATTTCGGTTCTCCGAATCATTGTTGCAACATAGTACTTGCATAAAATGTAGATTACCTACTCTATTTTAGAGTAGGTATGCCCTAACGTGCGAATATGACGTTTAACTACCCAACTGCGAAAACAAAAGGATGGTTATTTAAATTTTATTCACTTCCAAATTTCACTTCCAAAAAACATGTCAAAACCAGAGTTAAGCTTCAGAACCTGTATAACAACTTCTAATGAATGCGCCCCATACAACTCAAAGTTATTTCGTTAAAACCGTACCCCTCTCTATTACATTTGACATCTGTTATTCAGCCCGACCTTCTATTTAAACTTTGAATTAATGACAAACTTCCCCAAGTTACATGGACGCAATTAAGGGCTGACTTAATTGGAACGAACCGACAAGCTGACATACTGTGAGTTTTAATCACCTGCCTAGCCACGTTCATCGCTGGTTGTTAATATTTTATTGATATCGTAAAACTTTTGGTATTCGCTCCACGTTAGAAGATACTCATTTAATTAATGTCGATGCCATCAAAGCTATTCAACACTATTCGTCCACCACAGAACTCCCATCCGAAAGTGACCATAAATTTCTTCTACCAGGTTCATTATCGATGTGCGACCCAGTTATCGACGAGCACTTCCGGAGGTCCCTCGGCGATGACTATATGACCCTGTTCAACAAGAAGGCAGCTCCTGAACCAGTGCAGCCTGGCCCGAAGCCCAACACTAAAGACCGAGCCAGCAGCCCCATTCAGTTCAACAAGGTAGAGTCCCCAAAACCAGCGAAGATCATAGCCATGGAGGTGGATGACGCCAGTCTTTCTGTCGACGATCACTTCGCCAAAGCGCTGGGCGACACTTGGAAACAGATTCAGAGCTCAAGGTTAAAGGGTGACGACAAGAAGGCAGTGCAAACGTCAAGTAAAGGCGTCGTGGATGATCACTTCAGCAAAGCCCTTGGAGATACCTGGAAAAAAATCCAGTCGTCTACCCTCAGCTTAGACTCGAAAGCCGCTGACGATAAGGTCAAAGAACAATCGGCGAAAATCATATCGAGGAGCGGGGTCGTTATATAATGAGGAACAGGGCTCCTTTTACTGGAAAAGTTTTTTACGGTCTTGTAAATTTTACGAGCTACTTTCGCGTCAATGGAGTATCAGTAAATTCCCAATTGTTTTAAACGCAATCTCGTCTATATTAGGGTTCTTTGTAAGGGAATGACCAGTTGTGCTGATTCCATGACAGTTGTCAGTTGTGGGGAGTTTTAAATAAGTTGGTGTATACTGTCATGTAGCTGTTAATCAACGTAGTCAATTAGTAGTCACCAATTACACATTGTAAGTTATTACCTCAATATAAGCGCTTTTGCAGAATATACACTCTCATAAGTAATAAAATGTTATTCATTAATAAAACGATAATTTCAAAACATTTTCATTATAATAACTATACTTTCTGTCATTTCTTGTTATTGGTGCCTGATGATTCTTTATTGTTAGGTACTAACAGATGTGTCTGTATTTTATTTAAACTATTTTTGCTTGAGTTGTGAACATAATTTGTTGTATATATAGGCACATTTTGACGCACGTAATTTGTATTCATTTGGACATCAAATAAAACATGTTGTAAATAACCCTTTAAAATTTCTAAATGTTTAGCACCTAGAAGTTTCTTTGAGATATTGACAGCTGGCTGTCAACATTTTCTGTTAGTGTTAAGTATGTACATAATGGTTTCCTATTTATGCACTGTAATTGGTAATAAATATTTATAAGTAGTAAAGTTTAAGAAAATACACACAGCCTTTGGAAGTAATTTTGTTTTATTTTTACACTGTAGGTAAGTGAAACATAATAAAACTGAAAAATAATAAGAGAAAAATCAGAAAAACTGAGGCAACGTGTTCGTGGATATTGGCCTGAATGATGATTAGCTGTTTACATGTGGTTTACATTTATACATATTTTTTACTATAATATTTAAAACGTAGATAACTTTTGGACAGATTTTATGAAAGAAAAATCTGCTTTTTTTTCGTAGCCTCTAAAGAGATCAAAATATTTTTGCAAGTTTGTGGCTCTTGACTCCACACCATAAAGGCTCTTTTACGCCAGAACAATATCGTGCTATACAGTGCGGCGTGCTACAAATTGTGGCATCCGGCGCCTTGTTGCATGCTACAATCGCCAACATTGTGCGGCCGATGTAGTATGCGACAGTCTATTTTACGCCGAGGCAACATCATGTTCGGATACAAGCTGCGACAATCTGCCACGTGACGCCAGGTGTTGCTATGCCGCACGATTCTTGCCATAATGTGCGACATTTTTAATTATTGTGGCATGCCGCAATGCCGCACAGTCTTGCCCCGGCGTAAATGGGCCTTAAGTGGCGAGTGAAAGGTACTACAAAACGTGTGAGTACCTAAAAAAATATATTTCAGATAAGGTGAGTAATAACGAAATTACTTAAGACGAAAAACCTGAAGAACGTGAATTTCTGTCATAATTATGCGAAGTGCTTCCTTCAAAGAGATTAGAGATAAAGTCCCTCCCGCCATACCCTTATCAATATAAAAATATCGAGGTTGATGATAATTTGCTTTGAAAGAAATTACTGAATCTTATAAAAAGACCCTATTGCTAGTCAAATAAAGTGCCAAGTGGTCAACCCTGATTAAAGAAGTCTCAGTAGGCTCACTTAATTCCCCTATAAGTGTTTATTATTTTTGTGTCCTACCCTTCTTTAAGTCGATCTCAAGATATATGGTATTGGGTATAGGGTAAATTATGATATTGGGTATAGGGTAATAAATACGAGTAGATAGATGTTTACCTACATTCAATTTCGTTTATTGCTTCATATAGGTAGTACAAAACAGGTGCTCACTGATGGTGGTCAACACGAGCCCTTTACTTCTGAATTGTTATTGTATTAAGTAGGTGTCTTAGTTACAGGACAAAAATGATAAATAACAGATACCGACCTTAATAATAGGGGTTAAAGTATGAAATTGCCGTTTTATTGCAATAGGTTCTTTGAATTGACATAGAATCTTCATGGTTTGAGGTTTTCGAATGAAACTTTTTTCAAATGGTTTCTATGATGTTCTTTTTTAAAAAATGTGGAACATTTGAATATCGACTTTCAATTGTTTTTGTTATTCAATTTAGACAAGAAAGATGCATACTGCGAAAATTCGAGTGATTTTTGAATACGAGTTCCGACGCGGAACTAACGCGGCAGAAACAGCCCGCAATATCAATGCTGCGTTTGGAGAGGGGTCTACTAATGAACGCACCGTGCGATTTTGGTTTAAACGCTTTCGTGATGGAAATTTCGACTTAAAGAACGAGCCACGAGGAAGACCGCCCACACAGGTGAATAACGATGAATTAAGAGAGATAGTGGAAGCCGACCCTAGTCAAACTACCCAGGAATTAGCGGCATGGTTTAACGTTACCTTACCCACAATATTGACTCACTTGCGTCAAATCAATAAAATAAAAAAATACGAAAAATGGGTGCTTCATAATCACTCGAATTTTCGCAGTAGGTATCCATCTTTCTTGTCTAAATTGAATAACAAAAACAGTTGAAAGTCGATATTCAAATGTTTCACATTTTTTTAAAAAAGAACATCATAGAAACCATTTGAAAAAAGTTTCATTCGAAAACCTCAAACCATGAAGATTCTATGTCAATTCAAAGAACCTATTGCAATAAAACGGCAATTTCATACTTTAACCCCTAATATAATTTAGAAATACAACATACAGTATTTATTTCAATTTCCCTAGAGAAACAAAGTCATTTGAATGTGAAATATAATTATATTATTGTATAAAAATCGGTGAAGCCCTTTCGGAGGAGTTCGATAGCAAACACGAGATTTTGATATATTAGAAGGTAAAGGCCCGTTTCTCAAAAGAATACCGCAGCCCGTAGGAAACCCACATTCGAGCACTGAATTCGAATGGTGCTAGAGGATTTGGAACTCTTTCACACACTCGAATACAGTTGTCAAATTATGGCGCTTGTAGAGACGACCTTCTTCATTTTCCCTCTGCGACGATTTTCTTCATTCGTTTTTTCTGGCGTTTATACAGGAACTTGAGATAAGAGAGACGATCCAATAGGTATCTTCAATTTCGGAAAATATCTTCACTCGTTTCTTTTTCAAAAAAATAAATTTGGTTCTGCTAGTTCCTTTTCCTTCCCTTGTGATCTTCACTCGTTTCTTGGTTTGATACCTCAGAGATTTACATCTTTTGTCTTCTCTTCAAAGCGGAGCCTGTAAAAAAGACAGGATTGCAATTAAGCCCCTATGTATGGAATCAACATTCAATGAGAAAAGTCGAGGTATATGGCCAACTAGGTAGAGACTAGCTACATTGATAAGATAGCCAGACAGACAGAACGCAGAGTTGAATTGGCCCTTCTACAACAGTGATTTCATATGACTGGCTCGCCTCTTCTGGATTCAACGTATAGGTATCTATCTACGTTGGTAACGCAGGCGTAGGTTAGGAATGGGGCTTAATAATACTTGAACAGAAAACCCGTAGCGAACTTAGGGTTCCTTTTAGTTCTGGCATCCTTGTTGCTCACACATACTAAAAAGTTTAATTATTGTAGAATAAAATTATGAATATATACAATACATACTACTGCCAGACGTTATCTGAATCGATACTAGAAGGTAAAATCAGGGACATTTTAGATATAGTTTTGTGGGTATAGACCCACTCGTATTTGATAAAGAAAATTGGCCACTAAAATTATAAACTTCTTACGCCATGTTTGTCTACAAAAAACAAAGTTTGTAAAAATTACAACGTATTTAAATGTCCGTAATTTTCTTTTCTATGTCCGCCACAGACCACATTTGTTAAAAGTATACCCATTGTTTTACAATCATTATGAATGTCAGAATGCACCGTAGCTTCGTGTATCACTTGACGTAGTATCTACGTGAACTTCCTTCCGTTGCTCAAATCAAAGAGCGGAATAAGTACAGATCGGACGCAACATCGGATATAAAACCGTTAATTAATTAAAGTAAGGGAGTGGACAATGTTTGCCTCTCGTCATACAATATTTCCGGATATATTGTATAAGCGAGAAGCAAATAGTTGTTTAGTCCCTTTGTTTAATTGACCATGCTGTTTTTATGTGTATCGCGACAATGTAGAGCTGACAGTGTCTCTTGTAGATAGTTAGGCGTCGCCCAACGATCAGGGTAAAGTATGCAATTATAGAAGTAGAATAAATAGAAAATTAGCTTTGTAAAGTATGTTTCAGAAAGGTCCTGTGGAAGTTAAGAGGGTTAATCCACTCATCAATTCAAAACACTTGTACTATGGAACCGACTCTGAAATTACGATTAAGTTTTACTGGGGTCCTCGTGGAAAGAAAATCTTCTCAAGTAATTTGTATGAAAATGAAACCAAAGTGAGAGTCGACTCAAATTGAAAGTGGATGGTGCGCACTGTATTATCAGCGTGTCATACAGTTAACAACTCGTTCAATATATTATGTACAGGCAAGCGAGATAATAAACGTCGGTAGTGGAACTGTAGTTAGGTAGAAGGTAAATGAATTAATGAGGCGCAATGCGCAAACGCGCGGCCAAAGACCGGTTGGCCGCTCTACATATCGATGGAAAGAGGGAATGGCCAAGGAGCTGCGTGAGCTCCAGGCAGGCGTCTGGCAAGAGACCGCGCAGGACCGAGTCAAGTGGCGACTAGTGTTGGAGGCCAAGACCCATATCGGGTCGCTGAGCCAGCGGAGTAAGTAATACGCAAATAGTTCACACCAGGAAATGGCGACAGTCCCACTTACAGAAATTGGATTCCAATGCAAAACTCAGGGCTGCAACTAATGTAAATTACTTCAGCCAGATGTCTTGTACCTACGTAACACAGAGAAGTTTGCAAAGAGGTTCGAAATTTCGCCGATCACTGCACTTGCCCCTTAGCTCAGTTGGGAGAGCGCTGGCACGGTTAGCCAGAGGTCGCGGTTTCAAGTCCCGGCATGGGTGGAATTTTTAGCCTCTAAATAGGTTTTTAAAAATGTCCTCAACATGGATTAATGCAACAAAAAGAATATATAAAAACGAGCCAAGAGCGTGTCGCCACCCAAAGTATACCGAGCATTCGTAGTCTCACGAGATTCACTGCCTGGACCATTTACTGCCTGGACCGCGTTTCATAAAACAATCCATGTTTTATTAGGACAATTCAATGTAAATTGCATAGCCCAATCGGGTGGTAGACAAGTAGGTATTTTGTTAATCTGTGGGTCAGCTTAGTAATAAACCTAGAATAATTTCATACTCATTTTCGCCTAACATAGCTTTAAAATATGTCAGTTGAGCGAGAATTACTAAAAATTATGACTAATTATACTAATAATAAGCTTTTAGAACTCGGTGCCAAGATCAGAAAAACAGTTCATTTATGTACAAGATTTATTCACGCTGAATAAATGTTCACTGGCACGATGAAAATTATAATATATAGAAAGAGTCAGCACTGACTAACCGAAATAACTTAGTTAAACTAAAACTGCAGCATCTGCTTGAAAAATAACATTTTAAACCAATATAATCGGAACCTATCAAATCACCAATGTTTTTTTTAGACTGACAGGAAAAAACTATTTTTTAAATGTAACTTTTTTCCTTCCCGGCTACTCCACCATGTATAGCCTGCCAGCTACGCTTGGCGTTCGCAGGTTCGAACAATGTGGATCCACCCTGCGCGCGCCGGACTGCCGTCTGTAAATGTGGTGTTGACTACCCCACAAGCTTTATGAAAAACAGGGCCTGAGCATGTGGGTAATCGCATAGAACTGTACAAATAGAACTATAACTTGAACAATTATAGTCTCTGACAGGACTTATAGGGGGAGATGATGGAATTCAATCGTTAACAATAATTTTAATTTAATAAGTAGTTGTAGTCTTATGAATACATATACTTTGTAATTGAAGTGATAAACATGGTAAACCTAATCTATGTTGCAACTCTATCAACCGCCTAGCCAACTGCACCATTATTCAAATATTTCAGCTAACACCATTTTATTAAGTCGTATAAACCCTTTGTGGTTTTCGCCTGCTGGTAGAATAAGATAATTAAGTTTACCTTGTGCCTGTATGAAACTAAATAAAAAAAATATAGTAAGAACAGTCGAAAGCAGATCAACCTTTACATTTCCGTTGCTAAGTCAACTGTGATGATAGCGCAGTGGTAGAACGTCGGCCTCACTGTCGGGAGGTTGTGGGTTCGAATCCCGGGATTCGATTGGTATCATATAGGTACCAATGACTTTGTTTACTAAGTTACGTATATTTGTGAAGTTGCAGTAGCAATGCTACTCGCTAAATGTGTAGGAAAACATCGTAACAAAATCTGGGCATCTGAAGTGTTCACATACCTCGGCGCTTGAAATTGCCTTTGCGCGGTGGGCACGCGTGGTAATTAAAGCCCTAAAGTCTCTCTGAGTTAAGGCCTGTGCCCTGCAGTGGGACGTATATAGGCTACATAAAAAAAGGCAACGGTAACGTCATTGAATAAAGTGCCATTATCTATTTATTAATATTGCCTCTCCAATAAGATCCAGATATGTTTTGCAAGTTCCCCATTAGTATTTCAGCCATTTGGCTGCATATCGGATACTCCAGAGTCCACTGAGCTGTTGAGGGTTGATATCGTATCGGGTGTGTCGCTCTCTCGTTATATTATTTAGGCTCGGTCCACTAAATAAGTGGGATAGAAGAACTATTTGGTTTCCTATGAACGTGAGTACCTACCTAGATTTGCTTAAAATTCTGTATTCTATTATTAGGTAAACTGTCTGTTTTCATTCGACGATTCAATCAATCAGCCCGTATTTGCCTGCTGGACATAGGACTCGCCCACGGCACGCCACTTCTTTCTGCCCTCAGCCATCTCATCCAGCAGCTGCCAGCCAGTGAGCTGGTGGGCGTCCTATGCTGAGTGTGCCAGTTCCTGGTTTCGACACGAAAGCCTTTGCATACCTATGTGATCAGCCCATCACGTGACGTGGACGAATACGGGCTGTTTGACTAATTCGACTTTCGAACATTGAGACATAGCTAGTTATATAGGTACGATACTTAAGTAAAATGCCATTGTACCTGATGCTGCTTCCACTGATAGACAGTTAATATAATCATAGTGATCAATTTTGGAAGTTTATCTCCACTACGACAAATACGTAAGCCACTATGAACAGTTCGTCAGTTAGACTATCACGAGTGACAGTTGAAGTGACTGAAGTCTTTCCTTAAAATTTTGGAGATCTTTAGGAAAGAGCTCAGTGAGCTGATTTATCCGGACTACGGATTTATCTCAATCCTTCTTTCCTACCTTTTGAGCTACGTATATAGCGGTGGTAGCGCAGCGGTAGAACGCCAGCCTCTCATTCGGGAGGTCGTTGGTTCGAATCCTGGCATATACCAATAATTGTGTTTTCTAGGTTACGTACATTTGTGAAGTTGTAGTAGCAGTACTAGTAGCAGACCCTAGTATCGCGCTTGCTATGTACAATAGCCCAACTATGAGGCTAGGTGCGGAAATCTCAGGTCTAACTAGAACTAACTACCTTTTGAGCTGCAGTTCGGGCGTAGTTACGTTGTGGCCATTCTATCTGTCCGTATCGATCTGGCCGGCACACGGCACGCGCTCGTCTCATCTGTAACGGCCCAAGCCAAGCCAGGTAAATAATACGACAATGATAACTCCTCCATTAAGCAGAAAAAAACCAATAAAAACTGATTATTCAAAAAACGCGACTGTATGTATCTACTATGCTACTCGGGATGACAAGGATTATAGCATCAGGCAATTCTAAATCGATTCAAGCGTCTAGCTAAAGGGTGTAAAATAATAAAGAAACGGAGAAACATACATACATGTAACCTAAAAACATAGCACTCTTTGTTTGGGCAGTCGTGTAAAAACAGAGTTTGAACCGAAAATAATTTAAGTGTCTATTCTACAAACTAAAACTCTTTTTGAGCTGGGTTTGAAAGAGGAACGGACAGCAGTGGAATAAAATAGCAGAGCGAATTCTAAAGTTGCAAAAAGAACAATAATGGAAAGGGTTTAATTTACTATAATAAGCGGTGAAGCCAGAATAAATCGCGAGTCCAGAAGGCAACCAACATCAATCAATTAGCATAAAAGAGGTAAAAGGATTGTTATTCGGAAACAGAAGCTAATTTCGGTTTTAGCTTCAGTGAAAGTCTGACGCATTGCATGACGCGTAACATTAGCTTGACGTTTACTTTGTTACTTTGTAGACCTTTTCAGCTTTAACACCGCATAGAATTTTGTAACCAGTTTTTCAACTACTGGTATTTAGTATCAGTAGTTAGAGAATACATTGTCCACCGCATTGTACAATATATTCGTTTCTGTAAGAGCAATAAAAGTATCATCATCAGCCATTTGACGCCCACTGCAGGACATAGGCCTCCCTCATTGTTTTCCTAACCATAAAGGGTTTTGCCATAATCGCCACGCTTGGCGATCGCAGTGCGGTTATAATCTCAGGAAGACGCTGCTGCCCGTCTCCTGGTAATGTATTTCCTTAGTCGCCTTCTACGACATCCACGGAAGGAAATGATAGATAGATAGGATATTCTTTATTGGTGTGACGCTATTCGTAATCAGGCGCCACACGGGCAGTAATAAATAAGATACCAGCGGTAAGGTCTAAAGAATCCGTAGAGTTTTCTCATATCTAGCGAGGGTGCCTTTGAATTATATGAGGCAACCAGTATTCGTACAGGACTTTCCATTAGATTTTTTACACGAAACAAAAAATTATATTTCATAAACAATTCCAAGCATTCATTCAATGTTAATCCGTGTGCCGCCGGACTAAGAATAGCGTCACTCCATTTGCTTCCGTGGATGTCGTAGAAGGCGACTAAGGAAATAAATTACCAAGAGACGGGCAGCAGCGTCTTTCTGAGATTCCAACCGCATACTGCGATCGTCAACCCGCCTGCCAAGCGTGGCGATTATGGCAAAACACCTCATGGTTATGAAAACCACGAAGGAGGCCTATGTCCTGCAGTGGGCGTTAAGTGGCTGATGATGATGATGATTCAATGTCAAGAGCACACCAACGGAAACTAGGATCCTAACTTGAACCGGGCTATTTTTAAAATACACCGTTACTAAAACGCGTAAATTAAAGTCCGTGTTCTCCAACTTTTTTCTGCAAGTCGAGTCTTTCCCAAATTGATATTTTGCAAAATATTACAGTTTAGTTATTAATATAGAGATGAAGGTATAAAATCTAAGTGAATTTGCTAAGCAAACATTACCTTAACATAGACAAACGTCGGAATATTCCCAAGCAACTAGAGTTATTTCCTGGAAAACGCTTTTCACAGGCGATTGTATTTACGAAGGCTTTCGAATGCTAGGGTTCACGAGGCTCCATAAACCTTGTTGACAAGCTCTTTGTGGCATTCATTAGAACAGTATTTTTCAAACTGTGGATCACGGCTGATTCGGTCTGGCTCGGGGGGTCGCGATCTCCATCCACAAAATTAAAGTGGAAGGTTTGTAGTTGCCAGTGGTATATTTGGAAAATTCGCCAATTTAGCGGTTGTAGAATAAAACAAACGGTCAGGAACGGTCGGGATTTGGGGGACTTCTTTTATTCTTTTATTCTTTTATTTCCGAGGGCGCTGAGTTTTAAGATATCCAATCCATTGGATGTCAATCCAATGTCAAAATGTCAAAAGCAGTCCCAGGGTAATTTGGTGATGTTCTGGTGAAGACTTTCGGAGATGGAAATTGAGAATTTCAAATTTTAAATTTGAAAGAATTAAGTTAAGTTTTGGTGTTATAAACACTTTGTTTAAATAATTTCATTCAGTAAGTCATTCTCTGGTGTCTGGTGGACATTTATGCATTCGTTATGAAGATAATCAGCTCGAACGTCGTTCTTGAGAGGTTCTAAGCTTTTATCCCAGATAGAAATATCCATTCTTTAACTCAAATATTCAGTTTAATTGATTTTTTTACCCGCGGGAGCATGGCGGACCACTAACAATTGAAAAATAAAAAATAAATAAATAAAAAATAAATAAATCAACCCTGTTAACTATCAATAAAGTTATTATTATTATTATTAAATAAAAAATAAATGTTACAATTACCTAAACTGTAAGAAATAATAAAAAAAAATACCTTTCAATTAGAAGTATGTATCCATGTTGGTACTGTAGAAGTATAATTTGGAGTCGGTGCCTAGTTTTATGACCAGCACATATATTTTATTTCCAACTTTTTAGTGCTGTAGTAATTTGAAGTCGGTTTTTAATTTTAATTTAAAATTTTTACAGAATTCAATAAAGTTGGCACCATGCATTTATAAAATTTTGGGCGCGCACAGGCGCGCCTTTAAGTAAGAACATTTTATAGTTGAGACCACTGAATTTTTATGAAAATGCCTTCGTCAATTTAGTCACAACAAACTCTCTGGCTAGCTTTTAATATGTATCTTTTGCTTTTGAGGGCGCAGAGTTTTTAAGGTACAGAGTTTGATTCCCGACGTTTCAGCATCATTGCAGCTGCCGTGGTCACGGGTAGACCCGTTTAATATGGTATTACTATGTAAGAGCATGGTTATGATAACCATGAAGGAGGCCTGTGTCCTGCAGTGGGCGTCGAATGGCTGATGATGATGATGTAAGAGCATCGCGAGTATATTTTATATACGGTCTACAAGACACATCTTTTATTTTCGAATGCGCTGAATTTCCACTAAATTTTTGGCCGCGCTGACGCGCAAAGTACTTGGCTTAAAGTGGGACTGGGCTCACCTTTTTTTTTTCATTCAAGTCCCGATATTTGGTAAAAAGGATATAGCAACACTTAGTTGTAGGTTGTAATTACATCATCTTTGTAGTTACTGAAACTTTTAATGCTATGGTATTGGGGCCTGGGGGCGTCGCTAGATTTTTTGCTTGTAAAGGGAGTCGCGTCTTCAAAAAGATTGAAAATTGCCACCAATTTGGTGACGTCGACATTTTGTACATTCCGTGCGAAGACAAAAAATGTAACAAAAATATCATGCGTGGACATACATACATACACGTACTTAATTAACTAATTATTTTGTACTTAGTTGTCACAAGCTGGAAAGATAATGAAGTGGATGCCACATTTCCAATAGAGAATGCGTTCACGTCATTTAAGCTAATTAACTGTCGCGTTAAAACGCTGCGGTGCGACCATATTATCCGTTAGGAATATGATTATTCAAAATTTTCAGTTATTCAGTTGTTTGTATGACGTCAGCATTTCCTCATTTCTAGGGTTCCGTAGTCGACAAAATGACAGGATAAAAGCTTTAAAAAAAATTTGGATAATTACCTCCCTTACACCTAAATTGGCGATGCAATTATTTTTCTCGCGTACACCATAGTGTGGGATATTGTTGGATTGGTTCTTTAAAAATATTGTGAGTGTAGGAAAACTATTTAGGGATCCGTTTGAGAATTATTAAGCTTTAAAGAGCAAAGTTTTTTATTATCGTAAAAGATTTGTTTCCATATTTGTATACCGGATTTTTTAATAGTCAGATAAAACTTAACTGGAGAATAAAACTGATGTTGTCACTGTCTTGTCGTATGATTTAGACAGTGATAGCATGCAATTTATTCTCCAGTTAAGTTGTATATCTGACTTGTAAAATATTGGCCCTTAGACGACAATGTGAAACACATAGGCTGTAGAAATTAAAATAACCAACACTTTACACGTATTTCAATTTTCATGCACAAACGGCTATCATAGAGAAAAATGGTTTACGAAGTTCAAAACTTTTAAAACGATTTTGATTTTTTTTTTTCATTTACAAACCTAATCTGCATTGCATCTGTATGCCAATTTAAGAATGTCTACAAAGTATGTAATTTTGTTTTATTGTGCTCCAAAGGTATACTAATTTCTTTTACAATAATTAAATGTTCCAGAATGTGCGTCGGCAATCCTGAGCTAGAGGGAATTCCGACGCCGACGCTCCTAAAACCGAAAAAGAAAACTTTTGAAATCTCTAATTTTTCCAGCCTAAAGGAGCGCAGTTGTTAGGTCGCCTCAACATTCTACTCCACTTTACCTACGCCGCGCGCCGTGTGAATCTTCCCGTCGCAAATCCGCGGCCGTCGTCAATACAATGAACAATAGATGCTGTAACGTAATCACCGCCGAAGTGTCAGCCGGCAGACGCGAAGTGCTTTTACTTGAAACAACGCGTCTCTATTAACTCAGTTTACTTGTACCCTACACACACATTATTTCCCTTCGAGGAGCCATCATCGGGGAATCGGATTTAACCGCGCGAGGTGAGTGTTTCCCTAGATTGTTCCGATAACGTTGTTCGTTTCGTGTTGATACCGTTCGATTGGATTTACTCTTCATGGTACTGTTTTATTAGATAATTTAATGGTGAAACACGATGAAATCATATTGATTAAACTGATGTCACTAATAAACTTAAACAAAACCTGTTTAAACACTTAGACAGTACTGCTCCAAGTCACAGCTAATTCACTTGACAACTGGGAAGCTACTACTCCCGTCAGCTCCTGGGTTAGATATTTATGCCAGAGGCAGTTCCACACCAAGACACCGGGACAATCATCTGGCTAACGCATCCTGTTCCACGCGGGCACACGGGTTTCATACTAGAGTACATAGACAAAGCGGAGTAAGATGATACTCGGTAGAACAAAGGTGCTAATCTAGTTCTAAGTCCTAACATGCCATATGAGATGGGTGTGTGGTGGATGCAGTTTAGAATGTGGTGCAGGTAGTGTGGGTTCTTGAGTCTCTGATGCTGTTCGTGACAACTAATGTTTCAAAATTGCCAAAATTAATATTTACAACAGACTGCTTGAGCAGGAACATCAAGCAAACACCACAATCATCGCATGCTGTCGATACATGTTTTGGCGAGTCAATTATACAGATCAATATTGAGTGTATTATTTTTGATCTGTATTGTTGCCTTGCTATTTTGTTTCGCTAATTAACAAAATAAAATAAGCAACTAGCGAAGAGGCTCTATAAGGAGAACTTGTGACTTTTGACTCTAAAGGTTGAGTCTTTTATTCAAGAATGAATAAATAATGATAAATTTACTTAACCATAATCGTGTCGCTAAGAAATTAATACTGTATAGGTACAGGGGTATGGTAAGTACTTTAAAAATACACGGCCTCATTTATAAGAACACGATTCCTCTGAAACACTTCTCAAAGGCAGTTTATTTAATCTGTAGTTACGTCTTTTGCTTGTAAAATCTCGACCACAGACTATTTTAATGGGCGTTTCTTATAGAGTGTTTTAAGGAATCGTGTTTTTGCTCTAACATGAATAATGTCACTTCGGAATGTAAAAAAATATTACAACAATGTTCAATCCCAACTATTCATTTCGAAGTTAGTAGAAGGAAAGACCACACGTTTAAAGTTCCTGTCAGTAAAATTATACCGCAGGCCAATTTTTTTAAAGATCATAATATAATTTACAGTTGGATTTTATACTCTATGGGCCAGTTTCTGAATTGAGAATTTCGCTAAGTAAATAGTTAACTGTAAGAATTTAGAATTTCTCAGAAAAGAGTGTGAACAGAACGTTACTTAAGTGTTTACCTACTTAGAGAAACTCTCCATTTAAAAGTTCTCCAAAACAATATAAACCCTAGCTTCCTTTTGAGCCAAAACGCGCTGAATCGCATCGATTTTTCTCAGCTCAGCGCGCTGCTAAGGGGAGCAGGTTCAAAGTGAACTTACAGCAGGCGATTTTTAAAAATCAAGTCGGCGGGGCTTGAAGTTGCCATTTACGATCTTAATTGTTATGATATACTTGTTGGGACTATTGGCGCCGATAGCAGTCGTGCTCACCCCAGAATACGTGTTGGGTTACTTTGGGAGCTTTGGAATGCGGTATGATAGATTAGGTACAGCTTTTCAGGGGAAAACGCCCCTCCTCCTTTGAAAAATAAACCAAAATACGCCAATTGCGACGTCGAGGCTACCGATCGAATTTCTCGAATACCGGTTTTAAAGTGGAAGAGGAAATAATCCTATGTGAATAAGAAGATTGCAAATATCGGTGTGGATTATTGCCGCTTACGGCCGCATTAAAAAAAACATTCCCAAAGGAATACAAACGTCATCAGTAGGTAACATCGATCAGACAGGCAGGAGACCTGAATAACAAATTGACAATAATGATCTTTGAGTCGTCGTGATAAGAGTTTTCGTGAGACAAAATTATGTGCTAAGCGTGTAGGTGACAATAGGCTTCCAAGCGAGGAATAAAGGCTGTGAGCGTCGTAGGAAAGGCGTCAGAGATATTTCAGGCTTGTATTTTGTCACTCGAAACAAGTAGGTACAGCGCTCCATCGTCCTATTGTATGGAGTTGTACGAGAGCGTGTACTGTGAAAAATGAAACTTAACTTCCTGAGGGTTTCGTTATACCATACACACACATATTTAAATTAGTATACAGGGTTAACTCTAGAATGGGCAATTCCCGAAGTATGTTTTACGACTATTGAACATCATTATTAAAATCACATATTAAAACACAAACTAATTGATGTTGCTGTTACGTCACGGATGACCCAACTGAAGAGTAGGATCTACACACTTGCAAGTCAAACTCTACGCTTTTGTTGAAAAGTCGTCCATAACGTCACTGATCAGAGTGCACGTAGGTATGTAAACGCTGAAGCGCTATCAACTGTACTCGTAAGTTTAATGTGCTCTTTTCATAGGAAATCCCTTTCGAAAGATCGACTTATGACAGAACATAGGTACCTACACGTAAGTTTCGAGAAAAAATAAGAATAATCTACTTTCTCGGTTTTTTGACACCTGAAGATAACACAGACTGAAACGACTGTAAATGGCAACCATCAGTCGGATAATTTCTCTTCAAAATGTACGATGTACCTACAGGTTCTGGTCTTTCTGGATTTTTTGGAATTGTAGGCTCATATAAACTCAATCACCTTAAATTAACTATGATATTTTAGAGCTCTCAGATTAGAACATAATTAACCTGAATACCTACCTATACCTATACACCGAATTAGTTTCCTGTTTTTATTCTAGGTATTAACCGAATTTTGAGATAGCCATTAGTTCAAGGATTTAATTCACAAATAAAAAGGATTTAATCATGATCGCTGATTAAAAGATAGAATCGAATGAAAGATACGAAATATTAAAATGCTGTAGTTGAAATCTTTTAAACCTGTTATAGTTAAGTTTCTATTAGTATCATCTCATTTGTATATTTTATGTAATTGTATCATATGTTCAGTGTACAATAAAAAATACTCTTATCTTATCTCAAAGAGTTGTGGAAAAAGGTAATTGCGATCGTCTGCCGGTGTTCCGGGCAAAAGTTAAAGCGATTCACTTTAATGTCGAGACAAAGCGAACAGTCAAAGTTTCATAATAAGGGCTTTTTATGTGTGCGTTTAGCCCGGAACTGAGAGCAGCGTTAAACCGAGTTTATTCAATGAAATAGGATGCAAAGCGGTGCTCATTTCATTAGGCTGCGGCTTTGTCACTCTGAACCAAAACCTCCTCCCTGGTAGCCACTTTTTCTATTTTACTTCGGGTACGCTTTTACTTACTAGAAATACAGTGATTTTTCTCGCTAGGTACCATCTATATTTTTCTTAGACCGTTTATTTAAGAACATACTCGGAGAGTTGAATTCAGATCCATAGCGTGAAGAAAGATTTGATGTACGTACCAAAAAACAGGCGTTAGCGAAAGCTGAATAAACCAACGAGTCTTTATTCCACCGCAGTCCAATTTGTCTTACTTCGCCCCGGCTAAATTCAGTAGGGTGCCAGATTTCAACTGAATATTCAAAATGGCTATAACTGCCGACGTGGTGATGCCAAAGCGTGGTCCCGTTTCTTTATCAGCCTACGAAGGGCGGAAGTTACCCTCTACTCGCGATGTTAATATTTCAATGAAGAGCGCTTATTTCCAAAATAAAGCCCTGCGCAGACGTGGTACTGTCCCCCGGTACTTTTTTGTCTATCGATATAGATCTCTAATAAATTGTATCGAATAACGCACACAAAGGACTAGAAGTACCCCGCACAAAAAGTCCCCCAAATTACCGAGGACACCGAGAGACTGAACTAGACAAAAGTACGGGGGAGTCCCCGAAAAAAATAGAACTAACGTAGCTAGGTGCCACAACGCACACGACGTTCTTTAGTCTCCATTGAGCGCTCGATAGTGACGCAACAAATGACTGCACACCGTATGCGTTGAGTCCGTCATAAGCAGTCGGTGGATATTTTTACACGACTTTTACATGGATTTTTGTCCCATGGGGACGCATGTATGCGCCTGCTCCATCGTCTGCGCAGGCTCTTAGCCTCCTGAAAGTGCTTTAATGAGAAGAAAAGGCAATATAATAAAATACACTACTCAATTGCGTTACGGGTGGTTTTGTATTTACATGTTTATTAGCCGTCTATTGTACGAAATCTTGTGTGCACACCTTAGACTGATTAACTCAAAGGACATGCACTTAAACCGAGTTCATATTTTCATACGGTTATTTATTCAAAATAAAAAACATTAACGTTAGTATACACAATTTCGCCAAACTTCAAAGCAGTTTGTTGGCGAAGCGCTCTATCTCTATATATTACTTACTTTTATTATACCTATATTATTCTTATACATAAACAACGTATATTTAAATTCATGGCACGTTGAAAAAAGTACAATAGGCGAAAAAGACATTTTGCGTTAATGGAACGTGTCGTGTTGCGACTAAGACATACTGCGCCTAAGCCACTTTAGTATTATTTATAAAAAAAATCACTAAAACGAGGTCTCAAATAAAGTTAAAATGGTCTTAAATCCGATAAAGTAATTATTTCTAAAGAGAAATGTCTAGTTTAGTTCCGCTTTTACCTGTCTCATAAGAATATTTGAGTGTAGTCTAAGGTGAACAGTAGACAGACAAAATATATTTATTGATATCTTCGCTAAGTTTGAAAACCAACTTAATTAAAGCGCCACATCGCAATATTGATGTTCAGAGGAGAGGAGTTAGATCGGAAAGACGTAAAGAATAGATACAATGAGGTACTTACTGCGTAAACGCCTTTCCCGTCACCAACAGATTTCTAAAGCGTAATACGCTTTTGTCCCTCACTGTTTTATAACATTCCCTCACCAAGGGCTTTAGAGGTTTTGCTAAATTGTGATGTTTTGGCAGAGCAGACAGACATTCATAGGAGATAATGTAGTCGATAGCATACCTCGTCAACCTTTACATTTTAGTCGCAACGCTCGTTAATGTAACTGAGTAGAGTCCACGATTTTAAAGGTTAATGTGCGGTGGACTGTACCTACATTAACAGGGTGACATCGAACTCGTTAGGAAAATTTGAAAAGGACACGATTTAAAACCATATTTTTTTAGTTTAGGACCTAATCGGATCCTATTAATAGAATTACCTTGGACCGCTCGCGAAGTATTGAGTACTCTTCTCCTGCTATTAAGAGAGGAGGAAAAAAAACAGGACACAAAAATACTGGGTACCTAAATGTAGGGTACATTTACGTACCTCCAACCCTCCATCCATCAACTGGGGTGCGATCACGTAAGTTCTCCACTATATGGAGTTGTCTGATTTAGCCTTTGGAGTCGTCCTAATCCGATAGAGTGGAAAGTTACGCGATTCAAGTGCTGATCTGCCGCCGTCGTGTACCTACTTGTACGACACGGCAACGTCTTGCGCGGCGATACCGAACCCTTAGGGTAAAGTAGGTAGAGTCACAACTAAACTCTGTGAAGACCTCCTCAGCAATAATACCCAGCTAACATTAAGCAGAGGTCACCCACGACGACACATGTGCTGTGTGTAGGTACACAGGTTTCGGCCTTTGTAATGAATTGCCACAGTAAGGCAAGGCTTATCTGTGGACAAGCTACGATTACACTGTTTGTGTGCGACGGGGTCGGAGGCAGACCGCAAACGTTTACCTCTCGGCTACTACTCGGCTACCACTATCGCAAAACAAGTTATTACAGAAGTTTTTCTCGATTGGACAAACATTTTTCGTTTGAACAGACCTTTTTTAGGGTTCTGTACCCAAAGAGGTAAGGGACCCTATTACTAAGACTCCACTGTCCGTCTGTCTGTCTCTCTGTCTGGCTGTCTGTCACCAAGATGTATCTCATGAACAGTGATAGCTAGACAGTTGAAATTTTCACAGATAATATTTCTGTTGCCGCTATAACAACAAATACTAAAAACATAATAGTATAAATATTTAAGGGGGCTCCCATACAACAAACGTTGTCTAGAGATAGCGCTCGCCATCTAGCCGCCATTTGTAACGCTTTGGTGTACTTAATTACTGTCATGTTGCAATATTTATGTAAATAAAAATAAATAAATAAATAAATCTATGTAGATAACCTTCACAGCGCCGATGTCATGTCGTTAAATGTCAATGTTAAACGCGAAACAAGAAGTTGGTTTCTATAGATGGCGCTGTTCTCAATGTACTTACCTAATCTTATTGATCTCGATCTTTGTCTGGATAATGTACGGAGTGTATAAATAATGGTACGGAACCCTTCGTGCGCGAGTCCGACTTGCACTTGGCTGGCTTTTTAAACAGCTAAAGACGCCCACCGATCCAACTAAGACATTCTGAACCAGTGGGCATCACTTATAAGACGTCTGCTGCAGCTTAAAACTTATTTGATACTTTAGTTAGTTCCGAACCTATAGCTTGGTAGTTTAGCTCTTTGTGGGTTCCTCCACACCTTTCTGGGTTTTTTTCCAGAATTCCTCCATTTTTCATCTATGTGTTGAGAGCGTCCGGCTCAAAAAGTTCAAATTGTCAATCATTCACACTATCGCTCAATTTCACTCTAGACAGATGTTACCGTATAATGATGCAAGTGACTAGTAAGACATAAAAGCGCAAAACAAAGCTGTGCTCGATTCACGTAGAAACTCGATTGATTAAAAAATTGTAACATTGTTTTAATATTTTAAAATTGTTTTTTACGATAAGAACTGTTGTGTCGTCCTGTATTAAATCTCCAAAGGTCCAAAACAAAACCACAACTTTAAATGCACGCAATAAACGAAGTGATCTTCGGTGACTAGTTTTGTACCGTTGTACGATACCTACCTATAGTGTATAGTCTGGTTAGGTGTCCTACCCTTTACTAGCTAGGGAGTGCAAAATGTACTAGAAAAGCACTGTAAATCGATAAAAAGCTGTAACCTATAATTGCTCTTTTCAGGACTCTGTTGAGGTGTTTTGTGTCTGTCAGCGTGGGGCTGGAACTGTGTTATTATACTTTTTAAGTCATCATGAGTAGTACAGTTGACAGAACATCAACCTTTACTGTACTCATTTACTGTAACGGCCGCTCGCCTGTGGAATGATCTGCCGGTTTTCATAAGGCGCTCTCCCTCCCAAGCTGTCTTTAAAAACAAAGTAAAGGAGTTCTATATGTCTCTAAGAGTATAATAATTATGCATTTATCTATTTTGTGTTTCTTTTTTCTCCTTCATGTAGGTATACCTAATATATTATTTAAATCCTCCTCATGTAGATTTTTATTATAACTTATTTATGTAGGTATGTTTATCATAACTACATAATATGTAATGGTTTATGTAAATATATTGTTATTTATATAAGTATGTATTTTAATATTTATAATTGCACCGACTACCTGGTACAATAAAGAATAAGGTATTCTTATCTTATCTTTACATCCATCAACTTTACTCAGTTACGTTACGGGCGACGTTGCAACTAAAATAAGTTTGATATGCCGTCTGTTGTACGAAGAAATAATCTTGGTAAGAATCCCGTTTCCGTTATTACAATTATGTCTATTTAATATTGTTTACTTATTATTCGAAATACGTCTCCAATAGTTACGTTTCGAGAAAGATTTATGTGATGACAAGAATAGCTCGGATTTACTCCAATATCCATACCAACAGAATATTGTTTATACAGGATGTTAGCTAATAAAATGTTCAGTAATCATAGATAAGCCTTGTAATTCAAGTGGTTTGTCAGAAAACCTCCTTGAAACCCATACAGCCGATATATCAAGACATCTAGTTACTTAAGTCAAAGGGCAATTCTACTGAAATTCTAGAAACTATCTAAGTATAATGTTGATTTATGTAAATGTTACACTAGCATCCGTTTCTAGGGTTACTGTTATTTGTTGAGAAGAAAAAGAGTGCGCAGAACCTCTCTGTAGCACACTATGTAAGGCAACACATAAAAATATCCAATCCTCTCCGTTACTACCCTGGCCTGGGAGCAACTGAATATTTATTCATATGAACAAGAACAGCCGAAATGAATTTCAAATCATCCATTGACGCAACCCTCTGCTAACATATCGGGTTATCTTTTTTTCACTCATTAAGACAACATAGGTATTTTTTGCGTTAGCGCGTTCTTCAGACTTCCATTACGCGGAATTAGAATAGCTAATCTAAACATTCACACGCATGACACGCTTTTGGTTAAAAAGAGCCACGTGACGTCATCGTTGTGACGCCTACCTATATACACTGTTGATACGCAAAGACGTCATCATTATTATGTTCAAGCGTCTATTCTCGTCGCGAAACTCGCGCTCGCAGCACAAGTGTTTAATAGGGATAAGGTAAACAAAATAAACAGAGCGCAAGTTGTACAAATGGGTGGTATAATGTGAAAATACAAACGTGTGAGGCACGCCCGACCCTTATCGCAGCGTGTTAACACGCACAGGCGGTCAGTGCTTGTGTGACCCAATAAAGTACGCTACTGTTACAGGACCCAGATTCTGCATCATTTCTCCGCTGCAAACGGAACAAAACCGTGTGGATTCAATGGCCAATCTTAACAAAGCGCTGCGAAAACGATGCGGTTTCGTTCAGTTCCAAACATTTATGAATAAGCAGAATTGGGTGTTGGAAACTACTGCAAAACTTTACTAGCGCTACGCTAACGAATTACTGCCAAGAAATTCTTATACATTTTCGTGCTCATATTTCAGTTTTTTTTTCTTTTTCCTCGAACCGAAGCCGTAAAGGAAAACAATGCTCTTTTCACAGAATGTTGTCCATTTCATGGTTGCTGGGAATTGAGTTCAAAATTTCTCTTTTGAGCCATAATTCCATTACTTTTTTATAAGTACCGACCTTATCTTTATCTTGGTACTTTAGGTCCAATTGATAATTGGCTGAAACCTCACCAGCTGAAATTCCTACCTTTAATGTTATTACAGAATACCTCTTAAATTTGAGTATTGGTAAAATGTAATTTGTCACTAGCATAGCAGTGTCCCGTAATCTTCCCGTTAATTTTTTTACTATATACCTAAGTACCTGTCAGCCACTGTATTGCTAATTGGGGCCTCGATGAAACGAGTTCGCTATGATAGCTCAAAATTCTATATCAGAATAATAATGATTGTATAAAATACGTTACTTTTCATTATTAGTTATCTAATTATGAAAAGTAAAGGTAGATCTATCCATCTCTCTCTCTCTATGTATGTATGTATGTATGTATGTATATATATATATATATATATATATATATATATATATATATATATATATATATATATATATATATATATATATATATATATATATATATATATATATATTATCTATAATCTAAATATAGGTAATCTGAATCTCAGAAACGGCTCCAAGATTTTCATGAAATTTAGTTTGCAGGGCGTTTGGGGGGCGATAAATCGATCTAGCTAGGTTTCATTTTTAGAAAACGTCGTTTTATCCGTGTTTTCAGGCAATGAAAAACTGTTACAATATCATTAGAATACGAAGGTACATTTCGCCACCATCGCCGCGACAATTTTTAATAACTTAGGTGGGAAATCGGGTTATCCCGAAACCAGAAGAACCCGGTTCGAGTCCAGATGTCTCCAGTTCGATTGTTTTTTTCCCTTTTTTCATGGTATTTAAATATAATTTCCAAAGTCACGATTTACCAAAAAATATCATCGAGGTACTTAGTTATAAATTGTTGAAAGTAATTCAAGTCACGTGACACGTAAACGCTGCATACAAATCGGGCGTAGGTATACTCGTACAACGTACTCAAATCCCTCATAATGTATGAAAGTTTATCAATATTTGAGTTGACTCGTAAAATAATATTTTATGTGTCTAGATACTTCTAAGAAATCAATGGAAATACTAAGTCTCATATTGTAATCTTTTTATTATTGGTACTTCATTTTTCGTTGTTTTTAATGCAAAAAATTTTGTATTTTTTTTTATATTTTCTCTATCAAACAATCAATCAGCCCTTACTCGTCCACTGCTGGACCTAGACCTCCTCCAAGGCACGCCACTTCCTTCTGTCCTCGGCAATCCACATCCCGTCGCTGCCAGCAATCTGCCGCAGATCGTCGGTCCAGCGAGCTGCTAGGCGTCCTACGCTGCATTTGCCAGTTTGTGATCTCCACTCGAGAACCATTGCACCGACTAGTGGTTTTTGGCATAATATGACCAGCCCACTGCCACTTCAGCTTGCTATTCTTATAGGCTATGTCAGTCGGTCAGGCCATGTCCTATAGGCTAGGTCTATCCTCTATGTCTATATATAATGCCACTCCAATCTAATTTCGAGACAAGCTGGTTGAATTAAAGTGCAATTCAGCGTGTAGTGTAAGTCCTAAGCGTTGTGAAAGTACATACCTACTGAAACGGAGGCACCCCTCAGCTATTTGTCGAATCGATTACGCCTCAATGGGCTTTGCGTGGGACGTATTTATTTAGGATCTTTTTCGGGACTCGCTTACAAGGAAAAATATGCTACTTGCCTAAAGATTGGACTTATTATCAAAAGAATACACCAGATAATAGATAATGTATAAATGTAGCTACAAATATAACATCTTGGGTGGAGTATGGAATAGTAAAATAGGGAATTATGTATAATTTGACTTGACCGTATGTTTTACTTACTTTGAGTTTATTAACACACTGACAGACTGTGACTCAAAGCCTACTTACATACCAAAACTTAAATTTACTTAAAAATATACTATTCAGTGATTGTATCTAATTTAATGACTTTGTTAATGATTGGAATCAAATCGAGCAGTTCCGTGATTTCAGTATAAGCTTTCTAAACAAGAAAATTTTGGTAAGGTTCTTGGGAAGAAATGTTCGTTCTTCCCAAGCAATCTCATCGATTTTCTTAGCTTTCTTTTAGAAATCGATTTTGCAATTCATACAAACGTAACGCTGGAATAATGCTCACACTCCGAGCCCTAAGTACGATAAAAGTTGCGCGTCCATTGCGCGCTAACATTGTTTTTCTAGTGACCAACAATTTCTATTGATTTTCCAGCAAAATTTTATGGACAAAGATAGTTTATTTTGCTGTCCAGTATGCGTACCTAGCTTTCCGGCTGGTCGTCAATTTTTTCAGACCCTGTAAAATGGTAGAAAACTATCCTAACTTGGGCCACTACAAGTTAAGCTGTAAATCATATTAATGTAACAGGCATCTAGGTACATTGTAAAGTTCTGACCTTGGTCCGCTTTTGACCAACTACACTTCCCAAAGGAGCTCTTCTCTTTGTTTTAGTACCAAGCGTTAATTAGGAATGTGTGCTGAGAGAAACCTAAGCTGTTCGTGCCAAATAAGGTTGTACTATACTTCTTAAGAATACAAGAAAAATTATTAACTTCTAATTTATGAGAGTAAAAACTGGCTTTGCCTAGTTCGTTGGAACTTATTTCAGGAGAAACATTCGAAATTCTCATGGATCAATATACACGGTTACCTCTAAAATTCACAATTAATATTAAAACCACATAGTTATCATATAGTTGTCGTTGCCGTTTATCTCAGTGATATTTTTCGAAATATCAGGTTTTATCATAATTTTACAAAATTCGCGCTTTACGCGTTCTATCAATGTCGCAGCTTCCGACAAATCATTCATGACCATGATAAATTTGTTGTAAATGAACAACTCTGATTGACGTGTTTCAGGAATAGCTTATTTTAGAGGTAACATTTGTATTGTCATTCCCAGAGGTGTTACCTTTTTAACACTGCAGCGTCCGAGTGGTCCCTTCACCCACCTAGTATGACGCTGCATCATCACATTACGATGCAAAGGCCAAAGTTTAAGTTTACATTTTTAAAGCTTTTATAGAGATTCGCAGAATCCTTAAGGAAGCTATCATAACAAAATTGCATCGAATTAAATATTTTAAGAAGCAGGTACTTTCGCATATACCTACATAAACTCTCACCTGAATCCCGGAGGGGTAGCAGAGACTAGAGAGTGCTACTTGCCACGATCATGACAAGCCACTTTCGCTTCATCAACATTCACAAGTCGCTGCGTGCACGCACGTTGGTTACAGGCCATAGGTACGTTTATTCCTTTAAATTCAATGTTATTTATTACATGTACGAAGAAGCTGTCTATACGACCCTCCTCGACATAAAGCATTCCTTTGTGCCGAAATATGCCCTAACCACAGCTCGCGCAGTTCCGTAATTGTGTCTCGTCTGTGTAATCAAATTTATTTCTCCCTATATAATGCCGGCGTCGGAAAAGACAATAAAACCAAGTTGATCGTAAGCAGTGTCCTGACCATGTCTAATCATTTTCTTCAAATTTTCAGACAAGACGTTTCCAAAGCCGGTCTGGTTCTGTTAAAAGACAGGCTTCGTTTCGGAACACTGAGTAGGTACTTTGCTTATTACTATTTAATAACTTGATTGTTGCAAACAGCCTTCAGACTTTATAAAGTAGCGGACAACCTGTTGTAAAGAGTTACAAAGGCAGTCCCAGGGGTTTGGTCTTTGACGGACCGCAAACGTGTTCAAGAGTTCCGCTGGTTACGATACTGTTTCAATCAACTAATGCAATCTGTAATAACTTTCGTTAACTGTGCATCGCTTTCTGAATTGATTTCACTGAGTAAATACTTAAGTATCAGTCTGTCTGTTCAGATTTCTCTGAAGTGAATTTAAAAATGACGAGACAACAGTTCAGTGCATGGATGGGTCGCCGTCTATGCCTAACGCTAGTGGCATTTTTCCGAGCGGTTCCGTGCTTCGCAAGGCACGTTAAGCTGTTGGTGCCGGCTGCCGTCGATAGATGGCGGTCGTTAAGCCAAGTCAGAGGCCTTAGGGCGGCTTGACAACTTCTGACAGTAGACGAGCCACTAGTCTACAATCCTCCACCAATCCGGACTTGGCCCCCGTGGTGGAGTATGGCCTATACCTTCCTCAGGGAAGAGACCCGTGCCCCTCGGTGGGGACATAATGGGTTGATGATGATGAGACAACAGTTAAATTATTCATTCAGAAATCGGCGGTCCGTCAGTTACCTATCCACGACGTCACACTGCTGCAGAAATAGTTAATTTTATAAGGAGAGCAGCTGGTAACTACGCCTTTAAACACTGTTCCTTCCTTACCTTAGTCACTATATTAATTCGATTAGCAAATCGTGTAGAGCTTTCGTTGTTCTCGTGATGACAAAACCGATGTGCAGCTTTTGTCATCACCCGGATTCGTTTGTAGGTATGGAAGCACACAAACGTGAAGTTTGGCTAGTAGAATTGAAAATTATGCCATTCATTCATACTGCCCAAGTATCCAACTTTCAAACTGATTGGGTGGTTAGCTTTCTTGGTGTTGCGGTCCACTTCCAAGAGTCAGCGCCCGCAGGTACAAGGATTTTATTCATTGTCGCTCCAAATTCCGCGCAGAGATGCGACAAAAATCTGCATACAAAAGAGCTAAGCATTATCGCTAGATTTATAACAGTGCCGTCGTAAGCCATTGGCCAGGGTGGCTATACCGGCCCCTCAGGTTTTTATGTAACGGTTTTTTATGTAAGTACCTATCCTCTAGATTTCTGATTTAGCTGGTAGAATGCAGCTGGATAGTTTATACCCGATTTCTACTAGTTTAGTAGCTCGTCTACATGTAGGTACCTAAACGTGTATTACAAAAGGAAAATTAGGTACCTAATCCGAGTAGGTAATATTGTCAAGTAAAAAGTCACTTACGCAGCTTATTGTGTCCCCTAATATATTATGCTTTCAGGAAAACTGGCTTAATGTTCCGTTGTACTCCCAAAGATCAACAAAAATCTACCGGAAAGAATGAGCTTTAAGCTACTCCCTACTAATGTAAGTAAATGTAGCTATTGTGTACTCACTTACCTAATTGTATTTGTGCAGCTAAGTGCAAATAAAAAAAGCTTATTGCTACGGATGTTTACAATCTAACTCACTCTTGCGTATCCGGTTGAGATTATTCACTCTAGTTTATTTCCTTTGCTTCTAAAGCGTAGCGTAGCGTTTACTTGTGCTTGATGTAGGTAACATAGTTGACCGTTTTAAGCACAAAATTAGTTGCATTTCAGCTGCACAATACTTCTGTATTAGATATAAGCCCACCGAAGTCAGTATAATTCACATAGTTTAATGAAAGAACTGACTCATTGGTTGAAGAAACTCAATTCCGTAGGATTATCGTCTAACAAGTAACTAGATGGGCGGGTGGAAAACTTCACAGATAAATTTCTTGCATGACGAGAGCTTATGATTGGAAAACGTGTATATTATGTTTATTGAGATAATTTAGGTACCTACAGCGAAATAAGTATAGATATTTGTGGATTAGGTACAGTGAATAATTTGAGTGGGGTTATTCAATCAAATTTCACGTTACCAAAGGAGTAACATTACTGACCGTACTCTTAGGCCCATGCTAATTAACCACCCACCAGACAAAGACACATCGCCAAGCGATAGTTGCTGTTGCGAAGCCTGATGTTGGTCATCCCACGACTAAAGGTCTATCCACGTTACAATGTGCACGATTTCATCCTAAAAATAATCCTTGACAAAGACTACAATAATGAGAAAAATCCGACCCCGTGACGTGCTCGTCGGCCGCACGTGGCCGGACTTTTTTGCTCTAGTATTGAAGTAACTTAATAAGTATTTAAGGATTATTTTAGATTGAAAAAATACCACCTGCACGTTCTTAACAGGCAAGCACGTAACATATTAGGCCTCGTCTTTATTTACCATCAGGAGAGACAGAAGTCCATTGCTAGCCTGTCTTACGTAGACAAAAGAAAACTAACTGCCAGTACGCTCATCTATTGAATGTGTATATGAAAAGGCCATATTTTTTTATAACTAGTTTTCCCCTAAAAGACTAACTATTAACTAATAAGAAGTGCCATAAAACTCTACATTGAGTTTATAATCAACAATCATAAAATGATACGATGCCACCCGGTTGTCATAGTTGGCGAGATATTTATCGATGGACAGACGTTAATTGACTGGGCGCGATGTAGAGTGTATAAAGCTGTTAGCGTTCGTTGTGTGCATGTGACTTGTTTCATAACCAGCCAGACACGTTGGGCTTTCACTGGCGTTTCAGTAAATATACACGTGGATAGCGAATCTGAATTTGTCCTTGGTGCCGTCCTTGGCCTGGCTGAAAGGTTTCTCCCTGATATTAACGAAATTGAGACGAAATAAAACTAAGTTAACTAAGCAGAAACATTGCAGACAATGAACGTATGTCCAAAGTAAAAGTAATGTTTTTTTTATAGTAGCGCAGAAACTGCGACTTAATAAACATTGAAAGTTAGACACTAGTTAAACAGATTAGATTAAATTAATACTCTACACTATGCACACCATACATTGTAAATGTACCTACATGAAAAATCAGACTCTTCAGAGGTTTCCATTTCAAGGAAGTTCTAGAACGTTTTAAAAAAATCCAATGTGCGCCAAGCATACCACTCAAGAAGGGTAGTGTTAGAGAGAACACTTAATTACATGCGAGCTTCGATTCTGTGAAATAATGAAAAAAAAATCACGGTCGCATCCCGTGACATGTCTTATGTCTTTTTTATAAGTAATGAAACTTGTGCGCGTGTAGACTTAAAGCGACCATGAAATTAAATCGATACGCTCATGAATGTCATTGTACTAAAATGAATTACCACAGTCGTTGTCATTATCTAGGCCATAAAACCTACAGGGCAGGCGGAAACCCGGATTTTATCTTCAGTAAAAATAATTTTCCGTGAGATAGAAGGAGACACAAGACTAATGAGCGTAAACAAAAGCTGAGTCTACAGAAATAAAGTGTTCAAACGACGATATTTCATGCACAGTATTACTAGCAATTAATAAAGAGACATGTTAGTTCATTCTGCAGAAAATTATCAAAAATCGCTACAAAAAATTTGAGTCTTACCTTACCTACAGGTAATTTTCTACCTTTCACAACTTACAAAGTTGTTCGGTATAATTCGACAACCAATTTACGAGAATGTCAGTGGTTCAGGCTCTATTTGGAGTGACCTAGTGCGCTCGAGGCTTGCTGGGAGGCAGTGGGCGTCGTGCCCAATCGTGCCCTGTCGTAGGCGGTCCGCAACACTACCCACGAAATCCCGATTGATTGTTTGGCAGCTAATTGTGAGCCCAAACCTAAACTAAGAATACCAAATTGGGACGCGCCCTCTCTATGGCTTCCACCGGTCAAGTTTAACACGCTTAAGTAACTATGCATCTAGAGCTTGAATTCGCTTGAATGGCAGACAAACTTCATTTGGATTGATTAGTATTGCTATTATGTATTCAATTAATAAATAGAAAGAAGGTTAAGGTTGCAAATTAGTTATTCATGACTCAGCCAGAGTCGGGTTTATTTTTGGGGGTAGTTGGATACTAGTTTCACCGCATCATATTAAGACCGTGACCTAAAAAGGTATCATAGCCGTAATTTCGTAATAGATCCGCCTGAAAGAGAATAGAGGAACAAATAACTAACCATCCACAATTCGTGTTAATTTGAAAGCGTGTCACGGATTTGCATACGTTTACTTTGTAATCCAAAACATGATACATTAAAATACCTATGAAAAACTCGACATTCATGTCTTGAAAGCCACTATTATTCTTCTTAGCCTTCGCGCGACGTCATCCTCCTCGCAAAATAAATTTAACTGAGTCTGCAATTTCTTCACTAATTAAGTTTTTAGAATAATATAGAATAGCATAGAACGAACTCATGTTTAGATTTAGATCCTTTAGAACAGGGATGACTACCAGACACCAAAGAGTGGGGGATAGCACCCTACCCTGTGGACATCCTCTGGTCGTTAATAACATCGTCGCCTAATAGTGACGATGCAATGATCCTCTTCCGAAGCATACCATCAATCCATTGGACTAAAGTTTCCTCTGTGCCATGATTGATGGCCGCCTTTTTGATGACTTCAAAGTTAGTTCTGTCGAATGCTCCCTCTATGTCGAGAAAAGCAGCAGCACATGTTTCTTGGTTCCCTATTGAGTAGTGTATAGCGTTCTTTGAGACTGCGTAGTGAAGAGCAGTCTCCGCAGATTTGCCTCGTTGATAGGCACACTGAAGTTCATGAAATGGCCGCTTTTTAACGGGCCTTCTCAAACGTATTCATCTATTAATTTAGAGACTAATCGGTCTGTACGATTTTGCTTCTTCATAACATTCTCTGCCCGTTTTCGGTATGTATACCACTTTTACTTTCCTCCAGATTCTTGGAGTGTAACCAAAGGCAATGCATGCTCGAAAAAGTCTGCACAGATGTTGTACGGGGATGCCGTACACAAATACGCGGCGTCAGCACTTTGCGCGCCCACGATGTTTAGTTTACTTTATCGACCTAACTTCAGTTTACTATAAATCATCATAGCGTAAGCGCGTATCAAAATAAGATCTGCCAGGTGACATTATCAATGTATCATGTATTATAAATATCGAATAAACTCTACAGTGTTCTCAATATCAAGACCTATCATTTCTATCAATCAAGCAATCAAATCATCCATTGATGTTTGGGGAAACCCGTACATCAAAGTGGTCCTTCGAGCAAAGAACTTTTGTGTATTTTGTGGCTATTTGCGTTGGCGAGTCGGTCAGCTGGCCTCTCACAAGTGGGTCTCACCAGTCTGATTGAGAAGGCGCACACAGCGTAAGTGGGTTGCAAAGACACGGAACTGAACCACCAGCAGCGTGGAATCTATCTGTCTATCAGAAGTTATCAAGTTATCAAAGCAGTACTGCATCAATCAACGTGTTAAAATCAATTTATCAACAAGTTATCAGCAAGTTAAAATCAAGTTATCAAGCAAGTATCATCAAGTTATCAAGCAAGTTATCAATGATTTATCAAGAGAAAATCAGACGTTAAAATCAAGTAGCGCTACTATCAATAAAAGTGAAGTGAAGAAAACTAAAAAAATAAAAAAATCAAATAAAACTATTAAGTCGACTTCAATTAATCAATCAATATATCACGCATGAACAAGAATATCAATCAGTGAACTTTATCCAAGCATCAGCATCATGAGTAACCTAGCAGATCTATTAACAAATCAATATCAAATCGTCGGTGCGATCGAAAAAGAATTCACCAACTTTCGAAAGGATGGCCCCGATCGAAAAACAGCTGATAATATCAAGAGAAGGGTTCTCTGCCTTTTTGCAGAAACATTTTTGGCCGATTTTCATTTGGCAACTAACGTTTCGAAGAATATTATTTTGCAGAATAATCATTTGCCAACTTTTCTTATTATTTTTTTTTTATTTCCCAACCTCGCAGTTGCCAACTGTTTGTTTGGTTTGCTTTTTATAATGACATTTTTTCAAAATGCCAACTTTTAAGTAGCGTATGTTTTACTTAGCGTAATATTCATTCAGTTGTTTATTGTATACCAAATGTTGCATTAAGTTTCGTTAAGTAACTTATGTGGGTAAGCGCCACATATTGTTATGACTAAGGAGGTAGGTAGGTACGAATAAATTGACTCATAGGCAATAGCATCATTACTTGTGGACTCTTACTGTGGTATGTTTTATTGGTGTAATAATTAAAATGAGTGAGTGTAATGAAGAGTGCTCAGTTTTGATTACTTCAAGAGGCGGAGTTAAGTTATTTAAAAATGGATTTACTTACGAAAAGAGCAAACAAACGAATAATATATATTAGGGGTTAAAGTATGAAATTGCCGTTTTATTGCAATAGGTTCTTTGAATTGACATAGAATCTTCATGGTTTGAGGTTTTCGAATGAAACTTTTTTCAAATGGTTTCTATGATGTTCTTTTTTTAAAAAATGTGAAACATTTGAATATCGAATATTGAATATCAACAAGGCAACACAAGTTTCAACACGCGTTTCTTTCTGCAGATCAGTCAAATCATGAGGCACCCATTTTTCGTATTTTTTTATTTTATTGATTTGACGCAAGTGAGTCAATATTGTGGGTAAGGTAACGTTAAACCATGCCGCTAATTCCTGGGTAGTTTGACTAGGGTCGGCTTCCACTATCTCTCTTAATTCATCGTTATTCACCTGTGTGGGCGGTCTTCCTCGTGGCTCGTTCTTTAAGTCGAAATTTCCACCACGAAAGCGTTTAAACCAAAATCACACGGTGCGTTCATTAGTAGACCCCTCTCCAAACGCAGCATTGATATTGCGGGCTGTTTCTGCCGCGTTAGTTCCGCGTCGGAACTCGTATTCAAAAATCACTCGAATTTTCGCAGTAGCCATCTTTCTTGTCTAAATTGAATAACAAAAACAATTGAAAGTCGATATTCAAATGTTTCACATTTTTTAAAAAAAGAACATCATAGAAACCATTTGAAAAAAGTTTCATTCAAAAACCTCAAACCATGAAGATTCTATGTCAATTCAAAGAACCTATTGCAATAAAACGGCAATTTCATACTTTAACCCCTATTATTACTGGAGTTGTGAACTACGACGAAACAAGATGATATAATTGTAATTCAACTGTAAGCACGAAATTATGTGACGGCATTCATAAAGTGTTGAAGTGTCAGGATAATCACAACCATGAGCCAGATCCTACGAGGAAATGTGTAAGCGAATTCAAAGAAAACTTAAAAATTGATTCGTTATCTGGTGTGAAAACATGCATTGTATTACAAAATGCCAAAAGCACTGTATCTACGGATGTCTTAGAATGTTTGCCGTCCATGTCTGCGTTAAAACAAGTTATTTATCGCCATAAAAGAAAGCAGAATGCTATAAAAGAGCCCACTGATATTTCTTTTGAGATAAACAGCGCATACACTAATATAAAAAATGTAAATTTTATTATAAAAGATCATACGTTCGATACTAATAAAAGGATTTTGATAGTGTCCACACTTAATATGATATCAACTTTAAGCCGTGCGACATACTGGCTTTTAGATGGCACTTTTAAAGTCGCGCCCAACATGTTCAAGCAGCTATATACCATACATGGAAATATTTTTACGGACAATAAAAAAACATTTCCGTTGTGTTTTTGTTTGTGCACTAATAACGATAAACGCACATATGATACAATGTTTGAGCTATTAATAGAATACGGCAAAGAACACGGTATTAATCTTGCACCAAAAGTATGTGTGTTAGATTTCGAAAAAGCTGCAATATTGAGTCTTCGATCAAATTTTGAAGATATTTATTTACAAGGATGCCATTTTCATTTGGGACAAATTCTATACAGGTATTTATCATTATTATATTGGTAAGAAGGTTAGGGCAAACCTATAGATTAACCTAAAGGTTAGGAAAACCTAGTAAAATGGATAGAATTTTCCGTGTGTTGGTCACAGTTCTAACCTAACCTAACCTATAGGTTTGCAAAAAAAAAAAAACTGTATTCAAATAGCACCCGTATGCTTTGAACTTTAATTTAACATGTTCTAATACGTATCCTACATTTATTGCTCGTCGGCCACCCCTCTAGCCATTCCCAGTAATATTTAGTTATAACAAGATTTTTATTTGTTGTAGGCAAGTTCAAGATCAGGGCTTCGCCAAAAGATACGCAAGCGATATACAGTTTAATAAACAGGTGAAGTGTTTGTTAGCACTCAGTTTTCTTGAAGAATCAGATATATATGTATATTTCAACAGTATCCTAAAAAGTTTTAAAGATCCAGATTGGCAACAATTAGGTCTATGGTTCGAAAATAATTATGTACACGGAACATCAACCACACAAGCTAAATATCAACCAAGTTTTTGGAGCTGCCATGGAACAAACAAAATGAATATACCACGAACACAGAACTCGGCCGAAGCCTGGCATAACAAATTAAACAACATTATAGATAAAAGTCACCCAGGTGTGTATGAATTGATAAAACAATCAATGAATGAAACCATTGCCAACGAGGGGGAAATAGAAAATATATTAACCGGTGCCCCACCAGAACCAAAGAAAAAAAAGTACTTGGACAAAGAAGAAAGAATCAACAGAATTCTTGAACACAAATCTACATACTCAGCGGAAAAACTATTAATGTGCATTGCTGCCAATTTAAAGGTTTAAGGTTATATTTGAGATTCTTAAATAAAAAATGCATGTAAAAATTGTTTTTTTTTTTATATATTATATCTATTTACGAAAAGGGAACTGTTTCACAGACGAAACGTTATTCATCTAATAGTTGTTTGGCCTAGTAAAAGATTTGAAAAATAATAAATACCCAAAACGTTTTGTTTCATTATAATAATCAGCTTAACAACAATCCTACCAAATGAAACGTTGCCATACAAAAATTTGTAAATCGTTTGTTGTCAAAGTGAAAAATAGGTGAAATGTTGGTTGGCAAGTGATAATCAGTGTAACAATTTTCTGCGAAAAGGCAGGATCCCCAAGAGAAGACTCAATACTTTGGACATGTATTGGTCGGAGTTCCAGAGCAATCATTTAAAATTATGCGGACAAGAAGACAAGTCCCATGATTATTTCATGAAGAAGCAATACGAGAAGACTAAGGAGTGGTTTACTAATGTATTGCCAAAAATCGTTTCCCAAAGTATTACTTCCCAAAGTATTTTCCGCAAATTATCACTTGGCAAAAAAACATTTCTCAAAACAACTTAAAGCAAATAAACAGTTAGCAAAAGTTATTATGGCAAGTTATTGTTTACCAAATAAATACTTGGTCAAAATTCATTTTACCAAGCATTATTCAGTCAAAAGTATCGTTTGGCAAAAAGTACCTTTCCCAAAATATTGAATGGCATACCATTTTGCCATATCATAATGTAGGGTACCTATGACTTTTCCATGCACCAACCTTATTTAAGTTTGACTCAAAACTAAGTTTTGTAGTGAAATATTTTTTTTCGCTTTTATATAAAAAAAAGAACTAACACCCGAAGTTTCAGGATGGAGCGTCGCCGCGCTCCGCTCCATCCAGGAACTTCGAACCTATTTTTGCTTATGTGTAATGACCTAACAACCAACCCAAAATTTGAACAAAATGCGAAATATAAATTTAATCAAACAATTATTTGCTATATAACACTTGCCAAAATAAAACGTTAGCATAATAAACGTTTGTCTTAATAAAACTTGACGCAGTAAAATTATGCGAAATGATAATTTGACCAAATGAATAAAATGCGAAATGAAAACTTGCTAAAGTTTCATTTGGGAAATGAAACTGATGCCATAAGTTTATTGGGAAGTAAAATTTGGCGAAAAATACTTTGGCTAAACGGCGGTATCCCCTAAGGAGTACTATCAATCAGCGAGAACAACAATACAAAGTTGTGTTAACCCAATACTCCAAGGTCAACTGGAATCAAAACCATCATCCCCACTAATGCAGCCAGCAGCCTTCACTTATACAGAACCAGTTAGTGCCACACAATCTATTTCCCACGTCACTACGGAAGGAACAAACAGCAAGA
This sequence comes from Yponomeuta evonymella, assembly GCA_963969515.1. Taxonomy (NCBI): domain Eukaryota; kingdom Metazoa; phylum Arthropoda; class Insecta; order Lepidoptera; family Yponomeutidae; genus Yponomeuta; species Yponomeuta evonymella. The sequence continues at coordinate 13,351,403 of OZ018349.1, forward strand.
CCGAGGAGCTACTTAGTAAACAATCAAGCAACTTTCGAGCTTTCTCCAGAACCATTCAAAGCATCGACCTGAACTCTATTAACGAAAAATGGGAGTTCGAGGATACTCTGAGAACGCTCCAGGGCCGCTGGGCAGCAATTGACTCGCTGCACTGGGAAATAGACAGTATCCTCAATGGTGAGAATAAGGAGTAGGTACGAAGAAGCATTCAGTTCTCAAGAGAAAAGCTACAGCGCTATCAAAAAGGCTATCAACATTATTATCACAGTTAGAAGCATGCCTCAATACCAGGCCGCTATGCCAACTAACAGAAGACCCGGCCGACTTAAACTACCTAACGCCGGCGCACTTCTTATCAAATGGGCCGATACTTACCTACCATCATAGAAACAGAGAGGGACGGAAGAACGAGATGGCAACTGACTCAAAAAATATTTCAAGATTTATGGAAGCGTTGGCGGTCTGAATATTTGACACAGTTATCAGCGAAAAGCAAATGGAGACAAAAACAAGCAAACTTCAAAATCGATGACGTAGCGTTAATACACGACGCGAACTTACCTCCCGGCAAGTGGGCCCTCGGCAGAGTAGTCGAGTTACACCCCGGAAGGGACGGACTAGTCCGAGTCGTCACCCTAAAAACCAAGAAAGGTTTTACAAAACGACCAATAACCAAGCTATCAATACTTCCGGTACGGTCGGATTCAGAAACAAATCAAGATCAAACTATCAAGCAATCAGACGGAAGCGAAAACGTACGCGCACCGAACAACAAACAAAATCTTACCTCAGCAAAAAGACCGATAAGAGCTTGCCGTCAAAAGCCATCGCGCCTAGTATCAATTATCATGTCGATAATTTTCTTTATGGGAGTTATCAAAACATCAAGCTGTTCCTACACTATCATCAAGTTTAACGAGACTCAAAGCCTCTATTTCGACCCAATATCAAGCATGCAACTAGTACGAGACGAATGGAAACTTATCGTATACTATAACATGGATCCGTACTGGGAAGGAGTAACAGCTATCAACAAGTATGCCAAGCACATAGAGAACATCTGCTCCAAGATTCAAGATCATACGAGTTGTGACATCATACTAGCGCAACTACGTCATGGAATCAGTCAGCTGGAGCGCGATAACAACATGATGTCGAGTCAACAATTTGACGCGCCCGCGCCCGGTGGCAGGCGAGAACGGCGTGGCCTTATCAACGGCATTGGTTACAGAAGTTTATCATGGACAGCTCAACATTCACCTTATCAGCATCAAACAGCTTCAATCTGAGTTCAACGTCATATCAAGTCAACTGTAAAAAGAATTGGCTCTACCAACAAACCGCTTTGTAAACAATATGCAGCAAGTTTACAAATTACTGAAGATCAGAGCACGAGTTACGAATCAGTACTTCATATTTGAAATAAAAATTCCACTAGTAACCAGAGATACATACGACATAATATATTAGGGTGTATCCTGTCCCGAAACGGATGCAAGGAAATTCGAATATGAATATCAATCCCATCGCAGAAGACATCGCTATTAACTTGCAAAAGGACCTCTTCATACCCATGGCAAAGGATGAAGTACAAACATGTATACGCTCAGACGAAAATACCTTCCTGTGTCACCTACAAACAGCAATCTATAACATCAAATCAGAAATCAGCCTATGTGAAAAGGACCCGAGCACAGACGGGTGCAAAACCTATAGCAGAAGGTGTACAACCGAATGGAAAGAATTAAATAAAATGAACTCTTATATGTAGATCTGTTGCGAACAATGCACGCTGCGAGTGATATGCGAGAATCAAGTTGCCATCGAACGACTCAGCAGTTCTGGGATTATTAATGTAGGTCGCGGTTGCATCGTAAAGGACAAGGACTTCACAGCCTACACACACAATCAGCTGACTAATCAGATCAAGTCGCAGGGAGAAGTTTATGTGCCACGAGTAGAAGAGATCAATCGGGTTATCGACACGCCATTAATGCCTACAACCAATGAAACGGAAGATATGGATCAACAAATGAAACTGCAGCTGAAAAATATTGGGCATCAAATACTACAGATGAAAGCAGAGGGAGCCCTAGCAGACAGAGTGTCATACCATGAAGTGCACCACTATGTCGTAATCTACGGCATGGTGTGCGTGCTGGCGGCGATAGGCGCGCTTCTCGTATGGCGGCGCATGAGACGGCGAAGCATGAAGCCAAATCAACCGATCAACGCTAACCAGAATGTTGAGACTGCGCAATTGAAGAGAATGGATAAAGGCACTTCCCCTCTTTTTTACAGATCAGTGTTTGAAATAAGTGAAAATTACGTTTAAGAATGAAATATATTTTTATAAGATTTATTTTCTATTTATATCATAAGTGAAATGTGATATTTGAGATCAATTTAACAAATTACTACCAAAATAATACTTAAGAAATTACTTAGGTACTTTCCAATTTTTGAGATGTAATCAATTTTATCATTAGCATAGAATTATCATCGCCGTTTATCAATTGATTTTATAAATTTTCATCTCATCTGTATTTCTTTTCTCGCTCGGGAGCATGTACGGGGATGCCGTACACAAATACGCGGCGTCAGCACTTTGCGCGCCCACGATGTTTAGTTTACTTTATCGACCTAACTTCAGTTCACTATAAATCATCATAGCGTAAGCGCGTATCAAAATAAGATCTGCCAGGTGTCATTATCAATGTATCGTGTATTCTAAATATCGAATAAACTCTACAGTGTTCTCAATATCAAGACCTATCATGTTTATCAATCAAGCAATCAAATCATCCATTGATGTTTGGGGAAACCCGTACCGATGTTGTCTCAAGATTTTAACACCTTTCTGAAGTAGGATCGGATAAATACCATCATGACCAGGTGATTTGAAGGGTTGGAAGCCTCCAAGGACCCCTTACAGCTTTTGCTCGTCTACCACCTTCTTAGCGGTATTCCAGTCTCACTTGGATGTGCACGCATTGAGCTCGTCTCTTCCAATAGGTTCATGGTAGGTAGCCTTTGTTAATCAGTTTGCAATCTGGAAAATGAGTTCTGAGCATAATAGCTAGTGTGTCTCTGCCAGATTACGTTAGCCCTCCCTCATCATTTTTGACGGTGGAGAGCTGCTGCGCCCTAGATGTGGTTAAGGCCTTAGAGTCTCATACCTTCCGAGGCAGTACTAACTGCTTGGCAATGATTTCTCCATTAACGAGAGTATTTACCGAATACTTTCGAAGAATTCGCTTCATTGAACACTCTGCGTGTTTCCCGTCTCAGCGATTCTAACTCAGAAGTCCACCAAGGCTCCCTTTTGCCCATGTTCATTTAGCGTGACATCGACTTCCACACTTGAGTTGACAAACGTTGGTTTATTACCAATGTTGAGAATTTGTAAAGAAGCACTGACTATGTAGTCCAGTAGCCTCTCTCCTCTCCTATTCACTTCAGTGCTACCCCAGGCAGTGTGGTGTGCACTTGAATCGCTGCCTAAAATAAGATCCAGCTGCTCTAGTAAGAGTGATTAATTTATTTTGTTTCCCCCTGAACTTCTAGCTTTGCCTGTAATATAATTTTTAATTCCAATTTGTTCTATTTTTGACATTTTTAATATTAACTAACTTATGTAATTTATTAGTATTAATATTTAATTTTTATTTAATCCTCTTTTGACATAATATATTATTTTTATCTTATATTCCTGGATCACCCTTGCCTCAGAACAAATGAAAATAATAACATGTCGATATTTTATATTTAATTATTCTGCAATTAGTATTAATAATTTATTTCATAATCTGTGACTTGGAGTGCACAGAGTTTATACAGATTAAATTTATTTTCTCGTACCTGAATTTAAACAAATATTTTACAATTATTTATAATACTTTGCGTATTTAATAATACTATTTATACTAACATTACCAGCATAACATTATATAGGTACTAATTTTTGTACCAAATCTACCAGTTCAGTCTATTTCTAAAAGTATATTTATTTAAAAATACAATTTATAATATTACTAGCTTTTGCCCACGACTTCGTCCGCACGGAATGAGTAATTTCCGGGATAAAAAGCATCCTGTGTCCTTCCCCAGGACTCAAACTATCTAAATTTTATCTAAATCCGTTCAGCCGTTATTGCGTGATTGAGTAACAAACATCGAAACATCTTCACAAACTTTCAAATTTATAATATTACTATTCGTCCCGGCGAACTTCATACCGCCACAGAATCCGTTCATACGATTCTTGCACAACGCCATCTACGAGTATTTTTAAAACACAACGTTCGCTATGACGCAACGCCATCTATTTTAAACTTAAAATAAATATCATCCCACGGGAACGTATTACCGGGATATCAAGTATGCTACGTCTCAATTCAGGTCTTTGTCTATCTGCATGCCAAGTTTCATGTAAATCCGTTAAGCCGTTATTGCGTGATTGAGTAACAAACATCCAAAGATCTTCACAAACTCTCACATTTATAATATTAGTAGGATAGTAGGATTACCAGTCTGACATTACAAATATTTTTTAGTCCGGTCTACCAATTTGACTACCTCACCTATCTAGCGCTGCATGCCGCTCAGACCGGGCACCGGCAGAATATCAGCGCTAACGTTTGCCCCAAACTTTCAGCACATGCTGATTCGGAGCTCATTTACTTTTGCCACACCTTCTTCGTTGTCACTCTTTTCACCAATTAGTAAATATTGTACCGTGTATTACAAATCTTAATGCTTTTGCTCTTCATTTGTGCTTCTATTTTGTGCTGTTTTAATTGTGCTGTTACTTGTAATTAGATGCGTTATGCTTTACATACGTGTGTGTGTCTTATGTAAATAAATGATTTATATCTATCTATCTACCCAGAACATTTGTACAAAACTAGCATGGCGGCCTACAGCGGGAATCGAACCCATGACCTCGGTTTTGGTAGTCAATATTACTACCAAAACAGGACCAACGAGTGAGTCCTACGTATCTAGGTAGGTACTACGTATCTAATAGCAACGGCGGCGTAGCTAGCCCCTGCACTGCAGAAGGTTTGCCTTTGCATTTAATAAAGTTTTATGAGTAAACTTATACCGAGCGAACCAGGCAGTGGGAAAGTAATAAGTATACAGTCATACATTTATATTTGTTTTTGAGACAGAGAACTATTAAAACTCTAGCCTAGATAATTTCTAGCCTAGATCAGAGGCCAAGCAAGTTGGCCGTTTTTGACAACTGATATATAAATCTATTCTTGATATGTGGCTTCCTTACGGACTCTGTCAACTGAAGCATTAAATGAAAGCAAAGTATTGGAAAAGCTATTGTCACTAAGTAATATAACATCTGATACCCACCAGGTTATACTAGCAATACCACTCGCTAACGGTGAAAGAAAACATCGTGAGGAAACCTGGGTGTCTGAGCTATGCACATACCTCAGCGCTTGAAATCGCGAATCCGCGGTGGGCACGCGTAGTGATTAAGCCCATACACTCTCTCTGAGAGAAGGCCTGCGCCCTACGGTGGGACGTATATAGGCTGCTTATATATCCACCAGGTAATATCCGATGGTTGTTGTGACATTATACTTATCGCAAAGAGCAAAACGGCAGATATCCGCTTTCATAGACATTTTTCTTTGAGATTTTCATTTAGGCCATTAAAAAAAAAACATGGTACAAATGTAATAGGTACACACAACATCACTTTCCCGCTTAAGGTGATCCAAAAAATAACACCGCATAATTTCCCCTGTGCTATCGTTATCGATTACATTCAAATTGAATGGTAAACGCAGTAATAAAAATAGATTCGTCATGATACTCTTCTTATTTCACAGTACCTACTAATCGAAATCATATTCGAACACTAAAGTACTGAGTGTTCGAATATGATTTCGTATGAGTTTATTTCAGTTTCACAACGCTAGAAATCAATAGCTTTCTAATTGAGAATTTTTTATTTCTAATTCATGAGATTCAAGGCGATAAATTATGAAGGTTCTTCACTCAGTACGTTCTCTACTGAAATAATAATTGTGGCCGTAACTAGTTCCGCCCCCGTGAGACGTGACTTTCGTTATAGCAAAAGCTAATTTTAAACTCTATCAACCGTTGCATTTCCTAGCGTTCATTTCGGCGAATTTTCAGCCAAATTAGTGTGGTTTTCCGTCGACAACTATAACTTCAGAAGGCTGTATTCAGTGGCATGCACTATACAATAAAGCTCATCCTAGAGCAGGTCTATTCTCGGGGCCGTCATTGACCCAGATCTAGGTGGTAGAGACAGGGCGGTGCAACTTGCTTTCTATGCAGCAGAATTAACTATAATGTATAGATATATAGTTTAGAAGCTCTTGAGAAGTACTCTTTTTATACTTGAGATGTTTTTTTTAATTGTCTAAGATATGATTACGATGGGCTATTATTCTGTAAGTCTACATTAGATTACATGTCAACATTTTGTTAAGCTACCTACTCCAGCCGTCAAATTGAAACGTATTTTGGCACTAACAAAACGGTAAGATGACGTAACGCAGTAGATAGTTACAGAATAGGGGATTTTTTATTTTTTTTTTAATATAAAAAGTATAAGCTAGTCATCGGTAGAATGCTTTGTTGGCCTCACATTTGTGACGTATACACGTGCAGCGAAGCCTATTCGACGATGGCGGATTGTACTTATAAGTACGAGCAACTTTTATTATGAAGAAAACTTTAAATTGCGAAGGAAATAAGTATCAGTTGTTCCACACATTTTAATGGCACACGGCCGAGTACTTTCGCATGTAAAAGCTGGTATTTTTTTTCGCGATTTAAAAGTTTTCCGCTATAGTAAAAGTTGATTATGTAGATGTAGAACGCCCCGTTTTTTACGTATATGGGGATTTCGTTACACTGTGTATATGTTAAGTTGTAAACACGGGAGGAGACATGTGAACCATTCTGCTGCGCGGCGCCTCGATTCTGTCAAAACTCTATTTGCATAGTAGGTATAGCCAAGCCACACAACCAAAGGCGAACAATTGTTCAAGACAAGCTGCATCCCGGAACTGTTAGCATAATCAATGCCTTCTGACTATAATTTCATAATAGAAAAGCAATTACAAGATTGTTCTGCGTTAGGTAGGCAACGGCAAATTGCAACGTTCTGAATGGTGAACAAAGGCCCTCGTTACTGTAGCTATTATTAGGTCGTGTTCCATTTTCCTCTTAATTATTTATTGGAAAGTGTTCGTCGGGCGTAGCATGAAAAGATTTCATTAATGAAAGGCAGCTTAGTTTCCTTGCGCCTCCAGTTTTTCTCATAATAATATATCCCACACATGTCCCACTCACACATATACTCCATAAAATGTGAGAAGCACCAACAAATTTGAAGCGAGTCCACGTTTTGCAATTATGTACAATTCCTACTTCGTCTACACAAATTCTCGTTTCCCACCGTGTACATCTAGTAACAGGGAAAAGGTCACATAATAGGTGAAACGTTTCCAGCATTGACAAATAGGCTGGGCTAGTTTACATTTATCACGCCGTTCGTCAATCTATACAATAGAGTTTAATAAAACATGAAGGCCGTTCAATTACTCTATTCCGTGGCATGTCATGTCAATAGCCAATTTGCTTTCTGGTACTCGATAAAGAGTTGCTTTTTCAAGTGCGCCACAGAGAGGATCTCGTTTATAGTTTCCGTTGTTCTGTGTAAAAGAGCATTTGCATAGGTCTGGCAGAATACTTCTACTTCGGAAAAGCTTCTTTTTTCACATTGTATGTCGACGCACAACGGTCGCACGAAAAAACAATGAGTGAACATTGTTTACTGACAATTTCCTTTAGTTTTGATCTAGTTAAAGCGACCGAAAATAAGAACTCTTTAAAAGGACTCGGCTGGGCGCATAAAATATTTGTACATCATTACCGAGAGGGCGGCGATAAAAAATTCGGGAAAGATACGAGAAACAAAATAAACAGCGTCTTCAGATGTCTTCGGAGGCAAAATAAATAGGCGCTCGCGAAGGAATAAGTAGTACCTACCAAGAGTCAAACAAAGTGGGTTACAAACTGTAATGTTTACTTATTTTAGTTACCGAGGGTAGGGTAGGACGCTGGCAGTTTTTTTAAAGCTTAGACTTCAGGTTGAGTTTTACACACAAATAACAATTTAAAATGTAGTTGTTAAGAAGTCAATGCTAATTGTGATTTATCAAACTATTTTAATTACACGTAAGTACTTAGTTGTCGTATTTTATTATTCAAGACAATTTGTTTAAATATATTCATATTCATATTAATTTATTGCACTCATGTCTAATGGCATGTAGAATTTACACGAATAAATACTGTTTATTTATATTAGACATTTTGCAAATTACAAAGCATGGGATACTAATACGACAGGTGCATTTAAAATGCCAGTAAAGCTTACTTTTTATGAATTCTTCATAAAACTAACTACTACGGCAATTTATAGGCAATTAACTCATACAGCAATATATTACCTCATTAATTCATAAAACACTAATAACAGGCCTTCAATTAAGAGCTTAAATGGCATTGTCTATCTTATTAGGACGGAGTAGAAGTCAGTTTAGGGTGTAGAGTACCTCTTGTGTTTCGTAGCACACAGCGGCCTACGTTACGTAGCCGGCGCTACGAGCTACGAAGCTGATCATTATCTATGACGGCGTAGGCCGCTTCTACGTGATACAACACTAACGCAATATTGTATTATGTAATATCTTACACGTAGAATATCTCGTAGAATAATGAACTCAAACTCAAAGATTTTTATTTAATATAACACAGTAAATTGTGACATAATGAACGCCAAAACCTAATAACGTTAGTAATGTCAGTTTCAGCAAAGTAGATTATGTGAAGGAATAGCAAAGAATAATGTATGTCTATTTTATGTCTGATTCTATATTTTGGCAATAAATGCATTTTCACTTCCACTTTCACTTTTTTGCGGAGCTAGTGATATCGGTAAGCCCTGTGTAAACAGTTACGTATTTCTTGTATGACACAACTTACGAACAGAAGCTCAGCAAGGATTTTTTTTTGACTCGATAACGTATACCTATTTATGAGGCAGAGTAACAACCTATGAATTTTGCTACTGCGATTTCTCTCAGCAGAGACGCTGCGGGGAAAAATGATACAATTTAATTTCGACACAGAACGCAATTTTCGCTTTTAGGGAAAAGTTGACCTCGTTCTGTCTGCCTTGCGAAACGTTGAATAACTTTTACCTAAATGTTGCTGGGCCTTTGCGTACTTAGGTATCTAGGTACTCGGTTATTTAAATTTGAACCAAATCCACATATAGGTATGTAAATAAAATAGGGGGTTCTGTTCGTCCATACGAACGACATTTACTATGGAGACTACTAGAAAATAAGAAAAAAATAAATTAAAAATTACCAACACCCCAACCTAAGTTACCCATATTGTTAAATTTGGGTCCCACTTGCTTAGTAGTTAATGCTCAGCAGTCGGGTTGCTGGTAATTTTTTATTTTATTTTTTATTTTTTACTTTTTAGTGATTTTTATTTTTTGTTGGATTTTTGCTAATTTCATAAAGCCAGACATGACAATTGAGATCTTATTTATCAAAAATAGAAGTTATGAGGGAACATATAATCGGACATACATACTAGCTAAATACATTATCCTCCTTTTTGGGCTCCGCCGCAGTCGGGTAAAAAAAATATGAGCTCTTCCATACTTAATTAAAAGGTATGAAACAGCCGACTGATAATTTTCTTGGCGTGGGATTCTGATAAAAATCACCTATGTTACTATCCAGAACACGGGTTATCTAGAATCCAAACTTATCGTCATTCCTTCAGCCCGTGAAGTTAAACATCTTAGGTGTTGCAATAACCAATCCGCGAATTCTCTCTAAGAGAGAATGCCTATGATACCCTTCATTGAAACGCATTCAGGCTGCTTATTTTATGGCATCTATATTACTGAATCTAGCTGATCCCCCCCCTCATCTTTGCTTGCATGGAGTTAGGGCGCTAATCAAGAACGTTTTACCCAATGGACACGACACAGTCGACGTTTTCCTAGTTTCCCCGCGTGCCACTTACCGTGGTTAAATGACCACGGTCCTGATTTTCTCTTATCAGTATGACATGAGAGATTAGAAAGAAAACATCAGAAGAAAAGTGCAAAAAAAATACGAAATGCGTCCTATTATTCTGTAAAAATTAAAGGAATAAAACAGTTAATGCTTCTTATAACTCGTAACTATGATTTTATACATCTATAAGCGGTATTTCTTTGATAAATTAATAAAACGTGTATCGTAAACAACATATAATACGCCGAAATAAAAATGGTTACTGCTTAAGGCTATTTATGCCACTTTGACATTAGCTGTAATAGGTGGTGTAATATTGTTCATTCAGACCTCATTCTGTTATTTTTGGCTTTTTTCAAACCCTACCGGTTTGACACAGTCGATAAAATCTTTCGATATTTTAATCGATTTCTAAACATGACGTAGAAATCATTATTATCTTTCTTAAATATCCACAAAATATTCATTTGGTGTTTTATTTAAAACGTTTTATAGATTCCCAGTTGATGAAGCTGTCAAGAAAATTAAAAATTAAAAATCAGTGCAGGCTATACAGTTTCCTCTAAAATGTATAAAGTGAAATACGTTTTAACGGAAATAAGTGTTTGTGTTTTACAACAACTTTTGTTCTATGATTTCAAAGGAAAAAGATCAAGTGATTAAGACACTTAGAATCGCTAGCAACAAAGTTATGCCACAATGAAATAATACCTTAATTTGTAGTACTGGCTTAAAATTTTAAAATACCATTGTTAGCATTAAAGTAATTCTCCGGACGAGGATGTAATAGTATTGCATGGAGACTTACCAAAACACAAGAAGTCTCTAGCTTAACTCATTTAAAGGCATTTATTTTACTGAGACTCTGTCTCACAGAAATACTAAAATTCATGCGAAATAGTTAATAAAGAAATATACATTCTGACTTCATGCGAAATAGTTAATAAAGAAATATACATTCTGATCATGAAGAAAACCAACGCAAAACCGTTGAAAACGTGGTGATTATATCACAGAACACATATTATGATTATATTCTCTGTGGTTATAATGATAGGTGACAGGACGTAGCACAGATTAGGAACGATGACATCGGTCCGGCTCATGGATTCAGTGCTGCAAAATGTAATTTATATCGATCACCAATTCGATTCTATCAGTCACCATTTCATAAAATATAACTGAAATGTAATATAATTGATTTACGTGATGCGAGTAGAAAGCCCGGTGATTATGCCTCATATCACCTTTACACAATAATATATAATATGCAGTCTATGTAGATAAACCATAACATTTTAGTTGCAAAGTCATCCATAACATAATCATTCAGGCATGTAAATCTTTACATGCGTAGGTACTGATTACTTTATGTTCCCACTTTAGGGCACGAATCGTCTCGCACGCAAGCTCGATGACTTTCATCCCCTCGAACAAGCCGGTTTCCGATAAGGCTTTACATACGTTGGACCACACACATACGCTGCGGCAGAATGTACAAAAGACTGAGGAGTGTAATCTGCCACTATGCTTAGCTTTTTTGGAGTGAGGTGAGGTATGGGGGCATGGGGTGTACCTCATACACATGTTTCCTCTCGATGTTTTCCGTAAACGTTAGACAGTCGTACTGCTATAAAAAAATCACATACAATGTCCGATTCGCACCCAACACCTTGGAATGTGATGCAAGCGTTCTGTTAATACATAACCACCGCTTTCCTAGTTAATTTAAAGGTTTATTTAAAGATCAGCATCCGAGCGATTCGGTCAAATTAAGGTCCACAAGATCCACAGATCCGTGTGGCACTGGATTAAGAATAGCGTCACTCCATTTCCTTCCGTAGATGTCGTAGAAGGCGACTAAGGAAATAAATTAGCAGGAGATCGGCAGCAGCGTTTTCTTGAGATTTCAACCGCATACTGCGATCGCCAACCCGCCTGCCAAGCGTGGCGATTATGGCAAAACCCCTCATGGTTATGAAAACCACGAAGGAGGCTTATGTCCTGCAGTGGGCGTTAAATGGCTGATGATGATGATGATGAAGGTCCACACTGTTGAATCTGTTATCTAGTGTTAGTACCTAATATATAAAGTAAACCGCAAATAATCTAAATGAACAGGTGGATAAAGAAATATGCAAATGAAGTAGGTATTATCAAACGAAATAACAAAAGTTATGTTATGCTATTTTTTTTTTCAGCTAAATATACCTATTTTTTCTCTGTATCGATTCATTCGATTTGAAAAGTAGCGGTCCGTCTGATGGCAACACTACATTATTGAATGCACAGATTGAGATTTAAACAGGTCTGTGAATGGATCAATAGATTTGTATCAAGATGACAGCGGTCGTTAAACCGGAAGCATTAATTATTGTATAACTTTATTAATTTAGAATTACGGAGAAGTCATGGTTTTATAAGAAAACCCCAATTTTTTATAATTGAAAACATGAATTATGGAGACTGAAAACTGGTGACACTATTTAGATTTTAGCGATACTGCTAATGGTCAAGATCCTTTAATTGTTCCAAATATCAGGGTTAACATAAGTGAAATTCACTCATTAAATTTGGGCTTATAGGACAATACCACAGAGGGCTAGTACTAATGTCGCAGCTTCCGGTAAATCATTGTTCTAAACTGAAGTATGCATATCCATTCTATTTATCATATCTATATGTATAAAATGAAAACGGCTGGACCGATGTAGGTAGCGATATTTTTTTTTGTGTGGAATTCAACGTGAGAAGAAATAGATAGATAGATGTAGGTGATACGAAGATCACCGAGTCAATATTGTCATAAAAAACAATTACAAAAAAGTCAAGTCGTAGAGCAAATGTTTTTATCGTATATCGGGTATTACTTTTATTGACAATGATTCTTCTTTTTCAATACGGAATTTGCTGGATTCAGATTTCATGTATTGTTATGCTACCCTGGAAGTAAACGAACCAAGGATAAGATAATAACCCCCGGTTTCTTGTACACTAACAAGCTGTTAATCTACTGTTAATAGCTGTCAGTGGTTTTTTTTTGTATGCACTTTGGCTATCATATTTTAATATTTCAGTCGCATAGCATAAATGCCAAGGAAGGTGGCCACCATAATGTTAATACTAGAAATAAACATAAATTGTCATTTCCACTATTTAGACTTGCAAAAGTTAACACATCCTTTATGGGGCACTGTATAAGGTTCTACAACAAAATTCCTCAAGATATATTAGAGTTACCTCCAACGCGATTTAAAAAATGTGTTAAGCACATTCTGTGCAAAAAGGCTTACTATAACATCAAGGATTATTTAGAAGACAAAGATGGTTTGGCATTAAACAGTAGATTAATATTATTTAAAGGACGATTGTGACTAGTGTTCAACACATTCATGACTAATATTTTAAGTTGAAAACTCTGTTAATTAAGCTACAACGTGTTTTGAAAAGAATAAATGTGGAGTTTCTTTGTTAGCTTCTTCTCCACATAATCCATTAATTGTGAAACTAACAACTTTGACGTTCATTAAGTAAACATTCTGTTTTTACAATGAATAAAAATATTTGAATTGAATTGAATTGAATTGAATTGAAGAGAGAAATTACGTGGTGTGTAAAAAAAACGAATAATGAAAAAATCCTCAAAAGTAGTTCATTCGTTTCGTCAGACACAGGCTGTGAAAATAACTGTTAACGTTCTTCAGTATCGATAACAAACCATACATAATTATATTCATACAATCTTTAGGTGGGAACGGTAATTTTTATTTAAGCTTTTGGGTATTGGAAGTAGTTTAATATTTATACCCAAGAAACGTTTTTATTTATTTAGATTATTTATACAATTTTGCAATTTTCAGGAAAAAACGTTTAGGGATTCCATGAGATTTGTAAACCATAAGTATAAATAAACGAAATTTGCTAGAAAACGCAACTTTTCTTCACATTCCCAGTCCGGTTAACCGACTGGCAAATTGTATTTTTTAATGACTCGCGATGATTATACATAGTACTGGCAAAATACTGACATTACTGGCCCATTAAAATAAAAAAATAAAATGGAAATAATGGAAAGAAAACTGTTTTAGAGAAATAAATACATCTAAGTTACTACTTATATGATATTTTTTATTCCCTTGGAACTACTTATTAGGTACAGATCGAATTTCCGTTTCCCTCATCCGTTCATTTCGTTCAATCATCACTTATCGATTATATTTTTATCGACTTTTTTAAGCTCTTAAGTCATATTTTGACACTAACACTACCTCCCGCCCCCCCGCCCCCCCCCCCCCCCCCCCCAAAAGTGGTCGTCTGTGTTTTCCTACAAAGTTTCGGTTATGTCCTATCCTTTGGCCTAAGTATACAAACGGTTGCGAACGACAGTACCAACTACAGCCGTTGACACTCGTCGATGGCAGGCGTCAAGGCATAGACGGCAGGTGTCGACGCCACGCGTATATTCGACCGTCTGCCATCGACGAGTGTCGACGGCTGCAGTTGGCACTGTCCTCGCCGCCCGTGTACAAGCGCCCTTAGGTAACGCCTTCCACTGAAACGTGGGTACAAAATAAATTCAGTTACGTCATTGCTTTCACTAAATATTTTAGTAGTTTTGTTTTATTCGTGTAATTTTATGTGTGCAATAAAGTATAAAGTATTGTGTAATAAAGTGAACACCTCTTTATAAACTGATCCGCATACATTTCTCTCAAAGCATATTCCCGTTTAGGTTATGAAACCGACCAATAGACGAGAGTTACGCGTATTATTGTTATTATAGAGCACACGCCGGTATATCTGCCTACACCGACCCGAGCAAGTATTCGGTACACACGAAAATATTCCCTTTATTATTCCAATATTCCAAGACAATCATATCGAGGAAGCATACGATTGATACTTACATGAATCGATTACCGGAGAACAATAAGCAGATTTGTTACCTACATCAAGCGGATTTTCCTTACTGTGTATTGTACTTAGTTGAACGATGATAGCGTATCTGTTGAACGCTGGCCTCCAATTCGAGAGATTCTGTCTGAGTTTGATACCGGTATGAAATAATGACTTTGTTTACTAAGCTACGTACATTACAAAATTTTTAGTAGGTAGTGTCCGAAAGTGTTCACATAACTCAGCGATGGAAATCGACAATCCACGGTAAGAACGCGTCTTACCTCTCTCTCCCTAAGAGAAGGCCTATGCACTGTAGTGGGATCTATTAACCTCCTTAGTCCTGACCTTTAAAACGAATTCAAACAATCGATGTTATTTTCAAGGTCAGGACTGAGGAATTTAATGCAAAATTTTAAATCGAAATAATTTTACAAGCACACTTATTTGTGTTACAGTCTGTGTTAAAAAAGCATGTTTAGTAAGAATAGATTCTGCCTGTAAATACTATAAATTATCATTACCTAAAACGGCTCGTAAGAAAAAAAATTAAGAGACAAGAAAATAATCTTGACGATGCAAATGATGCTCTCTCGCGTTTGTTGGATTGGTTCACGGCAAATAATCTGCTTCTAAATTCCAAAAAGACAAAATGTATAAAGTTTACCTTACCAAACGTAAGATTAGTTGAAAACAACATTGTACTCGGAAAAGAAAAACTAGAATTTGTAGAAGATACCGTTTTTCTAGGCATCACAATCGATTCAAAATTGCAATGGGGTCCTCATATTGTAAAACTAGCACACAGGCTTAGTTCTGCAGCATATGCAGTCAAAAGAATTAGAGAGCTCACTGACGTTGCAACTGCTAGGCTTGTTTATTTTAGTTACTTCCATAGTATTATGTCCTACGGCATACTACTGTGGGGTCGGGCAGCAGACATTGAGACGATCTTCATCTTACAGAAGAGAGCCATCCGATTTATTTACAAGTTAGGTAGTAGGGATTCGCTAAGAGATTTCTTCAAAGAAACCAACATCTTAACAGTTGCATGTCAATACATTTATGAAAATATTATGTACGTTAGAAAAAATATCAAAGACTTCGAAAATGTTGGTGGCCACCATAATGTTAATACTAGAAATAAACATAAATTGTCATTTCCACTATTTAGACTTGCAAAAGTTAACACATCCTTTATGGGGCACTGTATAAGGTTCTACAACAAAATTCCTCAAGATATATTAGAGTTACCTCCAACGCGATTTAAAAAATGTGTTAAGCACATTCTGTGCAAAAAGGCTTACTATAACATCAAGGATTATTTAGAAGACAAAGATGTTTGGCATTAAACAGTAGATTAATATTATTTAAAGGACGATTGTGACTAGTGTTCAACACATTCATGACTAATATTTTAAGTTGAAAACTCTGTTAATTAAGTTAAAACGTGTTTTGAAAAGAATAAATGTGGAGTTTCTTTGTTAGCTTCTTCTCCACATAATCCATTAATTGTGAAACTAACAACTTTGACGTTCATTAAGTAAACATTCTGTTTTTACAATGAATAAAAATATTTGAATTGAATTGAATTGAATTGATGGTAGGTAACCCAAAATTTTAGGCTATCGTTTTCTTGCAAACAGTTTAAAGTAATCATAATTTAAAGTGTCAAAAAAGTTGACGGCTCTATTAACCTCTGTAGGGATACATAGGCGATAGGCCTATAGGCGAAAGAGAATATTGACATTGCATGCAATTTGAAGCAATGTTACTGCGACGTCCGCTCTTTGACAGACGTATTTTTATATATCTTACTTCGCCGAGTTGAACTTTGGGGATGGGTCGTTCACAATCGCCGTTGCTACCGGGGTGTGGCGAAAGTTAAAAACCAGTGAAGTGCGAGTCGGACCCACGCACCAAGTGTTCCGTACCATTATCTACACAAAATTTTAATATTTCACGCGTCTACCTGTTGCCGTTATTAATATCGAGCAAAAAACGGCAAAAAAATCACGTTTGTTATATGGGAGCCTCTCTTAAATATTAATTTTATTCTGTATTTGTTGTTATAGCGGCAACCGAAATACATCATCCGTGAAAATTTCAACTGTTTAGCTTTCACGGTTCATGAGATACAGCCTGATAATAGACAGACAGACAGACAGACAGTGGAGTCTTAGTAATAGGGTCCTTTACCTCTTTAGGCACGGAACCCTACAAAAGCCAGTCTTGTACTCGGATCACGCTTACGCAATGTGATAATGCCGGGCAATGTTCCTTGTTATTAAATAAGTTTTATCGACTTTCCTCTTGGGCAACGTCTAGTGTTTTCTCTCACTAAGAAGCGAAGCACGGCAGATATTATAGCTAAAACTAGACCCTAAACATTTTCTATTTCTATCGCTCACCCGGAACAATAACGACGGAATTAAACTTTTGAAAAATGGCTACCTAAGTATACCACTATAATGAGAGGTTAATCACAAGGAAACATCGACACAATTGAATTTCTATTACATAAGCAGCCTATATACGTCCCACTGTAGGGCACAGGCTTTCTCTCAGGGAGAGAGTATGGGCTTAATCACCACGCGTGCCCACTGCGGATTGCCACTTTCAAGCGCTGATGTACCTATGTGGATATCTCAGACACTCAGGTTTCCACACGATGTTTTCCTTTACCGTTAGCGAGTCGTATTGCTACTATAACTTCTCAAATGTACATAACTTAGAAAACAAAGTCATAGATACATGCCCGCACTCTCGCTTCAGAGTCCAATGTTGTACCCACTAGGCTACCACCGCTGTTTCTTTTAGTTTCCGAATTTCTATTAATTGCAGTCAAATGACGCATTATGCATTATATACTGATTCATTCTAGCTTCTGCAAAAACATCGACGAAATCTTCTTCTGTTAAATTGTAAATACGTCGTTATTATTATTATTAGCTATATTATACATATAATACTCCAACGCAAAACGACCAGCCGCTAAGGAATTAACTAAGGAGTTTCGAGATACTTACTGTTAAGTACAATGCTTAAGAATCCCTTTAACTTGGAACGATCAAAGGAAGAATAGGTAGGCGCCAACAGCAAACATGAAGATAAAACAAAGTTAAGGTACTGATTCCGTTTCAGATTACTTTTTTCTTGATAGAAACAAGCAGTAACTAAAAATCCTTAAAATATTTTTGGTTTGGTTTTGGTCTAGTTATCTACAAGACTTTTTTCAAACTGAGCATCTACCTACTTTCTTATTTTTTCTTCCTTTTGTATTTGTTAAGGGAGACGCTGGAAATTAAAACCCTCTGGGTTGTAAGATAAGGCACGCACAGCAGACATTGTGAATTTAATCACGAGCCCTTTGTACATTCGCCAGAATATTGTGTACACGTTTTCTGAGAACCTTCAACGTTATTTTTTTTAGTGTCGTGAGAACTTTTTTCGCAATATTTACCAATTTTTCTGTGCTTAGTTTGGTAAAAATATCAGCATACAAGGTGTTGTTTTTTATAGCCTGAGAAGTTGAAGCGCACGGCATGTTTAAACAAAATACTTTAAAAAGTGTGACATGATTGTTTTAGGATTTAAACGGAGTTTCAAACTGTTTACGTAAAACGCATGAAATGCTACGCGTGTATTTAAAATTCTTAGTAATATTCTTTCCATTAGGATTAACTTAGGTATTGAGAAGTAATAGAGCCAGTTTCTGAATTGGAAATTTCGCTGAGTAAATAGTTAAATGTAGTGCTGTTTCTTCGAATTTCTCAGAAAAGAGCGTGACAGAACGTTACCTATACTTAAGTATTTACTTAGTGAAATTCTCAATTCAGAAACCGGCCCTTTCGTGTAACATTTTATAAATACTCGTTATTCATTCGTTTCTTGGAAACTGTAAAGCTCAACTAGAGTGCAGAAATAACGATGCCTTACGTAACGTGTTCCTTTAATCCCATGTATTATAATATAATCCTTCAGCTTACTTAAAAGTCGGTGTGTAGTTAATCATTTAAGTACTATCAAAGCGCCTGCTTTCACCTCGTACGTATAAAGGTAAGATTCTAACCAACCATTTGCCCTCCAAAAGTGAGGAGAATCATAACAATGTTGTACCTACAAAAGCAGTCATACAGCTCACACACAACGTAAGCACTCGATGTCAAGGAGACGCCAACGAGAGGATGACGTGAAGTGAAGGCAACCAATTCGTATAAAGCAGCGAATCACACACCCCGTCGCGAATGGGGCGGATGATTTCTTGAGCAATAACACGGATGACAAAACCCAACGGCAAATTTAAGGAGGAGTGTAGCAAAAATGTCTTCCATCCTGATACCTTTTTAGGATTACGTAGTCAACAAGGTCCAAGCATCAGACAGACTGACGGACATTGTGAAACTATAAATCTATCTGTAAATCTGTCCGTGGTTTACCTCAGCGACGATTAATTCTAGAAAGCTGAAATTTGGCATGGCGACTAAACGGTAGAAACTTTAAAAAAAATTAGTCTATGTTTGTTCTACTTCAAAGTGTGTGGTATCGATAGATTGGTCATTTAAAATTATTGTAAGTATAGGAAAAACATTTTTCAAAACTTAATATTTCTCAAAGGGATCCGTTTGCGAAATATTAAGTTTTAAAGTTTAGAGTAGAGTGCGTCCCTATCTCCCGTGGACCGATACGAACTTGGCCGCTTTTTTAATAAAATATATTATTATGATGTCGACCTGGCTCGGGTAGTACGGAGTCTTTAGTCTAGAGCTACGTTACAGAACTCTTACGGGTGTAAGAGTGTGGGATGCCACGAAAATATAAATTTCAGTAAATTATTTGGCTGTTGGTACCAGTAGGTATGAAATAAACATGCGTCTCTGATGACAGAAAATCTGTCCAGTCATAATGAGATTTCTCGAAAGCCACGATGGGACCTGCTCTAAATTGTCCGATTGCACTTTTGAGTTTTAATGAGACCAAGCCAAAGTATGTTACGTAAATATTGTACGAATGTCTATTACCGCCGAATGCGCTAGCATTTGACAGATTTTATTCAACATGTGTGCCGAAGTGTTAAGGCCCTTTATGTTTGCTGTTCAATACCTGAGATTTTGTTTAATATTCAGTACCTCATAGCGTTGACCCACACACAGGGTTTGGTTTGTCGTGTCCTGAATCAGAAGAAATCCATTCGATAAACCGGCAATCTCTCTGTACATGGTCCGACATTAGGTAAAGGGCTCCATGCAGTAACACTAACGCCCCCAATGGAAAAAATCATATCTTTTTTACAGATTGTTTTTGCAAGAAGTGTTAGACCAATCTCTCAATCATGTTAGTAGTTATTTTTAGCAGGCACCCACGGCCGGGAACCTAGGATCGCGGACCGCTAGTGTTACTGTATGGAGCCCCTCAATGTAGAGCTTAAGCTCGAATGTGTAACTAAGGTGCTGGGCGGTCGCAAACCACGAAGCACAGAGCAAATAAGCTTTCCGAAACAGTAGAGCACTAATGCAATGAATGTTTATAATTAGTTACATGGTAAATATCTCTACACAATCACTGTCCTGGTCCCAAACTAGGATACCCCGTGCTATGGTAACCAGACAAGGATATCACAGACACGGAAATACACCCAGACTGAGGCCATTTGTACAAATTAAGCACGGCGGCATCCAGTGGGAATCGAACCCCCGACCTCTGTTTTGATAGTCAAGCGGGGTAACCGCTAGACCATCGAGGCAGTGTTAGGTATTTAAATAACGCAAAACCTTACAGTTTCTTAGATACGTGTCGATATTTAAACTAGTTCCGATGAGAAATGGATTCCCGAATGATATATTTTTATTTTCCATAACAACCAATTTAAAGCGTCAAGTTTTAAGATTATATGAAAATTAAGAAAATTTAATATACTTTTAAGACCGATGATAGGTACTGGAGAAACGGTTTTCAGCTTTTATGTTATTTCAATAATACGTTCTAGATAAATCAGGTGTTATAGCCGTCTTAGGCAATCGTCAGTGGGAGCTGCGTGTAATCAGAGCTGTGGTGTCCGATGTCGACCAACCTCCGTACGCAACTCCGCCGAGTACTTCAAATAACTTCATATTATAGTGCATGCATGTAAGTACTGGGCGACACAGCAGATCAAATTCTAGAACCGGTGTGGGTTTCATCTATGTACTTATTATGAATGTATGTCACAGAGTTCTGACTTTATTTGATTTACAATGACAATAAGTACCTACGTACAGCAATAATTCAGTGAAGTATTGTGAACTATATTTAATAAAGGTAATAATAGTGGGTGGAACCTTGGCTCATCCGATATCACCCAGTAATCGGGTAACACGAGTATTAAATTATATAATGTGCAGACCAATCCATCTATTGTAGTAAAATGACACAAACATGACAGCTGTGTGTGCTTCATAATAATACTATCTAATATAGCCAGCAACGTAGTACTTTAATGTTTATGACATAACGTGTGCCACTATTTTTCAGTCAACTTTTTCAACAGTCAACTATCGTTTTTGTAGTCGCTTATTGAGTTAATAGGTAGACATGATTCAAAATCACGATTATTGACTGGTAAGTCATAAGCCTCCAGTCATGTGCCTCAAGGAGCTTGTTATCCTTGTATTAGCATTTATATTGACCTGGCCGCGTCCTGTTGCCGGGCGTACGTCATCCCACTTCTGATTATTACAATATATCACCGCGTATATGCCCTCGGAGGAAACCCTTTCTCAGTAGGCCTACTTAAACTTTTTATGTTCAGCATAAATAAAATTCAGTACGTACATAAAAGAAATTGCTTTGGAATTCTGTTTGGGAGCAATAAAATTACGATACGTTAGTATTGAGAAACTACCCAGTCAGTTTCCATCTTACTTTCTTCCTACGTCCTTTTGTTGATAGATTTCAGGTAGGTAAACAAAGGATAAATCTTCGTACATTTACGTAACGTACTCAAATTGTTCTATTAATAGGACAACGTGACCACGTGAGTATCGACTACTCACTGGGGAGCGTTAAGTGGCTTTCGTATGTCAGTTTCACGATAGTAAACATCGGTCTAAATTATTGCCAGATATTGTCCGAATTGTTACAGAGCCTGCAGATAATGCACTTGAAACATATTAGGGGCATTTTTGCACGAGTAGGTATAAGGCTAGATAACACTTCAATCAATCATTCCCCCTCTCAACGAAAATCTGGCAAGTTGATATAAATTTCTAAATAACAAAACACGTGTCGGATGCCCGTAGGTATGTACCTACGCCGAAAGTGAGTTCAAAGTGGATAGGGTATTTTGATCGATAATTTTGTTCACAAATATTTGTTCTACAAGCAATCGCTATCAAACCACTCTTCCACTCCAGACACGCTTTCCCTGGATGTAACTAACCGTTGATAAAAAAAAATAATACGAAAATATCTCCTAGGTCTAGGTCCTAGACTTTTAATACAGATCTTGACGGCTTTATCCGATCCGATCTTCCTTTTTTATTTGAAAGTTTTTTTACGGTCAGGGAAAGCATATCTGGAATGGATTAACAATATTGCTCGACTCAAGCTGTTGTTCGAAATCTACAATCATAACATTTAAACAAATGGGATCAGTGAAAATGAGAAACATAGGTTTCCAACTGCAACTAGGTGTAAGACAAGGAGATCTCATTTCTCCGAAACTGTTCACTATGCATTAGAAGATTTCTTCAAAACAGTGGATAGGACTGGACGAGGCAGCAATAATAACGGCTCTCGCACCAGCGCTTTGCCGACGGGATCCTGGCTTTTCGCAGAAAATTGTTACGCTGATTATCACTTGCCAACCAACATTTCACCTATTTTTCACTTTGACAACAAACGATTTACAAATTTTTGTATGGCAACGTCATTTGGTAGGATTGTTGTTAAGCTGATTATTATAATGAAACAAAACGTTTTGGGCATTTATTATTTTTCAAATCTTTTACTAGGCCAAACAACTATTAGATGAATAACGTTTCGTCTGTGAAACAGTTCCCTTTTCGTAAATAGATATAATATATAAAAAAAAAACTTGAATACAGTTTTTTTTTTTTGCAAACCTATAGGTTAGGTTAGGTTAGAACTGTGACCAACACACGCACGAGCCGAGCGAGCGAAGCGAGCGTGCCGCGGCAGCGGCCGGCGAGTGCTAGGAAAATTCTATCCATTTTACTAGGTTTTCCTAACCTTTAGGTTAATCTATAGGTTTGCTTAACGAAACTTAATGCAACATTTGGTATACAATAAACAACTGAATGAATATTACGCTAAGTAAAACATACGCTACTTAAAAGTTGGCATTTTGAAAAAATGTCATTATAAAAAGCAAACCAATCAAACAGTTGGCAACTGCGAGGTTGGGAAATAAAAAAAAATAATAAGAAAAGTTGGCAAATGATTATTCCGCAAAATAATATTCTTCGAAACGTTAGTTGCCAAATGAAAATCGGCCAAAAATGTTTCTGCAAAAAGGCAGAGAACCTTTGCCGACATTATACTTAGTTAATACCAGAATCGATACACGAACTCTGTGGGAGCTCCGCGAAATTAACACTGTTGGATTATGGGAAGGAAAGCCAGGGATCGATTAGAAACGCAAGGATTGTAATATATTTCAGTGCTTAACATGTAATATATTACAGTGCTTAACAACCAAGAGACCGACGGGGACAGATAGTTATTGACATTTCAATTCACAGAAGAGCCTAGCACACCAAATAGTTTTCTATTTACGAATCCTCTAACCAATACAGCCTCCCAACGTTTGGGGCTCGGCATGAACCTAGACAACTGGTCTTCGTCGGTGAGGTGGCCCTCGAAGCTATCCAAGGATATAGGTGACTACTTGGAGCAGACTATTCAACTAGGCGGAGACAACTTCGAAAAAGAGGCCACGAGAAGGATCCATTGGGTTGGGCTGCGTTCGGAAAACTGCGAGAGGTTTTCTCCTGGGCTATTCTTCAGAGCCTAAAGACAAGGGTCTTTAACCAGTGCGTCCTACCAGTTATGACTTACGGACGACAGGACTAGTCCACCGATTGAAAGTCGCTCAGCGTGCTATGGGACGGGCTATGCTCGGAGTCTCTTTGATGTATCACATCAGAAATGAGACAATCCACCAAAGAACTAAGGTAACTGACATAGCCTATAAGATTAGCAAGCTGATGTGGCAGTGTGCTAGTCAAATATGCCGAAAAACCGATGGTCGATGGGGTGCTTAGGTTCTCGAGTGGAGACCCCGCCCTGGCAAACGCAGCGTAGGACGCCCACCGGCTCGCTGGCCTGACGATCTGAGGGAGATTGCTGGTAGTTGCTGGATAAGAAAAGCCGAGGACAGAAGGAAATGGTTTTGGCCTATGTCCAGCAGTGGACGAATACGGGTTGATTGATTGAAATGAGATTAGTGAAGGACCTAATACCAATCTCTGATGTCTATTTCTTGACTTTGATTGTATTTCAAGAATATTTTGTTAACATCCAGGAAGAACATGTCTGTCTGTCATAAATATATATGTTACCGCGAACTGATTAAATTAGCCGTCGAATTAACTACCTAAGACGTTCTTTAGCTGGCGGCATCCAATTAAAGAGCTAAAGGTAACTCAGCCATGTGATTGAACGACCTGTGAGGATATGTTTAATCACCTGGCTGATGGTGGCTAGCCAAATAGTGAGTACTAGACGGCATGTGCTTTGGAAGGGTGGCCACCCGTGACCAAGGCAACTGCAACATTGCCGGAACTTTGGGAATTATGATAATGGAGAACTTGCTAAAAATGTTTTAATATTATCGGAGAGGCCATGTTAAAAGATAAATAAACGTGGTAATATTTTTTCTATACGACTAATACTTTTCATAATGTAACCTGTCGAAAAGTCAATATAACCACGTGGAAGAATAACGCACCATACCAATCGGGCTCAAACTATGACATCACAACTTGCACGTAACGCCTGTATGTATGAAGCGTTTATCAATATTTGAAGTAAGATATTTGAGGAAAAATAATGTTTTTATCATTTATGAAAAATATTGTAAGTTGTGAGCTATTGTAAGTATTGTGAGATATTGTAAGCATAAATAATGTAAGTTGAAGTGGCAGTGGGCGGGGCACATAGCACGCAGAACTGATGGCCGATGGGGCCGAAAAGTTCTCGAATGGAGACCACATATCGGCAAGCGCAGCGTGGGACGACCAGCCACAAGATGGACAGATGACGTCATTCAAGTGGCAGGAAGGCGCTGGATGCAGGCCGCTTCCAACCGGTCTTTTTGGAAATCCATGGAGGAGGCCTATGTCCAGCAGTGGACTTCTTGTGGCTGAATGATGATGATGAATGTTTTTATCCATGTGCACTATTGTAAGAAAACGTTTAGAATTCAATGAAAAAACTTAGTTAGACGCAAGTTCCTCATTAGGCTTACCTATTAACGGATCTAGTTAAATGTATAGCTATGGAAGATGTTTGAAACTGAACAGTTAGGGGACAAAATAGAAAAGGTATTTTGCTTTTTTCAAGTTTTTTTTTTTCATTAAAGACCGTTAGATTTTTTATGGCATATCACTTTTGTGTACTGCCATTCAGATGCTCAACTTGTATAAAATAAGTAATTACATGTCAGAAGTAAGTCTGAATAATGTAAACTGCAGCAAAATAAACTTAATTTTTAATCAAGAAACTAAGTCATTAGTAGATTTTGGGTAATTAAAAATAAATAACAAAAAAAAGAGTAAATAAAGTTTTTGATAAATACTTTGCCTTGGTCACCCATGGTCCTCTTGGTCACCCTACTGAGGCAGACATAGATAAAGAAAATCAGCTGATGCGTTGATGCCATTTTGAAAAATTTAAGTTCAAACTAGATGGCGGCTCTCAAACTAGAAGGCTGAATCCTTTTAGTTTTAAAGCTATATTTCGGTAAGCCAATTAGTCAAACGCATTTCATCAATTGGCAGCGACAGAAATATTGTTATTCGACCCTGTTCAAAAAGCATGCTATTATGATAAACGAAAAGCTTGGCATGCTACTAGTTCAATAGGTTCTCAAGTCTTCGAATGTAGGTAGAAAATTACATTGTATTTAATTCATTACAGCTAAAATTCTAGGTTTATACAACGCTGCAACGGTACCTCATATTTAGTCGTTTTAGTGCTGATCATCATCAGACACAACATTTCAGACTTAGAAAATTAAAATTGGTCTAAGTACTTATTTTAATTTGAATTCTAATAAAAATACATTTACGTTGAAACTGACTCTGAGATCCTGTAGGTACCAGCCGTCACGCGTCATCAGACTCTAAAATGCTAAGTTCAAACTGTTCCTACAATAGCTACTTTAAAAATACATGTAGCTGATGATCTTGGAAATGGCTACACCAATGTCCAATAGTCCTAGCTAAGACCCATCCCGACTAGAATTCAATTAAAAAAAAACCATTGAATTCGGTCCAAACTTAAATCCCCTCTCGCTTCCCGAGGTCCAGGGTTAAAATATAACGGTTAAAATATTCCATCTATTCAAACATTGGTGAAACTAACGGTGTTATGATGCAGTGTGAATAGTCAGCGAAACATGGAAAAACCAACCTAAACTGCATTTGAAGAGTGTTTTAAGGAATCGTGTTGTTTTTTTTTTTAAATAAGACTAGACTAGATGGGTTTGTGAAAATGTTACATAAGAATATATACAGCACCTGCAATTCATTAACATAATCAATGGATATTTCTCTGAATAATTAATGTTTTACACCCTGTACGTCGTGAAATTAATATTAAAGTACCTATATATTCGTGGACATTATGCAGAAAAAGTTAATCGTATAATAGGGAACCTGCATCAAACTTAGATTGGAGTAACATTATTCTTATACCATAGAAAACGTAGTAAAATACAGAAAAATTAACTATAAAAATATTTTTTTCTGGTTTTTTACAGGTCTAAAAAAAGTGAAATATTAGCTACTCTAACAATAAGATTTAGTTTTTCATTGATGCGTAAAAACATAATTTTACAATTTTTTATTTTACATTATACGTATTATGACGCGTTTTTGTACCACGTGACAAGAATGACATCGTCAGGTTATATCATGAAAAGTACTAGTCGTAGAGAAAAAAATAAGCACGGTTATTTATCTCTTAACATGGCCTCTCCGATGAGATTAAAACATTTTTTGTGCAAGTTTTCCATTACCTACATCTGAGACGCGGTATATAATATATTGCATATAATTCGTAGATACCTGATACAAAACTTAATATTGCTTGATATATCGGACCTTGGTTGCCTTGACTCTTTCGTGTACCTACCCACTAAAAATACCGAAGAATAAACGGTCGCGAGGAAGCATTTATGAATATTTTAAGGATTGATCACAGTGCAGCGAAAAGCGAATAAATACGCCAACCGAAGTAAGATTTTAGAGACTCCAAATGTCTTATAAAATATTATTTTGCAATTTTGCAGCAACGAAAAGATTTCGAAATAAATTTTACTCACCGCTTCTGTGCCACCAAAATCAAGCAACCTCCAAATACACAAACGCGCTCCACGAATAGGGCGAGGGTGGTCGGGCCACGATCGATATATTGTTCACTGCACAGGCAGCGTCCCAAACTGAACGCGCGTCGTGCAACCGACGACGACGCGCCTACCGCACATATTATTCTCAAGTTATTATTTTACACGCACGTCGAATCCACTCATGAGAAAAGCAAGCAACCTGAGATGACCGCAACGCTCGAAACCTTAATACTTCCCTTCGCTGCAAATATTGGGTGACAGAATCGATGACGATGAGGGTGATCGGCCGGCTTCGCGCGAAATTATTTGCAAAGCCACACAATTGTTCGGTATTTTTAAGCACGGTGTAAATACATTCAGGCACAACTTTAAAATAACGGCGTTTTTGTAGGACGAATACTGACGTGTCTAACGTATAGCGAAATAAAAATAATCTGAACAATATGGGGACAGAGGCCGCGAAGCCCTCGAATAATAAGACTGTACGCGTGGGGATGGATGGTATGGAGGGTGCATTGTACACCGGCAAATTTCGGAAGGGCCCGTTCGATGCCCTTGTTTGTTCCCCCTCTTTTGCGCAAGATGCGAACCAGTTTTGATTTCGATTTTTGTGAATTAAACATCAAGCCTGCCCAGAAAGGGGTATTTCGTACAGACAAACGCCGCAGCGCGTATTGAACCCTCTGACAAAATAAGCGTTTCGAAGTTATAACCTACCTCAGTTGAATAAGTCTAAGTAAGAGTATAGTAGAACACATTTTGTACTGTACATAAAAAAACGAAATTACATTGATATTTTTTAACATTAAAGTACAGTCAGTAGAAGACTGCGTAAAAGTCAGACACAAAAGTTCTGGCATACATAATATTATGCGGTCACCTTATGCAATGATTTTCAACTTAAATTTCAATTTGGCGCTGTCAATGGATTTTGGGAGAGAGGCGCTATTAATATCCCTACTACATCTGCCTGACCTATAAAAAACTTTTTCTCTTAAACCGACATAGGATGGGAATAGGTAGCCAGTTGAAATTTTCACAGCGGAGGTGTTACTATGGCGGATTGACCAACAAATAATAAAAAAATTAAAAAGGAGGTCACTATACCTGCATGAAGCATTTTTAACACCATAAGTCAATCAATAAGTGGGTCCGCGAATAAGTTCACCGGTCACATGGTATACACACGTTAGCTCTAAAAAAACAGCTAAGTTGGCTCGCGCACCGAGGGCTCCGCACGTAATAATATTTTGTGCTCCAAAAATTACACGTGCAACGAGGGTTCCGTATATAATAATATTATTACAGTAAACATTACATTTCTATGCTGTAAAACTGACATGTGCACAGAGGGTTCCGTAGATAATAATATTGGTATTAAAATGTGATTTCCTTCATTCAGTTCTAGACGCTCAGCGGGAGTCCGACTCACAATGTAAGCGTTTGCCAGGTTGATTCCAAGTATAGTACAAAGTACTGTCTGTGAGCGTGGCTCGCTCAAATTCACGGTAAATATAACCAAAAATCCAGCTGGACTGAAAACGCTACTGGAATGCCATTTCTAAATCACACTAAGTTAATATTACATCTTTATGTATTATAGTTTTTTGTGACAGAGCAAAAATAAACAAAATAACCTTAAAAAAATAAGTTATGTACATGAGAACTTATTTGTTAGCCTATCCGCCATAGTAACGCATATACTAGGAAAATTTCAAAAAACTTTTTATCACGGATCAAGAACTTTACGCAGTCGAGTTGCAAAAACCCAAAACGCCACCAATACCAATAGATACAGTTCAAGGAATAAAGTCATTTATAGGTCAGACGAACATACAGCCAGACAAACAGACATCGTAGGCATATTAACAGGGTCGCGT
Source organism: Yponomeuta evonymella (assembly GCA_963969515.1). Taxonomy (NCBI): domain Eukaryota; kingdom Metazoa; phylum Arthropoda; class Insecta; order Lepidoptera; family Yponomeutidae; genus Yponomeuta; species Yponomeuta evonymella. The sequence goes on from OZ018349.1 coordinate 13,380,859, forward strand.
TTGGTACCCTTCGGGCACGGAACCCTTAAAACTACGCTTTTTTTTTTATTTTTTTGACGTTCGTGTATTTTGTTCGTGTACCTTCGGGTTTACTTTGTGTTTCTATGACAATTTAAATAAATGTCTTCTTTCTTTCCTTTTTTTTATTACCTAATAACCACGGCTATTTTATAGGAATTTTTTGGAGCTTTCGTCCATTTTTCTCCAAAAATGATCTAGATTTTTAAATGGACACCTAGTTTAACTTGTAAAATTCATTAAATCGCAGTTTCTATGCTACTTTAAATGAAACATTTTTAATTTTAATTTATTTTACTAATAGAGTATTTGTTTTAGGTGGAGTAGGCTTGCCCGGCACCTAGGTATATCATCCTAAAAAAAAAGCAATGTCCCAGGCACTGCACCGTCCGAGTGGTCCCTTCACACATCTAGTGTGAGTACAGGTGCCACTGGACGCTGTATAAATCATCTCATTACGTAGATGCAAAGGCCAAGGTTAAGAGTAATTTTTAATAAAATTTGTACAGTTTTCCTTTTTAATGTGACCCAAATGATTGTGCACGATTTAATTGAAAACGAAAACACTTTTTTTTTTGAGCGACTGATGATATTTTTCTTGCATTGTAAACTAGACTTATTACGATTATGTAGGAATTATATATCCGGTACATGGCCCCCGCGGTTTTGAACCCAGGCTTTTACTCTTTTCATGAAATTTTCTATGAAATTTTGACAAATAGGTACGTATGTGGCTCTGTATCATCGATGACAAGTTGGATCTCAGCCTTCAGCTCAGGAATTATGTGTGGCGTATTCACATAGACCTGGGGTTTAAAAAAACCCCAAAGAAAGATATCGCACTATGTTAAATCGCACGATCTTGGCGGCAGGAATTTTGGGAGATGATTCGGTCTGGAAATCGTTGCTCCAATAAATCGATTATTTCGTGAACGGTGTGGCAGGTGACGCCGTCCCGCTGAAACCACATGTCGTTTAGATCCATACCATCCAATTGAGGCCACAAAAACTCCGTTATCATGTTTTTCTAACGAATTCCATTCATTCACTGCATTTTCAGTGTATTTTTTACAATTTTAACGCGTCGTTCAATTGTGTAGTGCTGCATTTTTAATACTTAATCGGAACAATTGTTTATGCCAGCTGTCAAATTTCATAGCTGTAACGTGCAAAGAAAAAAAATGGCGTCGAATTTGAATCGTGTACTCTTATTGGGTCTACCTTTATAAGTTGGTCGACTTATTATTCGTTAACTTATAAAGCCTACTTTGCTGTGATAGTTTTCCTTTTAAGTTCGGTATGTGCTACAGTCCTGATTTTTTTCATGTTTCTAGAAACAGCTGTTTAGTCTGGACAGGGAGGGACGGTGTACTCTAACGCAAATTTTCAGTATTTCGCAAACGTATCCCAAAATCGAAAAATTATTTTCTTACACCCACGATACCCATGGACTCAAAAAAAACATTCTTTATTAGGGTTTGTAGGGTTTTTTAAAACAGAAATTTAAGATTTTATTTTACCGTTTTTAATAATATATATCTCGTGCCAAATTTTTGCTTTCTAGTACTAATTAATCGTTTTTGAGCTAAGCCAAATAGATATGGCGAAACTATAGGGGTTACGGAATCCTAAAAACGGTTGACTACGGAATCCTAAAAACGCAATTTCCAATGAACGGTTCTTCAAAATACTGTTCGTGGAAATCGATATACGTACGTACGTACTGCAATGCTTTGTACCTGGTCTGATAGACTTATATTTGGATGCATGCATTATATCGTATCGTAGGTATATGATGAAAACTTCTGTTTATTTACCTAGGTACATATTGCAATTTGTAGATGAAATTTTTGCAACACACTGTGTCAGTAGGCCCTACGTTGAAATTTAATTTGTGACTTAGTATACTACACAAATTATTGGCATAAGTTATTGTCAAATTATGATACTTTTTAGTCTCCTATGAAAGGACAAGTTTATTTTGTTTGCCTTCGTTTTTTTTTATAGTAAAGCTAGGTAATAGAAAAATTATCTTAAATATCGATACATACCTACAATAAATCTGTAAGCAAGTCAAATCTACATAAAAGATAATTTTTGAGCTAGGTAACAAATTAGGGAGTTGAAATTAGCGATGTAACGATCTCGAAATTTCGCAGGTCGATCTAAACCGGTTTGATAGTACACGCAAACCGAACCACGAAAATCTATGTAAACCGGGTTGAAACTGAGTTACAAACAGCAATTAATGACACAGTCGATGCGATGCTGCGATCTGCAGTGGCACGGTTTGCGACGTCTTTAACCGATTCGGCGCACCCGGGCGTGGGTGAGCTGCGGCATCGCGGCTTGCACCGAGTTGGCACTATCGTTCGGTTTCACGACGTAAACCGCGTCGCCGCGGTCCGCACGACTCTCGCGCCCGCTGACGCTGAATCGGTTTGGCGATGATACACGAATTATGAATGTAAATGTGACTCATACGTTTAATTTCGTTTTCGGTGGAGACCAACAACGAAATACAATTGAATATCGACTTTGTTAAGTCTCAAAAGTCTCACTCAGCAACCCCCGCTACGCAACGAGCAATATCAACAAACCGATCGCAAAGCGTGCACTCGCTCAGCTCGATCAGATCGGTTTGACGTCGGCCCAAACCGACTTGCGCGGTTTGTAGCTCAAACCGGTTTGAACCGGGTTGGAAAATCAAGTCGTTACATCTCTAGTTAAAATTAGAAAAAAATAAACAGAATAAATAGAACAAAACATCAAAGCGCTGATAACAACTAATTGAGCTACGAGCTTTTAGCTAAATTTGGTTAATATATCGTACGTATCGTATGGCCGCCTGAAAGGGACGTCCCAGGCAGACATAATTCGACCCCATAGGGGATGTATTAGCAAAGGGCAAGATACAAAGTACCCGAAACCAGCGTGCGTGCATGCAACGACTAATGAATGTTGAGGAAGCGAAAGTGATCTGTCAGGATCGTGGCAAATAGCAGTCCCTGGTCTCTGCCTACCCCTCTGGGATACAGGCGTGAGTTTATGTATGTCTGCATGTATGTATGTAGTATATCGTAGTGTAAAAAATTATAGGTAAGTATGTTGTTCTTAAGAATTCTGAAAACATCTTTGTTTCCGAAACATAACATAATCGAAATGCCTCGATAGTGCCAAAGTTAACCGCATAAAATAACCAGCTAGCAATAGCAACTTTTTTTACCTAATAAAAAAATATCTTAAATGCACGTAATAAATTTTATTGTCTAAAAGAGCTTCAGTCTACATTTTAATTAAGTGTATATTTTTTTACAATCATTGTTAGAATGTACGAGCAAGACGGAATGCCAGACATAAAAGCAGACTTAACGAATCCTTTTGAAACACAAAACAGTAAATGCATCTCTCATCATGCCATAAATATACAGTTCAACGATTTGCGAACCATGGCAATACACTCAAAAAACTAGCGCTGGTCACAAGAAAGAAACAAGAAAAAAAGTGTTTTCTTTATTTTGTTACGGTAACGCAACTCTTGAATTAAACCAGTGATATGGTTTGTTATGATGGGCTTTTTTATTCGTATTCCTGGACCGGGTTAAAGACTGTACTCAGCTAATTAATTGCAAAGAAGCTTTTAAAGCAAAAAAAAAAACATCTCATTTCTTTATGTGTTTAATGGCTGCGACACCAGACATTTCTCTTTAACCAAAATAAAATCAAGTTACGTTCCCTTGAAAAAAAAAATACACACATCTGCTGGATGACATTCAGTTGTGTGTTTATTTTTTTCAACAAGGGGATAACATTTAATTAGCATCTACAAAGATTATACACCTAATTTCTTGTATAATATATTCCACCGCTTGTAACTTTTTACCTAGAAGACTAAGAAAATAAAAAGTATCTAAAAATTTTGTTATTTCGTCTTGTTCATACCTATCTCAAACACTTGTATAGGATTTTTTTTTATTTAAATGGAATTTAATTTATTAAAAAAAATTGCAATCAGTATTACTACTACTTAAGGCATTTAAGTTTCTTAGATCCAGATGAGGCTCTTAAGTTTTCTTATGTAGAAATTAACAATTAAACTGAGGTAGCAACAGTGTCTGAGATCCAGGAGTTCTTGATTTGGTCCTCATTAGGCACTCAAGTCTTTGGATGTCCAAAATGACAATGAAACTTGAATAGCAAGTTAAAATAGCAGCTAAAAACCCCTAAAAAGCATCAGAGCTGATGTTCTTGGAGGTGGTTACAGCAATGTCCGCCTGTCCTTGCTAAGTTCCATACCGATTAAATTAGCTTTCAATTTTAAAACAACCGCATCGAAATCGGCCCATTTGTTTAGGAGCTATGATGCCACAGGCATTCAGGCATACAGAGACAGGCGTGAAATTTATAAGCCCCCACGTTTTAAAATGTCAGGGGTTCAAATAAAGTTGCGGAATGTTTTTAAGACGTGAATGGTAAAATATATATTAAAATGAAACCTACCTACTAACCAAAGTACCTACTCAAATTAACAATCGATTTAATAACACTAATCATGATTAATATATTAATATTGCAACAGGCAACAGCTTCCCTTGAAATCATCTTCGCTATATTTTAGACAAGCCTTTATTATTAGTATACATAATTATGTATTATTCTAACCTAAAATCATCATTGACTTCAGCTTGTTTCTATCTGAATTAACAGAGTCCACCATACGCTTACAGATGGCGCTCCGAACCACTTTAGCGCTTGCCATCTCTGCGCTAGTGTATCGATTTTACCGTGCCTGCTCAGTATTTACACAAGCAAAAATCTTCTAATAAAAATGCCTAAAAACGCCTTCTAGCCTCCAAAAGAGCATAAAAAGAGTATTTCAAAAGTCGGTTGCACACGTCCAAATTGACATACGATCTAATAATTTCAAAAATAAGGTGTTCTAATACTTTAAAAGTTCTCTACGAGGCGGGGATTTTACGAAAGCTATGTTCTGGCAACACTGAATGTCTATGAGTTTGACCCCGAAGCTCATGTCCGGAGCAAAAGATTAGTCCAGTGTAGGGCCTGGCCCTCCGTTTTTTATCTTCATCTTGCTGAAGATTGAATATGAACACATAATAGGTAATTTCCACTGAAATATTTACGCGGAAAACGTAATAATAAATTTCAATTCTGAGTCTGCATTTCGATCAGTGAATATTATAGGCGCCTACTATTAAAAATGCATCGAGCAATCTCGTAGAAGTTACTATTGCTAAGAATACCTTGGATAGTGGCAGAGTGATCACGGTATTGCTGTATAATTTTACGCGTGTTATTTTTAAATTAATTGGTGATTTTATCCAATGATGGGGGAGGTGTGTGAGCAGAATAGTGGTAAAATTAATTGAGTGACATGAAAGGATTTTGCTTTTGGTAAACGTGTTGAGACAATGGTGTATCGATTATTTTGCGCTAACGAAATGTCATCCCGGTGTCGTAGTGTTAATATTAGAAATCTATGTTTGTGAGCGCGACGCGATCACTATTGTCTAGGTATCTATCTACGCATTTTATACTGAGCTAGCGGCTCTTCAATTTAGAGTGAGTGACCAGAAATAGTGCTAAGATTCTAATTTCGCTAAATATAGGTTCCCTTATTTTTACGTGTAGGTTAATTTAACGTGTGTAATTCAATTCATGAAGGATTTTAAATCGACTGAAAGACAATTTTTAGAAGATAAAATATTCCTTACTGCAGAGTAATAAGAAAATCAGTTTTATTGGATTTTCTTTTTTTGCTAGTGATTTCCTCTAATTAACTCATTATTAAATGTTAAAAATGTGGCAATTATTAAACAAAATTATCTTTTTGAAGATCCAATAATTTGTCTATGAGTATTTAGCACATAGTGTTAAGCGAAAAACCATTTTCACCAATATTCGTAACAAAACTATGTAAAACTTGTCCTACATTACAGGGAAATATTAACATAATAAGAATTGTATATTTTATTTGGTTTCAGTTGCTGAATAAAGAAGGTTAGTGTTCAAAGTCGAAATTCCGAGGTGATAATTCAAAATTTTTAAAGTGCAGTGAACAAACATGGCTAACAATCCTAATCGTGACGGTGTTAGTACTCGATTTTCCGATAACTACGATCTGAAAGAAGAATTGGGGAAAGGTGCTTTTTCCATAGTCAGGCGAGCTGTGCAAAAATCGACTGGGTATGAGTTTGCAGCTAAGATAATAAACACGAAGAAGCTGTCTGCGAGGGATTTTCAGAAATTAGAAAGAGAAGCCCGAATCTGCCGAAAATTGCAACATCCCAATATTGTGCGACTTCACGATTCTATTCAAGAGGAACATTTTCACTACCTCGTATTTGATTTAGTTACTGGTGGAGAGTTGTTCGAAGATATCGTAGCACGCGAGTTCTACTCTGAGGCAGATGCTTCTCATTGTATACAACAAATTCTAGAATCTGTACATCATTGCCATCACAATGGAGTTGTGCATAGGGATTTGAAACCCGAAAATCTTTTACTAGCCAGCAAAGCCAAAGGTGCTGCAGTCAAGTTAGCTGACTTTGGATTAGCTATCGAGGTGCAAGGCGAACAGCAAGCGTGGTTTGGATTTGCCGGAACACCTGGATACTTGTCACCTGAAGTTCTGAAAAAGGAACCATACGGAAAGCCCGTAGATATATGGGCGTGCGGCGTCATATTATACATATTGCTGGTAGGCTATCCACCTTTCTGGGATGAAGATCAACACCGACTGTACGGTCAGATCAAAGCTGGTGCCTACGATTACCCGTCGCCTGAATGGGACACGGTAACACCGGAAGCAAAGAGCCTTATTAATCAAATGCTAACGGTTAACCCAAGCAAGAGGATCACAGCCTCTGAGGCTCTGAAACATCCATGGATCTGTCACCGCGAGCGTGTTGCCTCAGTCATGCACAGGCAAGAGACTGTGGACTGCTTGAAGAAGTTCAACGCTCGCCGCAAACTGAAAGGTGCCATATTAACTACTATGTTAGCCACAAGAAACTTCTCCGGGAAGTCTATGGTGAACAAGAAAAGCGATGGATCTCAAGTAAAGGAATCCACTGATAGCAGTACTACGTTGGAGGATGATGAAGTGGATAAAGACAAGAAAGGTGTTGATAGAGCGTGTACCGTAATTTCGAAAGAGCACGATGAGGAAGGATTAACCAAAGCTGACTCCTTTGGAAAAGCTCGAGGTGATAGCAACGCTTCTTTACGACGTGCAGAAGTGATCAAAATAACAGAACGTCTGATAGATGCCATCAACAATGGTGACTATGATGCGTATTCTAAATTATGTGATCCAAACGTAACTGCTTTCGATCCAGATGCTCTGGGAAATCTAGTTGAAGGCGTAGAATTTCATAAATTCTTTATCGATAACACACCAAACATGAAAACCAATACAACTATACTGAATCCTCGGGTGCACCTGCTCGGCGAAGACGTTGCTGTTATCGCATACGTATGCGTTACACAAAGCGTGGACACCGAGGGGCGACGTGCTACTCACCAGACCCAAGAGACTCGCATATGGCAGAAACGCCTCAACAAGTGGACTGCAGTACATTTCCATCGCTCCTAACTAGGCCATAACAACTCGAGCCATTCCTCCACTCAAGCTGAAAATGGTCTCATAAACAAAAATATATGCAATGGTGATGTTATTGCCATCACTGTAACTTCTCAGGGCATAACATGAATGCTGCGTAGTAGACCCACTATTAACAAGGTAGGTACCTATTCCAAGGAGCTGCCAGATAGATATTTCACTAAAAAGTAATATCCAATGCTGTTATGAATATTACACGAATTTTACTAATAAATCTTTGTAATCTCAAAGCTAAGTTACTTACGTACCTATAAGTAAATGTTATCTACACCAATATAAGTGTTTCAAAATTTATTTCTAGTCTGTTGAAATTCAAAACGTATGTTCAATCACCTCACATGGTGACAAAATTATAACACAAAATACGAAGATGTTCTACTTACTGGCAGTAGACATAGCTAATGTTACACAGCCACAATCGAATATTGTCAACGAAATATCAAGGCAAAGTTGCTCACCATTCAATCTCAATATCCCAGATCTGAACCGTAAAATAGCTACTTAACTATTTATTATAATCATTAACTTTTTAAAGATTTAGAAACTTTAGCACATTTCTCAGTAAGTCTCTCTACAATTTTATCTATTAATGTTTTGTCGTGCTTAAACATGGTGTTCTATTTGTTATCAACTACCTAGTTAGTAAGATTTAAGCATAGCTAGTAATTATCACAGTTATTGGCACTAGGTAAATTCTCAAATATTTTTCATCAAAGTACCTAGATATTTAATTCCACCAAATCCCATTGAAAAAAATTATTGAGATTGATTTTTTCTTAACTGGGTACGATACCCTGGGATACGAACTTACCCAGTAAATATTTATTGCAGAAAGAGCACTTTTTGTAATAAAGATATCGGTATATTTTTAAGTGAGATTATATCAATTTCGTCAATTTTAGATTTTAGATTTGTTAAATGTAAAAAATTATCATTGTCATGCTTTGCAGGTCGTAACTATGCAGTCAGTTGTGTTGTGTGCCATTTAAGATCAGTTTCTATTTGGTTTTTTAATATGCTATTGACACTATACTTAATATTAAGTGTTAACTGTGCAAGAGAATAGGGTCTGATGTTGTTGGTTCTTATTGTGGTAAAAACAGGAGCTTGTATATCAGTGATATATATATAATGTAAACGATAACTTTTTTGCACAGTTTCACTTACGAAACGTGCTTAAATATTCGATCTTTAACTATAAGTCTGCTATTTATTCAGTATTTACTAGGGATAAAATATAGGTGTACTTATCTAACATTTAATGATGTTTTTACAATTTTGTAACATACCCATGTAAAATTTTAGTATAAAATTAGCAGCAATTAATTTTATAACATCAGAGAGTTGGAATTGTATTTGATTAAAATATGCATAATAGAGAAAAATATTGTTAGCAGGTATTACGTACTACATTTACTGTAATTGAGTACATTTCGTGCCATTCAAGTTAATCTTAGTGCCAATAACTGTAGTAAATCTAAAGATGTATTCTAGTCTTTATTGTTACGCATATTTAGTAGATAATAAATGTTTATAAATTAATTTTCCGCATTATACATATTACATTATGTACATAGTTATTATTATAGCAAATTTCGTTACACATTTTTGGGAAAAGCTAATGACGTCAGTTAATTTATTTTTAGGTGTTTCACAACTTACAAGTTTTATTGAATTCATTACCTAAGTTACAAATTTTTTTTTCAAGTTTATTTCTTCTTTAAGTAGGTACTTAAATTTCTGTTCTGGAGCTGAGCTCGCTAGACAGATCTAATGTAAATTATTAATTATTTATCCAGCAAGGCTGATTATTGAACCCTTGTAGTCGATCGAATAATCCGCCTAGCCGAACACAGCTCTTTCCTTTCTTAGCAGCATTTTTAACCATCACACTGTAGCTCTAGTGTGTGTTGGATTGAATATAAAATTACTTACAAATATAAATATAATCAAAATTGTTTGTATCTCAGTGTTGGCTTTTGTAATTATATTACCTACCTACCGTTTTGATCTTTACCTAATTGGCCTAACTGAATGGTGAAATTGTATGAGACTCGTTAGATACCTACTTGTGGTGTGTTATTTTAAATGCTTTTTTAACACAATTCCTGATGAACCTACCTATCTAATAAAATTTTCTTCAAAGGTCTGTGTAATTAATAACTTTACTACCATAAACCAATTATAGTATAGTATTGTGTATCAATATGATGTAAATTATAATCACCTGTAATATTTCTAATTTAAAATCAGTATTGAACAAATGAAGCACAAACTGGAGTATCTTCCACAACTCTTGTAAAGGTTATCATTCAAACCCACAGTGAATTACTGTATGTATTGTCTTCCTTTATTAGTTTTCGGGATCACTATGTGCTTACCTACCTACATCAAAACATCACAAATCTCTTTTAAATATATGTAATCATATGAAAATTTTAAAATTCCATCATAATCCTTACAGTGCACATTAACTTTCCTATTTGCAAGCAATTTACTCAGGCTTTTTTAAAATCATAGGGAATCTTAATCAATGAAATTTTCTATTTACATTGGCTGCAATTTATTAGGCATCATCTTTGGTACTTTCAATAAAATAGAAAATGTGAGGAATATGTTGAGCATAAATTAATTTTATTTTAGATTGGGTATAAACATTAGCTGGCTTTTTAAACTTTCTGTACTGTACAGAAAATATTAGCACGGCAGACTGTGAAAACTGTTCGTTCACTAAATTAAGGGAAATTTTTCACAAATATGGGTGCAGTGTTCTATGGAAACATAAAAGTTGTGGCTAGTTAGGTATATTATAATATGTACCTACCTAACCAACATAAGTGTTCAAAACTGACGGTACAATCCATCCACAATTTATATCATAAATAAGTTAAAACTTAATGACTAATAATATAATAACAGAATTATAGTAATTTTTTTTAATGGCCAACAATGTAACCATACAAACAATTTAGTTTAAATTATTTAAAACGGATAAATACTTGGTTATAACCAAATCATGCATGCAGAGCCGGCCTAGTTTTAATGGAAGAAACGAGACAGGAACTGGGTTTCTGTATGAAAACACTATTGCGATGTGAATTTCAAATTTACATTTATACTTAAATTAAATTGTTTGTATAAAAAATTCTTTGCATTCTAAGAAGAGTGGACTTTTACATTATAAATTACTGGAAAATCATTCACAGTGATGTGTGTATTATATTTAAAGCTTGTGTCTGTGTATACTGGGGGCATGGGAATTATTAACACATTGTATGCCAACCTTTTTGTATCAGAACCCAGGCTAGGTTTTAACTGGAACAAAAATGCTGACCCCAGGGTTACTATAGAATAACCTCTACGAAGTATCCACAAAAGAACTTTGTTTAAAAAGTAACTGTCTTATTTATAAAAACACAGTTGCTCTAAACCACTCCTCAGAGGCAGTTCAGAAATAATCTGTGGTTATGTATTTCCTTTTACCACAGACTATTTAAACTGCCTCTCTGGAGTGTTTTAAGGTATCATGGTTTTATAAAAAAAGAAGACAGTATGAAATACTTAGCTGGCATACACACAATGTGTTAAGGGGATCCAGTGGGCTAAGCGCTACCAATAAAATAAAAATCGTATTAACAGTTATTTTTAGGACCTACAACAAAGAATCTAGAGTCACAAACCTGGGACTAGATAGCATTTATGCCAAAAACAGCCGTTTTTGGGGTTAATGCTATCTAGTCCTAGGTTTGCTGCCTTCGGTTCACGGACATGGCTCTTAAAAATCGCTGTTAAACATGATTAAGAGATTGTACAGACACTTTTTGCAAATACGATCTGTAAAAGAAGATATCTTTTTTTTTCATTTCTAGCACTGGATTCCCTTAAGTATGTAGTAACTGGCTCTACAGAATTTTTTAAGATGGCTAAGTCCCTAAGTCACGACAAATATAATGTGATAAAAAATTTATAACTTTATGTTGGTGTCCACTTAGTGGAATGATTCAGATTTCCACCAACATAGATATTGATAACTTATGTCGCCAATTTGATACCACTGTGAATGATGATCCTACAAAGGTACCCAAATGAACACAAATATAAATATTATATTGTATGGTTTACTTAGTAAATGTTAATAATTTGATAGTTCTGAATTTTGACCATTCAGCTAGCGTTTGTGACCTATTTAATTAATAATGTTACTAATAAAATGTGTTGATTGTAATTCTTTGCATAGGTATTGGGATTTCATATTGTTTATTATAATTCCAATATCACCACTGTATTAAATTGATTACTTGGGTGTTATTTCGCGAATTTATACTATAGTCAATATTACAATATCATTGCACCCTTAGCCGGGCATGCCAGCGAGATTATTTGTGTGATTTGTAGCTATTGGGATATTAACCAGTCTTTGTACTTCATACTTTATGCACCAAATATTTATTTAAAAACCCGCTCTTGATTGAGATATCTATGTTTGTAGCATAACTTCCTAATGTGAAAGTATGGGTGTATTAAAAGTTGTCAGTAAATTTGTATTCTACATAATTTCTCAAACCTCTGCATTGCCGATTATCATGTAAAATTCTAAAATAAAGTTCTTTTGATCAAAATATTGCTCCTCTTATTTGAAACTAGCTGACTAGCCTGATTTCGTACTGCATCAGAATGAATAAATGTTGTATTAACTAATTAGAAGGAATGTTGTTGGTAATTTTTTTGTATTTTCCCATGCATTGATAGTCTACTATTCTAGGTGGAGACAAATGCAACAAACCAAAGATCATAAAAATGGGTCCAGCCTTTCTTGAGTTATTAATTATGTAACTAAACCCACTTTATACAAGATATTACATTCTTATCCAGGTATGACTAGGTATTATAATTCAATTAACATTTGCCAGCTACATTGACCTACATGCTATCAACACAACATAATACTACACACTACACTACAACAAAAATAAACAGTCATACCTTGTCATAATAATGTATTCAAAAACTTAATTTTTGTGTGCACACCTTTGCAGCCATCAGACAAGACATCAAAGTTCTTCAAAATCTGGGTCATCTGTGCCTCACTTATGGTCCTAAGACCAATTTCATCTTCAATGCACTTTTTTAGATGTTGTTCAGACAGAGTTTCGAATTTCACAAACCCTTTCAGTGCTTTTATTTCCCTGTAATCCTCTTTCAGTTCATCCAAGAATGAATAGTTACATTTTCTGACAAATCCTGCACTCACAGTGTCACAATTATAAATTGCAATTATTGTGAGGTTTTTCCCCAAGTATTCACTCTTTTCTACAATGTCTCTGATGTGCGATCTGACTTTCAAGTCATTTTGATTCAGATTATCCACAACAATTACTGCAGATTTGCACAAAATTAAACCGGATAGCAAGTTTGTTGTAAAAGTATCTGCAAAGCTTGGCATAGTGAAGTGGTACACGTTTGAATAGTTCCAGCTATCTTTCAGAATCAATGAAGCTGTGTAGGTCTTTCCAACACCGGTTCCTCCATAAAAAAACAAGATCTTGCTGCTGGTTTTCACTTTCAAAGTTTTTATAATTTGGTCTACAGCATATCTTTGCCCATATAACTTCGTGGTCAGTACTGTTTCAATCAGATCCAGTTGCAATCCCTCATTACAGCTTATATTAGTAGCGTAGTATCCAATCATGGAGAAACAAAGTACTATAATTGCAACCACAAATTTAGCTTTCAGAAGGGCTTTTCTCTTTGTTACGGGCTCCTTTTTCAAGTGAAATTTTTTTATGTTCCATTCGACTTTAACAGTAGCTGCGTCACGGTGTAAGTGATGTAATAAAGTATCATTTATTACCGCTGAAGTTACTCTTTGCGTTAGGTTTTTGGGAGAAACCGTTTTTGTTTGAACTTCTGCAGAAGTAGAGGTGTCCAAACTTTTAACAGAATTCACACTGAGATCGACGTCCATCGGTTCACAACTACATTCAGATGTATCCATTCCAGTAAAGTTTTTGAAAGGATTTAGTAAACCTTCACCCAATTTTAACGCCTTTGTATAAAAAAATCTTCAAATTCCTATTCAAACAAATCAATTCATTTCAAACTCAACAGTTTTTTACTTCAAAAATCAAAATCCTCACATGTCACCACAGAACAAACTATTATTTTTTTTTTTTATTTGGACTGCCCCGTGCTTGTAGGGTGCACAGGGATTTTGCCAGTGTCACGTTGTGAAAGGTACACGCTACTTTATATATACAAGAAACCAATGTAAAAGGAAAGAGATATTATAATTTGATGAGGAGTTAAAGTCGAATGTTGAAATAATTAATATATTTACATAGTATTCTAATGAATTTAGTATAAACTATTATATACTCTTTGAAACTATGAATGAATGTCGCTTTTAAAGAGCAATGCACACAGATTATTGTTCCAATGATGAGTTCGTAACTTCAAGACGATCAATTAAAAGTTTTACGTTCAGACATTTTTTGTGACGAAAGCGTCCATTTCTCCTCTCAAGATTTTAGCCAACCATAACCATGTAAATCCTTAAAATTTTTGGAATAATTTTTATTCAACTAGAACCTAGAACCAATAAAATATTTTTATTATTACTGACTAGAACTGATGGGAAGAAAAAAATAATTGACAAAAAATACACGTACTTTACAGACATTTTAAAGAGTAAACAGCAAATACTAGAAGATAAAAATACATAATAAGTATCTCAAATAGCAACAAACAACTGAAATTCAGAGTACTCACATTTAACGCTGGCCGTCCATTTAGCTATCCATATTCGCGTATTTGCCGACGATTTATGTTATATTGACGGTTTTACAAAATCTGTGTTAATAATTCATCAGAAAGTCCGGTATAGGATGATTAATATTTGCCAAATACAAAAATACGAGAGCCCTATTAATACGGCTGCCTTAAATACAGACACAAAATTGGAGTCAAATTTATTGGATGAGTAGTAAGTACTAATTAGTATTAGATTTGGTTTTTAGTTAGCCGGGCTTGTATGCCGCTGTGGGACAAAGGCCTCCGCCACAATTTTCCAAACTTCTGTTCATCCAGATAAAATGGTTATTAAGAGATCGTCCCGACATCACCACCTTAGCCGGCCTCGTCTACATTGTCCGTCAAGTGGAACTGTCACGTGGAACCATTTTGGTTCTGGAGCTGATGTAGTGTTTCAGATTCAGTCAATCCTTCTTACATCCAAGATGCTAAGATAAGCTCGCCTTTGTGCATATTATTTCTTATGTAATGTCCTATTATATGTCTTATTTGCAATAAAGTATCATTAATTAAAGCTGCGCTCCATCACCCGCATCTATTGAGTCTGGTCTTCTGATGTTCAGTCAAAGACCAGGTCTGAGTACCGTAGGCTAGGATGGGCAGGAATCAGGAAACAAAATATTGACGAGTTTTCGCTTCAGAGCGAGTGGTAACTTGCCCTACCTTAGATAAACAATTAATTTATTAACATTACACGATAAGATTAAACCCCTTCATTGCTATGAAAACTATGAGGGAGGCCTATATCCTACAGTGGGCGTCAAATGGCTGATGATGACACGATAAGACTAAATTTAATATATACATAGACTCCCAAATATTTCAAAATTAATGGATACATCATCTATAATGCAGGTCTCCTATCAGCATTGTTATAGTTCAAATTTTTAGTAGTGTCTAGTGAAAAATAGCACTGGTTTCTAGAGTGAGCAGGCTCATGGAAACAACGTAGGTATTATCTTGGATAGTAATCGGAGCAGTTCTGAAATGTGCAGATGTTCTGTAACATAATTCGAATCAAAAAGCTTATGACGGTCTCTTACGTTGGCTCATCGTCGGTTGCCTGGAAGAAATTGCTATAAGCAATAAGGCCGCCAATTGTACTGCATTTTTGTAAATATTTCATGTTTGTGTTTTTCCTGGTACAATAAAGAATATTCTTATCTTATCTCATTTGGTAATGTAACACAAAGTTTGTTTTTAATAATTTCAAGTTGCCTGTTATTATAAATATATTCCAAAGAAAGGTTTTCACACAACTGCTGCCTACTTAAGATTTTTTCGTTTAGTATTTGATTTATTTAGCATTATTTAGGTTTCATGCTTCTTAAATTGTTTGCTAGTCTAATATACCCATGTTAAATGCCAAGAAGGAGTTTTGAGTCAAAATAGACGCTCAAGTCTTGAATACAATTAAATCAGTCTTAATTTCTCTTACTTAACTAACTCATATTCTATTGTACCTATGTAGTTTTTTTTGATCTTCTCAAAATATTTGGTTAAAGAAATCTTGCTATCTCAATAGTCGTAAAGGCACGATGACAGCCATTGAAAATCACTGAAGTTATGTATTTATTTAACAAGAATTGAATTGTGGAATACGATACACGTATTAATTTTTTTATTAAGAGCGGGATTAATAATTAATACAAAAATCATATGTCCTCCATATTCGGTTGATTAGCGAATGACGTCACTTTGATGAACACGTGAGTAAACATAGAATAGAACCGAACATATTACTTTATAATCTGTGACATAGGTAACAACGTACCTATAGGAAATTGCTGCTTTAACGTTTTACACCACAGTTTAATTTTACACTTTTGCACTATGATATCACTAGCGACGCCAAGATATTGGCGAGATTAAAATTTATATTTTACCATTAAACCTTAACTGTGAGCAAAAATATGAAAAAAATTGTAAATAATATTTACGTTTTGGGACATTATAGGACAGTTTTTCAAAATTTGTCATCATGCCTATTTTCAAGTAGCCTGCGCATTTTGTTTTTCTTTTCCCTATAAAACATATTAATATAAAATAATATGATTTATTAAAATAATTGTAATCGTAATATTTACAATAAATATTGTTATTTAAATTGTTGTTATTTAAATTAATCTGTTTGAGATATCGTCAGCAATAGCCTCTGTACGGACCTAGAGAACCATACATACAAACATTCGAAATACCCCCAACCCTCCTTTGCTTTATTTAGCAGTCGGGTGAAAAAAGATTGATCGTGTATTGCTATTTGTCATGGTGGATGGATTCACTTCACTTCCATTGTTGCCAACACATTATTCTCTTGTAGTAAAATAGGAAAATCATGAGAATCATGGATCATAATTGTTGAATAAGGATATGTCAAGCTGTCAAAAAATATAAGCAACAAAATGTCTACTAAGCAGGGTCATTGCACTACTTTTTTGTAACGTTATTTTCATTTCAAATCGATAATGAACGACGATAGCTCGGAAAGTAATTTTAAGTCTACACCTACGAATCGTAAAGTGCGAAATCCTTTTGATAAGGCGTTGATTGGCAGGCTTCATAAGCCAATATGCAGGTAAGTGCAAAACTTTGATAATTTTATTAACTTTATAGAGCGTCGTCACCTCAAGTTTAATATTACCTAAAAAACCCTGGTTTACCGTAATAAATTATGAAAGTAAAGAGAGTCGCTATCACTGTATTTCTGTACTAGTGGTGGTTATTAAGTTTTTAGCCTTTTTTGTGTCTTGTGCTCAGGGTAAAGGCCTCCTCCATGGTCTTCCACTCCTCCCTGTCTTGGCCCATCTTCTCCCATCCGGGCTAAAAGGTTGGGAGAAAGGTACCACCATCTCTGCCTTGGCCAACCATGTCTGCCATATCTGTTGCATAGAACCCATTCAGTGCCAATTGTCACCCATCTGTCTGGGTCCATACAACTGATGTGGCCTGCCCAGTTCCACTTCAGTTTTTTAGTCACAACTACAACATGATACAATTTTGGTTCTGGAGAGAAGCATGGTGTTCAGGCTTAGTCAGATTTGGTCAATCCTCCTTATGTCCTGGATACTGCGATTGAGTTTGATCTCCTGAATCTCAGTCAATAGACAGGTCTGAGCACAGTGGGTTAGGATGGGCAGGTTACACATGGTTTTTTAGGGTTCCGTACCCGAAGGGTGCCAAACGGGACCCTATTACTAAGACTTCACTGTCCGTTTGTCTGTCTCTCTGTCTGTCACCAGGCTATATCTCATGAACCAAGGCAGTTGAAATTTTCACAGGTGGTGTATTTCTGTTGCCGCTATAACAGCAAATACTAAAAACAGAATAAAATAAATATTTAAGGGGGGCTCCCATACAACAAACATTGTCTAAAGACGGAGCTCGCCATCTAGCTGTCATCTATGTAACCTTCACAGCGCCAATGTAATGTCGTTATAGATGATGAAGTTCTCAAATTCAATCTTTGGCTAATGTTGTATAGATATTGGTACAGAACTCTTCGTGCGCAAGTCCGACTCGCACTTGGCCAGTTTTTTTATGAATTTTTTTTTAACTTAGTTTCCACTCATTTACATTATACCATCTAAGTGTGTTTCTCACAGTTGCTGATACCACAGTTTAAAGGCTTTGAAAATTTCAGTCCCAGTATGTGCAAGATTTACAAGAAGCAAAACAATGGCCTGTTCCGTTGGGACATCGACCAAGCATGTACATTAGTCCCAGCGGATATAGTTCCATGCAACAGTCAGTTTGAGCCCTCGCCTGACCCTGCTTTGGAGAAAATTGCTGAGGAAGCCACAGAAATGTAATTATACCTTCACAGTGTTACCTTGCTCATGTAGTGGTTCCAGTGGTGGTATGAGTCAGATCCAGGATGTCAAATCTTATGCACTAAATTATGCCATTGTTTTATTAATTCCAGTCTCATTTCATTTGAGTGAGTACAGTGCTCTACTCCTGGTGTACAATAAAGTACAATAAAATAATTCTTATTTTATTTATTTATTGCAATTACATTAAAAAAAATCTTGCAATGCGACGGACTTAATGCCATAAGCATTTTCTACCAGTCAACCGCAGAAGGTAGAGGAAAGAGTTGGTAGGCTTGCATCAAAAAAATTAAAACAATGCTTTAAATAAATATGTTTATAAATTCAATTTATTGATATATAAACTCACACATTAATATAGACATACACATATAATACAAAAATAAAATATAATGTAAGCCTAACCCCCGGTTTCTCGTACACTAACAAGCTGTTAATCTACTGTTAACAGCTGTCAGTGGTCTTTTTTTGTATGCACTTTGGTCAATTGACAGCTGTTAACAGTAGATTAACAGCGTGTTAGTGTACGAGAAACTGAGGGTATATCTCACTATAAAATAATATTCTACACACTAGAAGAGAGCAAGGTAATAGGTACATATAATTTACTACATACAAAAAAAAATATGATTAATAGTAGAGGACATCCATCTGAAAGACCCTGTCATGACGAGGGGCTGAGGGAGGTTGGAGTAACACTTCTCGAGGAAGTGTTCCCAGACAGAGGCTTTGAAAAAATTCCGAATTGTAATCTTATCTTACAGTCAACATAACATCAACCTTTACATTTCAGTTGCAAAGTCGCCCATAATGACAGAGACGGCAGTGCACAGTTCTAGTGGTTCATATGCTGTTTACTTTTACTATTTGTGCTTAGTAGGTTAAATGCGGTGGTAGCGGAGCGGTAGATCGCCGGCTTCTCATTCGGGAAGTCGTGGGTTCGAATCCCGGCATGTACCAATGACTTTGTTTTTCTCTAGAGCTGTGGTAGCGGAGCGGTAGAACGCCGGCTTCTCATTCGGGAGGTCGTGGGTTCAAATCGCTGCATGTACCAATGACATTGTTTTCTAAGTTTCGTACATTTCGTACAATAAGTTGAAGTTATAGTAGCAACACCACTCGCTAACGGTGAAGGAAAACATCGTGAGGAAACCCTAGTGTCTGAGGTACTTACATACCTCAGCACTTGCTACGTTCAATGGCCCAACTCTGAGGCTAGAGGCGGAAATCTCCAGTCCAACTAGACTGCTTCGTAGGTTTTAACATAACATTATAAAATTTACATGGACTGTGCCCTAGATTATGAACAATTAGATGGCCTAGTAATGTAAAGCATTGTAGAGTAACTAAACTATAGTAGATTTTACAACAAGTGCACAAAACGAACCATTTTTATCCGAGACTTTTAGCAGCCCGAGCCGAAGGCGGGGGCTTATAGTAATGTCGTGGATAAAAATGGTTGTCACTTCTCATGCTCTGAAAGTGCTTATTTGCGCAGGATATAGGCTGCACAAAATCGAATTTTGTGCACAAGTGCATTAACTTATCTACTCATAAAATAAATCTGTATAAAGGCAAAGAAAATGAGCCATACACCCAAAGACAATAAGAACTTCATAGATAGAATTTGTTATTTTATAATATTTACTTTAATTTATTTGCCTTATGTGTTTTTTAAGACATAAAAGATATTAAACTTTAAATTCAAGTATTAATTAATTTAAGAAAATTATTATTACAAAAGTAATTTAATAGTAGACTGTATAGGTCTGCAGCCCAAGCCTAATATCAATGTCGTAAGATTAAAAAAAAATAAAGCGGTGGGAAACAGCTCTTGTTTTTTCGTGCGTTTATTAATTTCTTCAATTTGCTAAATTATACTACTGTTTTATTTCCTCGCAATCGAAGTGAAAAGCAGAGTTTATAACTCGTCCACAAATAGTAGATTTTACAACAAGTGCACAAAACGAACCATTTTTATTCGAAACTTTTAGCAGCCCGAGCCGAAGGCGAGGCACGGTTAGCCAGAGATCGCGGGTTCAAGTCCCGGCATGGGTGGAATTTTTAGCCTCTAAATAGGTTTTTTAAAAATTATACTTAGCACGGGTTAGTGCAACAAAAAGAATATTAATTTTGTGAATTAGTAGTAGATTAGATTCATAAAGGCTATTTTTATTACACAATCATTGATAATTTTCTTCGCAGGTTTTTCTCCCAGGAAATGGTAATGCCTAGTCCACTTGAGTCTTCCAAAAAAATTAAACCGCTACAAACCTCATACAATGCTTGTACGCAAAGTACAGTTTCTAACATGAGTAAAGAAGAAACCATTATCACAAGAGAGGGTAAGTAATATTCAGTAAGTTTATTAAAATTTTTCTTAATGTTTTTATTGTATTGTTTTTATCTTTTGTTTCGATTTGTGTATCTCCTGCCTGCCCCATACCTAGCAAAGACTAAAGCCTTTTCAAGCCACATTCACCGTAGGGTATATGGCCTAAAGTGTCCAATAACCTTTCAGTGCAGACTCTTGCATCCCCATGCCAAAATATTATAAGAGAAAGATTTTCATAAGCCGGGTTCTCATCTGCGAGCCGCGTAACTGTTACTGTTGCATGCTCTGTATCAAAAAACGATAGTGTGAACGTGGTTCGCGAACCGCTAGCAGCGAGCCGTGAGTACTCTGTTCCTGTCACGCGTACACACTAGAGCCTGGTTACTGTATCGGTCTGTTACAGTTACGGCTCGCAGATGAGTACCCGGCTATAATCATAGTCCGTTTTTAGGATTCAGTGTCCGAGGGTGCAAACGGAACCATGTTGCTACGCCTAAGCCTTTTTAGCCTCTAAATAGGTTTTTAAAATGGTCCTCAGCACGGGTTAGTGCAACAAAAACAATATATAATTACACCTACGAAGTTTGTCTGTCACATACATACATACATAAACTCACGCCTGTATCCCAGAGGGGTAGGTAGAGACCAGGGACTGCCACTTGCTACGATCCTGACAGATCACTTCCTCAACAGTTTGTATGTCTCACATATAAAGAGCGTTTCCTCACAAACTAAGATAGTCGACATTTTCACAGAATATGTGGTACTAGCTGTCCCGGTGAACTTCGTACCGCCACAAAATCCGTTTATACGATTATTGCAGAACACCATCTATTTTTAAAACACGACGTTCGCTCGCAAAACGCTATCTACTTTCAACTTAAAATAAATATCCCACGGGAATTACCGGGATATCAAGTATCCTATGTCTCAATTCAGGTCTGTCTATCTGTACGCCAAGTTTTATGTAAATCCGTTCAGACGTTTTTTTTTTACTTTTTGATTTACAGATGCCTCTGAATACATTCCTGCCAGTGCTCATGTTTTTGTCTGTTATTATTTTTTTAACTATTCGGCTACGAAAAGTTGGTATTACTGTTGAGGAAAAAAGTATAAAAACCTAGAAATTAATAATGAAACAGTTGAGGAAACACAAAATTATTCATGCTTTTCCTACCTGAAAAAGTAACTTTTTGCTGCTCGCTCACGCACACACAGTATTATTTTATGAGCGAGCGAAACGATTGTCTAGTCCCTTTCTTTAATTAACAGTGTTATGCTCATTTTTTTTACAATCATTAAAAGAGTCCTTAATCCATTTTAAAAGACATAAGCTCGGGCCTGTATCCCGGAGGGGGTGGCAGAGACCAGGGTCTGCCACTTACCACGATCTTGGCAGATCTCTTTCGCTGCATCGACATTTAGTCGTTGCTGCACGCCGCACAGTGTTTTAAATCACTTAAAAAATTTCCCGATGCTGTTTTCCACATTAATCGATCAAGGAATGCATTTGAAATGTAAGAGTAGAACACCCACGTGTCAATTCCTATTACTTTATTTTTAAAAAAATTAATAATATTTCGTGACCTTGGCTTAGAAAATTGTTTAATTAATTTTTGTAGGCGTAACGGTACAAGATGTCATTCTTTTATTAATAAGGTTTAATAAATGATTTTACAGCGCATATTTTCCAATTTTAAATTTTTGGAAATCACCTCGGGATATCGAGTAATTAATTTTTTTTCAGATTTTGGTTTTTATTTTTTTTCTTTAAAATACCTCAAAAGTGCGATCTGTAACTAGCACAGTTAAATTGCTCTTAATTAGGTTTATCACTGATAAAAAAATCACGTTGCACTTACGCGGCGTTTATGAGTTATTGAATTTTAAAATTTAGTGTTAGGGGTGTCACTCAACTTGACCTTTCAATTTAGTCAAAATCTATATATACTTTATTTTTTTATTTTTTGATTAGTTGCAAAACTATATATTATTTAGACATACACTTAAAATATCTTCTAAATAGCTTCTTTCTCACATTATATAGACTAACATTTACATGCTTAAAACAATTTTAGTTTTGTTACCTGAAGTAGATTGCTTGGTTTTGTTTAAGTATTTACTTTAAGTAAGTACTTAGTTTTAGTTCAATTATGGTTAACATGTAGCGTAGGAAGGGGTCCACCCTCGTCAAGCTTACCTATGCTAAAACCCTATGCTTATACATGTTAACTTGAGAAACGGAGGTGAGGCAAACTGGAGCCGTTACAGACCCATGGCGCCACTTCGCCTCAGCAGGGCCTTACCAAACCTGCTGAGGGATGTCCATCCGGGCCCCGACCGGAGGACTTAGGACAAGGGGGGCATGAGGGCGCCAACCCTCATGTTGGTACACGAGTGGCAAGCGATGCTATGGATCACCCCATAGCCGGTACTTCTTATCAAACTCCAGAAGTAACCGCAAGTATGCAAGGAGTTTATTCGCGACTACATATTTTTGAATGTTTTTACGCAGAGAGCAAAAAATATAAAAAGACTGGGTCTCCTGACGACCTAACACCATCGGATTTGATGACCGTACTTTTCAGAGAAATGGGCGAGCGACTTAAAGATCTCTCATCTAGCGAAAAAGATAGACTTATAAGCAACATTGCTTACCCATTTCTTAGAAAAGCCACTAGGTTTTATAAAAGTTGCAATCGGAACAAAAAGAGGTTCAGAGACAAGCATGCTGTTTTCTTGAACAAACTGTTGTCTGCCAGAAACTGTTCGTGGACTTCTGAAGCCGATTATTGTAGAAAACTTGCAATTCACAGCAGAAGATGGCGAAGATCCATCAATAGATGAATCTTCATCGTTAGACGATGAAAAAGATTCATCCAATTTTGATGACTGCCCTCTGGTACTAGAAACTGAAAATTATTCATACGAGCCATAAAATCCAGAAAATTTGAAAGCAATCTAACATGCGATAATATATTATAATAATATATTTTGAAGTAACTTTTCGTTAGTTGGTTTCCAATTTCCTGTATTTAATGACATAATTGTTATTAATTGGCAACATATTCAAAAGTCTTTTAAGTTTATTTTTCACTTTTTAATTTTAGTAGTAGGTTCACTATTTTTCGGAAAATTTCATCATCATCATTCAGCCACAAGAGGTCCACTGTTGGAAACAGGCCTCCTCCATGGATTTCCAAAAAGACCGGTTGGAAGCGGCCTGCATCCAGCGCCTTCCTGCCACTTGGATGAGGTCATCTGTCTATCTTGTGGCTGGTCGTCCTACGCTGCGCTTGCCGATATGTGGTCTCCATTCGAGAACTTTTCGGCCCCATCGGCCATCAGTTCTGCGTGCTATGTGCCCCACCCACTGCCACTTCAACTTACTAATCCGCTGGGCTATGTCGACGACTTTCGTTCGTCTACGGATCTCATCATTTCTGATTCGATTTCGTAGAGAAATTCCGAATAGCCCTTTCCATAGCTCGTTGCGTGACCTTGAGCCTTCTTATGAGGCCCATAGTGAGAGACCACGTTTCAGTGCCATAAGTCATCACTGGTAACACACTGGTTGTATAATTTTGTCTTGAGCGATTGAGATATATTAGACCGGAAAATTTATTTTAAATCTATTTTACTATTTCTCGTGTAAAATATTTATCGTCCCTGTAAATAAAATACCTAGCTTTTAAATTTTATTTGTAAAATATTTTATTTTTAGTGTAAAACATTTGTTAGTGTAACCTTATGCAGATAATTACAAAAAAAAATCCACTCTTCATACAAATACTAAAAGTCAGCTACCAATTTTTTATAGACAGTCGAAAAAAAATTCATTTTCGACACTTGGTTTCTTTGGGAAAGTTACTCAAAATCATGGTCTGAGTCCACCCCTGAATTATTTAAACCTTTTGTATATATACCCCGTATTGTTTTTTATTAGAGACAAAAAATAAACATTATATTTATTTGACCTTTAGAGACAACCCTAAAATGTGTCAGTTGACCTTTGTACGTAACTCCCAAAGGCCGCGATGGAGCAACGTGATCTTTTTATCAGTGATAAACCGAATTAAGAGCAATTTATCTGTGCTAGTTACAGATCGCACTTTTGAGGTATTTTAAAGAAAAAAAATAAAAACCAAAATCTGAAAAAAAATTAATTACTCGATATCCCGACGTGATTTCCAAAAATTTAAAATTGGAAAATATGCGCTGTAAAATCATTTATCAAACCTTATTAATAAAAGAATAACATCTTGATCCGTTACGCCTACAATAATTAATTAAACAATTTTCTAAGCCAAGGTCACGAAATATTATTAATTTTTTTAAAAATAAAGTAATAGGAATTGACACGTGGGTGTTCTACTCTTACATTTCAAATGCATTCCTTGATCGATTAATGTGGAAAACAGCATCGGGAAATTTTTTAAGTGATTTAAAACAGTGTGCGCCGTATTCGGTACTTTTTGTCTTGCCCTTTGCCAATACATCCCCTATTTGGCCGAAGTATGTCCGCCTAGCACGTGCCTTACCGGCCCTTCCACCCACATTCGCTCGATATATTTCTTTCGACAATCTTTCTTCCTTTTTCATTTGACTATAAAATAACCTGAAGCGTAATGTGAATATTTGTGTCCAGTTTCAGTTCAAACTGTTCTCACCCTGCCACCGGAGTTGCCGCCAGAGTTGGATAGGCTACTGGCGACATATTGCACCTTTACACAGGTAACTTTTCATTTTAAGTAGAGCACAGTTAAGAACACATCGACTGCCTCCGCATAAACATTAAACATTTGTTTTCGATATTGTATGGAATCAGGCGTTACTTTGCCGAAATCCATAATAGCATTAAAATGTGAAAATTACTTTGCTAAATTCCGCCAAAATCCCACAAGCACCATGCGGTTAGTTAATGCACCACCCTCCCTCCCGCTTTTTCAAGCAGAAGTGAGACACAAACACACCACCACCGACACCAATACTTGTGTGAAAAAATGCGTTGCGACGCGTTTCGCCTCTAACATTTGTCAGTTGACCATCAGAGCCTGAGGATGCCTTGTGTTAGATTCATACTGGAAAACACTGTAATTTGACCTCAGTCTGGCTGTTTTTCTATGTTCGTGATGTCGTCTGGTCATCTCGCAGGGTATTCAAGTTTCTATTTATATTTGTTTATTTAGGAACGCTAACATGCTTGATGACAACCAATTAACTAGTAGCAAAGTCTATGTCTAAATTGCTGATATGCATCCCAGTTAGAGGCATCCACAACCTATGCAGAAATATAAATTAAAAATTGTATACAAGCAACAACTTAGTAAGTAAAGCATTTGTGGCTGTAATATTTGTCCAGTAGTAAAGTGTGATTTTTTTTCTAATTAATAAAATATACATTTTTACACGAATTTATACTAGACTAAAGCAATATACTTACCTACTACATTATACTTTTAAACTTAACAACTCATTTTGTGTAATTGACTCACCTAATCCATCAAACAAAATATACATAGATGCAAATCTATATTTTGTTTGAGGGACTAACCCCCAGTTTCTCGTACACTAACACTCTGTTAATCTACTGTTAACTGCTGTCAATTGACCAAAGTGCATACAAAAAAAAAACACTGACCGCTGTTAACAGTAGGTTAACAGCTTGTTAGTGTACGAGAAACCGGGGGTAAGTGATTTTGTTCATTTATTTTATGGCGACTTGAGACAAGAGATTGTTTGCGTGGATTTAAAGGTAATATTTACATGCTTTATTGGGTGATTTTTCCACGAAATTCTAAAGGTTGGGCCTGTTTCCGACTTTACTAGCTATTGTCCACAATGTTTCAAATCAAATTATTCCATGTGAATATTACTGCTATGCTAGGCATCTCACTTGTCGATCGGGTGTGAAACGTGCATTCAACGAGAAATCCAAAGTAGATTTCAGGTCGGTCGGTGTGGTGTGCAGACAAACAGCCTGATGAGCCGACGATATTGTGAAGGCGGCTGAAAAACGGTGAAAACCTTTCCGTGAAAGGATCGGATGGATTTTCGTAAAAGAAAAGAGGCCTATGCCCATTGGTGGGCTCTCTTTTTGAGCTGGTCTGAGAGAATATTACTGGGACAGACTCATCGCTTTTTATTTTCTTTGTGTGGTGTCATCTCCTTTCGAAATTGGGCTAATATTGTGGCCAATGTGACCCATGATGACAAATACATACATATTTTCACACTTTGGAATCGTCAGTATGGTTAACCTAACCTAAGGTAACCTAAATAGAGTGGAGAGTTACGTAATAGGAGGGCCGGTCTTCTGCGGCCTTATCTTTTTCCCTATTTAGTATCGTATTTAGTAATTCGCATTATATCGCAACTGCAGTACATAAGTCAACCATGTATCCGTGTGGCGCCGGATTAAGAATAGCGTCACTCCATTTCCTTCCGTGGATGTCGTAGAAGGCGACTAAGGAAATCAACTACCAGGAGACGGGCAGCAGCGTCCTCCTGAGATTCCAGCCGCATACTGCGATCGCCAACCCGCCTGCCAAGCGTGGCGATTATGGCAAAACCCCTCGTGGTTATGAAAACCGCGAAGGAGGCCTATGTCCTGCAGTGGGCGTCAAATGGCTGATGATGATGATGATGTATTGCAGTTTTCTTTCGTGACCCATTTATTTTATTATAATTATTATAAACAGTCTTGAGCATGGGCACGATCGTCGATTCACACAAACTGCCGTCAGAAACACAACCTGTGTGCCAATGCGTTCCTAGCGGATTCATTCAGCGGATTGCGAATCACAGCCTCAACAATTGAAGTGTTAAAACACGGTATTGTTTGTTTCCAGGACCAAGACATATCGGGCGAATACGAAATTACGGCCAACGGATCGCTGCGACGAAAGCTGTTTTTCGAAGAGCACAGCGACATGGAACATGAGCACTATGACTCCGAACAGACGGACGATGAAGTGCATGTAGAGGCCCGGCCCCCTTCCAGATACGAGGCCCACACCCCTGTGGTGTTCAGCCCGGATCTTGTAAGTTTGAACCATTTTTAAGGCGGAACCTTTTTGGTGTACTTAGTAGTAATGCGGGCACAGGTTTGCCGCCAAGATTGGTTGCGTCAGCCACACTCGGGCACATCAACGAATCATTACGGTCCAACAACATTTCGTGTGGCGCCGGATTAATAATAGCGTCACTCCATTTCCTTCCGTGGATGTCGTAGAAGGCGACTAAGGAAATCAATTACCAGGAGACGGGCAGCAGCGTCTTCCTGAGATTCCAACCGCTTGCTGCGATCGCCAACCCGCCTGCCAAGCGTGGCGATTATGGCAAAACCCCTCATGGTTATGAAAACCACGAAGGAGGCCTATGTCCAGCAGTGGGCGTCGAGTGGCTGATGATGATGATGATGACGAACAGTCGCCGTAGCCGGATCGTCATGGATGACATCATCAGTCATGCGGCCCGTTGATTTGGTCGCACGCCGTTCACGCCGATCACGAGTGGTTTTTGCTCTCCCACTGCCGTCACATCGGCGCGGTGCACATGTCCAATACTTAGGTGTCATTTCGTCATAAAAATACACGATGTGAGCTAGGCGCACACGTCTCTGTCGTGTTCAGTCCGGTGCCTAGAGCCAATAAACGCACAGATATTATGTAGTGTATCAATAGTTGGTATTCAAGAAGTAGAAGGTACCGGAAAGAAAAACAAGTAGAACTATTTACAAAAAGAAATGAGATGCCATAAAAAACATAATTTGTTAAAATAACCAAGTCTCGCAAATCAGTGTTTCTACCGTAAAAAGTGGTGTGATCCATGTAATACCAAGTCGGTTAATTTATTCAGTCTCTCCCTACTTAAGGGTCCTTCTGTCTTAAGTTATTACGTAATTTGCTAACCTAACAACATCTTATAGTGACCATATCAATATTAAATATGTTTTATGTTTTAAATAAATGTTGACTTGGCAATCACACTAAACAATCTAATTTAAAATAATTATGTATTACTTGTGAGATACATTGTGTTTTCATGCGATGGCACCTAATTTCTTTTTGTAGATAGTCCTACCTTTTTTCCTTTCCGGTGCCTTTACTTCTTGAATACCAACAACGGATTTTCTTAAAACCCACTCTGTCTTATGAGCTTTTCATATTTTTGTAGGTAGTCTTCCCCTTTTTATTTTCCGGTAGGTACTACTTCTTGAGCTTAAGGTACAGTTTTTCTTAAAGCCCACTCCCTGTCTCTATGGGTTTTTCTTAGAGACTGATTCTTTCACTGCAAATGTAACTTTGTATTCCTATATATTTATATCGGATTACAAAGTTATTTAGTTGGTGTATGTATAGCAAAATATTTTAGTTTTTCCTTGATTTATACACTAAACACTAATTGTATTCTAAATTTCAAGCTTCTATGTCTGCTGAAAGTGCCTTAGAGTTTTGATGATCGGTCAGTCAGTGAATGAGTGACAAAATTAAGAAACTTTGACTAGTTATAATTCTTAAACTACTGGCGCAAATTGAATGAAGTGTTTATACAACGCCTGCTTGGTTACTGAAGATTCAGGCTTCTAGTTTTATCCACAACGAAGTTATAAAGGGGTCGAAAATGGCCTGAACTGCTTCGAGAAAAGGATGGTACGGCCGTACCGCTTTTTTGCTCAACTTTTTGCACTACCGTGCCTCCAGATTCTACTGTATGGAGAAAAGAAACAACAAATTCATCAATCCTTTTCCCAGCTTGATGTCAAAACGCCTACATAGTTATGCGTGCAGGAATTTTGTGCAAAGCAGTCAAGAGCCTATTCGCACCACCTTTTGCTATGTCTAAATAACCTTTGAGTTTTTCAATTCATTCACGGATTACCACCCGTGCCCACCATGGATTGGGGATTTAAAGTACTGAGGTTTGTGAACATCTCGGGTACCCACTTAGGTTTCCTCACGATGTTCTCCTTCATGGTTAGGGAGTCGTATTGCTAAAAATGTAGGGCAGGGGTTCTGCGAACACCTCGCAATATCAATAATTTAGCTCTTTTCCAACGTAGGCCCTGGCCACACAGAAGAGACGTAGAGCGAGGCTGCGAAAAAGACGCGTCGTCTTTCCAATTCACTTTCATACAAAATTTCATTCAAAGCGACGGGGCCCACACAGAAGAGACGGGGCGGGGGCGTAAACTCTATGCAACGCGTCGCGTCTTTGCCGCGCCCGCGCCCCACGTCCCTTCTGTGTGGCCCGGACCGTAGCCCATCTGCAAAGACGTGGCTCCATCTGCCTACATGTGTGTGGAGCCTCATACATTGGTAATTATTTACAGAGTAAAGACTTTGTGGCTAAAGGGATGAAGCGGACGTTCGGAACGCCGCTCAAGCCTCCCTCCAGTGGCAAATCGGGGCTCCGCAACAAGATACTGGATGTCGTAGACTTCGGCGAGACGTGCTTCAGTCCCATACAGTTCCAGACGCCACGGAGGGCCGACCAGGGCTCGTTGACGTCTTCGTCCCTCGCATCCGCCTCTATATCGCCGGTCGCCAAAGCCGTTTCGAGTGATGAAGAGGTGAGTCATGTATTTTTTTTATATAGCATATATACGTCCCACTGCAGGGCACCAGCCTTCTCTCAGAGTGAGCGAGTGCGGGCTTAATTTCCATGCGTGCCCACTGCGGATTGGCAGTTTTAAGCGCTGAAGTACGTAAACATCTCAGGTATTCAGGTTTCCTCAAGATGTTTTCCTTCATAGTTAGCAAATGGTATTGCTACTACAAACCCGGATTGGAACCCGCATGACCTCCCGAATGTAAAGCCGGCGTTCTACCG
Source organism: Yponomeuta evonymella (assembly GCA_963969515.1). Lineage (NCBI taxonomy): Eukaryota > Metazoa > Arthropoda > Insecta > Lepidoptera > Yponomeutidae > Yponomeuta > Yponomeuta evonymella. The sequence goes on from OZ018349.1 coordinate 13,411,331, forward strand.
CTTTGCTACCACCGCTTGTCATAATTAATAAAACAGTCATTTTTGTTCATTACATTTCTTTCTTACGTTCTAATATTGATGATAGTACTTGTACATTTAAGAAAATACGATCGGTTCTGAAGTAGTGTAAAAAGTGATCTCGGATGTCAACCTGTACAAGCTATATCTCCCCAGGTTTATAGGTCATTGGATTGTATGAAGCAAGACTGAGGCCAATTCTTCTAGCAATATTTCAAGATATCAGTTTTGGTACAGTACGATCAAAATCAGTTAACGATTCGACCAACGTCGGTAATTGTCGTGAATCCCTCATCTCTTACATAGAGTTATCAATTTACAGATATTATGACCTTTAATTATATTACTCGTTGTCTTATTGAATACAATACAAGAACGATATGAGCAACAAAACCTCCTTTGTAGCTCAAAACTAACACAACCTTTATATTGAAATAAGAAAAATAATTGACTATTAAGCAGCACTGTACCGTTATTCGAGGCCTACAAAATAATATGAGAGTAGCGTTTCCGTTTCCTATTGAATTAGTTGCGTACTTCCGGTGTCCACGCGCCCCGCTGCAACTTCACACTGCTTGTGACGTCACGTCCCCTCCCCAGCGCCACCTGGCAGTTGAGTCTTTGGACTCGATTCTCTGCTCATTGGCGTTTTCATTCCCGTCCGAGGCGGTTGGCTGTGCAACCTACGTTCAAAGGGCCGTCTTATTCTTTATTAGTTGTGTAAATTTATCGACACGTTGTCGAAAAGGTACAGAACAAGCCGAAAAACTGTAAGTACATTCCCAACGTTTCTTCCGTAAGTAGAAAGAACTACCTACCTTACTTTCACAAAGAGGAAAGTTATTCCTTTGTACAATTTGTTAAACGGTTTTACCGTTCGGGATAGCTTTATTTTGAAGAAACTATCCATGATTTATGATTGTTGTCTCCCTTCGTGGAAAAGATAATTACGGCTTGATAAAGTGCCTAGCAGAAGATTTTGATTCCTTCAAGCTTTATCGTGGTCTTGGTAGGATTTTTCATACTAGTTTGAGAGTTCCTAATTAATTTTAGAACTATTTTAAATTACCCTACGTTCTAACGGTTTTCCGTTAGACGTGTGTGTTTTAGATGGAGGCTGAACAAGTGTCCACGCAGATCGAGGAAGATGAGGACTTGAGAAGTGAACGCCGTGAACCAGTCAAGAAAAATGTTACCCGGTCTAAAAAGAGAAAGCGATCAAAATCTTCGAGTTCGGAGTCCGATAATAGCTCCTCCTCGGAGTCTAGCTCATCTTCGTCCGAGGACAATAGTAAAAGACGGCGCCGCCGTCGCAAGAAGGCTAAACATGACAAGGAAAACCATAAGTTTAACCAACTACTAAATGTGGTCAGCAAATTGCAACAACAAATTACTGACTGTAGCTTCAATAACCAAGTGCACAACGCACCGGTTGAGGGTGACTATATTGTTCGCGATATTAGCCCAGGCTATCTCGAAGAGGATAACGAGGAGTCTGAACGCGGAGACCCGACTCCAGGCGCTGATAAACCGGACCCGGTTTTCAGTCTTGCCGTTAATACCAAAATCAAGGAACCCGCAATTCCGCCTGCATCCGAGGAGATGCTTGCACAATTAAAGAGTTTACAGCACTTTGATCAGCCCGATTGGAACAACGTCCGCTACGCGGAGATCCAAAAACTGTGCCTGCATTCGCCTGGTTTCACCAGTTTGGAACCCAACGAGGAGATAAAACGCTATGACAGCTCTAAGATGACTGCCAACATGGAGAAAGCGTTTGCTAGTATAACATTCGCCTTATTAAAGCAACGCGAAGCTTTGCAATCGGAAATGAGAAATTTTCTAAGCTGGGCACAGCGGAGTGACCCTGTAAGCTACGAAGACATATATGCAAAGATCTCCGATGTCTTTACGTCGGGCGAGTATTGCAAATCTTTAAGCGACACTTTTCAGCTTGTTTGTGGTCATAGAGCAGAGCTTATTCAGCACAGGAGAGAAGGTGTGTTAGCATCCGTGAAGGACCCCTTTTACAAAAACGTTCTACGGAAAATACCACCTTCATGCGAAACGCTGTTTAACACAGACCAACTCAGCTCAACACTTGAAAAAGCAGGTGGCATGAAGAAAGTATTTTGGTCTAAAAATATGGATCGCTACTCTGCGCCGCAGAACGATCCAGGGACGTCATCACATGCTCCCTCTCAAACAAAGGTCGGAAAATCAGCTCCACCGTAGAAAAACACTTACCGTCAGCCGCATAAAAAGCTAAATCCGAACCACAGCACTTCCTTTCGAGGTCGAGGGGGTAAGTTTCCAGGTGGGCGCGGAGCAACTGCATACAAAGGAAAGACCAGAGCATACTCTCCCTCATCCCGCCGGGATAAGAGAGACCAGACCAAAAGAAGGAGCTGACTCGACGAGTCGACCCTTCCGTGCGGGTCAGTTGCGCAAGTTTTACGACAGCTGGAAGCAGCTCGGGGCACCGCCCTACATTCTAAAAATGCTAAGGGGATATCGAATCCCATTCAAGTCAAGGCCGCCACTACACTTGCCAAATTTTCAACACCAAACACCGCAGTCGAGGGAAGCTTCGCTGGCAATAAACCTCATGTTGAGTCAAGGCGTGCTCCAGAGGGCACCCACATCGCCCAGTTTTACGTCGACAATCTTCCTTCGACCAAAGGGCGATGGCACACTGAGGCCAATATTCAATCTCAAAAACCTGAATCATTTTGTTTACCCAGACAAATTTCGGCTAGTGAACGTCCAACGTGTACCAGACTTCCTGCAATCAGAGGACTGGATGGCAAAAATAGATTTTCACCAAGCATATTTCCACGTGCCGGTCGCCGTGAGTCACAGACGCTTCCTAAGACTCATCTATGCCGACAAATTATTGGAAATGACCTGCCTGCCCTTCGGGCTAAGCTCAGCGCCAAAAGCATTTGCGTCCCTAACCAACTGGATCGCACAATGCCTGAGGAAGCGCGGATTACGCATTCTAGTTTACCTGGACGACTTCTTCTTGGTAAATCAAAGCCCAGCCTTGTTGCGCAATCACATAGCCATCGCACTCGAGCTCTTCGCATACCTGGGCTGGAAAATAAACAGAGAGAAGTCCGTCCTGACGCCGCAGAAGACGCTAGAATTTCTCGGCATAATCTGGGACCCCTGGCGAAATCTAAAATACCTACCAGAAAGGCTTACCTCCAAAATGTACATTCAAGTCACTGCACTGTTGCAAAAAAGAAAGGCAAACCTAAAAAACCTGCAAAGTCTGCTAGGTACGCTGAACTTTGCAAGTTTTGTCGTACCAAGAGGACGTCTCCATTACCGTGCGTTGCAGACCGAAGCCAACAAGTTGTTAAAGCTAAATACAACAAGAACTCAACCGCTGTCAGCACAGAGTATAGTAGAGCTGAACTGGTGGCTACAGAACTACAGGCTGGACTCAAAGATCCACTGTCGTTGCCCATCTCACTACCTTACTACAGACGCGAGCAACATAGGCTGGGGAGCAAAGCTCGACAACCTAAGCCTGCAGGGCTCCTGGTCTATTGCACAGAAAGATCTTCACTGCAATCAGAAGGAGATGATCGCTATTATAAATGTCCTAAAAGATCACGCTCAGCGCCTGAGCTCGAGTACTCTTCTAATACAGAGCGACAGCAAATCTGTTGTAGCATACCTCCGGCACGAAGGTGGCACAAAGTCACCCGCACTTACCAACCTGACGAGAGAGGTCTATCAGATCCTGGATCAGTTCAACATCGATATCCTGATATATCACATACCAGGAACTTACAATCCCGAAGCCGATCACTTGTCCCGCCAGAAAGCGCTGCCGGAATGGCATCTTCTACCTCGAGTAACTCGAATATTGTTCAGAAAATGGGGCACCCCAACGGTGGACCTGTTCGCCTCGCAGAGAGCTCACGTCGTGCCAACATACTGCACAATGGACAGAGCGGACGAGAGAGCGACTTACTACGACGCCCTGAGTATACCGTGGAAATTTCCTCTTGCATGGGTGTTTCCACCTCCGCATCTTATTCCAAGAGTACTTCGTCAGCTGAACAGCTCCTCAGGAGTCTTCCTACTAGTAGTGCCGAGATGGGACAACGTTTACTGGAGGCCGGATCTGAGGAGCAGGGCTCTAGCCCCCCCGTTCGAGATCAAGGACCTACCCCTGGTTCTAGTAGACATCTCAACCGGGCTTCCACCACCCAAGGCGTCAGAAATGACTCTGGAAGTATGGAGATGTGGGGGTGGAATAAGTACCTAGAAGATTGGACTGAAGACCAAAAGGCTTTGATACGTTCCAGTTGGCGCAAATCCACTCTAAATACGTATAGACCGGCCTGGAAGAGATGGTTTATCTGGTCAGAAAACAAGAGGGTCGACCCATACAACCCAAGCGGATCCGATTTGGCTAGATTTCTCGCTGATCTACATCAGAAGGACGGACTATCGCTTAGCACCATTCTATTGCACAAATCGGTGGTAGCTACATTCTCTAGTCCTAACAACCAAGATAAGCTAAGCTCGCACAGCTTGGTTAAACATGTTTTGAAGTCCATTGCATTAGCCAAGCCTAAACCTACAAAACCACCTATCTGGGATACTGACGAACCAACAAAACACCTGAGTAATAAAAACCCTGAAACTGCCGGATTTTACGAGACATCCCAGCGCACAGCTACAATCCTTTTGCTGTGCTCGGGGAGACGCGTGCACGATCTCACGCTTTTAAAAATATCAGAGGGACATTTAGTGACCGGAGAAGATTTTGTCGTTCTGTACCCTTCATTTGGATCAAAAACTGATTCCAGTGATCATCGCCAATCTGGGTGGAAATTAACGAAACACGTTGAAAATAAAGCGTTGTGTCCAGTTTACTGGGTTAATCGCCTACTGAGATTATCTCGTGACAGGAGGAATGCAGCAAATTCAGATAATCTGTTCCTAGCCATAACAGGAGCTCCAAGACCTGCCACCCGGACTATAATAGGGGGATGGATCAAGAAACTCCTGAGAGAAGCTAATATCGAAGCATCTGCTGGAAGCATCCGATCGGCAGTGGCATCAAAAAACTGGATAGATAACTTCCAACTGGACGATATTTTAGCAAGAGGAAACTGGAAGTCGGCTAACACCTTCAGGCAATTCTATAGAAGGGAAATAGTAACCACTTCCGGAAACACTCCTTCTTTAGCATCATCTTTTACACCTATCGACGATTAATGGTTACACGCTTGACCAAGTTATTATTTTGATTTGCATAGCAATTTATGTACAGATTTTGTTCACAATTATTATAATTAGAGGGTACAAATTACTGAATCTCTGATTTTCGTGAATTCAGCGTAAATAGTGAGTCACACATAAATAAAACTTTATGATCTCTGTTACGAATGAATTTTATTGAATATCAGTAAGACAGATACTTCCCCTACAATCACATTGGCTGTTTTCAGTCCCAGCGCCACCAGACGATAATAAACAAATCTCTCATATTATTTTGTAGGCCTCGAATAACGGTACAGTGCTGCTTAATAGTGACGTTTTACCTGAAATTAAAACGTTCATTAAGCCTACTTACCTTATTCGAGGCCTACAACTTTCCATTCTGCCTGGTGGCATAAAAACGCAATGAGCAGAGAATCGAGTCCAAAGACTCAACTGCCAGGTGGCGCTGGGGAGGGGACGTGACGTCACAAGCAGTGTGAAGTTGCAGCGGGGCGCGTGGACACCGGAAGTACGCAACTAATTCAATAGGAAACGGAAACGCTACTCTCATATTATTTTGTAGGCCTCGAATAAGGTAAGTATGCTTAATGAACGTTTTAATTTCAGGTAAAACGTCACTATTTTGACAGTATGACTTCTTAGTGTCAATAAAAACAGTTTGACGTACCTATATGATACATTTATGTTTATGAACGCTAATTTCATTCGTGAAAATATTCGATTCTATCAAATTTTATCAAAATTAACTTACAAAAGTTATATATCATGGCTTCAACAAATTTAAAGCGTGGTAAAGAAATTGTTGCTCAATCTCGTGAAATTGTAAATAATGTATATAACTATTTTAGAAAAGAAGCTAATTTATTTAAAAAAGAAAAAGAAAGTAATTATCATAAAAAAAAAATTGGAAAAGGTTTGTGAAGCAACCGGAGTTTCGAAAAGCAGCGTGTTAAAAATTTTGAAAGAAAACGACAAGCTCTCAGATCAGTCACCTAAAGATCAACAATCCAAAGAAGTGCCCGGCAAAAAATATCGTTTAAAAATGAATGATTTTTATTATTGCGTGGTACGACGAATGATATATAACTTTCATGAAAGATTTAAAGAGCTTCCTACGTTGCGATCACTTCTGCATAATAAATTTCTTAGGTCTACCGGTTAGTAATGTCATCTTGGCAGGTGCTATACATTGCGTTTATGATACTTCAAATTGAATGCTACCTAAAAGAAATCGCGGTAATGTATTTCGTGTCATTTCCGTCTCGGGATTTAGGCGATGATATCCGAGAAAAGCCGAATCGTTAACTGATTTTAATCGTATTGTACTGACATACATGTTCAATTCAAATATTTTTATTCATTATAAAAACAGAATGTTTACTAAATGAACGTCAAAGTTGTTAGTTTCACAATTAATGGATTGTGTGGAGAAGAAGCTAACAAAGAAACTCCACATTTATTCTTTTCAAAACACGTTTTAACTTAATTAACAGAGTTTTCAAACTTAAATATTAGTCATGAATGTGTTGAACACTCTTCACAATCGTCCTGTAGTTAATATTAATCTTCTGTTTAATGCCAAACATCTTTGTCTTCTAAATAATCCTTAATGTTATAGTAAGCTTTTTGCACAGAATGTAATTAACACATTTTTTAAACCGCGTTGGAGGTAACTCTTGAGGAATTTTGTTGTAGAACCTTATACAGTGCCCCATAAAGGATGTATATTAACTTTTGCAAGTCTAAATCGTGGAAATGACAATTTGTGTTTATTTCTACTATTAACATTATGGGGGCCACCAAAATTTTCGACGTCTTTGATATTTTTTCTAACGTACCTACATAATATTTTCATACATGTATTGACATGAAACTGTTAAGATGTTGGTTTCTTTAAAGAAATCTCTTAGCGAATCCCTACTACCTAACTTGTAAATAAATCAGATGGCTCTCTTCTGCAAGATGAAGATAGTCTCAATGTCTGCTGCCCGGCCCCATAGTAGTATACCGTAGGACATAATACTATGGAAGTAACTAAAATAAACAAGCCTAGCAGTTGCAACGTCAGTGAGTTCCCTAATTCTTTTCACTGCATATGCTGCAGAGCTAAGTCTGTGTGCTAATTGTACAATATGTGTACCCCTTTGTAGTTTTGCATCGATTGTGATGCCCAGAAATACAGTATCATCTACAAATTCTAGTTTTTCACGTCCAATTACTATGTTGTTCTCAACTATTCTTACGTTAGGTAAGGTAAACTTTATACATTTTGTCTTTTTAGAATTTAGCAGCAGATTATTTGCTGTGAACCAATCTAGTACTTCCGAGCGAGCAATATTTGTATCGTCAAGATTATTTTCTCGTCTCCTTATTTTAAAAATAAGTGACGTGTCAATAACACTATCTCAGACATTTTTTGTACCATAAACGGTAAATCATTTATATAGACTAGGAAAAGGAACGGCCCTAAGATAGATCCCTGCGGGACTCCTATTTTTACAAGTGAACCCAAGGATTTAATACGATTTACGTCGGCTTTTTGGACCCTTCCTTCTGAATGCGATCATAAAAGATCTAAACCTGCACCCTTTATTCCGTAGTGTTTTAACTTTAGGAGTAGCGTTTCGTGGTCTACACAATCAAATGCTTTTGTTAAATCAGAAAATATGCCTACTGCATCCTTGCGATCCTCCCACGCGCTGAAAATATGTTTAAGTAACATAACTCCGGCTTCTGTTGTATTCCGCCCTTTAGTAAAACCGAATTGCTGGCTATGAAATAGATAAAAAATCATATCATGATCATATAAATAGAGTTAACTTTCTCTTGTTTCTTTCCTACCTTCTTGTATCTCTCCAATAGAGGTTGGTCATCAGCTCTGTCTGTACCTATTATATAAATATCTACACGGTGTTTGACACTGCTTTACGTCACGCACACGGTTATTTTCATGCGCAATATCAGACAATAAAAAAATATACGAGCAAACTGTGATGCCACGCCACAAAGCTGCTATTTCACTTTACCTTTGCCTCTGAACCGTAAAAACAACTTAATAACCTACTATAATAATCACTACTTACAAACAGTAATCATAACACGGAACTTACATTATCTTAAGCTTATTTTTTGCAGAAAAACAACTTTACGTCTCCAGAATCCGAAGCAATGGCGACATGCCTCGATTGCATAGTGTCGGACTCCGAGAGTGAGAAAAAGAGACCTTGTTTTTGCAAAACAACTCCCGACAAATCGGTAATAAAACGGAGTATGTCACTCAAGGAATCGCCCCCTAGGAATAGGAAGAGCTCTTTCTCTGAGAAACGTAGTCTCAGCATGTCGAGCCTGCATAGGAGCCGCTCGTGTCAGAAACTCGACTTCAGTATGGACATGAGCTTGGATGCTTCAATGCTAAGTCAGTCACAAGGTAACTCCTTATATATTATTAAAATTATTTATTGCACAAAAATATGACTCATAGACTGTATAAAGTTAAGTGTAACCTACCTAAGTTTTTTTATCTATTTCCACAGAATCACCCACTCAAGTGCTAACGGAAACGCAAGCATCGTGGTCGTTGATAGAAGAATCCAGCATACACAAATTGATAAAATTGGAACCTCTCAAGAGCAGTACGCAGGTCCAATTAACGCAGTCTTCAGCGACGGTTCATAGTGAGATCATGCTTGATGAGACACCGATCAAAGGAAAGAGCAGAAGCAACATATTGACTCACGAAATTAGTAAGATTCGTTCGCAAACAGTGTTGAGTCCCTTGCACATGTCTCTAGATGGTAGTATAGACAATTTCGAGAGCCCCCTCAACTTAGAACATAAGAATGTTGACTTCAACAACGTCGATCTCAAATTCCTGACTGAACCTATGTCTCAGTTCGACAACACCAAAGCCATAAGTGATAGCTCTACAAGCTTTAAGCGCGTCGACAGCGGTTTCAACGAGAACACGTTTTACGCGAACGCGTCTAGTTATTACGAAAGTGCCATAAAACCCTCCGAGTTGACTGTAACGCATGCATCAAAGTCTAGTGGAAAAGCGGCTCTGAAGGAGATCTCTAACATAAACTGGATGAGAGTCGACAGCGGATTCAAAGACGAAAACTCCGGTGACAACGTTCAGTTTTACAATAGTGAGAACTCGATTAAAAACGCAACTACGTTTGGTTTCTCCGATGCGAAACTGGAGGACAAAGAGAACGATTTCGATCGGTTCTTCCTTCAGGCGTCCAATAAGAACGAAGCCACGATGTCTATGTCGGACCTCTTCACTGACGACATGACATTCCATTGTAACTTTTCGTCGACGCCGTCAAAGAATAAACCACGTAAGTTCTAGTTTGTATGGAATTTAGACGCTACAGTGCGCTCTTAGAGGGCGCTGAGGGCTGTTATCTTATACACACATAATTTGGTTTTAATTTACAAACGACCTGGATTGTCAATATGGTCATAATGCCACAAATCGAGGCCGTACAGTGGCAATGTTTCACTGCAATAGGAAGATAAGATAAGAATATTGTTCATTATGATATTATTATTATCTTTGTGCGATACGGCTTTTGTTTGTAAATTAAAACCAAAGTAGGATTGTATGGCATTGCAGCTCATCACATCCTCTTAAGTGTTATTTGCATTATTAGTGATAATTTTACCAGACTTTGATTTTACAAGTGTTTTAAAGTAGTTTAATTTAAAGTTTTTTGAAACGAGTCCACTATTGTGGATGATTTTCGTTTAATTGCTCTTATAATTATGTTGAAATGATTTTGTAGTTATGACGAAGTAGTAATAATTTTTGCATGAAATAATTATTTTCGTGATTTCGAAAAATATGCGTGTTTACTTGAGTCAAGTAAAATAGTATTCAAAACGGAAAATGTTACTGAACATTGTTGATCCACCGATTTGGCGTATAAGGAGATTCTAAATAAAAACAGTAACGAATAACATAAAATTTTAATGAATATTAATACATCCCTGTTGGAAATAGTTGTAATAAAATGAATTCAACTGATAGTTCGCTTTTAATTATATTTAAAACTTTAATTTAATATGGGACCTATGTTGTGCGAAATCACCTTTTTATATCAGTGCTGTGCTGGACTTTGGCCAGCATCATATAGCTACCAAACTTGAGTTAGGTCACAGGTCTTCTCTTAGAGATAATGGTATTAGTACCTTATATTTCTGTAAATTACTGGTGTGCAATAAAGTGTTATCTATCTATCTATCTATTATTTTTGATACCAGATATGAGACACTTATGTTAAAATTATAGACCTCAAATGTTAGTTTATTAATACACTTCCCAAAACCCATTCTCTGCATCATTACGATTTGCTTTTCAAATTCAACTGAATTTTGGCTGTTAATTCAACGGGTTAGGACATATTGAAGTTCGAACTCGCGGTCTTTTGCAGTTTAAAATGCATTTGAAACACGTTTGGCGCCATAAAAAACGCTAAAAGTTCCGCGTCCATTGCGCTAACAATTTTTTTTTATATTTTTATTTTACGTACTTACATACATACATAAACTCACGCCTGTATCCCAGAGAGTTAGGCAGAGACCAGGGACTGCCACTTGCCACGATCTTGATACATCACTTTCGCTTCCTCAACATTCATTAGTCGTTGCATGCACGCACGCCGGTTTCGGGTACTTTTTATCTTGCCCTTTGCTAATACATCCCCTAATTGGTCGAAGTATGTCCGCCTGAGACGTCCCTTACCGGCCGTTCCACCCACATTCGCTCGATATATTTGTTTCGTAAATTTTCTTCCTTTATCCTCTCCACATGTCCAAACCAACGCAACATTTCTTTCTCAATTCTAGTCACCTCGAGGATGATGTACCTCCTTCAGTCCACAACGTTCTCTAACCAAACTGTTGCGTATCCTGTCATTCAAAGTAACACCAGACCACAGACCAGACATACTTCTCAAGGACCTCATTTCTACTGCATTAATTCAACTTTCTTGCTTCTTTTGCCATACCCAAGTTTCGCTACCGGTGTTAGGACCAGGAATATATTATAGATAGCCAATGTAGCTCTTTTGGAGATGTTTTGGCCACTCACTAAGGAGTGCAAGGCACCGTTTACACAATTTCCCGATTTTACTCTTCTTTCTATATCATCTTCACACTTTCCGTCCCTCGTATAGAGACTCCCCAAATAGACAAATTCTTTCACTTGTTCCACCCTTTCACCTCTAATCCTTATCTTGCACTCAGTCATTTCATCATCTTTTTCGAACACCATTACTTTCGTCTTACTCACATTATTGTTCATTCCTTTCCTTTTGAATGCCTCATCCATTACTGTTGCTTGTGTCTGCAGGTCTTCAACCGACGATGCGAACAAAACTTGATCATCGGCGTATAACAAGCATTTTACCAGTAGCTCACCCATCCTTATCCCAAAGTCATTTAATACAGGCAACTGTCCGTGAATAAGTTGAACAACCACGGGGATACGACACATCCTTTTCTCACATCCTTGCGGATGCTAAACCAGTCAGTATACGCCCCATTAATTCTAACGCAACCACTGGGGTCTTCATAGCGAGACTTCAGAGATCGCAGCAAGACGCTGTCCACCCCATACATGGACAGTACCAACCACAGGTCATTTCTCATCCCTCTATTACTCGTATAAGCCTTCTCCAAGTCGACGAACGCACAGAAAATCCTCTGACTTTTGGCCGAAAGTTTCTCTACCATCCGTCTCAAGGAGAGTTGGTCCACGCATCCCAATCCTTTTCTAAAACCCGCTTGAACATCCCATATCTTTTCTTCAATCACATCTAGTACTCTTTCAATCAAAACATTTGCATACAGTTTGCCAACAAAGCTGAGAAGGCTAATATCGGGGTGGATTTTGCACACCTGCTGGGAACCTTTGCCTTTATAAAGTGGCACTATGACGGTCATACTCCAGTCCTTAGGCACTGTGCCACTCCTCCAGCACTTGTTAAAGAGCAGGTATAACTTGCTAGCTACAATGCCTTCACCAGTTCTCAGCATTCCTAACGATACCCTATCATATCCCGCAGCCTTATCTAGTTTCGTACTTTTCATTGCTTTGACAATCTTTTCTATACTTACAACGCTCGCAACACTAGGTTCCGCCTCACGGTCGGAATCACCTTCCAAGAGCCGCTCCTCTCTTTCAAACCGACTTTCAAAACATCCTTCCCAATGTTCCATAACTTTTAATTCCTCTTTCAGCATGGAGCCATCCTCATCCCTAATAACACTCAACTTAGATTGCCTTGAAGTTTAGTAAGAATCTCCTATCATACTTTTCTTTCTCTTCGTCCTTTTTTCTCCACTACATCCTTCACATTATACTTCTCTTTCAATCTTAGTCTCCACTATTCAGGTTTTTAACTGAGCCCATAACTCTACGTAAGTACATAAGTACGTAAGAAAAATATTATTTCTTAGCAAAGGTTGCTGAATAAAGTAGGTTATTTTTGTGTCTTGTATGTAGAGCTTTCGGGCCGAGCGTCAGTATCTAAACACCCTGTATTACGAAATATTAGAAGCATTAACAATTCTTAAAAAATATTCCTCTGCCCTGTGCATTGTTTCATCTACTTGCCGACAGATATCCATAAAAATCTCATCCGCGTATCATCACCGCAGCTTATTATGACAGATTAAACGTACTTATCGAAAAGTACGCTTTGTTTCGCTCGCTCCAAGAGCTGGAGTAGCCGGTACTTACACAATCGGCGAGACTGTTCGTGCGTCAATTGTTTTTATACGATAACGCCTTAACCCCCACTATCGGAGTGTCCCGGAACGTCTGCGAAACGTTTGGCTATGTATAGACACGACTGCGACAACCCGAACCTTGTCTACGGCCTCCATCTACATGAGGAGTAAAGAACCGAAGAGCGCAAAAAGTGACACGGCGAGCTCTTTGTTTCCCAAATAGCACGAATGAATAACTACTAAGCGGGCGGGACCGATCTAAGTACCTCACAATTTATAAATTTGATTCCCGCCTGCTTATTAGTTAATGATCAGCAGTCGGGTTGTTGGTTATTACCCGACTGCAGCGGAGCCCAAAAGGAGGGTAATGTGTTTGGGTCGTATGTATGTATGCATGTAAGTATGTCCGATTCCATTAACCAATGGTCAGATTTTGACAAATAAGATCTCAATCGATTCATCGTGTTTGCGCGAGTGTCAAAGGCTATATAAAGTCAGCACAAATGTATCAAAAAATTTAAAAATCAGTAAATATATGTTTTCTTGGATTTCTGCTGATTTTATATATCCTATGATACTACGAATCGATTTAGAACTTGTTTGCCAAATTTTACCTTTGGTTAAGGAGTTATGAGGGAACATGAAATCCGACATACGTACATACATACCCGAGCCAACGGCATTATCCTCTCTTTTCCGCAGTTTTTCTCACTAACTTGTATCACCATGTACGTTCTCAGAGCACAGTTCATAATAATTAAACGTCACACAAGCGGTAGCGCATTGATTTAATGCGCAGTTTAATAACACAGCGACGACGATTAAAAGATCCAAGAATGCTGAATTTCAAAACATCAACTCCGCTGGTTAGGCCACATAAAAAGAATGAGAAAGGATCCGGTTGCAAAGACTGCTATAATATGCGCCGAGCGTCGGCCAGACGGACGACCTACCGCTGTAAAGACGAGAAAAATCAGTGCCTAGAGTCGCATATTTGTATGAAAGAGTAATTCTAATGAACACTCCTGCATACAGACAAGATCAGGGGGACGATTGAAGAGACAGGGTCAGATGGCGTCTTTTGGTGGCGGAGGTCAAGATCCTCTGGGTCGCTGAGCCAGCGGGAATGAGTAATGAAACGTATTTTTTGTGGTTCGATGACCGCCTAGTAGCCCCCACGCGCAAGAGGTCCTCTAATGTCCTGGTTCTTTACTTTATTGTGACAGAAATGTAAACTCTGTTGGAACTCACATCCTAAGTTGCAACCTAATATTCACCCCTTAATAATAACGGGTTTTGGGCCTGACACTCCTTAACACAGATTAATATTAAATCTAGCAAGGTTGTCAGCTTGTCTCTTAAATGTATTGTACGAAATCTTTACCTATAATCACCGTATTTAGGCACATTATTGTGTTTGTATATTGCTCTTTTTTGGATTAAATGATTTGACTTCAAAATACGCTAAAACTGTTTTCATATTTGCTTAAGCATACTTAGGTATCTAAAGACAGATTATGTCCACTAGTGTACAATAAAGAATATTCTTATCTTATGTCAAAGATTGCTGCGCTGGTGACTGTTTTTCACCAGTTCTTCTTATAGCTCTACTTTGTATCTATATAAAAACAAAGTTCGGATGAGACGGAACACTTGTCTTATTAGAAATGTTCTCTCCTGATAGTCAACACGTTATCATTGGCTATTAATGACAGCAAGCCGAACGTAGCGGTCGCATACGCTGAAGTTACTTCACATAAGCTCGATAAGGCCTGACGTGTTTTGTCTCGAGTAGAAAGTGTCTCTTGTAATTAATGATTTATTTATAAGTTTTGCGCTCATAGTACTTATATTTTTAAGAAGTATAGGTTTTAATTGGAATAAACAAAGTTTGGGTAGAGGAGAATTTTTTTTTTTTCAAAATGTTGAACAAAACCAGTGCCACGCTGATGCTTCAGACGATAATGGTTCTAATGGATAAACAGAATTCCACTACGCGTTTCCCTGGATTTATTGGTAAGTTTTTCGTGAATTGTAAATAAATTGCTGAATTGTAGTTAGTAATTCTTTTAGTTCACGTTTACTTGCTACCTACCGTGGACTTACTTGGCCTACTTGTGGCCTTGAATGTAAAGGAAAAACAATAATCATAACTCTTTAAATTGCTACTTCTGTAGAAATAAAAGTAATTAAGTATTACATCTTTCTTATTCAAGCTAAGTACCCATTGCATTGGAACCTCAACTTTTATCGAATATCAAATCAGAAACATCAAAATGATCATAACTATGTTAGATGTATCAACAAACCCATTCACAGCTTCCTCAGGTAGCTTAACCCCAATAAGAGTTTTTTATCTTAGAAGTGACTAACGAAAGTAGCTTTATTTATTTACATATTTTTTCGAGATTTTTAGCCAACTCTGATAGCTCGGACCATGTGCGTACAGTTTTAGTTGATTATGACGACCGACGGTCAGTACGCTCGGACCCAGTGCGTCGTCATAATCAACTAAAAACTACGCACACGGTCCGAGCGCACTAAGATCGTCAAAGACTCGCTTGTCGCTGTTTACTTACCATAACGTGTAAAGTGTGTAACCGTTTTCTTCTCTCACATAAGAGGACGCGGAGATCGAGAGGTGCTACGGAGTTTTCGGATGCTTTTCAAAGGCCTACCCATGGACAGAAAACCGGCCCGACAACTATTTTCCGGAGCCGCCAGAACGCATGCACATACGGTGAGTATTTGTCACCATTGGTCACTTCGAAAGGACTAGTATTTAAGCGCCTAACAGAAACATTGCCTCTACCAAAAAAATCATTTATTGACATAACGACGAACGGGTCGAGGCAGCAAAAAAAAGAAGAATATAATTATTGTCCCCAAATTGTACTTACAAAAAAATCCAAATTACTTATATAAAAGTTAAGCATTTTCAGGAGGTTTATTTGTTTTCGAATGATTTGTCAATGTTGTCAATAATAATAATAAGTTCCACACTTGTTCTGGTCCCAAACTAGAATACTTATTTAAAAAACCTATTTAAATTGGCCTCGGCACGGGTTAGTGCAACAAAAAGAATACAATACTTATTTAAGATTACTTTTTTTCGGAAGGATTTATCCATGTTGATTATTATTTAATACCTCGGCAATTAAATGAAGGCATCGATTTCAAGCATAATATCGAACCTCTTAGGCGTCTATGGAAAAATATACTAAAATCATGTCACGTGACCTCCTATATTACGCACACCAAATCCTTAACGATTCCAATCGTCTTACTGTCCAATTCCATACTAATTGCTATATAATTGTTATTGCACTATAATAATTGTACTTGGAACTAGTTGCTAGTGCATTTTACAATGACATATTCACGGTTTGTTCACGTGTTAGTAGCAGAACACCGGCCCTGGTAATAAGGCACGTGAGCTAGACTGTGCGGTGCACAGTCAGCAAAACGGTCACCTAGAAAGGCGTACGGTGCTAGCCTGAATCTTCATTATTTCTCTTGCCAATCGAGACAGGTCTTCAGCACTGGCTACAAAAACCAATCCCCTCATGGTATAGAGCCCGAATTAGGTCTGCCAACATGTTTCGTCCCCTCAATCTTGCCTGTCATTTCCTTTCTAACTTCATCTACATCCACTGCTGGACATAGGCAACCCCCCACTTCTTTCTGTATCACCGTAATGAAATAAAATTGGACCGAACAAAAAAACAATTTATTTGATCGTCCCAAAATTTACATGCAAGTAAAAATTTAAATTAAGTTCTTTCGTCGATCGAGAATTTCGCAAAAAATGGTAAAAACTATTAATTAAATATTGAATACTAATTGATTATTTTTCAATTAAAATAATAATAAAAACTCACTTAAATAAACATTAATTAATTTTTGCCATAAATACTATCTTGTCGTCGATCCTTCACCCTAGGTTCTCGATCGTGGTCCCTAAAAATACGTGATTGAGACATTAGAAAGCAATTTGTTGCAAAAATGATTTGCATGATTTTTTCGTTGGACAGTATTAAGGGGCTCCATGAACCCCATGGAGCCCAGCATGGAGGATCCTCTGAATCAGGTGTTTACCGGAGCGATCGTCAAATCAGATGTCGCCCTATCTCTTAAATAAACGTCCGTTCGTATCTAAAGCGAAAATATGATTTAACGAAAATATAACAAACACCGTCATCGTTTATTTTCATTTTGGCGTAGCTGAGTAATTAAATTATTGTACTAGTAAAAGGAAGTTGCTTAGCGGTCGCCAGCATGCGGTTAATGGAAACCGAATTTATTAGTTATCTGTTTGCCAAAATTTCAGCGCTTTGTTCATAGGCTACCGCCATTTTCAGGCCGTTGGGTTTTTATGATAGAGAATATTTCAAGTAATTCAGCTTTTGCCCGAGTGAAAAAAGAGGTTTGTTTAATACTATCAATGTCAAGAAAGTGATAATAAGTGATATTTTTGAATTAATGAAATGATTAAGTAACCTAGTTGACTCAGCAAGCAACTCGCTAGATATTATTGCTTCCCGTATTTTAACAATTTCTATGCACTTTCCAAACACCCGAGTGCATCCGATACTAACGAACTAATAGCGTCAGCAAACTTTTCTTAACTGATGTGCAATAGTTGCAACCTGATATTACCAATTAATGGCAGACAAAATATATAATAAGCACCTTTACATAAAGTACTAGCTGTTGCCCGCGTCGCGTGGTAATTTTGATGTGTATTTTTTTCAGAAAAAAAAGCCTATGTGCTAATCCAGACTATAATCTGTCTCTGTGCAACATTTCATCCGGATCCGTTCAGCCGTTTTTGCGTGAAAGAATAAAAAACATCCATCTATACATACAAACTTTCGCGTTTATAATATTAGTAATTATAGTAACGATGTACTAAGGTACTGTACCACTACTGTATGTATCTTTATCTGCCTCTGGAACAAGATCCGCCTTCCAGTTAGCTTTTAATTATTTTATTTACCCACAGCTCTGATAAGAGTCGGGGGCTCGTCCGTGACATCAATCAATCCACAGCACGGACAAACTAACAAATGACATGCTTAATTCCACGCGATAATAGCGTCTCAGTCATCAGTTTTACAGTCTATTTCTAGTGCAACTCCAGAGTGAAACATCGAGAATCAACAAAATGTTCACAGATACCTTACACAATTCTGCATAAGGAGTGATGCGCTGTTTATTTATTTTTATCGACTTGTTTATTTTTGGGTCCATTGGCTGGCTACCCGTTTTATCTGAAACTAATTCGAGTTTCGACCTTTGAACGCAGACGTTACGTACGATCGACGTTTTATGTCGATGCCAATAACACTTTAATTAAGCAGTATGCTATATAGAACATAAACATAAACATTTACATACATTTACTAGGATACCCTGTGTCGTGGAAACCAGAAACAACGACATCCCAAACATGTAAACATCCAAGACCTGGGTTTTTTTTGTCCCCAGCCGGGATTCGAACCCGAGACCTCTCGCATGGTATGCAGATGCACTACTGCTGCGCCACGAGGTCGTCATATGGCTTGTTGTTCATCTGATAATCAAATGACGCATTTTCGTGTTTTCAGATACCCAGTGTTTACGAGAAGGAATCGAAAGATACCTGTCATTCTGCAAGCTGACAAGCAGGATAAGATCCGCAACGCGAATCTCGATCCACGAGGACCGTTCTACTTCATCTCCCATGGTTTCTTGGAGGGCGGGGATAAAATATGGGTGAGTAGGCCCTAGGAGCATAGTACTCGTACTTACGGTTTTAAATTCTGTCTGATAGACCACTCTAAATGACTATCAGCATTTTCTCTAGGTTAACTTTAAGGTTTACCACTGGGTGATTCTGCTTTGGACATACTGTGAGCCTGAAAGAATATGAAAGATATAGTGTTCTGAAAATGTCTCATTGGTTAACATAAGATATTAAATGGTAGTGGGGGGTCGAATTTATTACGGTTCGTTTACAGAGGACATCACATTAATCTTTACGCTGACAATCTAAAATCGTTACGTGGAGCATGCTGTCTCGCTCGCACAATTTATTGTTTTTTAATATTGTAATAATATGAGTAATCTTTTGATAGGATTTGATGGATAATTAAATTGCGGATATTCAAGGCATATTTTTCTTATCCTGCACTATGTTTTTCATTGAGAAAGATTGATTCCAAAATCAATAATTTTGGAAAAAACTTTTTCTTATTAAAAACTACGTATCGGAAAACGAAAATATATTTTAAATGTCCGTAATTAATTGCATCAAACGCTCAGACCACATTTAACAAACGATTACTCATTTTATTACAATAATTAAAAATGTTAAATTGTGCGAGCGAGACAGCTTGCTCCACGTAAGAACAGTCTTAAGGTTTATTTCGTGCGTCAACTGCAAAACATTTGATTCGTGCCTGTCGTATGCTGACTTTATCCATTATTAGCATAAACTTTTTTCTAAACCTTCATTAACTTTAGTAAGTTAACGATGGTGGCGGAAACGGAGCAGAAAATAGCTAGGTCCAAAAGATCAACAGATTCCAACGATCTAAAACGCCTGTAGATCCGCCTGCCTGTAAGATAAAGTGAATAGGTACCCTATTTCCAGATCCAAAACATGGCTGACGCTCTCCTGAACTTGGAAGGCAACGATGGGGCGTCGGTGATCATTGTGGATTGGCGTGGTGGGTCACAGCCTCCGTACGGACAGGCTGTGGCCAACATCAGGCTGGTGGGGAAAATGACCGCTTTCCTAGCGAATGATATTTATGTAAGTACAGAAAAAAACAATTTTAAAGGCGAAACGATCGAAAGACGATGTACTTGGGTCAAAGTTCGAGTGAACTTTTATTTTTCATTAATTCCTCGTTCACACGGCGTAGTCGAAATAACGTTATTTTTCTCGAATGACGTGGTGCACACGGAATGAGACGAATCGGAACGCTCGTTCTGTGTTAAGACCTTTTCCTTTATTCTAGGAAAATTAAAGACATAGAATGACCTGCTCAGTCATTGTTACATATATTTGACGTTTATTCATCATGACAGAAATTAAGAAAAAAAAGGACCGTCAAAAAAGAACAAAACAACAGAAACAGATATAGGATCGCTAACAACGTTGGTAATAGTGGCTAAATAAGCATTTTCTAACTGAAATGGTCCTTATAACACGGGGCGTAAGCAAATGGGTAACCGCGATACTAGTTATAGATCACTATGGTCGTTTTTGTTAGCGAATAAACCTAACCAGCTAAGAACACTTTGATTCAGCCTAGAAGTAGAAAATATGCGCTGTCTCGATCTTCAATAAGTAATTGATCTTATTCCCGGAATAAGTCGGTTGTAAGTGCTGAAATGTATCCTTATGAATAGACTGCGATGTTAGAGGGCCCCGTTTGAGAGGACTGATAGACAGGTTCAAAATTTTGTTTAGAGGAATAAGTCACTGCTGATTGCAAACTCATGATTATCCTTTTATGACTCGACGGGTTAGCTCGTAGTGTAAACTAAACACTTACCTTTCGTTTATTTTAGATTGTGCTGGGGCTCGCAGACTTGGATAACTTCCATTTCATTGGACACTCGCTCGGTGCACATCTTGGTGGTTACTGTGGACATGAATTGCAAAAGGTAAGTTAAAAATCTGTTTAATAACAATTCCTTAGTGTTGAAATTGTGTATATAAGCGAATTTGCCTGTATCATAGGATACCTTGTGTGGGATTCTCCCCACACTGGGCAAGGCAGACCTACAAACTTTTATGCTTATTTTATTTTATTTTTTTATTTTTTTTTTTTATTTATTGAAAGAAAACAAACAATTGTACAATATGGTTAAATACATAGAATAATTACATTTACACTATGTAATTGCACAACCAGCAGCGTTTTCTATAGACTAAATCAAAGACATAAAAGAGAAAAGCTCATAGCTATATCGATTTCTAAGAGGTAATTTCTACAACTGTGTAAAGTTTCACAATAATACTTCAACATATGTAGGTATGTACAATAAAGTGTTAACCATCTATCTATTAGCAAGAGTCAACTCAAGACTTCGCTTGGAAGACAAGTAGTACTGATTGAAATTGAAATAGGAGTCACTCGCCAGGAGGTGGGCGCGCATTCCGATCGAGTCTCAAGTTAACTCCCGCCAGCTGTAATAATGGAACAACAAAAAGAAAAAAAAAACACACATTAATTTGTTCTGTGCATGTGCCTATCAATGTGCCAAAGCCCAACCAACGAACACACTTTATACTTATGCTTATCACTTTATGCTTATACATAACTTTTCACGCTGCGAGGGCTGAAGGGCTCTCTTCTACACGCAGGAATCTGGGTTGTTTGGAAGCCGCGGATATGTAATTAGACTATTACCCTGAAGTACTTATAGACATAAAATTAAAAAAATGCGTTGAAAAATCTTGTTCGTGTTGAGAAAATCTCGCGTCGAAAGATTCGCGAACAATTAGTACCGCCTCTTCGTCTATCATCGATCTGGCTAGCTACTAATACTACTCACAGATTCGAGTTTCTATCGATATATTTATAGAAAACGCTAATAACTCTAATCTAATCTATAGCTATTGTTAAGGCGTGTTAATTTTGCTGTCTTTCAAAGGAAGCAATTTTCATGGATATATATATAAAGTTTGTATATCAAACCTAACACATGGTATCCCGACTTATAAAGTTAGTTAGATACCTAGATATAAGGAAGTTAGCTATGTCACCAAATTCTTTAGTGTAGCCAAAATATCCTCCCTTGACTGAGTAGGATTCGTTAAGAGATTTCTTTTAAGAAACTAATCTCTTGGCAGTTGCTAGTCAGTATATGTATGGGAATATTATGTACGTCAGGAAAAATATCAGTAACGTTAAAACTGTAGGTAGCCAACACAATGTAAATACTAGAAATGAACATAAACTTTTGTTCTCAAGAATTAGGCTGGCAAAGGTTAATACATCCTTTATTGGGCATTGTATACGATTATACAAGATCCCTGGAGATATAATTAAAAAAATGTGTAAAGCACACTGTGTGCCAAAAGAGCTATTACAACATTAAAAATTATTTAAATGACAAAGGTGTCTGGAATGGGCGTTGTCCTAAAAAAATAAAGTTCAGTTTTAAATTTTTTTTTTTTCAATAAAATATTTGACGGCCTGGGCTGAATATTTCGATTTGGGCTACTTAATTTTTCAAACGAAACCAAAGAATCTGAGTATGAAATCGGAAGTATATCACGCATGGAAGTACGTCATCAACTGATCCTACGGGCTGTCAGTTTCTAGTGAAACCATTCTTTCCAAATTCAAACGCCGTTTTCGCACCTCTTTTAGTCAACGATTTATTGAATTCCTGGGTCCTTTTGTTTACAATAAGGTTACATAATAAAGTGATCAATATCTATCAAAAAAGTAAATCTGATTGTAAGCGGATGGTTTCAAAGTGGCTTCAACAATTGACTTACGAAGAAACAGAAAATATAATTTCGGTTTTAAAATAGAACAAATATCAGCAGGTTAAAAGGGAAAATAATAATTCATATTGATTAGTTTACCAACTACTTTAACACCTATAATATAATACAAACAACACACCCTCTCTACACACACACACACACACCTACACACACACACACCTACACACACACACACACACACACACACACACACAAAGAGAGGAACAAATAACAAATAACTTCTATTAGTTTGATTTTGCTTTTGTTTTTATTTATATAAATTAATTTTCTAAGTAATAGATTATAGCTACGATCACTTCTGTAACTAGAAACTGACCCATCTCATCGGGGAATTGGCACTGCTTGCTATAATACAGGTGTCCAGCCTAGCATAGCAACAGAAGCTAATATAATGTATATGATTCATAAACTAGTTGTAATTATAAATTGTATCAACTCTGTACGATTTGTGGAAATAAATATATTCTTATTCTTCTTATATTCTTAAACAAAACCAAAAAGACTTGTAATCTATGTAAACGTAAATAATATACTTCTTTTTATGTCAAAAAATATTAAACCAACTTTCATTCATATGTGAAACGAACGTTAGAAGGTCGAATTAGTCACACACTTATTCACAAAAATACAACAAATCAGCAAATATTATTAATTTATAATTGTAGCGTTATATTTACTGACCTTATACCTTGAAAATGAAGTATAATTTGTAACTATTGTCAATATTTAGAAGAATGCCCATTAAAGCCAGTTCAATGTATGAGTTCTAGATATTAGAATAACATGTTAACTCTGTTAATTAAGGACCGTATTTGAAAAGACTAACGGTCTTATTTACAAAAACTCTATTCCTTAAAACACTTCAAGAACGCCGATTAAAATAGTCTGAGGTGGAGATTTTACGAGGAAAAAATGTAGCCACAGATTAAATATACAGAGTTTTAGATTGGTTTTAGAGGAATCGTGTTTTTAAAATAAATAAGCCCGTAAGATTTTTTGTCCTGTTTTTCTCTAAAATGATCTAGATTCTGAAATTGACACCTACGTTACTTGTAACGTCTACCCTAATATTATAAAGAGGAAAAGTTGGTGAGGTTATATGTTTGTAAGTTTGTTTGTAGGGGGTAATCTCCGAAAGTAGTTAAGCGATTTCGAAAATTCTTTCACTCGTATTTAGAGTGGACCTTCAGAGTGGGCATAGGCTATAGACTAATCTATTTACCACGCGAACGTAGTCGCGGGCACTGCTAGTTTTGAATAAAATCACTTTGATTTTACTATACAATACTATTTCTTTGTTACGGGTCATGGCGCCGCGGGTGGCCTGTGTCCAGCAATTAAAAACCCCCTTTTAAGTTTATTTCGTGTGCATTAAAGTATGAATTTAATTACAGACATTCAACCTGAAACTAGGAAGGATAACAGGCCTGGATCCCGCGGCGCCATACTTTAGTCAAACCGTCACTCTGGTGCGCCTGGACCGGTCGGACGCTAAATACGTCGATATTATACACAGCAACGCCATCCCTCTTTACTTTGCTGGTAAGTGTACGCAATAAAGGCAAAATCAGAGGATTCACTCGGATGAACATTCACTGTTCGATGCACTATCTCAAGAACCTATCCTACTGGAGATGCCTGCGGAGTTTTATTAGCTCGGGAGTTGGGCGAAGGACGTTTCCTTCGATTAAACGGTAACTTACAAATATTTATTAATTACGCTAAAATACATACACATACATAAGCAGTCTATATAGGTACGTCCTACTGTAGGGCACAGGCCTTCTCTCAGGGAGATAGTATGGGCTTAATCACCACGCGTGCCCACCGAGGATTGGCGAGAGTGAACTGAGCCCAATGTTGGGACTGCAAGCCCAACGCTGAGGCGGTTACCGCCGGGTGGTGAGCGCAGGTCTGCGATCGACCCTGGCTGACGCCCGTCTGCGGAACCTGTAAATGCTAGCCAACTCCGAGAGTGGCTTCTGGCCCGACTAGTGAAGCCAAAAACTCCCGCTTCGCAGCCGGCGCCTAAGCTACAGCTGTTCTGCCACTGGAGTTGCCCCAACCCGCCACCCGCAGCACGACTTGTCAAGCTGTTGGTGCTTGCCTTGGGCCCTTCCGGTGACAGACCAATGCTACTGGAGTGCGCGCGCTGTTGAATGCGAAATAGGCTGTTTGCTAAGTAGGCCGTTTGGGAAGTAGTCAAACAGAGAAGTAGGTATGATGAGAAGTTGACTATTTGAGAAGTAGACCCCTGGCGCCCGAAGGTTTTATAGTAGTGAGGCGAGCCGGTCTTGAGCGGTGGGGTGCGATCACACGGCGGACGGCTGATGCTTGCGCGCTCGGTGTGTGTGCGGCCGGCGGCGGGTGCTGATTGCGCGTCGTTGTAACGCTATGTTACAACTGTAGTGATCGTTTATTTTCTCTTTAATGCCGCGATCACACGACACGGTTAAAATAAACGTTCATTTTTGTTGCACGGTGAAAAAAAAGAAGCAACTATTTCCCTTTCGTCACGCGCTCACGCGTGAGCGAGAGGCAAACTTGTAGGCTTTGTATGGAGATACAGCATAATGAATTGAGTTGAATGATGATGATGCCGACTATCGCCCTTTGTTACTTTTATTATTTTTCGATACAATCGGTAGCACAATGCTACCTCTCACTACAGGGTCCAGGTCCTCTGTCGAGTGTGAGCTTAATCAAAAGACGTGCCCACTGCGATTTCGTGATTTCAAGTAATGACAGTCAGGTTCCCTCACGATGTTTTCCTTTACCCTTAGCGAAAGGTATTGCTTAAACAAAGTCACAAGTGTACGTTACTTAGAAAACAAAGTTATTGGTACATGGCTGTTTTGTTCCATATTTTGTTTCGCTTAGAATATAACCATAATACAGTACATTTTTGAGTAGGTTATGTAGAAGACAAAGTCATTGGTACATGCCGAACAGAACAGTTCTCTGTGAGTTACATTTTTTAAACAGAACAAAACGGCAGAGCAGTACAACTGAACAGAATCAAATCGAACAGAACTGATTGTAGCCCAGTAAAAGATTATCTACTTAAATATGTAATAACACACTAAATTGCACTACAATTAATGTAAAATCACTGAACCCTGACCCTGCCTAAACTTAGTTCAGGGGCCAAGGTAACATTTTATTTTTTTATGGGTGTAGTATTGAACTTGTTTGTATATTAGTAACTTGATTCCGGATTCACTCACTTAGTTTTTTGCCTGGTCGGACTCTTCCGACAAAAAACCGAGTTTTAGTTCGAAAATTGTTTGTATATTATTTTTCTTGTACTGGTTTTCTTTGGTGAAATAAACGCATTATTATTTCCATGCATTCAGGCCTCGGTATGTCCGAGACGATCGGCCACGTGGACTTCTTCCCCAACGGCGGCTCCACCCAGCCCGGCTGCAAGAAAGTCAACTCGCCCGTCGGCTCGGTCGGCGACGATATGTACCAGACCATGGTGAAGTACCTCGGCTGCAACCACGAGAGGAGTTATGAGTATTTTACCGAGAGCATAGCCCCCTCGTGTCCCTTTATGGCGGTGAAGTGCGACTCTTATGAGGTGAGTGCGGATAATTTACAGTGTTGTTTAATTTATAAAAACATGATAGCTGGCTGCTGTTGAGTCTGGCGTCGGTCTCGCTGGGACTTTCTAACATTTTTAATGACTGACATAAATGAATGAGCGTACTCTTAGTATTTTGTAATGACTATCCTTATACACATTACATAGTTATAAATTGAACAGGTCAGATTAAGTTTACTCAATAAATAGTCGCGATGTATCACTATGCATGAGCATTTTTCCGTACCTCAAAAGGAAAAAAACGGAACCCTTATAGGCTCACTTTGTTGTCGTCCGTCCGTCCGTCCATTTGTCTGTCAAGACCTTTTATCTTGGGAACGCGTTTGTCTGTTCTGATACCTCTGTGAGAAGGATAATTTACTTACTTGAAGCTGTGAAAAAATCAAACTTGTAACGTAAAAAAAGTAACGGCCGTTTATGCCGCAAAAAACGTATATTTCGACGCTCAAGAGAATCAAACTTTATAGGGTACTTTTCGTTAACCTAGAACTATGAAAATTGGCAAGTAATATCGTCTTATACTATAAGTACAGGGAGAAATCTCAAAACTGTACTATTTGTAATAACTTCATTCATAAAATTCGTAAAAAAAATTGTCTTTGAAGTTCGGGAAAAGCTCGGAAAAAACTACGAGACTCGATTTCTGAACTATTTGTAATATCTAAGTAACTGTCGTATAGTATAATTTGTCGGGAAATCTTGATGGGCGAGTATGACTTGCACTTGTCCGGTGTTTTTTTAGCATAGGTACCTTTGATAAGTGTGGTCTGAGGATTTGCTAGATAATAAAAATGTTAGAATGTGTGGACGTGGCGGATGCAAGACTGCAAATGACTGCTGGAACTGTCCAATGTTCCCTTTCTTTGCATAATACGGAGTGTTTTAGCGGAATCGTGTTTATACAAATGACACCGTTAGGCTTTTACGTTTATTGATGATTGCAACATTAGCAATATTGGTAGGTACATTCGCAGTAGCACTACAATATTAACAATTATTCTGTTTTCTGTCACTGAAGAGTTGTTTATAATATCATTTCCAGTCATTCTTCGCGGGAAACTGCACTTGTGACAACCACCACGTTTGCATACCGATGGGCTACCATTCGTATCGAATTTACAAAAGACTCCGGATGGGCAGCTCAGACGATACCAACGAGAATATCGCTCTTTACTCAATCACTGGCAGCTCTAAACCTTATTGCAGTAAGTGTGACGGGTTTCAAACAACACAATCATTTGTCCTGCCCTCCTATTCCGTAACTGTCCGCTATATTGGGTTACCCATTTATACGTTTCCGAAGTGTCAAAATATGTATGTATTTGACAGTCCAGAGTATGTTAAGTCAGACAAGTTCATGCAGTGGAGAAGTTACGTAGATAGTACCTGGTCCTAAACTAGGATATACAATGACCTCGGTCTGTTTTTCCTTGTTTGTGATGCCTGGTCACCATATCACAGGGTGGGGTAGTTTGGGACAAGTGATTGTGTTGTGTATTTTTTCTATCTATTCTGTAAGTTTCGGGGTTGTTGGAAAGTATCACGTCAGCCATATTTTAACGAGAGAAATTGGAGTTGCTTAATTTCGCAGTCTTGCAGTCTAAAAAGTCTTCATAGCTCAGTGTCAGGATTCTGAGACGGAGGTTCCGAGTTCGGTGCCAACTGTTAATTTTAAAGTTACTTACTAGAAGTAAACTTGATTATAGTTCCTGATAATAAAAATATTGTGCAGTCAGTTTATTTCAAATATAGATAGATATAATATGCTCAAAGATCTGTAGTTTGAATAGTTTGAACGCTCTATTTTACAGTGCATTTCTATTTATACCTCTGCCTAATTGGTCAGCTGTGTCTTCTTAAGTTACCTTTTTTTTTTTGCAGGAGTCCAACACAGGATCACGCTGAAAGTTTCAAACTCGTCAGCGAGCATAGCCCATGGACCAGACGTCGGAAAGGTTTTGATTGCCTTTGTTGACAAAAATAATAACAGGACTGACCTTAAGCTATTGGATGAAGAGCAGTAAGTAATAACTTTGTAACATATTTCGTGTGTGACTCGGATAAAAATAATTATATTTAACACATAATGACACTTTTATACATAATAGGGCGTAATTATCAATGGTACAAATTTTGTATTTTTTAGATCAAGTCACCCTTAGGTTAATGCGTTCTTTCTAAGATAGGTTTCTCCCCTATATAGACTTGTACTTATGGTTATTATGTTAAAACTATTGGTCAAGCAATTTTATGTGAAATAGTTGATTGAAGTTGCGCGCAGTTAGCTTTATACGGGCACTTAGGCCGACTTGTACCACTTTCTTAAATGTGGCTTAAGTAGGATTGAACTAAAATTCTTCATACCAAAGTCAGTTTAAATTGCTGTTTAAGTGACATGTAAGAATTTTTTTACTTAAGTATTTTTTTAAATAATTTCACATAAAAGGGAGATTTGTGTTAGAAATATCGTACCTAATTACCTAGCTACTTTAACTTTGAAGCTAAGTTAACATGGAGATAATCTTCCACAATGCAAACCAATTCAGCTCACAGTATCGGCGTTTATTTATACTAACAGCGATTTCCCCTGCCAATACCTACTTAGCAAGTATATCTTTCGCGGTCCATATAAAAAAAAAATGCCGAGTCTATATTGAAAGAAAGAAAGAGAAACATTGCAGCAACAGACAAGACACATTAATTAAAACTTAAAACAAAACAAAATAGTGCAGTATAATGCTGAATCAGTTGCCATTGGAGAACATATGATGGTTAGAGAAGGAAGTGGCGTGCCT
Source organism: Yponomeuta evonymella (assembly GCA_963969515.1). Classification (NCBI taxonomy): domain Eukaryota; kingdom Metazoa; phylum Arthropoda; class Insecta; order Lepidoptera; family Yponomeutidae; genus Yponomeuta; species Yponomeuta evonymella. Next base: position 13,440,258 of record OZ018349.1, read on the forward strand.
ACGGACTGATTGGTTACACATGCATGACGACAAGGAATACTTAGGTATTTCAAACGTTATTACTTCTGAAATCTTATTAATCTGTAAAATAACATTTGCATGATGTAGCGTCTCCGGAATATAATATAGGTAAGCGTCGTTGTACGACTGAACAGTGCTAGTTCGTATTGGAGAGAAGCCAAATTAGAGCAGATGTGTAAACTATGGCTTCCGCAAAGGCCGTTAACCTCTTGGTGTGGCGCTTAATTGGTTTTATTTATTGGAAAAGGCAGACTGGTTCATTGTGTTATAAGAATTCATTGCCCATTATCTTGAATTTAGTGAAATCTGCGTGAACTCCAAATTACAAGTCTATAAGTACCCTGTTTAGGTAGATACCCTAGGTATCTACCTAAACATAAACAGTCATATTAGTAAAAACACGATTCCTTAAAACACTCCTCAGAGGCAGTTTAGTGGTCTGTGGTAAAGGGCAAAACGTAACCACAAATAATTTAAACTGCCTCTGAGGAGTGTTTTAAGGAATTGTGGACTTATAAACCGATAGTGTACAGAGGTACTTCATTATTTTGGCATCTTTATGACGCTGTTTTTATTCGTAGTGTGGCGGGCTCTTAACGTTCACAGAATGTATTTGCATATACATTCATTACATTTTTGGACATGTCCTACGATAAGCTAGTTAATTATTGATCTATAATAGCTTATAGTAATTAGTAAATTATTTGCCTAGAATTGAGTGGACTGTCAGTTTATTTAACAGATATCTTTCGTTTGTTGTTTGTAAGTAAAACTCATCAAGATGTCGAAAATATTCAAAAAAATGCAATTGCGTTCCAGAAAATACTACAAGCCTGGAGACATAGAAACGCGTATGGTGGCCGTAAGCGGCACGGGATACCCGCCCCTGTCCGTCTTTGTTGAGTGGAAGTACGAGACCAACCTGTTCAATCCTATCACTTGGCGATTGCTGAAGTCCTCGAGTCTTTATATAGAGTATCTGAAGGTGGCTTCTTTGGAGTATAATACAGAGTAAGTACAACACAATATTTATTCTTACCCAAAATAAAAAATAATCACAGATAATAGAATAATAGTGAAGGAGGCTGAGTGTTAGTGGCTTCGCTACCAAGGGGCTAGGCAGTGCCGTGCCCCAAGCTTGGAGGACCCCTGACCATATCTCATACCCGGGCATATGTCTAATATTTTTAGGATCTATTTTGGGACCCAATTATTTTTGCCCCAGGGACTATGGTCGTCAAGCTGCGCCACTGGAGAGAGTCTAATAAGGGCGACACATTCTCCGATTATTGTCGGCCCATATCTAATTATAGGTGAGATGTTGGGCAAGGTAGAAGGATAGAGAAGGTCTGGAAGAAGAAAAATGTCATGGTTGTGCAGCATTAAGTAGTTTACAGAGAGCAGTGCAAAGGGCTAGGCTGACTGACATCCTCAAGCACAACTGGCCGAATGTGTACGCAGCTGATCAATGAATTTAGAAATGTTCTTAAGTTCGCACAATTTAACATTTTAAATTATTGTAATAGAATGAGTAAACTTTTGACAAATGTGGTCTGAGGGTTTGATGAATAATTAGTTTGAGCGAGACAGCACGCTCCACGTAATAGCAGCCTTAATGCAAAGGTATAGAGTTGATCTTAGATTGTCAGCGTAAAGATTAATGTGATATCCTCTGTAAACGAACCGTAATAAATTCGAGGCCCCACCACCATATTTAAATATATTTGTGTTAACAATGAGACATTTTGTGTTTTGTGTGCAACAAAGAAACTGTTTCTATTCTTTTTTCAGATTACTGTATCTTTCATATTCTTTCAGGATCACAGTATGTCCAGAGCAGAATCACCCAGTGGTATCCAACTTGCCAGCACTGATGAAGCCAAAATATTGTAAATGAATAAAAATGTGCCATCTACCTACCTTGTCGCAATAGGTATCTTTGTTGTTTGCTAAGCAAATCAATTGTATAATAAATTGTTTTTAGCTTAAGTGACATTTGAATACTTAATAGATTTGTTATAAACCAAGCAATGTAGTTAGTCAATGCAAATTGTCTTGAAAAGTATTATAAGCATTAGAGTAAGTTTCCAGGTTTTATATACATTTGAAATCTTATCATCAGAAAGCTAGTTTTATTTATGGGTACACAAGGTTAAATAAATGATCTGATAGCTAATCAGGGTTGTAGCCAGGACAGAATATGCCTGCCCTAACTGCGAAAAAGATCTTCCGGGTTTTCTAGATATTCATCACAATATGCTAGTAAAATGCTTTATAAAAAGTGTGTAGCTTCTGAATTAATGAACCAGTACCATAAATTTATCCTAATTTAAGTTAAGTATCTTCTTTACTTTTCTATGTAAACTAAATTGAGAGTAAATCTGCCAACAAACTATTATTTAGTTTGGCGGAAATGAGACTATTTAGAAATGTATGCACCTTTTACAGAATAAACAATTATTTATTTATTTTATTTCATTCATTCCAACTGTTTGGAATTGTTACAGAATAAATGCGCTGAGGTTGGTAATCACAGAAAATAGGGAAAAAGGTATGATTTTGTTTGTACCAAAGAAAGGTAGGTACATTGTTGTAATTTTGTGGGATTTTTTTTATTTCCTTCCTTTCACACAAATTCAAAGTAAAAATGTTAAAGTAAAATCCAATTTCTCCATCAAACAAAGGTTTTCTCTGGTATTAATATTATTTTCTAAGTTTGAATGAGTTATTTTTTTTCACATTTTTCGACGACATAAAAACAAGGAAATTTTACCCATAATTTATAGGTTCGCCAAATGTTTTTTTAAGCTCTTGATTTTTATACTTTCACGAAAAACTTGAAAAAAAAACTCTTTTTACCTTTATCTCCCTTTTTCCATATTCAAAGATTTCTCTCTCTGAGAGAAGGCCTGTGCCCTGCAGTGGGACGTATACATAGGCTATTTAAAAAAAAAAAGAAATGATGCACCATTTTTTTCCATGCCCTTGGCTTACTGCACAACTCTTGAAAAAGTTCTTATTAGGAAGACAAGAGAGGTGTATTTTTGTTACTGTAGTAGTCAAAAACAACTTTGATTTTGGACCCCTGCTTAATAATTTGTTGCAAATTACCTGTGCCAGCACCATTAGCCTGTGTATCAATTTGAAAATGTATGTATTCTGAAATTTGTGAAATCAGAACACTGTTGGGGTTAGCTAGAGCCCTGTAGCTAACCCCAACAGTTGAACTATTCTAAATTTAGTTAATTAATGGAATACGGTAATGTTATCAAGGTTCCTAACCCTGCAATCAATGGTTCAGTGAGTGTTAAATAATCTTATTGGTTTTGTCACATTTATTTAATCAAGGAGATAAATATTGAAGATGGAAAAGTTTTGGTTTGGGGCATACATATTACATTATGTAAAGCGTAGTATAGTATTTTGTGTTACGGCAATGGTAACATTTCATTTTGCCTCTGCCAGCTCAGCAGGTGGGGGCACTGGTGAGTCATTTTTTATTTTCTTAGCCTGTGTTTCACCTGTGTCACTAGCATCGTCCTTGCATACTTCATGCAAATTGTATTTCTTGTAAGCATAGTAGTCTTCTAGAACGCTGACCAAGCAAGTGCCTTTGATGATCTCTATGATGATAGCCAACTTTGGGTTCTTCAAATCTGCTTTGTTCTCTCTGTTCTTTTGGACTATCAAGTCGGCTAGCTCTTTTATGACTAGATCCCGTGACACACTACTGTTAAACCTCTTGTTGAAAATCACAGCAAAAGTTGATGGTTCCTTCAGGAAGTATTTGTCAAACAGCTTCCCTGCACATTCCATGATGTCTGGCAAATTTGCTTTGCAAGTTGCCATGATGGGAACTAGGCGAAGTAAATGCCTGGTCTTAGCCACCTTTGTAGTAACCAGATCCTTCAATATGGCAGCTGTAAGTTCCTCAGGACTAGGTAGATTTGTCTTTATGAAGATACAATTTGATGCGCCTGTCTCCACAGCTTGGAATCTTTTGTGTTTGAGTGATTTTTGGGATTCTTTCCTCATTAGTTCCACTTCACGTTTGAGAATATCGCCGATGTCTTGTTCCTCTTCGGACCCCGAATCGGACTTGTTCTCGGCGGCTGCCGCTTCCGTAGCGTCGAGGTCTGGGTACAGTTTCGTCGCATATTCGTTCAGAATGTTGTAAGCTTCTTTGACACAGTCTTTTTCTCGGAAATTACACGTGCAAAAGAAACCCTTGAAACCGGCCTCTAGGAAGTACTTGTTTCGGCTCTTACGGAAGTAAAACTTCTTCTTTTTGTGTGCATCACCCATCCTAGACACTTCACTTACTGCGCCCTATTGGATTTTCTATGATATAACCAGTGGTTACGTATTATAAAATTCACACGCGTCGATAAATACAAACAAAAGTTTGGTTGAGTGAGTGGGTGTGTGGGTGTGCATACAGAGTTGACGTTTCTTTAGTGATGTAAGAGATGGATGTCAAAAACCCCTTTTATGTCAAAAACACACAGTTTTAAATTCACAGAGTAATTGAGATATTTAGTAGCGACATCTGTAATCATTACGCAGAATTTGTAATTTAGGAATTTACCACTAGGTGGCAGTATTCATAATAAAATTCTGCTTTAGTTCTGTGTGTTGCCGGTAGATGACGGCGATATGGTAAAAAGAAAATTAAAAAAGGCCTTCATTGCCTCTGGCTCTGCTGCACCAGGGACGCTACCTGCGTAACCGTAACTTCTCCACTGTATGGAGTCATCCGATTAACCTACTCCAGTCAAATACATACATACCCACCAAAAACATTTCATTCCGTGTAAAATGTAGCCAAGACGAGGTCATATACCTCGCACTGTCAAAAAGTTCTCAAATCTCATGTAGCGAGCCAAGCTTCTAACTGTACACGCCCCAACTCTACAAGCCCTAACATTATAAACTCTTCACCTCAAAATATGTAGCTCGTCTGGCCTCGTCTTAATAACATTTTACTTAAAAATGTTTTTGGTGGTATTTCACTCCTTTTTGTAAGATGCTTATCAAAACCAAAACCTTAAACAAATGTTTGTCTAAAAACCATTATTTCGAATTTTAAGTATATGTACGACGCTATGATTTCTAAAGTATTTAGTGTCTCCTGTATAAGTTATAAAAGTCACGTTCGCGGTTTTGGACGCCGAACGACGTTATGACAATGTTTTATTATTTAGTAAATTTTTTGTTCTCCTAATTTAAAGAATTTTGGAATAGAATAGAATAGATGCTGTTTGTGCTACCATAGTGATTACATATCTACTCTTTGTGTGCTACTAGCTTATGTACAAATTTCAGCTTTCTAGGACTTCAGGAAGAACCCCAAAAATTTTGATGATCTTCAGTGAGTCGGCGACGAAGTCGGGGTTTTTTAAACATCATTAAAATCTAAAGTATAAGAGCTATGCTATTGAAACTATAGTGCCCTTGCGCTTCGCTTGGCTCGCCGTGCGCCCAGATTTTGTCTCTTCGGAAAAGTCTAAGCCTTGGACGTCCAGTCCAGTCGTCTAACCGAACAATAAAAAAAACCGGCCAAGTGCGAGTCGGACTCGCGCGCGAAGGGTTCCGTACCATTATCTATACAACATTTGAATATTTCAAGCGTCTACCTGTTGCCGTTATTAATATCGAGCAAAAAACGGCAAAAAATTACGTTTGTAATATATATAAAAATCACGTTGAACCCCCCTTAACATGACATAGATGGCTGCTAGATGGCGAGCGCTGTCTATAGACAACGTTTGTTGTATGAATGCCCCCCTTAAATATTTATTTTATTCTATTTTTAGTATTTGTTGGTACAGCGGCAACAGAAATACATCACCTGTGAAAATTTCAACTGTCTAACTATCTCGGTTCATGAGATACAGCCTGGTGACAGACGGACGGAGGACGGAAAGCGGAGTCTTAGTAATAGGGTCCCTTACCCTTTGGGTACGGAAACCTAGAATCAATAATTTGTTTATTCTAACAAGTGCTACACAGAAACAGCGAAATCAACCTACCCACCTATGTAGGCAACTGAACTGCGAATATTCTGTATCAATCAATTAAACGGGCAAAAGCGACAAAAGGCAAAGGATATCTATCCATTTGCCACCAATTTAATTTGCGGTGGAGTTTCCACTTTTAGCTTTTTCGGCTATATGCGAATTTGGCCGTAATGTAAAACATTTCGAGAAACTAAAATACCTAATGATAGGTATATTCTTTTTGTTGCACTAACCCGTGCCGAGTTTAAAAACCTATTTAGAGGCTAAAAATTCCACCCATGCCGGGACTTGAACCCGCGACCTCTGGTTCACCGTGCCTCGCCTTCGGCTCGGGCTGCTAAAAGTCTCGAATAAAATCTCGCTGTACCTATCGCGATATCATTCCGATGTAAAAACCTAACTGGAAAGTGGGTCACTCGGGGCTGCAAATGATGTAATTCACTTCGGCCTGATGTCGCTGCCTGTACGTAATACAGAGAAGTTTGTAAAGAGGCTCGAAATTTCATCGGTGCTTGCATTGCCCATTAGCTCAGTTGGAAAAGCGCTGGCACGGTGAGCCAGAGGTCGCGGGTTCAAGTCCCGGCATGGGTGGAATTTTTAGCCTCTAAATAGGTTTTTAAAACTAAAATAATCTTTTGATCCTTCCTTATGTCTGTGCTTCCATGAAATATTCGCAATATTCGCGACTATTACTATAGTTAACTTTACTATAATTTTACTAGCTCACTCGGCATAGTTACATTGTTTTGCCATAGTAATTAGCCTGCAATCTATTCTCATATCCACCAAATATATACAAAAAAATTCATAAAAAACTGTAAAGCCGTTTCGGAGGAGTTCGATAACAAACTCAATGACTGTGACACGAGATTTTTATATATTAGGTATCTAATACCTACCGACTATCTAAAATGGCAATATTAGCAATGATGTTTGAGCTCAAAAATGAACTGGGTCACTCCCACTGACCACCATGGGGCCAGTGGTAACTCGATAACAATAATTGAGACCCACCAAAAGGCTCTAAAAAAATGGAAATCACTATAAGAATTATGCTTCTTAAACATTATGAAAAAACATCGTTTGAGATTTTGGCCGGTTACGATATTATGTTCCTTTCAGTTAACTAGGTACGTCCATTCATTTACTTAATATTCAATGCTACGTCGTATGTTTTGGATCCCTTCTGCCGTGCACAAGCTAAAATGCTGTTATCGACCATCCAGTTGATTTTGACTTTTTGATGACATCTTCATCAGAAAAAATCTCTGTCGGTCCCTCCAACCCATTTTTCCTAGCTTTTATACTTCCAGAGATAAAAAGCTGGAAAATTTCGTTATGTTAGTTTAATTGTTAAATAATTAAATAATAACTATGTTTAATAACGCCAAAAAATTATCGTTACTAATAAAAGGTAAAGCTATTTTAAAGTACTCAAAAGGATCTATCTATTGATACCTGAAGTGTAGTCAAATTATGTAGCATATATTTTATTATTCCCCTGGTTTTTTGTGCATAACTTGATTTTTGGAGATAACGGCGTTTCAGCTTGTGGACGGCAGTATTTCTATGCTCGCTGGAATGTCCGATGCGCCAGACCCTGACACAAAAAGAGATGTGATGATGTACTGAGGTCTCTGGGTAGGTATGTAAAGAGTGTGCGATTTTAACAGAAGAAGCTAAACATTTATTTATCGCCACAAAGACATAGACATATTACAGGGGCCTGTTTCATCGAACAAAATTTTATGGCTTACTATGACAATTCTATGTACATTACAAAGTTAAATAAACCGCAGATTAACAAAAAGACTCTACCATGCAATGTACCTACCTCGAATTGTTATAATAAACGCAAATTGTAGTTTTATGAATCTCGGCCTTGGTGACTTGAAACACAGCTTGAAACAAGCAAACCAATGAGATGGAAGAAATAATACCAAAACAAAAGTAAGGGATCCAGGTTAGGGTATGCAGCGATAAAAATATGGCCTCGAGCTCAGTACCTAATGCTGCGATTTGCCCACAGCATAGATTTTCAGCATGGGCCTCTTTATTTAGCTCATCTGTCTTCTCAATCGGCAGGTGAAGTTAGTGATGCACTTGAACATAACCGAGCTGTGCTGCTAATAATTTGGTGTCTTATTTCCACGCACTGAGGACACCTAGAAGAACCTAGAAGAACGAGGGGAACTAGGTGTTTTCGTCTAGCACGCGTTGTCCGTGACAAAGTCTTTGAACTAGGCCGTGGGCCGCAACATGGTATGCCGTCGTAATAATATGGCGCGTGGATCCTAAGACCTGATAAAATTAAATAGCTGTGACTTAAATCATTTAAGATACAGCTATACAAGGCTATATCAGTCACAATTATTGTCGTCCAGATCTGATCTGTGGTAATATCTTTAGGGCAACTGTTCTACAATAATTGACAACCTCTAGGTCTAGCGGTATCACGTCTGTTTACCATACCGGAGGTCGTGGGTTCGATTCCCACTGGGGGCCGCCGTACATTTGTAGAAAAGGCTTCAGTCTGGGTGTATTTCCATGTTTGTCCTTGTCTGGTCACCAACGCACAAGTCATTGTGTTGCGTGGAAGTTATTCTCTATTCTTTTATTCTATAATTCTCTCGCTTCATAAAGGTCCACAAAATTCAAAGTTTCACTGTCCGCTCCATTTTTTTTCTTATGAGTCCCTCGAAATTTTCTATCGAGGTCATTTCGATTTTGCGATTACATGCGATTCGGCTCGAATAAGTAGATAGGTACACGGTCTAAGTCCACTAAGTTTTCACCCGAGTGCACTAAAATCGCCGTTACAGAGATAGGTACACGGTAAGGTCAGTAAGAGTAGCTTCCGAGTACTAGTAATTTTAACTTATAAGCCATAAATTAGCACTGCACTGACAACGAGGCATATTTTTTTTTCTAAAACAGCGGCCGGTTCCCTTTATATAACAACGTGATTAAATTGTAACTTATTGATCATAATTAGGTTCTACTTATTGCATCATAAAGAGGGACTAGAGTGAGGCATTTATTGTCTACTTTATGAGATACAAAATGATTCGGTTCCTAATGATTTACTAAAGAATAACGAAAAATACTCTACACGTCTTTTTCTTTAGTGGTACTAAGTATGACTATGTTGCCCCTATAATAGTTTTGCGGACGAATCATTTTAAAACTCAAAATTTTGACTAGATTTCATTACTACTCAAAACTAAACGTTTTGCGATTTATCGCATTATTCACAAAAAGACTAGCGCCGGTCGCAATACCAAAGAAACAATTTCTTTTTCTTTACTAAGGGGTCTGTCGAATTTAGCCTCTAGGCGATATAGCACAAGTTAGCTTTCTACCTGTAAAGGGCCGGTAGCCTGTGCGCCCCTAAGTGCGCTCTTAATAATGAAATCCCGGCTTTAGAATGACCGGGTCATTCGTTGAACTCATTAACATAAAACTGGCCACGCGCAGTGTAGTGTAAAAAACCCCTCCACCGTAGAAGGAGGGGTTTTTTACCTTACAGGCTTTACAGAACTAACAACATCATGAAAGTAATTTTTTTCCAATGGAGTTTGTACGAAGTTTTCCTTTTATAAGTTTGTCGCCAATAACTCGTTAACTTGTAAACCGTACTTACGCATGATAGTTTTCCTTTTAACCTCCTCAGTCCTGACCTTGAAAATAAAAATAGAAAACCATGGTTATTTTCAAGGTCTGGACTGAGGAGGTTAAGTTCATTATATTATTATGTGCTAATGAACTTTTCTCGTTTCTGCAATCAACCGTGTAGCCAGGAGAGGGGCGGGACACCCTACTCTATCAAAAATTTGCGCTTTTAAGCTTAATATTTCGCAAACTGATCCCAAAATCGAAAAAATTAATGGTTTTCCTACACTCCAAATATTTTGAACGACCAATCCAACGATACCAATTCCAATCCCATACTATGGTAAAGGAGAGAATAAAAATAGCATCCTTAATTTAGGTACACCTAAAAATTTTTTTTTTATACATTTTAAAAGCCTACCTACCATTTTATTGGCGTGATTAATAATATATATGTATATATCTATGCCAAATTTCAGGTTTCTAGTACTTCTCGTCTTTGTACTAAGCCGCGGACACAAAGACGGACAGACGTACATACAGACTGACAGATAGACGGTCGGACCCGGACATGGCAAAACTAGTTAAGCCTTACTTTGTTTTAAATTCTTATTTGATGAGGCAATAAATATTTTTTTATCTTTATCTTTAAAACTATAAGGGTTCCGTGTTGACTACGGAACCCTAAAAATGCATTTGCTAAAAATGAATAAAAAAAAATTTCGACGTTCAAAGCATAAAAAATATTCTCTCGGTATTATTTTGGAAGTGTCTAGATAGCCACAAGCGTCCTATTAGCTCAAAAAAGTACACCATAGACGATAGTTCGTCGGGGAATCATAAATTCCAAAACGCACCTCTTGATTCCATAATCCACTGACGTTTCCTACAATGAATATAACATTGTTTGTTCTGTTTGCCTGACAAAAATTAGTGAAGTGATGTTCTACACTACAAGTCAGTCACTCAGTCAGTCATACACTCTTTAGCTATTTTTGTTAAGTGACAGCTTGTGACAATTCCAATTACTTTTATAAGATCCTACGATCCCCGAGAAAAGCCTAGGAATTATATTTAGCTGTAACATTTTCTTTCCTGAAAAGTAATTGGGTCGGGTAAGACAAAAGTAAGGAAGAGAGAAAGGGAAATCGAAATCTGCTGAAAAACTATAATTCTTACGGACAGCGGAACGTCGAACCCGGACTGATGAAGTTAAACAAAACAATGTCGAAGGCTTGCTGTTCTTTAAGCTAATTAAAACTTTCGAGGACTAACGCACACCGAATGCCTACAGCGATATAAAGTACTAAGGAAATTAAATTATCTGGTAGATATTCAATACCACTAGGAGTCAAACAAAGTGGCAAACTATTTCATCATCATACAGACTTCTCATCTTACCACGACTTCATAGACCTGTAAGATTATGACCTTGAAAAGAACAATTAAAAACCATTGTTATGGTGGCCCGATCGGGTCATTTAGAATTCTACAAATACCTAAAGGAAAAAAAAGTGAGACCAGGTCTTTGAACTACCAACTCTAGATCCTCTTGTATGACAGTAGGTAATATTTACTATCCACCGCATGGGGCGACCTTAGCATGCGTCCAATCTACGCAGTTTAACCTGTTAGATTATGACCTTGAAAAGAAGAATAAAAAATAATTGTTATGGTGGCCCGATCGGGTCACTTAGAATTCTACAGATTAAGTCACGGACGACTTTGCAAGAGAAGTCAGGCGTAATTGAACGTATTTGAATTAAAATTTAATTAAAGTTTCTGCATGTGCGTAATCCAGGCTCAAAAGTAACTGTGTTTTTTTTTATAACCTTTATTTGAAAGGGTTTAACAAAAAAATACAACGTCACCCTTATATAATAGTTGAAGACAAAAAAAGTTGTTGTGTTATTGTGGCTTTTGCTTCTACTACCGAGTTTGATTTAATGTCGCATAGAGCGACTATTTATGATTATAAATGTGGGAAGTTAAGAAGGGATTGAATCTGCGCGCAAAAGTGGTTTTTATAGTGAGAGACGCGTCTACCCAGAAGTCGCTGGAGAAGAACCAGTGGCTTAATGAGCGGCAAGAGAGATTTTAATATAAATATTTTGTGAACTGATAGGACCTTTGCTCCATCATACTGTGTTTTAGCATTGCTCCTAAAACTGAGCGTTGGGCTCTTTCAATATCTATAATTACAGTTTTAGCAGATTTTATCAGATAACAGTGTAGTAATAAATGTGAACAAATGTACCTAACATTAAAAAACCAAAAACCAAGAGGCTCATGTGTAGACTCGCCCAACACGAAATCTCACCAATAGGCGATATTAAACCTCATACAATTATTCTTGGTATTGGGTTCACTCACTTAAAAGGGCCCCCTATAGGGTTCCCAGAAGAAAGAGTTTTTTAGAAGAAGAAGAAGAAGAAAGACTTTTATTGGGACAAATGAACACATCACAAGAAAAAAAGGCATAACAAGTAACATAAACAAGTACCTACAAAGGAAAAACAAGTTACATAAATACAACATAATACAAGACAAAGTCAGAGCATCAGAGTGCACCCTGTGGGGTGTCAAAGTTGCCACAAAGGGCATCTGACTCAGCATTGTGCTGAGGGTGTGAGCTTTCAGCGCTGGTTTTCAGTTAGTGCTTGCGGTAATTGACGCGTATATTACAACTTGGTGCCAAACTAATGAAAATAAGACAATATGTACAATTGTACATTATATATATAATTTATAAAAGTACATATTATAAAATAGTGGTTAAAAAGTGATAAGTAGATAATATTCCAAAATAAATATATTAAAAATAAAATATAGCAGGTACCGTGGTCATGTCTAGCTAGAGGCAAAAAAGAGCCGGCCCTTCACGGATAACCACCCAAACAGGATACCTATATTTGATACGATTACTAGTCCGTAAGTCAGAAGCTGCGAGAGATAGGACGAGACAGTATCTGCTTTTATCTGCGTAACTTCATCAAAGTAATTTTCAATTAAATTGGTACGGAATTTTCCTTTTATAAGTTGGTCGCCTATTACTCGTTAAGTTGTACCTAAAGCCTACTTAGCCCTGATAGTTTTCCTTTTAAGTTCATTTGGTGTGGTACTGCTCTAAAACTGCCAGGAGACGGGGGGGGAGAGAAGGACGTGATGCATTTGTCAGTGCTTTAGCCTTGGGTATATGTGGCTTTAGCGAGAACTTTTTATGCGAGTAAAGTTATACCTTAGTTGCACGGCGTCTTACTTAAAGAGCCTCTGAGAGAGGCATTGCTTATTTTTTTATATAAATAAGACCGTACGTTGACCAGCTGCTTGGTGTGCTCTAAGCCAGTGTTTTTCAACCTTACATGGCGCGACCCACCTAAAAAAAGTCGCGACCCCCTACCCTCCGCGGTCAAAATATCATACCCTATTTTTGGGGTTCCTTAATCAACAAGGAACCCTTATAGTTTCGCCATGTCCATCCATCTGTCTGTCTGTCCGTGGCTTAGCTCAAAGACGATTAGTACTAGGAACCTGAAATTTGGCATAGACATACGTATTAAATTAACCACACCGACAAAATTATAGAATAAAATCTAAGAACAAAAAAACGCCTACACCTAAATTAGAGATGCATTATTTTTTCTTCCCGTTTAAAAATATTGTCGGTGAACGAATACTATTTTTAGATTTAGAGATCCGTTTGCGACGTAATAAGCTTTAAAGCGCATTTATGGTTGCAAAAAAAGGGTGCAATTGGCGGCCTCATTGCTAATGGCAATTTCTAGGTAACCTCATATCGGAAATTTTGCCGAAGGAGAAATACATACGTAGGAACGTTTAAAAAATTGGTTAGTACCACATATAATGAACTTAAAATTAAAAGTATCATGGCTAAGAAGGCTTTACAAGTTATCGAGTAATAAGCGACCAACTTATAGAAGGAAAACTTCGTCCAATTCCATCCATTTGATGTAGTGGTTAGTTCTGTAAAGCAGGTAAAACCCCTTTTTCTGCGGATCCATACACTGCTCGTGGTCCGACACGCACTTATCCGGTTTTTTTATTATTAGGTTTTGGTTTAGTACATAACTAAGTGCTCCAAATTACATGTTTTTATATCGTCTGAGATTAAGGAAAAATGGAGGATTTTGCTTCCATTCGGCACGACATATTGCCTTTCGTATTTTATTTTTATTTTATGTTATCAAATAATCGACTCCAAGTTGTTACTTTTTTCAAATAATGAAGTAATGTACCTTACCTATTTCAACGTGCCTGGTATGTTTTTTTTTATTTCTGGTTTATTTGTGTTAACATTTTTAGTAACATTTTCTTAATATTGATGTACCCATTTCTAACTTTTATAATTTTTTAGGCATCCGTACTCCAAAAAGAAAAGCGGAATCCTTATAGGATCACTTTGTGGTCCGTCTGTCCGTACGTCCGTCTGTCTGTCTCTGTTCCCTTTATCTCGGGAACGCGTGGAGGTATCAAGTTGAAATTAAACCATATACTCAAGTCTACAGTTTTTTGACGTTGTGAAAAAACCAAACTTCTAAGTTAACGTAAAAAAAAGTTACGGCCGTTTATGCAGCAAAAAACGCATATTTTGAAACTTTCAAGGGAATCAAAATTTATAGGGTTAATTCCGTAGACCTAGAACTATGAAATTTGGCAAGTAATATCGTGTTATAAAAATCTGAAACCCATACATTTGTATTTAAATAAAAACACAGTCTCTGAAGTTCGGGAAAAGCTCGGTACCTACAAATTTGTACGGAACTCTCGGTGGGCGAGTCCAACACGTTGAAAAACGCTGCTCTAAATCAATAAAATACCGGGTACGTTACCTTATAATAACGTGCGGTTACCGGGCAACTCTAATACGGATCAAGTAGAGTGAACATCGGCTAATGACCTCCCCTGACATCCCTAATGACCGCGTTAGGGCTCAGGATTTTATTTTTTCCTCTGGAGTGACTCATCAGTCGGATAGGATTGGTAGCTTTTTTCACCGATTAAAGTCCCAGATAGATTTATCTCGCAACTGTGAGTATATGGCAATGATGTAGTAGTTTTGTTAATAGGTACAGCCAGTGAGACGATACTTGCATTTGCGTCAGTTTTTCAGTTTTTCAGGTTGTCACTCTGGTTGGTTTAATTACGTCGTGACTAAAAAATATTATTTTATTAACTTGACGATTACAGTAATAAAAATGTTAGAATGTCTCAATCAAGAGACATCGACACGTCTAAATTAAAGGCTTAAGCTTCCGCGAATAATCAAGGACATAAAGTATATAAACATACTAAGCAGGATATTAATGCAAATACTTCTGTTTTCGATTAGAAACGGTTAATTTAGAAAACCTATGTATGGCGATGTGTTTTTTTTCGGTGTGTCTCTCATGAAAAAATGACTGCTGGACTTCTGGCGTTTCTCAAATAACCGGTTCATTTCATTCAAGCCACATTTTGTCTCCATCGCAGTGCGAGCAGGCATTGGCGTCAAAGGTCTGTGAGTCATGGCGATAGCCCGTCATGTCGAAAATCGACACTGTCCACGACAAATTGCCTGGCCATAATTGGCTACACGCTTTCCCCACGCGAGAAATAACATCATCTAGGTATAGTCTATCCGGTAGAGTCTATCCATCACCGTGAGTAATCGTCATATCGTTTCGGGACGAGTGTGGTGGATGGTGTTCTTCGAAATAATTTTGGTTTGATATTTTTTTTTATGCAGCCTATAGTATACCTCCCACTGCAGTGCACAGGCCTTGTGTCAGAGAAAAAGTATGGGCTTAATCACCACGCGTGCCTACCGAGGATTGGCAATTTCAAATGCTGAGATGTGTGAACACCTCAGACACTCAGGTTTAGTCACGATGTTTCCTTTCACGGTTAGCGAGTGGTACTTTAACTTCAGAAATGTACGTAACTCACAAAACAAAGTCTACCGCTCCGCTACCACCGCTTCGCCATACCACCGATACCAGAATTATGTGCTTCAATATGTGGTTTGTCAGGAAGTGGAGAACTGTCTCTGGTTTTTGCCTACCCCTCCAGGACACAGGTGTGCAGTTTATGTAATGTATGTATATGCTTCTTTCATTATTTTTATATGGACCGCTCGAGTAAGTATATTAATTATTGGCTGTACTCTTGGATGAAAAATCAATTGGGCTTCGAAGGTGATTTTCTATTGAAGAGGTTAGAATACCACCTGCACTGGGATGAGAGCATCGTATATTAAGTGCTAGTCGAAAGTATGTAGTGTCCTTTTGTAAAACAGTAAAAAAGACATGGATCGGATAAAGCTCCAAAACAACGAGCCACAAAACAATTTTAGTTGAATCTATTAGCTCTTTGCCTGCTTAGCTAGAGCCAACTTGACGAAGCTTTTGATGTTGCATGCCTGCCTGCTTGTGCGGAGGTTGGTTTGTTTAACAGTTCTGTCTAAATGTTTCAACTCTATAAAAAATAAAAAAAATATGAAAAAAAATGGTCACTGGCTCCCAAACTAGAATTCCCTGTGCTATGGGCAGCCAGGCTACTTCCAAAATACATAATAATAGCTAATAGCTAAACGTGCTTATACCGTAACGTAAGTTACCGTAAGTAATGACTACAGGAAACAACACAAATAGCAACACCGGCTTCATCATCATCATCAGCCATTTTTACGCGCACTGCAGGACATAGGCCTCCCTCATGGTTTTCCCTAACAATAAAGGATTTTGCCATAATCACCACGCTTGACAGGCGGGTTGGTGATCGCAGTATGCGGTTGGAATCTCAGGAAGACGCTGCTGCCCGTCTCCTGGTAATTTATTTTCTTAGTCGCCTTCTACAACATCAACAGAATGAATGGAGTGGCGCTATTCTTAATTCGGCACCACACGGAACACCGGCTTAGTAACGTCGAAACATGAGGCCCACTAATTTTACAATATGAAAGTTTGTATTTATTTTATTATTATTACAAAAAAATGGATGTTCATTAGTGTTATATACTTAAATTTTAATAAAATGTAGGTTAACATGCAATTTTTATTTCACGATTAGATTAGGCCAGAATTTAACGCGTGCCGTCTACATCTGAGTAATCTTTATATGTTGGACAGATTTACGCTCGAATTCTGTTTGTGACAGCATAAATATCAATGTCTGTTTTACCGACCAATGCCACATGGAACGATTTTTAGGCAAAACATAATTTGGCATAAGTGAAATTTAAAGCAAACTTTACTACGACATGTACAAGAAACTACTTCGAAATCGATTCCAGCCGAGTAGTCTTTAAATAAAAGTGTACGCTCAGCTACAAATCCGGGACTTGGGTTGGATTTCTCGGTGTCCGTTGCTGGTTGTTATTCCAGAGCTTTTACTGAAGCCGCTTAGCGGCCGGGCTGTTCCTTCGCTTACCATACAATATCCACAGAGTATATACCTACTCTAATAACAAAATAATAATATCACTCAGAACGATGCAATGTTCTGGTAAGCTCTAGTTTTGACAAAACTACTCTAATTGTTGTTCGGCATATACAAAATTAAACAATTCAAGAAGTAATACTGCATACCTAGGGACCTTACGCTTGGCTGATCATTTGTGTCGACTCTAGAGCATTGCTATTTAATATAGGTGACCTAATAGAGACCGTGAGAGCAACTGTCTGGCTAGGAAATTACGCTCCCCGGCAGCACTCTAGCACTAGACACATACAATAAAGACAAAACGTTTGTCAGATAATTACGGGATGCATTTTAGAGGCCATAAACATGACTGTAACACGTCCGTAACGTTGTAAGACACGTTTTGTGAGCGCGTTAACAGTTACAATCCTCTACGACGATTAGGTAGCGTGGAAGTTACTGCGCGTAAAACTTTAACGATGACACGACTCTTTTGTTTATGGACGCCATGAGACCACAACAATTACAGCGAATAGAACAAGCGAGCGGGGGAGCGTTACGAACATCGAGATAAAAGAACTGAGCTACGCTTCACGCAGAGCAAACCAGAAAGTGATAACGTATACCACGTCACACAGAGGAAAAAGGAAAATCGAGGTTATGTTAAACGATAAAACCCTTTAAAGACTATCTACCTTTATAACTACCTTACTACCTGAATAACTTTAAACGTGTTCAATTCAATTCAATATTTATTGCCATAAATTACAGTAAGTTTAGATGTTACTCAGAGTTAATATTGCACAGTGTAATTTTACCGATAACGGCATAGCAAGTATGTACTTAATTGTAATATGTAAAAAATACGGAATTAAAGATTACATTAGAAAAAAGTTCAATTAATTTAAAATTACAAATAAAATTATATAATAATACCCATATCTTTTCATAATAATACCCATACCCATGTGTTTTTAATTTAAATCAGTGTTTGTTCTGCGATTTTTATTATTTTTTTTTCCATTCTACATTTGATAAAAAATATATTTGTTTGCTTAATCATGCTTGAAATCATATGTGTAACATAGAATATGTATATGTATATGTATATGTATATGTATATGTATATGTATATGTATATGTATATGTATATGTATATGTATATGTATATGTATATGTATATGTATATGTATATGTATATGTATATGTATATGTATATGTATATGTATATGTATATGTATATGTATATGTATATGTATATGTATATGTATATGTATATGTATATGTATATGTATATGCCAGAGGGGTAGGAAGAGACCAGGGACTGCCACTTGCTTCGATCCTGACAGATCACTTTGGCTTCCTCAACATTCATTAGTCGTTGCATGCACGCACGCCGGTTTCGGGTACTTTTTATCTTGCCCTTGGCTAATACATCCCCTATTTCGTCGAAGTATGTCCGTCTGGGTCGTCCCATACCGGTCGTCCCTATATATATGAATCATGCTTGAAATCATATGTGTAACATAGAACAATTATAGTTACATACATTATATATATATATATATATATATATATATATATATAGTGTATATATAGAGGTTTCGACATCGCTGACACTTCGAAACACATCAATATGATAAAAAAAACTCACAGAATAAACGTTGCTCTAAGTTTTAGAACTAAAACTTTCGTAAGCACCACACATTATTAACTTAATACCGGATAAACTTACTTGGTTTTTTGTCGGAATAGTTGTTCTAAGTCACAAACAACCCGGGAACATTTTTATTTGTCTCAAATCATTCAAAAAATCAGTTATTTTAATTTCTCAACAAAAAATAATCCTTTTAAAACTCATAACGCAGATAAAGAAAGCCTTTCACTCCATGGTGCAGTATGTTCATTTTAATCTGAAAAAATAACTTGCGAATTATTGGTATCGTCGTAAAAGCGGCCGCGCCTGTCTCAAAAAGAAAATTAAGTCCGTTAATTAATAGCATAAAGTCCGTCACATTGCCATTGTATTTTTTACTTATGTGCACTAAACGTATTAATAAAAATTGAATATTTTGCCGTCTGTCGTCGTAAAATTACCGAAAAATTGCTCTAAATAAGCCAGCACAAGATAATATTAATCTGTCTGAAGATAATGACTGGCTTAAGACTCTAATTGACGTTATTAGCTTAACTCTGGATTCAATTAAATTAATCTGGTCGTGTAAATGCAGCCAAACACGCTGATCAACATAGCCTGAGGTTTATGCTTTGCTCAGCAAACAATATGATAGAAATACTACTATTGTATTATTAATGGGGAACAGCACAGGGATTCAAGAAAGTGACTTGATAAATTACTTTGAGTCCATATTAGTTTTGAATGTAAGGAAAATCATTATCTGTGCTTTTCCCTATTCAAAAACGTTGTCTGAGACACAGAATGCCCGGATAGGTAAACTTAACCGGCTATTGTATAACATGACCTTTGGTCATAGAGACCAAGTACTTTATTTTGATACGAATAACTTTATTCGAAATTTTATATTGACTAGGGACACAATGCATGTGCCCCTTTCTTCAAAGAGACAGATTGCCAAATTGTTGGCATTCAATATTTACGACCCAATTATTGTTAAGACAATAAAACAGGTACCTGTAGTCAATACAAACTGTAGAAAAAGTTCTACTAGTAAACCTCTGTATTCGGAGGCTTTAAAAAAACATAGCATAAATAAGTTAAGCTTGACTGCTGATTTAAACTGTCAGCGCAGACCACAGAAAAGCCCCCCCTAAAGAAATTAATTTTAGCTAATCAGAACATACAGGGTGGCTTTTCTGGAAAATTACTAGAGTTAGAATTATTTTTAGAACAACATGAAGTTGACATACTTTGTGTCACAGAGCACTGGCTACTAGAGACTCAAATGAATTTTACTGTACATAACTATCAAATAGCCAGTTGCTACAATAGAAAGTCTTTACTGCATGGGGGATCTTTAATACTAGTAAAAGATAGTTTAAAATTTAAACAAAGGAAAGACATTTGTAGGCTTTCTGTTGAAAAAGTAATTGAGCTGTCATGTGTTGAATTGTCTAAACACATTGTAGTAAGCTTATACAGGCCCCCTACCAGCGATTACAGTATATTCGAATCGGTATTAGAGGATGTATTAAAAGTAGCTTCCAGTAGTAATAAGAAAGTTATAGTGTGTGGTGATTTTAATATCGACCTGCTAGTAGATTCCCCTTTGACAACTAAATTACAAATTATTTTTAAATCATTCAATTTAGTCCATATTTTTTTAGAGCCCACCAGGATTACTGAAACTACCGCTACTTGTCTCGATAACGTCTATTGCGATTGCAATTTTTTTGATTACTCCACAGTGAATTGCTTAAAGTCAGATCACAGTGGTCAAATTGTAAATTTTGAAATAGATTCAGAAAAATCTGAGCAAGTTATTCTATGCAGGCCCATTACAAGTAAAAAACTAGAATCATTTAAATTACATCTTCAAAGTAGCTTAACTGCTCATAAAGGTAAAACCCTAAATGCTAACGCCCATTACGAAGACTTCTTTAGAGTCGTTTCAGTTAATTTTGAAAATGTTTTTAAATTAAGAGAATTACCTAGCAATGAAAATAAAGTAGGGTTTAATGAATGGGCCACTGCGGGCATCCGAAAAAGTAGAAACACACTGTATGCATTGTATGAGAAAAAAACATACACATATGACCACAGTTTTATAGAGTATGTTAAACTATATTCTAAATTATTCAGGGCCGTCTGCCACAAAGCTAAATGCGAACATATAAAGAAACAAATCCTCCAGTCTTCAAATAAATCTAAAACAATCTGGACTATTATAAATAGGGAAACTGGTAAAGCCAAATCAGGGGATCGCGAATTTTCTCTAAAGATAGATGATAAAGTAATAACATCAAATGAGGACATTGCTGCGGCCTTTGAACAATTCTTTACAAATGTTCCAATTGAAACTACGGCTCCTTTAGACTCGTCTCCTGATCTTGCTGCAAGTTTATTAAAAGACAATGTCCCCTCGTGCGATTACGAGTTTTCGTTCGACTTCATTAATCCCCATAGCGTAATTAAAGCGTTTAAACTATTAAATCTTAAAAAAACGGAAGATTTGTGGGGAATGTCAGTAATCATAGTTAGTTCAGTAATAGATGTCCTCGCTTCTCATTTAGCAAAAATTTTTAACAAATGTGTAGGTGAGGGTACATTCCCTGACCTAATGAAATACAGTAGGCTCGTTCCGTTGTTTAAAAGTGGCGATAGACACGATCCCACAAATTTCAGACCAGTCTCGATCCTACCCGTATTGAGCAAAATATTCGAAAAGATTGTTTTAGTTCAACTACTTACGCACTTTAATAATTATCAACTTCTCCATAACCAGCAGTTCGGCTTCACGCAGGGACGGTCGACGACGGACGCTGGTGTCTTGCTAGTTAAACATATTTATAGTGCATGGGAGGATCGTAGGGATGCTATAGGTGTTTTTTGTGACTTGTCAAAGGCATTTGATTGCGTGGACCACGAGACACTTTTGCTAAAATTAGAGCATTACGGAGTAAAGGGGAAAGGTTTACAACTGATGAGATCTTATCTAAAAGGAAGGGTTCAAAAAGCGGACATAAATCGTATAAAATCCACAGGTTCACAAATAAAAATGGGAGTACCACAGGGATCAATTTTGGGGCCGTTCCTTTTCCTTGTATACGTAAATGATTTGCCGTTTATGGTACAAAACATGTCCGAGATAGTATTATTTGCAGATGACACGTCACTTATTTTTAAAATTAAGAGACAAGAAAATAATCTTGACGATGCAAATGATGCTCTCTCGCGTGTGTTGGATTGGTTCACGGCAAATAATCTGCTTCTAAATTCCAAAAAGACAAAATGTATAAAGTTTACCTTACCAAACGTAAGATTAGTTGAAAACAACATTGTACTCGGAAAAGAAAAACTAGAATTTGTAGAAGATACCGTTTTTCTAGGCATCACAATCGATTCAAAATTGCAATGGGGTCCTCATATTGTAAAACTAGCACACAGGCTTAGTTCTGCAGCATATGCAGTCAAAAGAATTAGAGAGCTCACTGACGTTGCAACTGCTAGGCTTGTTTATTTTAGTTACTTCCATAGTATTATGTCCTACGGCATACTACTGTGGGGTCGGGCAGCAGACATTGAGACGATCTTCATCTTACAGAAGAGAGCCATCCGATTTATTTACAAGTTAGGTAGTAGGGATTCGCTAAGAGATTTCTTCAAAGAAACCAACATCTTAACAGTTGCATGTCAATACATTTATGAAAATATTATGTACGTTAGAAAAAATATCAAAGACTTCGAAAATGTTGGTGGCCACCATAATGTTAATACTAGAAATAAACATAAATTGTCATTTCCACTATTTAGACTTGCAAAAGTTAACACATCCTTTATGGGGCACTGTATAAGGTTCTACAACAAAATTCCTCAAGATATATTAGAGTTACCTCCAACGCGATTTAAAAAATGTGTTAAGCACATTCTGTGCAAAAAGGCTTACTATAACATCAAGGATTATTTAGAAGACAAAGATGTTTGGCATTAAACAGTAGATTAATATTATTTAAAGGACGATTGTGACTAGTGTTCAACACATTCATGACTAATATTTTAAGTTGAAAACTCTGTTAATTAAGTTAAAACGTGTTTTGAAAAGAATAAATGTGGAGTTTCTTTGTTAGCTTCTTCTCCACATAATCCATTAATTGTGAAACTAACAACTTTGACGTTCATTAAGTAAACATTCTGTTTTTACAATGAATAAAAATATTTGAATTGAATTGAATTGAATTGAATTGTTAAAAATTATGTGTAAAAAAAATTAAAAGAGATCCGAAACAATTCATGATCATGGTAAGAATGCCATTTCTTTTACAGTGATATTTATACAACCACGAAACTTTTAAAAAGCGAATGAAGTGCAAATATGCACCTATTATAGATTTTTTTTTGCCAACTTTTTATCATTGACTTCTGAAGCATTTGTTTCTATGGTAACAAATTACAAACGTGTGCGCTTAGAGTATATACTCTAAGCGTGTGCGCGGTGTTTTGAATGAGGTTTTAGGCATCATAAGCGGTCGAGGGGTGTGCCGTAAAAGCACTTGGATGTAAATATTTAAATGTGTGCTTTTTGTTGGAATTTTCTGCCACATTTTGTTGGAATGACGTTTTAATTCGACTTGCGGCAACTAAAGCCAATTAAAACTGTAACTTAGGGATAAGTTTCTATGCTTTACGTAAGAGTTTTTCTACATTTTTAGAAGAAGAAGAAGAAGAAATTTATTGTAACAATTTAACACACCACAAGAAATAAAAGATATTACGCGACCCTCTTAGTACGTAAAAAAGTCTTGCGACCTCCTACCCTGCGCTGTTTTTGGTTTGTATTTTATTATGCTAAATCATATTACCACTTTTTTCATTCCGTTCGGCCGCACTCGTCACTGACCTTTCATAACTGGTTACAATTTTTTTTATTTACAGTTAAGAAAAGTCAATCATGATGCTGACTTAATTACAAAGAAACTTAACTTCGTGACCCCGTTATAAAAGATTCGCCCCCCAGGGGGTCGCGACCCACAGGTTGAAAAACACTGCTTTACGTTAACGAGATTTCAATTCAAGGAATAGTGCTTTGATACGCCAGCTATTTATGACGTTTAAAGTAGTTCGTGGCAGATATGCTATTGTTTCAGGCAACGCTGCAATCGACGTTGCACCCCGCAGTTTATAGTTTTAATACCATCCAGCGAATGGTAGCTACGTGTTCATTTCTATTTAATTTAGATTTCTCCTTTCTCCTTCCTTCCTCCCTCGCGGTATTACTAATTAAGCCAGTGCGGGAACATCTTCACTTGACCTAAATCACTTAGAGTGACTTGCGCCAAATCACTGGATAAGTAAGTGACTAGAAAGGTAAATACTTATCCACGAATAAAAAAATTAATAGCTGTTTGACAGGGTTGAAAGTTATACAATTTATCTATCTGGATAGCTCTGTAAAGGTCATGGTGCAACGTTTTTAAACTTATTCACAGAATAGAGTTTACCCCTGGATAAACGGATAGATAGTGCTGTCGAATAGCGTTGGTGCAAACCGACCGTAGAGGTTTCATTCGAAAGATTTACATACGTACGTGAAATGAACATAGTGGCGCTGGCGCAAGTGTTTTTGTAAATAATGCGTTAAATAACAACTTTTGGAATTCTAATTAATTTCCATTCTTCAAATTAACTGGGAATTTGGAAAATTTGTAAGTAACTGTGTAGTTAACAAAATATAATATAACATTAACTTATGCCTGTATCCCGGAGGGGTGCCACTTGCCACGATCCTGACAAATCTCTTTCGCTTCATCAACATTCATTAATCATGCACGGACACCGGATTCGGGTACTTTTTATTTTGCCCTTTGCTAATACATCCCCATTTGGTAAGTAAAGGTAACAAAATATTTCTCACTAAACAGCCAACCTCTTGAAATGCACAGCGTACAAAATAAATGCGTTGTGCAGCAAGCTTTTAGGTAGGTACTGATAAGCAAGGTTATGGTGTCGTAAAAACATAGGTATATGGCAATTAAAAAAAAAATCCTAAAAGATTTTCTATGCATGTACTTATATGCAAAGAGTTATCCATCTATTTATATTCGTATATGCATATAACATGGAAAATCTATTTTATTCTCTCGTTTTGACACGTTTATAAACTATTTAATTATCATGTGTTCTTGTTAATTTAATAAGGACCTAGATTTTTGTCATCAATACACTGCCGTCAATACAATAAATTCGAAAACTTCCACTTCAAATCGCAGACAAAATCTGTCCATGAGGGTGCAGTTGATACCTTTTATCGCCATTTGTAAACATTTGCCAAACTTAAAGCTCTTCGTACTAGATCGAATAACCCTTTTGGGTAAGGTAAGGGAATTCTGAATTTGTCGAACCGAGCCACGCTGAGCTACACCCGAATGTTTCGTCATTAAGCAAGCTTATTTTCTTCTAAACAAAGTGTTTTTCGTGCTCAGTTACGTTAGTACGCCTTACCAAGGTTATCTGTGACTAAGTTACCAACCCCACTCGGTTTCAGCCGGGGGCCTTACTCAGACTCATCAAAGATTTTTCGAATGATCAAATAAATTGGGAAAACACCATGAGACGAAAGAACGAACCATAAATTTGTTGTTTTCCCATGAAAAACAGAACTTCAACTTCCGTCCAAAAGATTCAGATCGTTTTCTCTACCAAACACTAACAACTAATGGTACCACATCATCATGTTAAGGTTTTTGAATTAATATAACATTAAGGATTATTTAGAAGATGAAGATGTCTGGTATTAAAATTATGTTAACGGAGACAATTGTGTCTAGTGTAGTGTGACTTTAAGTTGAAAACTCTGTTAATTAAGTTAATACTTAAGTGTTTTGACAAGAATTGTGTAGTTTCATTGTTAGCTTCTTCTCTAGGTACATAATCTACTTATTCTGAAACTAACAGCTTTGACGTTCATTAAGTAAACATTTTCGCCCTTACTTACAAAACTCGATTCCTCTGTCTTAAGCACTCCTCAGAGGCAGTTTAATCTGTGGTTATGTCTTTTCCTCGTGAAATCTCCACCACAGACTAATTTAATCGGCGTTTATCGAGTGTTTTAAGGAACCGCGTTTTTATAAATACGACCGTGTGTTTTTATAGCGAATAAAACTTTTGAGTTTGAGTTTTCAGTTTTCACAATTAATTAGTCACAAGCCATGGCAGAGCTAATGGGGCACGCTATCGTACGTATTGCGCCGTATCGAGATTCTCATCATCATCTATATGAGGGTCGCGATTCATATACAGTTCACAGTTTACTATGAAAATGCTATTTACATTGCGTAGCAGACTTCCTACTTGTTAATCTGTGGGTTTATCCGCTATGCAAAGTACATCGAATTGTCTTAGTAAACCATGAGTTGTAGTTCCATGAAATAGCACCCAGGGAGCGAGTTTTGTTGATGGACTGAATGGCGCCTAGTTTTCCTTTGAAAATCTTTCCATCACAAAGTTGCCTGAAAGAAATTACTACCGGAAATAAGTAACTCTTGTCTCTGTTTTGTATTCTAGTGTACAATGAAGGTACGGGAACGTTCTTTGATGTGAAATTTTTTTTAAGCAAATCTCGCGACGGCTCGATTCTTTTAGTAAACAATGTTACTTAATTGCAAATTATTGTATTGTATTAGGTATAATATCAACTGATTTGTTTATCATAAATGTAAGGGTTTACATTAAATGTTTCAAAATAATAGTTGATACGTTTGGTACTTTCGAATCTCGTAGCGTAGATAGCAAATTCCTTTCTACTATCATAAAGTTCACAAAAAATGCTTTAGGCGATTTAAGAATAATCTGTGAAACTATACTTACCTATGTCGTATTTGATTGCATTGGGAACAAGATCAAATCGCGCGAGGTGCTGAGTTAAGTTGAATAGGTTTTATATATTTGGATCACGATTGGTTAGTAGACTACCAATAGTGTAAATGAGACAACGACTACCGTACTAACATCACTCTATTGCACAACTATATGCATTACCATAAGAGACTCGCGCCCCTGAATATGAAATAACACGGGGGCGATAAAGGCTTCGGAGCAAGCCCCTGTTTTCGCGGCGCAATCTCCCGGGAAGCGATAAATAAGCCGCGTATTCCGGCACGTCAAAACTTGCACTCGCGCTGCCTTTGTTAGCGGAACTTTTTTTGCTTTTGTTTAATTGATCGTTACGTAAAGGGAAGGTCTTTTTAGCTGGAGTTTCCGCACTGTGGCACTGTGGAGAGTGCGGAAACTCGCTTTTGTTGAGAAGGGGCCGACAAGGAATTGTTTAACCCTAGACACCTAACCTTCGTCGATTCGACGAATACGCGACAGAAAACTTGTATCTTTTTGGTGCGTGTGGTGTCTCTTGTCAACTCGGTGTTCGTCACGGCTTGGCGAGAGGCAACTGATTCCGGCAGCCAAGCGCCTGAAATTATTTTTCGAAATGTTACAAAAATACGTGGTGAACAAGTGAAAAATACGTGAACATGAAATTTGTTTTTATACTGAATGGGCGTAAAAAAATAAAATACTTTTATCTAATGTCTACAGTTTAAGTTTGCCCTTAAAATGCAAAACTCTTTTTTGAAATTTCTGTTTATATTTAATTTTACATTACAACGTCGGTTTTGATCTGTAGAAACGCGTGCCATTATAAACAGAAAGAACAATAAATAAGAGTATGTGATAAATAACAACAAATTATTATTAAAAAATATAAAATATCCCTGAAATCTCAGTGCAGTAAAGGTACCAAAGACAAACAAGTTTTATTTAAAACTTAACACTTCAAAAAATGATCGTCGAATTGACGTATGGTAAGGTATTATGGGGTATGTTAGAAGGTTAGGTGTCTAGCGTTAATGGGTAGTTTTATGTGCACGAAAGAGAACACGAGAGAGAGAGAGAGAGAGGCAGAGAAAGAGAAAGCGATGCACTTGTACAATATTATTCTTCTCTCTTCTATGTGCAATGAGAAATATAATATTGTCAAGTATTATTTATGTAACCGACTTCAAAAAAGAAGGAGGTTCTTAGTTTGTCTATTTCTATGTAGGTATGTTCCACAGATATGGTATGTTCAGTCATACTTACTAGAGTGATAATTCCGATTTCGTTAATTCTTCTTTTGTTAGAAAGGGAGTACCGCCAGGGTAGACCTATATAAAGGTAAAAATCTGTTGATGAGATCAATGTGAAAATTATCGGAATCTTTGTCTTAGTATGTCTTGAAGTCGGCAATTTTATTAAAAAAGTTTATTTTGTTTGAGTTTAGATACTTGAACGTGTACAAACCAACACCACAAGAAGTGTGGAGCGCTGCAGAGTTACCGAACTTGATCGGCCGAGAGAGGAAGGCAGGGCGGATGCTAAAATAATTCAATTTCCTCATTGGTATCTAAACAATTTCATGTTGTTCCGATTCCGACACTGAAGCAAGCGATGTTCGCTGAAGTAACGTTCGCTCTACTAACGGTCGCGTTGATACTCGCCTCTCTCAGATCTTCTTACGGGTTAATAGATAGGTATGTAACAAGCTCACATATGGGCATGGTCGCCAAAATTTGTACCTGTCGTTGTATCAGCTGTACTTAGGCGAAATAATTAATATTAATTTTTTAATTCGGTTTGTGAAGTTTTCATATGGTTTAAATAATGTTGTACTGAATTTGTCTTTCGATTTAATGTATTATGAAAACGTTTATTTAAGGTGGGACGATTCCCACACAATTTTTTTTTTCCAAATTTTTTTAATCAATTATATAATTATACACTGAAATAATGTATATCTGCATTAATTTAGTCTTTTATTTGCGCTAATTTATATTTTCTTAAAAAAAAACAATAGTTTATAAGCTTAAATGAGATCAAAAATTTAGTCCATACAAACAACATCATTTTCATTTTAGCATTAAACTACTGTTTTTTTCAAGGAAATGTAAATTGGCGCAGATAAAAATCTTATTTCATGCAAAGAGATATAATTTCAGTGTGTAATTATGTAATTTTTTTAACAAGTTTGGAAAAAATAATTTGTATGCATTTATTTAAAGACAGTTTTTAAGTTCTGTTAATTTTCTCTAAAGTTCTGTAACAAAAATAAAATTGTGTTCTACCGTCTTCATTTTTGGTTCTCAAAGAAATATCAGACTTATTTGTATATGAATTTGGACCAAATTTAAACAATTGCAGTTTGATTTATTTAAACCTGTCCCGCCAAAAAGCTTATTGAAACGTTAAGTGAAGTGTTTTGCCAAAGAGTAACGTACAGGATAGTAATTACAGAAAAATTGTATATTCTTAGCCATAAGCGGTGGTTTTGATTGTGTTATTTTAGGTACGTGGCAATAAAACTTTTCTGGATTCTACAAATACGTTTTATTCAACTCATTAGCATAATTATCACTAATCACTTTTGGTAACAAACATGACAAATAATGTGTCTCCTATTTCACAATTTTCATTAATTTCCTTATAAAAAGGCCATTAAATTGAAATCTATCACTTGATTATCATAAAACAATAAATATAGGATCACACTACAATCAACCATTTCAATTCAAACAGCAATAAAATATCTGATTATAATTTCATTGCCGGGGTGGATTGTTTGGTACCCACCGCGCTCGGACCAACTGTCTAGACCGCCCCCCCTTTTTGGTCGCGCTCGGTACTACCTACTCTGCCGCCCGCCCCAGGCACCTGCCCATCGCCACCGGCGGTAACAGCCACCCTGTTACTGCCGCCGCCATGCCGCCGCCGCCCGCCTACCCACCAGCCAGGAGGCCCACGAGGCCCACCGCCAAGCCGCCGGGCATTCGTCAGCGGATCAGGGTCGAGGACAAGGCCACCGCGGAGGCCTGCGCCACGTTGGTTGGCCCTTCTCCCCTGCCGCCGGCGAAGCCGACCCCAGCGCCCGCCGCGCCGCCGCGACTGGAGGACCCCGCCCCCGGACCCAGCCGCCGCGCCACCTATGACCACCCGATCCCACCCCTCAACTCGCCGCGCACCCTCGCTGAGGCACGCGCCTGGGTTGAGAAGAGGACGAAGCGCCCCAGCGTCGCACCGCCCCCTTCCGCGGCGTCACGCTCGGCCGCGATCCGCACGCCGGCCCCGCGCATCGACGTGACGCCGCCAAGGACTGCTGAGCCCGCCGCCTCCCGCACGCCGTCTCCGACCCCAGGGCCGCCCACGCCGCCCACTGCCTGCCCGCCGGTATGGAGCATGCCGCCGCTAGACGTGCCCACGCCGATGGACACGACCGCGGCGGCTGCTCCCAGCTACGCCGCCGCCGCCGCTGCCGCCAGCCCGCCGAAGCCCGCTCCACGAGCCCCCAACTCGCCTCCGCTGCCCCCACCGGCAGCTGCCCCATCGCCAGCGAAGCAACCGAGGTACCCGCCGCTGGTGGTCGAGAACCTGCCGGACTGGACCCTTCATTTCAAGGCGATGAGGGCAATCCTCGGCCACGTTCCCAACGCACGCCCGTTCGGCAAGGGCGTTCATTTTCTGCCGAAGTCGGACCAGGAGTACCGGGCGATCCAGCGCTACCTCACAGATCTGGAGAAATCGTCCCGGATCTCCTGGTTCTCTTACTCGCTGCCCGCCGAACGGAACCTGAAGGTGGCCATTAGAGGGCTGCCGGTCAACACGGCCCCGGAGGCGATAATGGAGGACCTGAAGAAGCGTGGCTTCGGCGTGGAATACGTGCGGCCCATCCACGCGAGACACGGTAGGCCCGGCTGCATCTTCTTCGCCCAGGTGGAGAGGACCCCCAGCCCCATCCCCGGTATATACGAGGTGTGCGAACTCCTCAACATGCCGGGGGTGAGGATCGAAGCCTGGCGCGGGAAGAGGGGACCCTCGCAGTGTCACCGGTGCCAGCAGTTCCGGCACTCGTCGCACCAATGCCACAGGCGGCTAGCCTGCGTGCGGTGCGGCGAAGAACACGCCGCCCGGAGCTGCCGCCGCCCTCTGGAGGACCTTCCGACGTGCGCCAACTGCCATGGCGCACACACGGCGAATAGCACGGAGTGTCCCGTGTTCCGCAAGGAATCGCGGAACAAGAGAGCCGGCACCACGGCGCGCACCACCGCCGTCGCGGAGTCCCCTCCCCCTCCCCGAGTTGACGCCGGGGATCAGGATGCAGCCGGGTCGCTGATGGCGGCCGCCAACCACCCGGACGCCCCAAGGCCCCCTCGCCGTCGCCGGCGGAAGAGGGGCAAGAAGAACGCCACACCGGAGGAGCAGCCTAAACCCCAACGAGCGCAGCAGCCCGCGCCCGTGGCCCTCGGGGCCTCTCTACCAGCGGTCGCCGCCCCGACCCAGGGGAAGAAGGCGAAGCGAGAGAGAGCCCCGGAAACCCAAGACGGGAAGGACAAAGTCCTCGCGACGGCCATTAAGGTCCTCCAAGAGGTCTTGGTGGCCATCCAGGATGGCCACAACCCCGTCCCCATCATCCTTAGAGGGATGGCAGACCTCTGCGCTTAACGCGCGGGGGCCCTCTGGGGACGAGGACGGGAACGAGAAGCCGGGCTGCCGCGGATGCTGCTCCCCGAGTGACGTCACCGCGGCCGCCACCCCCCCTCGGACCTTCTACCCTGGCGCCGCCGGCTGATGGGCGCTGGCCCGCTCCCTGGGGCCGCCAGTCGGGCTCGACCTCGCCGGCGGCGTGAAGACGACCTAGACGAGACACCGAAGAGTAGGCTGAGCATCGCCTGCTGGGCTTCTCCCAACGGAGTCCCACCCGGCAGTGCTTGATCTCGCCGGCGACGGAAGAACTTCGAGGACCCCGGACCCGACCACCGGAGCCGAGCTCCACCGCCCAGGACCCGTCCGTCTTAACGGACGGCGATGCTCCCGCGCAAATGGGCCAACGCCCAGAAGCCGCCTCCCCGCCTCGCCCTTCGGGCGAGTCGAGAAGACAACCTCTGCATTGCCGGGGTAAAAATTTTGGCGGCCATGCCCACATATCTTATTTGTCAGGCAACCAACAGATACAATACAGCATAAAGAGTACATAACGAACGAAATCACAGTCGTGGCCTACGTACTACGACAGTTATTTAATACATTTCATTTGTGAGCTTGTTTAATCTGCGAATAAAAAAATACAAGAACGGTATTTTTACATAACATTATGCAATAATGTATAATTTTCCGATTATTTCGACATTTCGACGACTTTTCTATTTGATGATTTATCAAACTAACTGTGTGAAAGTGTCCTTACAAGCATTAAAAAACGAAACGTTTGTAAGTTGCGTACGAGACAGGCCTGTTTGATACATAATGCCTAGGATACACTGTTTGATACGTAATGCCTACTACTATATTGCAAATAGAATAAACGGTTTCCGATTATAATTTCAAATAAATTAAATATAAATAAAATTGTTTTTTATTTTTTTCTTACAGTTTTACATTACAGTTTTTTTTATTTCACCTAGAGGAATAAAAAAAATTCAAATGTCAATTTCATTAATAAACAAAACAACCGACTCTGTGTCCACTGATCCCTTTGAAAAAATGTAAACATAGCCCAAAGTAGGTTCAATATTACTAATAGGGGTTAAAGTATGAAATTGCCGTTTTATTGCAATAGGTTCTTTGAATTGACATAGAATCTTCATGGTTTGAGGTTTTCGAATGAAACTTTTTTCAAATAGTTTCTATGATGTTCTTTTTTTAAAAAATGTGAAACATTTGAATATCGACTTTCAATTGTTTTTGTTATTCAATTTAGACAAGAAAGATGGATACTGCGAAAATTCGAGTGATTTTTGAATACGAGTTCCGACGCGGAACTAACGCGGCAGAAACAGCCCGCAATATCAATGCTGCGTTTGGAGAGGGGTCTACTAATGAACGCACCGTGCGATTTTAGTTTAAACGCTTTCGTGATGGAAATTTCGACTTAAAGAACGAGCCACGAGGAAGACCGCCCACACAGGTGAATAACGATGAATTAAGAGAGATAGTGGAAGCCGACCCTAGTCAAACTACCCAGGAATTAGCGGCATGGTTTAACGTTACCTTACCCACAATATTGACTCACTTGCGTCAAATCAATAAAATAAAAAAATACGAAAAATGGGTGCCTCATGATTTGACTGATCTGCAGAAAGAAACGCGTGTTGAAACCTGTGTTGCCTTGTTGAACCGGTACAGAAATGAAGGAATATTGGATCGAATTGTAACATGTGATGAAAAGTGGATTCTTTATGATAACCGGAAAAGAAAAATGCAATGGCTGACCCCAGGTCAAATGCCACAACAGTGTCCTAAAGCAAAACTTACCAATAAAAAGGTAATGGTAACTGTTTGGTGGTCTCAGCATGGTGTCATTCACTATAGATTTCTCCGATCTGGTCAAGCAATAACGGCAGATGTCTATTGTGCCGAACTCCGAACCATGTTGACAAAACTAGCAGTAAAACAGCCCCGACTCATGAATCGATCTTCACCATTATTGCTCCACGACAACGCGAGACCTCACACAGCACGAGAAACCATTTTGACCCTTCAGGAACTGCAGTTAGAAACCATTCGTCATCCTCCGTATTCACCAGACCTTGCACCAACGGACCATTTTTTTCGTGATTTGGACAATTATCTACGTGACAAGAAGTTTTCTTCCCAGGAGGCAGTACAAAATGCTTTCACACAGTTTGTGCAGTCTAGATCGTCGGAGTTCTATCGCAAAGGCATTAATGACCTTCCCATTAGATGGCAGCAATGTCAGCAAAACAACAAAATTTCATATAAATTTCAATTCAAAACATCCTTCTTCAGAAAATTCTTTCCATTTCTTGGCACTTTTCTATACAATAAACTGAATAAAGTATGTGATATTTACCTTCTCAATTCCTTTGAATGCAGGCGCAAACTTTTCGACTGGCTTATTACTCAAGATTATATTTCCACAGAGAACAATTTGTTTGTACTGGGCTAAATACGCACACACGCACACACGCGCGCACGCACGCACGTACTCACACATACACACACACACACACACTCTCACACACACACACACACACACGCACACATTTTGCATATAATTTTATTATTTTTGATAATTTTTATGTAATTAATAGTAACCTACTTTAATTTGATGTTAATTTGTAACTTTCTTCCGAAGAAAGTATACATAAGATATATTATAATTGCCTTATTGATTGATTGTTTTTATGTGTCATTCTTCACAGAATAGCATTGTATCATACCTTTCGGGACAGCACTGGCTCCTGAGATACAGGTCCCCGCCTAGTTCAGGAGTCAGGGCACAATGATATTGTAAACAAATTTAACTATTTGTGTTCAAATAAACAATTATCTTATCTTATCTTATCTTATCTTATAGATAATAATGGCAACTATTTTGATTAAATAAATTTGTTAAAAATTAAAAAAATAAACAATTTAGATTTTCAGTACAAATCGGCAATTTCATACTTTAACCCGTAATATTAAGCGGAAGATACACAAGGTTACTGTCTTTACAGTATATGTGTGAGTAATTGACGTAGTGTGATACGCAGTAAATTACTATTAATCAATTACTAAAGTAGTCAAGTACTCACACATACACTGTAAAGACAGTAAGCGATGTGCAAACGATCTGTGACTATGTTCACGTTACCGCCAAAAAGATTTGTGCTATACTTAGTTTTAATTTCCGCGCATTATTTGAGAAAAGTACTATAAAAGCGTGGGCTAGGTAGGGCATTGATGGACTTACGTATGTGTATTTACACGTTCGTCTTATTTCACTGACACAGTGTTTTACAGCATGATTCGAAATAGCGCGATTCCTGTTTTTAGGTTTCACCTACAGTATTTGGAAGGTGATTGTTAATAAATTGGGCCCTTAAATTCGTAGCCGGCATGGAGCGGCGGTCGAGCATGGAAGAGCACGATATCCATAGACCGAACCATTCGCGTTGGGGGTGAGTCTCCTAAATGTATGGTTTTTCAATAAAGTGATATATAGTGTTAATAATGCTCGAAGACCTCAGTCGAGTTTCCCAACGTGTGGGCCTTAAAATGAACATGGACAAAACGAAGGTCATGTCGAACGCCCGTGCTGTGCCCACCCCAATAACATTGGGGAACTCGACTCTCGAAGTTGTAGACGAATACGTCTAATTAGGACAAACAGTCCAACTTGGCGGGCCAACTTCGTATAAGAGGTCAATCCTCGAATCCAACTCGGCTGGCCAGTCTTTTCGTCTAATATACCTCAATCGCTCAAGACAAAATTATACAACCAGTGTGTGTTACCAGTGATGACTTATGGCACTGAAACGTGGTCTCTCACTATGGGCCTCATAAGAAAGCTCAAGGTCACGCAACGAGCTATGGAAAGAGCTATGCTCGGAATTTCTCTACGAGATCGAATTAGAAATGATGAGATCTATAGACGAACGAAAGTCGTCGACATAGCCCAGCGGATTAGTAAGTTGAAGTGGCAGTGGGCGGGCCACATAGCACGCAGAACTGATGGCCGATGGGGCCGAAAAGTTCTCGAATGGAGACCACATATCGGCAAGCGCAGCGTAGGATGACCAGCCACATGATGGACAGAAGACCTCATCCAAGTGGCAGGAAGACGCTGCATGCAAGTTGCTTCCAACCGGTCTTTTTGGAAATCCATGGAGGAGGCCTAAGTCCAGCAGTGGACTCTTGTGGCTGAGTGATGAATGGTTGTTTCATTGACACGACTGGTAGTCTTCTAACTAATCGAATTCAAATGGATAACCCGTGCACCAGAACAAAGCGCTTCATGGGATTAGATTCTCTTTGCGACAGATGCATTGGTATGACATTGTAATGCCATTGCTTAATAGACTGCGAAACAAAGTCAAATAACAGCCCTTGTCGTGCTTATATCACTCTATTGAACATCAATGCGTTTACTAGGCAGTTATTCACGTTTTACAGCGGAGCACCTACACACAAGAGAGCACGACGCGTCGTCCTCTACACTGAGATTTCAACCCTACACATTTTACGATAAGAATGGTTTTCTGTTTTGGTCTAATCTAATTAGGCAAAATAACTAAAAAAACCGGACAAATGCAAGTCGAACTCACCCACGGAGGGTTCCGTACAAATTTGTAGGTACTTACATATTATAAATAGTTCAGGAATCGAGTCTCGCACATATTTGTGAGACAGGGAGACGTTATCTCTCCGAAACTGTTCACGAACGCACTGGAAGATGCCTTCACCACATATCGGCAAGCGCAGCGTGGGACGACCAGCCACAAGATGGACAGATGACGTCATTCAAGTGGCAGGAAGACGCTGGATGCAGGCCGCTTCCAACCGGTCTTTTTGGAAATCCATGGAGGAGGCCTATGTCCAGCAGTGGACTTCTTGTGGCTGAATGATGATGATGATGATGACATATTTGTAAGCTTTTCCCGAATTTCAGACTAATAATTTTTTATGGTTTAATTGTACATGTATAGTTTTCAGATCTTTCCCTGTAGTTGTAATATAAGACAATATTACTTGTCAAATTTCATAGTTCAAATTTCAATTACTTGTCAAATTTCATTTTACAGATACCGGCTGTCTGGTAAAATACCAAGCATAGTGATTATTTTCTCTGTGATACCAAGTTATCTGCGTCTACTGGTTGGCCCGCAACTGTCCACTCTGTGGATACATCATCATGCTCTGGTCATCAAGTTTCATTATTAATAGTTCTCATCAAGACTGATTGAACAAGCCCAAACTCGAAGGGTATGTTGTTGCCTGTTGACGAGAGCATTTATTTAAAATAATAAAAAATCCAAGTGGCAGGAAGACGCTGGATGCAAGCCGCTTTCAGCCGGTCTTTTTGGAAATCCATGGAGGAGGCCTGTGTTCAGCAGTGGACTTCTCGTGGCTGAATGATGAATAAAAAATCACGACAGAACGATTGATATCGATGAAAAAGAGACGTTAGTTAAAACCATTTGAAATCGAAAAACCAAAAGTCAATGTGCCCTGAAAACTTCCGGGCATATTGGAGGGAAAGTTTTCCGGCAGTGGCAATTTTTCCAGGCGTACTCTGTTTTTTACTATTTTGGACCGACAAGAACGCAATAAACAAAGGAATTTTAAACAACTCGGGACCACACACTGCTGCAAGGAACGTAATTCTACGCCATATAAACGCCAGAAAAATATATTTACGTCTATGTCGCAAAGTTTACTTTGCCTGCATCCATATCGCGCTCCCATTACATACACAAAGTTTTTTCCCTGCACTTTTTAAATAGTCACCGTACATTTCAAATGCGAGTCGAGCGCGACGTAAGCGCTTTAACTTTTTTACTAACTTTTATTCTACATGAATTTACACAAAAGGCAGACACAGCGATAATGTCTTCCATTTGTTAAAAGACGAGAATTACTCCGCTGCTGACGACAGAAAAGAATAAAAGGGGTTCTTCTTTGTTGGTGGCTCGAGGAATATATTTTAAATGCAGCGCGTTTGAGCGATTCGCCCCTGTAACAAATATAATCACTCTATTGTTGCCGCACAATCACTCGCTACAAATAGAAACACTTTCAAATTTCCTCGTTTAATTTCTCTCAATAATTTCTAGAGGAGATTGAGTAATCCGCATCGATCCAAATGGGTTCCGGTGTTGTAGATTTTAATGAAAACGCAGGGTAGAGACTTGCCCAATCCCTTTATCGGATCCCGGTACAAAGGTGTCCAGGCTGAGCGCCCGCGGCTGCCGGATATTGAGGGCTGCGTCATCGAGTCCGATATAAGCTCCGCAGGCCGCAGGCTCTACTGGCGAACTGACTCGACCAGACTAAACTCTAGCCTTAATCCATAGACAGTAGACTCAGGATTTGTAACTCGTCCTAAAGAACTGCATAGCGTGTAACAAATCCGCGTATCTATGACAAAATAGGGGGTACTACTCATTTTGATTTGATTTGAAAATTCTTTATTGCACAAGAGATACATCTGCACAAAGGCGAGCTTAATACTTAAAAGTATTTTCTTCCAGCGAAATCATCGAGATGAACACATTGTAATGTAGGAAAACATCGAAATATAGCTGATAGATGTTTTTTTGGTTTTCCCTATTGTAAAAGTTGTTCGTACTGGATACGATTATGAGCATTTTTAGCGTATAACGCACATAAGTTCGCTGAAGATTGCTGGCAGCGGCGGGACGAGTAGCGTGCCTGTGGGGAAAGCTGCTGCAGTGGATGAATAAGGGCTTATTTTTTTATTAGTGATTGGGTTACTGTATAATGCTCAAGAAATAAACCTGACTAAATGACTGACTTCGTATGGACAGCTTTTCGGTCTCATTGCTGGGGGATGCGGGATGTGACTTAGAATTCATCGGACTTTAGGTTGGTCAAATTAACATTCATTCATTCATCATCAGGCTACTGTTGGGTCTTTTCCCCATTACGCCATCTTTCGCCGTCTCTCGCCATTAGCATTATCCATCGGACAGAGGTCGACGATATTGATGACCGACTCTCTAGTCTGGTAATCTCAACGAAGATGGCGTTGGGCCGCTCACGTGGCGAGGCGGGAAGATGTCAGGTGGACCAGGCAGCCAAGAACCGGACGGTGGCGGTCAGTGGGTAGCCCGATGGTCGGACGATGTGAGCAAGTCAAAGAACAAAGGGCCCGTGGATGCAAATGGCGAGAGACCATGAAAGAAATTTACAAATCATTTAAAAAAATTGCTCTTACGTGTCCAGAGCAAATTCATCCTGACCGCGGCAATTATAATGTTCAAGTTATTTGCCGGGCATTAAATTAGACAAAACACCTGCATTTTAGGTTTACCGGTGTACAAGACGAAATATTCTCCTGTAAATATTCTGCCCAACACTAGATACTAACGTATCTATTTTTCTTCAGTTTATTTATTCACACTGCATAAAATATTTTTTACTACTTTTTGTTATTTTTTTATTGTTAGTCAGTCAGAAACAGAGCATTGACGTTCACCGTCGTTCACATCTTCAGTTCGACAACCTGCTGCTGGTAATAAATAATATTTATACATTCAAAATCTCGAGTAGAGCCTTCTAGCCTCGAGATAAAATTAATACACAATATTGAGTTTCCACTTAAAACCATATTTTGTATGGCTCCCACGATAAGGGACCGTTGGGTACAAAGGATGCTTGGAAGCTTAGGGAGTAAAATGGTTTTCAGAAACCAATTGACGCAATAACAATACATTTTCGTAGTGATAAGCAACTGTCTTCAAAATGACAATACAAAGTGCCATCTTAAAAGCATCTCTTATAAAAAGCGATATTAGTACGAGCATTGAATAATTACAGAAAAATTAACGTCTTCTGGTCATGGCGATTTTGCCGCCTCTGAAATTCTATTGTGATTCTAGAAAGATGCCGGAAAATAAATGAGCTACAACACAAAAAAACGTACATTAAGAGAATAGAATAAAATTATTTATTTATATCAGGCGGTGTCCATAAACAACTATTTATACTTATTTTATGTTGCTCACTATCGGCTGCCTATCCTTCGGCTTTAATTGTATTGAGGTAGGGCGCTACAGGTTTTCTGGAATACTAAATATACATTATACAAGAAACCTCCATCCATATTTTTTCAAATAAACCTCGTTTAATATTTTAGTAACAGGGATTTTGGATTAAAAAATAAACAGATAATTTTGTTCTTGCTTTAATCTCTTGGCTTTTATTTCTTAAAAAAGTTTATTTTTGTTTCAGATACGTTTATCTCGTTCTTTATTTACCAAAAAATTATACCATAAAATAAAATAAGATAAGAATAAAGTATAAAAATTTTAAAAAAGAAATAAAAGCCGTCTTCGAAACACTATAGCACTAAAAAGTTAGAAATAATTTAAAAGGATACCTTTAAATTAGAAGTATGTATACTTGTAGGCATTGTAGCAGTATAATTTGGAGACGGTGCTCAAAATATATGTGCTAGTCATAAAACTGGGCATCGACTACAAATTATGTAAACGTATTCTTTTAAATTATTTCTAACCTCATAGTGCTGTAGTGTTTCGAAGTCTGTTTTTATTTTTCATTATATTTTTTTATTTTTTCATTTTTGGTCGGGGAGCGGGAGAGAAATAAACAAATCCCTTATAAACCTATTTAAAAACCCATTTTTAGGGTCAAAATTCCACCAATGCCGGGTCAGCACGGGTTAGTGCAACAAAAAGAATAAAATCCCTGATAACCATAATTTACCCTGCTTGAATTTGGAGTTCTCAATTTCCATCTCCGAAATTCTTCACCAAACCATCACCAAATTACTCTGGGACGACTTTTGCGCTTTCTTATGGAACATACGCATATTACTAAAGGATGGGCCCCATTAAGCCTTATTTACTGCTGCTATCTCAGTTTAAATACCATATGCTAATGTTGGATGGAAGAGATCTCTCTTAGAGATAAGTTCGCCTTTGTAACAATGCTATGTAATTATTTGTGTAATTTATGATTTGCAATAAAGAATATATAATGTAAGAGTTCCGTTCTCCATCTCTGAAAGTCTTTATCAGATTAATTAAAGCCAAATTAAAATGGGACCAATGGGACTTTATATCCATTCAAACAAAAAATAATTGTTGAAATCGGTTAATATTTGACGGAGTTATGCGTGAGCATAGCCAAAAAAAGGAAGCTACGCGTCGAATTGATAATCTCCTTTTTTGAAGTCGATTAAAAATATTATTTTACTGTTCTTTATTTTTTTTTCTTTACTCTTTTTTATATTCTTTACTTGTAGCTTAATCAGGCATATAGAGAGCTTTATCAGGGGCGCGGTGAAAGCAACCTTCCGTAACTCCCCCGCCTTCCCGCAATAGTTCCGCACTGGTTCCAAATAGCTCCCGGATTAAATCGGCTGAAAATCGTCCAAGGACAAATGTGCCAAGCGGCTTTTCTTCATCTCAAGATACTAGCTACTGTAACGATACCTCTTTAGAGCTGGCCAGCACAGCTGTCTGGTTAGATTTTAAATTGAAAGGGAACCGTTACATTTTGTTTAAGATTTCAGTCGATGAGTAGCTAAGAAATTGATAGGAAGTTAAAAAATAAAGAAGTAAATCTGAAGCGAAGAGCGATGGTAGCCTAGTGGGCAGAACATTGGGCTCGAAAGCGAGAGACCCAGGTTCGATTTCCAGTGCGAGCATGTACTTATGACTTTGTTTTCTAAGTTATGTACATTTGTGAAGTTATAGTAGCAATACCACTCGCTAACGGTGAAGGAAAACATCGTGAGGAAACCTGAAGATCTGAGCTATTCACATACCTCAGCACTTGAAATCGCCAATCCGCGGTGGGCACGCGTGGTGATTAAGCCCATACTCTCTCCCTGAGAGAAGGCCTGTGCCCTACAGTGGGACGTAAATAGGCTGCTTATGAAATGATGAATCTGAAGGGATGTAATATCACGGTGCATGTAGCTAGGGCATCACAGTATCCATATAAGAGGTGCCATACCACCCACGCATTTTGAAACTCTATTGTTTTATTTCGTGGCAACATGTGGCCACGATCAGGGGAGGCCTTTGCCCAGTAGTAATGAAAACATTTATTTTTATTTCACTTGAAATCACTGCAATAATAATAATATCCACATGACACAATCACTTGTCCTGGTCCCAAACTAGGATATCCTGTGCTATGGTAACCAGGCAAGGACATCACAAACACGGAAATACACTCAGACTGCGCAAATCAAGTACACATCATATAACTTAACATAAACTCACGCCTGTATCCCAGAGTGGTAGGCATAGACCAGGGTTTGCCACTTACTAATTTACACAATCAAGTACCTACTATATTCAACTATGTCAGATCAGGGTTTTTAGGTAGGGAGGTAGGAGCTTATAATACTTCCATAGGCAGGGCCAGATGTCCACGTGCCGATCATGATTATGTACAGTCGACAGCAGTACGGTACGTGCACTCTTCTCAGTTTGAAACTAAAATGCAAAGGTTGATACGATGCAATATAGAAAAAACGACCAAGCGCGACTCGAACTTGCACACCGAGGATTCCGTACTGGGTATCACACAGTGTAACGTTTTGACAAAATGTTTTATCGGGATGAGACTGGGAACTGGGAGCTTCTCTACTATCATAGAGTTTGCTGTAGTCGTCAAGTTTGACATGTCCTCCTTTGTAAATTATACACTATCGCACTTTGTTACTTTTATTTCATTTCAATACAATCGGTAACACAATGACAACTTTAGCAAATCTTCGTACATTAGATCGCACATTAATTGTAAAGTATTTTCGTTTTTAGGGTTCCGTACCCAAAGGGTGCCAAACGGGACCCTAATACTAAGACTTCACTGTCCATCTGTATGTCTGCCTGTCTGTTTATCTGTCATCAGGCTGTATCTCATGAACCGTGATAGCTAGGCAGTTGCAATTTTCACAGATGATGTATTTCTGTTGCCGCTATAACAACAAATACTAAAAACAGAATAACATAAATATTTGAGGGGGTTCCCATACAAAAAACGTAATTTTTTGCCGTTTTTTGCTCGATATTAATAACGGCAACAGGTAGACGCTTGAAATATTCACGGAATATTTAGTTCTACATTCGCTTCAAAAATAAATTATAAAATTAAAATAAAATAAACATTTAAGGGGGGCTCCGATACAACAAACGAGATTTTTTGGCGTTTTTTCTCGATCTTTCTGTCTAATGTTGTATAGATAATGGTACGGAACCCTTCATGCACGAGTCCGACCTGCACTTGGCCGGTTTTTTGTTCTTAGCTGTACAAATTGGTGGCAATCCACGCATTCAAAGTATTGCTGATAGTAAACGTGAGCATTGTGCGACCACACAAGCCCTTCATGCTAATAGTGGACTTTAAGCTGTTTTAGGCATATTGCGATCTCTCTTATAAAGAGTTGTAATCGTTTGCATTGTGCTATTGTTTCGATTGCAAAATAATAAAAGTACCAAAGTGCTATAGTGGGCAACGTGCTATCAAAACCAAAAGTGCAACTTGATAGCGCACTCAAGACTCAACAGCGATCACATAGGTTTCAGAGGGGCTTTATTAATAAGGACGTCAATTTATATTTAGAGACCAAGCTTTGCACGTCGATCCACGGAAATTATAAGGGAACCGCTTGGGGTGCGGAACGCTTAAAATCACTTGGTTATGGCCCTTTTAATATAGAGCTGTATAAATTATTCATAAAGAATAGAATTTTCATATTCTTTCACTTT
The DNA here is from genome assembly GCA_963969515.1 of Yponomeuta evonymella. Lineage (NCBI taxonomy): Eukaryota > Metazoa > Arthropoda > Insecta > Lepidoptera > Yponomeutidae > Yponomeuta > Yponomeuta evonymella. Next base: position 13,483,262 of record OZ018349.1, read on the forward strand.
GCTCGTTGTTTCTGAGAGAGCATCGTTTCACTCTTATGACAAAAAATCCACGGAGTAACCTGTTTTGCTATTCACATGAGGAAATTTATTCTCAGGACAGGTCTATGGAGCCACTTTGTTTTCAATGAGTACAGTTAAGATATTGAAAGAAAGAAAAGAAAAGAAAAATTAAAGACATTGCAAAAACAGTTCGAGTACAAAATAAAAAAAAAAATTCAAGTGAATTATTGGTAATCAACATAACACTAATATAAATATTTTAGTAAAACTATAAGGTTTCTAAATGACTGTCGATTTTGATAAATTAGGTGTCAAATTGTTTTAATTTTAATAACTTGTACCTTACTTTCTTTAAAGCATTTCGCTTAGAGTCGAATATATAAAAATCTCGTGTCACGGTGTTTGTTATCGAACTCCTCCGAAACGGCTTCACCGATTTTTATGATTTTTTTGTGTATTGTAGGGTAGGCCTGAGAATAGGTTGTAGGCTAATTAATATGGCAAAACAACGGTTGCCGTGTCAGCTTAGTTATTTTATAACCTACTTTAGGGATCACTTGTTTTATGCTAGCCTGACTTATTCCAAACGAAGTTCTATTAATGAAAATAAACATTTTATTTATTCACGCCACCTACCGAAACCCTGCCAACATCCACAGTTATACGTGCTGTCTACCGTCCTTCACGATGCAGGTTGCTGTAATGGACACTGATTAATTTCATTCTTTAACTGTAATCCCACCAAATGAATACCCTACTCTACTTATGTAACATAATTCTTACTATAAATGCTTTTTCATGTTTTCAATTAAAAGTACAGACAATACGACCAAGATGAACGTCTTATGGATGAAACGCCATTGTCTGTGTAGGAATGGCGGATAGCGCTCTTTGAAATAGAAGCAACGATTAAAATAAAATTAATTTCACGCGAACATTAAAACTTCATGAATTACTTGATGTTTTTACCTGTAATGTACTTTTCTGACTACCATACCACTGGTATCCGAGGTTAAATCCAGTACAAGACAATCGTCTTGTGTAGATCAGATATTATTAATTAATTAATAATAATAAAAATATGACGTCACGTAAATGTCTTTTTCCGGATGTTTTAAGTCCTCGAAGGTAAGGTGCTCAGACTCAGCTCTTCTTCTTGTAATGTCATCTCCTACCATTCATTCAGACTCACAGTTACATTAGACGTTTTGATTGTTTTGCGTTGTGCTAATAAATATTAATAATGCAGCCTACATACGTCCCACTGTTCTCTCAGTAAGAGACCATGGGCCTAATCATCGGCCTACGCTTGTCCACTGATAAACATAGGCATCTCCTATTGCACGCCACTGAGCACGGTCCTCGGCTACTCTCATCCAGCTCTTGCCAGCCGCCCTGCGAAGATAATTGCTTCATCGAGTCTGAGGACGTCCTGCACTCCGTTTACCAATCCGCGGTCTCAAGAACTCGTCTACCCCATCGGTTATCAGTTCTTCGTGTGATATGGCCGGCCCACTGCCACTTTAAACTGTGCTTCAGCATGCTAATTCGGGTTTAATCGCCACCATTAATAAAATATTATTTATCTCGTTCGACGCGCGATTCTCTTACAGAGTTTTACATTTAACGCGTCTGATCACGATTATTTATTAGGTAAAGTTAAACTTAAACTTGCCAAAATGTCGGGATAGACGATAATTAAGTTTACCTAATAAATAATCAATATTAGACCCGTTTAAATGTACAACCAATAAATATTGTAATTCAAAATTTCAATTCCTTTGCAAATCTCATAAAAAACATTGTTCTTAAGTAAGTTTAAAGTGTCTCTACATGTTCCCTGTCTCGGATGTATATTCTTTTCTTTTTAAGCCAGGTTTCGGTCTACATTTGAATAATTATGAGTAATATAAATGGGGACGGTGAAACGTTTTCTCTGGGAAGCTGGAGTGCTCTCGGAAACACTTAATTTTGTAATTCAACTCGATTATGCGGTACAAATAGCCGCGTGGTATTTCGTTTGACTCAATGCAATTGAAAATTGCAGTGTGGTTTAACACTATTTGTAATTTTATCTAACGTAGTATTGGGATCTCTTCAGTGTTTTTAATCTCAGGCAGCGAATTGATAAAAAATATGCCTATCTAACTTTTGTCATTTGACAGTTTGATAAAATTAAAATGCAATTATTTTTTTCCAGTTTACTGACAAAATCAATGCTCGAGAATTCAAAAAGCTTGAGATAGCATTATCTGTTCGACTTCTTAACCTTTGCGATCACGAGCCCCAGTTTTCAGGATTATTATTAAAGTATTTTTTAGTGCTACTATTACTCGTGGTGCCTCTTATACTGAAATCCAGAATCTCGTGATCTCATTGCTTGGCGGGACTACCATTCATAAAATAGACCCTAAATCAATAAAATTTTGCAAATATAGCTAGTGTATTGCCGCTAACCATCAGACTTATTGTATCTCTCGTCTCATTAACAAATCGAGTAAAACAATGAAATGCAACTATGATGGTTAGCTCTGGCCATTAAAGTCCTAGTAATGATGCATGCATAGGATGAGAGCCTCTAATGTTTAATAGCCCGAGTGTGCGGTCGTCGTCGGCGCTGATGCTCTATGAAATTGCGGGCTTCGATTTAGACATTACAATGTATAATATATTCTGTACAATATAGTAACACTTTTTGCAAATGGATACATCAGTAAACAATACATTTTGAGGGCTGCTAAGTCTGTGGCATGAATCAACATATTCATTATTCAGTGAAAATTAAGAGAATACGAGAGATCGTTGTAAAATTAAAAGATCTTTCTTATAGCTGCGAGGAGATTGAGAGGCGGGATTCTAGTAGAATACACGACGGACGATATAGATAAGGTGAGATATTATTAAAAATAAAAATAACACACACATACCTACAGCAAAAAATAACACACCAACTAAGCAAACAATTAATTCATTGTTACTGACTCGTAATGTCAAAGACGCCGGCAAACCAAATGTTTTGTTTTGATTTATTGTGATTTCCAAAAAGTGCTAACTGTAGCTCGTAGGTATAGTTTTAATCCTTTATTCCCAGATGCCCCTTTCATGGTCATAATTTTAGTAACCGGTGTCCGGGAAAACTAGAGCAGTGTTTTCCAATCTGTAGGTCGCGGTCGCCAGCCAGGTAAATATAAAATACAAGGTTTGCAGTTAGTATTGCTAATGGAAAAATTGGCGAGCGGTGGTAGAGTAAAATAAACAGTCAGGAACGGTCGACATTTGGGGGACTTTAAAATAGATTTTTTACACTTTTATTTTCGAGGGCGCTGAGTTTAAAGACAACGAAGTGAAAATGTCAATCCAATATCAAATTCCAAAATTTATTTCCAATTATAAATAAAATTTTCAAGGCAAATCTTTTATTTTTGGGAGTGTGAGTTCTTACCAAAATTCCACTACTAACATCATAAATTTTTGGGTGTCATTATAAGGCAGAGGTCTCTTATTTTTGAGAGCGCGGGGTTTTTACTGAACTGAATAAAATCGGGCAATAAAAAGGCGGGTCTATGATGTCTTACAAACAATTCTTTAGCAAAGATCATTCCACAAGCAACTTTTGTCAACGTTTCGTTTTACGAACTGTTGTTTCACAATGACATCCAAACACAATTGTTCATTTGCAAGGCATTCCTTTTTAAAATGCCTCATTTATAATATGCTTAAAAGATAAACTTAAATAAAAAAACAGATAACAAATTATGAATTTTTTTACTTTATTTGTTATTATTTTAAGAGATAAACTGACATTCTGGACAATCTCAAGTTTGCCATATAATTTCGAAAATTTACACAGGAGCTTTACTATTGTCTGAACGGAATTTCTTCTGCCACTTGAATTAACCTAATAAGTACCTAACCAAATTTAGTTTGCTAGGTGATTTTTTTGGTAACCACTAAGGAGCTACGCTTGCTTCGTTCGCTCCGCGCAGTGAGATTACAAGTCTAACCTAACCCACAGTTCCAGTGAAGGGGGAATGTTTTTTTTTTAATGCGGGGGCTCCACCCCCCTGCACCCCTTTTGCTCTGGCTTACGTGTGCTGTACTTCTTGCCATATTGTTTTTTGGCTGTGGTAGTTTTATTTTCTTTCGCGAGGCTACTTAATTACCTACTTAAATACATTGTATGTTACTTACACAATGACAAATTTTCTAATGTCTTCGGACCAAGTAAACATAATTTGAAAGAAAAATATGGCAATAGAACTTTGTTGATTTAATTTAAACTTATCCAATGTTATGTTGCCAAATGACATTATATGAAATAATTACGTACTTTATGAGGTGTAAGGTTTGCGAAACAGTTTTATTTGAGTTGTCAAATTATATATGTCCATTTTGTTGTTTGTTGTCTGAAAATTTGTTAATTACTGTTGAACTTTCGTATGGTACCTGAAATTTACACCATCAATTTAGTAAATTTTCGGGCGCGTTAACTGGGGCCTTGACAAATCTTTTATATTCTTCTTGTTGCACTAATCCATGCTGATAGGTTTTTAATTTTTTTTATAATAGAAAGCGCTGAGTTTTTATGAAAATGAACCGTATTTTTTTTAATTCTCTGGCTAGCTTACAAGACAGAGCCTTTGTTTTTTATAGGCGCTGAGTATTAAATAAGTGCCGTCAATTTAGTACATTTCAGGTTTCCTATTTTTGAGGGCGCTGGGTTTTTACTGGAGTAAATGAAATTGGCACCATCAATTTAGTAAATTTTCTGGCGCATTAACTAGGGCCTTGAAAAATCTTTTATAATAGAAAGCGCTGAGTTTTTATGAGAATACCACCGTAAATTTTGTAAATTCTCTGGCTAGCTTAAAAGACAGATATTTTGTTTTTTAAAGGTGCTAAGTTTTTATGGAGCTGAATTAAATTAGCACCATCAAATTAGAACATTTTTGGGAGCGCTAACGCGCACCTATTTGACAGATGATTTCTAATTGAAGGCGCTGAGTTTTTATGGAAATGCCTCCCTCAATTTAGCCACCATAAATGCTCTGGCTAGCTTTCAAGACAGGACTTTGGTTTTTGAGAGCGCAGAGTTTTTATGGAACTAAATGAAAAAGTCACTGTACTAGTAAATTATATATAAGACAGATCTTTTATTTTCGAACTCTCTGAATTTTCACGGAACTTAAATCAAAATTATTATTGACACTTTTAATATGGTCTTGGGGGCCTGGGGGGTCGCTAGAATTTTTTACTTGCAAAGGGGGTCGCGTCTTCAAAAAGATTGAAAATCACTGGTCTAAAGGTTCAATCTTAAGATATATGTAATATGGCTCGCCATACAATTCATTGGACCATCACACTCGACGAAGATAATATATATTTCACATATTTCATATGTTATCTCTTCATTGAATTGTATGGCGGGCGATATTGTATCTTAAGATAAAATATTATCATAATTTTCGCCGTGTGTGATGCCTTTTATACCAATGCTTACGACTTACTGATCGACCGACCACCGCAAATGTAATAAGTATAGTGTTTTCTTTCATTCTGTTCGGGGCCCTTAGTGTGATTATACATTTGGTGTGATTAGTCGGAAGTCCGAACGCTACATTTTTCTTTCATACTACACTGCTGCACTATAATCACACGAAGTTTAATACTTTTATTCGATGTTTCATCATCATCATTCAGCCACAAGAAGTCCACTGCTGGACATAGGCCTCCTCCATGGATTTCCAAAAACACCGGTTGGAAGCGGCCTGCATCCAGCGCCTTCCTGCCACTTGGATGAGGTCATCTGTCCATATCATGTCATATAACACTTGTCGGGTTGTTGGTTATTTTTTATTCCAGTTTTTTTGTATTTGGTCTATCGTAAACAACAAACAAAAGTATCAAAGTTAGCGTGTTTTTTATATTTGCCTTTTTAGTGTTTTAAGTTGCAACTATGGTTATTTCATATGGCCTATGACACTCGCGCAAACACGACGAATCGATTGAGATCTCATTTGTCAAAAATCTCGGACCATTGGTTAATGAGTATAGAATGATACACACCAAAGCGGTGGAGGTGGCGGTGGCGGAGGCGGTCTATACATACGTCATTTATTGCAGTGCAGTAGTATTTATGTATGGACTGCCACTTCCATCGCGGTCGTGTGTTTAGTCCTTTATGAGGAAACATAAAATCGGACATACATACATACATGCGAACCAAACACATTACCCTCCTTTTGGGCTTCGCAGTCGAGTAAAAATGTCATAAATCGCCATTGTTGTTTAGGAACCCCTTTTTTTACTTTTGTATTTTTAATATAATACGTATTATTGTAGGAAATGTTATTTTTGTATCTAAATATTAATTAAAAAAACTACTGAATATTTTACGGTTCAAGGGATAGAGCCTTGATAGACAGACAACTCCCTACGTATCTCTGATAATATTATTGTGAGCGTTATATGCTTGAATATTTTTCGAGAATAATATCTGACAGGATTTTAATTTGGCACCCAACTTTGCCAAATCCAAGAATCAGCACTTTTTAGGCGGATCCTACGCAAACGAAGTCAACGGCACAACTTGTTGACTTTTGGGCTACTAATTACGATTCGTTACAACAGAAAAGAAAACAGCGGGAGAAATGAAACGCCATGTCGTTCGGGACCCTGAAGAGTAATTTAATTAAGCCGACAGGGCTCTTGATTTTTTTTTAAATCCGTAAAGGCCAGCCAATTAAAAAGTTGCTGAGGCTGAACGACAACCGGCCAAGAGCACTCCAGCCGACTCAATGCAACTTGTTAGTTAGTTACATTAACTATGTACAGTTGACAGCACGTCAACCTTTACAAGCGTGCACTCTACTTAACCTATTGTGAAAACAAAATACATTAGAAAGCATACATATTTAAGTTTTTCCGTACACAATTGGCGGTCTCATCGATAAAAGCAATCTCTTCCAGATAACCTTAGCATGGATATACCTATCTGAAAGATGAAGAAAGTAGGTAGGTAGGTGTACATGAAATATATTCGAAGAATATGTACATAAACTAACTGACTTAGAAATAATATTCATACATATTTAATAAAATACTTAAACTAACCATAAAATGCAAATATATATTATACCAACATACATATTATTATAATATACGAATACATACATTTTACATAATAAACAAATAACATACCAAATTTAGTATGGTTACTATATAGAGAACAGGTAATAGCAACAGCATTACTGCAGCAGCGAGATAGTGACCAGATAGAATCATAGAGCAGGTAAAATGTATGAAAATGATTAGTTTAGGCGATCTGATAAAGGGTGGTACAGTACTACCACTTCTTTAAGTCATCTCGGCATTGTCCGATGGCGCAGAATAGCGCACCCACCGCCGACTCCGACCGAATGAAAACATCAGTGAAATAATCGGTCACATAACGAACTTATTGCAACTATAATATATAAGATTTTAAATCCAAAAACAACTGGACTCGTGCTATCTCGCTCAGACAAGTACCACTGACAAGTACCGAGTGCCGCGACGGCACAGCGCTGCAATGAACTCCACACATGGCGCGTAGCATCAGCCAATAGCGGATGGGTTCGTTCGCGGATTGGCATGGCGCGCTATGATTGGCAGAGATATTTTCGCGCCATGCAAAAATTTTATTTCTGTGCAGGACTTACAAAAGTGGTTGTACATACTGTACGCTCAGCTGATGCTGCAAGATAGTCGTGACTAAACTATCAGCGCTGTTTTTCACCGTACACCGTAAATAAACCTAAAGCTACATTGAAATAACTACATTTAAAAAAATACAGCGAATTATTTAGGTATATCGACGTTCACAAAGACGCCGCTACGTCAGGTTACGTATCAATAATTTTAACGACCAAACCCGCGGTTTTGTGTAAATGTAAAGGTCGAGCTGCTGTTGACTGTACTTTTTCTATGGGCAATATAATGACGTCCGGTAGTTTTCCACTGTGCATTCGTCGCGAGAACCACTTTCTTCTGTTTCATTTTTAAGTTCGCTCTCGTTCTCATGCAAAAGTAATTACTTAACTACTTACAAATTCATAAAGAAGTACTTAGATACCTAATTAATTGTAATTAATTACTTCTTTATTAATTTTATTTTAAACTTTTGAAGTGCTCTTCCTTAGACTATATAATTATAATTTAAATATTATCGACTACTGTAGACTGAAATATGTAACAGCTTATTCCTTTTTACTTGTCACTTTTCTTTAATTTCAGTATGGAATAATAGTTTACGTCCAAAGGCCACCGCGTGCTTTCTGATCAGAAAACACTTCGAACGCGAGTTGCTTGACTAGCTATGTGTGTGAGTGACAGGTTGGTGACAGGGCAAATTTTATAAGTCAACAAAGAGTCAGTTGTCGCGCCATATAATCTAAGTCTCCACTGCGTTGAATGACGTTAATTTTTATTTTTAAGGTTCCGTAGTTGCCACTGTGAACTTTTACTGTTCCACATCTGACATCTGTCTGTCTGACCTATAAAGAGCTTTTTCACATAAGCTGTAACAAGCAGCCAGTTCAAAATTTGTAACAAGAAGATTTCGTGTAAGAAACATTATTTTTAACGTTTTTTTGTTCTGCCGTAAAAACGGTAACATCTGCAAAAGTCAAACTTGGAGTGATTAGATTTTGTGTATTCCCTGTAATATAACAACATATTTAACAACACAAACTAGTCAGTGGAACTTGGACTCCCACAGGAACAGTATGGTAGAAAACACATTTTTGGTAAGTAAGAAAAATTATTATTAACTTAATTCGGGTTGCTCGTCTCTGAAACGCCTAAGACGTTAGAGACGAGTAACCGACGACGCGAGATCCGTCTCTACTTGATTGAGCTCTGCGAATCAGAGCGAAACCTGTTTCGGACTCTTCCGACAAAAAATGCTTAATAAGAAAATTTTAGTTCGAAGAAATATTATATTACGTACAGATGCGAATCCAACTCGCACTTAGTTGGTCTTTTAGACACTCCATTTGTCACCCCCTAAAAATTATTTCAAATTACATACGCGCTAAAATCTAAGACTATCACTTTAAGTATTGACGTAAAATAATAAAAAACCGGACAATTACAAGTTGGACTCGCCCACTGAGGGTTCCGTACAAATTTGTAGGTACTTACATGTTATAAATAGTTCAGGAATCGAGTCTCGCAGTATTTTTCCGAGCTTTTCCCGGACTTCAAAGACAATTTTTTATGATTTATATTATAGATGCAGTTATATAGTTTTCAGATTTTTCCCTGTACTTGTAGAATATGACGATTACTTTCCAAATTTCATTATTCTAGCTAGGTCATCGGCGGGTACCCTATAAAGTTTGATTCTCTTGAGTGTCTAAATGTACGTTTTTTGCGGCATGAACGTTTGTATATTTTTTACGTTAACTTAGAAGTTAACGTCAAAAAGATACAGACGTAAACTTGACTTTTCTCAGCTTCAAGGGGCTGTAGACCTGAGTATATGTTTTAATTTCAACTCTATACCTCCACGCGTTCCCGAGATAAAGAAAGGGTCTTGACAGACAGACGGACGAACGGACGGACAACAAAGTGATCGCTTTTCCTGAAGTTCGCTTTTTTTCCTTTTGAGGTACGGAACCCTAAAAATGATCGAGTATGTAACAATGAAATCTGGTTGGTGTGAAAGCCACGGTTATGTAATTATTAATTAAGAATGCCATCTATTTAGATCATTACTTTTAAGTAAAGACGTAAAATAAAAAAATAAAAACCTAACAAGTGCAAGTCGGATTCGCCCACCGACTTCAAAGACTATTTTTTTATGTTTTAATAGTAAATTTATTGGTAGTTTTCAGATTTTCCCCTGTACTTGTAGAATAAGACGATATTACTTGCGAAATTTCAAAGTTCTAGGTCAACGGAAAGTACCCTATAAATTGTGATTCCCTTGAGAACGTTGAAATAAACGTTTTTTAAGGCATAAACGGCCGTAACTCATTTTCATGTCAATTTAGAAGTTCGATTTTTTCCACAGCTTCAAGGGACTGTAGATCTGAGTATATGGTTATAATTTCAACGCGATCCCTTCACGCGTTCCCGAAATAAAGGGTCTTGACAGACAGACGGATGGACGGACAGATCACAAAGTGATCCTATAAGGGTTCCGTTTTTTTTTAATGTACGGAACTCTAAAAATGACCAATGAATAATTGGAAGAGCCTCTCCGCACTCGGTCTATCATAACAATGACCCACGGATCCGCGGCAGGCACGCACCGCTCTGGTTGGCTACTAATGTTTTCATAGATTCGAATTTGTGTCGAGATTTTAATGGCCTTAAAAAAAACATGCTGCGGTATTCAATAGCTATTGTTAAGGCACGTTAATTTGCTATGGCGTTAAAACCACCCAAAATTCATAGTGTATATAGGTATTGAATTGTTCACATTTGTATAGATTTCATCGTAAACCCGACCAGTATGTTGTGCACCGATAGGGCTCGGCTCGCACGCGCGGTAAATCGTCTTACGCGACGAGAGGAGAGGATTTTTAAATATTTATAGGTCTGTTTCCGCAAACTTTAAGCGGGCAGACAGTCTGGAAAAATCCCACTGCAGTTACATTGCAAAAAATGTACAGCGTCTTTTGTAAATAAATAAGGAGCAGGTTTATTCCGTAGTCCTCGTATCTCTACCGTTTCGACTTAAATGTAGTTATGTATCTGTAGGTCTTCTCGAGTATTCGAGACGCTGAGCCGATCTAGGTACTTACAACAATCTCCTTCCAGTTTAGTGTGATATTTGTATTCAGCGTTAAACAGAAATTATGTCAATTTGCCATAATGAAAACGCATAGGCAGCTTTTGCTTGTATTGTGTTTTGTTAGAGTCTCGTTGTTCAATGAGAAACCCTTTATTTGTCCGTAGGCTTGCCAGTTCGATCAATTAATAAAATAATCTTCTTCTTTCTGGTCGTATCTTCGTGACTGAGGGACGTGACTATGGGGCAGCTTCCGCCACCAACGCTCTCCATTTGGATCGATTATGCGCCAGATGCATTAAATGATAAGATAAGAATATTTTTTACTGTATGGATATTTAACAGATATTTAGTTGAAAGTTATTTTTCATAAATGTTTGTGCTAAGAATAAAAAAAACTATCTTGAAACCAAAATAATAAACACAGTTCACTTTTTCATAATTTTCAGATGCAGAGACTACTCACTCTCTTTTCAGTTTATGCCAACGGTACTTTTTATACGCGGAAAATCATGAAATTTGGCAAGAAATTGCCAAATTTTATGATTGTGTCTTACAGCATGCAAAGAATGTCCCGAAAATTTATAATTTTGTAGGGTATGTGCTTACCACATCCGGATGCAGGGATACAGGGTGTGAGTTTATGAAATACCAACTTATTTTTATACATACCTATTTTTGCAGTTGTTTTGGAGGAAAGTAGGTACTTTACTTTCCTTATTAACTTGTAGTGAAAAAGTAGGTACGTACTTTTTCACTACAAGTTAATAACTTATTTGTAATCGTTTGTTCGGATGAAACCCTCAGAGTGCGAGTCGTAATCGCACTCGTCCGTTTTGTTGTGTGAGAGGGTCCGTGAATGCCCACATATAATACTTAACCCCACTTTTCTTTGGTCAATTCTAGTCTGAGTTACGATCAAACCATCTAAGGAAAAACACAGAGACCTAAAAATTTAGTATCCATATAATATATACTAACTTACATTGCAGATACCTAAATATGTAGTATCCATATAAGGTACTAATGGTGTTTTTTAGGGTTCCGTACCCAAAGGGTAAGGGCCCCTATTACTAAGACTTCACTGTCCGTCCGTCCGTCCGACTGTCACCAGGCTGTATCTCATGAACCGTGATAGTTAGACAATTGAAATTTTTACAGGTGATGTAATAAAAACTGAATAAAATAAAAATAAATATTAAAAGGGAGCTACAACAAAAAACATACAATATGCAACACACAGCAAACGTGATTTTTAGCCGTTTTTTGCTCGTAATTAATAACGGCAACAGGTAGACGCTTGAAATATTCAAATGTTGTATAGATAATGGTGCGACCCCTTCGTGCGCAAGTCCGACTCGCACTTGGCCGTTTTTTTCATAAAAACATGATCCGCCTAAACCAATCCTCAAATGTAGTTTAAATAAGCTGTCGTAAAGAGGAAGACCGACTTAAACTTAATTTTAAGAGTGTTTTTATAAATAAAATCGTATGCATTCATGACGCCGTGCTGCTCAATTAATTAAATGGGCAAGTAATCAATAGCCGCCGTGATCACGTCTCTTAATGAATTTCTCCTACGATATTCAACGCTAGTAATTCTAAGAACTTAAATTGTTCTTGATATTCCAGATAGATTTCATCATTGGTGAGGAAAATTACAGCATGATTTCCGGAAAGCCGGGGCCCCCGACACTTCATCGGGATGATCGTGACAAAAGGGTGAATTTATTAAGATCGCGCTGAAAGGTGCTTGGCAAGGAAGTGTTAATATTGTCTACAAATACAATGAGGGTTCAGACTTTCCTATTCCACTTGTGGAAGTAAAACGCGATGGGGATTAACTCGGTCGAACGGTTAATCTAACGGGGTGGCTGGATGAGTTTCAAGTTTTCAACTAATTAGGAATCGAAGTCAAGCTTGCGCCGCAAAGGTTAGTCAGGATGTCCTCTCTATACGTAGTACTTTATACTCTAAGGCCTACATCTAATGAAGAACACGAGCTACTGAGTCCAGCCACACTCATGTTTCCTCTGAAGAAAGACAAAATAAGCAAACGTTAAAATTGCTTAACTACAGGAAAACTAGAGCCAAGTTCCCCATTAGATAGGTTTTCTGACCATTCAGAAGATATTATTATTTTGCTCAAAAATCATGTGTTTTAAAGCGATAATTAAGGGACTCCAGGGAGTAACACTAGCGCCACGAAGGAAAAGAAATCATATCTTTTTTACAGATCGAATTTGCGAAGTGTCAGCATTCTGTAAAGTTAATTGTGATTTTTAGGACCTATGGCCGTCAACCTAAGGCAAAAAACTATAGATAGCATTAACGGCAAAAACCGCCGTTTTTTTGTGTTTCTGTGACAGTTTAAATAAATGTCTTCTTTCTTTCTTTCTTTAAATGCTTTCTAGTCTATCTACCTATTCTCGATCCTAGGTTCTTTTCGTGGGTTCTAAAAATCACTGTTAACATGATTGAAAGATTGTACAGACAATTTTTGCAAATACGATCTGTTAAAGAAGCCAATTACGGCAACGTACGCGTACTGGGTGGTATGGTGTTGCAGAGAGTGACTAGCATAAAGGATCTGGGGTTGCTGCTAGACTCAGAGCGTAATTTCCGTGATCATGTGATACATATTTGTAAAAATGCTAATAAAGTATTTGGTTTCGTTATGAAAACCGCTGCACAGTTTTGAGATATCAGAGTGGTCCTAACGTTGTACTACGCGTATGTTCGCAGCAAACTAGAATATAGTGCCCTTATGGATAATGAGGCTAAATAAATTCCGATGATTGAAAGCTCGCTGCGCACGCGATGCTAATAATGCGTCAACGGCCAGGGCCCTCGCCCTACTCAACAATTTTGTTACCGAGGTCCAACATGTTGACATCTTTGTTGACTCCGTGTATAATACTGTTGAACATTTAAGATTACACTAATGTAATTATAGTGTACCTACAATAGTTATAATAATAGTAAAACCGCTTTGGGCAACTAAGTTCTTATGGTATAAAAAATAAATCAAATCAAATCGAATATGATTTTTTTCATTTGCGGCGCTAGTTAGTACACCGGATCCCCTTAAGACAGTTATTCTCCGAACGTCTTCAAGAAAGGACTCCTCACGTGAATGATTGAAGATCTGTAGCATTTCGTGAGATTACACAGAGCAACGTAAACAAGACACGAGCGTAGAACCTAACAGCGAGATGGACATAAGCCGGCCAAGTGAGTTCCCCCGAGTAGAGGTTTACAGCACAATGAAGATATTAAACGGAATGGGTAGATAACGCGTTAGTAGGTAGGTTTTTTGAGGGGGATGAGGTTCACTACCGCCTCCATTGGAAAAAATTCAAATCTTTTTTACATTTCGGTTACATATGAAAAAAGTGTCTATCAATCATAATAATTATCTAATCTAATTATTAGATAGGTCAGTTGGTAAATGATGAGAATGTACTACATAAATATTACACTGTTTTTAATTGGAAATAAAATTGTCAATATATCGACCGTTTGAGGATGAAATGTCGTAGAAGCCATTTTTGGTGAAAATAGACTTTGAATGCAGTTCTACTCAGTTTTTTAAGCACTTTCCATCTGTTTATTTCGTTTCCACAAATTAGCTAAAAATGGCTTTTACTATCTTGATTTTTTAACAGGCTTTACAGTTTTTTATTAAAATACGCTGAAAAAGACACTGATGCTACTAAGTTTTTGTAGTATGTAGTACATTGTAATACATTTTGTTATGACTTATACTGCAATTATTTTATTCGTTGTAGTCCAACTTATTAGCACCGTTAGTACATTTATACCATTCCCATTCTAAAAAGTTTATTATATTCACTGAAAACAGTAAATAAAAAGGACTTTTAATCACTATTTGCGTTTATTATGCCATTATATACAGGTTTCTTTGTAGTATATGCCATGCTAACTTCTAAACTACCAAATAAATATATTGAATTTATTATCTATAAAACTCGTTACATTTTTAGCAGATCTGTAATCATTGCATTAATACGGCATTTAAAAGAAAAAAGATGTAAAGCGTTTTTTTTTTTATTTTCGCTTTCCTGTACCTAACATTCGTAAAATGGCTTTTACTACATTTCTTTCCCAAAGGGTCGATATTACAATCCCAAGTCTGCCTGTTGACTAATCCATTGGAAAGCAAGTGTTGGCGGGGAGGCGCAGCAGTCTCTATAAGTAGGCCGTGAATGGCCAACGTATGCATGTGCCCCGCGCCGGTGTGTCGTAGACAATGATAATAGTATTTTTTATGACCTACGACCGAGAATCTAGGATCTAGGACCTCGGGCATCTCTATCATCATGTTATTGAGAGAATAGAAAGATAAGATATAATATTTTTTATTGTACACCAGAAAACAACGAAAGATAGAAGATATACCGCAAGAAGAAGCAGATACGTTTTGCAAAAAAAAGTGGTTTTTTTCCATTGGCGGTGCAAATGAAATTTAAAGACAACAATGAGCCGTTCTCAGTACAAATTCACAAAGCAATTCATAGATGGCGCTTACAGGCGTGGCCATAGAAGAACCGGAATACGGCTATCAAAATTAATCTGCGCTAAGCAAAATTTGACAGACGTGTCCCTGTTATTGTATGTGCACGCCTATAAGCGCCATCTATGAAGTGCTTTGTGAATTTGTGCTGAAAACGGCTCATTGTATTGATAAATTTCAGAAAACATTAAATTACATAAAAAGCATATCCAGATATACAGCGACATAAAAATCCCGGGGTCTGATTTAATTTGTAAAAGGTTTGAAGGCCGTCTCGCGGTACTTGGACTACTTTTCTTACCTCTCAATGTATTAAGAATGTGCGAAGGTAAGGTAGGTAATAAGCCGGCCACATAATATAATATTACCCTTGTGCTAAGACGAATGAATAAATAAGTCTTTACCTTTTTACCGTCAATAAGGGCTGTAAGCTGGGTGTATACGAACACACATTTCCTTACGTAGTGGAACGGAAAGATAATAATATAAGGTGGAATGTGGACGATTGTCGGTATAACGGCCAGTGAGAGACGGCCGTTAGTTACTTCCGCGGGCGTTTTCCTTCGGATTATATGCGATTAGGGACCAATGGCGCTTAGGAGTGGTCAGTGTGCGGCTTTGTTAATGTTTTCCTGTTTTTCTCTTGCATTTACGTCTATAATTTGTGTTTTAATTGAGGCGTTTGTAATAATAATAATAATAACTTTATTGAGAGTTACAGGGTACATTCACTTAACTGTTTAAATGTAAATAGAAAAACGTTCACGAAACTGGTTGGTATCTGCTGCTATAGGTAGGTTACTAAGTAGCCTGTGTTAATAGCAGCAGGCCCGTACCTCTTACGACAAATTGTAGTTAGTAATTGGAGAGTTGTTACAAGAAGTGAAATAAAGTTTGCTTAATATTATAAAACTAACATGCATTGTGTGTGTGTGTGTGTGCGTGCGTGCGTGCGTGCGTGCGTGCGTGCGTGTGTGGTTCCACACTGAGCAGTACGTAGGCGTTTAATTTGCTTCTAATTTAAAACCAAAAATACGGAAAAGCCTGCCTACACCATTAAAAAAGAGCTCACATAATATTTTAGGCAAAGAAAACATTTACAAAGGCTGAGCGAAATTAAGCTGAGTCTATTCTTGAATAATGACGAGTAACAAGATCACGGGGCACGAAATTAAAGGGGTCTTGATGTGAATAAAAGTAATTTAGTGCGGGACATGTCTTTGAGGAATGTTTATTGCGTCGCGCGGGTCCGCGTTACAGATGAAGACGTATCGTTGTAGCGCGACAAAGCGACGCCGCGAAGGCTAGAACCGTGTACAGCTCGATCTTTGCATTATTTTTGAAAGGTCGCCCGTAAGATAACTGAGTACGGTACACTCATGTAAAGGTCGATGTCGGTCGTGTCGACTGTACGTACAGTGAAGGACAAAAATTGTTCCTTTTGAGTTGACAGTTGTTAAAGGGCGAAATATTCTGTCTACTCGTGATCGCGACCACATTGGCAGCAACTGTGCTGAAATGTCGGACACTCGAATTAAATTAATAATCGTGGTACCCGTTTCTTTTACAAACATGTCTATGTATAGCCAAGATCAACGAATTAACTTCAAAAAAATTTATAAAATTTCGTATATATTTTTATTATTTCCGGTGAATTTTTAAATCATTAGTTCCTATTATTTGACATTGTAATTGGTAACCTTTTTAATGTATTATCTGATTGAATAATGGTTTCTCATATTATAATTTTGTGAATAAATCTTGTGACATGTATACTATTATTATTATTCATAAAACTGTGGATCTCGTTCTGAAGATAAATAATTTCATTTCTAATGAAATGAAATGACGACCCTAATGGGTCTGGCGAGAGTTTAAGCAACTAACAAAATATTCTTATGTAGATTTTGAGTTAATTAGTTGTCTTGCTATTTTGCTACGTGTGAGCATGGCGGCGGACTATATACTTTTCTCATTCACCCACTCTCGTCTCTGTAAAGGGTCGTAAAGCGTCTCTATAACTCTAACAAAAGCATTTTCAGCCCCAACCTAAGCGGGTTTGCGGAACTAAAAGTTCAAACGCGAGCTTTCATTAGTAATCAGTTATTATTGATTCTATCAAGAGAAACTCTGAGTTTCGTAAGAGTTTTTCTTTTGAAGAAAAAAACACGGTTGCTTTCCGCGAAAAGCGCGATGCATTCGCAGGTCACAGTCCATGAAGGAACGGGTAGAGTGGTTTTAAGTAGGTAAGTACAGTGATTAACGATTAGTACCTACTTGAAATCACTAGGGAAGATTAAGGAAGAAGTCCCGACGTACCAATGTGATGTTTTGAGAGTTAGCTGCCAGAGACGGAGTGTCAGTTTCTCTGTCGGTCTATCTATGAGTCTGTATGTGGTGCACGGTCGCTAGCGGCCGGATTTAAATGGGGTTTTTCATAAATCTAAATCTAGTCTGGAGAACCTTGTTGCAGCCATTTATAAGATTATTTAGTCCCTATATGCATCTCGAATGAAATAGCGTACCCGTATATTTTACCATAATCGAAGAATTAACATGAACTCAAAACAAATCTTGGTTGTGTTATACCAGTTATCTTTATTCATAAACTTTGCTATCTTGATTTCGTTTCATAATATTAACCGCGACAAATTATTGTAACGTTGCCTTGAGTGAATTTATGTCTGTCTTGTCGTAAAACTTTAACGAGGAGGGGGAGCTGGGTGCCATGACATAGACAAACACTAAAAGGCTAGCTTCTCAAACACTCCAACAGTGAAATTAAATTGAATTAAAGACTTCCGGCATGTACCAACGACTTTGTTTTTTAAGTTATGTAAAGTTGCAGTAGCAAAACCATTCGCTAATGGTGAAGCAAAACAAAGTAAGGAAACCTGAGTGTCTTAGGGTTTCTTTATCTCAGCGTTTGAAATTGCCAATCCACGATGGGTACGCGTGGTACTTAAGCCCATACTTTCTCTCTCTGGGAGAAGGGCTGTGCCCCGGTGGGATGTAAAAAAGATATTTCAGAGTTATTTTCTAATTAATAATAATAAATTGGGATTATTAATGTCCCACTTCTCTCAGAGAGAGAGAGAGAGTATGAGTCTAGTCCTCAGAACACAAGATTGGCGATCGCAAGCGCGGACGTATTACTCGGGTTTACTCACGACGTTTTCCTTCACAGTTAGCAAGTGGTATTACTGCTACAAATTCATAAGCACGTAACTCAAAAAACAAAGTAATTGGTACACGCCGGAAACGCACCCGGAACGTCTCGAATGTGAGGAAAGCGATTTACCGATTGGCGGTGATTTGGGTTTCAGCAACCAGACAACTAAACCGCACCACTACCTTTAGCTGTCCAGTTGCGGAGACCGGAGCCTGAGACCGGAGCCTGAGACCGGAGCCTGAGACCGGAGCCTGAGACCGCAGGTTGAGACCGGAGCCTGAGACTGGAGCCTGAGACCGCAGCCGATACCGGAGCCTGAGACCGGAGCCGAGACCGGAGCCTGAGACTGGAGCCTGAGACCGGAGCTTGAGACCGGAGTCTAAGACCGGAGCCTGAGAAAGGAGACAGACCGGCATTTGTCAGTAAGAACTTGGGTCGCCATCCTGGGTAGTACGACAACGCTAGTCGCGCGTTTTAAATGTCAAAAGTCGCAACTTTCCAGTACATTAACTGTCAAATTAACTCGTGACTCGTGTCACCGTACTACCTTTTCAGTTCGCACGTGCGATTGAGACCGGAGACTGCAAGACTGTCTCCGCCCCGGACCAGTGTCTTGTGAATATTTTGTAAAAAATAATGCGTTTCCTGACAAAGACTGCCTAAAGCTAATCGAGTTGATCAGACTGCCTGCACACTCCACTACACTATACTACCTCCACAAACAAACATATACAAACTATACTACTCCTATGTTGGAACTACTGCGAACTTATTTATACACTAGTTCCATCCAAACCCAATGATGAAACTTTACTACAGTAAATACTAAAATAAAGGTTTATGTTTTATTTTATAAATGTGAGTATCTGTTATTGACCCTATTTATTGTATTTTAGTATTAGCACTATAATTAATTAGGCTCGCTGTTGATACGCTTAAGACAATTCGCGGTATTGCAAAATAAATTCGCAGTAGTTCCATCATGGAGCAAGGCTACGGAACTAACGCGAATAAAGGGGTAAAACATCCAGTGTAAATTAATAAAAAAATCGTGACTACTAACTCGATCGACAGTATATAACAAAGTGCTCTATGATCGACAGACTCGACGATACTGAATGCATAATAGCTTTTGGTCTCGGCCTTGACCCCACAGCAGATGTAGAAGAGACCGAGACACCCGTCGCGGTCTCTTGTCTCTGTCTCCGGTCTTTGTCACGGCGTGATTTTGCGTGAAAGGAACAAGCGTATCACCGAAGCGCTACCACCGTTTTCGCAGCCGAATACCTACGAGAATGGAGCAAGAGTTGCTTCTGCAATATCTGTGTATTAAAAGCTCATAACATGAAGTCTCTCCGGGTTGACGTGTCTATGTCAATGCGCTCTCATTTCCTGGAAAGTTTACTGGTCTTTACCGTTCGCAATTGGATTCAACAATTTGCAACATTTTCTATTTAGGTACGTCCCCAAATTCAACTGTCTCATCGTGAATTTCACGCGATAAAGACAGACTATACGACTAATTCAAATGTGGCTTTAGCTGACTTTTAAAATGCAAGAAACACAGGAGACACTTTAAATGGATGTAGGCCACAGACGGGAAGTTTTCACAATCAAAATTTTGAACGATAATGGATATAACACTGTTAAATACAAAAACCGGCCTAGTGCGTGTTGGCACAGGGTATCCTAGTTTGGGACTAGGTTAAGTGAATGTATTGTGTGGAAGTTATTATTATTATATTATCTGTATAACATTAGACAAAGATTGAATTTTTGAGAACAGCGCCATCTATAGAAACCAACAAGAAGCGTTTAACATTGACCATTTAACAACATGACATCGGCGCTGTGAAGGTTACGTAGATGGCCGCTAAATGGCGAGCGCTGTCTTCAGACAACGTTTGTTGTATGGAAGCCCCCCTTCAAAATTATTTTATTTTGTTTTTAGTATTTGTTGTCATAGCGGCAACAGAAATACATCATCTGTGCATTTCAACTGTCACGGTTCATGAGATACAGCATGGTGACAGACATACAGAGAGACATATAGACAGACGGACAGTGAAGTCTTATAAATAGGGTCCTGTTTGGCACCCTTCGGATACGGAACCCTAAAAAGGAACTGGACCACTATTCTCTTCTAACTTTAACAATAATGCCGTCCGTATTGTGTGACATAGTTTACCTAACAAATAATCGCGATTCGGTATAACTAAATAGTTATCCTGTCCCTTTCTTTTACTACCTACGAACAACAGTGCTATAGTCTATCCTCTGCTTCGCGTGATAGTAATTTATTACCCGACTGCAGCGGAGCCCAAAAGGAGGGTAATGTGTTCAACTCGTATGTATGTAAGTATGTCCGATTTGACGACCTCGTAGCGCAGCGGTAGTGCATCTGCATACCATGCGAGAGGTCCTGGGTTCGAATCCCGGCTGGGGACAAAAAAAAAACCCCAGGTCTTGGATGTTTACATGTTTGTGATGTCGTTGTTTCTGGTTCCCACGACACAGGGTATCCTAGTGTGGGGCCAGAAGCAATGTATGTGCCTGTATGTAAATGTTTATGTTTATGTTTATGTTCCCTCATAACTCCCTAACCAATGGTCAGTTTTTGATAAATAAGATCTCAATCAATTCGCAATATCAGCAAGCGTCATTGGCTATGAAATCGGCAACACAAATAAAAAAAATACTAAAAATCAAAAACTGAACTCAAAAATAACCAACAACCCGACTGCTGAGCATTGAGCATTAAGCGGGTGGGACCCAAATTCAATAATATAGGTAACTTAGTAGTTAATGCTCATCAGTCGGGTTGTTGGTTATTTTTTATTTCAGTTTTTCATTAGAATCTAAAATAACTTAGATACTTTCAAACTACCAACTCAGGTAACGTTTACCTAAGTACATATTTAACAGACTGGTAATAAAGTATTACTTAATACGTATTTGCAGAGGAAAGGCAAGATCTGTGGTTGACCTTTTACTTTCATTGAGGTAATCTTTGGGGAAATCAGCACGGCTACGACAGAGCAATATTTTTTATGTTTTATATTTTCTGTTCCAGTGCAGTGCAATCGTTTTTTGTTCGTATTGGTTACATCGAACAAAAAAAAAACGTAGCATTTTCACTACATGCAACTACAGGATTACCTCAAAAACACGCGATTCAGGAATACCGCAATTACAGTTTGTGTTTGACTTCAATTTTTTTCTATGAGGTTTTCACAGATTTAGATTTATCGAAGGGTTTAGATAGGTATAGGTACAATTTTATTAAATTTTGGCAATATTGGCAAAATGAGACTAGGTTGTAATTAATCATCAGTATACATAACATATGCAAGCGAGAAGAAGCGGTGATAGCCTTGTGGGTAGAACATTGGACTCAAAAGCGAGAGACCCAGGTTCGATTCCCAGTGCGGGCATGTACCTATGACTTTGTTTTCTAAGTTATGTACATTTGTGAAGTTATAGTAGCAATACCACTCGCTAACGGTGAAGGAAAACATCGTAAGGAAACCTGAGTGTCTGAGTTATTTACATACCTCAACGCTTGAAATCGCCAATCCGCGGTGGGCATGCGTGGTGATTAAGCCCATACTCTCTCTCTGAGAGATGGCCTGTGCCCTACAGTGGGACGTATATAGGCTGCTTATGATGATTAAATTCGCGTCTTACGCGCTGGATGCTCTACCTATGTTGCGGCCCCTGCCACATCTTTGTCCTACATAGAAGAATGTCAATTCTATTTATTAACACAATATGGTTTTGAAGTCTCCATCAAACAGCGCCAATGAAAAGTTGATCACGTAAATTAAGATCAACATAATATTATTGAAAAGATGGGAAGCTCGACAAAACGCATAATTCGTAGAATAAATTGTTGTTATAAATGACAAACTACATATAATTGATGTGTTTCTGGAATTATGCATTTGAGGAAACCCTCTATCTTCTATACATACCTATAATAAATCTGTAAATTTTGGCTCGGTCTGCGCGCGCATCGCGCAAAAACCACTGACTGAATGGAATGAAGTAAACCTCACCAGAATTATGGCTTAGGTTCCTGTGTAACATATAAGCTACATAACATCACGCTTAAGACCATGGTGGGCTAAGACCAAATCATTCTGTTCCCGGCCATCCTTATCCAGCCGTTACCAGCAATTTGCCTTAGATCGTCGGTCCTGTGAGCTGATGGGCGTCCTATGCTGCGTTTGTGAATATTTCGCAAACATATTTTAATTTCAAATCACTGTTTTACATTGAGTATTCTATTCCACCAGTGAGTTTGAGTGAGCGACAAGCTAGGCCGAAGGGAGACGGCGTGGCGAGGTAGAACAATAATAGTAATAAACAACCGCGAAAAGGTTTCAAGGGACGAAATTTAGAACGGAGATAGACCATGACCTTGATGGTCAGGGCACTTAATATTAGATTAGATTAGAAAATTACTTATTGTACACTAAGCTTATTTATACAAAGGTGAGCTTATTACCTTCTAATGAGTATTTTCGTCCAGCTAACCTTGGGTTACGTGGATAGTGGAAGGTGTAGTGCCACGAAAAATTACGTAGACCATAATACTATAATAAAAATCATAGTTATAGTAATGTATAATTCACAATATACCGAATGCATCTACATAAATACCTAGAATACACTCTATCTAATATATAAAATCATAGTGTTTATTTTCGAACTTCTCCGATTTTTCGGTTTCACAGATTTTTTTTTGGTATATTTATATAAAACATATAAAACAACGTTTGCCGGGTCTGCTAGTACTTAAATATTTTTATACTTTCTTATAGTGACATCTATAATTATGAAATAATTTAATTTTTGGGTAGAAAAGGGCTTACAACATTTCCTCCCATTTTCTGATTAAATAATTGGTGGATAACCGGGGAAGTAATACTTAAATTAGCTCTAAACTTATTTTTTGAGAGGTCCGATAGGAAGGAATACTGCAGTATTGAAATAAATGATAATTATAAATCAGAAAGTTTTGATCGGGGAAACTCTGGCCCCGTACAAATCCTAGAATGGCCACATCCTGATATTATTGCGTGAGGGTACAATAATACCCGGCGCCCAACACCTAAAGGGTCTGAATTATAGATGGGCATATTAAAATTCATCGCCGAACTTGGATGGTGATTTAGCGGCAATTTGTAAATATTTACGAAATAGTTGGGGCGTGCGCGCGTACGTGTGGCAATTACATCGAACAAAGTTATAAAATGAATATTTTATTCTGCCATCCAATTGGCTGGCGAGCAAACATTTGATATTCAATGTGAGTGCGAAAGGTTTGCTTATTAATTGGATTGTCGTACGAGCACGGCGGGGCGGCGGAAAATCGGCAGTTCGTGAATTGCTCTTAATTCAGGCGCTCGCGATATAAAATGCGACGGCCTTTGAGCCGCACCGCACCCGTTCTGAATCGTAAACAAAATATTAATCTATAGATTAAAGTGTGGACGTTGCCGTATTTCAATTTATCTCGACGTAAACACCGATTCGTTTTACGTTGTGTAACGTAACTTAACGGAACTACTCTCAGCGCTGAATTTTTTACCCCTGAACTTATTTTTTTACCTCTTTTTAATGCAGTCATCCGTAATGTTATAGTGTAAACAGCATTGAAATATTGTACCTAACTCTTGTCAATAGTTGCACTATTGGTAGCGCAATAGATCAAATTCCCGGCATTAAGTGACATGTCCGTCTCTGTCTCTTTGTCATTTTATATCTCATAAGGAAGGGCAAAGGTCTGGATCAACGAATGTAGGTTGATTACGAATTACACTAAAATTTAGATTAGAACACTTTAAGTAAACACATTAAGTATGCTAAGAACTTACTTGGTTAGCTGTATTCGGTTTTAATTATGTTCAAACGTAGTCAGAGTATTTTTAAAACAAGTTTCTGAACAATCACGATTAGACCCATTAAATCTATAACCAGATGTAATAATTTATTCAATAACATAAATTTAAAGAAATAGAAACTAAAAGTAATTAAAACCGTCTCCTATAATAACAAAACAGTCTCTTGTGGCAGTCTTACCATCATAAATAACACATCGGATGACTTTCTAATTAAAATGTAAAGGTTGATATGCTGCCAACTGTACACACTTTGTAAAATATTATCCAAATTTTTGCAAACAAATTCCAGTGACTTATTGGAGCGTTCGCAGATTTGAAAAGAAAGAAAAAGTTGACGTTTTCACCACACAAAAGGAAGTCATTTTAATAACTTTTTAATAAGACTTTTGGGCAACAGAGAATATTTAGACTTTTCTATTACACCTACCTCAAAAGGGCCCTTGACTTATATAATAATCTATTAACATATTATAATTTTGCTATCACGCTTTGTATTTTTACACAAATTTAATCTTGGGCATGTAAACAATTAGGTATACCATGTATTCACATTCCTCAGTGCACATTTCTACTTTCAGACTAAATTTTGCGTCAGCAAGACTTTGCATTATTTTTTTAAATAAGACTGACAATAGAGACAGTGACCTGGGGCAGGTGTTTTATTTGTAAATATAGAATTTATGACATTCATATATTATTGTCATTTATATATTAGTTAAGTCCAGTTTTTTATTTGAATTTGTTTTCTTTTTGTTGTGTTATGAATAAATTTAATAAAGCACTAAACAAAAAAGCTAGAAAAAAATTCCCAAATATTTATGGATAAGTACTCAAAAAACCTTATTATTTTCAAACGTTTCAGTATAGTCATAATAACCGAGGTAGTAGACTAAGAGCTGTGTTTGTGGTTCTAAAAATAGGTACCGGAATTGGGCATATCCTTGTAATTTGTAAGAAAATACGAACTGTATATTCTGGAGCAGTGAGTGTGGTTGTACCAGAGAAACGTATAAGCCGCGCGTAAGACTTTTCAATCTCATGCTCTCTGATGCCTCAGTAGTGAAACATATGTAGATTAAAAAACAAACAAAACATTTGCACATTGTTTTATTTCAACTACATTTGGGCGGGCACGTGTGGTGACGCCCACACTATCTGTCGTCTGAGAGAGAGCCTTTGCCGTAAAGTGGGACGTGTGTATATAAGCTGTATTATTAGATATTATTTGTTAAACTTGAGTGGTGGCGATTTTTTTTATATTGCGGTAAGCTCGAGTGGACAGATGACCTCATCCAAGTGGCAGGGAGACGCTGGATGCAGGCCGCTACCAACCGATCTTTTTGGAAATCCATGGAGGAGGCATGTCCGTCCAGTAGTGGACTTCTTGTGGCTGAATGATGATGATGATGATGATGATGATTCTTAAGGCTGATCATGGCTGGACCATGCTATCTCGCTCGCACAATTTGTAATTTTTTTATACTGTAATAATATGAGTAATAAAAAATAATACCTTGGATAAAATGAGATTAGGTTGTAATTAATCATCAGATACATAACATATGCATGCGAGAAGAAGCGGTGGTAGCCTAGTGGGTAGAACATTGGACTCAGAAGCGAGAGACCCAGGCTCGATTCTTAGTGCGGGCATGTACCTATGACTTTGTTTTCTGAGTAATGTAGGTACATTTGTGAAGTTATAGTAGCAATACTACTCGTTAACGGTGAAGAAAAACATCGTGAGGAAACCTGAGTATCTAAGCTATTCACAAACCTCAGCGCTTGAAATCGCCAATCCGCGGTGGGCACGCGTGGTGATTAAGGTCATACTCTCTCTCTGAGAGGCCTGTGCCCTACAGTGGGACGTATACAGGCTGCTTATGTAGGTATGTTATGTATACATTAGATATAGTAATGCAACATCTATAATACCCACTATACCAGGTCCCAGGGTCCCAGGTCCCAGGGGTCTACGTTAGAGTGAAAAAAATGGGGATTCACAAGTTGTAAGATTATCTGATCAAGCAAATTATCTTAATAATATGCGATAGAAAAAATAATGGCTAATTCAATATCGACCAGAAATTTTAAATGACTTATTAAAAAGTCTTTTATTACTTTTAAAAAAGTAATAAACG
Organism: Yponomeuta evonymella; assembly: GCA_963969515.1. Taxonomy (NCBI): domain Eukaryota; kingdom Metazoa; phylum Arthropoda; class Insecta; order Lepidoptera; family Yponomeutidae; genus Yponomeuta; species Yponomeuta evonymella. The sequence goes on from OZ018349.1 coordinate 13,509,798, forward strand.
GTATGGGTGACATTATTATTATATTTAACTTCCGATTGATTTAAACACATACATCCATACGTAAACTCACGCCTGTATCCCAGAGGGGTAGGCAGAGACCAGGAACTGTCACTTGCCACGATCCTGACAGATCACTTTCGCTTCCTCAACATTCATTACTAATGAATCATTAGCATGCACGCATGCCGGTTTCTATATTGTACGCCTAAATATGTAAGGCCCAATAATTCAACACATTCACAGTTCAATGCACAGACAAAACACAACCAAAGAAATCATTGTAGTTTCTCTTTTAAAATTAGTATTATTGAATCAATTGTGATAAATGAAATGAATTTATTTATTTAAAGAAGGAAACTAAATTGAACGTACGACCTCATTACATGAACTTTTTTGTTAAAGTGTTAGAAGTCAAAAGTCAAGTCAGACAACATCAATGCTAATGCACAGATTAAAATGTCAATGTAAACAAACAACTTATTCTAATGTCAATGTAACCATTACATAAATACCAGTGAAAACTTGTCATTGGCTCTCTGTGTTTATTTCACTTGTAATGTATCTTTTTCATAGCTGTAAGTTTTTCTATTATAATAAAATGAAATAAAATAAGAAATAAGATAAGATATAAGAAACTCTTTCTTCTGGCTGTTCAGTAAAATGTTCTCTACCTGTCCATTAAATACAATAAATTATAAAACTACATACAAAGGTGAAGTAAACCAAGGAATTGTACAAAGAACGTAGTTTATAAAATTCTTAAAATGTATTAAAATTCGGAAAATTAAGAATTAGTAAAATTAAGAATTTTCATAAAGAAGAGTTCGTCCTGATAATCATTTGGAAAATTACACACATTGAAAAATAACAATTGGGTCCTAATCGCCGGCTTCTTTTGTTGTCATTTGCCCTTCCAACCATAAACAAAATTACAACGTGCGACCGAGAGATATCTGTTTTGACTTTGCTTTTTAGTAAATAAATTTTCACTTTCTGAGTTGCTTACTATTTTTATTTTCAATTTCAGCTACCTTTCCCTGTGTAATGTAGCAAAGTAGGTTGTAGTTTGGCAGCCTACCTCGCGGCATCTGCGAGTGACGCTGACGTGAACAATTGAAAATCCCGCCGCCTAATGAAAGTTAGGTCGACTTTACTTTGCCAAAATAAAGGCTTTGTTGTTGTCACCACACTCGTGAACAGAACATAGGAGTTGGTGACATAATACTAGGAATAAAATTTGAAAAAATGTTTACAACCAGGCAATAACCGCAATGCTTGGCTTCTTGGTCTAGCGGAAAATTGGTTATTAAATCGGTTAACTTAGTCTTTAGCTAATATTCGTCTACTGGTGGGCAATCTGGAGCTCCCCAGAGGACAAGTCACAAAGACATTCTGACGATAGGGGGTTTTGTTCGTGATCACTTAGTTCACAAATTTAAATTTATTTATTTAGTTGAATTGTTCGAATGGACTCTGTCTGGGTTTGTTACAACTATGTATATTAATCAAGTAATTGCCATGACTGAAATTAGATCGGAATTAATTAAGAAAAAACCGTTCAAGCGCGAGTCGGACTCGCGCACCAGGGGTTCTGTACCACCACACAAATAAAGAATACGTATTTACCAAACAATTGTTTTCTTTCAATCAGTTCGGTACCCTCAGAAGGAAAGACTCACACTTGACCCTTTCTTAATATGTATTTTTATACTATTGGGACTGCCCTATAATTACTTATACTGATACATGCCTTATGTTTCGACAGACTGACGGACGGCCAGACAACGGAGACTTAGTAATAGGGTCCGTTATTATCCTTCGACTACGGACTCTAAAAAGGTTTGAAGACATTAAAACAAAACCGGGGAGGGTGTCAAGGGAGATGCAAATAGGGCACCAAACTGATCCAAAAGCGAAACCAAGGGAGTTCAAAAACTGACCCAAAATTTGTGTCAGGGGAGGTCCAATAATGTGAACGGGGTCGCGGGCGGCGATGACTCAAAGTTTTAATTAAACAGCGCAACATATGCCGCCGCCGTTACTGACACGACGATTATTGTTACGAGTGTGCGCAAACGTATCGGACAAGCCCGCTTTATTATATTATTGTTGTTTCTCTGTTACTTAAATTAAATTAAATTCTGCAACTAACTTGCACTGGAAGAGTTCAACGTGTTCACGGACAGATTTGCGCTAATACGTTTAAAACAAGAAACGAGTGCTCGATCCAAACAATTTTACCTGTCAGTTATAAAGAAGTAGGGGTCTATTGTGTGTTCATTAGATAAAGTCTCCGCTTTGTTTCAAACTGCTTTATTTCACTTAAAATGTACCTGACAGACTTTTACACATTATGATTGCGCGAGGGTTGAGCCTACACCATAGTGTGGTCCTTTGGATTCAATTGGTCGTCTACCAATCCCAGATTTAAGGTTCCGTTTGCGAAATATTAAGCTTTAAACGCAAAATTTTGCCAAAGCAGGGCGTCTTCCCCCTCTACCGGCTAAACGGTTTACTGCAGAAACTTGAAAAAATTCAGGGCAATAATATAATGAACTTAAAAGGAAAACTATCACAGCTAAGTAGGCTTTACGAGTTAGCAAGTAATAGGCGACCAACTTACAAAGGGAAAACTTCGTACAAGATCCATTGAAAATTACTGTGATGAAGTTGTTAGTTCTGAAAAGCAGACAAAAACCCCTCTTTCTACGGAACCATACACTGCGCATGGCCCGAGACGCACTTGGCCGGTTTTTTTCTAGGAAGGTTAAGTTTTTGTTCAAGTACAGCGTATATAGCCAATTTTTTATCAGGTTATAGCTTAAGGTTCTCAAATGAACTCGCTGCACCTGTCAACAATAAAGCCAACACAGCTTAACTGCACAGTACATAGCTAGGAGCCTAGGCGAAGTAGAGTCTTGCCGCGGCCCAGTCGCTTTACATAGCAGCGCTACGCGAATCGCTACAATTTTCCGGCACATTTCCGACTGCCAGCTAACGAAGGGAAGCCAGGGGACGCGGCCAATTGCCGGATAAATGCAGCTCAATTACTACATTGTGGCTACATTTTTCCTCCTAATGTTCCTCTGGCTTAAGCTTTGAAAACTCGCAATTTATTCGCTTTGTATAGGCATTAGATTGGAGTTAATGGGCTTGGGGAAAGGTGGTCAACGTTTACTTTGGAAGCATCTATCCAAACTTCAATATTTTGATCTCAAAAAAATTGCTCATCAGTGATGAATTCCTTTCCCGCCACTTTGACCGGTGGCCTAATTATGCGCACCAAATCCCGAGTGATTCCAATCGTCTAATCGTCAAATTCCATACTAATTTGACAGTTAGACGATTGAATCGTTCAGGATTTGGTGCGCGTAATATAGAGGCTGGTCGTCAATCCATCTCATTGGATGGCCTGGCCACACTTCGGCGCCTATATGTGGTTTTTCAGCTTGCACCTTTCTGTGACTAGCATATTTACACCCCATCTTTTGTCTTGTCTATGACTGCCTCGATGGTCTAGCCGTTAAGGCGCCTAGCTACCAATACAGAGGTCGTGGGTTCGATTCCCACTGGGGGGCGCCGTACATTTGTACAAATGGCCTCAGCCTGAGTGTATTTTCATGTTTGTGACGTACTTTCCCGTTTACCATAGCACAGGGTATCCTAGTTTGGGACCAGGTGAAGTGATTGCATTGTGTGGAAGTTATTGTTATTATTATTATACAGAAAAAACTTACCTAACACTTTGCACTAATTAAAGTTACTGGTACTTCAGCTTACTATCCTCAGATGAATCATTTCCGTTGGACCCATCCATTGATGATTAATACATAGATAACACTTTTATTAATTGATTCATTCATTTCAGTCCTCTTTCAAATTCACTTTTCTAAAAAAACGTCTTTAAGACCTCTTTAAGCTGCTTTGCATGACTAGAGCGCCAACACTCCGAGTGGCTATGTGGCTATCAGCCACTGAAAAATATTATTGCTACACACTGGAAAAGGGGGAAAATAACAGCTCAATTTCACCGTTGTAAAGCTAGCGGAAAAGTCCTATTTTCCTCAGTGGCCTAACTTGAAAAGTAAGCGGGATAAATGTGAGCGCATTACGTTAGTCGTTACTTAGGTCCTTGAGCGACTCGACCGGGGTTCGAGCCCGGTCGGTCTCCCGGTGAGTAATGGCTCTGGTACGGTAAAATATACTCCACGTACTGCGCAACATAACAAGTAACGGCCATTCGTTAACTATTTGCAACCGCAAGATGCGAGGGCAAGTGGCCCTTGCGTCGTTTCGTGGTCTGACTGTTGCCCTAAGAAACCACGCTCTTCGCTATTTGGCCCGGTACAAGAATATTTTTCACTTGATCTGAGTCGTCTAGAGGTTCTACTTGGTAGATTTACTTTATCTGAATAAAATAAAATAAAAAGCTTTTTTTAGTCTCAACAAAACAAAAAGAAAAACACAATTTCATTATCTTGCCAATTAACTCTCAGCAATTAGGGATCGGGGTTGTAACATCATCATCATCAACAGCCATTTGACGCCCACTGCAGGACATAGGCCCTCATGGTCTTCCTAACCATGAGGGGTTTTGCCATAATCGCCACGCTTGGCAGGCGGGTTGGCGATCGCAGTATGCGGTTCGAATCTCAGGAAAACGCTGCTGCCCGCCTCCTGGTGATGTATTTCCTTAGTCGCCTTCTACGACATCCACGGAAGGAAATGGAGTGACGCTATTCCTAATCCGGCGCCACACGGATATAACACACGGAAACTTAAATATAATTATTTTTCTTAATCTTATAACTTTAAAATTAAAACTAGGGCTCCCCTCTACGGTGGAAGGCCTCCTCCAGATAAGCCTAGTGGTCTCTTTCTCTACCTACGACTACCACTATGCTGTCTAACCATCAATTTTTAGGTCTGCTTCGTCTCCTTGTACGGCCTCGAGGGTACCATTCTGTGACTTTTCTAGTCCATCTGTCATCAGTCAGCCTTGCCACATGACATACATTTTGTTTCCACCTTAAATTACTTCACTTAAGCATAAATAAATAATATCAGGACGAAAAGTATTGAAAATAAAACTATGGTTCGAGCGTCTTATGGTCGGCGGCGGCCAACTCAATTGTTATTGTTCTTTAACTAGTTTACGCATATCGGACGACTGATTCACATTTAATCAGTAGAATTTTAAAGGACCAAAACAATGGTTTTTAATTGTCCTTTTCAAGGTCATAATCTAACAGGTTAACATACTTAATGGAAAACATTTTTCAAACTTACGGTACTTTACTTTGAATATGGGTTTAATACCGCTTATGATAAGGAAAAGAACATTCCCTCAAAATATTGCTCACGGTTTCGCAATCACGCTGTAAATACCTACCTACATTATTTAGCTCTGCGTATCAGCTCTTCCGACATATATGTAAGTGAATCGAGAAACTTTGAACAATATATAATATTTAAATTAACATATTGTTCGGAATACCTAATTACCATTTTTAAGTTAGCCAACGCTACGAAACGTGCTTCTTTTCGTTGCCTGTTAAGTAGAACAATTTAATACAAAAGGGGCATCCGTAATACAGATTAAGATTCGAATCTAGTTTACAAGAGGAGGTTTATCTTTATCTAAAATGAGAAGATTTATAAATAACGTAATAAATACCGTAGGTAATCTGAAATAATTTTCAAAGTCTGTTCGTGCTTAATAATCTCATCGGTAAGTACCTACGTTTGTTCTTTGAATTAAATATCTAGGAACCTGTAGACGTACACGTTGGCTGTCAATATTCAATCAGTAAAATCTCAGTGGTATTTGCTTTACCTACGGAGAACATTTGTTGTCAAAACAAAGGCTGTACTGGCACATACAAAAAACTTATTATTGATTATTCCCTACCCGTTTCACCCCTCATTCGAACTCCTATCAATAAAATAATACGTCTTCCTAAGTACATGGAGGTCGCCGAATACGTCATGAGATGTTCATTCTGAGACAAATAACTTGAAATAATCTCCTGGGGATAACTCAGGTCGCCCCGTAGCGAAGTCATTATTCTTTTTCCTTCCTTCGCCTAAGTTCATTGCCGTTTTCACTTCCTTCCCTTTGCAGGATATAATTTTGCTTCATGCTTTTCATCGAGGAAATGTTTTTGTAGTGTTAATAAATGGAACGTTGATAGGAGGGCGAGAGATTTTCGATAATGGAAAGTAAATATTAAACTATACTCCGTTTCACGACTCGAACTTCTAGAAGTTCCCTAGGGAACAAAATACATCTCATTGGGCAATGCGCGCGGCTAGAGATAAGCGAAACAATAAGCGAAGACGGTCCGCTTCATAGAGTAGGTTTACTTAATGCAGTGGCTATTGAAGGTCACGCGCACGGGCGCATATTATTATGGTCGGTTTTCTTTGAGACCTCGGTTCGTAGAATAGAATGGTTTCGTTATCTGTTTTGCTGTGTGTGACTATGACCCACTTGGTCTAAACAGCTTGATAAAAGACTTTTTTTTTTCAGTCTTAATACTTTTGCTACATCCTTTATGAAGAATGGGATAATTCGCAAATTACTGAATTGTTATTGAATCTGGCCATAATATCACGAAGAGAGAGGTATTTACTACGTAGCAATAAATGCCCCTCTTTCTGTGATAAAATAAATTAATTTTCGTAAAACGGTAGAGCGCCGCCGCGCCGGTCGTAGCGTGGAAAATATTTAATTTTTGGCTCTTTATTTTCAACTGTCATAAATCCATCGATTTACGACAAGATAATCTGTCAAACGACGCTAAAATGACTGGTTTTATAGAATCGATCGGGTAGTTGATACTTGGAGTCAAATAATCAAGTTTCTTGATCACCAAGTTACTTAGTACGCGGAACTTTAAGAATACAAAGACTTTTACAATAAATTTTATATTGCCTCCAAAGAATAAATAAACCGTAGATATTAAATTTTACTATCCTTGAAGTCACTTGTTCACTGAAGCAAACATTGACACATTTTTAAATCCCGTGAACTTTGAAAACATTTTCAAAGAAGACGGCAGTCAACATCTAGATGGGGCTTATAAAGTGCAGGGAGCAAAGTTTTGCAGAAATCGGGGACGCACGGGATATTTATGGCTTCCTGCGAGCTCCCGGAGGCTTTCTGGGTTTTGAAGCTAATAAAACGTTGTCGCATAATGCAAATTCAAACTTAAATCTTTGGGGCACATTCATTGTAAGCTGAGAATGTAAGATATGTGGATTAAAAGCCCATGTTTCGCCATGGGGGTCGATAGACCGTCAATTACCATAGTGAAAATTATTTCCTTTCTATTATAATAAATAAATGACAACGCTTAAAAGAATGCTAAATAGCGCGATTCGGAAAAATTTAGTTTAGAAACAATTTAAGCCAGAATTACATTCGCCTAGGCAGGCGTGGAAAAATCACCACCGACTCGGTTCCAAGCGACGCAGTGACGTAATCGCAAATATGGCCGACCAAAGCGGGGATGGCGGGACGACCTCATGACTTTTCTTCTGGGTTGGCTAGAGGTGGCCACGAACAGGAATAAGTGGAGATCTCAAGGTAATAATACCTTTGTCCAGCAGTGGGATACTATAGGGTCTGCGTAAAAAACCTAACATATGGTAAAAAATATTTAAAGTGATTGGCAGATTACAGTTTCTGGTATAAGTGAATTCTGTATACTGGAAGTAGTAGGTAGTATGTAATTAATCGTGGTATTCAATACATTTGAAAAATTATGGATGCCATAGGAACATCTCTATGGCAAGGAAACTAAGCATAACCTCTTAAGGCCGGGTTCTCCGAGCGTACAGATTTGTATGCGACTTATTGCGCAGCGCAAGTGAATATTTGGGTGAAGGGTAGGCATTTTTGAAATTACAGAAATGCAAATCCCATTAATAGAATTTTAACGACTGACGTCACTAACACATTCAGTGATAGTAATTTTGGTATACATCCAAAACTCATTACAGCTCAAATAAAACCATATGTACTGATAATATTTAGAGTCATGTTCGCGATTTTTTTTGGTGCTATAAAGTTTAAAAATTCATAAAAATTATGACAGAGGGCCCTAGGACATTGAAAAGTAATATATAGGTATATTTTTCAGATTTTAAATGCTAACCATTAGACAGTAAAACGTATTTTAAAACATCTGATTTAGGGGTAATGTCGGAGAAACCAGTCTTAAGGAGCTCCAGGATGTAACACTAGCGCCACCGGGGATTTTTTTTTACAGATAAATTTGCCAAAAGTGTCTGAACAATCTCTCAATCATGTTAATAATGATTTTTAGGACCCATGGCCGTAAACTTAAAACAAAACACCTAAGACTAGATGACATTAACGCCAAAATCTATCTACACCTATTATTCCATTGTATTATACATATACATGTACACTGATTCATTCACTGCGAATGTAACTTTGTAATCCTATATGGGATTACAAAGTTACTTACGCAGTTAGTGGATCTAGAAAACTGGACCGCAATTGAAAAATATTTTAGTTTTTCCTTGATTTATACACTAAACACTAATTGCATTCTAAATTTGAAGCTTCTATGTCTGCTAGAAGTGCCTTAGGTAAGTGAATGAGTGAGTGACAAAATTAAGAAACTTTGACTAGTTATAATTCTTAAAGTACTTGTTCAAATTGAATGAAATTTTAAACATATCGTGTTTATACAATGCTTGCTTGGTTACTGAAAATTCAAGATTCTAGAATTTTTTGTGCAATAAAGTGTAATAAATACTGAAACCGTCGCGCACGATAGAGGCTGTGCCTAGTGTGGGAACACTGTTGCTTTACGAATTTATATTTGTGCCATCCTACCTGTGTCTAATCTAAGTTCTATAAACCTCGCAAATTTATAATTAAAGCTTTCATTTAAATAAAAAACTTTAACTTTCACTTAGTATGTTTTTTTTTATTGGAGGCGCTAATCAGCCCGAGTCACCCCTTAAGAGGTTATACCTACTTAGTTGCTTACTATCGAGATGTCCCTATGGCATGCTTAATTTTTCAAATGTTTTTAAGATTTTTCTAATCTAGGCACAGGTCTTTTCTCAGACAGAAAGTATGTGCTTAATTACCACGCGTGTCTTAATTACCGCGGATTCGCAATTTCAAGCGCTGAGGTACATGAACAACTGACCCCCGATTTATCGTACACTAACAAGCTGTTAATCTACTGTTAACAGCTGTCAGTGATTTTTTTTTGTATGCACTTTGGTCAATTGACAGCTGTTAACAGTAGATTAACAGCGTGTTAGTGTACGAGAAACTGGGGTTCAGACACTCAGGTTTCCTTACGATTTTTTCCTTCACAGTTTGCGAGTGATATTGCTGCTTTCATTTGAGTCAATATTTTTTACTTTTACTCAATATATATATTTTTTCCATTGGAGGCGCAGGTTAGCCCGGATAAAAAGTATCCGAAGCCGGTGCCCGGTGCGTGCATGCAACGACTAATGAATGTTGAGGAAGCGAAGGGGATCTGCCAGGATCGTGGCAAATGGCAGTCCCTGGTCTCTGCCTACCCCTCTGGGCTACAGGCGCGAGTTTAAGTATGTATGTATTTACCCCGGGTCGCCCCCTAACCCAACACAAGATTGCGTAATAGACACTCGTCTACCGAGGTGAATAACATGGGCCCGTATTGCATATTGGCATGTGCTAACACAGGGGCCGATACAGGTGCGCGCGGTGGCGCTCCGTATCGCGAGGCACCTCGTTTAGATAAACTCCGTGCTCGAGCCGGTGCGATTTCCAACCGAGACAGGATGTAGTCTTACAGAAGTTGCAGTGGGGTTGAAAAAAGCACCGAGCAAGTGGCAATTATACCTTCTGTTAGTTGAATGAACAGGAATCTGTGGCGGCATCTATTTTCGGCAGCTTTACTTGTGGTTTTACTGTGTCTGTCTTCAGTGTCCAGCTATTTCTAAATTTTTGTTTACTGATTTATTGATTTTCAGATGAGTTTCCGATCTTACTGAATGTTCTTGACGACGACAGGATAATAGTGTGGTATGAACTACGTAGGTACTTTGTACGAGTTGTTCCCTGAGGAGATCGCTGATACCTGACACGTCCAAGCTACGTCTGTAGAGTAGAAAACACTTATTTTTTGTGTAAGAAGGGAAATCACAAAAAAAATTCTTACCCATCTACAGGTTCAGGTCAGGTTCATAAGCATTTAATTTATTACAAAACATTTTTCAACGTTGCGATACTTCTTACCACTTCGAATTTGGATTCACAGTTTGAAGCCAAAGGTCGGAAATTACTGATAAATCATTAATAATGTTGTTTTTTACAATGAAAATAATATTCTCTCAAAATACGGTGAACGAGTTCAAAGTCACCTTGTACAGTACAGCTGGTAGCGGCGCGGTAGTTCAGCGACAGTACACTCAACAACATCCTTAAAATGTAAATGTAAATGTTAAGTACTTACTTTGGCGAAGTGAACCAACTGTGCCTACCTTATTTTGCGAGCTCGCGGCGCTATTCCGACGGTCTCCACCTGTAATTTACTTGGGGAAATGCTTACCGGAGTTTAGAACTGTTAGAGGTCCACGTTGCGTGGTGTGTGGGTATAATGCGGGCTGGGGATGGCCACAATTGGTTAGGCTTGGCTCGTAAGTAGGCCGTCTCTGGTAGTAGCCCGTAGTCATATCCAAGGTACCAGATACATAGTATTTCGGGTAATAAATGTAGATTCGAAATGTCTGCACCCAACGGATGTTGTATTCTTCGGTTATGTACTTATTCATACCAATGTTACCTCTACACTTTCGTCATTGTCATGTCGTCTTTCGCACACACACACACACACACACACACACACAACGCATTTTTATTACCTAGTTCTAACCTCATTTAAGTTTTTTCATTAAATATCAATATATTAACAAGGTACATTAATTGTGTAAATTATTAATTGTGCAAGTCTGTTGACCTTGAAAATGTAAAATGTTTTTCGGAGGAGCACTGCTTATCCTAAACCACAGGTTTTAACCTTTTTTAGGGAGCAGGGTACCACTGCCTTAGTGATAAGGTAAAATGTTCCTTGAATAAATTATCTTATCTTATCTTATCTTATCTTATCTTATCTTATCTCATCTCATCTCATCTCATCTCATCTCATCTCATCTCATCTCATCTCATCTCATCTCATCTCATCTCATCTCATCTCATCTCATCTCATCTCATCTCATCTCATCTCATCTCATCTCATCTCATCTCATCTCATCTCATCTCATCTCATCTCATCTCATCTCATCTCATCTCATCTCATCTCATCTCATCTCATCTCATCTCATCTCATCTCATCTCATCTCATCTCATCTCATCTCATCTCATCTCATCTCATCTCATCTCATCTCATCTCATCTCATCTCATCTCATCTCATCTCATCTCATCTCATCTCATCTCATCTCATCTCATCTCATCTCATCTCATCTCATCTCATCTCATCTCATCTCATCTCATCTCATCTCATCTCATCTCATCTCATCTCATCTCATCTCATCTCATCTCATCTCATCTCATCTCATCTCATCTCATCTCATCTCATCTCATCTCATCTCATCTCATCTCATCTCATCTCATCTCATCTCATCTCATCTCATCTCATCTCATCTCATCTCATCTCATCTCATCTCATCTCATCTCATCTCATCTCATCTCATCTCATCTCATCTCATCTCATCTCATCTCATCTCATCTCATCTCATCTCATCTCATCTCATCTCATCTCATCTCATCTCATCTCATCTCATCTCATCTCATCTCATCTCATCTCATCTCATCTCATCTCATCTCATCTCATCTCATCTCATCTCATCTCATCTCATCTCATCTCATCTCATCTCATCTCATCTCATCTCATCTCATCTCATCTCATCTCATCTCATCTCATCTCATCTCATCTCATCTCATCTCATCTCATCTCATCTCATCTCATCTCATCTCATCTCATCTCATCTCATCTCATCTCATCTCATCTCATCTCATCTCATCTCATCTCATCTCATCTCATCTCATCTCATCTCATCTCATCTCATCTCATCTCATCTCATCTCATCTCATCTCATCTCATCTCATCTCATCTCATCTCATCTCATCTCATCTCATCTCATCTCATCTCATCTCATCTCATCTCATCTCATCTCATCTCATCTCATCTCATCTCATCTCATCTCATCTCATCTCATCTCATCTCATCTCATCTCATCTCATCTCATCTCATCTCATCTCATCTCATCTCATCTCATCTCATCTCATCTCATCTCATCTCATCTCATCTCATCTCATCTCATCTCATCTCATCTCATCTCATCTCATCTCATCTCATCTCATCTCATCTCATCTCATCTCATCTCATCTCATCTCATCTCATCTCATCTCATCTCATCTCATCTCATCTCATCTCATCTCATCTCATCTCATCTCATCTCATCTCATCTCATCTCATCTCATCTCATCTCATCTCATCTCATCTCATCTCATCTCATCTCATCTCATCTCATCTCATCTCATCTCATCTCATCTCATCTCATCTCATCTCATCTCATCTCATCTCATCTCATCTCATCTCATCTCATCTCATCTCATCTCATCTCATCTCATCTCATCTCATCTCATCTCATCTCATCTCATCTCATCTCATCTCATCTCATCTCATCTCATCTCATCTCATCTCATCTCATCTCATCTCATCTCATCTCATCTCATCTCATCTCATCTCATCTCATCTCATCTCATCTCATCTCATCTCATCTCATCTCATCTCATCTTATCTTATCTTATCTTATCTTATCTTATCTTATCTTATCTTATCTTATCTTATCTTATCTTATCTTATCTTATCTTATCTTATCTTATCTTATCTTATCTTATCTTATCTTATCTTATCTTATCTTATCTTATCTTATCTTATCTTATCTTATCTTATCTTATCTTATCTTATCTTATCTTATCTTATCTTATCTTATCTTATCTTATCTTATCTTATCTTATCTTATCTTATCTTATCTTATCTTATCTTATCTTATCTTATCTTATCTTATCTTATCTTATCTTATCTTATCTTATCTTATCTTATCTTATCTTATCTTATCTTATCTTATCTTATCTTATCTTATCTTATCTTATCTTATCTTATCTTATCTTATCTTATCTTATCTTATCTTATCTTATCTTATCTTATCTTATCTTATCTTATCTTATCTTATCTAACTTATCTTATCTTATCTTATCTTATCTTATCTTATCTTATCTTATCTTATCTTATCTTATCTTATCTTATCTTATCTTATCTTATCTTATCTTATCTTATCTTATCTTATCTTATCTTATCTTATCTTATCTTATCTTATCTTATCTTATCTTATCTTATCTTATCTTATCTTATCTTATCTTATCTTATCTTATCTTATCTTATCTTATCTTATCTTATCTTATCTTATCTTATCTTATCTTATCTTATCTTATCTTATCTTATCTTATCTTATCTTATCTTATCTTATCTTATCTTATCTTATCTTATCTTATCTTATCTTATCTTATCTTATCTTATCTTATCTTATCTTATCTTATCTTATCTTATCTTATCTTATCTTATCTTATCTTATCTTATCTTATCTTATCTTATCTTATCTTATCTTATCTTATCTTATCTTATCTTATCTTATCTTATCTTATCTTATCTTATCTTATCTTATCTTATCTTATCTTATCTTATCTTATCTTATCTTATCTTATCTTATCTTATCTTATCTTATCTCTACTTTGCTCCAATGCTGACAATAAAACAACATAACGTAAAGTCTCCCCTGAGGGTTAAGCAGAGACTAGGGTTTGCTACTTACCATGATCCTGACAACCTTATCGTGTCTTCAACATTCATTAGTCATTGCATGCACATACGCAGGTTTGCTGAGAATAGTGATTAAATCATACTAGTTCTAGTTAGACCTGAGATTTCCGCACTTAGACTCATAGTTGGGTCATTCTACGTAGCAAGCGCTAAATACCTCAGGCACTAGGATTTCCTCACGATGTTTTCCTTCACGGTTGGCGTGTGGGATTGCTACTACAACTTCACAAATGTACCTAACTTAGAAAATAAATTCATTGCTACATGCCAGGATTCGAACCCACGACGTCCCGAATGAGAAGCCGGCGTTCTACAGCTCCGCTACGACCGCTTTTAAACACAACTTAGAAATAATTACTTTGCATAGCTCCCACTCACCTCGTACTCCTTGATTGTCGATACTCAATGAAGACATAAAAGTGGTACTTTACCAACAATAAAATGAGAACGAGTTCTATATATCTAAGTATTCAACAACATTATATAAGTACTTAAGTACTTTATGTAAGTACACACGGTTGGTGTGTCGCCTTTTTCAACTCGAACTTGGCTTGACACGTCCGGCGTGTCTAAAATTAATACAATGCAAAAAAATATGCTTGGCTATTCCTCTACACCGCAGTAAGTTATTGTCTTACATCATGAGCAGCCTAACGTCCCACTGTAGGGCATCAATCACCACGCGCACCCACCGTGGATTGGCGATTTCAAGCGCTATGCGAATAGCTCAGACACTTAGGTTTCCTCACGAGGTTTTCCTTCACAGTTAGCGAGTGGTATTGCTACTATAACTTCACAAATGTGTATAACTTAGAAAACAAAGTCAGTACATGCCCACACTGGTAATCGAGCCTGGGTCTCTGGCTTCCGAGTCCAATGTTCTACCCACTAGGCTACCACCGCATTGTTTTACATGGTAGGTAAGCTAAAATTAAACTGGGATAGTTATAGATCGCACCGTACGAACTATGTACCTACGATGTGATCGAAACTTAGTGGCGCAAAGTTATGGCAGAGCGAGGTGTCGCTGCGCTTTTGAAACAACTTCTGATCAGAGGGAAAATTATTTCCCCGATTCAAGATACTCGGCAGTTGATTTTCCACGATCGAGTTTTCTGTACGTTCGACAGGTTACAGGGCAAGGCAACAAGTGTTTAAAGTTTTATTACATTTAAAAAGTCAAGCCCTTACCCAGATGGCCATGACTTGCTACATGTTAAGATATTGGCTTTTAAGTATGCTTGGCTTTTATATATCTATATATATATAAAACAAAATCGGGTGTTTTACCATTTATATTAACTCAACAACGTCTGTGATAATTCACTACATAATATAATTAATTAGCAATGAAACATTAACTCAGGCAGAGAATATTCAAGGACTGATCAACAGACAGAACTACTCACTTAGCAAACTAATAATATTAGGGGGGATACCAATCCGTATACATAACCTGTGAGGCTGAACCGATTTTTAAGATCTTTGATTTGTTGAATTTATCTCCGCCCTGAATAGCTGGCGACTGAAAATTTCACGAAAAAAATAGTTAATCACGTATGCCGGTTTAGTATAAAGTTAACATTCCAAAGACCAGTGACAGTCTCGGGTTATCCGCTAATAGCTTACCTAAGCAGGATTTGACTATCCGTTTTCTTTCGAGATGTGTAGGCTAGCAGGTACACAAAGTGTGAAGTGCTAGGGGTAACCCTTGAGATCTATTATTATTATCATCATAGAATGCCGGCTTGTCCAAGGAAAACTTTAACTACATCATGACTTGACGCCAGTGGATGTTAAGGTTCCCACCTTAACATCCACTGGCGTCAAACAAATTTGGAAAAAATCATTTGTATGGGAATCGTCCCACCTTAACCAGGTGACACACATTATGAAGCTTTACGTTATTATAATTAAGTATTTTATTGTGTACACTAGGTATGTCATGTACAAAAAGCTCTGCTATTCGAAAACGATCCGTAGCTCTAGCATAAAGAGGATATTGAATTAGCTTAAATGGCTGAACTTACTCGTACTGCTACTATAAAAAAGTTGAGAGATAAAACTAACCACTATAGCTAAAAGGTTCCGCACAGCGAGTATCTAAACAACTCTCCTCTGTAAGACCACACTACTATCTTTATAAACCAGTCTAACTTAAAACTTAAAGTTAAGTTTTCAACTTGGCCATTCTTAGCGGCTGAATGCCAAATTATAGATATAATATTCCTCGGTGATGCGCAAGATTGCGACCCTGGCGGTCACGGAGCGTCTCACGCGGAATATCAACGCTTGTTCAATACCGATGCTAGAGCCCAATAACCTTTCACATTCAACGTTTGAGAGGACGCGGGTTGCTCCCGAATGATGCCACTCATCTTGCGGCGCGGGTCCGCGGTGCTTGAAAGTTAATGAGATTTCAAAAATAGAATATTCTAATACCCGATTCGACAGGGGTGTGTAAGTACTTAGATTTGTATTAGACTTGTGTACAGAGTTATTTCTAAAGTGAGTGATTCCTGATATACCCCAATTAGAATTTATGTTTTACATTAACTTTTGTTCTATGATTTTTTCTCAGATTCATATTTTTCAAAACATCAGAAATTACATAATTTTATTAAATTAATGCTTTACGCGCTTAACATTCAATAAATCACTGCCTATAGAAAAATTGCTATTCTGTAGCTTCCTCAGTCCTGACTTTGAAAATAACAATGGTTTTCAATTGTTATTTTCAAGGTAAAAACACATATACGGTTTTCAGAATTATCCATTAAACATTGCCATGACAGAGTAGAAAAACTGTAAAAAAATATATTTTTTAATGGAAAATATAACAAAAAAAGCGTAAAACAAAAGTTATTGTAAATGAAAAAATCAAACCAATAAAGTCAATTGATATGTTTCAGGAATTGCGCTTTTTACGAATAAAGCCGCGTTTTTACGATTTTAGTGGACTCGTGTATCGTGTACACCGGCCATATTAATTTTAAAAAAATGCCACTCGGGTGAAAACGGCCATTTTTTGTTCACTCGGACCGCGGCTACCAAAATGACATCGCAAAATGGCGCCAATAGTAGGAACTCCTGCGTTTCGTAAATAAAAAGTGAAGTGGCAGTAAAATGTTGATGTTTGTAGAGTTTTATGAAGCCGTGATCAAACTATTCCTTCCTTTCGCTTTTTATACTTTTATTGTTTAAGTTCAACGATAAACATATTTGATTCCGCTTTTATTCATCGTAGCAGTAAATTATTGGTAATTTTTAGCATGATGAGCTGCACCGATAGCAACAAAACACCTGTAAGCTTGGGCAAACATCTGAATTGGCCAAAATATGCGTACAGTACCATCCGAGTAGCCTACAGTTTTTAATCACTAAGATCGTCACTTTGTCCGAGCCTACTAAGGTAGTGAAAACGCGGCTTAACCCGGTCGCTTTTTTTGCGCACGCGCGATATGGGTGTTATGCTTCATGTATGTACCTACCCAGCAATACCACCCGGGAATGAATGTTGTAACAACAAAATCGAACCAGTGTTATTTTTACTAACAATACTCAGGATGGCAAGACAAATCGTTGGAGTCAAATTCGCGATCGGGCATATTGGCAATATTTGCTGAGTGTCTCCGGAGATATATGCTACCATAAGTAGCATGAAGACGCGAGTCACACGCTCAAATAACAGAAGGCGCGACTTTCCAATACACTATTTTGTGAAATTCTGACATTTGAGCGTGACAAAACGCATGACGTTGTGCCGTTTAGCCACCTGTGCAGGGCAGTAGGTACTGTGAAGTTGCGCGAAGTATAGCGTAGTTCCTGTAGAGTCTCAGTTTGGAATAAGGAAGTGTCTAACGACAGGAGCCATTTGCACCACATCATTGTAAGTAAAACTTTTCTCTATATTCGCCAATATACTAGTGTCGTTTCTATGAAACAGAATCTGTTATTCGGACAACAAAATTACCAATGAAGCAATAAAAACCTCAAGCCCATTGATTTGCTACACTGCCTTTGCATTCGGGTCGATCAGGAAGATACCAAGCTAAGTACGCGCCCGTACGACTGGGCCGGCGAGAGATAAGAAATGTTACCGACAATCGTGCCCCTCTGAACTCTCAACTGAATCCATTGTAATATCAGTATCACCCTATGTACGCTCCGCAAAGCGTTTCTAAAAACTGTTATTGCAATCTGAGTGTAGAATACTTTGATGAGTTTACATTGGCTAGTCCCACGCTCGTAAAGGACCGCAAATAGCATTACAATGGCGTTAAGTTAGATAAAACTCAATTTTTCTCTTGACCGCAATCGCCTTGAGATAAGACTATAGAATCGTAATATAGATATTTTATTTGAATGTAAAGCATTTCATTCTTGTTATTGCTGTTTTTTGCGAATAATGCAATAATAATAAAAGTTAATAGTAACGTCTAATAATTTATAATAATAATAAATTAATCATTCTTTGAAAATTCGAAACTGTCAATCAAAACTGTTTTGAATATTTTTTTTATCTGCATTGTGTAACTTCTGTACAGACTGTGACTTTTTTGATTAAATAATAAAATACATTATATTAAAAGAAAAAATTATGGTAGAGACAGGTCCACGTCATAATTGGTTAACAATTTCCTGAGAATACAGGCAAATCATGTGCCGTGGGGTGCCGGCTTTAGAATAGTACCCACGGAACAGAAAAAAACATTTTTTATTGTTCTGTGATAGTACCCCCCCATCTCTTCCCGCGGGTGCCGTAAAAACCGGCTAAGGGACATTACCAGAAGGTGGGCAGCAGCGCCTTCTGCGAAAATACGATATACTGCGCTCGCCAACCCGCATGCCAAGCGTGGCGAGTAAGGCAAATACCCTCATGGCAATATACCAAAAAACCAGGCCCCCAGTCCCCGGCGGCTCCGCTATTCCTGGCTACGGTAGCGGCCACGGTAACGGCGGAGCAAGGGGTGCTAAGAATCTCCGGCAGAGATCTGGCTACCACCCCCAAAAACGAAAACGACTGGCCCTGGTAACACACAACATTCGCACATTGAGGACAGACGAAAAGCTAATTGAGCTGGAAGAGGAAATGGGTAGGTTACACTGGGATATCCTAGGGTTATCTGAAGTCCGTCGAGAGGGCGAGGACACGATAACCCTGAAATCCGGTAACCTGCTCTACTACCGGGAGGGCGAGCAACAGTCCCAGGGTGGTGTCGGGTTTCTCGTCCACAAGTCCCTCGTAAATAACATTTTGGCCATCAACAGTGTGTCGAGCAGGGTGGTGTACCTAATACTCAGAATATCTAAGAGATATTCGCTGAAGGTCATTCAGGTATACGCACCGACCTCGTCACACTCCGATGAGGAGGTAGAGGCGATGTATGAGGACATTAGTAGGGCCATACATACCTCGGAGACCTATTTTAATGTGGTTATGGGGGACTTCAATGCGAAGCTGGGCACAAGAAGCGAGGGTGAGATGAGAGTGGGGCAATTTGGTTATGGGCAACGGAACCCGAGAGGACAAAGGTTGGCAGACTTCCTGGAGAAAGAGGGACTCTTTATGATGAACTCTTTCTTTCAGAAGCCACCTCACAGGAAATGGACCTGGTTGAGTCCCGATGGTTCCACGAGAAACGAGATAGACTTCATCCTGACCTCCAACAGACAGATATTCAATGACGTCTCTGTGATCAACATGGTGAAAACCGGAAGCGATCACCGAATAGTAAGAGGCACATTGAATATCAATGTCAAACTTGAGAGGTCTCGTCTCATGAAGTCCACGCTCCGACCTACTCGTGCCCATATCCAGAACCCCGAGAACTTTCAACTCGAATTGTCAAATCGCTTTGAGTGCCTGGAGAGCGCCGCATCGGTGGACGAGATCAATAACAGGTTTGTAGAAACTGTCCGTACAGTGGGCTCGAGGTTCTATAGACCCAACCGTACGAGTAGACCACAAAAGCTCTCAAACTATACTCTCGACCTCATGGCTAAACGTCGCGCGTTGCAACTGCAGTCCTCCGAGGATGCTAAGTCATATAGGCAGCTCAATAGACATATCTCAAAGTCTATGCGGCACGATATTCGGTCCTTTAATACCGAACGTATTAAAGAGACTATAGAGCGGAACAAGGGCTCCAAAGTGTTCGCAAAAGACTTGTCTATTGGGCAAAGCCAGCTGACGAAGCTGAAGAGAGAGGACGGCAGTATAGCGTCGACCAAATCAGAGGTGCTGAGGGAGATTGAGAGTTTCTACGGACAGCTATACACCTCAGTCGCAAAACCTGTTAGCAGTTTGAACAAAGATCCGAGAGCCAAACTGACCCGACATTATACCGAAGACATCCCGGACATCAGCCTGTACGAGATTAGGATGGCCCTGAAACAGCTCAAGAATAACAAGGCACCAGGAGAGGACGGAATCACATCAGAGCTCCTGAAAGCGGGTGGAACACCAGTACTTAAAGTCCTTCAGAAGCTCTTCAATTCCGTCGTGCTCGAAGGAAAAACGCCAGAAGCATGGAACAGAAGCGTGGTGACGCTGTTCTTCAAGAAAGGGGATAACTCTCTATTGAAGAACTACCGACCCATCTCGCTTCTGAGCCATGTTTATAAGCTGTTTTCGAGGGTCCTCACGAATCGTCTCGAACGCAGGTTTGATGACTTCCAGCCTCCCGAACAAGCCGGTTTCCGAAAGGGCTTTAGTACCATAGACCACATCCACACGCTGCGGCAAATTATACAGAAGACTGAGGAGTATAATTTGCCATTCTGCTTAGCGTTTGTGGACTATGAGAAAGCCTTCGATTCGATCGAGACATGGGCAGTGCTCGAGTCTCTCCAGCGTTGCCGTATTGACTATCGGTATATCGAGGTGCTGAAGTGCTTGTACAACAGCGCCACCATGTCGGTCCGAGTACAGGAGCAGAATTCGGAGGCAATTCCATTGAGAAGAGGCGTGAGACAGGGAGACGTTATCTCTCCGAAACTGTTCACGAACGCACTGGAAGATGCCTTCAAGCTTCTGGAATGGCAGGGACGCGGCATCAATATCAATGGCGAGTACATCACGCACCTTCGATTTGCCGACGATATAGTAGTCATGGCAGAAACGATGGAAGACCTCGGCATAATGCTCGACGACCTCAGTCGAGTTTCCCAGCGTGTGGGCCTTAAAATGAACATGGACAAAACGAAGGTCATGTCGAACGCTCGTGTTGTGCCCACCCCAATAACATTGGGGAACACGACTCTCGAAGTTGTAGACGAATACGTCTACTTAGGACAAACAATCCAACTAGGCCGGTCTAACTTCGTGAAAGAGGTCAATCGTCGAATCCAACTCGGCTGGGCAGCTTTCGAGAAACTTAGAAAAGTCTTTTCGTCTAATATACCTCAATCGCTCAAGACAAAATTATACAACCAGTGTGTGTTACCAGTGATGACTTATGGCACTGAAACGTGGTCTCTCACTATGGGCCTCATAAGAAGGCTCAAGGTCACGCAACGAGCTATGGAAAGGGCTATGCTCGGAATTTCTCTACGAGATCGAATCAGAAATGATGAGATCCGTAGACGAACGAAAGTCGTCGACATAGCCCAGCGGATTAGTAAGTTGAAGTGGCAGTGGGTGGGGCACATAGCACGCAGAACTGATGGCCGATGGGGCCGAAAAGTTCTCGAATGGAGACCACATATCGGCAAGCGCAGCGTGGGACGACCAGCCACAAGATGGACAGATGACGTCATTCAAGTGGCAGGAAGACGCTGGATGCAGGCCGCTTCCAACCGGTCTTTTTGGAAATCCATGGAGGAGGCCTATGTCCAGCAGTGGACTTCTTGTGGCTGAATGATGATGATGATGACAGGCAAATTTAAAAAATGGCAACAACGTACTAAGAAAATCACGCATACTTTTTATTTGTATGTCTCTGTTAATTTATTAACGAATCATTTTGGAAGTCATAGACGTACAAAAAAATGTCTCTCTACAACTTACTTTGATAACATTAATTCGCCATTTATTTGAGTTTTTGAGAAAACGGTGGCGCCAACCGCAGTATGGAAAGAATAAGATAATCTGTCAATTTACGTTAAAATTATTTGTAATAACCGACCAAGTGCGTGTCGAGCCATGCGCAATGTAGGGTTCCGCAGAAAGAGGGTTTTTTATGTGCATTTCACAGAAATAACAACTTTGTCGAAGTTATTTTCAATGGATTTTGTACGAAATTTTACTTTTATAAGTTGGTTGCCTATTACTCGTTAACTAGTATAGCCTACTTAGCCTTGATAGTTTTCATTTTAAGTTTATTGTATGTGCTACTACCTTGAATTTTTTCACGTTTCTATAATCAACCGTTTAGCCAGGAGAGGGCGGGGACGCCCTACTCGGAGAAAAAGTTGCGCTTTTAAGCTCAATATTTCACCTTAATAAAAAAAACGGGCAAGTGCGAGTCGGAGTCGTACACGAAGGGATCCGTACCATTATCTATACAATTTTGGACACAAAAATCGAGAAAAAACGGCAAAAAATCAAGTTTGTTCTATGGGAGCCCCCCTAATATACTTATTTTATTTTAATTTTATTATATATTTTTAAAGCGAATATAGAACTAAATATTCTGTGAATATTTCAAGCATCTACCTGTTGCTGTTATTAATCCCGAGCAAAAAACGGCAAAAAATACGTTTGTTGTATGTTGTATAAAAATGGTCTTCCTACACCCACAATATCTTTCAACGACCAATCCAACGATATCCTACACTATGGTGTAGGCGAGAAAAAAAATTGCATCCCTAATTTAGGTATAGAGGAGGTATCTATATTAAAAAAAAAAATTTCACAGATATTAAATAAATCTTCGTGAAAACATTCGCGCCGATAGCAATATGGAAAGAATAAGAAAATCTTCCTAAGGATGCTAAAATGAGTAGCTTGTATACAAGGAACGTATTTTCAAAATATATATTAGACATTCCTTATAGTTACTTATAGCAGATTAAGTCATGGGGCTACAGGTGCCTCTTCAAACAACCAGAGTGGTCCGAGAAATATAATTTACTTACTAGACCCGCTTCAAATTGTTTGTGACTGGTTGGTTGCGCAATCATGTGCGGTTTTCAGCTTTCATTTACCGATATTATGCTAAGCGATATTTAGAAAGAGTTTGCTTGCAATATGTTTTTGAGTCATATTATTTTCTTTTCATCGTTCTAGCTATACATGCTACTAACATAAATATAAGTTTAAAGTATACTAACCAAATATGAATCTTGTTGTTCGAAGCAAATAAATTATTATTATTATTATTATTAATCATTCAGCCACAAGAAGTCCACTGCTGGACATAGGCCTCCTCCATGGATTTCCAAAAAGACCGGTTGGAAGCGGCCTGCATCCAGGGTCTTCCTGCCACTTGGATTAGAGCATCTGTCCATCTTGTGGCTGGTCGTCCTACGCTGCGCTTCTTGTGGCTGAATGATGATGATGATTATTAATTATTCAAAAAATATTATAACTATAATAATCGTGTACTAATATCTATCTGATTTTATTGGTCATAGAAAACAAAACAACCAGCCAAGTGCGTGTCGGGCCACGCGCAGTGTAGGGTTCCGTAGAAGATAGGGGTCTTAGAAGCTTTACAGAACTAACAACTTCATCGAAGTAACTTGGACTATAATTTGCTCATTATACGTTCATTATACTACTGCCCTGAATTTTTTTAGGTTTCTAAAATCAACCGCTTAGCCATGTGAGGGAGGGGGGACACCCTGTTCCAACAAAAATTTGCGCTTTAAAGCTTAATATTTCGCAAACGGATCCCTGAATCCGTAGGAAAATAATTTTCCTACGCTCACAATATTTTAAGACGACCAATTCAACGATTTGGGACGAACTAATATGGGCGCACCCAAAAAAATTTTTTTTACAATATTTTATCCTACCGTTTTGTCGGCGTGATTATTATGTATGTCTATGCAAAATTTCAGCTTTCTGAAATTTCAGTTTTCTAGTACTAATCACCTCTGAACTAGGCAGCGGACAGGCAGACAGACGGACAAACATGGCGAAACTATAAGGATTCCTTTGTAGACTACGGAATCCTAAAAAAGTACCTCCTGGTTAAAAGAAAATTATTGGACGCATAGTAGTTAAATGTAAACTAGTAAGGTATATTTTTCTCTTGTCTATCTCTCACTCGTAAACTATTATTCACGCGCAAGAAAAACAGGAATACAATGTATTTAAGAACGTTATATTTAAAAATAAAAAAAAAATAAAATTATCACAATCGTTTCATACGCATTTCTTGAATTTTCAATTGGGCTTAAAAAACCCTTTCAACACTAAAGAATTGAGAGGCATAACCATAGAACAGATTCCGATGTTCTGTGGGCACGACAGTGTTATTCAAAGGGAGACAATTCGTATTGAGACGTGGGTGTCAATCAGTTACAGAGCCACCGAAGCAATCAAAGTTTCTAACGAGTTTCTTAATTATTCAAAACTTTCCATTTTAATTTTGCCTTTTGTTATACTAGGAGTATATTTATAATGAGTAACCGATACGAAGGGTTTGCCTGAAGAATGGATTAGGAGATTTAATATTTTGAGGGAGATCTTTGTTCTATTATTACGCGTAAGCGATTAACCTTCGAGATTAAAAATTAGGCACATACAATATTCTGTGGGTTCTTGGCTATGCAATGTACATCGAATTGTGAATTGTATGTTGAATTGTAGTTCTATGAAATGGGGCCAAGGAGTATACATAGATAGGTATTTTTTATCCACTCACAACTTGGCAATTATCCGAAGCTAGCCCTAGGTTTACTTAACGCCGTGTCGGTATAAGTACCAAGGGCTAAGTAGATTTACGTTGCCCAAAACTTTATAATTAACGATTCGCTAATCTCCCCGAGAGCTGACATGAGAATGAGAGAGTTTCAGCTCCCTCCTTCCTGAAGAATAAATAACCTCTTGGCTTTAAGAGCAAGGATAATGAGAAAGCTGTGGTAGCGTACTGGTTTAACGCTGGCCTCACATTCGATCCGTGCTGGGTTTGATACCGACATACACTTACATTTGTGAATTTGTAGTCCAAGTGTCAATAACACTCGCTAATCATGAAGAAACCTTTATGAAGTGTTCACATGCCTCGTCGCTTGAAATCGCCAACCCTTTGTGAGCACACGCTGTAAGGCCTGTGCCCTGTAGTGGGACGTATGTAGTCTGCATTGGTTACAAAGGAACTCTCCTAATAATCCTCATTAGAAAATACATTGCAGGAAAAGCAACAGAACCCATTTTCTGCTTAGCGTAATAATATTTTTTCTTTTTATTTTTGCAAATAAATAAGTAATTTTATTATTATGAATAAGTTTGTTTCGACTTTTCAAGTCGTCAAGGTATTTATCGTTAGCTCAGTGATATTAAAATTGTAGGATCAAATACATTAAGGAAACCAGAACGTATTACGTGTTCAACTGTTCATGTGCCTCCGTGGTGGGCATATGTAGTGCTTAAACCCATTCTCTCTCTGAGAGACAGCCGGCGCACACTGCATTTTACATACAATGGTTTGTATACAGGCTTCTTATCTTATGTTAATTTCGATTAGGAATTGAGTACAATCGAGTCGGCAATGCCTTAATTTCAATATAGACTCACATTCAAAGTGTCAGCACACCTCACTGTCTGAGAGCTCGAGCTTTCCCTTTCTGCAGCCTACAACTAAGCCCTCCCCACAACTAAAGACATTGACTGGTTCTGCAGGAAGCAGTTGTCTGCACTGTTAATTTCGTAAGTAGAACCCAACTGCAGTCCGTAGCTTATCGAAACTATCGCGGTGACAGGTTTGAGCTGTTCGTGTTCGACTCACCGTTCCCGGTAAAGCGGCTTCTAAGCTGCGGGTGCTGAGGTAGGGAGTCGAGCGAGAGCGATTTTCAAAGGAGACGGCGCTTTGGACTTTTTTGAATACTGGGCCAAAGGCTGTTATTAAGTTTTTTTGCATGTCAGTTCTTTCTGCCAATTTTCCGTCATCTGGGGTTTCTTAAGCTCTCAAGCCTTTTGATGTCAGCTAGTAAAAAATACAAATCTGTAACAACTGAAAAAAAAAAATGAGTGTGAGTGTGTGACATCAGATTAATAATTATTCACTGTGGTGTGATTCACTGACCTCGACGGTAATCATCATGGAGGTCAGTGTTTCACGAAGACGACATTTCAAGGGCCCAGACGTACTCACAGATTAAAAGATTAGAAGACACACACTACGGTAAATTTTTCGCACATAGATATAGAGAACACTTTATTGCGCACACACACATAATTGCAAGATGTTTAGGAGTGACGATATCAATGAAATTATTGTTAATTGCTTCAAAAACACTGTGCGGCAAATTATCCGTAAAGCGTGAGACCCCTTTCAGTAGCTCCGTCTTTTGGCTATGGCTTGGCCCGCGCTTGGCCCACGTGCCATGGAAAAGCGCAGCGCTCTCGCGAACTGTCTGTGCGATAACAACTGCTCCGTCGACGAGGGGCCCTCAACTTGGGACCCACCAACAAATAGAGGAATACAGAGGATGAACTGTGAGCCATGTAGCTATAATTTATTATTCATATTATGTTCTGTCTCTGAGAGAAGGCCTATGTCCTGTAGTAGAACGTAGATTAGTCTGCCTAATGTTTATGTTGTATATGCTTGTATGTAAATGTTTATGTTGTTTATGTTTATGTATGTTTATGTATAATATGAGTATAAGCAGTGCTTATGGATAGTATGATATAGGTAGGATTAAGGGATATTTTCTGTAAGTCCTAGCTTGAGTCCACAGAGGATATATCACCCTAAGCTCAATAACCTGTTTTTTCAGGTTGGGCGATTGTTTTGCACACTGAGAAGAAGAAGAACAAAAAGAAGAAGAAGAAGAAAGACATTTTATTATACCAACTAGATACATCACAGAATTAAAATAAGCAGATAAGTAACATAATATGCACAACAACAGAAAGAAAACTAAATACACGAGTAGGTAATTTATGTTAACCGAAGGACCTAATTTATAGCAGCCACTGTAAGAGGATTGTCCCAAATATGTAGAGGCCCAAGCTCATATTAATGAAACCTTCTTTTGCTTAATGCATTATTCTTAATTTCGCCTTTTTTTAGGGCTCCGTACCTCAAAAGGAAAAAACGGAACCCTTATAGGATCACTTTCCGTCCGTCCGTCCATATCGTCTAATATTACAAGTACAGGGAAAAGTCAGAAATTATACATTTGTAATTAAATCATAAAAAAATGGTCTTTGAAGCTCCGAAAATGCGCGGAAAAAACTGTGAGACTCGATTTCTGAACTATTTATAATAATGTAAGTACCTATAAATTTGTACAGAACCCTCGGTGAGCGAGTCAGACTCGCGCTTATCCGGTTTTAAAATTAAAACATCAGTCTCGTGTGCAAGAAAATATATATCTTATTTTTTATTTTATTGTACCTATATTTATACTTATTATACTTATAGGTACGTACTTATTTTTTATAGTCCGGTTTGAGCTACTACTGCAATTTCTCTGTATGATGTTTCGTGCAACAAAATAAAGAGCGATGTACAAATATGAACGCATGTGGCCTGCTGCCAGGAATGGAGAACATCCTTTGTCTTTCACCGGCACCCGCCCATCCCAAAACCCACGTATTCTGTGTATGATAATTTTATTTTTTCCAACGCTACCATGCCTGTGAAATCAACGAGTTTGGAGATATCGATGTTATTGATGCACTTTTCCTACATATTTTTGCAGAAAATCGATACAGCTCATTTCTTCCTAGCGAACTTATCTCATTTTCTAAGCTTTTTTTAGAAAACAAAGATGTTTCGTCGAGCAACGTAATCAAAATCAAAACATCGGGATCTCAAGCAAACGCGGCGCTAATTTTTGTTCTTACGCTTCGTGCCAAAGAAATTCTGAAAGATACGCGTCCATTACGTGCTTAAATTTTTTATAAGTTAATAAACCAAATTTGTTAATAGCAAATTTTATTGATAAAATTTTCGGTATCGATTATGCGTAGCTTTCAGTATGAGTCTTATTTGTACACCCTGAATATAATGCCCGACAAATAACTTGAACAAATGACTTTGGCTTCGCATGCATGTATTTCGAGTCTCCTTGGTGAGGAACTCAATATATGACAGAGTTATTTGGAGTTTAGTAAGCTAAACTAAGGTTAAGTTAACAAACAATAAAAAGTCAGACTAGCGCACGAAGGGTTCCGTACCATTATCTAAAAGATCGAATTTGAGAACAGCACCAACAAGAAGCGTTGACAACGACATGACATCGGCGCTGTAAAGGTTATATACCTAGATGGCCGCTAGATGGTGAGCGCTGTCTTTAGACAACGTTTGTTGTATGGGAGCTCCCCTTAAATATTTATTTTATTGAGTTTTTTGTTACAGCTTTAGCACTGAGATTTGTTGTTACAGCGGCCACAGATATACATCATCTGTGAAAATTTCAACTGCCTAGCTATCACGGTTCATGAGATACAGCCTGGTGATAGGCAGATAGACCGACGACGGACAGTGAACTCTTTGTAATAGGGTCCCGTTTGGCATCCTTCGGGTACGGGACCCTAAAAACGTATTTTCGTGTCCGTAGCAAACTCATCCCGAATGCGCTCATTTTTGTTCAAGCTGTTCTGTAGGGCATTATGCCTGTATAGGTACTATTTTTTTTGTTATATTATAATACACTAACTCACAACAAGAAAGACAAGTTTTATTGGTCACTGTGAAAGCGAAGGCGGAACCTCTATACGACTCTCTTCACTGACGAAGACCTCTCGACCTGCAGTCTACGTCGCAACTTTGCCGAGACGCAAGCAGACACGTCTTATGCAAGAGCAATCAAATGCGAGCGCTTGCCATTGTGGGTGGGTGAGTAAGTACCAGGAGTACCTATCTACCTATTGTCTATGAAATAGTGCATTCATGGTGCATTGCTTTGTAGGCACGAAGCAATTACGAAGTAATTGAAGATTAAACCTTAAAGCCACAAAAATTTGCACCAAGAAGTTCGTTTGTCGACATTTAAAATAAAACTTTTTGTTTTTGGTACCTTTTTGCAAATGTTACATTTTTTTAATAAAAAAAATTGTTGTTTATCTCATACCCTTATTTATTTTTCTCTCTGTTCAAGATGGCATGCGTATCTAAAGATCTTAACCGACATTCTTATACTTTTTTCATTTAAAACAGTTTGAAAGGTAATTGTTAATTTTATGGGAAAACTTAAACTGACTGACTGAAACTTTTTTACGCTCACTCAGTACAAAAATCAATTTTATGTTCACGACAAAATGCGATATTGTAAGCATCGTAGTAAAATTTCCAAAAAAATTTGTATTTGTCTGCCGGTATTCGTTGGCTCTCGCCAAGACGTGATGTGCAACGAGTTGACAAGTGACACCACGGTTATCCAAAAAGATACAACAATTTTTCTGTCGCGTATTCGTCGCAACGACGATTTATAGTTAATCAAGCGATTCTCGAATGTGAGTTCCACAGGCGAGACTCACTTCTCTTAATGTTTACACTAGAGTAATTGGCGAGTAATTGTAGAGCTGCAGTGTCGCTCTAGTGCGTTTTGACCTTAAGTCACACACAATCTTCGCTCGCGCAAGAAAATTATGTACTTGATAGGCAATGTAGAGCATTTAACAGAAATCAGAATATACAGTCGACAGCACATCAACCTTTACACTCTACTCGGTTACGTTACGGGTGACTTTGCAACTAAAATGTAAAGTTTAACCTGCTGTCGACTGTACACAGCTTAGAATTTGAACTCTCCAGGTTCTTACAGGTACACCGTTATACTACTTATACCGATAGGTATGTACTTAATTATACAAGGCCGCGGCTTAAAAGTTAATCAGACAAAGTTACGGCGTCGCCCGCAAGTTCGCACGGGCACGGGCAACAGTAGTCTGCGGCACGTTCTTCCACAACTGCGGAGTTTTGAAGTGTGCGATAACAGCTGCGAGCCCCCGCCTGAAATCCGCTGTCCGTTTGTGCCAGGTTCACACTGTGCCCGGGCTCGCAAGAAAATGAGTGCGGGAAATGTGACGCCCACAAAGTTGCGACGTCGGAGATGGAATCAATGGAATGGTACGAGACGATTTAATATTGAAACAATGAAGATCGGAAATCCAGCAAAGTATTGTTAGCTCCTTTCGCCTTGCCTCGAAACATTGTATCTCAACATTACAAGTTATCTCCCGGGTATAAAGCCAACTACATTTACTTTGCAGTCG
The DNA here is from genome assembly GCA_963969515.1 of Yponomeuta evonymella. Taxonomy (NCBI): domain Eukaryota; kingdom Metazoa; phylum Arthropoda; class Insecta; order Lepidoptera; family Yponomeutidae; genus Yponomeuta; species Yponomeuta evonymella. Next base: position 13,540,063 of record OZ018349.1, read on the forward strand.
GAATAAACGGTCTCCCATATAACCTAACTGAAAAAACAAGTTTGTAATCGGAAAAACATATTGTTTGTAAAATAACCACAAAGTAATAATTATCGGATTTTTTCCTTTAGGTACTTGGTTTTTGCAAACTTTTAAGATTTGGCTTACGAATAGTGCCCTATTGTGATGTGTGAAAAATTAAACTTAATTGATCATCATAATATTTTGATAGCATTGACTTAGAAGCTTGACTTTTATACGGTTCGGGATTGGGCGGTGCCGTCGGACTCGTACGCAGACAGGCATTAGGCAGTCAGACTCATTAGCACTCTTCGGCTACAGAACCCTACAAACGTATTAATCTTAAAAAAAGTATTTTTTCCCATGGTGGGCGTAAGCAAATGCAGTTAAGCAACATACGTAATTTTAGTTCCGATCTTCACCACTAGATGGTGTTATGCTGTTTCTAACGCGCGCCATGGTTATGTTTCATAGCTGACTATTTGTATAAAGGTCTACATCGCGTTCCTCTCTCTCTCATACAGATTTCCCTATCAAACGAAAACATTGTTTTAATTCTCAAAAAACTCATTCGGCTCCACGCGACGGCTTAATAAACCCGGCATCACTGCTACAAGGTGCATCCACCCCAGCGACCGTCGCACTTGAAAAACGCTTAGGCCAGTCAATAGCACGGAGCTCCAAGACTTGAATACCTCTACATTGCAAAACTATAAGCGGCGTATGGATAGCTTAGAGCTACACCATTTGCTAGAAATTTTACTTTGCATCTTTGAGTAAAAGTATGAGTAATTTAGCCGGTGACAGATAGGTAGTTAAAGTCACGAGTTGAAAAAAGTCCTAAAAAAAATGTATATGATACGTGTAAGGAGGCTATTGGTGGGTGGTGTTTAATGAGACGCGTGCGTACAGCTTGACGCCGTATATTGGACTCTCTTAATATGGAATACACATGTAGCTATTTTAAATGAGACTACCTAGAAGGTGTCACCACACTACATAAGAAAAAATCGGCCAAGTGCGAGACGGACTCGCGCACGAAGGGTTCCGTACCATTATCTATACAATATTAGATACAAAGATCGAGAAAAAACGGCACGAAGTCACGTTTGTTTTTCCCGTGTTCAGGAGTAAAAACATGGGAAACTTTTGAGTCCATTTCCATAAAAACTACAAGTCGTAAAAATATAAGAATTCCAGTAAGATATTTATGATCATGAATACTCTTGATATCTGCAATAAAAAAAATCCCGCTAATTTCCCGCTGACTTTTTTACAGAAGAACTGCGACTGAATAATATAAATCAATCAGTCCACCTGGAGAACGGTGGACGCTGTAGGTACTTAGGTTTACCCCAAGGCTCGACATCTATTTCTGTCCTCGGCCATCCTCATGCAGCTTCTACCAGCCTTTTGGCTCAGATCGTCGGTTCGGCAAGCCAGTGGATAACCTATGCCGCGTTTGCCAGTTAGTGGTTTCATCTCAATAATCTTTTTACCCCTCGGGAAACAAGAACATTGTAACATTATTCGTAGTGAGAATAGTTTTATTTTCGCTATTGTTGGCAGATTAGTCCTAGTGAGTGTCCAAATAACTAATTATTACAGAGATTTTTAAAATTTTTAAAAACTTTGTAGTTTAAGTGTCTCAAATCTATAAAACTGTCACACTGCGGCGACCATAAACATAGGAAAGTCTTAGAAGTTCTCCTTGTATTAGTTCAACTTCAATTGGTCTAAGTAGCCGGTAAAAAAGACTTCCCCAGCATGTATTCTCATGTAATACAATTATCCAGAGGGTACCGAGATCATTTGAAATAACTTTCAGTTGATTATCTCGTAAAAACTCAGTTGTCCCCAAGAAAGCAAAAATAGTATCTCCGTCATTGTTTCGGCGAGTAACACGGTAATTTTATTATACGAAAGCACAATAGATTTTTCCGAAGACGAGGCAGGTTTTTTGATTTATTCGAGCGTGCACGTCGAGCACAGAATGGCCGGTGTCGCTACGGGCTCCAAGGAGAAATATAGAGAGTTCCACTGAATAAATATCGCAAAAACGGTTTGTCTTATTTACACTTCAGTACTGAGAAGAAGTCTTCAAGCATATTTAGACCATTTGGATTGGATCCATTTGGGAGGGGTGGACAGGGACGGGAAGAGGGGTGAGGGAGATGAAGCCTTTGCCCAGCAGTGGGAATCAATTGAATCTACATAAAGATATATGTTTTTTATATATATCTAGGTTTTTTATATATCTTTAAGATATACGCCTAAGGAGGCAGCTTATGGACCCTTAAATATAAAGCTAGCTCTTGTAGCTTCATAGTGCGCTGTAAAACCCTTCTGCAAGAACTAAAGCCCTAACTTGTGGACCCCCATGCTTGTAGGGAACCCTCTGCCCTTCCTTTCTTTATATAGGAATTTTCTCAATATCATGTCAACCTCAGCAGCTTAGCTTTGTTTCAAAAGACAGCGATGAAATCCATCCAAGCAAGAGATCCCTTAGCCGGGAGCTAGGTACTCGTAATTGTTGTAAATCCGGCCAATTTTATCAATCGAAGGGGCCAATAGTAGTGCGTGAGCTGTCGCGGTTCCACGGAGTAGTTGGGAGTGTAACGATGGTTAGCCAGTCCCGCGAGGCCTTTGAGCCGCCCGGCGACCCTCGTTATCCACCATCACTTCAAAGTACCACAAAGGACATTCAGATACATACCTGCCCTAACTGCCCCTTACATTGTTTTTAAGGGTCTGTCGCGAGCCAACGGAAAGTTTGCGCCAAAAGAGAGTAAAACAATAGGTAGGTGTCCATATTTTGGAGCGAGACAGATGAAGGGAGAAAATGTTATTCACGAAACAAGACACGATCAGGACTCGCCCTCAAGTCTGAGTAGTTGCTTATAACAATTTAGTACAAATTCTTCACCTACTAAGTGCTTAATTTTGCATCCTAAATTGATTGCACAGGTAATAAGTGTCATGAAGTTAATTTTTTTAAATCGGCGTAAAACTAAAACTCTTTTTTATCGTCTAACCCTTAACTACCCAGTATGCTTTGGTAACGTAGCTTACCAGTAGTGTCCAAATGAATACATCACCTTAGTCTAGGGCATATGAATACACTTACAGCATCTATTATTTAATATTATACTTTTATTGCATGTACTTACAGTAATTAACCTTTAGGTATGAGTTATTTACTTACAAATGTTACAGATTTTTTTTTCTTCAGAATTTTCAAAGCATGCATTTCGGTTGCATTTATAAAAAAAAAGTGGGACACAAACGAGGCTACGTAAAAAAAAACTAATATGAAAACACGATTTTTCTTTTTGCAACAGTTTCAGACAATTAAGCAGCTCCCTGATTTGATTCAACCGCGGATGGCTGCTAAATGATAACTCGTAAGGACTTTCTTGTCTTGGTCTCCGTATAATATGCAATGCATTTTTTTCCGTTAATTCTAATCAGTATTTTTCATCCAGAGGGAGGCTTATGTCCTGCAGTGAGCGTCAAATGGCCGATGATGATGATGATTTTCACAGTCACTCTTATCACGTTGAATTTCGTCATGTACTACTTTTAGCCATTAGATTACTTTATAATAAAAGTTTATAAGAAATAGATGATTTATGGAACCCTAGTACACTGTAAGGAGAGTGGATTACGATCAAAGATAAGAATGTATTATGATTACGATTGTGACACAAACAAATATCGGGGTATTATTTTTGCCTACTTGACACTCTGATACGATGACACTATAAAGTAAATGTAAATAATCAAAGTTTCTTGAAATCCGAATCATATAAAATTTCATTGTGTCTATTGGACTCGTGTGGGTTGTTGAGTTACTATTTTAGTTCATTAACAATAAATATTAAATTATTTACAAATGTTTTCATTGTACTTTTAGATTCATAAAACAATAGGGATAGATTAGATAAAGGGTGATTTCATTGGAACAAATACTTTTGTTTTTATTAGGATAAGAACGCAAAAATGTGTCCAAGAGACACTTGTGGGTTGTGAAGTGTTAAACATCAATCTCCCCCTAACGATTACGTGTGCATTTTAACACGTTTAGTTCGTAGTATCCCCGTGGATAGCCGCTTTGTGAACTTCCCAAGCTGTTCTACGGATGGCCACTAGGCTCTGCGATAAGGAACTAATGTAGTTAATTACGACTGAGGCTCTCAGTGCACGATGTAATTGAATTTTTCGCCAAGTTTTAACGTCAAAGTCACCGACGGCAAGCGACCTGCATAAAAAAAAATGCTTCCAAGTTTTTTTTTTTAAAGACTTCCAGCTGCTGCTATACCGGAAAGAAGTTCGCTCATTAAAAGTTTTATAAGTATAACCTATTTGAGAAATTACTACCTACACATTAATGTTATAAATACAAAGCTGGGGTCCGCTCGACTTTTTTTATTTTTTCCCGTCTCTGAAAAGAAGAACTCCTTTACTCCCCGTAAATAGGTAGGTAACGACTTGAAACGAGCGCCGGAAGTTTTTAGCATTCATTACCCGTATTAAAGGAGCTCTAACTTTTTTTTAAATTTAACTATCTTCAAAATATTTTGAAGCTTATGATGATACCAGCCTCTTCAACATTAAAAGTTTAATTTATATTTACATTGCGACAAGAGTTCCTGAAATCAAACTTTGATGAGAACGCGCTGAATTTTAGTGTTAACCTGGTAAGAAGAGTTTATTGTCCCGAGTAAGAGGTACCTATGCTCAAGTATCTCCGCTGAACTCTCACATACAATAATCGAAATCCATTATCATCAGCAAGATCTAATGAATATTGAACGAACAGTGCCTTTAAGTGTCCTTAGCAGCCTTTGCTTCCCTGTGCAATGGGGCGCTTTATATGTTGCGTTCATTTCCGAGGCAATTATGTTCAGGAGTCATCTATTAGGGTGGGATTTTGGAGGATCGATGTGTGCGTCGAATTTCTCGTCCTCGATGAAGTCCGAATAATTTATTTGCCTTAGTAATTACCTGTCCCTCGGCAGACGAAGGGAGACACATGTGGTAATTTATTAACTTACCGGGATACTCGTCGGCATGCGGCCTGATATTAGAAGCAGCGTTGTATCCTTAATTTTGCTAATGCTCTCTACATGATTTGCGTTGTTTTTGCTAATCGTCACGCAAGGCCTTAGCACACATGAATACGTAAGCAGCTTGCTACGAAGGCAAAGTGGGTGTTAATCTTAGACAAGTCGGTGAGGCGGGCAGCGAAGTTTAAAGACGATACATCAAAATAACATTTCGGTAGTTATTAGTGCCTTAAATAGGTTAGAAACACCCCACCAAGACTGAACTAGGAGGAAACGAGAGAGATGATGGATACGTGATACGTGGGAGAACGAGAGGAGAGGCTTAGTAGTAATCCTGCCGACACAACTCAGCTTTAGGAAATGAAAGCTAACCGAACCCAAATTCATTAATGTTATCTTGTACGCTATTCTAACTGATCCTCGAACTGTGGACACAGTGGACCGTCTGACCTCCTCAATGGGAAACCAACTATAATTTACCTATGTATCGGATTTGCTTTCGTCAACATCCAGTTATTCTAATAAGTAATATTGGACGTCTAACCGCTAATTGCATTCGATATCACTAAAAACTTTTTGATTGTTGTTTATGTGCATCACCACATAAAGTGTTTCACTGTCCTTTTTAGGGTTCCGTAGTCCGGCGAGGAACCCTTATAGTTTCACCATGTCCATCTGTCTGTCCGTCCGCGGCCTAGCGCAAAGACTGGTGGTACTAGAAAGCTGTAATTTGGTATGTGTATACATACTCGTATTTATCACGCCACCCGACAAAGTTAAAGAATAAAATGTTGGAACAAAATTTTTTTACTGTACGGAGGTAACATGAAAAGTGGGGCTGATTTTTTTTGTCGTCTACCCCATCATCTGGGGCATCGTTGAATTGGCCATTGAAAAATATTGTGGGTATCGGCTATTTATCATACAGCCCCATTCGACGACTGGACATGTGTTTGAACTCAGTGCCGTAGGTCTCGCAGGTAAGCTGAGAGAACGCCAGATCTTGTGTCACGTAACTTTCCACTCTGTCGGATTAAGCATTTAGACGAGTGTCGAAATATCTGTGTATTTGACAGTATGGAGTAGGCTAAATCAAACAACTCCATACAGTGGAGGACTTACGTGGTCGCAACCCTGTGCCTTACAGTAGGACGTATATAGACTGCATTAGTGTTATAAGTTTAGTGATGTACATTTATGTTGTAAATTATTAAGATCATTTAAACAAAAAATGTGTAAATTCTGTGGCAAATTACCATCAAGACATAAGCAAGACATCTTTTGTTACTTTTATTTTATTATGTACATTTTAATAACCTGAATCACCTTTGTGTGCTATTTGATATCCGATATCATGGAGCTGAATGTGCTTTACACCAAGTTACTTACGTATTACTGGAGACGTGTTCATTTCTTTATCATCATATTATAGCTCACAAAGTATATTTCACGCAAGGTTTCCTCTGATCAAGCTTACATTAGAACATGCTTAGGCATGTTCCGTAGAATAGTGATCAGGTTTACGTGCTGAACACTCCAGGCGAGTGACATCTATGTCTTGAAGGTCTTAAAATACTATCACAGACTTATGGTGACAGTCATTATCATGCAGAAAAGGGGGTCCCGCTTTCATAGTTTTTTGGGCGCGTCGATTGCATTCTCCTTCTTTCCTGTTATATTTTTTGGCTTCAGGGGTAGATCGAAATATTTATGTTTTTCTAACAATACAATGGCTTGAGAAATTCAGAATTCGGAAAAAAGTATTGATGTATCGTGTTTCATATTGTTATTACTGTTTTTCTAACTATGTGAGGACAATGTGACTAATCTAGAATTTGGAAAAAATATATTGATATACCGTGCCTCGAAAGCGCTGTTCTTCCAAAAATCGAGAGCTGTTTGACCTCCATGACTTTGGAAAGAAGAAACCCTTTGATCAATTTTGTTTTATCTCCTTTTAATTCATACACTTCCAAAGAGGTTCCAACCTCAGCTCATAAAAGAATGTTGTTAAGCCCTGAAAAGTTTCAGCTACCACCTCCTTGTTTGATGAAAACATTTCTTCAACAAACATTTGGCCACCAAGAAATTTCTTCAAGTTTAGGAAGAGAAAGAAGAAGACAATTATTATCCCATCTCCAGATTAAGCCCATCTGGCGATTACCCAAGGAAGATGTGGCAAGAATTCGTATCGTAATTCGACAATTTTATGCACTTGCCCAAAGATACCTACTAATTTTTAGTACGGAGTTCTCTTGTGCAAGCGCATGCAAAAGCCAGGCCCTGCCTGCCGTATTACCACGAGTGATTTTGAGATTGTTCAATAAAGACTATTTATTATACTCTACTTAAATGCGCCACTATTACGATCACTGACAGGTCCTGACTTCTGCGCCCTTCACAGAGCAACATTGTAGCACAAATAAGCACTGACATAGCGTACCTAAGTAAAAAACCGGCCAAGTACTAATCGGACTCGCCCACCGAGGCTTCTGTACCAGTCATAAAAATAATATTACATATTTAGCTATATATTTCATTCAGTTCGGAACTCGTAGCGTAATTACAAATGCTAAGGGCCGGTTTCTGAATTGAGGATTTCGCTAAGTAAATAGGTAACTGTGATGCCGTCTCTTCGAATTTGTGAGAAAATAGCTTGACAGGACGTTACTTAAGTATTTACTTATTAAAATTCTCAATTCAGAAACCGGCCCTAAAGACCGGCTTTTTCAAACCAATTCTTTATATTTTTTTCAAATATAAAAATAATTGTTTTTGGTAAATAACACAATTAATTAGCAGAGAAATAAAGCTGATATGTATTTCGATAGACAGATAAAAATGGATTGACTATTATAAAAATATTTAAATAAATGTCAAGTGTTTAGATTGCCAGTTACTGTAAAAAGAGATTTTCAACACCTCCCGGCAATGTAAACACCCTATTAAAGTAATACACCAATATGAAAATAACACACACTATAAATATAACACACACTCCAGAGTCTTCGGGTAAACTAACTACTTACTATCAAACAAGCTTAACAAAAACAAGAGACAGATGACACATTATGTTAGACCTAAACCCTTAGAAAATTTTACAAGTTTAAGTTTAGGCAGAAGTTTTGTTAAGGCGTCTGCAATGTTTTCATTAGATGATATGAAACTAATGCTAAGTAGTTTTTCTTGTAGCTTTTCGCGAATGAAGTGATATCTGACATCGATATGCTTTGTGCGTGCGTGAAAAGTTCCAAGCGTTGTAGTTGGATCTTCCTTCCAGACGAGGGATTGTGGCTGGTACACCCGGAGCCACACTGCTGAGCGTTATCTGTTGTTCACTTGTAGAAGTCGTAGGGGCATTAGAAGCATTATGGGCTTCCATAACCAATTGTTTTTGGTAAATAACACAATTAATTAGCAGAGAAATAAAGCTGATATGTATTTCGATAGACAGATAAAAATGGATTGACTATTATAAAAATATTTAAATAAATGTCAAGTGTTTAGATTGCCAGTTACTGTAAAAAGAGATTTTCAACAAAAATACGTATAAATTTGTTAGTGATCTTATTCTAGTGTTAGTACATATTCTTATTCTAGTACTGTCATTGCTTGCCATTTGAAGATGGCAACAATGGTTTATGTAGCCACAATCTACCTTATCCGTGAGCATAGCCAGGATGGAGTTGCGACTGACCACCACCCTGCGCACAAGCGAGGAGCCGCGCTTACGCATTATCGCGTAAAAGTCGTCAGTGCGCGCGTCAGCAAACATGCCCGATGCGCTGCAGTAGCGGGGTATTGTGCATCGCGTGCGTTGTTGTACTGGACGCGGAGAGCCCCAATCGATTTTCCCGTATAGTTTATCCACAGGCAGCAGGAGTAAAAAGAGGTAAAGTATCATCATCATCATCATCAGCCTATGCTTGTCCACTGCTGGACATAGGCCTCTCCTATTGCACGCCACTGAGTACGGTCCTTGGCTACTCTCAACCAGCTCTTGCCAGCCGCCCTGCGAAGATCATCGCTCCACCGAGTCTGAGGACGTCCTACACTACGTTTACCGATCCGCGGTCTCCACTCAAGAACTCGTCTACCCCATCGGTTATCAGTTCTTCGGATGATATGGTCGGCCCACTGCCACTTCAGTGTGCTAATTCGGTGGGCTATGTCGGTGACTTTGGTTCTCTGTCGGATCACCTCGTTTCGAATTAGTAGGTAGGTTAGGTAATAGTATGCTCTAACTAAATACATAGTGTTATTTTAACTTCCCTTGAGCATCGCGAAAACCTGTAGGCTATCATGTTGGCTCTAACCGACAGGGCCCTCCGTTCCTTGTCAACGTCAGTATCGTCTTTTGTATTTATAGTCACGCCAATGTATATAGGTCTACTGCCGGTATTACGATAGAGCGAAAAAACCGATTTAAATTGTGGTTCATGTTTGGCACCTCTTTGTTTTTTTATTATTTCATGGACAATCGATCATCCGATAGCTACCTATTACGACTAGAGGGATAATACCCTTTATAGGTCAAACAGACAGACGTCGTAGTCACAGAACATTGGAATAAGGTAGAAAGCGCATGTAAGCGGGGCGCGCGTGCCATGAGTTTGCTCAAATGATCATACTTAGCAAAAACATTACCCAGTTGGCCGCGGAGTCTTACCGAGCACGTTACTGAGGAAAAATTGCTAAAAAAGGGTAAAAATTCCATCGTGCGCAATCATCATCTGCAGAGCTCAAAGCAGAGATGTTAGTCTCACTAATGGAGGACTTCCTATCACCGGTAACTACATGAAACCCGTATTTTGAGTGACTTCATCGAAATTATTGAAAAGAGTATGTTTTCCTGCAGTAGTGTAAAAATAGCAATTGCTAGGGCAATTCTAACTTATTTTCTCTGTTCTGTGGTCGTAGGCATAATAATAGGTCCCACCCTTCGGGTACGGTACCCTAGAAAATTACTGAGACAAAGGTGTGAATACGGCGATGAAAAGGTTAGGGGGTACTCAACTTTACATTGTGTGCTTTCCCTGAATTTCAATTCATCTGAATATTGCTGAGTGCACAGTAAATTGCGAGAGCACCAGACGGCACTGTATCCATAGTAAAGGCAATCTAGTCGTTTATCTAGCCACTAGTGATACAAGACGTGAGCTTTCTAGAACCATTCATTCACATATATTTTTCCGTAGTACCTACACAAAACAAAACTTTAAGCTAACCATTACTTATATATTTTTTAAAACTTTCATAGTTGTACATAAACACAAGGGAGCCCAGTTCCACAGAGGAATTCCAGAAGGATTAATTAGTTAAACTAAAATTATTGTTGCAGTGTTGGTATCGCTAGAAGAACGAAACGGCCAAGGGCCTGCATGAGCTCCAGGCAGGAGAGTGCTCAGGACACAAACAAGATGATCACACACAAAATGTCCGGCACTTCCATTATTTTCACTGACGCGAACGCACCTACATATCTAACTATGTAACCTATAGCGACCTATTATAACATATTTAAACTACAGTCCACGTTTATTTCTCTAAATCAAGACCTGGCCTATCTACAAGGGGCGACTTATTGTAACGGAGGCCAAGACGTGGGTCTTAGATCGCTGAGCCAGCAGAGTAAGTTACTTTTTTAACACCCTGTAGGCATTTGAGAAGTTGGGTCTCAATGTGTGTGTCTTACCAAATTTGACTGCCTCATTGGTCTAGCGGTTCCACGTTTGATTACCTTGCCGGAGGTCGTGGGTTCGATTCTCACGGGGGGCCGCCGTATAATTGTACAAACAAAAAAAGGCCTTAGTCTGGGTGTTTTCAATGTTTGTGATGTCCTTGCCTAGTTAGCATAGCACGGGGTATCATAGCTTGGAACCAGGACAAGTGATTGTGTTGTGTGGAAGTTAGTTATTTATTTAATCTGTTGATCCCCTTGTAGATAGCTAGGTATCGTGTACATAGATAGATCCACCATGGAGGAAAGAACTGGTGATGTATTAGTCACTCATTTCCTTTTACAACAACCAAAGCTCTTCTGTCGCGCGTAATAGGGATTACACCCAGCACACGAAAAAAATTCATTTTAACACCTGCCAAAGAGTGGCTTAATTGAATGAAAATGCCATTAGAGGTTTAAGCACAAACAAACTTTGTACCTAACTCCGGACACATAAGCTTGCGTTTGTCTCTAAGCTCGGCCAGAATTTAATTGTATATTTGCTCAAACGTAGACTTTATTTGTTTTTCGATGACCTCTATTTTTTTACATTCAAAGAACTCATTATAAGTAATAAATAAACAACGTTATCTCGTCTTATCTAGATTATCTTTTTGTACTTGTTTTATTATATAAAGCTAGAAATGGCTCAGAGGAGATAAAAGATCTCAACTCAATTCAATTATCGTCTCCTCAAAGACAGTTTTCTAACTCCGAGACGCGGGACACCACCGAGCAATTAAAAATTTCCACGCGACCGCGCGAGGTTTCGGATATAACAGAAGCTTAACTACATGAACTATATTTTTATAGAATCAGCTTGTTTTTATTGTTCTTTTAAATATTTGATTGATAACACATAGTTCAAATTTGCATTTCAAAAGGCATCATTTGAACCTTATTAGGTTTTTTCATGAAGCCTGAGCCGCTTTTATGAACATTTATGCTTACTTTTTTACACACTTACAATACTTAATTACATATACATGATAGAATAATATTGGTATTAATAACAACATTATTGTTATTATTAATAATATTATTCAATAAAACATTTCTTTACTAGGACTCTCATTTGATTTGGTTTTAGAGAAGCAAGATTACCTACTAAAGTTTTTGGTAGTTGGTTGAGTATGTTCGGTAGCATATAGTCTACTGCTCTGTTTCCGTGGCTATTGTTATATTTAGTTACATTATATGTAGGTATGTAATCGAGCTTTCTAAGTGAAAAATTGTCTTTTTTTTCTTAGACAAAGCTGTTTCTTTCTTTTTGTTTTATTTGTGTTCTCTAATATTATTGAAAGTTTAATTTTATCATAAATTCTTAATGTTTTAGTGTAACAGAACAATTTCAAATAATCGCCTTGAAATTTTTATTTTATATTATTAGGTACGACAATTTTCAACAGTCTATTTTGAAGTTTATAAATTTGATCTCGATAAATTTTATGAGCTGACCCGTAACTACTGAATAACCGCTGTAACCTATTATTGAGTCCGCAAGTGAAATATACAATAATCTTTGTACATTATACGGGACTTTATGTTTTAGGGTATTAAACTGGTATCGAATTCTCAACGAGTACAACTGAGCTTTTCAATACCCATGATGATTGGTATGCACCCTGCATTTGACGTGGTCAAAAAAAAGCATATTAAATATACCATTTGGTCTGGCTACCAATTACCTATTAAAAACTTGTTTTGCTCAAAACCTCTTTTGTTTCATTGGAAATATCTGTACAATAAAATAACCAAGAAAATTGAAATTGCTTCATGAAATAAGTATCATCGTAAAGATAGCGTCACTAATTGGCTTCTCTCCTTAACGTACGCTGAAACCGAAGGTTTACTGACCATTAGCACGAAGAACTGTGTTGAAATCTGAAGTAATTATATAGATAAGCACTGTTACACGCGCACACACACACACACACACACACACACACACACACACACACACACACACACACACACACACACACACACACGCACGCGCACACGCACGCGCACACGCACGCGCACACGCACACGCACATGCACACGCACACGCACACGCACACGCACACGCACACGCACACGCACACGCACACGCCCACGCACACGCACACGCACACGCACACCCACGCACGCACGCATACGCATACACAGCGCTGTTGAATATTTTATTTTTTACTATTGTTAATAAAAGCTAAGACACCTAGTAAAACTATTATATTAAGAGTATTAGTACCCACGACACAGGTTATGCCTAGTGTAGGTGCTACTACATTCATGTAACTTGTCTTCTGTTCAATAAACAGTTTTCTTTTTTTTATTATAATTTTTTTATTACATTTAGTCTAAAGATAGTTTTGTAAATTATGATCGTGCTGATTAGCATGTTTACGAAATTAGTCTAGATTTAGTCTTGTATTGAAAATGTACTGACTAATATCTGTTTTATGTACCTAATAAATAAAATTATTCTTCACTATTATTTCATCATCAAATCGAAATTTATAATAATTATTATTATAAATTTCGATGTGATGATGAAATTGGGTGTATTTGATATATTAATTAATCTTGTCTTGAAAATGTACTGGCTGTTCTGTGTGCGAGATAAATAAAATAAATTCTTAATAATATTATAAATTTTATTGTGATGATGAAATTGGGTATTTTGATTTTGATACACCAGACCCTGTCTGGAACACAGAATTCTACGCGAATACAGTTTTGGACACAGCTAGCTAGAATAAATAATTGTAATTATCTTCCTTCCTCTCATTCTTTAGTCAACGTAAACGTAGGTATATAAATTAATTGCCAACACTTGTCAGTCTTCATAATTTCAATTGCTAATAAATCAACTTTTACCTTACCTTACCTTACCCGTAAGGTAAGGTAAGGTAAGGTAAAAGTTGATTTTTATAATATATTATTACAAAATAAATCGCTTATTGAATGTGCAATCTCTTCATTCAAACATCGGACCTTATAAGGTGACCATTAATTACGTGAGTTAAAATGGGAGATGGGGGATGGGAGGACCGGCAAAATGTCACTAAATCTCATTCAGGGGTCAGGGGAATGAGAAATTCATAAATACCTCTTTAATCACTACAGTATTTTGTCCCTCCACATCTCACTAAATTTTACCAAGGGTAAAAGAGGAGCGATCTGTGAAATAACATTGGCTCATTCTAAGGCTGATTGAGTATGCTTTGTTTTCCTCACAAAGGTTTTTGGTTTGAAGAAAAAAAAAATTTGCTTTAAAAAGAAGTGAGTGTACCAAAAGGTAGCTACTCAATTTCTTTGTATTAACGCCACGTGAATTACGTTAGTAGGTAGGTATATACTGCGTAGTAATATTTTCCTATATTTAATAGGTAATTTTATGAATAACTTAGAAAATAAACTAAGTCCTAGCACTGGAAATCGATCCTGGGCCTCGCTTCAGACTCCATTGTTCCCCACTTCGTGAGGAAACCCGTGGCTTGTTTGGCTTCGCACGTATTGACTTGTCTTTCCCGTGGACTAGGCCAACTAAGCTGTCAGGATGGTATAGGTGCTGGGCAAGCCTACTCCATCTAAAAACAATGGCCCCTTCACCAATCTAGTGTGAGTGAAGGTGCCACTACACGCTGTAGGTATAAATCATCTCATTTACGTAGATGCAAAGGCCAATGTTTAGTATCACACAAGCAAAACCGTGAGCGTAAACACTAGTATGTAGACGGATAAATGTTACAGTATAGGCTACATATAAAGGCTTACGTAAAAGACTTGGGTTGGTCGGACAGGCTATTCAATTTGAAAGTTTAATATCTAGCTACGTTAGTATAGGCCAGACTCTTTTATTTGGCTTAGAGCTAACCTCTGACATTACATTATCTCGGTACATAGAACCAGAAGAAAAGACCAGACCTATATTACGCGCACCAAATCATGGACGATTCCAATCGTCCAACTGACAAATTAGTATGGAATTTGACAGATAGACGATTAGAATCGCTCAGGATTAAGTGCGCATAATAGGCCCGAGTACATAGGTTAACTGTTTTAAAGTAGGTAGGTATAACATTTTCAGCAGAATCGAATCTCTGCCGAGTACTTAACGTAACTTCCGACAAAGATCATTAGTATTCTTTAACGACATTCCTGACACCCTGTTGGTTTTGACTAATTAACTACCTTTTTAAATATATTATTGTGACGTGAAACTTGTTAGGTATGCATGTACGAGTACGTAGTAATGTTTTTTTGTGTGCTACTTTTCGTTTGGCAATAAAGCAGTCTTATATCGCGCTCTGTATTTTACTGAATATGTAACTGGCAACAAGTTTTAGT
Organism: Yponomeuta evonymella; assembly: GCA_963969515.1. Classification (NCBI taxonomy): domain Eukaryota; kingdom Metazoa; phylum Arthropoda; class Insecta; order Lepidoptera; family Yponomeutidae; genus Yponomeuta; species Yponomeuta evonymella. The sequence goes on from OZ018349.1 coordinate 13,555,189, forward strand.
AGTCACCTGCACGAAGTGCACCTTGCTGGTGACACGAGGCAATGGCGACCGAACTGATGGCGTTATAACCATCCAAATGGTTAGATAAAAAACCGACGATTGGCGGCGGGCAGCCGCGTCGCCAAAACGAGGTGCCTAACTCTGCTATCACCAACCCGCCTACCCAACGTGGTGATTAGGGCAAATTCCCTCCATGAATCACACTCAGGATAGAGGGAAGTGGCGTGCCTTGGGGGAGGCTTAGGTCCAGCAGTGCTGATTGATTGATTGAATTAAATAGATAAAGATTTGTTAGAGTGGCACAAATTGTATAAACAAATTATGTATCAGAGTGAATTTATGAAAATATAATGTATGTTAGAAAAAACATCAGCAATTTCGAAAATGTTGGTAGCCATCACAATATTGATACTAGGAGTAAACATAAATTGTCATTTCCACGTTTTAGACTTGCAAAAGTTAATACATCCTTTATGGGGAACTGTGTACGGTTCTACAATAACATTCCTCAAGATATATTAGAGTTACCACCGGCGCGGTTTAAAAAATGTGTTAAGCATACTCTGTGCAAAAAAGCCTATTATAATATTAAAGATTATTTGGAAGAAATAATGTTAACAGGAACGATTGTATCTAGTGTAACTTTAAGTTGAAAACTCTGTTAATTAAGCAAACCTGTTTTGAAAAGAATAAATGTGGAGTTTCTTTGTTAGCTTCTTCTCCGCATAATCAATTAATTGTGAAACTAACAGCTTGGACGTTCATTAAGTAAACATTTTGTTTTTATAGTGAATAAAATTTTTTTACTTTGACTTTGAATTTGAACATGAAAATATAAAGGTATATTTTCTCTCTTTAACGACGTAAATTGCAGTATCAGTTCTTAATGTTTTGGTTTTCTTATTATCAACACAGCCAAGCGCACTCTGTATTCGGTGAATACTCCATTTAAAAGCACACACACATTGACTTTCGTATCAGAGGCGAAACTGAAAGGCCCAATAACTTACTTTGCACCTTGGATAATTTTGTTGGCCATTTCGCCAGAGGACAATACGTCACCCCACGTTAACAAAGATCTGTGGCAATTTACCGGACTATTCACCCGTTCGCCTTTCACTGAACAAAGCAACTGCCCGACGTGATAAGGTGGGTCTGAGGGCAAACGCGCATTGGGTGGCACTGCTTTACTTCCGCGTTGACGATTATTACCCGACTGTGGTCTAGCCCAAAAGGACAGCAATAAGTTTTGCTCGCATGTATGTGTGTATGGTTGTACGTAAGTTCAACATTGTGAGCCGAAAGGGTATGTTCGATTCTATGTTCCTTCATAACTCCTGAACCAATAGCCAGATTTTGAAAAATAATATTTCAATCGATTCGTCGTGTTTGTGCGAGTGTCATGAGCTATATGAAATCAGCATAAATCTAACGAAAATAAAAAAATAAATACTAAAAAGGACAAAAATAAAAAACTGAAATAAAAAAATAGCCAACAACCCAACAGCTGAGCATTAACTACTAAGCAGGGGGCCCCAAATTTAACAATGTGCCTAGATTGGTTCCGCCTGCTTAGCAGTTAATGCTCAGCAGATGGGTTCTTGGTTATTTTTTATTTTACAGTTACTGTCAAATAAAGTGAATGCGGAAGTGAAGCCGAATTTTGCTCGTTTCCTGTTTCTCTCGGTGTTTATGAACTTACTGGTTTCTGTATGTAATGTAACTGACTGAAGGAAATATTTTTCGTAAAAGTTGAGAGGAAATATTTTTCTACGTACATAAACTCCTGCTGTATCTCGGAGGAGAAGATAGAGACCATGAACCTGACAAACCTTTTTTGCTCTATCAACCAACATCCATTAGTCGCTGCATGCACGCACGCCGGTTATTTGGGCGAAATACGTCCGTCCCGAACATCCTAATGACGACTACAATAAGTTTCAACTTTCGCATTAGCTCAGTACTCTGGAGACAGGTGAAACGGATTTTTCAATCTTTAAGCATGCTTTTGATGACAGAGGCAACAAAACTGTGCTTTGTCGCGCTTCGATATGGGTAACTTGAAGATTGTTACATATGCTATTGCCAGTGGCGTTGTCATAGACCAATCTTTGTATTAATCTTCATTAGGTAAAGTTAGCGCGAATCATCAAATTTTCATTCAGTCTTGTTAGTAGGTACTTACTTTAAATTTATCAAATTCTCGATTTTACGTGTAACTTTCAAAGGGTTTTCGTGGCGTTTGATTGAAAGTGTCAAATGATAAAACTGTATAAGTTTACAATTTCACAGGTACTACTGCTACTAACTACCTTAGGTATTTTTCACGTTCCAAGTTCTCAGAAGTTTAGCGGCTCAGTATACGCTTATCCTGATATATAATCTCATCTACAAGTAGTAGACACGCTAGGAATTACAATCAAGCTCTTAGTTTTTACGTAGTTACCTAATTTTTACAGCTAGACTGCTAGAGTCCGTTTACCTTTACAGTTTTTAGGATTCCGTACCCGAAGGGTACCAAACGGGACCCTATTACACTGCCTCCACTGTCTGTCTGTCTGTCCGTCCGACCTACCCTTTAACGCACACCCTAACTTTTTTTCAAATTCAGGATATTTTCAAGTGCTTGTGTATTGAAAGTTACTATTTTTAACAACATGTACTGAATTTTTTACCAAAAACCTGTTATTAGTAGGGAAAATTGAGAAAAACTAGTGGTCAGTATACTGAGCACCGACCGTTTCACGTTAGTAACTATATTTATGTAATCACTGGCCTGTAAAGTGGCCACATCTAAAAAGCTGGATTTTTGCTGTAAATGCCATCATAAAATAAAACTGTGGTATATTTCATAATCAGTCTTTAATTGCTCTCAAAAAATTAACATAATCGGCGCGGCGTATCTATTGCTTTCTACTATCATGAGGTTATAGAAAAAAGGTTTCAAGAAAAGTTTGAAGATGTTCAATAGTGAGTTTAGATCGACCTCTTTATTTATACCGGTGTAACTATTGAACGTAGTATTTTTATGTGCAGGTTGATTTCGAAACTTCCTGGACTCCACTTATTAAGATTTTCTGTTGTATCTTCAGGAGTCTGATCCTCGACTATAGGTGGCGATGGATGCAACGGTGATATTGGGGGTGACGTTGAAAGCGGTGATGGAGGTGCTGTTGGAGGAATTGGCTGATTGCTCGTTGAGGGTTCCGAAGAAAGCGGTGCTTGATGACTACGTGTGCTAAGGCTACTTGTACTAGACACCATCGTCGAAACAGTCATCAGCGTCGGAATCGCCACCAGTGTCAGAGAGGATGGTCTGGTCATCGGTAATACCCGTGAGTTCTGCCCATTCATCTTTATTCATCGTCTCTAGATTTTGATCACTAAATATGTTTCTAAAAAACGAAAAAAAAAAAAAATTAAAATAAAAAACCTGCGGCCTAATATTACGTACCTACAATTCTACCCTTTTATACAGTAGAAAAAAATCCAAAACCAGCGCGATACTAGGTTATAACTACCGAACCTGCATACTTATTCATATAAATTTATATTTAAAAAGACTATTTACTTTATGAAAATAATGATAGTTTATATGCATTCATTAAAATATACAATAATGAGGCCATTTCAAAGTCACGTATGAATTTTTTAGGTTAAGTTTTTTGTACACACCGGCCTGGTCTTCATTGCTAAAATAACATGTACCTATTATTTTACGTTACTCGATCCTGAAATACAGAATATTAATAGTAGATTATGCATTAAGGGGATAAAGCAGTGTATTATGTCTCGGGCGATATTTTGAACCCCAAGGACGAGGGATCCTAGGGTTAACTCACGAGCGAAGCGAGGGAGTTAAAGCTAGAATCCCGAGGCCGAGGGGTTCAAAAACGCCCGAGACAAATACACTGCTTTATCCCCAAAATGCATACTCTACTTTATATAAACACTGCGAGGCAATAAAACATAATACAATTAAAAAGAAAGTACTTACTTTATTAATTTTACAATAATGAAAGAAGACAAATACAAAATAACACAAAGATTTGCAGTTTAGCGCCTTTTCGTTCTATTTGTTTTTTTTTTGTAGTGGCAAATTCTTCTTCATGCAGGTTTCTATGAAAAGTTTCATTCTAATTTTGAATACATTCTCCTTGATTTAGGGCTCTATGAAAAGTTTTCATTCTAATTTGGAATAAATTCCTCTTGGTGTAGGGCTCTATGAAAAGTTTATATTCTAATTTTGACGTTTGGTCATGGATTGCAAGGAGCTTGTATATTCAATGTTGATTGCATTCCAAATTCAAATGTCATAATTCCCTAGGGGATTATGAAATTCAGTACATTTATAATGACCCGGCTAGACCATAGGACACAAATGACTTGCTTTAAGTTGAGTTTGCATGACACATAATATGCCATTGACGAGCAGGTGTTATATAAAGTATATAATATAATACACTCATTTTACTCACTTTTTGCGCGAAGACATGATTTTCTATTACACTGCATTCGAAAACATGTGACCTCTGCCAGCAATCACTGCAAATATCTGTGCGTGTACGCGCAGTGGCCAGTTTACGGGCCACCGTAAAAAAGGCGCAAATTTTTAAATGCTTGCGATTTTTTGAGTGCTGGCTAGTTAAAAGGCCAGCGTGCTTTAATGGGAATAGGGCATGAACATACGATTCAACTTCAGTATAAATGTCTTCGAATTATCGACCTTAAAGTGACTGGCCAGTTTACTGGCCACTTTGTATGGACCGTCCTATAAAGGGAGGGCATCTTTGGAACCGTAATAGTGAGTCAGTTGAAATTTTCACAGAATATGTGTTATTACGACACATTACCTAACAAATGATAAAATTTTAAAAACTTGAACGAATATTTACTCGTGTACTTTTCCATTTCACAATTTTCCGACGTTTCGGTACTTCACGACGTCACACCTATTTTGAACTTAAAAAACGTCGAATTTCTATACAAACTTTTATACCCTTTGGCAGGCGAAATATTTCCAAAAATGCTACTCTACGTTACGTAAGTAACTTCTGAACAAAATTTCATGCCTCTCTAGACCATGCGACTTTGGCTGTGCATTGACCATAAAAAGTGCTCATCGTTTTATTAAATACAAGATAAGTAAATCTTGTCCGATTTTTAAGATCAAGTACCTAATAATGAGACTTTATTGAGTGGTTTAATAGATAGATAGATAGATAGGGAACACTTTATTGTACATAAAAATGAATAACACAGATAATATTTAACAAAGCCGAGACTAACGAGCGCTACAATGCTAAATACGTATGTGACGAGGTGTCACATATGCAAAGCGCATTCGGTTATTATATTAGTCGTGATGTCTGTCTGACCTAAATCACGTCCCTCGAAATTGTCGTAATTAGATGAAAGACCGAGTTCTGTGTTGCGTCGGTTACAAGCTTTCATGTTACGTAGTTACCAAGCCTACATTTGTACATCGAGTGAAGCCAACAATGTGGCTAGGCAATGCGACTGTGTGTGTAACATCAAAAGTTCTATTACACTGCGTAAGGGGGAAATTAACCCTTAATAAGGCGCGAGCCAGTAGGCTAGTTAGAGAAAAAGTTGAAATTGATTTAGGGTAAGTTGATACTCTAGAATATGAAAAAATATAAAAAAGGGGGGGTTTTCATGGGGGGAGTAGCTTTTTTTTGGGTGGGAAATAATATCCCTTTGCCCGATTAGGTTTACGCATTAGGTTTTTGGGTGGGAAATAATATCCCTTTGCCTGATTAGGTTTTGTACTTTTAGCCTCAGTTTCAGTATTTCCATATACAAGCACTAGCCCGTGGTTTGGTTTACATTTCTTGTAAAATTATTAAAATTTGTGTAAACTAGAAGATTAAAACAATTTAGAATAATAAAAATGTTTTATTTCGCTTATAAAACTAGGAAAAAATTAAGGTAAATAAAAAAGCGTGCGACAGAGATAAAAATGTGAAACATTAGAACGAATAAATAGAAGAAATAAACAGGTGAGATGAATAATAAATGCAAGTGCTTGCCACCAACAAAAAAATTGTGTCTGACAACTATTGGCAAAAACATAACACCAAATAAATGCAAACGAAGTCGGGTGCAGTAGCTAGTTAGCAATAAAAAAATCATGAACTTATCGTGCAAGGGGAAATAATTTCCCACCTATAAATTTGCAATTTTTGAGTTTATGGTTTATTTACATTGCCTTTGAAAACACACATAAAACACCATCAGAATAGACCTTTTACCAGAGCAATCAAATTGTTCTTACAGGATTTTTTGTAGAACAAAAACTCGTTTTTTCTTCGGACTGTCAGAAAAATCACCGCTTTGTTTACTCAAAATTCTCCCACCGACTCTTTGACATAAAAAAAATAAGTCAAAGGTTGCCAATAAGCAAAAAGTTTTGCCAAGAAAAGAAAAAAAAGTCCTAATAATCTGTAGTAAGTGGTTCATTCGTTCACTGCAAATGATTTGTAGACAATATTTTACTTTAAAAAAAAAACGTCGTGGTGGGAAATAATTTCCCCTTGCCTTATTAAGGGTTAACAAGCACATTAGTGAGTGATCAGTATTTGGAAGAAAGTTTAATCGCTCTGTCACGACTTCACGAGTCACAATATATTAGCAAGACTACTTTTAAGTAGTGCCATATAAGGAGGCACAATAAATATACTTTCTTTTGAGTGATAATACATATACACGGCTTACGGTTGAGTGAAAATAGCCTCAAAATCTATTCATATTATTTTCATTAATTTTATTCTATCTTATTCTATATTTTCCAGATTATTTCTTGATTTAAAGATATTTTTGGACATTTTCCTATCTTGTTCAATCAAAATAATAGAGCACCTTGAACATCTGGAACAAGAAACCATCAATCAAATTGATGAAAATTAATGAATAAACAAAATTAAAATTAAAATCAGAATCAATATGATTGACCAGTAGCTATCTGGCGGCAAGACTGTTGGCGTAAAAAATGTATTCGTCAAGACTCTATTTTAGTTCGTCAACTATAATGTAAACTATATGATGACTCGCACTGTCCATATCCTAATCATATTTTAAATGTGAAAGATGTTTGGATATTTGTTACTTAATCACGCGATAACTGCTGAACGGATTTAAATCAAAATTGGTATGGAGATAGTTTGAGTCCCTGGGAAGGACAAAAAATATTTCTATCCCGGAAATTACTCATTCCATGCAGACAAAGTCGCGGGCAAAAGAATCAATTAAGTAAAAAAAAGCCATCTCTCCCATTTATCATTTCATCTTCAATAAAATCTAGAACCGCTTCCTTAGATGTGAACCTAAAATAAACTCGTATCCACGGATGTAAAAAATTCGGCATCCGCAACATCACTGCCACAAGTTCACGCCGGAGGTAGTGGTTCATCACTAATATTGCACTGCGTGATCGCGACATGACTGTCAACAGAGCGCCACCGCCGCCGCCGCAGCCTCATGAAGATATATCGTCGAACGCGCGACATCCTGTTTGTTACCTGCAACACCATGCCACTACGACTTAAAACTACCAGAAGTGTGGATGTTGAATTCAGATTGTATATTGTAGCTACGTTGATTATTTCTTCGTTTTCTTATGGTTTAAAAACAATGTCACTCCATTTCAATTTTGATGCAATATCTCCATTAACTGAGACATAGAGAAAATTACTTATTTCATTTTTCAGTACCTACTTCGTAACAATTTTAACAATTTAAAAAAAAAATGTCACCATGTGGGTCTATGCTCCCACATTATGTGATGAAGGCTGTCATGAAAAATGCTTTTGCAAAATTCATAATCAATTTTTAAGTAATTTTTTTGCAACTCATAAGTAAATATCTATCTCTGTACATTAAAAAACTTCTAGGCGATTTAAGTCAAGTGAAAATGGTCCCTTACCGGACCTCCTTTAATACGCGCACCAAATCCTGAGCGATTCCAATCGTCAAACTGTCAAATTAGTATGGAATTTGACAGTTACACGATTGGAATCGCTCAGGATTTGGTGTGCATAATTAGGCTCCCGAATGCCTTGATTATGTAACCTTTCACGTACCTATATATCCGTCTGCAAAAACCAAATATCTGTTGGACTTTGTCGTACAATTATGTGTCTCAATATCAATGTCATGTCACAGATATCCACTGAAATTCGATGTCCACAAAGTGTGATAAGTATCTATAAGAATAAAGAAAATATTCCGCATTCACAAACATATCTATTATGTATAGATACCTTAAAAGATATATAATCAGGGCGCAGCAGGAGAATCAGAATCGCCTGCAAAACAAAGCTCATCATCAGCTACCTCCTTCTCATTTTATGTATGAATATTTTAATATTTTGTTTTGCTTTATTTTTTTATTTCGAACTTAAGTAGTTAGTTTTTTTGTGTTTTTAATACTTTTAAAATTAAAACGCCTGTTTCTTAGTTGAGTTAATATAAAATAACCCCTTAATTGGCCTATGGTAAATTTCTTTCTTACTGTGTGTATATTAATTAACTTGTGCTGTTGGTTTTAGTAAATAAACAAAGAAAAAAAATAAATAATTTACTCCCGGTTCTGTTTTTCCTCTATTTGTGAATCGCCATCCTGTATGTTACCAATATGACTGTAACTTGTTACAAAAGTGCCAAGCCCCTGTCCGGGATTTATGTTGCGATGCATGTTTTTGTGCAGGATATGCGTCGCACTAAATTCACTTTTTTACCTCCACTTTTGTCAACCTTTAGTTTTGTTTCGGTGTTGGTGGCATTGCGTTGGACTTGGGGAATTGATTTCAAAACTTGTTTTTCCCGGGTGATCTTTGCATACGTTTTTCTCAACTAAAAGATTACTAAAGTTACAGTTAGGATTTAGATGCAAGGGAAAAGGGGAGTAGTTGGATTTAAAGAGTTGAAGGTTAAATAAATTAACAGTATAAAAACAAGAGTTTTCCCTTTATTAATCTTAATGAATCTTATATAGGTACGCTTGCTTGCAACAGTTACGTACTTTAAGTTCATCAAGCAAACATTGCTATTTTACTAATACATCTATTATAAAACTAAGTATTTACAAGTAAAAAACCCATTCCACAGTACTTCCAATTCACGTCGCTGTCGTAAACATTTCGAATAAGAGCTTTTTGAATACAGTTTTTTATTTCTTTTTGATAAGTTTTTGTCGTCACACAAACAGTCTGTAGTCTAAAACACAGATTTTTTTATTATAAGAAAAAAGAGATTGACTTTATCATCACCACGATCATCGCATAGACCTGAAAAGCAAATAAAGGTCAGTTCTTGTTAGGCAACATACGTCAAAGCCTTAAGCTGCAATAGATTAAAAATGACGGGCATGGTGCATGAATAGAGAAGGCCCGATAAAAGAAGGAAGTCAAGGAGTGAACGGGTGTTAAAACTTAAAAATTGCATTGAACAGAGAACGTTCTTAGAGCTAACTACTCTCTCCCTGAGAGAAGGCCTGTGCCCTACAGTGGGACGTATATAGGCTGCCCATTTTAAAGAAAATAAGTACGTGTGTTCAATAGGTACATAAAATAAATACAAATCATTTTAATAACCAAATAATAATGCAATTGACAATCATACTCACCAATGGATGTAGACTACTAAGTTCAGCAGTAGCGCAATAAACATTTGAGACTTGGTGCTGTGGAACCCTGCAACAAAAAGTCACTGTAAGCACTAACGTAACCTACATTTTCCGATACTGCGGTCACCGCTTTTCCATTTAACCTCATAACAGGTACTTTACTGCATTTTTGGTAAGCGGAAAATAGCTTGGCAGGGATTTGTAAACAAGTATTGAAAATTATTATGCGCCAGTACATTTTTATGGGATTAAAGTGAAAAACATGTTTCTACATTAAGCTAACTGCATAGGTAATACTAAAGCTAAAGCAGTGGAATTATTTATTTTGCAATCCGATTGCAATGTGGAGTGTTAAATGTAAACAAAGACCAGAAAAAAATAGTACGAGCAAAAGAGGCCTAATGACGGTCTAATGACGTTTAGAAATACAAACAACATCGCAATGGAAATTTAAAAGCAGCGAAAGGTACGTAGACTATCAAAAGTGATGATTTCATTTAATTTGCTAAGCCGTAGAATAAACAAATGATAAGACAGATCACCTGAGTTGGAATCACGGCTGCCCATAACCGGAGCGATTTGTGGTCGCTCTTCGTCGAGTAGGAGCACCCCACTCGCTGTCCAAACACTTAGCACACGCGCCAAACAGGTCACGTTCAGACGACCCTGCGACGATATAACTGTGGGTTATTTAATCTATATTTACTAACAATTTTATTGCACTTTATTGCATTTCATTGCACGCTAACTGTGAAAGAAAACATTGTGAGGAAACTCGCGGCTTGCTTGGCTCCGCACGTATTGACTTGTCTTTCCTAGGCTAGGCCGACTAAGCTGTCAGGATGATATAGGTGCTTGGCAAGCCTACTCCATCTAAAAACAATTTCCCAGGCAATGCAGTGGTCCCTTCACCCATCTAATGTGAGTGAATGTGCCACGGGACGCCGTATCTCGCTGCATCTCATTACGTAGATGCAAAGGCCAGTATTTGTATTGCAATTAAAGTAGTCATACAATGCCGCGGACTACACCTACCAATACCTACCTACCTGGGCCTAGATTCTGTTAATGCATTGTAGTAACATGACAACTGCATGAACATGTTATATCGACCACACCTAGACCTACGCAAAACAAAAGAACGACAGTATTCATGGTTAATTTTTTAAGGTACTAAGTAAACTTGTAAGGTTTTATTGCTATAGACAAAGTAATTTTAAGTAGCCGTTTGATTATGTCTCAAAAGCAATATAGGCTCAAGGTATTTTTATTTTTTTAGGTCGTACTATATATTTTCAGAACAGTATTACGCTGTGGTTACCAATCAACGAGTTAGTTTTAGAAAATACTTTTAAATGATTTGACACGTACTTATTTATTTATTTCATTTGGAGAAAATACAGGCACAGATAATAAATATTTTATGTTAAAACACAAATGCACGTTAAACATAGGTAAAAGTTTACAATCTTAGACGAAACATAGGATGTACCGGTAATACACTACATTTTTACTGTTTACTTACTTTTTACCACGAAAGACCGGCAAATACTTTGCATAATAATTATGCCATGAAAGGTCACCCAAAAATTGTGCCTGGGTAGGTAATCAAGTTAGGTACGGGAGTTGAATCGTTCGTTGAAGATATTATTAAAATGTATTCTTCCTTTCATGTAGGGGGAAATGTTGAATAAACAGCTTAACAGATGAGAGTAACATCGCGTCCAACCCTTTGGTACCTAAATTAAGAAAACCCCATTAACTTTTGACTTACAATCTAATCTGCAATCTCCCGCATCTAATCTACGAACCGAGGTCTAGAGCTCAAACATTGTTATTGCTTTGTAGTGGAACAAGAGTCACATACTATCAAATAACACAACTCAGCACATTGTTCGCTGACTACTGGTTTAAAAATTATCTAACACGGACTTATTTTTAGAGTTCCGTACACAAAGGGTAAGGGACCCAATTACTAAAACTCCGCTGTCCTTCCGTCCGTCACCAGTCTGTATCTCATGAACCGATAGTTAGACAGTTGAAATTTTCACAGATGATGTATTTCTGCTATGATAACAAATACTAAAAAGAGAATAAAATAAATATTTAAGGGGGGCTCCCATAAAACAATCGTGATTTTTTGACGTTTTCTGCTCGATATTAATAACGGCAATAGGTAGACGCTTGAAATATTCAGATGTTGTAAAGATAATGGTACGGAACCCTTTGTACGCGAGTCCGACTCACACTTGGCCGGCTTTTTTATCCTTTATTTAATAATTCTGATTATTTTCGAAACCATGGCATTACTTACTTATCAGTCATTCGAACTACACTCAATTACCAGTTCTTAGCTAAGAAATACTTTCTTTTATTATGGCGAGATGCTTGAGCGTGTGACCAATTCGGAGTGGACTGGACTGGGCCGATTACACCGCTAAGACTATTATGCAAAATAATTATGTCTGATTCTGAACATACTTTTCAAATTGAAGAAATGCGCTTTTAATTACTACAATTGTTGCGTCTATTGTCACTTGTTCTTTTACGACCCCTTTTTGACCAATAATTGTTGTAACTTTTTGTTTATCTAAAACCAAGTATAGCTCATACAAAAAACATATTATAAAACATAGTAAAATCTAGAAGAATGTTCGCGATTATTTTTGTTGCAGGAAAGTAAAATAAACATGTAAGTAATGGGACATATTCTCAGATAAAACATTGAAAATTTATTTATCTGTGTTTAGTAAAACATATAGTAATTTATAAACTGCTTTTACGGATATATGGCCATTTATGGATATATGGTCAGAAATGCTCGCCTTAAAAGAAAATGAAAGCGTTGAAACTCACTTTATTGAAATGCGCCGCCTGTACTCTCACGACGAGCTGGCTGAACGACGATGATTTATTGGACTTCTCTTCGTCAGTACTAATGTTCAATTTAATCGCTACTTGGTCGGCCCTGGGCCGCGGCCTGATGCCCTCCTTGTTTTTCCGTTCGCCCTCGCCATCCGCCAGCGCCCCGATGCTCCCCGGAATGTCTATTACGCCGTCCGTGACCGGCTCCTCAAACGAAGAGATGGCGTCCCACGGACTGAATATAATTCTATTTGCATCTTCGAGCGAGGCGTCCATTGTCGCAGGCTTCTTACGCAACGTTTCGAGCGTGTCTTGCGGGGGGATGTCGAGGCCCTTCACCTGTTGAACCGAGTAATGGATGTTTTAAGATACAATTTGATTGCTGCGCGGCGCCCGCCGTGTCGATCTGCTTTCAGAAGCTTTTCTTTTTCGTTTAATTTTAATGCCATTTCTTTATTTCCTTATTTACCTTTCGGCATGTTTGCCTACAGAAATGCCGTAGGCATAGGCGCCTTCCTTTCGTATATTGACTGTTAACATAAACGCGGCACTTAGCTCATACAAAATTCAGCAACTCCGCAGCGCTCATAGGTGCGCCGATAAGGGAAGGGTCCGCCTTTTACATACTGTGATGACGATATGTCGTAGATATTGAAATTTATTACTGTGTGCGTTACACATACAAATTTTGCATATCTACAATTTCAACAAAAAGCTCCCATCCTTGGGATACCTACTCGGATTTCTAATAATAAATTCATGATGTCTATTTTGGGAAAGCTTCCGAGGCAGTTTATAAGAGCCTGGCGGCCTAACATTTCCGCAAAACAAAACTAATAATTACCTTTTAATTAGCCAATACCCACAAGAAAAGAGCGTTCTTAGGAAAATCGTTCGCGCTCTACGACTACATAATGTGTCAATCAACTTGCTGTTATAAATAAGTGTCCAATCAAAAATTTGCTTACCTCCTGACCGTTTAAGAGCCAAGTGAGGTTGGCTTGGGGGTTGGCGGGCGCGGAGCTGCAGTTGGCCCGCAGCATATCTCCCGCAGAGTACCAGCTCTTCTGCGCGCGTACCAGCGGCGCCGCGTCCGGTAACTCTGTTATACCACATTGAGTTAAATCCTTAAGACCATAAGCCCAAGGGCTATTATAGTGCCTGCCACACTGGCGCGTTCGCGATACGACCAGTCTACGGCAGGACTGAATTGCTAGGAAAGTAGCTCGTATTTGGCAACCTAAGTACATCATGTAATAATAGGAGACCAGCTAAATTAATGTTGTGCATCTTAAAAAGTTAAATCCAAAAATACAGGGTTGCCGAGCCCTGCAGCATTTGACACAATCAGCAAAAAAGTATCATCTTGTTTCATAAATTGGGTGAACTCACGCCACTATCCCGGAGGGCTAGGCAGAGAACAGGGTTTGCCAATTGCCACGAACTAAGTATGTTCAAAATACTCGATTTGAAAATTTTGACGTCACAGTAAATCAATGTACTAGATGTCTTACGTTAAGTTCATAATAATATCAACAAATATCAATAGGTACTTGCGCCGCTTCTCGAGTGTCGCTCGGATCGCCATTTGAATCGATTTCTGTGTGAAGTAATTTTGTTAAATGCTGTTTGAGCCACATTCGGGAAAGTGGTGCAAGTAGGCCTAAATTACATTGTTATAACATAAGTTTAAGCTGATGATTCTCCGAACTGAATAAATAAATAAATAAATAACTGGTTATTATGTGATATTTTGGTATGTATTGAGTTATTAACATGTTTTTGATCTCTAACAATGTGATCTTTAAATGTGTAATAAACACATAATATATGTTATTTGTTTCTTTTACAGAATCACTTAAAATTTTGACATAATATGCAGATGTTAGTTTGAAATTTATTAGCCTCTCATTTAGTATAGGGGGCTTAACAGAGCGTGAACGCGACGCGCGGTTGTCACGTTATTAAGGAATCCCCTTTAATTACTATCTGGCTTGCAAGACGCCAAATGAATCATTACAAATTACACGGCTTACGCGAGCGCTGACTAATTATTTTGTAGTACTGGCTCAGAAAGCGGGGCACAAAGCTCGAACGCTAATTGAATGCCACTGGAAAAGAAAAGGGGCGACGCGATAAATCAGACGATGGCGCCTGCACACGTTTGAATGCGGGAGACGGCGCAGCGCTGTTGCATATTCATCTTTCATACGCGCGCGTTTCGTTTGGTGCCGCAGAAATTCGCAGAAGGCTGCTAAAACGCCGAACAGACAAAATGGCGGTGAAACTAAAACTCGGCATGCTTTTGTTTGCCAGCGGCGCCCTCTGTTACGCGGGAGCGGCAGAACTCACACCGAGCAAAGTTTTAAGTGTTTACATTCCTGTTCTGTCGCTTTTTGCCAATTCTACTTAATGGGAACGCGCGGAGTTTTCCAGCGCCTCGTTTAATTTGGCGGTTGTGGAGTGTATTTTAGTGTTTATTTAATCGTCAAATTAAGAGCTAGCTAAACGTGATTCATAAAATTTTCTTTAAACTCGAGAATTTCACAGCTCTGAACAAAATAAGTACCTAAGTCCGCGTATAGGGCTGCCAGGTATGCCCGTGAAGACAAAGCGTATTAATGTTGAATTCATGTAACTTTCTTTGCTTAGGACGAACGGGCGTAGAGATTTCGGTAGGCTAAATCCCTGTTTGTCGCGTTTCGACTGCTACGGCTCAATGAAGGCCGTAGCACTTTAATTTTACACTACTTGATGCAAACTTGATATTCCATCGAAAATTTCAATCCAACGTGTCCATAATGCAAACCTGAAACCAATTTCTTTCGTATATAGGCTATATAAAAAAATAAAAAAATATTCTTATGTATTGGGAGTGGTTTAATTGATCCAAAATAAAAAAAAAACTCTTCATGTTTTGCGTTATTTCAAACAAAACTTCGTATTTCCATAAGCCGGACTCATTGAAATATCGAGTATGTCCCACGAATTTTATCTTGCGTAAGAAAGGTGGTTCATTTATTACGTCCTCCTGCGTAAAAAGCCTCGAATTAGACACGTTACAGTTACAGGGGTTTGGCGGAGTGTGAATTTACGAGCATCTAGCCGTCTCCGGGCCTGACAAGAGTGCGTGATTGGGCTCGGTGGCACACACTGGCGGCCTACGCAGCCGAGCTCCACAATAACACTAAATTAACCAAGATAAAGCTTAATCAAACATCCCTTGTGTTCAATTCACCGCATTTATTGCCCAACAATATAGTTCTGATTTACGACTTAGGTTGCCGGGTCTGCGATGCGATTGTTTATATTATTCACACGACAATTGTTGCCAACAGCAGTATAACGAAGTTTAGCGTTAAATTGTTAATCGATAATGGAAATTTCATCAGACAGGATCCAGATATCGTAAATTTGCACACATTTAAACCCCTTTCATTTAATCCAATAAACAAAACATGATCTAGACACAGATATAATACTTTTTGCAGTCAAGGCCGCATCCCTTTTAAGCCAAATGAGTATTAGCACGTATTCACGTTTTCGCCCTTGGGATTGGAAGCGTGACTTTTTTTCACAGAATCCTTGATTAGGGCAGGGTGGAGAATACATAAGTAAACTTACCGACGACGCGCATGAAAGCGCTTTTGTAGACGGTGTGGAAGAAGGGCGCGTCGGCGGAGACCTCGCAGCGGTAGCGGCCACTCAGCGAGGCCGTCGCTCCCCGTAGCACCACCTGCTGCGCGCCCGACCGCGACACCTGTAGGTACATAAACCCAACCACCTCAATGACCCAACCGATCTAGAGACAGCTTCCCCAATAAAACCCCTGGCTTGCGGCTATATTACACTGAGTAAGCAATAAGCCTCCGCAGCGGAATTGTTTTAGTGTTTGCTGATGGAAGATTAACTGTTTGTTTGTTACTTTGTTACTAAATATTGGAGCGTTCGTAGTAAAGTTTGATCGACTATGAATCACTCTGAATCAATATTCATACATCGAGTGATAAGCGGTGAAAAATTGATAGGGAAAATCGTCGGATAACTATCGGCTTCCATCAATGAATCAAGTGGGGTACGGCCTGCCGTCATGTAATTTATACGCAAACCGTGGAGTAATCTCAGTACTGGAGTCGTATGCACTAAAGCGTCGGTCGCTCGCTGCCACTGCGAGTCGCGTTCACCTAAAAGCTTCGATCCATCTTACGGAAAGTCGGTCCACTTTGAGAAACCGCGGAACTAAATCGTGCCTGCCTATCGCGTACTGCAGACGTCTGACCCGATTTTCAAGGGCTACGCTGCGTCATCGACTGAGTACTAGTAAGTCATGTCTCGATGCAAACTTGGAGTGTTCGTTATTCAACGAAATGCTTTTTAATGTATTATTTTGGCACAATGTTATAACAGCGATGGCAAGGCGCCAGCTGCTAAAGGTTTAACGTGCTCGCCGCTCAACGAGATTCTTAAGTGATTTTTTGCAGCGTGCACTAGCTCCGAGCGAGCAAGATGTCGCAGAACCATTGACCCATATATAATCACAGTTATGACATTGTTTATTGTCTACCCGTAAGCAAGCTATTTGTGTTTTGTATTTTTCCTTGCCCACTTTTCTTTATGAACTTACTTGAAATGAGAAAGTTTATTTCAACTTTAAACGTCGTCCAGTTCTCTGCGGGTTCTTGTGTTTAAATGTGTTAGGAAATAGCTTTAAAGTCGTGACTCGAATAATCGATTCAAGAGAGATGGAATAATAAACTTTTCAGACCGTTAGCTTTGGCACGGAAACTAATTTGCTACGCGTCACCGACGCAGATTGTTACCGCCATATTTAAAATTGCTCTCTACCACAACAAGTATGGAATCTTATTTTTGCGCTTTTCTATTGTGAGTTATTTTATTGTCCTTTGTTATTAAAGTATATAGTGTGGCATACAATATTGAGATACATAATATTGAAAAACTGAAATAAAAAATAGTCAACAACCCGATTGCTGAGCATTGACTACTAAGCAGGAGGGACCAACCTAAATAACTCGCAATGAGTTACATTGTTGAATTTGGGTTCCACCTGCTTAGTAGTTAATGCCCAGCAGTCGGGTTGTTGGCTATATTTAATTTTGTTTGTTTATGTTTATGTTTTTTTTTTATGTTTATAAACAGATACAGTACTAAAATATTATTAGTATAGAGTTAGATGAGAAATTCATGAGTTTTCGGCACAAAACGGCCTTAGAATTAATGAGGCCCTTTTTCTATGGATCATTTTCTTTTTCTTAATAGCTAGAAAAATGAAAAAAAAAATGCAAAAATGCAATTAATTATATTTTGAACAAGTATAGAGCTCGAAGTTTAGCTGCATATCGTAACTCTCAAGCTAGCGGCTACGTTTCATCTATTCTACCCCCCGTACCTATTAATCAAGTGATAATAGCTATCACTATATTTTTGCATGTAGTTTAGCCAACTGAGGCCTAATTATGCGCACCAAATCCTGAAATTTAACAGTTACACTATTGGAATCGTTCAGGGTTTGGCAGATAGCCGTTAACAGTAAATTAACAGATTGTTAATTTGCGGGAAACCAGTGTTTTGCTTGTCTTGTCGGCACTGTTATAACTTGTTCTTGCACTCACATCAACGCTGATCCCCGTTTGAGAGAAGACCCTCGTGTTGGGCAGTTCTTTAGGCACGAATCGGAAGAACTCCTGCGCACCGTGGTACCATTTGACCGTGTAGAGGGTCTCCCCCGTGTCCAGAGCCCAGCGGCAGCCGAGCGTGGCGCTGGCGCCGACGCCCACGGCTTCCGGGACTGAAAGCTGCACGTCGCGGAGGCCCAGGACGCCTGCCGGGGAAAAACGACCAATATATTATTTTTCTGATGGTTCGATTGATCAAACTTGTAAGTTCTTGTAGTCCGAGTGTCGAACTATTAGGACTTTTACATTTCCTTGTTGTTCGATCGATCGAACCATAACACCTTTAAAAATCCTCGGCATCCGACCACACAAATTTATTTTTTCCTGGTGGTTCAATCGATACGATGGAATATTATTGGGCAACCAACCATAAATTATCCGTCCATTATTTCACTACATATGAAATAATAGTTATATTAGTCAAAGAATAAAGATCTTGGTCCCTGTAGATGACCACTTTGATAAGTGGCTTTCTATTAAGAAATATATTCTCCGTAGCTAATCCGGTTAATAAACCATACTTTTCAAACACCGATAACGTAAAAGTTACGTTGCGAAAAAATCATGACGTTATGCATTGCATACTATAAGTACGCAATTGGGAATAGGTCCACTTCGTTACATGCCTGTAACACTGAAACACTTAAATCTATTGAAAAATATAAACTTAAAATTTCGTGAATATTTGAGAGTGATAAAAATTTTCTCCATACATATTTAACACCCCATTTGACAGATTTAGGGTGAAAATTTCCAAAGGGTCCTTAGCAGGGTTAAGGTCATAAAATAAACATTGTCTCCAAATTTCATATCTCGAGCTCTAACGGTGCGTGTAAGCTGTAGCGTGTCCGTATATCACTCTCCTCTTTTATTTAGATAGATAATAAAAGGCATACTATCAACTCAATTTTACTACCAAATAAACACAACTTGACTGAACAATTTAGTCGATATGAAAGCGTTTTTTTCCCATGGCACTACTGCGTGGTACTAACAGTAGCGTCATAGGGGAATTGTATGTATGCGTCTGGGCTAAGAAATAATAAAAAAAAATTAGTAATGAATCTGAATCATTAGGCGGACTAACAAAGCTAGTGTAGTCGTTATGGCTCGATTACACATGACTCGATCAATCGATCCAACAGGAAAAAAAAACCGACCTCATGGCCCGATCGATCGAACAACAAGGAAATGTAAAAGTCCTAATAGTTCGACACTCGGACTACAAGAACTTAGAACTTCGATCAATCGAACCATCAATAAAAAAACAATATTGGTCGTCCGACCGATCGAACAAGCCGGTTTGACCACGTGGCCTAAGGGAAATTAAATTTGTAGAAAATAAAACTTCAAATGTACCAGGGAGTACAATAGAGTTAGCTAGGTACGCTTACTCTATGGTACTCCCAGAGACCTCATAACTATGCTTAGAACGTCTGCCTGTCTATCTGTCTCGAACCGTAATAGGTGGCCGTTTATAATTTTCACGGTACCTGCATTTTAACGGCCCGACAAACAATAAAAATACATTGGCTGAGAAAACTTATTATTAGCTGAGGAAACCTGTAATTGACTTTGACTTTAGTCATTTTCTTTTTTAAATATCCCTCTCGTATAAGCTGTTTGTTTTCCAATAAGCAATAAAACAAAAAGTAAAAATAAGGGAACACCATGCGAGAAAAGTGATTTTTTAATATTTATTTTTGCTTTATCGCAAAGGCACACAAGTTTCAAACTTAGTGTGATTATAATGCAGGACCTATAGTATAACAGCAAATAATGAAAATCGGCCAAGTGTGAGTCGAACTTCCGCTAAGGGCCTAAAATGAATGTAGAATTTTTTTTTCTGAATGCGTAATAATGATAACCACGTAACAATCATTAAAAAAATATTATTTATTTCTTAAAATATTATTTGTATGGAACCCTCGGTTCTCGGACTAGCACTTGGCCTGTTTTTCCAAACACCAGTTAAAAATGAAATGTAAGCAACATATATTATGCCCATGGGATTTTTCTTTAATTTTGTTATTGATGCTACATTTTATGTTTCGATGTGTTTTAAATGGATGAGTGCAGACAAAGAGGAATTCTGATGTAGCAAAGGGCATCCTCCGGATGCAAATGTAAACAAAAATAAAATAAAAGGAGCCAACATCGAGCGTAACAGTGTGCCTATTCGACTGTTTTCTGCATCTTTATCCTTAGACAAACATAGCGCGAAGGATGGCTTTGTTGCAGCAATCCACTATCCACACACAAGCTTTTATGTACCCAGACACTCGTATCAAGGACATTTTTTCAATTCCCTGCGCTTCAATACGGATAATAATAACTGTAAAGATGCGATTCAAATACGAGCGATTCCATAAAAATGGGAGCAAAACATAATTTCAATGTGCTGCAGCACAAATGTCACAAAATACCCTTTGAGCCCTCCGCAACATTCGGTCTATTTTACCAATCGGTCGACTTACACAAAACGTATGTTTTCTCAAACGATAAACTTGATTTTCCTGATGTGTCTACTCGCCAAAGTGTCCATTTTCACAATCGGTCAAAAAAAAATTTAATTAATGTAACATTATAATGAAAATTAACTCAGTTTTACGGCCAACACTTACCAATTCCCAAAGGTCAAACAAACAGAATTTAATGTCATTCCATAAAAGACCAGTGCGGACAGTAGACCCTTCGGACGAGTCAACTGATAGGGAAATTAGACTGAATGCTCAGAAGGCCGATTGGGTAAGCAGACCGATTGGACAAGTCGACTAAAGGGAGAAAGTAGACTGTTTGGATAAGTCAATCGATTAGGAAAATAATGTTCCGGGGGACCTTTGAGGCGCGTACAAAGGTCGTCGTGGACGATGACGCTCAATCGACTGCTCTAAATAAGGTCAGTCAAAAAGCCACAAAAGCTCACTCGGGCAAGAATATTAGCTATACCTCGCTCACGTAGCAATACGTTCTTACAATAAGTAATGCTAATAACAAAGATACTTTCTTTCTTTCCCGGGGCGTTCTCAAAACTCCCGCCGCGTTCCACTCGGAGCGGGTAATCAAATCTTGCCCTTCAGGGCATCAGCTATACTAAAGGTGGTCGGAATACATAAATCAAGTGAATGGGACGTGATCGAATTCAAGATCAGCCCAACCAAATTCCGCTCGTCGACATGAACTCATTACAACGCAACCAAATTCAATTTATGGCTCCGGCCACATCATATTTCATCCCATCCATCCGCGGGTTTAATGTATCATACACATAGATTCTACTTGGCACCTCAAATAGGAATAAATGCTTTTGGCCCGCTCTCTGCCAAAATGTTTAAGGTCGCTAATAAATGGATGGGGTCCTCGTGGGATGCTGGAGTGCGAGATTGTAAGAGATCAATGACCTCTTCAACTTTTATTACAGTTTTCTGCGTTTATTTAGGCCTTCAGCAAAATATTACTAGGTATAGCCATGTCCTTCAAACCAAACAAAACCTGGCATGTTAAGGGAGGATACATCATAAATAGTATTTATTGATAGTTATGATGAGGGTCAGCCATTTTATGTATTGGAAGTCAAACAAAATAAAACACGTCTATGTTTGCCTGCCGTTTTTAGCATAAAGAGAAAGAATAATTTTTATTGTATTTACAATCAAGTATGTACAATTCGTTATCCCTACTCTATTGCATAAAGGCTATTATGGCTTAGTTTTAGAATTAAATTAAATTAAGTTTTGTAATTTTAAACGCCGCACTCATTGCATACTGTTGACATACGGCTATTTATAAAAGCCCAATTCCTCTAAGGCACTCCTAAGTGGCAGTATATTTAATCTGTGGTTACCACTTTTCCCTGGAAAATCTCCACCGTAGACTATTTTAATCGGCGAGTCAACTAGATAATATGTAAACGTTATATTTAATATTTGAATTATTGTCTTGGTGTTTTGCGAACGAAATAAACGAACGAACGAATGATTGAATAAATTAATTAAATTTAATTAATTAATACACAAAAACATAAACACGATCTCAGTAAGTTGACTTTGAGCCCAATATTACACATTAGGGACCATCCATAAAGTACGTCACACGTTAATTATTTATTGTTTTGTTCATGTTTTCAAATGTTTCAAAAAAATATAGCATAATCTCACAAATTTGACCAACTGTGACAAGGACGGGGAGGAGTCAAAACATGTGAAATTCTTTTAGTTCTCTCATGTATTTACTGTTTTTCCAGTGTTATGAAGCTCTACTCAGCTGAGACGATTTTAGGTACCTACATTCTCGGCCACTCCATTTACTATGTCATGAACATCGAAACCAAGAAATCAATATTAAATTTCAAGCAAGTAACTTCAAACAAATTCTCCTACAAAGCGTAATCTGCATTAAAGATATTAAGTAGGTAATACCGATACGCTAATTAAATCTAGGTTCAATTTACTTTGCCATTTCATATTTGAACTGAAATATAGAAATTGCTGTGATTACGTCTCATAAGCTTGAGCTAAACCAATGCAACCTGTAATACTACCTAAGAAGCTACTTTGAAAGGTCTCCTAATGAATCAACTATGTAAAAGAAAATAGACAGTTTCATCGATTGCCTTTTTAGATTGAAAAGAAGGGGAGGAATCTGAATTGAATTAGGAAAGCAACATTACAGCGAAGCTAAATAACGTATTCCTGGCACAACAATAAAGCCTTAATAAATCGGAGGAAAACGTAAATAAGATGGAATTCCACAGATCTACTTCTCTCTCTACAACCCTTCTCATAATAAATCCTTTCAAAAAGCAGGTTTATAGCGCGAAACTTCCCGTGTCATCAAAAACGACCTTCGCCACAATAGCCGGAGAGAAATGACACATCAAAATACGCCATGCCAGCGAATAAGAAGTTTTGCTTATTACACCAATAAAAATTAATGGGACTCGACGAATTGTTATGCACCTAACAACTTTACTGCGGCGCAGCCACCGCCATATACCTACCTAATATTTTTTTATGTAGCCTATAGACGTCCCACTGCAAAACACAGGAGGCCTTCTCTCAAAGAAAGAGAGTATCGTGTCCACCGCGGATTGGCAATTTCCAGTCCTGGGGTACGTGAATATTTCCACACGGTGTTTCCCTTCACGGTTAGCGAGTGGTATTGCTACAACAACTTCACAAATATACATAACTTAGAAAACAAAGTCATTGATACATTCAAACCCACGACCTCCCGAATGTGAGGACGGTATTCTATCGCTGCGCTACAACTGCTAAGTTAGTAAAATATAAATATTTTATTTTGGGCTTGCGTGCTCGACGGAGCAATAATTCCCAACATCTTCGAGGCGGAGAGATTGGCACTTTACAGAATTTTCGACGTCTTCGGTGTCCTCGTAGATTTCCGATAATCAGCTTTACTTAGGGGATTGGATTCGAAAACTCGATTGTATCCGGAGTGATTTTAATAATTCATCACTTCTGTAGTTATTCAGCGTTACCGGGACGTCTGATTGAAAAGCTCTGGGGATTTTCCGAGCAATAAAAACAGAATAACATAATACAATCAACACTCATAATTCCGGTTCAAGTGCCATAATCAAATCAAATTTTCTTAACATTTAGGTATCAACGGCTGTGTAGTATAATGGCTCGCTATCATCACTAATTCAATGTACATGTCGTAATGAAGGAAGAATCGAATCAAAAACACTCGTAATGTGGAGTGGCTGAAGTGTCAAACAACTTTGAAACTTCATGTAAGCGCGCCGTTAATTTTAAATAAATAAATAAAATTGTTTATTAAAAATCAAGGCATTACAGATATGAATAATTGCAACTCCCACACTAGGCACAGCCTGTGTCGTGGGAGTCGGGTAGGATACGCAGAATCATAATTAGCACCCGTTGACAAAACGAAAGAATATCGGGTATCGAGTCATAGATGTAAACAAGAACAGTGCTACTACGGACTCGCGGGCAGCCGCACTAGGCCGAGCCTGTGTCGCGGGCAACCTTAGTGTAATTCGTACGTGTGTATTAATAGCGTGTGTATTGCTAGGCTTTTATAATATTTTTAACAAATGCACATTTTATAAAAAAATTTTTTCGGTATACAATAAAGAATATTCTTATCTTATCTTACAAATAGATAAATGAAAACCAAAGTCTATTGGACTATGACATCTCCTGCAAATTTTGTTGAAAAGGAGTTACTCATTTAACATCCTGTAGAATACCTTAAATTAATAAATAAATGTGTGTAAGTGTGTGTGTGTGTGTGTGTGTGTGAGAGTGTGTGCGTGCGTGTGTGTGTGTAAGTGTGTGTATGTGTGTGTGTGTGTGTGTGTGTGTGTGTGTGTGTGTGTGTGTGTTATGCACATATTTTGAGTGTATTTTCCGTTTGTTCATAATCTAGTGAGGTCAACCACTGTAGGACTTTTTTCTTAGCTTCTTGTTTAGAGGACAGTTTAATATTGCAAATGTTAGCAGCTTTATTGTAGATAAAGGGTTGTAGGAACTTCGAAAACTTCTGTGCAAATGTGGTTTTTGTGGGTGGTTGGGGTACTTTAAAGACTCGTCGCTTCACCAAATCTACGTAGTTAGGAGAGCTAATAGTTTTACTATGCTGTGTGAGGATTGTTCTTAGAATGAAAAGTTTGCGTATCGAGAGGAGGCCACTTTCCTGGTATAGTTTTGTTGTTGGAAAGCATTTCGGCTTATTTAGCATAACCTTTAGGATGGAACGCTGTGCTCGTTCCAAGCTTAGCAAGAATGTTTTGCTAGCTCCGCCCCAACAGCCTATGCAATAGGTGAGAACCGATTGACACAGCGCAATGTAGACTAACTTTAGGGTGTCCTCGCTAGCACTGCCCCGTAATAGCTTTATTATATGGATGAATTTTCTTGCGCGGGCGGCCAGAATTGATAGGTGTTGCTTAAAGGAAAGATTTTCGTCCAGAGTTATACCTAAGTATTTTATTGCGTCAGTTCTCTGAATAGAATCGCAGGGGCAATTTGCCAGTGACCCGTCGCAAGTATGAATTTTTAATGAAGGACAGGGTCCTGGTCGTGCTGCCGCTGTTTTGTGGAAGCACAAGAACTTAGTTTTTTGTGTATTCAAAGTTAATAGGTTTTTTGAAAGCCAAAGCGTGATCCTAGACAGGCCCTTGGCAGTCTGATCCAGCACGGAATTCCAAGAGGCGCCGCTGAAAATAATCGCTGTATCATCTGCATAACAGATAATTTCAGCCTCCGTAGATGGTATTGTGGCACTTATGTCATTCAAATAAACTAGGAAGAGGGTTGGTCCCAGAATGCTTCACTGGGGAACGCCGTATTTTACTTTCATAGGATCTCCTGTTATATCACCAATTTTGGTTTGTAGTGTACGATCACTAAGATAGCTATGGAACCACTCTAGGGCAATTCCCCTAACGCCTAAGTTTTCCAATTTTTGTAGAAGAATTGGTACTGACACAGTATCAAACGCTTTCGCTAGATCCAGGAAAGCGCCGATACAGCAATCTCCCTTATCCAAGTGAGACGTAACCGAATCTATCAATAAAGATACTGCGTGCTCGGTTGATCTACCTTGCCTGAAACCAAATTGGTTAGACGATAGGAGCTTTTTTGATTCAAGGAACGCAATGAGTCGACGGTTAATAATTTTCTCTAGAACCTTGGATAGAACTGATAATAGGCATATGGGTCTATAATTGCTTGGGTCACCTTTATTGCCTGCTTTGTGGATAGGAATGACTGTGGCAGCTTTCCAGATATTTGGAAATGTGCCATTTTCAATACTCAGGTTGCAAATGTGAAGTAGTGGGCTGGCCAGGCTGTTCATTATATATTTTACTAGAAGTGGCTTGACACCGTCTAGCTAGCCCCGGGGCGCTGTAATTTTTTAGTTGACGTATGACGTCTAGTACTTCCTCTTTGTCAGTGGGGTGTATAAAAAAGGAATCATTTGGAGTCGATTCCAATGGGGATTTGGCTAGAGAAGCTAGGTTAGATTCAGATTCGTTGGTTTTCTGTAGAATCTCGTTGGCAAGGTTAGAGCCTACGGTGGTGAAGTAGTTGGTGCACAAGTTTACGGATTCAACAGGAGTGGTTTGGTTTTTGAGAAGTTCGGTAGAAGATTGTGTTGTGGCTGGAGTTGATTCACATATTGTTTTAATTGCTCGCCATAGTTTTTTGGGGTTTTTGCTATTTTCTGTGAGAAGTTGGTTCTCATATTGTGTCTTGAGCCTATGTAATATGTCAGTGCAGTAATTGCGATATCTGTTGTATATTAATCGCGTTGTTGGATCTTTAGGCCGTTTTCTGCAATCCATGTGTAGTTTGTCTCTATGTTTCATACACCTTATGAGTTCTGGAGTAATCCAGGGCTTCATATTGTACTTGGTGCGGCTACCGGTGGTGATTTCTGTGTGTTTTATAATTACATCATTGAGAACGTGAGTCAGATTGTCAGTGGCAACTTGAACATCGTCAGAGGAGGTGATGCCTTCCCAGTCAGCTTCCTGCAGCTCCTGAGCCACTGCAATAAAGTTGGTTTTAGCTATTAACCGTTTCTGCGCCCTATGTTTAAAATTGATGTTAATCGCCGCGATTGTAGCGTCGTGGTCTGTTACTGAGGAACGGCAGACAAGCCCCACGACCTGTTTGTTTGATTTTATAAATATGTGGTCTAGGCAGAAGCCCTGTCGGGTAGGAACGGTAATTGTTGGTAACAGACCGTGTTCAGCCATTGTGCATAGGTAATCTGACTTTTTATTGTCACATGAATTAGCCATAATATTAATATTCAGGTCACCTGCCACCACAACATGCACATTGCTGTTTACTTTGGTAAGTTCACAATCCAGGAACTCTATAAAGCCCGATATGTTGGCCATAGAAGGGGATCGGTAGAATGCGAAGATGGTATAATTAATTTTAGGTATCGTAATTGACAAACAGTTAGCGTCACTGAAAATAGGCTCGGCGGTAATTGTATCAGCGGGTGCATTCCACGAGCGAATTACTCTCATATTTCTCGAGGTCTTGCGGTAATGGATTAAGGCTGTAACGGTTTACCTTTATGTGTACTAAATTGAGACTGCTATACTATATTTAAAAACCAAACTATATATTTACAACTCAAAAATCATCCAATCTACATATTACAACTATAATAAATAAAATGTACCTACATACAGACAGAATCGTCTGCGCACAATTACTATTAGATAAACTAGTTACGAATACAATGAGCGACGTCACCGACTCGCGATAAGAGCGCGGCCGCGACCAGCGAAGGAGACACATACGCCACTACACATTTGCATTACGGCGAGGACCGCGACAGGTCGACCAATTTAATAACTATGGGATTTATTCCCAAATAATATTTCCTAACTATGATGGTGTGACAGATACTCAGATTTGGAGTAAACCTTAAATACCTATAACCTGTGTCAAAATTAAGTGCCAGTATTTCCCCGAATCGGGTGAGTGTTGTGAACATTGTACTACTTAGATTAAGTTAACATAGATAGCTATAAATCACTTTACATGTAGAAAATACTAAAAATAAACTAGTTCTCATTATACATTAGTCTAAATAATGTAATAACATTATCTGCATATTCGAATCAGGCTGGGAATATCACGCTTCTAAGAGATTCTGGAAATATCATCTACCCGCTTCCTAAAAAACTCATAGTATACTAGCTAAATTACATTTAATTCTAGCTAATTAAGTTGTAAATTCGTATACAATCGCAACAAAATTCAACTATAACGCTTTTGGTCATATTGTAATTAGTGTAGTACATTTAACTTTCATCATAAGGTTTTGATAATTTCATTTCATACTTTGCTTGATCATAAAACTGTTGATTTTGTTTGTGACTGCCACATCCTTTGATCACCATTAAATGCTTTGGGGTTCACTAATATAGCCAACTAAAACGCGAGCATATTTATTCTACAAAAATCCCGATGTCGCAGTCACTTACACGAATTTGGACTTTTTGTGAAACGACTATTTTCCGGGAATTCCAGGGACCAAGTCTGGGGTTCGATTTGGGGCTCACCAACTTTCACTCACACGCTCCTGCGCGTATCCGGTAGACCTGCGTTGCAGACCCTAATCCCGGAACCTGGAACTTCTGCGTGCTGCTTCGACGTGGACTACGTGCCGTTACACAGTGCAGGGAAGTGACCCCAATTACAAGGACATTGCTTCATACTAATTGCCAGCCAATAATAAACCCGCGACCTAGTCGAGTCTACTTCCCTCTTTTAATAAATAATTGTAAATTTTATTCCGGGTTGTTTAATTTCGACCGGCTTCTATCTACCTACATTCTTGCGACGCTAAACCGTCACAATGGCGCCCAATTTAGGTATTTTCTGAGCTGAGCATATGAAGCAGGTCCTTGGCATTTGTTTTTCTTTGGTTTTCATGGGTGTTGGTGGCTATAATAATCATCACTTTTAACTATACTACTAGATTTGTTAGCTTGGTGTTATTAAACCTAATTTTAAGGTTTATTTGAGCAGTTGTTTGGTACGTGGTTGCCCTAATTCTAATTGCTTATATTTACAATAAGTAAATTATACACAATACTTAAATATATAAACCTATTATAACTTAATTTAATAAATACAATATTCTA
Source organism: Yponomeuta evonymella (assembly GCA_963969515.1). NCBI lineage: Eukaryota > Metazoa > Arthropoda > Insecta > Lepidoptera > Yponomeutidae > Yponomeuta > Yponomeuta evonymella. The sequence continues at coordinate 13,584,065 of OZ018349.1, forward strand.
ACTACCTATTACTCATACCACATACTTAGCAACTATACAATCACTGCTTTTCAATCATTTGTAATCACAACACATACCCTATTCTGAGGAAAAGTAAACATGTCGTATCCGATTAAGTATCTGTCACTCCAAAAAGCTGAACTCGAATACGAGGTCACCCTTAGAGGTGGTACAGGCGGCTCTGTACAAGACCTTCGTAGTCAGATTGTTAAATTAGGTATAGCCCCTGAGGATATTTTGGAATCTCACTTAGAGCCTGTGGTTGACCTGGACGCAGTCAAGGAAAGTCTAACAAAATCTCAAACTATGCTGTCGTCCCTAAAAAGTAAATTTGACAAAACGTTGTTCTTGCGCACTGAAAATTTACTGCATCATATTTACCACAGACTTAAACGCATCACAAATGTCAGTGCTCAGGTAGTCGATCAGCATAAATCGAATCGCGCTGTATTTAACAACCAGTACAAAGAAATCACAGGATTAAGACCAGGTTCAAATTCTGGTGCAGGTTCAAGCTCAGAACCTGAAACTACAATGGTTACTTGCGATCGTAATCTGTCCTCTGATTTGGCAAAATTAAAATATTCTGGCAAATCCTGTGTTTTTTCTTTCATACAAAGAGTGGATGAATTTGTAGACGCTAGGAACATCTCGAAAGACCGGTTACTAAAGTTTGCATATGAGATTTTTACGGACGACGCACTACACTGGTTCCGTAGTATTAGACAAAGTGTGCAAACTTGGGACGACGTTGTCGTACAACTAAAACAAGATTTTAGTCAAAAGGACTATGACTACCGCCTTTTGGCTGAAATTCGGTCCCGTACTCAGGGTGAGCTCGAAAACATCTCAATTTACCTGTCTATTATGCATGGCATGTTTTCGAGGCTTAGCAAACCACTGTCTGAAGATGATAAATTAGAAATTATTTTACATAATATCAGACCATGCTATGCTAGCACTTTGACAGCTTCTCCCGAGATCAAGGACCTGAAGTCTTTGAAAAGTGTGTGTTCTAACTATGAGAACATACATTCACGTATGTCTCTATTTCATGAGCCTCCTCGCGTGACTTCGGAAACTGTAGCACCGGAGTTCGCCTACACTAAACAACAAAAATCTAGCCACTACTATCCTAATAAAAGCTACCAAAGTGCTTACTATAATGAAAAATATAAGGGTTATACTACTCCTAACAAAGATAATAACTACACAAATACTTATCACTACAACAATAAACCTAAAATTACACAAGAAAGACCTACAAGTACCAATGCATTACAAGTGACACCGAGAAGCTCTAAGTATGCCCATACAACTCGAAAATATTGTCCAAGGTGTCGCAGTGATACTCATTCTCTAAAAGAGTGCAAGCAGCCACATTTTGATATATGCTTTAAGTGTGGAAACAAAGGCATTCGCTACCCTGACTGTACCACCTGCAATCCTAAACCTACTCACTCAAAAAACTGAATTTAGTGGATTGTAGTGAACGTGAAGCTGACAGCAAACCTAATAGTAACCTTGATAAAACAGAGTGGATATCTTGGCTTGATTTTATATCTAAATTTTTCTCTTGTTATTCTGTCACTTCAATCCACGATTCACATAATGCGATAGAGCATGAAAACAGCAGACCATACGTCGCTGTTGATATAAACGGTATAACTATCAATGGTTTATTGGACACTGGTAGTAGTGTCACAATTCTCGGACAAAATTATCATACCAATTTCTTAGATGCTGGTTTTAGATTTGATAACACTGAACTTTTAAATTTTGTCGCTGCAGGTGGGCAAAAGATGAGTAATGTTGGTATCATAAATTTACCTGTCTCGTTTTTGGACCAACTACACATTCTAAAAGTTTACGTAGTACCAGAGATTCAAAATCCCTTGATTTTGGGCATGGATTTCTGGAGGCTTTTTAATTTGTTCCCTAAACATCTGGACTCAATCATGATAGGTAAAGAGACTATCACTCCAGATATTTTATCGATTAATACCCCTACACACATATGTGATTACGACCACCTTTCTACAGAACAAAAAGTTACAGCTGATCATATCACAGCACAGTTTCGTGACATCTCATATGAAGAACGTGGTCTTGGCCGCACAAGTCTAATTACTCACGGTATCGATACTGGGAATGCTGCTCCTATACGTCAAAGGTACTACAGAATGTCACCTGAAAAACAACGTTTACTAGTTATTCAACTTGACGAAATGTTACGAGAAAACGTAGTAGAACCTTGCGAAAGCCCTTGGTCATCTCCTGTACTACTGACGCCTAAAAAGAATGGTGAACTAAGGTTCTGCTTAGACAGTCGTAAGCTTAATGCCGTTACTGTGAAAGATGCATACAGTATTCCGTACATTTCCGAAATACTTGATAATTTACGAGACGCGAAGTATCTCTCTAGTTTAGATCTTTCAAAAAGTTTCTGGCAGATTCCTATAAAGGAAGAAGACCGGTGTAAGACGGCATTTTATATTCCTCCTAAGGGTACATTCCAATTTACCTCTATGGCGTTCGGTCTTACTAATGCCCCTGCCACGCAACAGCGATTGGTTGACATGTTGTTCTACGGTCCAGAGTTCGAAAATAAAGTATTTGTTTACATTGATGACATTATCATTGTTTCACCGACCTTCGAACAACATATCTCCCTACTAGTCCGTGTTCTGGAAAAACTAAGATTGGCGAATTTGACAATAAGTTACAAAAAGTGTCAATTTTTCAGAAACAAACTAAAATACTTGGGTTATGTGGTGGATCATAATGGACTACATCCAGATCCCGAAAAAGTAGAAGCTATTATAAATTACCCTACCCCTACTAATCGCAAGGAGGTACGTCGATTCATAGGCACAGCATCGTGGTATCGTCGATTTATACCTAACTTCAGTACAATAGCTTCACCACTTAATAAATTAACCTCCCTTGCTAAAAACTCTCCTCCATTCAATTGGTGTTCTAACGCCGAAAAAGCCTTCCGCACTTTAAAAGAAGCTCTTATAACTTCACCAGTATTATCATGCCCCGACTTTTCACAAGCATTTCAAGTGCATACGGATGCAAGTGATTTCGGTGTTGGCGCGGTTCTGACACAGATTTTAGAAGGCGAGGAGAAGGTCATTGCCTACATGAGCAAGTCCCTCTCTACCAAAGAACGAAATTACAGTGCTACGGAAAGGGAGGCCCTAGCAGTCTTGACAGCTATCGAACACTGGCGATGCTACTTGGAAAACGGCAAAACGTTCACTGTGTACACTGACCACTCGTCCTTAAAATGGTTCTTGAATTTAAATAATCCCACAGGTCGTTTAGCTCGTTGGGGTGTTCGTATGTCCTCATTCGACTTCGACATCAAACATCGTCGTGGCTCAGAGAATGTAGTCCCTGACAGTCTTTCCCGTTCAGTACCAATAGCTACAATAGATCAGGACTCTTCGAATCACCACATGTTCTACTCTACAGGTGACAGTTGGTATCTCAACATCTACCACGGTTGCCAAAACGCTCCAACATCGTTTCTTAACTATAAAGTAACTAATGGTAAACTTTTTAGATATAAAAAGAGTTTGAATCCCTTAACTCATGAGTTTGAGTGGAAAGAAGTTATTCCTGTTGAGTACAGATCGGACATAATTACTAGAAATCACACTGACCCTACTTCAGGCCACTTTGGCATATATAAAACTCACAAACGTCTTTCCTTAAATTATTTTTGGCCAGATATGCACCGCGATGTCTCCAAATTTGTAACTACTTGCGACACATGTTGTGCTCACAAATATCCTGCACATGCTACACTTGGCATCATGGGCCGTCCTAAAGACTGTTCAAGACCGTTCCAGATGCTGAGTATGGATCTAATAGGTCCCCTACCACCGTCACGAAAACAAAACACATTTATATTTGTAGTCCATTGTTGTTTTTCAAAATATTGTCTAATGTTCCCTATTCGCCGCGCAACTTCCGAGATAATAGCTAAGTTACTCGAGGAAGAAGTTTTTCTTGTTCACGGTGTACCCAGCACTGTATTAATGGACAACGGAAAACAATTTGTGGGTAATATTCTAAAGCAACTATATAAAAAGTACAATATCCCTAACGTCATGTTCACGCCTAAATACACGGCCCAGATTAACAGCGTTGAACGCTACAACAAGACCCTTTTAACAGCAGTATCTACCTACGTTGAAAACGACCATAGATCTTGGGACTGTAACCTATCAAAAATCCAATTTGCCATGAATTCATCGGTAAATGAGGTGACTGGTTATACGCCGGCATTTTTGGTATATGGGCGTGAATTAGTTACAACTGGCTTGCATTATATCGATACGGAGCTCAGCGATGATATAATTTTCACGCCAAGGGACGAATACGCTGAAAATTTAGGTAACTTAAGAACTATATTCGAAAAAGTACAATTGTGCCTAACTAAAGCCCATTCAAGAAATAGTGGTCACTATAACCTGCGCCGTAAAGACGTAAATTTTAACGTAGGTGACATCATTTGGAAGAAGACATTTTTCCTAAGCAACAAAAACAAAATGTTTTGTAAGAAGCTTGCTCCGAAGTTTACGAAGTGCAAAATTGTAAAGAAAAAGTCTAATTTAGTATACGAACTCGAAGATATGACCGGAAATAATATAGGAGACTGGCATGTCAAAGATTTCAAATTAACTAACTATAAGCAATAATAGAATATGTAAGTACCCTGTGTAAATCGTGTTACTATCTCTGCGCCAATAGTCTGATTTAATCCACAGGCCCACTAATAATATATTTTCCTGAAGTTGATGTGTTATTTGTTAAAAAAAAAAAAGAATCGTGTCCTCTACCGGATCACGGAGTATTTTCCTATACAGTAGGTACCTTTCAGTGTACTGTAAGTAGGATCCTATGTCTACTACATAGACAAATAATAAAAGAATGACAGCATATACAGCCTTGATACTGTGGGTAATAATTGGCTAACCTTATATCCATCAATAGTTATATAAGAGTATTTTGTTACTCACTACAGCAAAATACTCAATCTGTATGGACGCAATAACACACATTATACGTGTCTATTGCCTGTTTAGCGTGAAGTATGAATGATTAGGGGAGGAATGTTGAGAGAGAGGCCTGAATGATAACTAGTATATCTATTGAGCAGCATAGAGAGATAGCGGATTTTTTTTTTTCTTTCAGCAAAAATCCTAACCTAAAAAAGGGGGTATGTAACGGTTTACCTTTATGTGTACTAAATTGAGACTGCTATACTATATTTAAAAACCAAACTATATATTTACAACTCAAAAATCATCCAATCTACATATTACAACTATAATAAATAAAATGTACCTACATACAGACAGAATCGTCTGCGCACAATTACTATTAGATAAACTAGTTACGAATACAATGAGCGACGTCACCGACTCGCGATAAGAGCGCGGCCGCGACCAGCGAAGGAGACACATACGCCACTACACATTTGCATTACGGCGAGGACCGCGACAGGTCGACCAATTTAATAACTATGGGATTTATTCCCAAATAATATTTCCTAACTATGATGGTGTGACAGATACTCAGATTTGGAGTAAACCTTAAATACCTATAACCTGTGTCAAAATTAAGTGCCAGTATTTCCCCGAATCGGGTGAGTGTTGTGAACATTGTACTACTTAGATTAAGTTAACATAGATAGCTATAAATCACTTTACATGTAGAAAATACTAAAAATAAACTAGTTCTCATTATACATTAGTCTAAATAATGTAATAACATTATCTGCATATTCGAATCAGGCTGGGAATATCACGCTTCTAAGAGATTCTGGAAATATCATCTACCCGCTTCCTAAAAAACTCATAGTATACTAGCTAAATTACATTTAATTCTAGCTAATTAAGTTGTAAATTCGTATACAATCGCAACAAAATTCAACTATAACGCTTTTGGTCATATTGTAATTAGTGTAGTACATTTAACTTTCATCATAAGGTTTTGATAATTTCATTTCATACTTTGCTTGATCATAAAACTGTTGATTTTGTTTGTGACTGCCACATCCTTTGATCACCATTAAATGCTTTGGGGTTCACTAATATAGCCAACTAAAACGCGAGCATATTTATTCTACAAAAATCCCGATGTCGCAGTCACTTACACGAATTTGGACTTTTTGTGAAACGACTATTTTCCGGGAATTCCAGGGACCAAGTCTGGGGTTCGATTTGGGGCTCACCAACTTTCACTCACACGCTCCTGCGCGTATCCGGTAGACCTGCGTTGCAGACCCTAATCCCGGAACCTGGAACTTCTGCGTGCTGCTTCGACGTGGACTACGTGCCGTTACACAGTGCAGGGAAGTGACCCCAATTACAAGGACATTGCTTCATACTAATTGCCAGCCAATAATAAACCCGCGACCTAGTCGAGTCTACTTCCCTCTTTTAATAAATAATTGTAAATTTTATTCCGGGTTGTTTAATTTCGACCGGCTTCTATCTACCTACATTCTTGCGACGCTAAACCGTCACAAGGCTATCCACATTATGGGTCAATCCAGTAAGCCCGGACAATAATTAAATCGATGCGAATCAAAACAAATACCGCGACGCAACACACTGAATTGTTCTGACTTCCTATAGGCGTATTCCTACACGGAATTTATAAAAATACGATTCCACTAAAACAGTCGTTTAAATACGTAAAGTGAAAGACCAACTTAAACTGCATTTAAAGTATGTTTTATGGAATCGTGTTTTCGTCTTATCCTACTAATATTAGAAATGTGAAAGTTTGTGAAGATGTTTGGATGTTTGTTACTCAATCACGCAATAACGGCTAAACGGATTTAGATGAAATTTGGTATGGAGATAGTTTGAGTCCCGGGGTAGGACATAGAAGACTTTTCATCCCAGAAGTTACTTTTTCCATGAGGACGAAGTCGCAGGCAAAAGCTAGTATCTTATATTGAACGGATTGCGCTGAAATTTTGCATAGTTATCATGACGACACTAACATAACTGTGGGCTGCAAACGGCGTGAGGTGAACATCTGTAGGCAATTGTACAAACTGCATGTGGCGAGCACATGTCAACTCTGCGCGCGCACTATAAACTCCAACATTCCTGAATCGCGCAAGCAAAATGTTTCACATGACATATCATAAATATAACGTCCGACGAACATCAGTCGGACCGGCCGTCCCCAGGCATACGATCTGCCTGGCGGGAAATTTCCCTTTATAGTGGAAGAGCACGATCACCCCCTCTTCCCTATAGTGGTGACCCTCGACAGAACATTGTCAACCTTCCTTCGCTCTCGCAGCACCCCACATACAATCAGTCTCAAAGCAAGGCCAGCACCCTCTTCCCTCTCACCTCATCAGTTCCACTACAGTCAACGCATCGACTACTGGTACTGATGGTGATCTCCCCCAACCCCTCGGCACGGCAGCCACACAGCAACAGCGCACGTTGCCAGTGGTACAGCAGCCTTCACCGGTTCCTACCACATGCGCGGACCCCATGGTACTGTCGCCGGTGAAGTGACTGTTAGCCGCCGAACACCCTCAACCGCTAGTCGACTCACTGACTCAGCGCCTCCTGGCACTTGCAGGCTTTAGAGCACAGACTTCGATTCCTATCAGACCTAGCTATGCGTAGCTATGGTCTTGAAGGGGAGTGATGTGGCGAGCACATGTCAACTCTGCGCGCGCACTATAAACTCCAACATTCCTGAATCGCGCAAGCAAAATGTTTCACATGACATATCATAAATATAACGTCCGACGAACATCAGTCGGACCGGCCGTCCCCAGGCATACGATCTGCCTGGCGGGAAATTTCCCTTTATAGTGGAAGAGCACGATCACCCGCTCTTCCCTATACTGCAAATGGCGTGATGTGAACAGCCGAGTACTCACTGCCGGCGAGCCAGAGCAGCACAGTGGCGAGCAGCGAGGCCATGCCGCGGCTGGTGGGCACACGTCAAGTCGCGGCACACGCGCGCCGCCGGCTCACCGCGCTCTCTTCCATTTTTAAATCGACAAGCCAAATATTGGTTTTTTTCCCGTCAGAGCGAAATTGAGTTATCCCCGAAACGCTCGACGTCGCGGCTTCATATCTTGATGCCACTTTCACGGTTCATGACCTGCAACAATGAAAATTGGTTGTTGTAATTTTCTGTTGTAATTCTCGGTTGTTGGAGTTCTCGTAGATAACTCTGAACACATTCTAAATTGATGCTAAATAGTCGTTATCCGATAGTTTTAGAGCGTCATTAGTTTTCATTAGCGCTCAAGAGCCGAAGCTGAATGCGCAATACCAGGCCAACAGCTTCGGTCACCCGTTTATTACAATTTAGAAGATATTGCTTTAGAATCGGACAAACGTTTCTTTCCAGCAGTAATAAAACAGAGAGCAGAAGGATCTTTTCATTAAACGTATCTTCGATGCTTGCGATTTATCGCCTCGCGAGACACTATTCACGGCGTACATTTTGTTGCCCCGAGATCGATTGGCTTGGAATAAAATACGTTCGCCAATTGAAAAGGGCGCGGCTTGGGCCTGCAGCACCGCCGCTCCTGAAAGCGCAGGGTATGTTTCACAGCGGGCGACACTTTTTCAGTCGAGAGGGACAACTAATGACTTCACGCGCTGCCCTCCGACTTTCAATAAATGCTCGGGCCGTTCGTGCCTCTCCCTCGACCGAGGCTAATCTATCGGACGCGCTGCATTTTTTTCTCCGATTTTTTTCCTGTTTTCATCGCCCTAGATGGAAAACTTCGAGTTGAGAGAATTCTCGTAGCATAATTTCACTGTTATTATAATGTCACGTCGTCAACATTCTTATGGGAGAAATGCCGCTGTCTGAACAAAACGAGCGTTTTGAGTTTCACATTGTAGCCGAAAAATAACTTTGAATGAGTCGTTTCATTCGAATAATAATGCCATTGCGTTTAATAACAACGTACGGTGGCGCAGTTATGTGAACAATGTAATGCAGTGTGAAATATTGTTTGCACATTTTGAGTTTATAACGTGTCGACAAGGTAAGCTAATGTGCATTTTCACTTAGGTAATGGAGACTGGGTACGGTTGTAACAGGTACCGATTGTAGCACCTTCAATATTTCGAATCGCTGCGGTAAAGCGGTATGTACTAGCCTCAGTGCCGTGATACCTGTCAGGCGCTTAGGAGGTATATATTTGTTATATTATTCTTTTTCATTTGCTATATTAAAATTAGAGTTGTAGTTTTTTCGTCCAATAAAAACTGCAAGTATTAATGCAACAAATTCTCTTTGGAACAAAGTTATAAATTGCTATTTTTTATTATTTATACAGAGAATATGATCCAATATTTTGTTAGTATCCATAAAATAGAACTTAGCCTATTAGTAGTATTTTTTATTATTTTAGCTTTTAATTTTATATTAATAGGGGTTAAAGTATGAAATTGCCGTTTTATTGCAATAGGTTCTTTGAATTGACATAGAATCTTCATGGTTTGAGGTTTTCGAATGAAACTTTTTTCAAATGGTTTCTATGATGTTCTTTTTTTAAAAAATGTGAAACATTTGAATATCGACTTTCAATTGTTTTTGTTATTCAATTTAGACAAGAAAGATGGATACTGCGAAAATTCGAGTGATTTTTGAATACGGGTTCCGACGCGGAACTAACGCGGCAGAAACAGCCCGCAATATCAATGCTGCGTTTGGAGAGGGGTCTACTAATGAACGCACCGTGCGATTTTGGTTTAAAAGCTTTCGTGATGGAAATTTCGACTTAAAGTACGAGCCACGAGGAAGACCGCCCACACAGGTGAATAACGATGAATTAAGAGAGATAGTGGAAGCTAACCCTAGTCAAACTACCCAGGAATTAGCGGCATGGTTTAACGTTACCTTACCCACAATATTGACTTACTTGCGTCAAATCAATAAAATAAAAAAATACGAAAAATGGGTGCCTCATAATCACTCGAATTTTCGCAGTATCTATCTTTCTTGTCTAAATTGAATAACAAAAACAATTGAAACTCGATATTCAAATGTTTCACATTTTTTTAAAAAGAACATCATAGAAACCATTTGAAAAAAGTTTCATTCGAAAACCTCAAACCATGAAGATTCTATGTCAATTCAAAGAACCTATTGCAATAAAACGGCAATTTCATACTTTAACCCCTAATATTAATTTTTAGCTATAGTGCTTAAAATTCGTATTTTTATATTATTAAAATATTTAAGTAAATTTTTATTTGTTTTATGATAACTGAACGTCGAAGTTTCAATATCACAGTTGTATCAATAACATAATATGTGTATTTTATTGATGGTTGTTACAACTATATCCAAAAATCCAGACTAAAACCTCCCTTTTGCTGTGGCAAATTGTTACAGTTTTCTTCTTTTTCCAAATTACCTCAATTTATAGACATGCTATCAAAGGCTAAAATTATTTTTATTTAGAGGGAGATATCTACTATGTATGAAGTTGCAAACAGCAGCGCTGTGGACAATTAAGCCAAAATTGTTGCAAACGTACCTAGCATCCCCTAGATGTGGCGCGCGGCTCACGGTCGGTTGGGGCAAGGTATGGCGAGTTATCTATTCATGTAGATTGCGCATCGTGGAGATGCAGGCAAACATCCAAGGAATGAGAGCTCGCTTACTCGCACGCCATGCGCAGCCGTAGTGGAGGTATAGTACACGCTACAGCAGCACTTCAACCCTTACTTGCCTAATTAAAGAAACGGACTGAACAACTACTTGTCCCTCGCTTAAATAATGTACAGGGCAGTATTGACTGAAAGAGAGGCAATCACTGTTTCGACCAGTGATGGTTCAAAACACAGATGTCTAACTAGCGCTAAAAAATTACCCCACGTTCAATTGTGGAATGGCAGACGGGTTTTGTCAATTGTGTTACCAATCGGAGCGAGTTTAGTATTTCCCGGCAAAATATCTATGCACCTGCAAGCGTCAGACCGCCATCTAGCGAGGCACCTAGATACTTTGACGGGTTAAACATCAACGAAGTTGTTGCTTAAAACCAACCATCAGTTACGCTGTCACTTAGTATCACCCAATCAACGTTCACGTCACGTATGGGGCACAGAATGAACCAATCACAGAGCGATTTACTCTGCAGCACATCTTGCGCTCATTTCAATGGTAAAGACTAATCGAGAGGACTGGGGCCGCCTTTGAGTGTGAATTTTGTAAGAAAAAATACTTCTATGGTTTTTTATTTCTATATAGGTTTCGATTAACAGTGCCGCCCGTATCCTACAAATTTTGCCTATATCGAAACTTTTACTCTAGTCAGATAAGGGTGGACGTGCTGTCGAATGTACTGACTTTTAAATCACGTCCACTACCTGGGGCGCTACTACTTAACTTCTCCACTGTATAAACTCGTCCAATTTAACCTACTCCGAACTGTAAAAATTGACACTTTGGAATCGTCAAAATTATTAACCCAAAAGTTACTTAATAAGAAGGCTGATGAACTGATCGTTAGAATCGCACTCACGAGTTAGACGCTCGAGTTAACTTTTGACTTTACAACAGTAAAGTCAAAAGTTAACTCGAGCATTTTGTATCCCCGCATATACTAACGATTTTATTTTAAAAAAAAAAGATTCCACTAAAACAGCCCTCAGTAAGACTTATGTCAGTCTTAAGACAGATCTTAACTAAATTATAATTTATTAAGTCATATCTCTACATTAGTTAAGCCCTCCGCAACTAAATTCTTGTTAAATTTCCCTTAAACCTACTTTACGTAGTGTCTTTAAACAGTGGTGTGCACTCTGCACCACATGAGTGAATGAATGAAAAACACAAAAAGCTATTTCTGTCAGTGTTGCCGAATAAAGCGATTATGACGGCCAAAAATTCCAATTGCACCTACTTTTCTTCGTCTTATGAGGTACATTTTTGATATTTTCCATCGTGTTTTAAGTTTGGTCAATTCAAATTGAAGTTTTTTAAAACTTCGTCAATTCTTTTTTGGAATTTTCAACAATAAAGCGTTTCTGACACAACTACAGACTAAATAAGAATGAATGAAATGCGTAATATGATATTTAAAAAAACAATAGCGTTTTACATAGTTCGAACTTTTTGTAAATCATAAAAGTGCCCACTAAAGTTAAATAAGCGTCTAACTTAAAGAGACTCTGCAAGAGGCATACTTAATTTCTTGTAAATAATACCGTACCAGTATTTTGATTAAAGAGACATGTGTGCGGGCTTCCTTTTAGACATTTGGTCAGCAAATGATACGTAGGTGAGTAGCTGTGGCGGTATACAGGTGGAGTTTTTAGCAAGATAACTAATTGCCACGTTACCTTCGCATCGCGGAGCCTTCAGTTGCATGTTTGTGCACCTTCGATTCATCGCGCTGCAAACTCGCCGCTTTGAACTAACCAAGCTACATTGACCTCTAATACAATGTACCAAGATTTACTAGCAACTGTGTAGTTAGACATGCTCGCCTGAAGGCATAAGTCAAACTCACTGACAAGTTGCTACAATATTCACAGTGCATTGGATATGGATAGCGTTTGGGTACAGAATTGCTGATACGTTTAATCAATTCGTATTTGCAGAGGTACCGATACGGAGCAACAATCTGTGAAACACATTACATTCATTATTCAATTGAAAGTTGCTGAAACTCAAACAGTTCCAAAAATAAGCTATAATTCACCGAAGCGAGAGAACCTGTGTAGAACACACAGGCGCGCATGTAGTGCGGTGTCTGTCAACAACTGTGGAAAAATTGTCGTAGCGGGCAACCCGCGCGCGGGGGCGATACGTCACGGTGACGGCACGACAGCCCGCTCGCTGCCAATATTCCGCGCTGACAATTTATTTTATTACTTGTTCATTCAGACGGCACCGCGCCCGCCTTAAACCGCCCTGACTGACAATCGAACGGGAAATATTGCCGTTACTTCCTCTTTTGTTTCTGATGAACCCAAAGACACTGAAACTAATACTTTTTGTGGCCCGATTGCCGAGGTCTTAGCAAAATGTAGTAAAAAAAGAACTATAGACTATAGGAAGCGCTGATTGGCTTCGGAACTTTCCTAGTAACGGCAATTCCACTAATTACTTCAAAGAGTTTCCCGAGAGCTCTAAAAGTGGAGCGCTCAGCGTGTTTTCCCAGAATCTGCGGTTTAGATTTACAGTAACAAATGAAAGCTTATATCATCAAAAGGCTGTTTGTTTGTCGGAAAGTTCACGGCACCTCGCCCGATGTTTCGACATCTACGCAGCTGTAGCGGCGGTCGACCGGGCGTCCAACTTTATTTTATTACAAGTTAAACTCAACTTTGGCGTTCCTTGAAACGTTTCCTTTTCCTAAACTTACAGACATGTTCGACACATCTGCTCTGAGGAACTCGCATCAACCCCGTTTGCTCGCTTCCTACAGTCGTACAATAATAGCAGGAACTTTATGCTCTTGCTCTACAGCGGCGTGTGTTTATTTTGTACAGCAGAAATCACTGTGATCATACATACATGAACTCACGCCTGTATCCTAGAGGGGTAGGCAGAGACCAGGGACTGCCATTTGCCACGATCCTGACAGATCACTTTCGCTTCCTCAACATTAATTAGTCGTTGCATGCACGCACGCCGGTTTCGGCTACTTTTTATCTTGTTCTTTGCTAATACATCCCCTATTTGGTTGAAGTATGTCCGCCTGGGACGTCCTTTACCGGTCCTTCCACCCACATTCGCTCGATATATTTGTTTTGTCAAATAAACTTTTCGTGCAAATAAACTATTTTATTTCATTTCTTCCTTCATGACGACCATATACTGGGTGTTAAAATAGGTACTGATACCCGAACTTAAAGCTATACGCATACTGGATACCGAAACAAATTACTTTATCCATTAAATGTTGATGAGAGATCGATATTTTCTTTGCCATACATGTGACACTTTTATTTATCTACTTACTGAATTAGGCTTCATCGGAAACAGTGATTCCCGACAAATGGGTGACTAATAAGTAAGTGACGCTACCGGCCGGCCTGTATTCATACTCATTTATTAGCGATCAAGACGGTACATACAATGACGGTAAAGAAAAATCAAAATCAAAATCAAAATTTTTTATTTAAAGTAGCACAGAAACTGCGACTTAATGAACGTTACAAGTTAAACTAGGTGTCCATTTCAAAATCTAGATCATTTTGGAGAAAAAATGGACAAAAAAACTCCAAATTTAGTCTTTTCAAGTCCTTAATTTACAGGATTTACATAAATGTTCTAAAACTCATGCATTGTACTGGCTTTAATTCCAGGCATCATTGTCATCTAAATAATCTTTAATGTTATAAATGACGGTAAACAAAAATCAAAATCAAAATCAAAATTTTTTATTCAAAGTAGCACAGAAACTGCGACTTAATGAACGTTACAAGTTAAACTAGGTGTCCATTTCAAAATCTAGATCATTTTGGAGAAAAAATGGACAAAAAAACTCCAAATTTAGTCTTTTCAAGTCCTTAATTTACAGGATTTACATAAATGTTCTAAAACTCATGCATTGTACTGGCTTTAATTCCAGGCATCATTGTCATCTAAATAATCTTTAATGTTATAAATGACGGTAAACAAAAATCAAAATCAAAATCAAAATTTTTTATTCAAAGTAGCACAGAAACTGCGACTTAATGAACGTTACAAGTTAAACTAGGTGTCCATTTCAAAATCTAGATCATTTTGGAGAAAAAATGGACAAAAAAACTCCAAATTTAGTCTTTTCAAGTCCTTAATTTACAGGATTTACATAAATGTTCTAAAACTCATGCATTGAACTGGCTTTAATTCCAGGCATCATTGTCATCTAAATAATCTTTAATGTTATAGCAGCTTTTTTGGCACAAAGTGTGCTTCACACATTTTTTGAACCGCGTTTAAACAAGTTTAAATCTCACATTATAGGCACCGGACACGGATTTGCTAAGGTTACTTAGGGTTAAGGTACACCGGCGGTTACTTAGCATGCGGTCAAATGCCCCCATGTATACAAAATATGAAAATGTAACGAGGTTCGCGCGATTTTCCTTTTTGATTTTTTTATTTTAGATTCATTTTATTCAGCCGCACCCGCATGAAGTTGATGTGTTCAGGCCCTTAGCGTCAGAAGTTTTCAGACATCTTTCAATTCAACACAAGCCGGAAAGGTCACTTATACAAATTTTCTTTAATGCTGCCGAGGCGAATTATCTTCTTGTTACTGTAACGTTACTGTAATAAAGCATCTGCAACAATAATATTGTCCGTGTACGTTGTTGCAATAATACAATAATATCGGCAAAGAAATAATACCTTTATCACCTTTTGTCTTCATTTTCACCCACGAACGAGTTGGCTACGTGACGGCAATGCCAATACATCGACAAACGAGCCCGCGGACACAAAATTTTCTATAGAGATGGTTAACTCCGCAACTACTATCAGTGCACAAAATGAGAGAGCAACACATTGCTTACGAAAAATCTCTGCTTCTCACCAAACATGTTGTAGCGAATTATTTGCGAGCCGGTGATAATTTACCTAAAGTTATTCTGTTTTTTTGTGATAGACGTGACAATCAAACCAGTCGGTTTTCGGAGATTTCGGTGTGGTACTGAGTCATCCTTTTGCATAAAATATTTCGTAGCGCGCGAGAAAAATAATGTGTTGATACTTAACTGAAGGAAAAGTAACAGCGCGAAACCATTAGACGCGACACGGCAAAAACATGGCAGCCATTTAAAAACACACCGTGCCTTTTATTGCTGCTTATGACGCGTGTTGCCTTCATGAAATATTTTTTTCAGAAAAGAAAAAAAATAATAGACCAAGCAGGTGGGATCCAAATTGAACAATGTTGTTGAATACAACAACTAAAGGCAAGTTGTGTTTTTATATGGCTGCCATGTTTTTGCCGTGTCGCGTCTAATGGTATTGCGCTGTTACCTATATTTATTTTATTTTTTATTTTATTTATAAGGGCACACCAACAGCACAAACACATTAAAGCTTAACTTAAATTAAAAAACAGCTGGCTGGCATTTGTGCCAATTAGGCCCCTCGCCCACGGCGACTTTTTGTAGTGATGCTGTCGCGCGTTTCGTAAACGCGCAATTGCATCGCTACGAACGCGCGTTAGTCGCATTTGCAACGCGCTGCAGAAGCGATGCCAACGCGCTACTAACGCGCTACAGTATCACGACTGTATCGATGCAAACGCGCGAGCGTATCGGAAGACATCGGGAGGAGAACGGAGGAAGGGTGGCGCATGAGTAGTGCAACACAGAGAAATCAAGAGTGCTGTTGTCCATCGGTCCAACGGATTCCATCTTGCAACTGTAGCGATCGCAGGCATTTTGGTTCCATTACTGAATCGCACTTGCATCGCGACAGAAGCGCGACGGTATTGCGTTTGCATCGGGACTGAATCGTGTTTACGGTGGGCGAGGGCACACAGCTAGCGCTCGCATCGCGACTGTATCGATGCGAACGCGCGACAGCATCGCTACTGCATCGCTACAAAAAGTCGCCATGGGCGAGGGCCCTTACAGGAACGCACAGCATTCACGGTTGTGCACTATACTGGCTTATTCTAATAAACAAACTTATATATACTACATACTACTACTACTATTAATATTACATGGAAACTAGCTGAAATCGACTGCAGAAATTTGAGATTTACAAAACCCCACTCTATCATAAAATATATCCAGATCGTATTATTTCCAGCATTCATTACATATTTTCAACAATCTATTTATGGGAGCATTTTTTCCCATATCTGTTTTATACAATGGTAGCAAACAAGTGTCCTTATTAATCAATCTAGAATTCGGCCTCGGTACCCGAAGAGATATACTTTCTAATAGGTCCTCCCAAAGCGCTTAGCCACTGATAATCTTATGCAAAAAAGTAAGATCATGCACTATTTTAAAGTGGATGAGTCTATCGGCATATGCGGACTTGTGACATATCAATTCAATTCAATTCAAATCAAATATTTTTGTTCGTTATAAAAACAGAATGTTTACTTAATGAACGTCAAAGTGGTTAGTTTCACAATTAATAGATTATGTGGAGAAGAAGCTAACAAAGAAACTCCATATGTATTCTTTTCAAAATACGTTTTAACGTCATTGACAGAGTTTTCAACTTAAATAGGGGATGTATTAGCAAAGGGCAAGATAAAAAGTACCCGAAACCGGCGTGCGTGCATGCAACGACTAATGAATGTTGAGGAAGCGAAAGTGATCTGTCAGGATCGTAGCAAGTGGCAGTCCCTGGTCTCTGCCTACCACTCTGGGATACAGGCGTGAGTTTATGTTATGTGTTCAAATTAAAATATTAGTCATGAATGTGTTGAACACTCGTCACAATCGTCCTGTAATTAATATTAATCTACTGTTTAATGCCGAACATCTTTGTCATCTGAATAATCCTTGAAAAGCTTACTATAGCAAGCTTATCTGCACAGTGTGTTTAACTCATTTTTTAAACCGCGTTGGAGGTAACTCTTATATCTTGAGGAATCTTGTTGTAGAACCTTGCACAGTGCCCCATAAAGGATGTAAAAAGGCATTATAATAATGTCCATGAGTATTTAGAGGACAATCGTGGTTGGTGTTCAACATAGGAGTAATATTAAGAACCTAGTATGTAAGTTAAGAAACTTTGTTAATTTAGTACAACAATAACAAAACTGAAATTATTAGATTTTGACGTTTATTGAGTCAAAAAGTAATGTGCTATGATGAACAAAACTATTTGAGTTTGAGCTTTATAACGTTTACTTCATGAAAGTAATTTTCAATAGTGTTTGTACGAAGTTTTCCTTTTATAAGTTGGTCGACTATCACTCTGTAGCTGGTATATTTTTGTTCTTTTAACTTCGTTATACGTGCTACTGACCTCCATTTTTTCACGTTTCTACAATCACCCGTTTAGCCGGCAGAGTGGGGTACGCCTCACTCCAGCAAAAATTTAAGCTTTAATGCCAAATATTTCACAAAAGCATCCTTGAAACAAATGATGATTTTCCTAAACGCATAATACTTTTAAACGACCTATTCAATGCCGAATCATCATCATCATCAGCCATTTGACGCCCACTGCAGGACATAGGCCTCCCTCGTGGTTTTCATAACCATGAGGGGTTTTGCCATAATCGCCACGCTTGGCAGGCGGGTTGGCGATCGCAGGATGCGGTTGGAATCTCAGGAAGACGCTGCTACCCGTCTCCTGGTAATTGATTTCCTTAGTCGCCTTCTACGACATCCACGGAAGGAAATGGAGTGATGCTATTCTTAATCCGGCGCCACTCCGAATCACAATATCCTAACATCTTGGGGTGGGGGGCCCATACGGCTCCCTCCACTATAAATACTTCAATGCCGCTGGCCCAGTGGGCCCAAAGTGGGCCTTGGCCTCCGACACAAGCAGTGGCTATTATTTTGTTTGGCGTTTAGTTCTAGTTCCATAAGTTTTGATACTTATAAACTCTAGCGGTATGACCACAGAACATACACGTTCTGTGGGCATAACCTTATCTTAATCTCACTATTCCTACTCTCCGGGTGCGGTACTGTTAGCTGTAGAGCCTCTATCCAGTTTAGCAAATGAAGCTGGCCACCTATTACGGCCAAAATGTTACATTTTGTTTGTCCTTTCGTCTAAATTTTAATATAATAACCACTGCTTCTTGCCAATTTATTCGTGCAATAAACTATTTGTATTTCTGTTTCTGTACTGAAAAGTAAAAGGTTGACCCCAAAACAAAGCATTCTGGTCACCAAATTAAAGCAATATGAGTACAAAATTTAATATATAAATATCTCGTGTCAGTGTTTGTTATCGAACTCCTCCGAAACGGCTTCACCAATTTTTATGATTTTTTTTTGTGTGTATTTGGTGGGTCTGAGAATAGTTTGTAGGCTAATTAATATGGCAAAATAACGATTGCCGAGTCAGCTAGTGTTGCTATAATATTCTTGAGAATATTTCAAACCTTAGCGTGCAATTGACGCGTGACTTTTACGGTTCGTATGACACAAAGCGTAAGTATAAACCAGTGCTTGCCCGACAGCCCTATGATTTATGTAAGTAGCTGCGTGAAGTTTATTAATAAATGTTCTAAATTCTTAATATTTTTTGCAGGTAGTGAGTTGCTGCCTGCGATATCACGTCTGCAGCAGCTTGTGTGCTGTCGACAATATTACAGACGTTCCGTCGTGCATTCTGCTTTTATTACGGGTGACTCACTAACAAACATGTGATGATTGAACAGCTATCTGTTATATACAGTGCAACCAAGATAAGGGGCCACAAACGGATCAAACGACTGTATAATTGGAACATTATTATTATTGAATTCTTTATTGCACACGAAACAAAGTGTACAAAGGCGTTCTTAATTTTATTCCAGATAGCATTTTCCACCGCTCCACACGTCACATAATAATGTTTCTTTCCAATTCAAATATTTTATTCATTATAAAAATAAAATGATCATTTAATGAACGTCAAAGTGGTTAGTTTCAAAATTAATAGGGGTTAAAGTATGAAATTGCCGTTTTATTGCAATAGGTTCTTTGAATTGACATAGAATCTTCATGGTTTGAGGTTTTCGAATGAAACTTTTTTTAAATGGTTTCTATGATGTTCTTTTTTTAAAAAATGTGAAACATTTGAATATCGACTTTCAATTGTTTTTGTTATTCAATTTAGACAAGAAAGATGGATACTGCGAAAATTCGAGTGATTTTTGAATACTGTTGTGGCATTTGACCTGGGATCAGCCATTGCATTTTTCTTTTCCGGTTATCATAAAGAATCCACTTTTCATACGGTACGGAATAAGAGTGAAAGTGGTTTACAGATGTCGATGAAATGCATTTTTTTGTACTTTAAATACTCTGTCAACTTCAAGTTTTCCCACAAAATTATACAATGGCGCCGTAATGATGAAACGTAGCCGTAATATGCTAGAAGTGCAGCTTTTTCAGATGGAACATCTCTAGTTCGCCGCAAGGCATAAACAAACTTGTCAAGCTTTGCACATAATGCACTTACATGTTGTTTCCAGTTGCAATTTTTGTCGATATTTAAACCCAAAAATAAGAGGAAATCAACTACTTAAATTTTTATACCATTATATTCAATATTCAATTTAATTATATTATTATTACAATATGTTTGGAGTTTGGTATTAATTTAGTTTTACCGACATCAATATTTAAGTTATTACATTTACTTCAGTTTTATATTTTTCTTGCTTTTTGCATTTGATAATTAATGTGGTACCATCGGCAAATATTATAGAGTCATGACGAGTAGCATCTGGTAGGTCATTAATATACAATAAAAATGTAACGGTCCAAGGACACTGTATTCATGTCATTGTTACGATATTTTGATCGGTATAACATTTTGGTACGGTTAATAGTACTCGTTACTTCGACACATTGGCGCCGCCCAGAGAGGTAAGTTTTTAGCCTTTCAAGTGCCGTTCCACGAATGCCATATTTGTCAAGTTTCACTAACAGCTTTTGTGACAGACAAATACAAAAGCTTTACTCATATCGAAAAAAATTGAGACAGGATATATATCATTATTAAGATAATTAGTGACATTTTTAATTAAATTGAAACAAGCTAATGTAGTTTAACTATGTTTACGAAAGCCAAATTGTTGAAATAGTAATAAGAAGAAGAAAGGCATTTATTATACCAATAACCTGACCTGGTAATGACCTTATTACCGTGTGTTTGGTACGGTATTTGAATGAAACCGAATTATGTCCGCGCCACGTCCTTGCCAGGCACAGATCAGTGGGCTCCGAGCCTTAAAGTCTATTGGTACACTTATCAATTCAGCTAATTGCCAAACTAGGTGGTCCTGTATTTTGGCAATTAGTGATATTATCTACTTAATGTAGATATCTATATATAAGCGTAAGCATAATAATGAAAAAAATTATTGTAAGATATTTTTCTCTAATATCACCCCATCAATGTTCACGTTTTGCGTGGCGCACATAATGAACCAATCACAGGATTATTACTCTGCCGGACATTTTGCGCTCATTTCATTGGTAAAGACATTTTGAGCGGTATTCGAAAGAAGCACTCTGCATTTTACGATTGAAGATTTTCTTTTTTCTATACGTGGGTATGAAGTATAACATTCAGTCGTGCGTGATTTTGATGTCAGAGTGACGTTTGACAAGTCTAACGAGTTGTATGGGTGGGTGGAACGCATTTACCTTCATAGTACAACAAAATATAGAGTGGAGCACAAGAATTTACGCGTAATAATAGTATTATTACAGCAATAAATTCAGCAACAAAATATCGCATAAAAATTTGGAAGCGTATTCAATTCGATAATAACAAAATTATGTAAAATTTTAATTAATCACAATGTCGCATTCATGCAGTTTGAAGGAAAACGGAATTCATTTTCATATTTTGGACCGGTTTACGGACAATACAATTTACAATTCTACTGTTTCCAATATTGTGAGTCTGGCCCAATGTTCCGGTCGAAATCGCGTTATTAACCGATATTCATACATTGTTCGGCGCAAAATGAATAGAGAGCGGTTCGTAACACCTCTTCGGAAGTTTAATTTACAGGAAATACGATCCTAGCAATCTATTAGATATATCTGGCAGCTAGGATATCGACGCCGAACTGGATAAGTGGTAATATAGAGCACAGCATATATGCATAAGTCCCAATGCAGGGCGCAGGACTTTTCTCAAACAGAGAATAAAAAATTAAAAACAAATAATTTAGTTAAGTTTTCACAAGTCAAGTTGCTACAAATAATTGTTGACCGTTACATGCATTGGGAAACCACTTCATAAAAATATAGCTTGAATATTTTAGCATGGCTTGAAATTATAAACAATTAGTTTCCACGCTTCTAGAACATTTCTGAACATTTATTATTTTTTAATTGTCATGATTGTAAATAAGTTAGAAATAAGAAATAATATATCCCTTGATCATTAAAACTGATATTGTACGAACAAGTTGTTTGTATAAAAAATAAATAAATAATGCATAGTTTGTGAGCGCCAGCATGTATACCTACCCTATGAAGCCCTAAGGTCCCGTCTTCGCTTATTGTTTCGCTTATCTCTGGCCGCACGCATTGACCAATGAGATTCGAGTATTTGTTCCCTAGGAGTTCGACTCATGGAACGGAATATACACAGGTACTATTACCACATTTGGAAAACCCTATGCCAAACGGCGGTAGGATATACGATTTTATTCAAAGCTTTGTTTGATCGGAATAAAGTAGCAACATTGTCTGTGACAGATGACACTTACTTTTGAGGTTATTGCACTTGAAAATTATCTTGCTTGGTTGGCTCGTGGTTGAGCAAATTATACTTATCTAAATTGTTTGCAATTGGATTGCCGGCTATATATCTTCGCGTGGAGTGAATTATAAGAAAGGAGGGAAGGTTCCTGAGTCATTCCTGACGATTTGTGGTGAGGCGAAAGGATTTCCCTCGTGAAAGTGAGACGAACAGTTCTCCCTTGAGACCGCGAGGTCGTGGTACCAAGAACCTGCACTGAGACGCAGTTTTCTGGGGAAGAGCGCTCTTGGGGTAGTCTGGGGAAGACTAGGGCTCCCACTAGCGATCCGGTGCAGGCATCCCGGGAGGCGCCGGCTGCCTATTCGACGAGGACCGTCGACAAAACATTGGACATTCCGTAAGTGTTTTACTTGTGTTTCCGTGTTTATTAGTGTTTAATTTGGGATTAAACCAAATTAAACAATTTGGGACCAGGAGGCAGGCGGCCCTGTCTCCTTGGTCTCTGGTAGCAGAGCGGGTCCTATACCCAACATTTTCTGGTAGCAGAGCGTGGTTTATCCCATAACCCTGGGGCCAAACCCGCACTTTGTAGGTTAACTTTGTTTTCGCATATTTTGTAGATAAACTTTGTATACTTACGACTATAATAACAGTTGCAATTGTTGTTTGCAAGTGTTATATGTGTTTTCATATACAATTGTTGTATGTTAATAGTAAATAGATTGACTATTTAGCAATTAGTTCTAAGGAACTTAGGTTATATTGTTGTTTGCTTTGCTAGTTTGAGCCTTTGTCGAGGTTTGTTGTCATCGCTGTTGGTTTGATTCTTGGTGATCCACGCGATGGCGAGGGCTACACTAGCCAATGAACTGCGGTGGTTCATTGCTGTTCAGGGACTGCTCTCTCGGACCGGGATGACGCCATCCTTGAACGAGCGCAGCAACTGGGGCAACGTATGGCCACGGCTGAGGCAGCCGTGATGGCGCTGGCAGAGGGTTCTCCAGCGCCCAGTCCTGAAGTATTGTTGGGCTACGAGCGGGATCTGGCCCAAATAATGGATATAGAGAGCTCCGTGGTCCAGGCGGCCTGCGACATACGGAGACAACGGTCAGGTGGTCCTGTACCAAGGAAGCCGCTACCAACGGGAGGGCCCGCGGTCACAGGCAGGCTTCCTACTCTCCAGTTAACCCATTTCAGTGGAGCTGTTGAGGAGTGGGTTGCCTTTAAGAATATGTTTTCTTCGCTGGTGGATTCCAGGCAGGATTTGTCACCGGGGCAAAAGATGGCCTATCTTTTATCGACTCTCGAGGGCGAGTCGAGGGCAATCGTCCAGCATCTGAAGGTCATGGATGACCATTATGAGACAGCCTGGGAGCTGCTGAATAAGCGGTACCAGAACGTTCGTCTGCTGGCAGACGCACATGCAGGTCAGTTGTTGGGACTACCGAAGGTCACCAACCGGGCACATTTGCGGGTGCAGCTGTTGACTCCGGTCACCGTTGCATGTAACGCGTTGAGAACGCTGAATTTGCCCGTGGATGAGTGGTCCTTCTTATTGGTACACATAATTTTAGGTAAGCTACCGGCCGACATCCGCGTACGGTTTGAACGGGAGTCGGCAGAAAGGGATGGCGATAGATTGCCCAAGTTCACGGACTTAATGAAGTTCCTGGAGTATGAGGCTAGGGTCGTGGAGACTTCACAGCCGGACTTAGGGCAATCAGCGGCGCCAAAGTGTAAGTGCGGCGTCTCACCGGCGCGCAGTACGTCCCAGCCAGCGCAGCCGCTGCGAGGACGCACTACGGCGCGCTTGGCGGCACTGGCGGCGGCCGGGAAGGACTCGGCTTGTTTGCAGTGTGGGCACGCGGGCCATACTCTGCTGGAGTGCCACGACTGGCAAGGGTTGCCAGTTGCTGATAGGCGGCGCATGGTGAAGCGCAATAGCCTGTGCTTTGGCTGCCTGGGGGACCACTTTGAACGGAACTGCCCCAGGCCCCAGCGTTGTCGTGCATGCGGCGGGCCGCACCACTTAATGTTGTGTGCCAACAGGTCGGGAGCGGACTCTCCGACGGCACAACAGCGGCGCCCTACGGGCGGGGGCCCCTCAGGGCGAGGCCCCCCGTCCGATGGGAGGAGGAGTCCTCCACGAGGCGCACCCCCACACCGGGAGCTGAGCCAGGTACCTGCGCGTGGACCCATGGGGGGCCCCGCACCTGCGGGTTACCATGCAGCCGGCCCGAGTGTGAGTTGGGCACCTACGGGCGGGGGCCCGATGGTTGACAAGGGGAGAGGGTCTCCTCTCTGCGCACCGGTTCCTGCGCGTGCTGGCGTGGAGCAGCGCGGCTCAGAGGTGCCACAGCGGTACTCTCCGCCGTGCCACGAGTACCCACGGCTGGAGTACCACCCGCCGTATTACAGGTACGGTAGGGCTGCAGGGTATACCCTGCCCAGGATGGCGATGTGCACTCGCCAGCCATATTACCAGCAGGGGCCCCCCTACGGGAGGGGGAGTCTGTAGCTGGCTTGCCCCGCTGCGAGCGCAGAACCGAGGACGGTTCTGCTGCCTACCGCGGTGGTCCGCGTATGGGGCCCCCAGGGAGATTCGGTTAGGGTTAGGGCCCTGCTAGATTCGGGGGCCCAGGGATGTCTATTATCAACACGAGTGGCCGAGCAATTAGGTTTAGGGCTGGGTGCCCCTTCGGTGCCCCTCTTGGGAATTGCCGGTGTGAAGGTTCCGCGTCTGGCGGGGCAGACGCACCTTACCTTTTCGTCGGTACACTCTTCTACGCTGAGGATTTCGGCTGTGGCCATGGTAATGGATACCATTGTAGGATGGCAGCCATCTACAGATCTCCCCTCAGGTATAAAATTGTGTACGTCGGATCTGGATCTGGCCGATCCACTTTTCTACCATCCCGCTCCAGTGGATCTACTCCTGGGCTCGGATGTATTAGGATGGGTCCTACTAGGCACCCAGAAGGTTCTGGGGCTCTCTTCACTGGCGGCAGTGTCGACAATTTTTGGATTCTCTGTAATGGGGCCAGTCTTTGAGGACTCGACTCCGGACGAGTCGAAGGTCATTGCGTCTGCATCTCTTGCCAAGGCGATGCAAAGATTTTGGGAAGTTGAGGAGCCTCCCATGGTTCCAAGGGTGGATCCGGACCATGAGGAGTGTGAGGCCTTTTATCAAGCCAATACGTCGCGGCTGACGTCCGGTCAATTCGTAACTAGGTTACCGTTCATTGCTTCTTCTCCTGTTCTAGGGCAGTCCAGGGCACTGGCGGAGAAACGACTGCTGGCCATGGAACGGCGCATGCGGCGTGACCCCGTCCTTCGCGATAAGTACATTGAGTTTATGCGCGAGTATGAGGCATTGGGCCACATGTCTCCGGCTCGAGTTGATTGGAGCTCAACTGAGCATTATTTCTTGCCTCACCATGCGGTGGTGAAGGCGTCGTCAGGTAAGCTGAGGACCGTATTTGACGGCTCAGCCCCCACGTCGACAGGGGTGTCATTAAATCAGTGCTTGCATTCCGGTCCCAAGTTACACAGGGATGTCGTGGACATTATACTGAACTTTAGAAGACATCAGGTGGTGTTTGGAGCGGACATCCGGATGATGTTTCGG
Source organism: Yponomeuta evonymella (assembly GCA_963969515.1). Classification (NCBI taxonomy): domain Eukaryota; kingdom Metazoa; phylum Arthropoda; class Insecta; order Lepidoptera; family Yponomeutidae; genus Yponomeuta; species Yponomeuta evonymella. Next base: position 13,610,097 of record OZ018349.1, read on the forward strand.
CAGACGGTTATCCACCCAGATGACAGGCGTTTCCAGCTGATTCTCTGGCGTGAACACCCGGAGGACCCGGTGACTGTCTACGAGCTCAACACCAACACATATGGGTTGAAGTCCAGCCCTTATATTGCCATTCGCTGCTTGTTAGAGTTGGCAGAGCGGGAACGGGCCCGCTTTCCCCGCGCAGCCGCCGTGTTGGCACGCGACCTTTATGTTGACGATGTGTGCACCGGGGCCCAAAGTATCGAGGAGGCTCTCATACTGCGGGATGAATTGATTGCCATTCTAGCAGCCGGAGGCTACGAGCTGCGGAAATGGTTGTCTAACGAGCCCGGTCTGTTGGAGGGTATCCCGGAGGATCACCAACAGAACCCTAATTTGTTTGAGGACGTGGAAGATCCCAACATGATAGCGGTGTTAGGAATGCAATACCAACCCGTTAACGATATTTTCACGTTCCAGGTGGACCTGGAGCACCAGAGGGTCTGGAGTAAACGGACAGTGCTGTCCACCATAGCTCGTATGTTTGATCCGAACGGGTGGATTAGCCCAGTGATCTTCCTGGCCAAGTGTCTGCTGCAGCAGCTCTGGATTATGGGCGTCTCGTGGGACGAGCCGCTCATCGGGCCTCCACTGGACACCTGGCTTGCGCTGATATCTTCGATGAAGGAGGTCAACCGGGTTGCCCTGCCTCGTCGGATTTTGCCGCCGGGCAAGTATCAGGCAAGTCTGCATGGGTTTTGTGATGCATCCGAGCGGGGGTACGCTGCGGTAGTGTATCTACGTACGGTTGATTCCGAGGGTCGGGTCAACGTCGTTTTACTCTTGGCAAAGAGCAAGGTGGCTCCTATTAGAACTCGTCTGACCATACCTAAGCTAGAGTTGAGCGGAGCTCATCTGTTGTCCAGATTGTTAAGCCACGTCTCTCGTGAGCTGGCTGCCACCATTGACATCCGGGATGTCTTTGCATGGTCAGACAGTCAAGTCGCGCTGGCATGGTTGCGCGCGGCGCCACATACTTTGGAAATCTTCGTGGGAAACCGGGTTTCCCAGATACAGAACATTGGCATCCCCATCATCTGGAGACACGTCCCAGGTGATTGGAACCCAGCTGACTGTGCTTCCCGGGGCTGCACAGCTCCGGAATTGGTGTCTCATTCACTTTGGTGGGGACCAGCCTGGTTGGAGGAACCAGAGACTTCGTGGCCTGTCCAGCAGGTGGACAGGTCGATTCAAGTTTTGCCTGGCGTGCGGGTGCACGCCCTGGCTGTGGAGACGGCCTTGGATCCCGACTGGCTGCCTGGGCGGTATAGCAGTCTGGATAAACTGCTGGCGGTTACCAGCTGGATTAAAAGATTTGTTCGCAACTGTCGAAATCCGAGTGATAAACATTTGTCCCCAGTTGTGAGTGCAGAGGAACGTCGGAACGCGCTGCTGCACTGGATTCGCATCGTGCAGGTGGACCGCTTCGAGGCTGAACTTCGGATCCTGCGCGAGGGTCGCACCAAACTCAAGGGAGCGGTCGCCAGGTTAAATCCCTTTACGGATTCGGAGGGACTTTTGCGTGTTGGGGGTCGACTTCGGAAAGCTGACCTGCCTTACGGAAGTCGCCACCCCTTGCTGTTACCAAAGGATGGACCTCTGGTAAAGCTCTTGGTGTCGGATCGACACATTCGTAATGCCCACGCCGGATGTGGCGCATTATTGGCTATCCTGCAACGGGAGTTTTGGATATTGTCTGCTCGAAGAGTCATTCGAAGCGTCCTCTTTCAGTGTGTACCTTGTTACAGAGTGAAGGCTTCACTCATGCAGCCGCAGATGGGAGATCTGCCGCCGGACCGAGTTAATCAGTCTCGGCCATTTGAGGGAGTCGCAACGGACTTTGCGGGGCCGTTTTCAGTAAAAACGACCACCCTTCGCAACGCTCGGGTTGTGAAGGCTTACCTATGCGTGTTTGTATGCTTGGCCACCAAGGCTGTCCACTTGGAAGTAGTTTCAGCATTGTCTACTGAGGCCTTCGTCGCCGCGTTGGATCGTTTCGTGTCGCGCAGAGGCTTGCCCTCACTTATTCGCTCCGACAATGGCTCAAATTACAAGGGTACCATAAACTATCTAAAGGATGTTAATGTATTTTTAGAAAATAATGGTGATAGTTTAAGTCAAATCCTCGCCCGGAAAGGGGTAACTTGGCGGTTTAGTCCCCCAAATTGCCCTCACTGGGGAGGTATCTTTGAAGCTGCCGTCAAGTCAGCTAAGACTCACCTCCGCCGCGTGATCGGAGAGACTGTCCTGACGTTTGAGGAGCTTGTTACTGTGTTTTGTAAAGTAGAGGCGGTCCTCAATTCTCGTCCTCTCTGTCCCCTGTCCCCTGATCCAAACGATCTAGAGGTCCTGACTCCTGGCCATTTTTTGATTGGGCAGCCACTTACTGCGCTGCCAGAATACCCATGGAGGGATGAACGTACGTCACGGTTGTCACGTTTTCAAATGTTGCAACAAATGGGCCAGGACTTTTGGAATCGTTGGTCGGTTGAATACCTGCATCTGTTGCAGCAAAGGGTGAAGTGGACAGACAGGACCGAGCCTCCTAGGGAAGGGGATTTGGTACTTTTGAAAGAGGCCAATTGGCCATCCTTGTTTTGGCGCCGGGGGCGCATTTTAAAGTTGCTATTTGGGGAGGACGGAACTCCACGCGTCGCGGATGTGTTGGTCGATGGTTCGATTCTGCGACGAGCCGTAGCAACGCTCTCTCGTCTCCCGGTTGATTAGACTAGCGGCCTGAGCCTCTCAGCCCGGAGCGGGGGGATGTTCGGAATAAAGTAGCAACATTGTCTGTGACAGATGACACTTACTTTTGAGGTTATTGCACTTGAAAATTATCTTGCTTGGTTGGCTCGTGGTTGAGCAAATTATACTTATCTAAATTGTTTGCAATTGGATTGCCGGCTATATATCTTCGCGTGGAGTGAATTATAAGAAAGGAGGGAAGGTTCCCGAGTCATTCCTGACGATTTGTGGTGAGGCGAAAGGATTTCCCTCGTGAAAGTGAGACGAACAGTTCTCCCTTGAGACCGCGAGGTCGTGGTACCAAGAACCTGCACTGAGACGCAGTTTTCTGGGGAAGAGCGCTCTTGGGGTAGTCTGGGGAAGACTAGGGCTCCCACTAGCGATCCGGTGCAGGCATCCCGGGAGGCGCCGGCTGCCTATTCGACGAGGACCGTCGACAAAACATTGGACATTCCGTAAGTGTTTTACTTGTGTTTCCGTGTTTATTAGTGTTTAATTTGGGACCAGGAGGCAGGCGGCCCTGTCTCCTTGGTCTCTGGTAGCAGAGCGGGTCCTATACCCAACATTGTTTTTAAAACAATACGCCGATAGTCCTAGTTGCTGGGTAAATATGAACTTTATATGTAAAATGTAAAGTTCAAGCTGCTGTGGACTGTATACTAGCTGCTTCTCGACTTTTTTGATGAAATTTAAATAACTTCGATAAATTTTTTTTGGATTGCTATTTTTTATCTCGAACTAGAACACCTCATGCTATATTGGAGACTGTCTACAAAGGGGTCCAAATATAAATTAATAGGCTTAACTGAATGAGTCCATTAATTTATATTTCGCGGATTTCAACGGAGTTACTGAATGATCCCACGGGAGATCCATAGCGGGATACAAATTAGTAACAAGGGCGGATACATTCTACTTTAATTTTGTAATCCGTTCATTCGTTTGCATGTGATTGAGAAACAAACATTCAATTAAAACAAACAGAGATTCAAATGGCTACCGTATTGTCAGCCCGAAATTGCTGCAAAGTCAGGAGCAGAACAGTAGCATTGCTCTCGGTGTTATAATCAAAGCAATAACTAGAGATTTCCATACGCCCGATTACTTCTACAAAAGGCTGGACGTTCTCTGCGAGTGTATTTTGGATGGTTATTGCAGGAGCGGACGGAGGGATGCCTGGTACGATGTCGAAAGAAAAACTGAGAGAAGGCAGTTCAAGTTGATTCAAAATCTCAAATATCTTTAATTGTCGTAGCCAGAATTAGTCCAAGTATCTGACAGAAATATATGTACGGATGGAGCTACAACTTTCACCTGTAGAACATCGAGCATTCGACTTTTCTAAGTTTGTTGAAATGAACAACGAACAGAGCCAAGCATAGAGCCAATCATCGCTACGAATATTTTAACGGTAATTCTAACGAACTCTTTTGTAATATATTAAGATGACAAAAGGTGAAACAATGACAAAGTTGCTGGGCTTGGCAATAAGCTTGAAGCAAATTTACTGAAGATTCGCTAGAATGCTTGCTAAAACGCTCCCGTTTATTTTGTGAGCTCTAAACATTCGCTAAAATGCTAATCACAAGTGAATGCTAAAGTCTATCAGCAGCCTAAGCTAAGCAATGCTGCAATATAAAATGTATCGAATGCTCTTCACTTTCTAGTCAACAATATCATTTATTCGATACTAACATTTATGCAGTGCACTTTAAGAGCCATCGCGTTCCCCCGAGTTCAGTCTCCGTAACATCACGCAACGTCCTGCGTGAGTGATTTTTTCACGCTATCATTTATGGCTGCATTAGCATATAATGCTGGTATAGAAAAGGCCCAAAAGGAAGTTCTTGTTGAAAAAACTTGGATCTTATACAGTCATGATTTAAACAGTACCCTTATGCCTCCTACCTCCACTAGAGAAGTGACCACTCAGGTGCTTGGAATTTTTACGTCAAGGGACTCAATACATAAATATAATTATTATTGACTGGAACGATCGGAATGAAAGAATTTTGGTGATCGAATTCAACGAATTGATTGATTTATTCATTCCGACTGAACAGGAACTATTTAAAGCTACTTTTTCTTCTACAGCGTGATTTTGAAATAGTTACCACTATTTTGAGGGAATATCCTGGGAACGAAATCTTCATTATTATAAATACATTAACAGTACGAGTAATTGTGTAACATATTTGTTTATAATTATAATCCGACCCTTGGTTTGAAAACCGTTAAAAAATGTTTTCTACCCCTGTTATGATATTATATTGAGTGTCTGTCGTTGGATAAGCGTAAACAAGTGAAAGAATAATTAATTTGATCGGAGATGACGGTGGCTCGGCCCGCAGTTGTTTTTTCGATTTTTATTACTTTTCTTCCTGATATTGTTTGTTTGTGCTTAAGTGAAGTGATTTTTTCAAGACTAGCGCCATATGTTTCTTAATCATACTTATAATGCTGCCTTCATAGACGTCGACCGAATTCGATGTCACCTTGTAGTATCCCTCTCGCTCGCAATACATAACATTTTTCTTAGGTATTGTAAAAATAGTCCTCACCAATATTAATTATACTTTTGGCAAAATGTCTACTGCGGCTCTAGGAAAGAAAATTACGGATCTTTAAACGTAAAAGAAACTTATTTTTAATAAAGAAACATGTTGTAAGGAGATCATAACTTTTATTTAAAAAAATATTTATAATTTTATCCGCGTCCGTGGACGGCTCGAATGATAAGCCATTTGTATTTACTTAACACCGTAAAGATGGGTTTGAATTCGATCTATCTTGAGGAGCTTGAATTATCTATTTTTAAATTATCGAAAGATCAAAAACAAAATTGGCAATTATCAGGAAGCATAGTAACCAATACTTTCCCTTTGCATCTATCAAAACCTATTAATTATTGTTAAAAGATAGGTATATATTGGAAAAATCTAGTGTAACCGAGATTAGAAAAATAAAGTTACAAATATTTGAGACATTCCTTAATATTGAGTTAGAATCTGCATCAATAGAATCTTTGCTTGTGCTTCTAAAGAAATAAAGTATACGGCTTACTTATGTCTGCATGCTTTCTAAATTAATATTTATGAAATGGCAAACCGCCTCTGTTTCTGTTCAATTGTTCAGGATGCAGAAGTAAGCTTATATTAATACTTTTATGCACAGAGGAAAACATTATGTACTTTAGAATTCGAGAAACGATGAATGGATTGAAAATGTGCGTGAATTAGTTTCATAATTAAGAGTCAGTAATATGGGCGAGTGCTTATTCCTCATCTTCCGAGTATCTTAAGTCCGTATTACTATATACGAAGTTTCTAGCATTTATTTTCAGACACGTTGAATTCCAGACAACTTGTCACTTTGTAATCTAAGTCTATATTTTCTGTGTCTGTGTCGAAGTCATGCTCTCAATTTCGGACTGAAGTCTCTGAGCGGGGAAAATCTTTGTCTCGTAAACTTTACAATGTGTTGTACAACTTCTAACCTACATAAAATTTTAGAGAAAACTGTTTTGGTAGAGGTAGGTATCCAGAGCCAAAGTAGCTAACCCGATTGATATGTAGATATGTATGATAATTAGATAAAATAAGATAAGAATGGCTCAGGCCAGAGAGAAGTGGAGGATCATGGGGGAGGCCTTTGCCCAGCAGCGGGATACATACCCGGCTAACTAAATGATAAAATTGCAATAGCTATAATAAATCAATTACTATTATAATAGATATTTACCAAATCTACGTTATTCTTAATGACATTGTTAAATCACGGTATATGGCACTGGTGATCCAACGGATTGTGACATATGCTTGTCGTATTTAAATTCCTTAGTTAGAAAGAGTCATGGCACGGTATACTAGAGACGCGGGTTCAAATCCCGCTTTGGTTCAGAATATTTTACTTCTATGTGATGTTTGACTAATGTTAAAAAAACAATCAAGAGCATCTTTTTAATGGCTCTCGATGCTCATACATAGTTATACATTTAAAGAGTCTAATCGCAGTTATTTACTGCGATGTTACCGACACGTCGAGAATTAAGTTTACCAAATAAACAATCGCGATTAGACTTAGTAAGTAAAAGTAAGAGGGGGAGAGAGTCTCGATATGCTAATACATTCATGTTCAGTAATGACCAATGACTTATGTAACTGACCGTCCGTCAGAGGCCACATTTGTTTACCCCTGCAGCCGCGATCACACGGTCATTGAGACTTGTTTTAGTATTCCCGACCATCGCCACAGGAGCGGGCTCGCTACGTGACTCCCCGTTTCCCGTTCCGGAATGCATTCGGCCAGTTTTGCTGTACTGGAATCTCATAAGCCAACCGATGACGTTTGCGGAATACGGAGCTCGCGCACGCAATGATGGCCGGCGGAGATGAAATGGCGGAATGACAGACGAAATAAACGTTTAAATATTGGGCACCAACGATTAGCGATTAGCAAGTTACATCTACCGGGAAGGGCATAACAACATTTATCGCTTCAATAGGTACCGATGTGACTGTCGAAGTTGTGTCGTAGTACTTTATTTTTAACCGAAACCTATGACTTCAAAAAATAAGGAGTTTGTCTATATATATACAAATAAAAACTATATATATTTATAACGTGTTTATTTGTAAAGTAACGCCCAACACATCAACACGAACAACTTTTACCATCGGGTCGACCTCCAAATCGCGAAAAAAACAGCTGTGCCATACTAAAATTCGATAGCTACTGAACAAAATGTATGGGACAGCTGATTTTTTTTTTAAAGATTTTAGTGATTGCCCCATAGTAAAAGTTGTTCGTTTGATGAGTAGAAAGTGAGCTGAGTCGGGCGTTACTTTACAAATCAACACCTTATATATATATATATATATATATATATATATATATATATATATATATATATATATATATATATATATATATATATATATATGTATGTATATATATATATATATATATATATATATATATATATATATATATATATATATATATATATAGAATGCGCTATAATGTCAGATTCTGACATTATAGCGCCACAAAAGGCGTGACTCGCGGCTTCGTACTGCCCATGATGGACACCACTAAACCACGATAAAAAACACCGTCAGCGCCACAATAGTGTTCAAATTTGTGAACTATAGTATGTGCTCAGTATTATTTTCTTTAACCACTTATATTGTAATAAGAAACTTACAAAAATATCCGTTAACAATTTGTATAGGAAAGGAATGCCAATTAAAGAATACTTTATAAGAATATAATGTGTTGTTGCTATCGTATTTGTTTTACCATTGTTTGAAAGAGGAATACTGGAAGTTGCTCTCTGCCAACTTACTGACATACAAAAAAAAATTAAATAAAAATGAAAACCAACTTCGATATACTACGAATTCAAAGGTCATATTCGTTTACATTCATCACTGGACATAGGCCTCCTCCATGGATTTCCAAAACGACCGGTTGGAAGCGGCTTGCATCCAGCGTCTTCCTGCCACTTGGATGAGGTCATCTGTCCATCTCGTGGCTGGTCGTCCTACGCTGCGCTTGCCAATATGTGGTCTCCATTCGAGAACTTTTCGGCCCCATTGGCCATCAGTTCTGCGTGCTACATTCGTTTACATTATTTCTGTAGTGTTTTGACATCGGTTTATATTTTTTTTAAAAACATGTTTCACGATTTTTTATGAAACATGTTTTTATCCGAAACACGACTCCGACAAATTGTGTTTTCCGAAAGCAAATGCACAAGCCACCGTAAAAAAACGGCCAAGTAAGTGTCGGGCCACGCGCAGTGTAGAGTTCCTTAGAAAGAGGGTGTTTTACCTGCTTTACAGAACTAACAACTTCATCAACGTAATTTTCAATGGATTTTGTGCGAAGTTTCCCTTTTATAAGTTGGTCGCCTATTACTTGTTAACTAGTAAAGCCTACATAGCCGTGATAATTTTCCTTTTAAGTTCATTATATGTGGTACTACCACAGACTACTACACTGATACAACCGCTTAGCCAGGATACCCCGAGGCACGCCCTACTCAGACAAAAATTTGCGCTTTAAAGCTTCCGTCTCGACGGCCTGCCTCCACAATCTACTTACCCTTTTGGGACCTAAGGTTTCTTTTTGTATATATTTTTGATTTTTTTATTAGTATTAAGTTTTAGTTTAATTGTAGGTTAGGGGTTTTGATGATCATACTTTTACATTTCTAAATCTATCTTTTATTTCTTCAGCTTCCGTTACCAAGGGTTGTGCCTTCACATAACCCTCGGTAACGTGACACTATTAAACCCTCAATCAAAAAATGATCTTGGTATAGCCACAATATTTTTAAACGATCAATCTTTTGATACCCCACACTATGGAGTAGGCGAGAAAATAAAATTGCATGACTAATTCAGGTGTACGGAAGGTGGCAAAAATTCATAAGAATTTATTCTACCGTTCGGATTCATATGTATGTCTATTCGAAATTTCAGCATTCTCGTACTAATCGTCTCTGAGCTAGGCCGCGGTCAAACAGACGGACAAACAGACGGAAGGACATGGCGAAACTATAAGAGTTCCTTGTCGACTACGGAACCCTAAAAACAGCCAAATCGCTTCAAGTTTGCCTTTAAAATTTGAAGAGTCGATTTCTCTAGGATCCCATCATCAGATCCTGGCTTGATGACTATGAGACCACCTGGGAAGCCTACCCTTTCAAACAAAAAAAAACAATTTTCAAATCGTTTCAGGCGTCTTTGAGTAATCAGGGAACATACATAAATAAAAAGATTCCGACGAATTGAAAACCTCTTCCTTGTTAAATACAGCCAGCAGAAGAACAAAAACAACCCATTTAAAATTATCCATCTGTATATCTCAATATCTACATAATTTGGGACATTCGAAAGCATATTGCTGTCATCGAGCTATTGATCGAAAGCTAATACGAACCAAACTCCAGATTTTTCGGTCACATAGGGTCAAGAATCAGCCATCCATAAGTAATATGATAGTTCTAATTTACCAAGCAGTCAGCTACAGCAAGCGATATTCCTTTTTGTTTGATATTAATAGTTATTGCAGTCATGATAAGATTTCTCCCAGCGTAGCCAAAATTATTGTTGACTATGCATAACTGTACATATTTCTAAATGGCCAGATTTTTCCAAACCTTTGGCCCGAAAATTCCGTCCAGATTGGCATCGGTCATTACCCTTCCTCCCATCTTGTGTGGGTACAATAAAACTGGATAAACGTCGGAATCCGTAATGCATACCTACTCGCTCCACTTGACATCTTGCCTCTTATCCCTGTGTATTTATTTGTGTTATCTTTACATATAAAACGAGCGGCCCTGATTGTCTGTTTGTTTCTCTCTTCCCTTGAGATTCACGAGCAGTGTGTCAATATTATAGTTCACAATTACTTTCTTACAAAAAAATATTTAATACATAACAGCATAACAGTTAACAGCATATATCTTTCGATTGATGGGATATGTGTTGTACTAGTCTATATCTCTTTACTTACCACGAGATTCTCAAAATGCTGTCAATGACAGATATTAACGTTTTTATGAAGGGCAGAGCAAAATATTTTCCGTAGAAATAGGAAAAAGCTTTTTGCTTTCTGTTCACAAGTCAATAATCGCTCTACTTCCAATTCAAGTATGTGGGTAGAGCAAACAAAGCCCCTCGTTACTGTAAACGAACGTTCTTAACGGATTAGACACAATAGGGAGTTTGTTATCCCTTTATGAATTGAATTATTTTGATCACGTGCCGGGTCAATGAACTCTTCTCTACCTGTCAATTAAAAAGTTAGCTTCTGTGACAGCACTAAGGTTAGTCGAGCGATGAATTTAGGAATGTTTAGTTTTAAACGTTAACATAGGAGACGCATCGTTGAGTTTCAATGCTCCGAGACGCCAAACAAATTTGAGACTAATTTATATTTAATTCGCATCCCTGCTTAAGGATACTTGATGAAGCTATCTCGACCATAAAAGTTCTTCAAAAAAGATTGTCAGCATATAATCTTGTTACATACCAAATAAGCGAAAGGAGTTAATACAGCTACTATAATTACCACATAACGACAGACATTTGTTAGCTTTATAATGGTGTGGAAGTTATTATTAATTTTGTTTGTACGTCTTCCATTTCACGCCTTTATGCCTGTCTGGAGAAAGTGCTTACAATGATTGTCAATCCGGTTTTAAGCGACATCATCGTTAACATTATAATTAACAGTCACTCTTGTCGGCAGAATTCGCGATGTACTCCATCCAGGTCAGAATGGCGCGTCATTAAAAAATGCAGAATGGCGCTTCATTAAAAAATGCTTTTGCGAAATTCATAATCAATTGTTAACTAATCTTTTCAAAACTCATAAGTAAGTAACTAGCTCTTTATACCCTATTTAGGTTAAAAAACCTCTAGGCGATTTAAGTCAAGTTAAAATGTTCCCTTATCAGACGTTCTGGTACTGATACGTCATAGACATAATGTGTATTTCGCTTACGCTTGCTTCAAACGAAGAACTTCACTTTGTAAAATAATACATTCATACATTTACTATTATTGTATATATATCACCTAAATAGTTCATACTTTACATATTATTATTAGAGCTCGTACCATAAGGGAATCCCTCGGTTAGGTTCTTAAATTCATTGCATTATAAACGAAAATTCTTTGATTCATAAGAATTCTTCATTATCGCCGTTTATTGTCCTCTCGCTCATAGTAGACAAATAAGCGGTTTTAGCGGAGCGGTAGACACCGGTTTCTCATTCGGGAGTTCGTGGGTTCGAATCCTGGCATGTACCAATGACTTAGTTTTCTAAGTTACGTACATTTGAGAAGTGGTAGTCGCTAAGTGTGAAGGAAAATATCGTAAGGGAACGCTAATTTCTGAGGTATTTGCATACCTTAGCGCTTGCTACGTACAATGGCCCAACTATGAGGCTAAGTGCGGAAATCTCAGATCTTATTATAGTAGACAAAAAACGTATTGACATTTTAATTGAAGCAAATAAAATTATAAACGTTCCACCCGTCCATCATCTTAGGACTATATTTGTGTCGTCACATATTAGCAACATCCATTCATTTAATTAATAACTCAATTTGTCATTCGTGAACTAACGCGGATTTGATAAAGAAACGAGAGCTAGAACGATAGGTATGTCAATGAGCTAACTATGAACTAAACTATGAACTACTAAGAAACCGAACAAGTGCTAATCGGAATCGCGCACGAAGGGTTCCGTACCATTATCTAGGTAACATTTGAATATTTCAAGCGTCTACCTGTTGCCGTTATTAATATCAAGCAAAAAACGGCAAAACATCACTTTTGTTTGTATGAGAACTCCCTCTTAAATATTAATTTTATTCTTTTTTAGTATTTATTGTTATAGCAGCAACAGAAATACATTATCTGCGGATGGACGGACGGACGGACAAAAGAGTCTTAGTAATAGGGACCATTCACCACTAAATCACTCTTGTCTTTTTATCTAATCGTTTGACGCACGTTTAGTCCGTCACGACATTTATATAATATCTTAATAGTTTCTCCATGCTTTTAATTTTAAATGTGTGATTATTTTTTAATTGACACTTGTAATTTGAGTTAATTTATTGTAATTAAAGAGGTTAAGTGACAGATTAATCTCAAAGCAAGAATAAAAATGGATTTATTTAAACAAAAGGTCTCGTCAAAGTTTTAACTGTACAAAGTTTTAACGATAAATTTTTCTGTCATTCTTCAGCATACTTTTTTAAAAGATTTACTGTTCCTAATACAATGTTTTTTTTTTATAGACAGTCTGAAAAATACACATTTTAAGATCACAAGCATTCTAATTTTATTAAGTTACTTGTATGTATATTTAATACAATTTCCTGTAGAAATAAATAGACCAAGATTTCATGAAAAATGTGGAAATTGAAAATTGAGGCTGTGTACTCTCGGCGATTCATCTATGCCTTGGAGAAAAAGAATTAAAAATTCTTAAAAAGAATTCAAACTTAATGTATTGTTTGTATAATGATGTGACTAGTGGTGTCTCCTTTGGCTGAAAATAAATGGTCAAAAATATCAAATCTCGTGTGAAAATTGAGTGGCAGACATATTTTTCTTAATTACATAACATAACATAACATAACATAAACTGTCGCCTGTATCCCAGAGGGGTAGGCAGAGACTAGGGACTGCCACTTGCTACGATCCCACCATAAAGCTCTTATTTTATGTTATGTCATGACCCACCACTCCTATTATTATTTAATTATTTGCATTGTATTCAATGCAAATACATTACAATACGAATAGAACACAAACAAATACAATACAATATCATAAACCTACTATGAAGTACAATAAGGGGTTCTCTCTATAAAAAAATATACAAAACAAATAGTGATTTACCATCATCCAGAGAAATCCCGATCCAAGGTACACCGTCAAAGTACAATTTGCTGAACAACTGAACTCACGAAGATCGATAAAGTTTCGAAAACACTAGAAGTAACATTCGAAAGCACTTCGTCCGTTACTGGCGACGTAACGCGTAGGTGGCTACGGCGAGACGGCTACGGCGTAGATGCGCTACGGCGTAGCGGCGCTACGACGGGCGGAGACTGACTGAGGCGGGCAAACTGGCCACATGATTGCAGCGAGCGCGCATGAGTTACAACCAGAGGGTCAGTGTCGGTTTCACTTGATAATACAAACTACCGTGTTACATGCCAGTTAGGTTCTACTGGGTTAGCTAAATGCACGCGCAATAAATTAATATTAATTAGAGTTAGTGTCTTACAACAACCTTTTTCTATGAGTTTTATTTCCAATTTATGTTTTTCAAAATATCAGGGCTTATTAAATTCACCTGCTTAAATTCTGCGTACTCTAACAATGTCGTAGTAATGTAACAACAATGTATTGTGGTTGTATTGTACAGGTATTTTTGATAAGGTCACTGCAGCACTGCAGCACTACTTATAACAAAGATTAAAAAAATATTCTAGTTCAAAAAACGGGAAGGCACGCGTTTTGTCGGTAATGTATCAAAAGTGCAAAATAATTCGTAACAGTTAGTGACTACCTAAGCTTTTTCGTATCATTCAATTATTTCGTGGATCTGCCTTTTATTAATTTAGACAAAGCGCCCCTCGATTTTTGGCTTAGCCACTGGATACTACGAAACTAGGTACCGATGAAAGTGTTTTCTAGTTTCTTTAACTATAATTTATTTAAATAGTTTTCCTGCAAGAAAGCAGCAAAAAATTATTTTCCAGAAGTTGCCTGCCTTAGTTATTGATGCGTTAACTGTAATTTTTGCCGTTACTACTTCATTATCCATGGCTTTGACTAAATATAAATGAAAATTGAGAAATATTGCCAGCATTTTGAATAACAGGTCTCTTTGAAAATGGAGCTATACTTCTGCCAGCATGACTGCACGGCTGCGTCTTGCGCGGAATGCACAATCGGGTTATTATGGAATCGTCTTTATGAATATTTCATTAAAGAATAACAAGGTCTTTGGCCCGACTTCGCAAGCGATGTTCAACTACCTTCATTTTCACATGTGACTTAATTAAGTAGTTTTTATTAGTAATCAAATCCATCAGAAATTTATTTCAGTTTAAAGAATTTACATTCTGTTTGCGAATGTCAATGTTCAATGTTAGCCGCTGCCTTCGGGCTGTATTTGTATTGGAGAGAGTAGCAACGGAAAAAAGCCCTACTCAGACCATCTTTTCTCAAATCATCTTAAACCTAATACATTAGTTGCTGCCTATTGACAAAAATGCCATGATCCAATTTGCTCGACATGTTATTTTCATAGATGTAGGCTGACTTACACCGCTTTTTAAGCGTTACTTTAGAAGACATTAAAATAGATTTTTTAAGAAGAATTTTGCGTTAAATACTTATTAAGCCACATTTAAGAAAGTGTTGCCTTAGTTTCTCTCAGTGTAAGGTTCTAAGAAAAAGTAATTTCGAAATATCTCATAAAAAATGTCTAGAAGCATATAATTAACTTTATCGAATTGCTTTTCCAGGTATAGTTTAATACAGCGTTTTTAGGGTTCCCTGCCCAAAGGGGTAAGGCTCCCTATTACTAAGACTCCACTGTCCGTCTGTCTGTCTGCCTGGCTGTATGTCACCAGGCTGTATCTCATCAACCGTGATAGCTAGACAGTTGAAATTTTCACAGATGATATATTTCTGTTGCCGCTATAACAACAAATACTAAAAACAGAATAAAATAAATATTTAGGGGCTCCCATACGACAAACGTTGTCTAAAGACAGCGCTCGCCATTTATGTAACATTAACAACGCCGATGTCATGTCGCTGCATGTCTTTGTTGTTGGTTTCAATAGATGGTGCTGTTCTCAAATTCGATCTTTGTCTAATGTTGTATAGATAATGGTACGGAACTCTTCGTGCGCGAGTCCAACTCGCACTTGGCTGGTTTTCGTAATATTTTTTCTCTTTGCGACGATCATTCTTATTATAAACTTGCTAAGTCACCCGGTCACCAACGACCTCTGCCATGGGTTGGTGCTATCGAGTTTAATTGTTAGCTTATTTTCCAATACTCGTTTCATATTTTTTTCTTTTACTACGTATGAGCTTCGCGAGTCATTAAAACTACTTATTTACTCAACTGGTCTGATTTCTAGAAAGTATAATGTCTAAAACAAAACGTACATTTCGCTTATCCGGAACCATTATTGCAAATTTAACAGAAGAACATTTCGTTGATGTTTTTACGGAAACCAAAATTTATCAGTATATTATAATGCATAATTCGTCATTTGACGATATTTCCTCTCGTTTACCTTATTTCCAGAAGCGTTATTAGCTTGTTTTTTAAAAGTGTAATTCCGTTGTTATTGCTCCGGATGAGCTATTTCATTAAATCATTCAATATCAAATTGCTTTTCCATGTATAGTTTACTACAGCGTTTTTGTAACAGGTTTCTTCTTTGCGAGAAATATTTTTATTCCAATCTGGCAAAGACAACCAGCCGACAGTCAATGACCTCTCAGATTAGTGCCACTGATTTTAATTGTCAGCTTATTTTCCAATACTTCTTTAATCAACTGTTCGGATTTCCGAGGGTAAGGCTCTCGACAAATTTAAAAGTAAAATGTTTTCATCGTCGGCTCAGCATTGAACCTCAAAACAAATGAAATTCCGTAACGTTATTGAAGGAAATCCCCAAAGCTGATGGTGGCTTTATGAAAGAATTTTATTATAAAAAGCAGAATATTATTCAATTTTTCTCGAGAAACGAAGGTGGAGCCGAATGGAGCTCCCATCCCCGCCACCCACCTGAGGCTAGTCGAATTTATTAGCATTCAAATGATTTATAACTAGCGAGCGGCAGCTGAATATTTTCTGATTCGTCTTAAATTAAATTCTTTCATTCCTTTGACGGGATTTCATTAAGGGTAACGAAATGCCACGAGGAAAATGAAAAAGATAATCTTTCCGGCGAAGCGCGCGCGCCGCGGCCGCCAGTCGCCGCGCCGCTGATGCACGCACCACTATTTATACGCTAACTCTGACTTCACTATATTGCTATCAGTGTAAACTGTTTGTTGACTTTCTGTATTTATGTGTGAAAATGTAATGTGTTAGTGATAAGCTGTTAGTTTCCCATTAAAATAAAATAAAAATGAAATAAAATAAAGGCTGCTTGAAGAAAGTTAATTCAAATATCCCTCTCGCTCTCAGATTTTTTTTTTATTATTTTATTTACAGCGGCACTAAAAATCAAATTACAGATTTTTTTAAAAACAACGCGTAAGAAGTTATAATCATGACATTTTTCATCATTCGACAAAATTAAAATACGTTTATAATGTCTGTAATTTGCCTTATATTTATATAAGCATACTAATTGTACTTTTTATAAGTATACTAATTTACTAGAAGTAAAAACAGCGTTAAAGCTATTTCTTTTAAAAAAAATTTTAAGTCTATAACATACCTTTGATTTAATTTATTAATCACCAACGTAATAATTTTACCCTGTTTTTCGGTACTCACAATACAAGCTTGCTTAGTGTAGGGCCAGAGAAAAACTAATTATACAATTGGAAGTATTCTCACATATTATTGTAATAAGGCAGCTTTAGCCATATCAATCTACTATGTGAAATATCTTTCCTGAGATAAATTTTGTATTTTTTATTTATTTTTCATTTAATGAACTGAGAAAGTAATTTAATGTTGCGTTGGTTTGGACATGTGGAGAGGATGAAGGAAGAAAGATTGACAAAACAAATATATCGAGAGAAATGTTGATGGAAGGGCCGGTAAGGGACGACCCAGACTGACATACTTCGACCAAATAGGGGATAAAGAGCAAAGGGCAAGATAAAAAGTACCCGAAACCGGCGTGCGTGCATGAAACTACTAATGAATGTTGAGGAAGCGAAAGTAATCTGTCAGGATCGTAGCAAGTGGCAGTCCCTGGTCTCTGCCTACCCCTCTGGGATACAGGCGTGAGTTTATGTTATGTTATGAACTGTCGATCAAAATAAGGGAAGAACAAATAAATGAGGTGGTAAAATATTATAAATTTACTAGCTGACTCGGCAAACGTTATTTTGCCATATCTCAGACCTACGAAAAAACACAAAAAAATCATAAAAATTGGTGAAGCCATTTCGGAGGTTTTCGGTAATAAAGAATGTAACACGAGATTTTTATATATTAGATTAGGACAAGTCACCTTATAACATTCCACCATTTATGAACATGCATTTCCATAGTCTACAAAAAAAGTCATAGCTCTTAAGCTCCCTGTGTAAACTCAGCCCGCAGACTGACCGCGCTGGCTCTCCATTAAATTTCATTTTGCCTGGTTATCAATTCTCCATTGTTTCGGCATCAAAAACAGATAATAACAGCCGGCTTCTCGCGAGGGTTAGGCGCAATGGAAATACAATGAATTTCAAATCCAATGGCGACTCACGCAACATGCAGCATTGATCTGAAAATTCCATTGTACATAGTACTTGTGAATCAGGATAAACATTTCAATAATTTCATCATCAGCCATTTCACGCCCACTGCAGGATATAGGCCTCCCTCATGGTTTTCCAAGCTTCCCGGTCTTGTGCCGCCCCGCGATAAATTATATATTAATGCAATTTATCCCACTGCATGAATAAATTAATTTTGCTTTTTTTTGAACATATATATTTATGATCATAAATTAAAGTAGAAGCCCTGTAGGGCTCTCTGAGAGAAGGCCTGTGCCCTACAGTGGGACGTATATAGGCTGCTTATAATAAATTTATAATTATTTTTTATTATGGGTTAAAAAAAAACAGTGAATATTATTAATTTATAAGTATAAATTAATTAATTTTACCTATTTCCGAGAAAGCGTAATATTATGAATAAAAATAATAATTGTACATAATCATATACTATGAATTAAAATTGCATGGCCTTTTCTCAAAGAAATAGGCTCAGAGGCCTAATTCTGCACACCAAATCCTGTCACAATCCTGAAGTTTGCAAGAGCAATTTCTATCGAATTTGACAGTGAGACGATTGGAATCGTTCAGGATTTGGTGCGCGTAATATGTAGGCTTAATCGCTACGAGTGCCTTTCGCGGATTTGGGATTTCAAGCACTAATAGGTACGAGTATATGAATACGTCAGGCACTCAGTTTCCTCGCAATGTTTTCATTTAAACTAGCCATTAGCATTGTTATTACAATTCACAAATATATGTAACTAAAAACAGAGTCATGTGAATCGAAACCAGACTACCGCTTTATAAATCCTAGTTAGTATTTTAAATTTGACCGTGACATTTAGAAATTCAAACGTATTTATTTGACTAATGAATGTAGAGGAAGCGAAAGTGATCTGTCAGGATCGTGGCAAGTGGCAGTCCCTGTCTCTGCCTACCCCTCTGGGATACAGACGTGAGTTTATGTTATGTTATTTGATTTCGCAAAAACAAATTTTCAAACAAGTAAATTGAGATAAATTTAAAACTGTAACCTACATCGATAATTTGGAATTGGAAATCCCTTGGAACCTGTGATGCCTACAACAAACGCCTGGCCTAGGTTGACTTCATCAACAATTCGTTGGCTCAATTTAGGGCAATGGTGTATAATTTACTGTATTCTGATTGCGAGTCTAGCAAAATAACAATGTAATTTTGTAGCCGTTGAGTGGCCAATACCTAGTTCTCTTTAATAATTTGTTTTTTGTTTTGCATGTTATACAATAGTAAGCGCCTCCCAGTTTTACACTACCTGCTTAAACCATAAGTGAGAAATGTTCCACAAGGCAGATAAGTCTATATCCAATATTGAAAAACATAAAATATTTTTTTATGTGTGCCTTTACTTCCTCCAAATAAATGAATAAAATTATTTAGAACCCATAATACAGAACTGCTATCGATCAAACTTCAAGTACCCGTGTAGTACGTATATAAACTGCATATATATGGCCCCCAACGTAGGGCATAGGCCTTCTCTCAGAGAGAGAAGTCTCAGTGCGTGTCTACCACATTTCAAGCGCCATGCAGTAACTTCGCGTTAAGTTCGTACCAAGTATCAAATATTTATCAAATACTTTCCGGAGTATTTGCTCTACTATCTAATGTAAAGAAACAAAATTGTTGCTACGGCTGGGCATTTTATTCGTTAGTCACACCAATGTCGCGCATAAAAGAGTCATCGTTTGTTTGAAAGTTCTGTCTGAATAGACCCTTTCCACTGAAAGACAAGCACTTGCTGTAAGGTATTTACAACACGGTCACATTAAGTAGAGACTTGACGTTGATACAATAATGTCCAAAACAAATACCAAAATGA
Organism: Yponomeuta evonymella; assembly: GCA_963969515.1. Classification (NCBI taxonomy): domain Eukaryota; kingdom Metazoa; phylum Arthropoda; class Insecta; order Lepidoptera; family Yponomeutidae; genus Yponomeuta; species Yponomeuta evonymella. Next base: position 13,629,763 of record OZ018349.1, read on the forward strand.
CAGAAAACTAAGCAAATTATCGATAGTATGGTCAGTATCTTTGTAACCAATACGTGTGTCGATAATTTGCTTAGTTTTCTATCATTTTGGTATTTGTTTTGGACATTATTGTATCAACGTCAAGTCTCTAGTTAATGTGACCGTGTTGTATGTGAATGAATTAGTGAATTTTGAGTTGAATTCAAACTTTAAGTTGCATCGGCAAAGGGAAAGTTTAATTACATTTTGGAACAACACGATAGGGCTCCGAATGAGTTTAAACAAACATCAGGTACATAAAATTATTTGCCTACTTTTTTGTGAGCAATATATTAAATTCGTAATCCTCCCATCATACACATAAAGACACCATCACCTGCACCATCATGCCTATCCCTAGTGGGATATGCAAAATTATAATTTTGTACAAACGTTACGTTTATCGCAATAAGAAACTTAAAATTCGTAAGCAATGCACATTTACAGACAAACTAAGTAATAGGTTAATTTAGGTGGACATCCAAAAGTGTTCCGTAAATTTTCTTGTGATGTTAAATAAAAACGAAATGGATGTGCTCTTTTGGAGGAAGCCGAACTCCTAAAAATTACTAATAAGCACCTTTTCTATCAGCCAAGTGTCTCTTTTGATTCCTATTTTCAAGTTTGATTACCTGCAAAAGATAAAAGAAATACACGAAAAGCCCTTAAGTACACGGAACTTCAAAATACGAAACAGGACTTAAAAAATAACATGTACAAGGGATTAAAGATTAATTAAATAGGCACTTTTGTGCAATGTACAAGGGCGAGTTTTTTTCTGTAAGAGATTTCTTCGAGCAAACCTTAGGGATTTGGAGAAGAAGCAACAAAACGTGTCTATATATGTGCAAAATAGGTAACAATAAATTTGTACGAAGCAAAAAAAATTCATATAGTCCATAAACTAAATATCTAAATAAAAATACGTAAGTGTAAATAATTAATATACAAATAAACTTTATAAATACCGGATGAGATAAAAGTGACCCATTTGTGCAACCCCTAAATATTATCCAATCTTCTTGAAATTTGGCATACATATGTTATGCGTCATTGAGACTTAGCAAAAGCAGCCTGCAAAAAATTAAGATTGCACTTTGGACTCCATGATCACATCACATCGATGATGCTTAATTATTATTGTATTGTCATCCAAATTATAAACACAGTTTCAAATTTATACAATTTTAAAGTAGTTTCAAGTCGACTTCCTAGATTTTTTACATAATATACTATATACTATATAATAATATAATAATTTTAATAAAGCTTTTATTAGCATAAAAAAATACAATTAATAGCTGTAAAATCAATCTTTTTATGTTCACCTGTAGTGAATGATGACTGAGTAGTATAATTATATACTATTAATTACTATACTATTCTCAGACCTACCAATACACAAAAAAAGTCATAAAAATTGGTGAAGCCGTTTCGGAGGAGTTCGATAACAAACACACGAGATTTCACAATGCCGTCGGCACACCGGGTTGGTGGTCGGCACACCGGGTTGGTGGTCTGCCCACCGACCGTTGACCCGTTCTTGGCCACCACTCGGTGGCTACTTTAGTCCACCGACCGTCTTCCCGCCTAACTAAATGCCCCATCAATCTCCATTTTAGCTTTATGATTCGTGTGCCTACATCTTCGACTTTGGTTTTTTGCCAAATATCGACGTTTTGCACACTATCGATAAGTGAAATGCCTAGCATGGCCCGCTCCGAAGCCCTATTACGCTTATGTTTTTTTGTAAATAATGCTTTCTTTCTGTACAATAAAGTAAGTGATCTTTAATCGAACTGGTGATATAAATAATTTCAACACGATGCTATGTTGGTGTGCATTTGGAATTCACGGGACGCGATCTTTTTAGGCTTTTTTTTATACGTTTTAATCTGAATAAAAACCGAGCTGTTATTATTATTAGAATTGTTGGGGTACCACGCCATCCAAATCTCTGTCGCTGAACTGTTTAACATGCAACAAAACACCCGCAACATATGCCAGGCAGCCCTGTCTCATGGCGCTATTAAAATATTTAACGACCCACTCGCGTCGAACAAAGGGGAACACCCGCCGTGGCCACATTCGTCCACTAAAACTCGGATGCTCATTAAATATCCGGGTCATCTAAAATATGTTTCAGATACAATATGGTTATCTCTATGCACAATTCCTGAAACAGTCTTAAAAGTGTACCTATATGTTTAACGACAACCAATATTCTATGAGATTTTTCTGTGATCGATATTTTTCGAAATATATCACGGTTTGTTATCAGGATTTTCGCGCTTTAGGCACTAGCATAGTGGCAACCTCCAGTAAATCATTATCACTTACAAATCCGTTTAATGACATTAATGTTTCAACCAGTCAAAAATATATATCAAGACAATGTTAGAATGTGCGAGCGACCCTTAATACCTAACATTTCGACCGGATTTTTTTCCATCCGACATGTTTTAAGCTAATGTAGCCACGGCGCATAATTAAATAGTGTAGGTACAAGATGTTACATAAAGGTTTTGTCACAATTTACTCGGATTTTGTTCTCGCCAATACAAACAACTACAAAGAGGGTGAAACGAATTTAAGATTAAAAAATCAAGTGCTCCTTAATATTTATTATTCAATACAAAAACGCGGTTTTCTAGAGCAATATAAATTGGCCCTCTACATTGATCGTCACTCTAACCAGCGTTTCTTTTGTACAGTCTAGATTCCAACGTGTTTTTGACATCACTTAAAACCTGAAGACCGTTTCTTCAGTATCGATAATTTCAATACGCAAAGGTTTAAACTTCTCAATATTATCTTCGTATTTTTTCATACGATCTTAAAACTTAACGCAGTCTATGTATGGTAATGGTAATGTATACATATCGAATAAAACCTGTAAGCGATTTAGGTTGAGTGGGGAATGGTCCCGTGCCGAGCAATCAAGTCATTATAGTTGCAAAGTCCCCTATAACTTGTAACTTAAGTGAGTTGAATGCAAGCATGTAGGTAAAGGCTGATATGGTGTCGTCTATACTTAATATTTTATTGTACAATAAACTAAATTATTATTCATTGTTTGATCTCCCTCGTCAAAATTGACACTTGTGTGAGTTTCTACTTTGTTATCAACGCATTGACATATTATCAATAGATTTTAGTATTATTACCTTATCACTTCTATTTCAGTAGAAGTAGAGACTTCTAGACTTCTATGATGACTTATACGAAGTTTACTTAACTAGGCACACTATATTATTATAACGAGCCGCTTCTTGATTGGTTGCCTAGAAATCCTTCATACGTGCATACGTTTACAAAACTCCTTAGCACTGAAATAGGGCAAATTGAACACGCCAGTTTCCATCCGGTTGGAAGCACAATGTGTATCCCGGTGGTACTGTATGTAAGTCAGCGCGACAGGCAACAACCACCCTAATTACCAGGCGGTAGGCTCTTCACTCACACCGCAATTCCAAGAGCTACGAAGCTGTGGGATTGAGCAACTTGATACTGAAAGAAGCTATTGAAAGTGACACTCAAGCTAAGTGCAATGATGTCATTGGGCAGTCAACTTGGGGCTATGATTCGGTTTAATGAACGGACGGTATTTTTCCATGAAAAAGTGATTGAGTTTTCTGCAACGCGTAAAAATAGACCCGAGAGAGTAGTTTTATCAATAAGTAGTAGCATTAAGCTCGCCTGTGTACATTTTACAACACTCTGCTTTAATGCAAAAAATAATTTTCCCAAGCGGACATACTCCGACAAAACAGAAGATGTATTAGCAAAGAGCAAGATAAAAAGTACCCGAAACCAGCGCGCGTGCATGCAACGACTAATGAATCGATCTGTCAGGATCGTAGCAAGTGGCAGACCCTGGTCTCTGCCTACCCCTCCGGAATATAGACTCACGTCTGTTATGTTATAATATGTTAAATAATTTTAATACTAAATCAATAGTCTATACGAAAAAATTAAGCAGTGATTTTAATTCTTTACTTCTGAAGTTTTCGCAAACGATCATCTACTGAAATTTATTAAAAGAAATGCTTTTCATATCGTGGGTGCAATGCAAGAAGAGTATCACTTCAGTTGTCAGAGACCTTGGGTAATTTCTCATCGTGATGCGAATAAACATCGTGGCACTCCTGGATATTCGCAGATGCAGGTGAAACGGGGCTAATGAGCGGGCACAGACAAGTCTCCGCAGACACTCCTCGAGCAATGAACGTCGATGCACGGCACTGACGCTCCACTGCAATGACGTCATCACCGCACGCTAATGGGAGAGTTGTTCTACCATATTGTCTCTTCCTTGATCATAAATCGTGAAATAACCCACATCTGCTTTCGCAGCCGTATAAAAAGTTCGTGTTCTTTTATCACAGAGATCAATCAAGCATGAATGATACTCGTCGGTCAAGTTTTTCAGGTGCTGAACTTATTTTGTCTTTTTCCGATTTTCCAAAGGAGCGTTTTTAATAAATAGAGTTCAGGAAGCCAAAGTCAAGAGAGTATAAGTCTTTTTTAAAAATAAAGTTTTTTAATGAGCATCGGATTCAATAAAAGCTAAAACAATGGCGTGTGTGGGCGAGCATTGTGGCGCCTTTGTCCCGACGCGAGCAGTCATTAATTTTTTTCTCAGCGAAATCTAATGAGTACATACTTTATATGTATGCATTTATGTGAGGGTCAATTTGAGTTCTTTTGTTGCAAAATTTATAACCAGTTTGCGGAGAGTACTTGCATTAATTGTTCCACGGGTGAAATCTATTCTGTCCATGTCTTTGTTTGTCAATATATTCTGCTCGTCTTTGAGGTTTAATAACCTACACACTAGCCGTACAGTAGAAAAATGCATATATTCAGTATACATACATAAGCCTGTATCCTGGAGGGGTAAGTAGAGACCAGGGTTTGCCACTTATTTGTTTCATTTCTTCAGTATCGTTTTAAGAATTGGACAACGAAAAGTTTGCCATAGATTGCTTTAGATACAACATCTGCATAACGATTTATTTGTAACATAATATAACATAACATGACATGACATGACATGACATAACATAAACTCACGCCTGTATCCCTGAGGGGTAGGCAAAGACCAGGGACTGCCACTTGCTACGATCCTGATAGATCACTTTCGCTTCCTCAACATTCATTAGTCGTTGCATGCACGCATGACATGACATGACATGACATGACATGACATGACATGACATGACATGACATGACATGACATGACATGACATGACATGACATGACATGACATGACATGACATGACATGACATAACATAACATAACATAAACTCACGCCTGTATTCCTGAGCGGTAGGCAAAGACCAGGGACTGCCACTTGCTACGATCCTGATAGATCACTTTCGCTTCCTCAACATTCATTAGTCGTTGCATGCACGCACGCCGGTTTCGGGTGCGTGCATGCAACCGTTATTTGTATTGGTAGTTAATTTCCAATCGGATGAGCGTAATTTTGTGTCAACTCATAGGTATTCTTTTTAACGTTATGAAAAATAGAGGGAATTATTTTATTCAATCTAAGCGCACAATGTTTCCTTCGTGGTTTTCATAACCTTGAGGGGTTTTGCCATAATCACCACGCTTGGCAGGCGGGTTGGCGATCGCAGTATGCGGTTGGAATCTCAGGAAGACGCTGCTGCCCGCCTCCTGGTAATTGATTTCCTTAGTCGTCTTCTACGACATCCACGGAAGGAAATGGAGCACGGCTATTCTTAATCCAGCGCCACACGGAAATTCGGAAATGACGAATATTGAGTGAATATTGATATAATAGTCATCCAGACAGAGGCGTAACATGAAATCACAGTCAGATATCATTGAGTCAGACAACACAGAGCGAGATGCAATATACACAAGTTTCGCTACCGGTTCGAGGCGTTATTGTTCAATAAGTTTGCATTAATAATAATAACTAACTAATAAGTATTTCTACATAACACAATCACTTGTCCTGGTCCGAAACTAGGATACCCTAAGCCAATAGGCAATCTTCTTGTGAAATCTATTACAAAAACGCACCTACTTACTTTTTCAAGTCCAGTACACGTCAAAAGAGTTATTTATTTATAAAACATACGTATACAACTATACATTGTTACTAGGTATTATAATTAAAAAGAAATTAAGAAAAACTAAAACCTAACAGGCCGTTATATTTTTGGTCCCTCATCAGCAAGAAAACGAACGTTTCAAGAGAAGCCGAGGCTTCGCAGTGTTATGGCTGGTTTACATTTGCTAAATTTCCGTGCTATTTAAGCATTGATTTTTAAGCATGCTAAATAAAAGAGTGCTAAAAAAAGACGCCGATTTACATTTGCTATTCTTTTTTCATCATAAAAGATAGAAAATGCGAAGAAAGCACTCGCATTGCAAGTCGAAAATATGGAATCTCTAATAATTTTGCAAGCTGTTGAAATAATATCACAGTTATTGGCTGAACGCCTGAAAAACAGGATACTTAACAGATTAAAGTTTTTTCAATTTCAGCATACGCATTGTCTCCTAGAATTTTGTTTTTGTAGCTTTCACTGTAGGAATCCCACAGGCACTCATGTTTTTCATATTTGTTTATTAGTTTAATTGTTAAATCGCGTGTCCATTTTACTTGCGACGCCATTTTTGTTGCTTTTTTTTTAAAGCACAGATCATGGATAAAAAATCTGACCATCAGTCAGATTTTTTTGCCTGCTAAAAAGGAAAGCGTATTTACATTTGCTAAATGCATGCTTTTTTAGTATGGTCTAAAAAAGCGTGCTAAAAAAGTATAAAAAAATAGCAAATGTAAACCAGCCATTAGGCGGAGACTGCACGGTTCGTGCAGAGGAGCTATCACATTAAACATAGTAGGAGGGCAGCCGTAGGGGCGCGAGGTCCATCGCATGGAGCGGAAATAATGTCTGCCGCTCTGTAATTGGGACGGAACGGCGCGGACTCACTGCACTAGCTCTCAGTAGGTCTGCAGACGAGAAGTAAGCCTGCCTGTGCCAGTGGAGATGAAAAGGTATGTTAGAGGAAAGAGAAGAGTTAAAATGGTGAGTGTAGTGTGTTGGCCCGATGCAAGAAATACGAGTTGATGGTAGACCACCCCCATACAATAGTTGACTGTATTCGCCTCTTCCGGCTACCCGTGACCACGGCAATTCAACAAAATGTAGGCAATTAAGTTAATTAAGTTTCCTTGATAAACTATCAAAGGTTGGCGTGATAAAGAAGAGGCCTATTCCCAAGTGGACTCGGTTTATGGGCTGGTTAGGTGGAATAACCAATCAAAACCATTAAATAAATACCTAGGTGTAAACATCGCGAGTCATTAAAAATACTAAAGTTAATTATGTTTACCTCATAAACAATCGCGTTAAATGTATAACTATGCATCGCGAGCATTAAAAATACTAAAGTAGAAATAGACAAGATATGCTATACTGATATACTCCATTCCACGAAATGAGCTCCCAAAGAAAATCGTCCATGTGCGCCCATTGGTTAATGCGCGTGATCTTCAATAGCCTGCATTAAGTATACCACTATGTGACCAAGCCCTTCAATAAAGATTAAAAAAAAAGTATACCTACGCTATGTAGCGGTATAGTTTATTCGCTTGTTGTTTCGCTTATCTGTATCCGCGCTTATTTACCAAGGAGATGCGACGGAAGGGAATATTTTGTTCCCTAGTAGTTTGCCGGGTACGTATTGCAATGTCGAAAATAAAATGAAACTAACGTAAAATAACCTACTTTCAAAATGCCTGAAATCTAAATACCTAATGACTGTTTCACTTATATTCAAATAACCAAATGCTTAAAATATCAAATGGATATGTTACTGAAGTTGATAAAGCCAAAACTTTAAATTCCTTTGTACAAAGTTCTTAAAATTAGTTTACCTTACAATTAATCGAACAACACGAAAAATACCGATCTAAGTACCAGCATGAGCAGTAGTATGTAAGCCAAAACTTGAAATTCCTATGTACAAAGTTCCTAAAATTAGTTTCCTAAAATTAGTTTACCTTACAGTTAATTGAACAACACAAAAAATACCGATCTAAGTACCAGCATGAGCAATAGTAGTAGCTGTGATAGCCTAGCTGTAGAAGCCTCGACATTGCCATACGTACGCTTTTTAAATACAAAGATTACCTCCATTATGAGAGTCACAAGCCACAAGAAGTCCACTGCTGGACATAGACCTCCTCCATGGATTTCCAAAAAGACCAGTTGGAAGCGGCTTGCATCCAGCGTCTTACTGCCACTTGGATGAGGTCATCTCTCCATCTTGTGGCTGGTCGTCCTACGCTGCGCTTGCCGATATGTGGTCTCCATTCAAGAACTTTTCGGCCCCATCGGCCATCAATTCTGCGTGCTATGTGCCCGCCCAATGCCATTTCATCTTACTAATCCGCGTTAAGGATATACATACATATACATACGTATATCCTTAACCTATAACATTGGAACGAGCACCATGCATAACATCCTCCCAACCTCCCACGTTTTGTTTTCGTTGAGTTCCTATGCACATGCCCACGAACAGAATATCTCACTAACTAACAAAAGATCTACAATATTCCTGAAGCTACAGTTCGCGTCATGGTAATGTCAGTCTTTACTCGATACTCGCACTTATGTTGCAGAACGATTGTTGCCGCTGTAGCACAATCCGCACTATGGCTGCGTGCATAATTGTACCTACAGCTTTATAGTCCGAAACTATCATGTGCAACTGCTGTTGCAAATATGAGAGCTTACAACTTTCATAATTATGTACATATAGTAATGCACCAATGCACAGGTATGTCAGTTGAAAATTATTGGGTTTCATACTACCAGAACGACCAAAGGAGAAAGGAATTGATTAGTCAAAGGCCAATCGTAATCAATTTATTGGGTCCATGAACAAGAAGATAGAGAAGCTCGTTCTTTGATATTTCAACGGACTTCATAAAAGAGAGTAAGCACACATTTTAGAGATCTAGATCACATCTAAACACTTTCGCTAAAACAAATGAGATCCTTAATTTAATTTAACACACAACATAATCATTTGTCCTGGTCCCAAACTAGGATACTCTGTACTGTGTGTTTTGTGCGTGCGTGCGTGCGTGAGTGCGTGTCTGCGTGCGTGCCTACGTGCGTGCGTGCGTGCGTGCGTGCGTGCGTGCGTGCGTACGTGCGTGCGTGCGCGTGTGTGTGTGTGTGTGTGTGTGTGTGTGTGTGTGTGTGTGTGTGTGTGCGTACTAATTCCGAGATATTTCTAGTCGCAAAAATTAGACCGTCATCGGAGAATTAATGAGTGAAATAATAGAAACGCTCCTGTCTGTACGCTCCTGTCTGCCGGTAGTCTGCGAGCGGAGCCTCTCCGGAAGATCAGGGAGTTCCGCGCTCCGTGCTCAGGAAATAATGACGTCCTGCGAGCAACGTCCGTAATTGAAACATACCGCTCACCCCTCTCCCGGTGCATAAGTGAATCACTACCCGAATCGTACTGAGGATATTTAATTTTGAACCCATTTCCTAAGTCTACTTTGACCTGAATTGTAGAGGTAATGGAATGAGGAGCGATATTTATGTAATAACTTATAGTGAAATAATCATCGAGCACAACAGAGAGAATACTGAGTCAATTGACATATTCACCTGCAGTATACTATTTTTGCAACTATCGCCTTTGTGTACACAAGGTACGCTACCGAATTTCTTTCAGTGGCAATGTCTTCGTACCAATTTTCATGGGCTGTTTAGAATTCTTTACAAACTTTGTCAGGTTTTATCTCAAAGAAGAATTGTCCTTTGCTTGATTCAATGCAATTTGTCAGTTGGAATATAAACTCATTCTGTTGCAGAACTGAAATTGAGAAATTGGTGTTGAAAATTTTTCGAAATAACATGTCTTTGTGTATATCTGTCTACGCTTTTTGCATTTCTAAGTGATGGCAAACTATAACTTTGCGCGACACGACTTATCAAGTGGAAGTATCCGTACAGAAAGTTGTTCTTTATTAAATATCTATCGTAATGTATGTACCCATTCAAAAGCGCTTAATCCCGTGGTAAATATAGGTACCCCGTAAAGCCGATCGCCTCGAAAGTAAGTGCATGATACAGAGACTTGCACCCTTCTTCACCATAAAGCCCGTAATATCTCTCGTAAATTCACAATCAAAATCGAGCTGGGGGGTCTAGTTTTTACTGTATATCGTAAAATACTTTCGTACTAAAGCTAGATTTTTGTTGTTTTACGCCTTTTTTGGCCATAAAATTAACGTGTCGTGCATAAGTGCCTTAACTAATGATCGTTATAAAATTATTTGTGTGTCTAAATGCGAAATTAGGGAAAGGTCAACTGAGTTCAGTCAACTTGATCTTTCCTTACTTTCCCATCTCGCACAGAAGTGTGTCATATTGACACACGTCGTTCCGCCGCGCGCTTCGGACTCTTAATTTGCTTCGTTCAATAAAAAGCCTCTAACTCACGTATCTCCGTGTAGGTGGTGGGTGAGACGATCGTGATGACGGCTGCCCCGCGTGGATCTTTGCAGGTCTCAGCACGCGGAAACTTCGCCAAAACGAATTAAGCGAGAGCGTATAGGAGACGGGATTATCTACAAAGTGCTCCAGTGCGCGTAATGGGATCCCGTCTTGACTATTGGAATTTCACTCCTTGGTTGTCTTTGCTTGTGCCTGTAAGTGTTGAGCTTAATTATCACTTTCTTCTGAGCTTCTGAGAGCCGTAGTAGCTAGCCACGCGCAAGTATCGAACGCTCTTTCTTTAACCAAAGAGTGGGTTCACGTGTTCTGAGAGATTGACTTTGAACGCAAAAGGAAATTGGTAGAATCAATCTTAACTAAGCCTCAATGTATTTTTTCCAAGAAACAAGATTTTTATTTTATTTTGCTCTATGAACTAAAGCTAATTCAAATCCGCTAAGCAATTGCAAGTAGGTAACCTCAGGTGAGTCATAGAACTACAATACAATTAATGAATTTATTACATCAACCCCGGCTATTAGGGCGACAACAATTATTCACGAATATAAACGTCATGTCACAGCGGAATTAACTCTGTTAGCTCGTAAACATGTCCTGACGTTGATTTATTGCATTAATTCCGCGATGCCAGCCCATAATTATTTAGAATCAAGTGTTTTAATAAACCTCTCCTGAGCATTATTATGCCAAATGCCGCTTTATGTGGTTAGCAATTAAATTAGATGTGAAATCACAGCAGAGGACTCGAACGCGGCACAAGCAAGAATTTATTTTGTCTGTTTTGAGTTTTAGATTACCTTCTAGGAAGAGGTCGAGTAGGTAAACAGGTTTGTTTCTAAAATGCACAATCCCTGAAACACCCCAATTAGAATTTGTGTTTCACAACAACTTTGTTCTATGAGTTTTTCCTAGTTTGACGTGCTTTTACTTTTTTTGGAAAAGTCAGAGTTTTTGTAATTTTCCTAAATTCGCGCTTTACGTGCTCTAACCACGTTCCAGCCTTCAGTAAATCATCATCCTATATATAAGAATGGCATAATAATAATCATGACAATACTTTATTGCGCACGAAAAACAGTACCTACCTACATGAAAAAGGCAATACGTAATGTCCATTCTATATAACACATGTGGTTAGAGCTTTTATATGTATTATATAGAATGGATGGACATATAACGAAAACTAAGATTTTTTTTCAAAAAACAGAAATTGTTTCAAAAGTCGCAGAACAAAAGTTGTTGTAAATAACAAACTATGTATTTTATGAAATATGTATGAATATTAGTTGTAAGTCAGTATGTCTATGTGCATTTTCTTATCATATATTTCATGTACACCTACCTACTCTCTTCATCTTCCAGTTCTATCCATCCTAAGGTTGTCTAGAAGAGATCGCTTTTAGCGATAAAACCGCCAATTGTATACGGCAAAACTTAGACATGAAAGCCTTTTAATGTATTTTGTTTTCTGGTGTGTACAATAAAGGGTTCTAATCTAATCTAATCTAATGTATAACCAACATGTTTCAGGAATTTTGCATTTTAGAAAAACCCTGCAGAGATTTTTAATGCTTGTGAATGCACTAAAAATCTATGAATAGGATATAAATATGAAAGAATATAAATATTCTGAAATTGTGGTACATTTGAAAACTCTTTTCTGAACAACCTGTGCTGACATTTCAACGTAAACCAAAAAAGCTCACATCCCAGCAAAACCATGCAACGGCGCGTCCTTGACGTAACGTTTTGATGAAAAAAAATGGTTCTCAAAACAAAACTCATACATTCTTCACATTGACCTTAGCATAGTAAGTGTGGAAACGTCGTCGTTTAAAAGGAATAAAAACGAAAAAAATACCTTTAAATGCCTTTGATGCAAGAGTTGTTGCGAGCGTCGTGATTAGATTACTTACCCGAGTAATTTTTTTTCTCATAACCGCGAAAGAATTTGTTGGCACTCGCCTACTAGGCTCTGGCGCTCCTTTTGGGTTTTCTGAGAGATTTCATTTTTCGCTGTACAGAATTTTAATTAAAATACGTCCAACTCTGGCTCCTACAGTAGGTGGTTTCCGTTTCTTATTATGGCTAAGTTAGAAAACTTAATTCTAAAGCTCTTGTTGTACACTCAGAGATAACTACTGTAACAATAACCATAATTCGTTTCGTATGCTAAAAAAATCAAAATTAATTTATTTACCTTGAAATGTGTTAACACTGGTGACAAATCCTGCTTTTACAACCGACTTCGAAAAGAAGGAGGTTCTCAATTCGTTCGCACATTTTTATTTATGTTCAGCGATAATTCCTTACCAAATCGTCCAATCGCGATCGCCAACCCGCCTGCCATGTTATGAAAACTATGAAGGAGGCCTATGTCCTGCAGTGGGCGTCAAATGGCTGATGATGATGATGATGAAATCGTCCAATTACATAATTTCTTTTTTGTTTGCAAGTGTATAACGCCAGGATGGCCAAGAACTGCTCTTAATCATGCTGGCCATATATACGTATGTCCTACAGTAGGGCCACAGGCCTTCTCTCAGAGAGAGAGTATGGACTTAATCACCACGCGTGCTCACCGCAGATTAACGATTTTAAGCGCTGAGGTAGTACGTGAACACCTCAGGTACTCAGGTGTTCTCACGATTTGCTACTGCAAATACCAAAAATTACGTAACACGTTTTACTTATTAATTTTGAAATAAATAACGTCTAAGATATAAGGCGCACCGCAATTTCCTCCTCCTAATTTTTACACGCGACCGACGACGAGTGGCGGAAAGGAGAACATTTTCGATAATAAATTAAATTCTCGAAATGAAATCGATTATATTAACCCTCAGGGAAAGGAACGCCATACATCAACGTCACGGCGCGGCAGCCAACTGATCGCCGAAATGAATCCCGTTGCGTGCGTCCTGAAATTCCGAGGGATTCAAATGTGCGGTGTTAATAAATAGGTTATTGCCTACCGCCTCTTGTATCCAATCCACAGCTAAATTAGCTTCAAAGGATTGTAAAAGCGAAGATTTTTCTCTTTTACACTAATGAGTGACCCTAACAGAAATATTACGCATCATTAACACCCTAATTCAACAATATCTCGCTGGATCAACACGTTATCCATAATTAAATAGCCATAACGTCCGGCGACACTGCTCGAAGACGAAAACAATCAGTAAAACAGAAAAGATAAAAGCATTGTCGCCTTGGAACGTCCACGTTTTTGCCAAGGGTCCCTCGTAAAACTTTATTAGGCGCATTAAGGTCGCGGTTGAATCCTGTTTATGTAATCGCCTCCGGGAACCTTTAGCAGGAAAAATATTAAGTGAAAAAAAGTACACACAATGTCACCCTAAGTAAGATTATATGTAGCCGAGATATTTACGTTCTCTTGATTCCACTTTGGTTAGGGAAAATATGGCTGGGGGAGCATTGATTAGCGACGAGGTCGGCGGAGTGAAAAAACTGTATGCTAACGTTATTTACAATAAAATATCGTGGTAGTATAGCAAACTTCGATCACTGTCTCTAGAAATTGCTTAAGCCACATATTGTAAGCAGAACTTGGTGCCCTCCTATAGTTGGTGCCTGCAAAGCGAGATGTAAATTGCATGCATACTGTTTAATTTGCTATTTCCAAGATGCACCGAACGGCGCCAAACTACAGCCGCATCTGCATAATTATTATTTATGTTAATGCTGAACTATTGCTTAAGAAACGATACGCGTCGCGTGGGAAATCACCCTACTATTATACGATTACATAATCGGACCTTACCTAGTTATTAGCTACCCTATCTGTGCCAGTAATAATGTTAACAAATTACTAGAGACTATAATAATATGCTTTAGTTTGAGCTCCAGACATGATACAAGAAAATGCAGTATTTCACATTTTTCCCCGACGAGACAAGCATTTCTTCGCGCGCCGCGTGATTGGAGTGACATCACATGTTTTAGCGCGCCCTGTAAGCCAGTAAGCGATGCGCGTGCGACAGTGACAAGTGAACTGTCAGCTAGTAGCGGGAACGTCTCACAGCTACGGTGACTCGACCACACTCACGATGAAGCAGACCCCAGGCAGCGCGAACATAGCTACGTTCACACACAGATATTACAGGGCATTACTATGACATTGCAAAGTCGATTTACCTACAGATTAACAATTAGAAGACTCTGTTACACAATGTATATCGAATTGTCATAATCAATGTATGTATATTATTTGTCATAGTCAGTGCATATCGAATTGCAGTTTTATGAAACAAGGCTCTGGCCGCGCCGCGCATACTCTCCAATGTGAGTTACTTGTAGTTATTCCACGCATATAAGTTGTTTTTTTTTTAACTAGCAAAGGATATCATTGTACCTAAAAATAAATTATAAATAAATAAATACCTAATTAATTAATTAAATAAATAATTAATTTATAAATTATCATAAAAACCAGTTTCCTCGTATTATGAGACCAATTCTGTAATCGCGAAAATGTATTAGTTTCTGTTTCATAATATATACACCTACAATTTATGTACACCTACTCTTTATCTTTCAGTCCTATCTATCCTTAGGTTGCCTGCAGTAGATCGCTTTTAGCGACAAGAAAATTCTTAAATATCTATGTCGCGTAGCATACCTAAAAGTGGCGGCACTTTTATGCTACGCAACATAGATATTTAAGAATTTTCATGTATCTTTTATTATGTATGGTGTGCAATAACGAGTTGTAATCTAATTCCAGTATTTTGTTACTTTCTCTTGCAAATACAAGTATAAAACTGATGATAATTTTCCTCGATCTCAGAGTCGGTCACAGTTGTTTGTATGGATGAGTACAGTAACTTCCTTAAGTTTTATAAGCGTTTCTGTAACATACTGTGTACTCGAAGGATAAGGGAAGAAGCATCCATGGCTTGATATGCAGCGCGAATGTGATTTTGTCTTAGCACTTCGAGTACACATCTAAGTGAACGGTGGACATCGGTGTGTGAACGTAACTTTACAGCAAGATGCAGCGGAATGTTCGCGGCGCTGCCTGTTCGGCCATAACGAGTGTGTGAAATAAGCATTATGTAACGCGACGTCGAGGCTTACACGGATTGAGGCGGCCCACCCGCGGTCCGCTTGACTGATGGTCCTGTTGCGCCGACGCGCATCTTACATGCTGAATCCGCTTGTAGATTGCAAATGAGCCACATAGCACGCTCAACCTCAAAATAAGTGCGACGATAATCCGAAATTATATCATACTTCAGACTAAATTATATCATATCAGACCTTTATAAACACTAGCCCCGTTTGGCACTAACGAATTGCTGCAACATAATTAAGGCTTGTAAGTGGCTTAGTTGTTCACACCTCGGCGCTCGAGGTGCGCTAAGAATTTTCAACTTTGCTTATTTGGAAGTGGTTTAATTCGCCCTTCGCCCTACATATTCATGACCTCATCTATAGAGACTAAGCATTCTTTGAGATCTTTCTTTACTTTACCCATCCACCTAGTTTTCGGTCTTCCTTTGGTTTCAATTATCAATAGGTACTAAGAATCATTTTTTTTTTTGTTTTGCGTTATTTCAATAGAAATATTTTTTGTTTTTTTTTAATAGCACACTTGGCTAGCGGCACTACATCTGGCTAACATGCCGAAAGACATGGATTCGATTCCCACTGGGGGTCGCCGTACATTTGTACAAATAGCCTCAGTCTGGGTACCCGGTTACTATAGCACAGGGTATCCTAGTTACGGCCCAGGACAAGTGATTGTGTTGGGTGGAAGTTATTATAATATATTATTAGGGGTTAAAGTATGAAATTGCCGATTTGTACTGAAAATCTAAATTGTTTATTTTTAAAATTTTTAACAAATTTATTTAATCAAAATAGTTGCCATTATTATCTATACATTGCTGCCATCTAATGGGAAGGTCATTAATGCCTTTGCGATAGAACTCCGACGATCTAGACTGCACAAACTGTGTGAAAGCATTTTGTACTGCCTCCTGGGAAGAAAACTTCTTGTCACGTAGATAATTGTCCAAATCACGAAAAAAATGGTAGTCCGTTGGAGCAAGGTCTGGTGAATACGGAGGATGACGAATGGTTTCTAACTGCAGTTCCTGAAGGGTCAAAATGGTTTCTCGTGCTGTGTGAGGTCTCGCGTTGTCGTGGAGCAGATCAGTCAAATCATGAGGCACCCATTTTTCGTATTTTTTTATTTTATTGATTTGACGCAAGTGAGTCAATATTGTGGGTAAGGTAACGTTAAACCATGCCGCTAATTCCTGGGTAGTTTGACTAGGGTCGGCTTCCACTATCTCTCTTAATTCATCGTTATTCACCTGTGTGGGCGGTCTTCCTCGTGGCTCGTTCTTTAAGTCGAAATTTCCATCACGAAAGCGTTTAAACCAAAATCGCACGGTGCGTTCATTAGTAGACCCTTCTCCAAACGCAGCATTGATATTACGGGCTGTTTCTGCCGCGTTAGTTCCGCGTCGGAACTCGTATTCAAAAATCACTCGAATTTTCGCAGTATCCATCTTTCTTGTCTAAATTGAATAACAAAAACAATTGAAAGTCGATATTCAAATGTTTCACATTTTTAAAAAAAAAACATCATAGAAACCATTTGAAAAAAGTTTCATTCGAAAACCTCAAACCATGAAGATTCTATGTCAATTCAAAGAACCTATTGCAATAAAATGGCAATTTCATACTTTAACCCCTATTTTTAAGTTCAAACTTCAGCGCGTGCCGTAAAACCCAGCAACCACACTCCTGGGTCCCTGCAACAGTGGCGTTAGGTTCAACTGGATTAAACCTTAGTTGAACTATAGGTTACCTATAGGCTGATGTAGTAAGGCATGTGACAACAACGGGAACTTATCAGCCACGTGTAATGATTTGTGACTTCCACAGCGCTGGGTGCGACAAACGGTACACAATTTTACTTACGTTCATCAAATTGTGGGGAGGAAGTTTTAATGACCTTGTCGGTTTTCCAAATTGACATTTGGCTAACTCTGGAAGTAGTTTTTATTTACATGGAGTCTCATTTTAATTGCGTTCATTAAATCTAGCTGTACTCCATACTTCCGACAACTCATGTTACTTATTGGACAGATGTGCAATTATGCACAACATATTTTTCCACCCAACGGCCGCCCAAAGGCCGGTAGTAAATGTTGAAACTAAAGGGGACTATTTTTCTTGTCAGCAAAGTTTATATTTGTCATCAAGTTGTATCATATAATCAATAGATCTATCGCCACGAAATATTTTCATTCTCAGATAAACGAAAAGTGTCCCCAGGTATGAATTATCAAATTCACGTCAATATATAAAATCGTACTTATAACATGAATAAAAACTTCGTTCTTGGAATAGTTTTATTCCAAGAAGAATAGTTTTATTCCTTAAATAATAGCTTCGTGCTCAGAATCCTAGATCTGTTGCCAATTAAATCGATTATCGGTCCCAGATTGAGACTTATCTTTATTTGCTATTTTGTCACCAGTACAGTAGTTACATTTTATTTCGTTTAGTTATTAAAATAATACTATTCGCTGCCAATTTAATAGATCAGTTCTTAAATTTAGTGAAAAAATGTTCAAAGGGGCGGAGACAAATTGGCGCGCTTTGAAAATTTACCAATTCGGCCTCAACGATGGGTCGTATGATGCGCAGTGCGGGCGGCGAAATGCTTTTGTGTTTACTTCATACGCGTTGATTCCATGTTCCTTGTTGTGAGTGCATTTAATTAACGTTTTGGATAATTTGTTGTTTTGTTGATTTCTCAACAGTTAATATGGCATCAAGTAGTCCTGAAGATGATGCAAAAAGTTTATCATCGTTCGTTGAGGAAACCGTGGTGAATGTGCCGATATTGGATTTTTTTTTTCAAGTCAAGTCAAGTCAAAAATTTTTATTTACTATAAAAGCAAAATGTTTGCTTAATGAACGTGAAAGCTGTTAGTTTCACAATTAGTAGATTATGCGGAGAAGAAGCTAACAAAGAAACTCCACATTTATTCTTTTCAAAACAGGTTTGCTAAATAACAGAGTTTTCAACTTAAAGTTACATTACACTAGATACAATCGTTCCTGTTAACATTATTTAAATATCAGACATCCTTGTCTTCCAAATAATCCTTAATGTTATAATACTCTTTTTTGCATAGAGTACGCTTAATACATTTTTTAAACCGCGTCGGTGGTAACTCTACTATATCTTGAGGAATCTTATTGTAGAACCGCATACAGGATGTAGTAACTTTTGCAAGTCTAAAACGTGGAAATGACAATTAATGTTTATTTCTAGTATCAATAACTCGTGCTGAGGACAAGTTTAAAAACCTATTTAGAGGCTAAAAATTCCACCCATGCCGGGACTTGAACCCGTGACCTCTGACTCACCGTGCCAGCGCTCTCCCAACTGAGCTAATGGGAAAGTGCAAGCATCGATGAAATTTCGATACAAACTTCTCTGTATTACGTACAGGCAGCGACATCTGGCCGAAGTGATTTACATCACTTGCAGCCCCGAGTAACCCACTTTGCAGTTATGTTAGTTTCTTTAAAGCAATCCCTTAACGAGTCCCTACTATCTAGCTTGTAAATAAATCGGATCGCTCTCTTCTGTAAGATGAAGGTCGTGTCAATGTCATGCCGTGGGATATAATACTTACTCAGAAATCAGAAATCAATAATTTATTTCAACGTAAAGAATTTACATTCTGTTTGCTAAATGTCAATGTACTATGTTACTATGTTAGCCGCTGCCTTCGGGCTGTATTTGTAGTGTTTGTACTATGGAAGTAACTAAAATAAACAAGCCAAGCAGTTGCAACGTCAGTGAGCGCTCTAATTCTTTTGACTGCATATGCTGCAGAACTAAGCAAGAGAAACTTATCAAGAGAAACCTATTATAAGAAATACAAAAATATTTATTTGGCACTTGATCATGTATGTCGCTGATTTTATGTGATTTATTCTGGAGTTGATTTTACATTGTTTGGCGACTACATTTTGGCGACAAATCTACTATTTTTCGGGATAACCCTATTATTTAAGTAATGCAAAACCAATGAAATTGACGATAGCTTAAATGATACCCGAATACTGCTATCGACCAATGTGAAACCGTCCGTTCTTCCAAAACCTTATTTTTACGATTTCGTTTGGTGTGTGTGACACGCAGCGTAGGACGCCCCCACTACCTATCTGATGCAGATTGCCGGCAGCAGATGGTGAGAATGACTGAGGACGGAAAGAGGTAGCATGCTTTGGGGGAGGCATATGTCATAACAGTAAGGCGAGTATGGTCTGATTGATCCCAAAAAACTGTTAATGGGGCCTTACGCTGCAGTTTAGTAATACAGGCGCCGCGCTTCTTCTTCTGTTCGTCCGTCTATCGTTTGAAGGTTGTTTGAAGGGCTGCCAATCCATTACTTCCAACAGTTCTATAGCGGTTGAATATATGTTACGGCGAAAATCCTAACAACATTTTTACCCGACTGCGGCGGAGCCAAAAGGGTAATGTGTTTGGATCATGTGTATGTATGTAAAAATATCCGGTTCTATGTTCCCTCATAACCCCTTAACTAATGATAGATTTTCATGAATAAGATCTCAATTGATTCTCCGTGTTTGCGCATGTCGTAGGCTATAGGTATAAAATCAGAATGGCTGATGATGATGATGATAAAATCAACATAAAAAATATAATTACAAAAAAACAAATTCAACAATGTGACTCACGAGGTACCGAGTCCCGCCTACTTAGTAGTTAATGGTCACCAGTCGAGTTGTTGGTTATTTTTGTCAAGAAAAAATTTAAATAAAAAATAAAAACCGACTTCAGAACACTACAGCACTAAAAAGTTAGAAATCATTTAAAAGAACACCTTTAAATTAGAAGTATGTATACATGTAAAGCATAATTTGTAGGCAGTGCGCAGTCCTGGTCCTGAGACCAGGACACATATTTTGGGCACCGACTAAAAATTATACTTCTACGATACCGACATGTATACATACTTCTAGTTTAAAAGTATTATTTTAAATTATTTCTTACTTTTTAGTGCTGTAGTATTCCGAAGTCGGTATAAATTTTTTATTTAATTTTTTTAAATTTTTTGTGGGAGAGTGGGAGTAAAATAAACAAGACTCCTATAACCCTACTTAATACGTTTCTTTAAAATTTTAAGTTCTCAATTTCCATCTCCGAAATTTTCATCTGATGAAGACCATCATTACCAAATTACCTTGGGACTATTTAATTTAACATACGGATATTACTAAGGGATGGGCCCCATTAGGCCTTATTTACTGCTGTGCATTATAAATAAATAAATAAAATTATTTTATTTGCTTAGATTGAAGAGATCGAAACTCTTTTAATTGAAGAGTTTCGTTCTCTATCTCTGAAAGTCTTCATCAGATCTTCACCAAATTAAAATGGGATCAATGGGACGTTATATATATTCGAACAAAAAAATAATTGTAGAAATCGGTTACGATTTTGCTTTCTCGTTAAACAGCAAAACATACAGTAAGCGGTAAATTTAGTGTGCTTGAAATGGTGTGATTAAATTCTAAACTAAACTAAACCCGTGTGAGTCGTGATATTCAATAATACAGATTGATTAATTATTTTTCTATAATACATAATAAAACTTTATTATGCATGGTACAAGAACATAAGCGTAATTCGCGCTGGTTTATTAGGTTTTTTAAAAAACCCCAACACCGATTAGACAGCCAATAAATAAGGCACCCATCTGGATGTGGATATTAAAGAAGCTGAAAAGTCTAGTTTAAAAAATTGGGAATATGAGAAGTGTATGTTATTATGTATGTTGAAGAGAAAGAACATTGCTTTTCTTAAGAGCTAGAAAGTATAAAAGTAATTTTGCGCGAGTTTTCTTCTTGCTATTTAATAAGTAACCGAGCAGGCTTATCTTTTGAGGCAGATAGTCCAATTTCCGGCAGAACCTTGCCGTTATTAGCCTTCGTACACGGTTTCACTTTTGCCGGAGGCTCATAACAGCTCAACGATTTGCGTTAAGTACTATACAATTACCGTTATCTACACTTTTTGGGAAGTCGCGAACTTACTTTGGCTACTTGTTTAATTTACGAGTTTTATAGTATTTTCACCGGACAGTCGTCAGCAGATCAAGGTTTTCATTGCAAAGGCGCCAGTAACGCAACTATTGTCAATTTTCAATCAGATTTTTTAATACTTGTTTTAATTTTTTTTTAAGATTTGTTAATATTCGCACAACATCCAGCAAACTATAGTGTGTATATGCTATATGTTGTGTTTCATGTGTGCAATAAAGTATAAAGTATATACAATCCATTAAACATAATTAGTAGATCACAACAATCCTTCTACATACAGTCTATAACTTTTGCTCAAAGAATTTCTTAATTGAATAAAAAACAACATACCAACATTTGCCATTTGACCACTAACATTTTTTTTTTAATTTACCTAGAAGTAAATATGTTAAAGGTTATAATTATGCTGCATACTAACCAACCGAAGGAAGGCACTCGCCGATCGGCATCAGACACCCAAAGCCTCCCTATGCATACGCTTTACTGACCTCCACATCATTTTATTACCAGTAATGCTATCTCGAATATCATGAAGATTAACGAAACTAGGTTTCCTAGTTCGTGCTTGTCAAACTTTATATCAATTTTATACCATACCATGAAGTTTGACGAGCGGTAACCAGGAGATTTCCAAGTTTTAAAGCATAGCAAGACATTCCATATCGTGACTGCCTTGATGGTCTAGCGGTATCGGTATCACCATGTCGAAGGTCGTGGGTTGGGGCCACCGTACATTTGTACAAATGGCCGAGTGTATTTCCGTGTTTGTGATGACCTCGCCTGATTACCATAGCACCTGTGTTGTGTGGAAGTTGTAATTCTTACTATGTACGAGTCAAATATTACGCAATAAATCTACCGAAATTATATCTGCACTTACTTTCCAGAAAGTCCTAAGCCAAAGAAAATACGAAACGGAGCGATTGCACTGAAAAGCGAAGAGCGAGCCGTCGCATTTTACCTTCAGTTCTTGGAAGATATTCGCGAAATACTTGTCCCAGCAACGTAGTGACTATTAAAGTTTGATCAGTGCAAAACTTTTAATTGCCACTGAACGCGCCGCTCAGCCATGGACAGAGTTCACATCCTAGAGATTCTATTTAATGCCGTATTCATAACTGCAAAGTTAACTATCGCTTTGCTGCTCTATTGTAAGCAAAGTGTAAGAGACCGATAGAGGATGTTCGAATTGATTGTGCTTCTGTAGACTTCAGAATCCTGGTACCAGTTCTCTCTCAAAGGATGCAACGGGCCCGTGTGCATCGGAAATCATTGACGTAAAATAAACTAGCCAACTTTCAATATTTGTGCACACGATATAAATGGCACTTCATTTACTCGCGCTGACTTTGTAAATGGTTCGTTGGTGTATATTGCTAAGTTTACGTTGCGTATAAATACTAATTAGAACTTTTAATGGGCTTGTAGTCGATTAATCCAAAAAGAGTAATCCAAATCCATACCATAATATAAAATCTTTAAGTAAGAGATCCGTCTACTGTAGCATGTACAATTGAAAGAAAATTAACAGGAAAACGTAATATTTTTTTAACCAAAATTAAATTTGCTACGGACTGAAAATACACAATAGGTATTTACATAACCGACAGCAACACGATCCTCATATAATATGAGAAATGAAAGTGCACTTCCTTTCCAATATATAACATAAGCAGCCTATATACGTCCCACTGTAGGGCACATGCCTTCTCTCACGGAGAGAGTAGGGGTTTAATCACCACGTGTACCCACCGCGGGTTGGCGATTTCAAGCGCTGAGGTATGTGAATAGCTCAGACACTCACGTTTTCTCACGATGTTTTCCGTCACCGTTAGCGAGTGGTATTGCAACTATAACTTCACAAATGTACATAACTTAGAAAACCAAGCCATAGGTACATGCCCGCACTGGGGATCGAACCTGGGTCGCTCGCTTCAGAGTCCGATGTTCTATCCACTAGGCTACCACCGCTTATCCTTTCCAATATATAAGCAATATTGTTATTATTTATATGTTATTTAACCTTTGCTTATGTATGTTTATTGTCCTGTAAATATTTATGTTTAAGTGTTGGATATCTATGTAATTTTTATTTATTTACTATGTATGTAGATATTTGTGTAATATATGTATGTTAATATTAGTTAGTACGTATTTATTTCTATATTGATCATAAACTATATATTTATCTTCGTAGGTAATTTTAGATGTTTTTCGTTGATCTTTATTTTCCATCTCCTGCTCTCTGTTTTATTTTTCACTTTTTATTTTTTGTTTGCTATTATAGTCTATGGTAACCACTTCGCTATGGTATACACTTCGCAGGCTAGTCATTGATGTTCAAGCATTACTCAACCCGATGAAACGTGTGAAATATATTCCAATTTCTTACCAAGACCCCAGGCTGCTTAATTAAATTGTTATTTCAATAAAATGAGTTCAATTGAAATAACAATTTCGTTAAGTCAATTTTCTTTGCTAGTTAAGGAGTTTTCACTAGTCGCAACTACCAGGACAAATTCATCTAGCATTGATTGTAAAAAGGCCCAAGTTTTTTGGTACAGAGTACGACACTCAGAATAGATAATACACCCATTTTTACGATAGACGATAGTATTAACGAGCATGCGATGCCAACAGACAGTTTCAACACAAGGAAATGTTCATTCAATTTGTATTCACAACGTTCGTTAACTTTGCCCCCAATGATTACCCTGGGGCAAATGCATGTTATGCATACTCGAACTGTAGGTAGATTATATGGTTAGTTACTTCAATTATATTGCAAAAACAAAAAGTACTAACAGGGAAAGGGTTCATGTAACTTATTATCGCGGGTTGGTAGTGAAATAAAAAGTATAGACAGATAGATAGACAGACAGAGAATACTTTAAGATAAGATAAGATAAGAATATTCTTTATTGTACCAGGAAAAACACAAACATGAAATGTTTACAAAAATGCAGTACAATACTTTATTGCAGAACCAGAAGAAATAATTACAAATATTTTTTTGTATCTAAGTCGTATATTTGATACAAAAAACGTTGGCCTTTGCATCTGCGTAATGCGATGATTTATACAACGTCCAGTGGCACATACACTCACACTAGAGGGGTGAAGGGACCACTCGGACGCTGCATTGCCCGGGACATTGTTTTTTAGATGGAGTAAGCTTGTTACAAAGAAACAATCAATTAGGATTTCGTTCAAAAACTGGAAGCAAATTACGGATATACGGTACAATATAGTACATAGTGAAATGTTGTACCAAAAATTGTATTTTTCTTTCGGGAAGGTTCTTTGCAAAGCTCAGTGCTGCATATTGTTGCATTTTAGAAGTCAAGTTAGGCGTCCAGGGAACAGTTAAGTTCCGGTGCTCGTGTGCGCCTTGTGTGGGGATTTTCTTAAATATTTACCCTACTTTTGAACACGGTATCATATGGCAAATCAATCCAACCAACACAAGAGCAAGAGTCAGCTTACATCGATTTATTTGAATCTTGGACTCACGTAGACTCTTAATCAATATCTGTAAAGTTTTCACCAACCATATTTTCATCTTACACAATGCTCGACAAAACCTTAAGTTCCTTACTTCTCATTGCCTAAAACTCAAATAGGTACATAAAAATCTCTTGTCATAGTGTTTGTTATCGGCCTTCTCCAAAACGGTTTTTTGTGTATATTTGGTTGGTCTAATAATAGGTCATAGGCTAATTAATATGGTAAAATAACGTTTGCCGGGTCAGCTAGTAGGTATATATATATTTTGTAGCCCCGATTGTGTCCCTGCTGCTGGGCAAAGTACTACAAATACAAATATGTTTATTTTCTCAATCCACAAATCAAGTGCAGCTTTTATAGGTACAAATGGTACCTATATAAACTGCAATGCTGCTTTAATTGTTTATATAGGCCTCCCCTTCACCGCGTATTTCTGCAACATCTTGTATACAAAATAATCGATTCATTTGATCGCCTAAAAATTTATAAAATGGTAACAACAAAACCAGCAATGGTAATTCTGAACAAGTATAATTTGAAAACGCCTCATATTACAAACGATTACGTTGACATACTATGCGAGTCTGTATAGCAGAGAATAGACAATAGATATATCTGTATCACTAGGTATGGCGCTAACCACGTAACAGTGTTAATGAAAACAGTAACATGCTGTATTAGGCCTTTAATTTATAGCAGCCTTTGGTAATTCAACTTACAAACTGCGCTAGACACAATGAAGTGACATCGAGTAGAACCATAATGTTCGTACGGGTTGCTCGTAAAATTTTATAGCAGCCGCCATGCCGACGGAGTGTCCCGGGGGCCGTACGCCAAATACCCTGGAACTCTCCGCGACACGCATTTATCTAAGCGTGATTAATTTGTTCAGTGTTGCCCGATGGAGGGAATTCCCTCCAAATTCGGAGTTTTTTTTTTTGCTTGGGCTCTAATCTAATTTGGAGGAAAAAACGGAGTCGTCACAAATGCTGCAAAGGTTTAATTCAGAAAAAATGTACGGAATTGAAATCGACACGCTTGAAGATGTGCTAGACGCTCTGAAGGATTTTATTTTCTTAAATAAAGTTTGTGTTTTATTTGAATTAGATAGGTACGTCTAATTAGACGTTAACCGATTTTTCGGTTTTAATATTTTAAAATGAAAGAAATTATTTGTGGAGGTTTGCTGCTATTGCTACTTTTAGGGAGATTTTGTTCAGATCGTGGGGGGAAATGTGAAGGGCCATCTGGCAACACTGAATTTGTTTTAACATAGAACGTGCCCCGTGATTCATTTCGCTCGAACGCACTCTAAGTGTAAAAATCTTTGATGGCATCATCAAAGTACTCGGCGTTATCAAAGCGAATTCTTGTATTACCTCTAATGCGCCCTGATCGATTGGGTGGCTTGGCTTTGCTCGGTAACGAAATCTTACTTCGGTTAGTAGGTTCGTCGGTATGTACTGGGATCAAATTAGGAGCGGAAAGATGCGGTATCGTTTTAAGAAAATGCTTTAAGTTTGTCCTCCTGTTTTTAATCGATTTCAAAGAAGGAAGAGGTTCTGAATTCGTCCATATATTTTTAGGTATATTCAGCCATAATCGTTGCTACGTTGTCCAATTCTATTCATTCTATTTATGTTAAAAAGAGGGTACCACAACATTGCCCCAAAGTTTGGTCTGTCAAGATCGGTTGGTGCATGAGAAAATCATCTGACTCTTCTTTAGCGGTGGAGCCCAAAAGGAGGGTAATGTGTTTGGTTCATATATATGTATGTATGTAAGTAATAGGGGTTAAAGTATGAAATTGCCGTTTTATTGCAATAGGTTCTTTGAATTGACATAGAATCTTCATGGTTTGAGGTTTTCGAATGAAACTTTTTTCAAATGGTTTCTATGATGTTCTTTTTTTAAAAAATGTGAAATATTTGAATATCGACTTTCAATTGTTTTTGTTATTCAATTTAGACAAGAAAGATGGATACTGCGAAAATTCGAGTGATTTTTGAATACGAGTTCCGACGCGGAACTAACGCGGCAGAAACAGCCCGCAATATCAATGCTGCGTTTGGAGAGGGGTCTACTAATGAACGCACCGTGCGATTTTGGTTTAAACGCTTTCATGATGGAAATTTCGACTTAAAGAACGAGCCACGAGGAAGACCGCCCACACAGTTGAATAACGATGAATTAAGAGAGATAGTGGAAGCCGACCCTAGTCAAACTACCAAGGAATTAGCGGCATGGTTTAACGTTACCTTACCCACAATATTGACTCACTTGTGTCAAATCAATAAAATAAAAAAATACGAAAAATGGGTGCCACATAATCACTCGAATTTTCGCAGTATCCATCTTTCTTGTCTAAATTGAATAACAAAAACAATTGAAAGTTGATATTCAAATGTTTCACATTTTTTAAAAAAAGAACATCATAGAAACCATTTGAAAAAAGTTTCATTCGAAAACCTCAAACCATGAAGATTCTATGTCAATTCAAAGAACCTATTGCAATAAAACGGCAATTTCATACTTTAACCCCTAATATGTCCGATTCTATGTTCCCTCATAACTCCGTAACCAATGGTCACTGGTTTTGACAAATAAGATCTCAATCGATTCGACGTGTTTGCCCGAGTGTCATAGGCTACACAAAATTAGCATAAATCAAAGCATAGTATAAAAAAATTACTAAAAAGACAAAAATAAAAAACTGAAATAAAAAAATAACTAACAACCCGTGTGCTGAGCATTAACTACTAAGCAGGCGGGACTAAAATTCAATAATGGAACTCATTGCGAGGACCTAGGTTGGTCTCGCCTGCTTAGTATTTAATGCTCAGCTGTCGGGCTATTGGTTACAGTGCCACAATCTTATCTGTAGAACGGCCAAAGTGGAAACTACTGATGCCATTTTGAAAACATCACTTCGCTGTCAGTTGTTGTAGTGTGTGTGCTGTTTAGTAAGAGTTCGTTCGTTTTTTCCAATATTTGCAATATAAAGTCTTAAAATCATGCCGAAAGCAATCAAATGTGGTGTAAGAGAAATAATTCTCAAAATGAAATAATTCGTAGATGCAGAAAAGGAGCCAGAAGGGCCAATAATACTATTTTCAATGCAGTTGCTCGTAAAGTTTTCTTTTTTGTGTAACAAAATTATGCGGAAACCGACTCTTTGTTTCACGCGTGAAATAAAACAATACTGAAATCCTTTATTTCACGCGTGAAATAAAGTAATTTTTTTAAGTTTTTGACTCTGTGGTGCATGGTGCTTGTCATAAAATTTAAAAAATTGCAAAGATGCAAGGTGGTTTTGCTGTCCAAAAAAAAAAATTATTTATAAGTATGCGCGCTCTAGCAATAATTGAATGATGATAAACCACAACAGATTCTTGATTCTCTCATTTAAAAATACGTGTTTTGTTTCCGCAAACAAAAATATTTTTCACATTATTGGCTGTATGTATACTGTACCTTTGCCTCAAGAAAAAAAATTGTTTGAAACGCGCGCTCTGCAAAGAAAGCACGCCATTTTGTTGTAAACAGGCTTTGGTGAAATAAAATTACTTTATTATATCCTCGCAAAATGCATTGAAAAATGTTGTAAGATACTTGAGCGTAAAAGGTTTTTATCCGAATGCGTGCCAATGAAAACACTCGCTGCGCTCGTGTTTTCAATTTGCCACTTATTCGTATAAAACCTTACTTTCCGCACGTGTATCTTAAGTAACTATTGTTTATAAATACAAACGCATTGCAGCCGCTACAGGTCAGTGTTACCAGATTATTGTTACTAAATAAATTCTCATAATGGTTGGATAATACGCTTATTTATCAATTTCAATTCAATTTAAATAAAACATTTTCGTATTTTCTCAACTGTTATTACTTTAATGATGACTTTATTGTTATTTTAGGTATTGGTCTATCAACAATTTATAAAATTATTAAAGATGGTAAAACCGTTACAGAAACCGGTACCAAAATAACCACACCAGGAAAATCAAGGGAAAGCAAAACAGAAGTTAACAGTTTCGATCTAGGAGTGATCCGGCGAAAAGTGCATGAATTTTATGCGATTAAAAAGGAGTTGCCTGCGATCAATAAACTGCTTACTGAACTGAGACACGACATAAATTTTCAAGGTGGCAGACCTTCGTACTTCGTAAATTGTTACGAAAAATTGACTTTTGTTTCCGAAAAACACAAAGAAACCGCAAGGTTTTAACCGAGCGCAATGATATTTCAGTATGGAGAGCAAAATATTTGCAAGAATTGTGTCAAAACGCATTATCAGCTAATCGCAGACCGGTCGTATACTTAGACGAGACTTATATACATACGTCACATACCACTAATAATTGTTGGCAAAGTTCAGAGATAGATGGGGTTCTAGAACCCGTATTAAAAGGGCAACGATTTATAATTGTGCATGCAGGAGGAGAAACGGGGTTGGTCCCAAACGCAACACTTGTATTTAAATCAAATACAAAAAGTGGCGACTACCACGACAATATGAATAATACCAATTTCTAAAAGTGGGTAACGGAAAAATTATTACCCAATCTGGAAGAACCAACCTCAGTAGTAATGGACAACGCTCCGTATCACAGCATTCGGGTAAATAAGGCACTCGCCGCTGAGAATCGCCTCGATTTCTCATCAGAAATGATGATTTCACAGTTTTGATTGTCAAACGACACAAAGCTGAGTCTGTGTATGAAATGGACAATTTATTTACGCAACATGGTCACAAATGCTTGCGGCTGCCAGCATATCACTGCGACCTAAAACCTATTGAGATGGTATGGAGTTCAATGAAAAGGAAAGTAGCAGCAGTAAATATAGACCACAAAAATTTAAATATACCGCAACAAGTAAGTATAAGTACCGTTTAGTTTTGTTAATGCCTCATAATGGCAAAAATATTGTACACGCGTGCTTATGCTCGTGGTTTGGAGAAAAATATATAAAAAAAAGACGGATATTTAGATGAGCCCTTTATAGTCAATTTAGACAGTGACTCTGAGACTGACAGTGACAGTGACTCAGGTTTCGAGGAAATTAGTGGAATTTATCCACTCGACATACATACGGTATTACTGGTACCGATATGACGGTATTTAAACATATTAAATAATTAGAACCTCCATCTCTTAGGGGCGCCAGTCCTCGAAGAAGCTTTCCCTCAATATCTGGATAATCAAAAAAACAAATTTTTCGAGACCATTCCGCACCTTAGCCAAATTAACACCCACATAGCCTTTCAAATTATCCGCTTCTGTCTGTTTGTACCAAAATTCACATATTACCTAAGGTGTAGTCCGCTGTTTACCCAGGCGGCGCTCTTGGGGCCTATAGACTCCATGATTCATCTAGCCCTAATTGAAATTTTAAATTGTCCCATTTCCGAACGCGCCTGGCTCCAGGCCTCCCTCCCAATTAGGTTAGGAGGCCTCGGAGTCAGAAAAGTGACAAGCGTGGCACTGCCTGCTTTTTTGTCTTCCGTCCACAGCATCGAGGCCTTGTATAAGCAAATTATCTGCCCATCGCTGGGCACGATTGAGGTCTCATGCTGTGGGGAATCCAAGCAGGCATGGAGACTGGCTTGCCCGTCCACTAACCCACCGAAGTACCCGTCAGTCCAGAGACAGTGGGATGGGCCGCTATGTGAGCTCACGCAAAAACAGCTAGTAGAATCTAGCGTCAGCGACGCAGAGCGAGCCCGCCTCCTTGCTGTCTCAGAGCGCGAGATGGTTCACTCATGGAGTGCCAATTGCTGCTCACAGGAGACCGGAGGGCTGGCGCATACCTCGGCCAGAAAATAAGTCTGGCCATCCAAAGGGGGAATGTTGCCAGCATCCTGGGCTCCCTACCGCGGGACACCGACCTGGGGCAAGTTTTTTACCTGAAAATATGTAAATAATTTTTATTAGTATTAGTTTTAATTATTAGTTGTATAGTTATTATTAATCAATTTCTTTTTAAATAAAATATACCTATCATACAAAAAAAAGAGAAAAAATCTGCGTGAAAAATATACAGTATTAAAATATACCAAGCGATAACTTGTTAAATTTTAATATATTCCAGCAGTTCCGAATACAATTAATATTGTAAAGATATTTTTTTCAACAGCATTTTTTTATATTTATTAACACTTTTGCTTGTTTTGTTCTGTACTTGCATCAATGCCGTCGAGGAAGGCTGGTTGAGAACTTGAAAACTCTGTGTTGCAGAGCCATGCCCCGCAATAAGTAACGTATTTTCCACCTTCCCGTCACACCTAAAGATAGATATGGAGATATCTCTGAGAACCTACGTATCACGTATTTTCGATTCCCTGTATCGTTTTCGCCAGTGGGTGGGCGACCTCCGGAAGCGGCGAGAAATTTGCGAGTCTTTTGAGAGCCTAACTGCTTTCCATAAGTCAGAGGGGGTGGGGAATGACGTTGCCTTCCGACACAGTCGCTCGCAGCGTATACGTGCTATAGTACGAAGGCAATGCCTAGGATTGATACAACCATATTATATTCCTTCTCTCTTATAATTTCGAACCAGGCAGAGTGAGATGGCACATATTTCACCACGGTATTGAATAGGTGCGTCGACTCCATACATTCTAAGCATACAGGCAGGCAGGGATCGCGTCCACTCCGTTACATTTTCAACCATCCTAATGGCGCAGATAATAGATATTTACTGCGCTGTTTACTACATTGTTTGCAGCCGCAGGGACACTATAAATAAGTTGCTAAGTCCCAGATTGACTTGCTTTTATCATACCATTTTAGCAAAGGCAATAAGTTTTTAAATGTAGCGCACAAATAAATGTAGGTACTTAGATACCAACTTGTGAAAATGGTAAAATCGAAACACGGAAAATTTCGGCTCGTAAGCTCTATTAACAAGAAAGAGATTATAGTCATGCATGACTGACGGACCATCGAATCAGACAAAGGCAAACTGTGAAGGCTTAGACAGCAGCAATAATCTAGCACGTAGAATCTCTTCCATATAACGTATCTGGGCAAATCCCTAAAGCAACTGTAGATACGAATTTTTGCAGCGGATTTCGTCCAATATTTAAGCCCAAAGCGTTTAAATGCCAAAAAATTGATGTTAAACTTCAATAAACTAATTTAGTGGAGTCTTAACTTGGACCTACATCTGCTAATTGCTTCCGAACTTGTTTTCGAGCATAATTTCGGCTAATTACGAGTTGCAGTCGGCACAGCGCCAACCGGCAGTACCGCCGGAAAGGAGAACGCTTTTACCTTAAATCAGGAACTTCTAAAAACAAGCCACGTTTTAATTTGTTTACCGGTCAGTGTGGGCCAATTGATTTCCCCAGTTTTATGTACATTTTATGAGTTGTTCGAAAATTATAAAGTGCCGGAACCTGTTTCAACAATGGCGTAATTGAAACGTGTGAATTTATTTATGTACCTCGACAGAGGAATGTTTTTGTTTGATGCGTTAATTTAATTTAAAGTTATTTCGACAACTGGAAAAGTGTACGTAGTACACATTTACACATGATGAATTGTGTTGTGTAAAAAAGAAGTCACCGCGTTAGGAATTATTTTTGTGTTCAAAAGAGCTTTGTTTTCTGACTCTAGATCATTCAAAATCGAGAGAATGGACACAGCTATGCTCTACAGCTATACTATCCAGCTCGATAGATATGTGACTTGCTTCTTAACTCACTGCCTCGTTGGTTTACGGTGATACGTTTGATTACTAAGATTGCACAGGGGTCGTTCCGTTTTTTTCTGTCCTTGTCTGGTTACCATATCACAGCGTATCCTAGTTTGGATCTAGGAAATGGATTATTTTGTGTGGATAATATTATTAGGTACTTCGTTATACTGTACTGGCTTAGCATGAACTTCATAGGCCGTTTGAGACATCTGCATGGCGCAGTACACGTAGCGCCTTGCTTTACACATAGTTCAGCTCCTCCTCGCCTCCCGGTCGTGGAAATTATCGTTGGACGAAACAATAAAAATATTCTACTCCAAATAATTTCCTGTACTGCGAGAGATGTAACGAATCAACGATAGCCGACAGGTGCTGTCGAAAGCTGTCAGCACAGAAGTCTACGAGGTGAAACGTCAACTTCCATTGCTTAACGGAAAAGATATGCGCATACTGTGGAAATTGCATTTTTTTTGTGCCATCGAGCTAATAAAATGCTCAGTCGCAACTCGCACACGAGACCCTGTTATAGTTCTATAAACGGCTTTAATAAAATTAACGTCAGCCAATCGTGTTTTCATAAATACTCGAATGGTGACTGACGAGTCAAAAAGAACCCAGCGCTGATATGACATTGAATTGACAACGAGTGACATTGAATTCGTTAGCAAAATTGTAAGAAAAAAAATTCTAACCACGATAAAGCAACTATGGCACTGTGAGTGCTTTAAAAAAGGATGGTTGGTCAATTCTGGACGCGAAAAATACTTTAAAATACTTCATCAACAAACTCTATCAGAATGACAAGTAATCGAAAAAAAATGGTCCAGGAGTCTAATGGGCAGGCATCGTCAACTCAATTTTGCTTTCACTTGTTTACGCTTATAATCTACATTTTGTAAGTAAGAATCAAATGCTGTTCATTGGTGACTTCAGAATGGCTGGATTAATATAGTATTTTTCTTTATTTTTATAATACTCCGAACAAGGTATTAGGGAAAGTACAATTAAGAATTGCCTGTAAAATTTAAAAATTCAGGAATAACGGAAAGTGCTTTTCTATGGTATTTTGATGTGAACTTAATACATTCCCGGCTACACATACCAATTGTCTTTCTATTATTGGATGCTAAAGCATCCTCTTAATGTGTAAAGACCATAACTCACCATCGAAACAATATATATGATATGGCTTTTTTGTTTTGTTTGGACAGGAGGACGTTGAATTGTAACTAAACGCGACATTACTTCTAGCACTTTGATTTGAGATTCACAGTTTGGTACCAAGTGTTGGACATCAGAAATATTTACAAATAATATGATAACGATATTAATAAATTTTAATTCATTATAATTGTAGTTCATCATAATGAAAAGAACATTCCCTGAAAATATTGCTAACTATTTCAAGTTCACGCCTTATAGTGCTCATTTATTGAACTTATAATCCTTTTACAAGGCGCAGCGGTAGTTATTTATTACCAAAAAAATCACTGGGTCCTATCTGGCGGTCTCTCTTTGTGAAAATTGAAATACACTAGACGCTTTCATATAATATCTAGCCGTCAATTTCGCCGTGCCTTTGAATATTCAGGTAGGGATTGCATATTGTGCATCTCCATTGAGTCAGAGGGCCAATATCGATTTGTACAAACTATTCCGACCATATTTTTTTATGTTCAACAAGTGGGATATTAACCACGTCTGCAGGTTTAATAAATAAATAAATCTAAATCTAAATGACAATCTTGATAGTATTAAAGCTAACCTCAACTATGTGCTCTGATGTTCGCGTAATATTCCGTTGATTAGTTTACCCGCTTAGTGCAGAATTTAAGCAACACCTGTTCCCTGGATAAACACAGAACAGCCACCACGCGACCTAAGCACAGACGTTATTTATAAATGAAACGATTTATTTCGTAAATGCGGACCTTTCCCATTGTGTCGACTTTTTGCCGCGCGAGGCTCGCGGAGCAAAACGCTGCGATCGCTTCGCGAACCATGTTTTGATAACGCCGTGACATTGTTATCTCGTTTGATGAATGGACTTTTTGTTACAAATGGACGCTGTTATTCGCTAGTGAACCCTGTCCCTCAGCCGCTGCAATGTCCATTTTATTTCTGTTCAATTTGTGAACTCTATGTTGGAATGTAGCATTTGACGCCGTATCATGCTCTTGTGGCGACTCTGCATACTTTAAAGCGAACGCAAAGACGATTCGAACTTAAGTCTGGCGTGCAGAAACTTTACTGGAACAAAGGATTTCTGAGAGGAAATGGAAATTGTTGAGGAAGTCATAGCGTCAAAGTACTCGTTGAAGACGGTGCAGTGTCACATTGCTTTCTTTGAACCGGGCGCTTTGTCAATGCCGGGCGGAATTAATTGCAAATTAACTTGCCGGTGCAATTAATTTGATGCGAGTGTGGTAATCATGTTAACCTACGGTTTTCCGTCTATAATAATGGTTTCTATTAGCTCGTGTTGCGTACATAAGCACACTGTGAATAATCCATCCCACGCTCCCGTTCAATTCGCGGCGACAGCTGACAAATCGCACGGTTTCGTCCGCCCCAATTTTCGATGACAAGACCTACATTAACCTTGAGGGCTCTCTGTCACCGGTTCTCTCGTCGCCGAAGAATAAATCCGGTTCGGGAATAAATTAAGCGCTTTGTGACGCGGAATGGTGCCGACTTGACAATGGCGCGGCGTACCTGCCGGCCTCACCCCACGACGGAGACCTCACCGAGGGATTTAATTTTTTAATTTATTTTTAGGGTAATTTTTACTAAAGCGTTTTTTATTTCCTATTAAATCACATTCCAAAACTCGTGGAAATATCATTATTACTTTACTGTGTTTGACATTTAGCAGGAAAAAATTTACCGCCCAAAAAAGAGACCGTGTCTCAATTTTAAAACCAAAACAAACACGTTTCCATAAGCTCGTAACAACTGCGTGACAATAACATATGAAAATTCGTTCAGAAATGACCAATCATTTTCTTTGCCCCACTTTATGAATACCATCGCATCTGGATATAAAATTTTCGCCGCCGAGATTTTATGCGAATTTTTATGACATTGTCTTCTCAAATGTTGTCCGAGTTTTTTATTGGCCATCAAAAGAGACTTGCAAAAATTACAATGTATATATGTGGCATGTATAAACGAGACTTTATGTATCGCTTATGACATGCATAAAAAATATATTATGTAAATCTTGTGAGTTAAATCTTGAGTTAAAACGACCAAGTAAATCCCCATTGAATTTTGAAAATATTTATGTACAATTAACCATTTTACAGTTAAACGTTACAGTAGCGTGTTATTGCAACCGCATGGCTGTCGGTGACAAGCGAATTAATTAAGTTAAAAAGCCAACAAAGAGCCGCATAACTTTTCTCTTACACTCCAATGAAATCGCTTTTTAATAAATCCGCAGAGTATTGTGCCTTTACGTAAATAAACCAAGACGCTGCTTGCATTTTTTCAGATTAGTGTGTAAATGGCATTGCATCTGCGTTTTACAAGTAAAACAAGAACAATAAAGAGTATGAAATTATGATAAAATATAAGCGAACCAACGCAAACTCGTTGTCTGTTTAAACACACCCGTGAGATGTACAGCACTTTAGCCCACATTAATTATAGTCGCGAATTTCAAAACAGCCCCTAGCAGGTATAGGACTAGCGACGGCGTTGATGAATGACTCGACACAAACGCTGAATTATAATTGGTATCACTCGCACAAAATGTCTCATATTTCTTGAGGCAAAGAGTCGTTAATAGCTCAGCAGATCCGAGAACGCTGAGTTCATTTTTCCATTATAACGTTTTCTGTATTTACGTTGAGCTCAAAACGTTGCTCGCTGGCAGTTCAAAATTTCCCAAGTGTCTCGTCAGAGTAAGCTGGCCCATTATATCCATCAAACTGCTTTATTAACATTTTTTGCTGAATAGCACCTCGAAAGCTTAGTAATTTGGGGTCGTGTAAGAAAGGTGACCGCGGCTTGCGTAGGTGAGTTGGCTAGGAGCCACGGAGATCGAGCGAGTGCAGCAGGGCCGGCGCTCGCAACGTGACGGTTGGGCTTGCGCCCCTGGAGCTCTATTTTTGAATCACTCGTATCGCGTCGAGCGCTCGATTTCTACTGATTTTCGTTCGACATCTGAAATTCCGTATTTTTGAATCACTCGACTGCAACGAATGGTCCTTACCACTCGTCTCGCATGGCGATCGGTAGATTAATTGTCAAAAAACGATAAATGTGTGTTGGTACTGTTTGTCATTCAGAGTGTCAACAATCAAAAAAGGTTGACAGTATGTAGTGTTTTGTTTGTAACAAAAGACAAAGATTTTTTATTTAAACAGCCAATAAAACAGTGTTTTACGTTCCGTTTCTGTTACGGTAGTTTCCGGTTTTTTAATTTTTGCGTGGAATGGATAAAATACAATACTTCAAATTGTACTGGCAACACTTCAGGCGAACGATTCAAAAATACGGAAAAACGACATCATGCGACTTAGAAGACGAGTGTGACTTAAGTCGCATTCGACGATACAATTTCATACGAGTGATTCAAAAATAGGTCTCCTGGGCCTCGATTCTGTTAGTGCAAGTACAATTACAGATACACGGTCGGGTCATGTAACGTATATATTTATACCATTGACGCCCGGAAGTCTTAATACATACAATGTGTGCGCGTAGACTTAAACTTAAACCAGCAATAAAATAAAATCGCCACGTTCATGCAATTGTCATTATACTACCTACATTGCACTAACAGAATCCTGCTTCCACGCGCCCGGCGAGCAACATTCACTTCCAGAATTTCACGCTTCCGTTCCTACCAATAGGTACGTCTGCCACTGAATCCGATTTGCGTTGCGTGACAACAGTTGGGCCTTTGTCAACCTCCTCAAACTTGGCTTGATCCCAACCAGCGAACAATATAGAGATACCAGCCAGCATAACATTGACTACTACAGCAACAAATAGGTATGTATTATCTGCTCCCGCATAAGAACTCGTATTCGCGGCATTCCCTCTATTATGTTAAGTAAGAAAATAACAAAAATATCGATACATGTGTACACATTCATAGACATAAACGATGTCCCAGTATAAAAGACGAAGGGAAACTCAATTGGGAGAATGACTGTAATATATTTTCCTGTTGTTCATACGGTATTTTTATAAATGCAATTTTTCTCTCGTTTGATTTAGGTAGGGACATTTTTTACTTGCGAGATAAATTGTTGTAATTCCTCGCGGTGGCAGTTTTGCCCCTAATTGGTGCCTTGATGACGGATTAAGAGAGAAATAGTTGTGACGTAATTGACAGCCTTATCTGCGCTGTGGTTCGGTGATGGATACCAACCTTCTCGTGTTCATACATACCGTACGTGTCATTATATATACTCTTACATAGTTATATATTACACGGGTCTAATCGCGTTACCTAATAAATAATCGCGATTAGACCCATTTAATATATAACTATGTATGAGCATCGCGAGTCATTAAAAAATATTATAATATACTGTTGTATTTAAACTTATTTAAGTACTAATAACCGTACTTAATTGTTTTTCTTGACCCTTTTCATGTAATTATATTTCAACTCCCTGAAAGTAGGTATCTATCAAGCCCACATCTATCTGACGGATGTTTTCTAAGAACAAAATATTTTACCATATTTTTTTAACTTCTAGACATTGTTCTTGTTTAACAAAGTTACAGAGAAAGTTTATTTGACTTTAGTGAACTGTATCATCATTTGTTTCAAACCTTGTTACGAGGGAGCAACTCTGTCGGAAGTTTATTTTTTTCTTTAACGGCGTCAGATCGATCTGTTCCCGAGCGTCTACTTTATAACTATTTTCGCGATAGCTTCTTTCTTTGGGTAATAGTGGATTGAAGTGAGCAGTAAATCTCTATTACAGGTAGAGTGGCGCGGGTGGCAGAAGATGAAGTGAAAATTTACATGCGATGCGGAGATATTTTTGCAACTAATAATATGTCACTATTTTCTCCGACAACATTACCCTTTCACATTTTCACTCGAACAGAATATGTGCCGCACATAAAGGCGTTGAAAGCCGCATCAAGCTGATGATGGCGAGCAAGAAGGACAGATTTTCTCGCGTTGAAGTTTAAAGTTAGACACAGGCTCTCGGTCAGTCTTGCTTGTGGAAGTTTCGTCAGCGGCTTCGACTGAAGTTTATCGCTTCTCGGGCCGATCGCGCCGCGTCTTACCGCAGACGTGGAATGTTTCGGCCAGCAGCGGGGATGTTTCAAACATACCTACTCTTTCGATATCAGTGTAAGCACTTTAATTACTTGAGTAAGATTAACTTGCTTCTGCTCTACTGAGGATTCTACTTCCAGCTACATTTAGTTGATATACTCGGACGCATTCAATGGGACTTCAAAGTGCAAAGCTAAAATTTTGTTATTACGCACAGCTGTAAAGTCCCAAATCGTCTTCTATGTCTGAGAGAACACAAATATCGACGACAATAATCTCCCCTATAAAAGCATTAAGATAATGACTTAATCTTACATAGTATGGCCGTTTCTACTGCATGCATATAAATTACAGACATGATTTGCTAGAACGCTTGGCTTATTCCGAAGCTATAATGCTCGTCGTAAAATTTTATGGGACGTCTTCCATAAGCTCTGATAGGCGAATCAAAGGAATACACGTCGTATTATAACACGTTAAGTTACATTAGTTCAACCTACTTAACGAGTTTCGAGCACGAAATCTGTGTAAAGTAAATCTTACAAGATTAGCGTCGCTTAAAAGCAATTCCTTTCTTAATTGAGTCGGTTATTTCCTTGGATTGATATTAAAATCTCTCTGAAAGGTCTCGTAATTTTTTATTCAGCATTTCTCAATACTCTAGGAATCTAATAAGTTTGACAAGCATTATATCGCTCTATAACCCTGTCAAAACTTTTATGGCACGCGAGACCCTACTCATTCCATAAACCTTAGGCCGCGTCTTTAGGGTAGTGTATCCTACACATAGACATAGATATATGTAAGCAAGGAAAAAATATTACGGAATATCTCTACACGACACAATAATAAAGAAAAACATCTACCGGCTGTCATCAAACGATATTTTACTTTTATGAGAAGGTGCCACAAGTACCTTCTGCAATATTGGGTCGTATCCATTTTTATATTTATTTACACTTATGCCCTGCACGATAAGGACTACTTCGAGGCAGCGACGCTGTCACGTACTGTATGAACTTTTATGTCACTCACATAATAATCTATCACCAGCCAGTGACTAAAAAAATGGAGTACTTTTTTATTGATGGCCTAAATAGAAAATTGCTATAAACAAGAGGCAAAGTATAAAAAAGATAAAACAAGTTTTTATCGAGGCAACTCTGCGAGAGCGAGCTGGGACCGAGTGCATTTTCTTCCTCCGCTTGACGAACCAGAAAAATATAATTTTATTTAGAGGTTTCCCAAGACCAGCGTGTTATAGTGCTCAGATGGGAGTCTGCACTGGATTTTATTATTTAACTTGGACAGAAAGGGGAGACAGAGACAGTTGTAAAGAAATTCATCAAAAGTTTTGATTGTATTATTTACTCCGCCTCGGGTGCTATTTAGTTCGCCGGGCTCGGCTCCTGTTGTACTTGCTACTTACCTGAAAGGTGCTTGTTAGTAGCAAATTGAAACAATACACTTCAAGTTTCGATTCAACTCTAGATAATTACGCGCAAGTATGACTGTAGCATCTTCAACTCTACCACAACTGTTGTAGAGTCTTCAAATTACAAACAATTCGCTTTGTTGCTGCTATTAAAACCAATATCACCTACCACGTGACATTCACGTTGTTTCAACGTAAACTTTGGAAGGCTTTCCGTCCATAATGCTTCCAACGCAATTCGGATCATATTGCGCTCTCCATCGAGATGATCTCGCATTCGACATAAAATTGCACTTCCCACTTAATGTTGAATGGGGATTATCTCTATGGGAATCGCAATTGCTTGGGGTCCTCGCGGCCCCTAGTACCTACTTACTGCACTCAAAATCCTGTGAGGCGTCGTAAAAATGCTCAGAGCACTTTTGTGTCGTACGTACCTCAATCGCGCGTCTTCGGCCGGATCCAAGGGCGCCGCCGGCTTCAAGCTTGCAAAACTGACTCGGGCCATACCTACATGTGGGTGACTACACTGCGATGGTGGCTCGGTCTAGTTTAATTAATCTGGATTTGATGAGGGATTAGGTCGCTGGGACGCGTGACGGATCGCAGCTACTCGAACGCCCTGGCCCCGTCTACTGCGGTTTAAAGCGGATTTGCCTAGCAGCCTCCCATTCTGGCTCCGCATAATTTGTACACACGCTCACGGAGTGCTAGTTAGCTCCCTTAAGTAACGTTACAATATTAATCTCGGCTGTATTGCATGACCCACCTTTGTAAGTACACGTAGCAATTTTCAACGAGCTCACGGCTAGGTCGGCGTTTTAATATAAACCTTCCCGATTTCACGGTCCCCGTTAATCACAATTAAATTTTCGGATTTATGCCGCCGTAGTGTTCTATTCAACGTTGAAGATTTAAATCACGGTGGACAGGTTTATTTGAAAAGGACCCCGCTTTGACTTTGATTATATCAAATTCAATGGAGGTGGAAGGGAGTTGTAGTGAATTAGCAGCAACTAACACGCCACTATGAGAGACGCTTATTGAGTTAGCCCAAATTTACTTGTAGGGTATGCTTTACATTTGCTGAGTATTTATTTAATCGAGTAACTAATGTCTTAGCCAGGATCTGTCTGTCACCAGGCTGTATCTTATGAACCTTGTTAGCTAGGCAGATGAAATTTTCACAGATGATGTATTTCTGTTGCTAACAACAAATACTAAAAACGGAATAAAATAAATGTTTAAGGGGGCTCCTATACAAAAAACGTATTTTTTGCCGTTTTTTGCTCGATATTAATAACGGCAGCAGGTAGACGTTTGAAATGTTCGCAGAATATTTACTTCTGCATTCGCTTCGAAAATAAATAATTAAATTAAAATAAAATAAATATTGAAGGGGGGCTCCGATACAACAAACGTGATTTTTTGCCGTTGTCTCTCTCGATCTTTGTGTCTAACGTTGTACAGATAATGGTATGGAACCGTTTGTGCGCTAGTCCTACTCGCACATGGCCGGTTTTCTGAGGTACTTATAAACCTAGCGTAGGTTTCCTCAAGACTCAATTTTTTTTAACTGATCTTTACATATCTACTTGTCGTGTTCGCCGATGCGATTTGTATTGGCGTCGGGTGAAGTGAGAGCAAAAGCAGTCGGCGGCATAAACGGCGTGAAAGGTGTCGAGGTAGCTACTTATAGCTCAAGAGACTTAGAGCTTTTTCGAAAAAAATTACAATAATCTCACGATGGTCACTTTTTTATGCATTAAAGCCACGCCGTAAAGACGGAACGGCGGCGGCGGCACGCCGAGGCCAAAACCATCGGCACTAGCAGGAACCTTCTTCTTTCTGGTCGTAGTCTCATGCTAAGGAACGTGAGTATAAGGCAAGTTTCCCCAGCAACGCTTTCCATTCGGTCTGATTATGCGCCAGATATATGGCCGCTTGTAAGGTCCCTTCCGTAGCTTCGTTTACGGTGTCAAACCATCGCATTGCTGCTCGTCCTCTGCTTCTTTTCCCGTCTGCGCGACCGGTGATGATGAGATATTCCAGACTGTTGGGTCCGCACGAACCCATGTTGTGAAAATTCTAAAGACTGACTCCAAGGACTAAACTAGGTACAAGGTTTACAAACACTTAAGTTTTCTTAAGTAACATAAGATAAGATAACAATATTCTTTATTGTACCAGGAAAAACACAAACATGAAATGTTTACAAAAATGCAGTACATAAGATTCAGTCAAGATCCTACTATTACGTACTGGTAGGTAGCACAGTTTTCTGCGAGCAATGTTTCTCAAAGTGAAAGCTTGGGATCTAAGCGCCTGCGATGTTGAATCCTAGCAGAGACGAGAATTAACTACTCAACTTGCGGAGTTTATGAAGAGAAACAACGAAACGGCACACAGTCGAGTCAAATGCTTTATTTTACTTTTATCAAGTTGCTCCGGGCATGGGAACCCCATTCAGCTACAAAATCATATTTTCTCTTTCAGAAACATGAAGCTTATTTTTTTGTAACCCGGAAGTGAAATTTAATATATTTAAAGCAGTCAAAGCATTACCTAGTATTTTTTAATCAAAATCAATTTTAATTTTCCCTTACAGCGGAACTGTTTCAAGAGAAAATTTTAATGCTCCCAACTCCGTGCGTAGTGAAAAATGCGATAAGTTCCGGAACATGAAACAAAATCCATTACATTAATGTTAAAGAGGAGCCACAATACGTCACTGTCAGGCGGGAGCGGGCCCGGGAAGTGATTTCAAAGGCGAAATGCCCGCGACGTGCTATGACTTACAATGCTATTACACTCGACCACTCTGATGGAGCCAGAAGAGCAATCAACTACGCACAGCATTTTTCATTAAACGGTAAAAATGTTCACATACCCTTGCACGGTTTTTGT
This sequence comes from Yponomeuta evonymella, assembly GCA_963969515.1. NCBI lineage: Eukaryota > Metazoa > Arthropoda > Insecta > Lepidoptera > Yponomeutidae > Yponomeuta > Yponomeuta evonymella. The sequence continues at coordinate 13,673,247 of OZ018349.1, forward strand.
GAAAAACAAAACGGTCAAATGCGAATCGGATTCGCACACTTAGTGCGTGTTTCTTAGTGTTTCGCACAGTCGGCAACAGGTCGACCTTTCCATTTTCGTTGCAATGTCGCCCGTTACGTCACTGCATAGGATTCACCACTGCAAAGGTCGATGTGCCGCCGATCTTACCATACCATGTGTTACTTGTTTTTATATAGCCTATATACGTCCCACTGCAGGCGCAGGCCTTCTCTCAGCCCATACTCCCTATGGGCTTAATTACTACGCGTGCCCTCCTCAGATTAGCAATTTTAAGCGTTGAGGTATGTGAACACCTGACACTCCGGTTTCCAAACAAAGTCATTGATTGATACATGCCACGGGTTTCCAACCCACGATCTCCTGAATGTGAGGCGGCGTTTGTATTTATCAAAACAATATTATGCTACAAAATAATTTAAAGCAACATGTTGAGAATGTTTGTATGCCCTATGCATCTTACATGCAGATAGTCAACTGTATGCTTAGTAAGGAGTATGATAGTAATACCACTGTTGTGTTATTAATAGGGGACAGCAAAGGAATACAGCGCGATGATTTGATAAATTATTATGATTCTATAGTTGCTCTTCAAGCAAGGAAAATTGTAATCTGTGCTTTTCCTTATTCTAAGACTCTATCAGAGACACAAAATGCCCGGATAGATAAGTTAAACCGGCTATTGTATAATATGACCTTTGGCCATCGAGACCAAGTATTGTATTTTGATACAAATAAATTTATTCGAAACTTTATATTGACTAGGGACACAATGCATGTGCCCCTTTCTTCAAAGCGACAGATTGCCAAATTGTTGGCATTCAATATTTATGACCCTATTATTGTTAAGACAATAAAACAGGTACCAGTCGTGGATACAAACTGTAGAAAAAATTCTACTTGCAAACCTCTGTATTCTGAGGCTGTAAAAAAACCTAGCATAAGTAGGTTAAGCTTGACTGCTGATTTAAACTGTCAGCGCAGACAACAGAAAAGTCCCCCTTAAACAAACTTGTCTTAGCTAACCAAAATTTACAGGGTGGCTTTTCTGGTAAACTACTAGAATTAGAGTTGTTCTTAGAACAACATAGAGTGAATGTACTTTGTGTCACAGAGCACTGGCTACTAGAGTCTCAAATGAAATTTGCTATACATAATTATGAAATAGCCAGTTGCTTCAATAGAAAGTCTGCATTGCACGGGGGATCCTTAATAATAGTAAATAGTAGTTTAAAATATAAAGAACGGAAAGATATTTGCAGACTTTCTGTTGAAAAAGTTATTGAGCTCTCAAGTGTTGAACTGGCTAAGCACATTGTAGTAAGCGTATACAGGCCCCCCACCAGTGACTACAGTTTATTTGAATCAGTACTAGAGGATGTCTTAAATGTAGCTTCAAGTAGTAGCAAGAACCTTATAGTCTGTGGAGATTTTAATATCGACTTGCTGGTAGATTCCACTTTAAATACTAAATTAAAACTTATTTTCAAGTCTTTTAATTTAGTTAATATTTTCTTAGAGCCCACTAGGATTACCGAAATCACAGCCACCTGTCTTGATAATGTATACTGTGACTGTGAATTTTCGCACTATTCTACAATAAATTGCTTAAAGTCAGACCACAGTGGTCAAATTGTACACTTTGAATCTGATTTTAAAAAATCAGAACAAGATATACTTTACAGGCCCATGACAACAAAAAAATTAGAATTATTTAAAACTGATTTACAAAGTAGTTTACATACCGAAAAAAATAAAACCATCAATGCTAATGCCCATTATGGAGATTTCTTTAAGGTCGTTTCAGATAGTTTTGAAAAAGTTTTTAAATTAAAAAAGCTTTCATCGAAAGAAAATAGGGTAGGATTTAGTGAATGGGCCACTGCCGGCATCCGGAAAAGTAGGGACACACTTTATTCACTATATGAGAAAAAGACATACACATATGACCCTAGTTTTCTACAGTATGTTAAATTATATTCAAAATTATTTAGGGCCGTCTGCCACAAAGCTAAATGCGAGCATATAAAAGCCAAAATTCTTAAATCGTCTAATAAATCTAAAACCATTTGGAATATAATAAATAAGGAAACCGGTAAATCCAAATCAGCGGACCGCGAATTTTCGCTTAAGATAGATAATAAATTAATAACGTCAAATGAAGACGTTGCCGCGGCTTTTGAACAATTCTTCACAAATGTTCCAATTATAACTACGGCTCCTTTAGATTCATCTCCTGATCTTGCAGAAAGTATTTTGAAAGATAATGTCCCTCCCTGCGATCACGATTTTTCGTTTGATTATATTGAAGCTCATACCGTGAATAAAGCGTTTAAAAAGCTAAATCTTAAAAAAACTGAAGACCTGTGGGGTATGTCAGTAATAATAGTTAGCTCAGTAATCGATGTCCTAGCACCCCATTTGGCCAGAATCTTTAACAAATGTTTAGATGAGGGTACATTCCCTGACCTAATGAAATATAGTAGGCTCGTCCCTTTATTTAAAAGTGGTGACAGGCAAGATCCCACAAATTTCAGACCAGTCTCGGTTCTACCCGTTTTGAGTAAAATATTCGAGAAAATAGTTCTAGGTCAGCTACTTACACACTTTAATAATTATCAACTTTTTCATAGTGAACAATTTGGTTTCACACAAGGGCGGTCTACGACGGATGCTGGTGTCACATTAGTTAAACATATATTTAGTGCATGGGAGGATCGGAAGGATGCTATAGGTGTTTTCTGTGACTTGTCGAAGGCATTTGACTGCGTAGACCATAAAACACTTCTCTTAAAATTAAAACACTACGGAGTGAATGGGAGGAGCTTAAAACTTATGAGATCATATTTAGAAGGGAGGGTTCAAAAAGCTGATATAAATAGGACTAAATCATCAGGGTCGGAGGTTAAGATGGGAGTACCACAGGGATCTATTTTGGGGCCGTTTCTTTTCCTCGTATATGTAAATGATTTGCCGTTCATGGTTCAAAACATGTCAGAGATAGTATTGTTTGCAGATGACACGTCACTTATTTTTAAGATTAAGAGACAAGAAAATGACCTTGCGGATACAAATAATGCTCTCTCTAAGGTACTATATTGGTTTACTTCTAATAACTTATTATTAAATTCAAAAAAGACAAAATGTATAAAATTCACACTACCAAATGTCAAAATGGTTGACAGCAATGTTATATTGGGGAATGATAAACTAGACCTTGTAGAAGAAACTGTATTTCTGGGTATCACAATTGATGCAAAGCTTCAATGGGGTCCTCATATAGGAAAATTGGCAAATAGGCTCAGTTCTGCAGCATACGCAGTTAAAAGAATCCGGGAACTAACTGATGACGCAACTGCTAGGCTTGTTTATTTTAGTTAGTTCCATAGTATTATGTCCTATGGTATACTACTGTGGGGTCGGGCAGCAGACATTGAGACCATCTTTGTCCTGCAGAAGAGAGCGATCAGATTCATATATAAGCTAGGCAATAGAGATTCGTTAAGAGATTTCTTTAAAGAAACTAACATCCTAACAGTTGCTAGTCAGTATATCTATGAAAATATTATGTACGTTAGGAAAAATATCAGTGACTTTAAAACTGTAGGTAGCCAACACAATGTAAATACTAGAAATAGACATAAACTTTCGTTCCCAAAATTTAGGCTGGCAAAGGTTAATACATCCTTTATGGGGCATTGTATACGTTTCTACAATAAGATCCCTGAGGATATAATAAGCTTGCCAGAAGCGCGATTCAAAAAATGTGTGAAGCACACTTTGTGCCAAAAAAGCTACTATAACATTAAAGATTATTTAGATGACAAAGATGTCTGGAATTAAAGCCAGTTCAATGCATGAGTTTTAGTACATTTATATAAATCCTGTAAATTAAGGACTTGAAAAGACTAAGTTTGGAGTTTTTTTGTCCATTTTTTCTCCAAAATGATCTAGATTTTGAAATGGACACCTAGTTTAACTTGTAACGTTCATTAAGTCGCAGTTTCTGTGCTACTTTGAATAAAAAAATTTGATTTTGATTTTGATTTTTTCAATATTGTTTTCATTCATTCGGTCGTTATTATTTGTTCTTTTACTCTAGAGTGCTATATAATGTTTTTAAAATAGAACAAAAACAATAACTTTGAAACAATGCTTTATCTGTCGTAATAAGATGAATAACATATAATTTGTGAAAATTGCGACTGCCCCTTATTAAAATGACATTGACAGTGTGCTCGCATGTCTGCAATGTGGCAGAACTTTTCAAAAAAGTTTCATTTTGCGAACCAAAATCGGTCGGGACCACCATCATCGACTACAGAACTCCAAAAAATTTGGACCAGAAATTAATGTCGACAGAAATATATCCAAATAAGTGGTACTATTTTGTAAACATTTTTTACACCAAATACTTTTTATAACAAACCTGGAGGTTCTAAGGAAATGAGTATTAACTCTAGTAAATAATGTATTACACTGACTGTACTACCAAAAATGCTAATTTATTTATTTATTTTATCGTATCTTAGGAAAACTCACAACCCAACACTAATTCTATAAAGAGGTACGTTTCACTGATTGTCAAAAAAAAATTATACTTATATCATTACTCCAACCCTGACTTCTTAAGATATTTAAGGGAATCGGTGGATCCGCCCCACAAATATACAAATTAATTTCAACTTGTCATAATAAAGCCAGTGTCTCGTTTGCTCTTTGTAACGTAGAAGCGTAATGTAGAGAATGCACTTACTTAGCTCCTTATTAAAATTCATGAGTTCAAGACTGTTTCCGCCGCATGTATGTTATAGTGCCTTAAATAATCACTTTCAGCAAACTAGGTTACACAGCCAATACATAAGTAGTTGTTGGCTGCACTTTGCTCGTTCTGAGTGTAAATGCGAGTATAGCATCCAAAAACCGGGTAGGGCGTTTTTATGTGCCTAATTCTTGAAAAATAGTGATGAAAAAATTGTTGAATAACAAAGCCATTCCGTCTGACCCGGGTGTGAGGACGCAATGTTTCACTGTCGCGGGAATGCCGGGAGACGGCAGTAATGTTCCGCTTATAGTCAGAAATGAGCGGGCGGGCCGGAACCTTCGACAATAATACGGAACTATGCCTGTCTATTGACAAAACTTTGCCCCTCACGCTACCACATCGCCCTTCAACTAAAAAGGACTTTGTTACCGCCTTCGCTAGTTGCCGGCCTTCGTTGTTTCTTAAAAATGTTGCAATTTTAAAATTCTGAGATTTCCCTGTGACGCAGGTCGTTACTAATTTACTAAGACGCAACTCAAGCTGAGCAGCGCCGCGTAAACGTGCCGCGGAATAACTCAGTATCACAAACGCCGGCAAGCTCATAGCCCGGAATTTTGTGTACAGTCGACAGCAGATCAACTTTATTAGAACTTTGTTACATAATTGAGCACAGCGTACGCCTGTAATTACATAAGTAGGTATTTAAATATGTGGCCGAGACGTCCTTTGGACCAACTTAATCATAAAGGTCTTTAGGACGTACTTGAGTATTGGAGGCTCTCACGAAGCTTCGGATTTCAAACGAGATAACGCACTGGGAAAAACACGATACTGAAGCTTTCTTAGACTTTATGCTTTAATAAAATCCAGTCTATTAATCAACGAGGAACAATCTGATTGCAATCAGGGCCATGCGATTTATATTCCGTACCTAATCCCGCGTTACTCTTTGATTATCTCCAATGGAGTGTGATAGAAAAATTTAAATTCCTGAGACGTTTCAGCAAGACAACGCCGATAAAACAGACGCGCTCCGACGGCTGGAAGTAAATTGCAGAGCGTTCTTTTATTATAATTTTCCTTAAATCAACAACAAAATAATCAATTTTTTTTCTTTATAATACAAAAGTGTATTGCGTCACACTGAACCTTTATCCGGAACTCGACAGAGATGCATCAATATTTTGTCAAGTGCCTTGTAGGCTCTTTGTTTGTTACGGACATCGGAAGCCCAACGGGTGTTTCTACATGGAAAATTATGTTTGCGTGTAACTTAATTAAGCGTCTTTGTCACAACAACGCTACCCTAGCTCTGCCGTAACACTTCAGCTCTTAAATCGCAAACTAGTCTGTACTTCATCCTCTTAACAAACTTTTTTAGTGAGGGTACTTTCAACTGTAATTAATAAAATTCAGGCCAAATAGTTGATGCTGTTTAGCCATACCAAGATAGAAACTTCGTTTTTAGATCATTTGGCGAGAATAATTCTCCACCGATCAAGACAGCCTGAGAAATAAATCAAGGCGTATGTTTGACTGAATAAATAGTGGCGGTCAATACGTAGACGATTTATCTTATTCTTGGTTGGTCTCGAGCGTCAAATTAAAGCCTTCGTCTCACCGAATCACAGTAATTGCTGGCGTAGTGTAACTCGAGAAACTTACACTTACGGGTTTCAGATAGGATATTTGCGAGGCGGGGGTGAGCGCGCCGAGGGCGGGCGGGCGAGCTCGGAAGGCCGAAAGCATCTTGCGGAAGCGGCACTTAGATTCGTCTTAATCCGCCGCAACCGCTACCGCAACACAACTACTCCGCAATCCATCATGCTGCTTGGATCAATTAAACTGGGATCCGACCCGGGCGAGGACACCCTCACTGCAATCTTAATTAGCTTGATTACATTCTGCAAGTACAATCGCTCACAGACTATAGAAATATAGTGAGCAGAGGAATTACTTAGTTATGAACCTTACATAATACAAATGAATATTTAGTATGCATTCTTCTCGGAAAATCCAAGAGAATATTACAATTTTAACTGGTAAAATATATCTGACTTTTTATTTTGCACAGTCCATTTGTGGAGGCGAAGAGCATATTCTTGTATGACAGATTATAAGACAGTTGCGATTCCCATTTCACACTCGGAGAACATTTCAGGACGCTCAGCTGCTCCACCATCGTGAGTGATAAATTAACATGGCTAGAATGTGAAGGCCAGTTGTTTTAAGGGTATCCAAGAGAGCAAGAAATAGAACTGACTTTTTTACGCCATATCCAAGTTATCTACCAAGTCAGTTTTTATGTTGCAACGTGCAATAATTAAGTCGAATTTGAACAGGGATGCAGTAAACCAGGTCTTGCTTGGCGGTAAATACGGGGAAGTGTGCGGGTGGCGTCGGCCCACATAAATATTCGGAAGCAAGTTATGCGCATTCTGTTCCGCAGTTCGGAGACACAAAAACACCACCGAAACGTGGCTTTGATTTTAAATTCTAATTTTATGACGTCTGCTTTGCATATCATAACGTATTTTCCAGGAGCCGAATGGCTTAATATCCTTCGCGATATCATACAGCTTATTGTGAAAGTTACTTGGTACTTATTGCAGTTGCTGCCATAGTTTTGCGGTAGTTGAATGGAAACTAAGAGTTTCGATTTCCAGGTAAACACGTAAGCACTTAAATATAATTGTTCAGCAATGTAGACATCTAGAAAGTGAGTAAAATTCCTCGATAGGTAGGCGAAAGCCAACCCAATCAATCATTTGAAACCACCGCGATGTAGGAAGCCGAACCGGCGGAGAGTTTCGGCATCCAATGTGAACCCAACTGGATAACTGCCGTCACGATTGGGGGAAGCCTAAAATGTGCTTTAGCAAAGTTGATGTGTCGAACGGTAAGTTTGAAAACAAAGGCTGAGCTTACGTCAACATAAGTCGGTATAATTTTGCTGATTCGCGTCTTACAAAACGTATTTCCCAAGGACTTTGGCAAGTTGCGTAACTAATGAAGTAACTTGTGACACGGGCTCGGGCCTCGGGATCGACGTAATCAAATTAATGAGAAAACTTCACTTCAATTTAGGGTTTCCTGCCCCAATCTTAAGGATATTTGGCAGCGGTCAAGTACCTGAATGGGCACGATGATTGTAGTTTCTTTTAAACTAAGGACTGAAATTCTCTCGGTTGTCTTCAGCGTTGCCAGACGTACGAGAAATCTCGTGCCGTTAAGAGATCTAGAATTCTATGTACGAGAATATATTTGTACATAGAATTCTAAATCTCGTAACGGCGAGAGTATATTCTATATACGAAAGAAATAATCTCGTAATACTTTTGTATGAGACTTTACCCATGACTTCCTGCCAAAAATTATATACCAAGTAAACTCCCAGCTTTTAGGTATAATAATAATGTTGTTGTCCGTATTGCACTATGTTTACTTTGGTATCTTATATCTTTTGAACTAAATTAAATATGTAGGGCACTTTTTTCACGCATTATATAGACAACAAATAGAAACAGTTTATTGTTTACAAGAAGGTAATTTACAAGGAATTTTTAATCATGTCAGTAGTTGAAGTACCAGTGCATTTCATCCTAATTGAATGATTACATAATGAGTTAGTTGTGACCGTGAATCTTACTATTATTAATAATTTTATTCTATCTATCTATATCTATACAGCTTATGAAAGTCGCCCACTGTTGGGCATGGGCGTCTTCACCGTCACGCTAACCTCGTCGATCCCCTGCTAGTCTTGTCCATTGTCCTCCTGCCACCTACTTAATGTCATCAACCCATCGGGTAGGTGGCCTACCCACCGAACGACAGCCGGTTCTCGGCCACCACTCTATGACTGCCTTCGTCCATCGTCGGTCTTCATACGTAACTAAGGTCCATTTGGTTTGGCAGCCGGATCTCTGCCGGAGATTCTTAGCACCCTCCACCCAGCTGGAACCGTAACCGCTGCCGAAGTTCGGAATAGCGGGGCTGCCGGGGACTGAGGGCTGGCGTTTGTTGGCGTATTCCATGAAATGATTTTAGCCTCAAAAAACCACGCTGGCCTGTGCGTCTTGGTGAGTCTTCCTACCACGTTGGCCTGTATCTAGCATTACTGCTCGCTAGTCACCAGGAGGGACCGTGAGGAAGTGTGGCTAGGAATTTGAGTTTCTAAAAGTCATCGGCTCGAAAACTAAGGCGCAGAGCCCACTGATCTGTCGTCTGGTACGAATATGGCACAGACCTGGCACGGACATGGCGCCGGTACAGTCTGTATACAGTATACAGTCTGTTTCAGCATATAGTCTATTGCCTGATATCGAGCCGTGTCGTCGTCCGAAGACGAAGACGCTCTCTTTCGTACAATTAAACAATATGTAGGTGCCTCGACCGTACTGCGTTCATCATGTGTGGCAATCAGCACAAGATTTAAGAATGTATCTATCAGTGCAAGACCTGACGCAATGTTCTTTTCCGATTTCCTGCCATCCGGTATCTGGTAAACCCGGTTATTCGTGTCAGTTGGTGAACTTTCTACACGAAGTGACCGCGGTACAACGGAGCAAGGTATAATTTTAAATAGAAAACTACTAAAAGCGCTCGAGACTAGTTCTACCCTCGACAATCTCGTTGGGACCTTCCAACTTCCAACCTAGTTTTTGGTCAATATAATTAACTCAGTGAATTTTCCCAACGATCTACAAGAACTACAGTAAAAAAGTTTCTGGTCACACTATAAAAGCCATCAAAACAGTGGTTTGTTTTATTTCGGGGCCCATAAAAAATTCACCGATATACCGTTAATCTATCCGGACGGACAGGAAAAATTTGGGAATTCTCCAAAGCTTAATTAATTACTTTTAGATATATGTGCCCATGCCTTGGTTTGCGTGGAATTCGGATAATGCGTATTGAAATAACAGCAGTTTAAGCGTGAGTGCGTGACAAACATACAAACTTTCACATTACTTTACTATTATATAAAGCTACAATCTATGTATATGAAACAAAGTCGGATTAGTTACACATTTTATAATTCAAGAACGCTTAAGCAAGAAGCTGGACCGATTTTCATGGTCTTTAATGTGTTAGATTTGACTCTGCTTCAGACTACAGAATAACTATTAAAATATGTGAAAATTCACAAAAGAAAAACATTTTGAGGCGGTTCCAAGTTTGCTGGCTAGCTTACAATATTAGTGGAAACATATCAGGGGCCTAATTATGCGCACCAAATCCTTTCGAAATCCTGACGTTTGCGATCGCAATTTCTATAGAATTTGACAGTTCGATGATTTGGTGCGCGTAATATAGGGGCTGTAGAGCTCTTCCGTGAAGTCGTGGTGTGTTCCCTGCTTTGAACAATGACTTTGTTTTGAATTACGTTCGTTTACATTTCTTAGCGCTTGATATAGCCAATCTGCTGAGGGCACGTGTGGTGATTAGATCCGTACGATCTCACACAGTCTATCTCTCTTTCTCTCTCCCACTCTGTCTCTCTGAGAGAAGCCCTATACTCTTCAGTGGCACATAAATAGAGGTATAGGTTGCATGTATGTGTTTGATTTCCTACAGAGATCCGGCTGCACATAGATTATGTTACTTCCAGGAAAACTAAAACTAAATAAACGGAAACTTTTTTTCAAACCACTGCAGCTGTTTACATAAATAAATTAACACTTCAGCAAAGTTAACATGGATATCCCAACACAGTGGAGACTGATGGTCTTATTTATGAAAATACGATGCCTTAAAATGCTCCTCAGAGGCAGTTCAAATAGTCTGTGGTTTAGGGAAAAACGTAACCACAGATTATTCAAACTGCCTCTGAGGAGTGTTATAGAGCAATCGTGCTTTTATAAATTACCCGTTACATAATAGAGGCGCTAGAACTTAATTTATCTTCGCGATATAGATGTGGTTCATCACTAAAGCTACTGTTACGTTCTAAGGGTGGGTGAGTGATTGAAATAGTAGTTTATGTGACTGTCACATAATGAGGGTTATTAAAACACGAGCGAGATTTTAAAAAACGAGCCTTGACGAGTTTTTTTATAGCATTCGCGAGTGTTTTAATACCAAGTTATGTGCAGTCTCATACACTACTTTATCTACACTCATAATGAAATTTTTGAAACAAAATGGCGCAATTTCGACAAAAGTATCTTGACATTCAATCGTCTGCACTCAGTTTTGCGCGCGCAATTTTAGGTATTTTTAGTTGCACTTTTGGTACCACGAAAATGAAATTAGGTTTTTTATAGAGTCAACTTTTGACATTAAAAAAAAAACTTAAGTTTTGTTCCTTAACACCCAAAAAATAACAAGATCCTATTATGGCGGACTAAAGCAAATAAGTTCAAAACACATTGAGGCAGTGAAAAAACCTATCATAAAATTACTCTACAACATTTTTATTATCTTTACATTACTGAGAGCTGTCATGAAACAATTAATGTAACATACCTACATGCTTTTTTACAGAAAATAAGGAAACTGCTATTTTAAATACTTAATTTTGTATAGAACAATAATTTAATTTCAATTTGACTGAGGTCACCGATTCTAGAAATAGTCCCAAAACCTAGGCACCTAAAATAAACTGCTGCTATTTGTAGCTGTAGCATGTCCATCGATATCGCTCGGCGGAGCTTCAACTGGCTAACAAAATAGAAAAAGAAGATCCGATAACCGTCTGTATAAAATTGCATGCCGCCGGGTAGCCTTCGCCCTGCAACTTCTAATCATAAATTCCGCCACTATATTATAACTACGGCATTTAACAAAGTTTCCTGTCACCTACAGAAATTGACTCCAGTCCGCTGCTCTTTTTGTCCGTGCTCAGTTTTATTATTGTAGTCCTCCATTCTACATTACTGGATTTGGTTTATTAGAAACTGATTTTTTTATTTAGCATCTCGGAGGTCATAAGCATGGACACCAAATGAGTCTGTCCTAATTACGCTTCGGTAGTGGAAATTCGAACAAGTCGTGTTAGCGCGCACAAAACACATGCTAAATCGACGTAGAGAAGAATAAGCTCGCTCGCTCCTAGATTTAAATTGGGCATTGAAGGGTGAAATTCAAAAATCAACTAACATTTTCTAAACCAGTGAATCACTCGTCCCTCAATAGTAGGTACTTCACTCGGGACGTGTTACTTTTCGCTAGAAAGATTTCCCTCCAAATACATTTCCGTGTAGCTGTTTATTCGTCAATGTTTACACTAAAATTCTTTTCAGCTACGTTAGACATTCCTTTTGTATTTTTCCTGTGATTTCATTTTTCTTTTGTTTTTGTAAGTAAAGGACCCTCTCAGTCCCTTAATTAGCTAAACGAGGTTAAACGAACAAAAAATATAAGTAATCAAATTAGGAAATGTCTTTTGTTTCTCGTAAAAGATATCTTTAGAGGCCTTGCATAATATAGAGGCACTTACATCTAAGCAAAGATCTAAAACAACTCTCTTAAAACTAATTTCCTCCATAGACTTACTAGGTAGGTAGAATTCCCGTAATTTTAGTTTCCATTTACGCACCTAGACGGGTTCAAATGTTATAATAAATAAGGCACCAATAACCACTTCTATTCTAACTAACGCCGGCACCCCATTGGACTACAACCAATTTAGGAACACAGCCATTACTTGTCGACATTTAAGGCTTCGATATACAACAGTGCTACAAGACATCTTAGAAACTAACATAATAATTACCCAGTGGTCATTACTATAAATACAGTTTACACGTGCCAGCCATTTTTACTGCGTGATACAGTATAAGGTTGCATAAGAAGCACCGCGGTAGCTACACGTCGATATACTGTATTAATGTCCCAGCACTTTGAGCACACGAATTGGAAAAAGTGGGTTAGTACTTGAATAGGTGCTTTAATACGCGAGGAACATTCCCCATTTCAGGAAGGCACTTTTATGAAACAAAAAGTTTATGTTTATGCAAAAGCATTTCTCGTGAGGTTATGGCCCGGCGATAGTTCGTGTATGTCCGTAAATGTGCTCTTCCGCGCTGTTATTTCCATTAAAACGCTTATCTTCAAGATTCATGGCGAGCCGCGGCAAAAATTATGGTCGTTAAAGAAATTGAATACCCTTTACCCATGCTCCAACTTTCCAACATCACCACTTTGACTTACTACGGTGGGTAGGTGATAATGGGCGCCTCTATAAGCGGGAGATGGTCTCTTTTAAATTTTTGCCATGAAGTGTAAACAACTAGACATCTGTCTTCTGTGTGTAGGTAGAGCAAGCAACAACAAAAATAATGTATTACGCTTCAACCCATTTTTTTTCTTTCAATGAAGGCTGTTTACAAATAATACACTAGCAATCTTCATGTTTTAGATGTCTCATGCGGCCAATTTTACAATAAATATGAGTTCAAGACAGCTTACCTATCGATTGCAAAATACGTCAAAATTCGAGGAGTCCGAACTTTGCTGATGCACACCTATGTCTGTTGTAGGTGCATGCACAAGTTTAGCGCAAGCATAATTTGTGATATACATGATGTACATGAAATATTAAAACATATCTTAAAGTAACGTGAGTCTTATATAGCCACTCTCCAAAAGTTTTCCGCAATAAAGGTCTGATTTCAACCCAAATCATCTTTTGGGCCATTAAATGGTCGCATTTTATTTTAGTCATACGACCCCAAATGTGCGCGGGAATAAATAAGGTCCTATTCCATTTTTCACGCAAAACGCCCACTACAAACGTACTTGTCTCTTCGTCGGCCGAGTAAATTGCCGATGTAATCCAGGTATGATATTATATGTCTGTACAATAAAACATTTTTTTGGGTCGTCGTTTGCCATGGCAAACGTCGTTTGATAAATCTTTAATGGAGACCGCCATCGCGACCACATTATATGAAAATGTCGGCGGCGATAGCTCAGGGTGGCTGCTGAAATGAGCTCACGTGGCCGTGGCTTACTTGAAAATGTAATAAGTTATCGAGGAAACTCGCTTGATCGGAATAACTTTCCAAGGAAAACTGTCAGGTAGGTTACTAAAGTAACCAATATTAAAGAAATCCATAAGGAGATAAGAGAGAAATGTGTGCAGGTATTCTTTCGACAGACCTACAGGTGACTCTACCAAGCAAAGCCCTACAGTGATTTTAGTTAACATAGTTCCATTGCCGATAATTAATAGAAAAAGTAATATGAGTATGTAGTAATGGTAATAAACCTATACCTATAGCGGAATATTCTCATTTTTCAGCAGAATAAGATACTGCCTTTTTTGGCTTGTCGTAGTTAGATACCAATTGACAGTTCATCTGTTGCCTTAGATTGTTTTATTTCCTTTTAAAAATACTTAATTTATATTCTTTTTTTTTGCACTAACCCGTGCTGAGGACAATTTTAAAAACCTATTTAGAGGCTAAAAATTCCACCCATGCCGGGACTTGAACCCGCGACCTCTGGCTCACCGTGCCAGCGATCTCCCAACTGAGCTAATGGGCAAGTGCAAGCACTGGCAAAATTTCGAACCTCTTTACAAACTTCTCTGTATTACGTACAGGCAGCGACATCTGGCCGAAGCGATTTACATCACTTGCAGCCCCGAGCAACCCACTTTGCAGTTAGGTTTTTACATCGGAATGATATCGCTGTACCTACATGATTATATTCTTTTTTTTTTTGCACTAACCCGTGCTGAGGACAATTTTAAAAACCCAGAGGTCGCGGGTTCAAGTCCCGGCATGGGTGGAATTTTTAGCCTCTAAATAGGTTTTTAAGATACCTATTTATTAGTAAAAGTAAAGTAAAATAAAATCAAAATAAAAATTGCCCAATGAAACATGAAATATTTAATCTAAGAACTGAAAACTGTTTTAGAATGCCTCGAGTTTGTTATACTTACCGTAAGGGTAGGTAAACCGTATTAATTATAAACAAAAAAAATCGTGGACAAACAATACACTTATTTCCAAATACTACAACGCCGAAGTAATTTAAATAAACATCACCTATTAACTAGTTTACGTAAGTACAGCAGAAGATAAAACGAATCCGAAACCGGGGTGCGTGCTTGAAGACAAATGAATGCTATGTAATTAATGTTCTAATTTATGATTTGCAATAAAGAACATAACTAACTAAAGAACATACCTAACGTTGATGAAGCGAAAGGGGTTTGTCAGGATCGTGGCAAGTGGCAAACCCTACTTCTGCCTACCTCTCCGAGACACAGGCGTGAGTTATATGTGTGATGTGAAAGTATCAGTGACAAGAGGGGATTTATGATGAATCAAGGCCGTTCGAAATTCTGGTCTTTCATCTTGACCTAGCTTTCCCAAGAGCGAGAATGACTCTACCAATATAATAGGGGTTAAAGTATGAAATTGCCGTTTTATTGCAATAGGTTCTTTGAATTGACATAGAATCTTCATGGTTTGAGGTTTTCGAATGAAAAAGACTACAACAAAAAATCATACAATTCTAATTTTGGATGAAATTCATTTGAGCTCAAAAAAATTAAAAAATCTGTATACAACCGTGCAATTATGACTTTGAAATATTGTAAGTTAAAATTGTGAGTTAAAATAAATTAAGAATGAAAAATATGAAAATAAAACCCATTTCAACTCCACGAGTTGATAAAAAACCGGCCAAGTGCGAGTCGGACATGAGCACGTCATTATCTATAGCGCTAAGTAGTACTGTGACCTACGTGCCATATGTCATTATCCCTTCATTAGTCAACAAGCACGCCGGTTTAGCATTCTTTTATCTAAAGAATTGAGAAAGAAAATATGTTGCGTTGGTTTGGGCATACGGAAAGGGTGAAGGAAGAAAGATAGATTGAATTTGAATGTGGATAGAAGGGCTGGAGTGTTTTTATTAATAGCACCGTAAAGTTTAAACACGGTTATTTTTGATATTTTGTACAAAGAACTCGGAGAAGAGCCTGAAATTATGTTTATGACGTAAATGCTACTTCGTTGCGCGCAGGCGTTAGTTCGTAATATGCAGATGCACATATGCACATGGATTAAGTGGAGATGGGATTTCTGAAAAGGAAACCGGTGGGAATCGGCCCTTATATCGACCCTTCGCCACTGCTATACCTAGTAACTATGTCTTGTAGCAGGCTATTTTGGAGCCGGTAGTCAAGCTTTATGGGGCATGGAGCTAGATTGGCATCGAATCCAAAAATATACCTACCTGCAATACAACCAGGTACGGGAACTTCTTCTAATGCCCGGTTCCCATATTTAACGAATCGTTATTGGTAATCGGTAACTTTTCCTAAACAAGCGTGGCGTAACTTGAATAGGAGGTTAATGATTAAAAAATTGTTATGATCTTTACAAATTGTTATCTCCATACATTTATCGTACGGTAAGTTATTCGAAACCGTTTTTAAGAGGAATACTTGAGCAGACATTTTAACCATCCGTAAGCAAAACGAGTCCTTCTTGAATATAGGAACCGGGCATTAATCGCCTACAACAGAATATACTCGATAGATTAACGTATAACTAACATACACACATACACCAACTCACGCCTGTATCCCAGAGGGGGAGGCAGAGACCCGAGACTGCCACGTGCCATGATCCTGACATGTAATTATAATTAACATAGTACATACCTTTTTCCCTAAATGCCATCTCTCACGGTCCCATGCCAGCAGTGAGCGTCGGTGGGACCATGATGATATTATATAGATTTTACATACATACATACAAAAACTCACGCCCGTATCTCAGAGGGGGAGGCAGAGACCAGACTGCCACTTGCCACGATCCTGACAGATCACTTTCGCTTCCTCAATATTCATTAGTCGTTGCATGCAAGCACGCCGGTTTTTTTTTGTATAGATTTTGTCTTGTAATTTTACGTTTTTTGTGAATAACGCGATAAATTGCAAACTATTTAATTGTAGAGAGAGCTTGTTTATCACAAAGAGAGAGACAGTTATTATGTAGGGAACTGCCTCTCTCAGTTGGCTGAAGTGCACTTCTAATCAGTAGTTTAATAGGTTATTAGCGTACGATAAGCAGGGGATTAATAATTTTACTTGAAAGTTTATTTAATAAAAACATATTTGATTAATGAATGTTGAGGAAGCGAAAGTGATCTATCAGGATCGTAGCAAGTGGCAGTCCCTGGTCTCTGCTTACCCCTCTGTGATACAGGCGTGAGTTTATGTTATATTATGTTATGTTATTTGATTTAAAAAGTAAGTATATTCTATGAGATCAAAATTTATTAAAATCAAAATTTAATTTTCTAGATCATTATTTATTTATTTTAGCTATTTCTTCACATAGTTACATATAAAAAATTTCTCTCGGTCCTTCCGCGCCGCACATACAAGCGAAATGTAACGTCTGGTGCCGACGCGAGGGGCGACCCGAAGGAAATATTACATTACATAAACTCACGCCTATATCCCGGAGGGTAGACAGAGACCAAGGTTTTTATTATACAATTTTGCAAAAATATACCTAACATCATAAATCAGAATCGGTGTAAGGAACAGCTATTTTTTGGAACCCTCAGCCTAGAACGTAGTTCCTACTTTTACCTATTTCCGCTGAAACGGCAAGGCTCTCAAGGCCCTAGGCTCTAGGCTGTAGATTCTAAAATTTAAAAAAAACTTAAACATCATAAATAACAATAAGCAATTTATAATAATCGTTATTGTTATTTACCAGTATGATGTTTCTGACAACTGAAATTGCATGACTTCAACAGTCCATCTATAAGGTGACAGAGCACACATCTTCAAGCAACATTGCACGGAAACTCCCAATATGAGCTAGCCAGACGCTAACATGGGCCGGCACTCTCTACATTGCAAGGAGGCTCTTCCATCTCGAAAACTTTGGAGTACAATTACACTCGTTACATTTTTATGTAGCTTCTCAGCTTTAAAGTCCACGATTATTATTTTGGCCACGCTTCACTTCCATTTCGTATTTTTACGATTGCTTTTGTCGAGTTTTTACTAGCGGCGAAAAGAGGAAAAAGCATTCATTTGCGGGGATTTAATCTAAAGTTTTGATGGTATAACTTTTGAGTATTTCCATGGATCTTTGGGGTTGGATACGTGTATTCATCGGCTTATTGGTTTTCGGACAATAATTACGAGTAAACGCAGGCTTGGAGTTGAAAAGCTTGAGATGAAAGAGCTTTTGAAAATTGGTACCTATCTGCCTTCACATTCCGCCGAAACTACCAACAAGCACCTTTCATTACCGAATTTGAAAATCTGACGCCTTACCCGTAAGATACGCATACTGGACACCAAAACAAACTACTTTATCCATAAAATATTACTGGGAAATCAGTTAAATTAATGTTGGCACGCAATTCGTATGACACGGAGCATAAGTATAAACCAGCGCGGTACGCGTTTTTTTTAATATATTGCGCGCAGAAATTTCAGAGTCGTTTTCTACAGCTTGAAAATTCTGATAAGGTTCCTTGCAAAGAAATAAACATAAACATTTACATACGGGCACATACATTGCTTCTGGCTCCACACTAGGATAGCCTGTGTCGTGGGAACCACAAACAACGACATCACGAACGTGTAAACATCCAAGACCTGGGGTTTTTTTGTCCCCAGCCAGTCCCCAGCCAGGATTGGAACCTGGGACCTCCCGCATGGTCTGCAGATGCACTACCGCTGCGCCACAAGGTCATTAAATGGCCAGGCGAATGCATACTTCGTTCGTTTTCCTTTCTTTTTTATAACATTTCGGTTGAAATATTTTCTTTGTTGTTTTTTTGTTTTGTTATTGTGGCGTGTGCACTGTTTTTATAATAAATGTTTTTTCTTCTTCTTCTTCTTCATACTTGATGCATTTCTGCAAAAATATGAAAGAAATGTACCCTTTAAACCTTAGTATTTCGTAACGGGCCGACGGGTAGACGGGCAGCAGCGTCTTCCTGAGATTCCAACCGCATACTGCGATCGCCAACCCGCCTGCCAAGCGTGGCGATTATGGAAAAACCCCTAATGTTTATAAAAACCACGAGGGAGGTCTTTGTCCTGCAGTGGGCGTCAAAGGACTGATGATGATTTCGTAAGTTGATTTCTCAGACAAAAAATGTTTGTAGTTACGAAGATAATACGCGTGTTTCGGAAAGGTTGTTAGTTAATTAATACTCAAAATAAATTTATAAAAATATTTATTACAAAAACAAACAGGCTTATTTATAAAATCACTCCTTAAATGAAGTTTTAATAGTGAAAATACCATTTGAACTGCATCTAAGGAGTGTTATAAGGAATGGTGTTTTTATAAGACTGTTTGCTCAATGAACGTCAAAGTTGTTAGTTTCAGAGTTAATAGATTTAGGTATACCTACTCTGTGCACCACACAAAACATGAGCCCAACTAAAGATGGTGCCTCTGCCTACCGAAAGGAGATAGCCGAACCATTCAGGTAATACTTAAAATTACCTGAATGGTTCGGCTACTGAGTTATAAAATATTGTCGCTAGTTTCAAAATCTAACGAATGGCCATTCCGGTTGATTACCTTAGACACCGTAATAGGAGAAACTAAAATTGTTGATCACTCCCCAGCGACCTCCTTTCACCACCCTAACTAGCTACAGTAAGGAAGGGTACAGTCGGCAGGACATCAACCTTTATATTTTACTAGCGTATTTTATTAGTTAAGGAAGGGTACAGTCATGGAATCTTTATCACGTAAGTAGCAACGTCACGTAAGTACCTATTATGTTTAAATGATTTGGGAAAAGATGGTCAGAGTGGAGTTTTTTTGCTGCCTTTTTCTCCCGCTACAAATCGACCCGAAGCCAGGGGCTAACAATGTAAATGCTAAACGAACAGAAAATAAATTCATTACGTTGAAATCAATTTTTATTTCTGATTTCTGAGTCGACAGGCGTGCTTAATACTAGATACTCGTAGTATTACACCTCTTTACAACCATAACATAGCTTGCTTTTGTGTCATTTTATCGTTTAAATACCGTTTAAATATTATCTACCAATCAATCAATCAATCACTCTGTCCCGAACATTAGAATATGAATGTGTGCAGTAGGCCTACTATTGCAGGCGTAGACTATCCATCGACCTTGTCTGCGCTTTTTTCCTCTGTGCTACAGGGTAACCTATCTACCGCATTTTAGCGGAATTTCTCAAATACGACAATGACAGTTTGTCATTTAGTTACAACTTTGATTGTACGACTTTTGAAAGTAATTTGTTCACTATTACATGTTTGAATTTTAATTGGTTAAACACCGTTTCTGCTTTTGTATTGTAGCAGGGATGGGTAAGTAACCGCCCGGGTTTTTACACATTGGTGGTTCAAAACCCAGTTTCCAGTGTACAAATTGGGTTTAGTTGTAGCATGCAGCAACTAAAGGGTCGTCATGTGTTTACCGAAGACGAAGTGCGATCGAAGAACTTAACTTAAATATATTATAGGCATTATCAAGGAGAACACAAAGAAAAAGAATGCTCTATCTATTATCACCAATATGGACTCGATTCACTGCGCTCCGCATCGCAGACCCCAACTCAACAAAAACATAATATTTAGTTTCCATCTACCAAAATGGGTGACAATAAGTAAAATCCGGGTTAAACCCCGAACAACCCGATTAAAGTCCAAATGGGCGGAACGGAATGAACCGTCCATCTCTATGTAGAGGTAAAAGCAATATAAAGTTGAAGAGCGTTTTAGCGGTACTGTTGCTAAGCACACATAAGTTGGCACACGTGACCGTGCACATGGGGCCACATTTTCGGCTCGTGCTAAGTGCTTGCCGCGCTCGGATAACGTCGCAACTGTCTAACGTTCTAACTTACCTCGCTGCAGGTCGCCTAGCGCAGGTATAGTTCGATAATAGCTGTCTATCTTTTCCAAATATAACAAAAAACATAATATAAACTCACGCCTGTCTCCCGGAGGGGTAGACACGATCCTGACAAACCTCTTTCGCTTCTGCTGCGCTGTAGGAGGCCATAGTTTTTTTTTTATTGTGTTTCAACTTAAGACACCACTTTTGACATAAGAATTGACGTAAAGATTGCTGGCGCGTTACCGGCATAAACATTCCCAAAATGGGAATTTATTGGGAAATTTGCACAGTTTTTCAGAGATTTAGATATTTTAATTGAATTAGATTTAGTTCACGATTGCCTTTCCGCCTGAAGTAAAAACATCGGGGCTACATCGGGTTCGGCTTGTTCGGATCACTTCCTACAAACCGTCTTACTTATCCTCCTCAGTCCTGGCCTTGAAAATAACAATCGAAATCCATTGTTATTTTCAAGGTCAGGACTGAGGAGGTTAAACTCGTCTTATTTACATTTCACATCTTAGAATTCCGTGTGTCGCCGGATTAAGAATAGCGTCATTCTATTTCCTTCCGTGGATGTCGTAGCAGGCGACTAAGGAAATCAATTACCAGGAGACGGGCAGCAGCGTCTTCCTGAGATTCCAACGACATACTGCGATCGCCAACCCGCCTGCCAAGCGTGGCGATTATGGCAAACCCCTTCATGGTTATGAAAACCACGAAGGTGGCCTATGTCCCGCAGTGGGCGTCAAATGGCTGATGATGATCTTAGAATATGTAAGCTATTTAAAAGAACTAAAATTCTGCTGGGAATTTTGGGCAACATTGCCTATATGCCCGGTAAACGTCTGGGCACATTGGGCGTGGAAGTTTCCCGGCAGCTATATTATTCCCAGGCGTATAATCACTACGCGGCTGGTTCCACTGATATGCTAGAACTAGCGTCTTGCCTGTCGTCTACGCCATGCCACGTAGTCACACTCGGCTCATTTCGCGCGAGGAAGTGAGCGAGGTGCCATAAATTCTTAAATATAAATGCGGCATCAATGTTTTCTAGCTCTACAATAATTATATCGATGCAAACAACAAGAAAACTCCACTTAGGTACACGATACAACTTATCCCTTCGGCCGACCGAGTATGTTAAACGGAACTTTGTAATTAGTTGCGAATTGCGATCAAGGACTTTTTTGTCCTTGGTCGAAACCAGTTACGATCGAAGACAGTATTTTCTGTAACCAGTTGCGATCTGACAAAATTCAGGATACTTAGTAGCTGTCGAGGAATTGCATAACATGAGCAGCTAATTGCATTTACTGAAGAAATAAAACAATTTCGATTCTGATTGAACCACTTAATTCAGTAGCAGATAAATCTTACAAAGGATGAAGATTTAACTAAATGCTTTACAGTGACAAAATAAAAGAATAAGGAAGTGGGGACAAAGGAACGGTATAACGGGAGTGCGAGGTATCTACGGACTGAAAACCTTATTTATTGCCTCCTGTACACGTTGCACTAACTCAAGGATGTCCTAACTAGAACCCTTGAGGTACACAAAAGCCGCCCCTCGGCAGTTCCCCTAAAGATCAAATTTACTTGCAACACGAACAGGTGTTAAGCCTTATCAAAACGAGATCTAACGTAATGTCTGTGAAAACAACGTTGAACAACACCTTTAAAAGAATAATAGTTTAAATTGTCCCATTCACTCGCAAATTCACTGCTTGTCCTGAATATTTCTTGATTTGCTACAAAAACTGTCCTTCACTTTGTTTGAGTATGTAATAGCGAGGAAGTTGATGTTCGTGCACTTATTAATTACAAAACCGCCGGGGAGAGCGAAAAATCTTTAATCCCATATTGGATAGGTATTGGACATAATGACGTCGCAACTACAAAGCTTATCGGTTTTCGCAACTTTTTCCGCGCGAAACTGGGGCGAGTGCGGCGCGGGCATTATTAACAGATTGCTTTTTATCGACGACGACGTATGGGGTAATGAAGTTGCACCTGAACTGTAGATAGTCGCACCTACCCGTCCAAGTTACCGGCGGCACATAAACTGAAACTCCTTTAACTGTAAACAAGTCTTAGCAAACTTGTGCGGTTACCTTAAGTTGTAGACAGTCTCTTTGGACTTTACAGAGATTCTATTGTTAAGATTCGGTCTGCCTGGACTCTTAGACAAACAAATACAAAGAGTAAAGTTTTTCGGTGTCTCAATCCGCGATAAGAAAAGTGTGGTGTACTCACACCACCAGAACAATCTTGAAGTAACTATAGCATTAGACATTCAACACGATGCCACGGAAAACTTAAATATTCAAAAGATAGTGAAAAGAGCTCACTCTACTGTGACCGCACAACTGTGACAACTGTGTCCGCGGTTGATTAGATAGTAAAGTACTCTGTGTTGGTCAGCTGTTCACTGATAGCTAATCACAAACACAGACCAAGAAAGGCACCGCAAGTGCTCTAAGAGTGCACAACTAACCCCGGTTTCTCGTACACTAACAAGCTGTTAATCTACTGTTAACAGCTGTCATTGGTTTTTTTTTCCATTTTTTCTCCAAAATGATCTAGATTTTGAAATGAAGAAGAAGAAGAAGGAGGAAGGACACCTAGTTCATTAAGTCGCAGTTTGTGTGCTACTTTGAATTAAAAAAAAAATATTTTGATTGATAGTAAAAACCAACGTCTAAAATCGCTTTTATCGATAGTGTTCCTATCCTAAAATACTTACCTAAACCTCTCTATTGCGTCAAATGATAGCCGCAATGAATAACGAATCGCACGAGCACGTAAATTTTTGTTTAACTATGATGATCATGGTGATAACACGGAGAAAGCATTAATGATCGTTATTTAAATAAATAACAGATTTTGAATATAAATCGGGAATAACCTAACTAAAACAGGACATACCCTTTATTCACTTTATTAAGCGATCTCCAGTTTTTAGAGTTTGTTATTGCACGAGTGGTCATATTCGTACTTCCGTCTAACAAGTGACTACATCCAAGGTCGACACCGGACTGATCGAGCGGCGCCCGCATCGTGTGCACTGCACACAGTGGGCGTACGAGATAAGTCAACTAGATCTAGTCGCTAGATCTATATTATGTTCATTTTTTTGTTCCAAAGTCACCAGTAATGTAACCGAATAGAGTCCACGCGCATTGACCTTTACAATGAGAACGATAATGATCTGCAACTTGCCTTATTTTTTTGGTTTGGACTGAACTGGTTTGTACGGACTTCCCGTCCTGTACCGCAAGCAAATATAAAATTGAGAGAAATAAAAGAAAATCATTAAAATATAAATAAGAACCTACCTTGTATTTCTCGAAAGATATTTTAGTCACTCCGCTTTATGGCTGACTCTTAGCATAATATCAATAATGACTAATTTCTTAAACATTTCCATTAAATCTTGCCTGACATGGGTTTTTATTTGCTGCAGTCTCCCACCGCCGGCGCCACCAATCAGCCTCGCCAATCTCTCTGAAGGGCATTCCACAAATACTGAGCACACAATTTTATTCTCTTCCTGGTTTTCTTCGTAATATTCTAACTGGATTTTTAAAGTGTAAGGGATTTCTTGGGATAGGAAGTCAAGGAACTTCGCCCTGACCGCTTCCTCTATTAAAATCTCTGGTTGCTGGTCCGTCCAGTCCTCGGGGGAGTAGTGTAGTCTGGCCGACTTTGCGTTGTTTATGAGGTAATTCTATAAAAACAAAAAAGAGCAATTAATCCAGAGAAAAACATGTGACAAAACACACGTGTATTGTACAATATAACAAGGAACTAATTGGGCTTTCCCTAATGAACGTACCCACAAGGCAACCGAAAATCTATTGTCGATTAGTAATTAACCGGATGCAGGAGGGCATTGTCCTAGACCCAATAAGTGCGTCCAAACAATGCCGGTTACGCGACGCACTGCGCGTCCACCTCACCAAGTCTGCGGGCAATATAGACGTACCTACACCACACTTGCGCGGTCGTAGTTGCGGACTATACTATGTTAGGTAGCCTTTATTGTCTCATGCCTTAGCCAGGCGAGCACAACAATTCTTTCACTCTCTCTCTGAGAAAAAGCCTGTGCACTGCAGTGGGATTACTTATTAATATTTCGTGCTGCAGCTCACGCGCGGCGCGTTCTTCCTTTTTGTGATGAGCCTACCAATTAATAGACCTTTTATCTAGAGACACTCACCTTGATGTTAGTAACTCCATCACCATTCAAAGCAGAAACTAGGAAAACGTCTGAGAACTTGCTATAGCCTCTTTCCAGTTGTTTCTTATCTTTGTTATCCCTCTTGACACCTGGAATGGGGTTGCCAGCCAGGATACCATTTGTCAGATTATGTATCACTGATAGCAACATCTTCTTTGACTTGAATTTGTCAACCTAAAATGTAATTAAAAATTTAAATTAAATAAAGGCAACCCTCATTTCTCTTACTAACAAGAATATTTGAATAAATAAATAGATATATCAATAAATATGTTACACAAATCACAATATCATATTAAATCAAATGCTCACCCTACCCTCTGAGATTCAGGCGTGATTTCATGAATGTGTAAAATATCCTATTCTAAAATATGTATGACACAAATTTATTTTCCTTCTCAGGATTCATAAGATTGGAGGATGTATTTAAGACGCTGGACTGGAAAGATTGTGGCATCAATATCAACGGCAAGTACATCTCTCACTTACGATTCACAGATGACATAGCCATAATGGCAGAGACCTACGAAATATGTTGAACGGCCTAGCTGATTCTTCTCGTCGCATCGGTCTCCGGATGAATTTGGATAAAAGCAAAGTCATGTACAACGAGCACGTTGTTCCAGAACCGATTGCCGTAAATGGAATCCCACTCGAAGTTGTTTCGCAGTTGTTTTACCTAGGGCAGCCGCTCCAACTAGGCAAACATAACTTCGAAAAGGAAAACCCGAGAAGAATTCAGCTGGGCTGGGGAGCATTCAAGAAACGCCGTCGAGTCTTCTCGTCGCCTATACCGCAGTCTCTAAAGACAAAAGTCTTTAATCAGTGCGTCCTACCCGTCATGACATACGGAGCCGTCCAACTCACGCTTCGACTAGTCCACCAATCTAAAGTCGCTCAGCCAGCTATGAAGAGAGCTATGCTCGGTGTTTCTCTGTGGAATCGAATCCGAAACGAAATAATTCGCCAGAGAACTACAGTAATCGATATAGCTGAACGGATTAGCAAACTGAAGTGGCAGTGGGCTGGCCACATCTGCCGCAGGACCGATAACTGTTGGGGTAGACTGGTTCTAGAGTGGAGACCGCGAATCGGCAAACGTAGCGTAGGACACCCTGTGACCAGGTGGAGTGACGACATTCGCAAAGCGGTGGGCAGTGCCTGGAAAAGAAGGGCCGAAGATCGGGCTCAGTGGCGTATCTTGGAAGAGGCCTATGTCCAGCAGTGGACTGACACTGGCTGATTATGTATGTATTCATAAGATGAATCTGATGAATAATAAACGCTCCTTGGTATGTCATAAACGAATGCATTCAAAGAAATCTAAACATGCCTAAAGTACAAGAGGAAATAAAAGCCAACTTTACATGGTATAGAGACAGACTGAGAAACCACCCAAATGCTATGACATTAAAATTAATGACAAACCCGGCTGCAAAGAAGAGCACCGCAAGACATGCTGGAAGTACACTAAAAGTATATATATTAATTGCTCAGATTGAAGAAATAATAATTGTTCTTTTTTTTCTGTTTGTGCAATAAAGTGTCCTCTACTATCTATCTATCTGTAGAGAATGAGACAATGGTCTCGTTCCCTGAAATGCACATTGAGAACAGATTGTTTTGTGTAATGTTCGATGCATAACACGACCAGTCTCCTGCTCGTATTTTGCATCGAACATTACTGTTCTGGCTTAAAATAAAAACAATTAATATATTTTTTTGTTGTAACACAGTGCGTCCACCTACTTTGTTGTAGAGTCCACCACTTCAATTCCCTTCTCTTGCATATTAATTAAAAAACCGGCCAAGTGCGTGTCGGGCCATGCGCAATGTAGGGTTTCGTAGAAAGACTTTTTTTTTATCTGCTTTACAGAACCAGCATCTTCATCGAACTCATTTTCAACAGATTTTGTACGAAATTTTACTTTTATAAGTTAATTGTCTATTACTCGTTCAGTAAATCCTGCTCAGCCATGACAATTTTCCTTTTAAGTTCATTATATGTGCTCCTACCTGGAATTTTTTCAACTTTCTACAAGTTAGTTAGTTAGTTAGACCTGAGATTTCCACACTTAGCCTCATGTTTGGGCCATTGTACGTAGCAACACTGTGAGCTCACTCCAGCCAGGTTATCTCTTTCCAGAAGGCCAGCAGTGCTCTGATGTCACTATAGGCCTCCTTTCTACAATCAATCGTTTAGCCACGAGAGGGGGGGGGACGCCCTACTCGGGACAAAAATTTGCGCTTTAAAGCTTAATATCTCGCAAACGGAACCCTAAATCAAAGGCTGGTCTTCCTACACCCACATAATTTTCAACGACCAATCCAACGATATCCCACACTATGGTGTAGGCGAAAAAAAATTGCATCCTTATGTAGGTGTAGGGAAGGTACCCTAAAAAAATTTTTTTAGAGGTTTTATTCTACCGTTTTGTCGGCGTTATAAATATGTATATCTAAGCCAAATTTCAGCTCTCTAGTACTTACTGTCTCTGTGCGAAGCCGCAGACAGACAGACAGGCAGACAGACAGACGGTTCCTTGTCCACTACAGAACCCTAAAAATTGGCACAAATTGCCTATACCAGTCTGATTAAAGTCTAAGGTTGAAATAGGTATAATTCAAAACTCTTGTCAGTGCACAATCTTCCACAGACTCCTGTCACAGACCAGCTCTTTGAAAGAGTAGTAAGCAATTTTATCTCTCAACAGCCTGTTGGGAAATAAAATTGGAAACAGATAATAAGTTCTCTCACCTTATTTAGAATTAAAAAGCTAGGTGTTTCCTCTACACTTTTGAGCATAGTGATGACATCAGAATGGAGAGTATCTTTAGTGAATCTGTTTGAGACATCATGCACCACACCAACCACATCTGCACATCTGAGGCTCTTCTCACATGCCCCAATCATTGATATTGGTAGTTTGTATCTGAAATTAATAAGTAAATGTTTTGTAATGGTTTACAAATAAATAGATAATTTCCACACAACACAATCACTTGTCCTGGTCCCATACTAGGAAACATGGTATGAGTCTGGGCATACATAAAATAATTAAGTTTGAGTGGTCATTATTGTACAAAAAATTAAATATTTCAATGCCGTAACAACTACACTTGATGTGATTTGAGAAAAGATGGTAAGAATGGAGTTTTCTCACTGCCTCTTCACTTTTCACAGAGTAAAATATAGAGAATAGATCTTAGGGTCAAGCTTGACCCTAAGATCTATTCTCTATATTTTACTCTGTGGAAATCACATAGAATTGTCACACGGCCAATACGCAGAGAGGATTTAACACTACACTCGGCAGTATAAATGGTAGATAGCATTAATTAGACCAGAATATACAGTACGAAAAGGCAATTTTTTATCAAATATATTAAAATCTCATCTCACAGTGTTTGTTAACGAACTCCTCCAAAACGGCTTCACTGGTTTTTATTAATTTTTTTGTTTGTTTGGTAGGTCTGAGAATAGGTCGTATGCTAATTAATATGGCAAAAAAACGTTTTCTGAGTCACCCAGTACATTTATATTAATATGTACTAACCGTTTTTGCTCAACCTGAGTGACAACGCCTGGTGTATCCAAGAATATAATTTGAGTGTCATTTTCGAAAGCTATTGCCCTTACGAGTTGGGTTGTTGTATGTACTTTGTTTGAGGCTGCACAAATCTGAAAAAAATAAACAGCGCTCTCACTAAGTCTTAGGTTATGTTTCGCTAGAGGTTAGGACAGAGCTTACTTTTCTTTGTACAATTTTGTTTATCAAAGTACTTTTTCCAGAATTAGGGGCCCCAATAATTGCAACGTTCACAACTTTTCCCGTCAAATCCTTAGAAACTTGCTGTGGTTTAGATGAATAGACCATAGATTGTGAGAAGAGTTTTCTAAGTTTACAAACTATACGAGTTCCCAGTAACGAATATACCATGTTATTTTTTTTTTTTAGTACATGCAAAAAATTATAAAACTTTAGAAGCAAACTTTGTTTTAATTGTTATCCGAGGATTTTTGTATATTTGGTTGCAATAAAGTGACACTTTACTTTTCACAATTGAACAGTGTTGCCAGATGCTGGCCGGCCAATGTCGCCAAAATTTTGAAAAACAGTCGCCCTAAAATCGCTTACGTTCTCGTAGGCCAAATCGCCTAAATTTTTAGATTTGTAGCCCAAAATCGCCTCAATAAATGATTTTTTTAAATTGTGGCGCTCATAGTTAAGTTTGTACGCAGTACGTGTTTTCTAAAATTCTCTCAATTAATCTTAAAAATAAAAAAATACTTTTTTAAGTATAATTACTGGTCCATCTTAGCAATTAATATTCATTCCTTATACCGCTACGACAAATAAAAAAACGCAAAAATCAATAAAAAAAGATACAACTACCCAATAAATAGGTACATATAATTTGTTTTGATTTCCCAAGTAGCCTAAAAGTCGCCGAAAATAAAATTAAGATAGCCCAATTGTCGCTCGGTCACTAGTTGCAATTTTTGGTCGCCAATTCACGCTCGGAGATAGCCCACATGGCGATAAATCGCCTCATCTGGCATCCCTGCAAATAAATGCGTTAGGTGATGTACTCTGTAGAATGAGTGCAACTCATGTGCATTGTGCAACTGCAGACAGTGCTGCCAGACGCTGGCTGGCCAATATGGCCAGAATTTAGAAAAATAGTCGCCTAAAAATGGCCTAAATTCCCAAATCAACTCAATTTTCAGACATGTAGACCAGAATCGCCGCAATAAAAAAACTTTTTTTTTTTAAATAGTAAAACTTGTAGCTGTTTTCTAATATTCTTTCGAGTAATCTTAAACATGAGGACACCTTTTTTTCATAACAGGTTAATTGCCATATAATTTGTTCTGATTTCCCGAGTAGTCTCAAAAGTCGCCAAAAAAAATATTGGTCGCAGACTGCAATTTTTAGACCCCATTTTACCTTTAGAGATAGCCCCAATGGCGATAAGTCGTTCATCTGGCAACATTGAATGCACCACAGACCCCACAGCACAGAACACATATACCCCCCACAGACAGTTACAAAATATGACAACAACTATGCTGTCTCTATACGATGGCCTTCGAACTGTTAAAATCTTGGGTCCACGGTCCACTAACACTATTATTATTATTTATGTGGATAATTTTTTTTTAATGCTTTGAAAAGCCCTCATTGTGTAAAATGTAGGTAGGTATCTCTCTTTAGTCTGTGCGTACAATAGACAGCTGCACATCAACCTTTATACGTGTCTTGTGCACTTTACTCAGTTACGTTCATGGATATCCATGGTCACGTTACGGGTTACTTGAAACCGAATGCCGTTGGCTCGAATAACACATGGTCGAAAATTATATCTCGACGACTTCATTGATCGAGCTGCTGTCGACTGTAGCTAGAGAAATATTAAATTCAAAAAGTCGTATACGTGAACCGGCATCGCCATATCGGCCCGTCTAAACACCTCTAGAGTGCACTTCACGACGCATACGCAGGTGTTAATAAATCTGAGCACGCCATGCTTCTTCATCATGCTTGACATTTGACAAGGACAACTTAAAATTCTAATCTGTGGAATTTTATTACTCTCTTGCCGCCGGCGCCCTTCCCCTCTACCCCTCATCTCTCCCCTTTATTTGGTGGTTTACGTGCTTCCTTTCGTTCGTGGACTTGTTTTATTTTAGTTTAACCTACCTACTTATTGACTTATTCAGTGGCTAATTAAGTTTTGTCTTGTAAGCTCGCTACCTATGCCAGTTAATTTCCACAGGCATGGTTTTACCCAGGTCCGTATTTGAAAGCAATATTTTCTTGGTCCTCTTGTCGCATTTTCACTGAATTTAATTCTTTTTATTCAATTGCAGACATGTCACAGATAAAGTATAAAAATCAGATATTGGCTACAATTGATCAGTTACGCTCAAGCAAATCTCGCCCAGATATAAACAGAATTTGCAAGTTTATGCTAAAGTGTTACAAAGTATCGCCTAGAGACACTAAATTAGATTTGCAACGCTGCGTGAAAGATGGGAGCATACTAAAAGTTGATTACAAAGATAATGTAAGCTACAGAAACGCTTCTAAGTGGAGAAAAAGGTCTGCTAGAATAACAGGTGAATATTTTATATTCTTTTTGTTGCACCAACCCGTGCTGTGGAGAATTGCGGACAGGTTCAGGTCCCGGCATGTGTGGAAGTTTTAGCCTCTAAATAGGTTTTTAAAAAAGGTAAATATTTTATTGACCAATTAACATTACAGATTTGTTTCCTACTCTATACTTCAATAAAATCTATTCCACAGAAATGGCATCATCAGCAGCTGCCTCTAGTGAGAGGAGGATAATAACATCAGCAATAGCTACACTGATCTATCAAGATCAGAGTTATTTAGAAAACGGCATTGCTTTTGAAGATTTGGTCAAAGCGGCAGCTTCTCAGGAGTCCAAATATTCCAAAAAGCAACTGGAAACTATTATCAATAAAGAGTTATCATCCGGTAGTTTAGTCAAGCTACCAAATGGTAACCTAGCTTTAGGGCCTGCAGACCATGATGCTGATAGCTCAGACAGCTTCAGATTTGAATACAATGCTGATTCTAATACTAAGGTACCTATGAAGGATAATTAAATATTTCCCTGTTTATTTCATTTTAAATGGTATTAATAATTGTCCCATTTTTTTTATTGCAGATGACATCATCAGCCAATTCTTCTTGTCGGTCATCACCGCAGCGGAGCAGAGGAAGGCCAAAAAAGGGCCAAAGAGTTCCTGCACCCACAAGTAATACGAGCAACACATCGGGTGCCGGCGTGCGTGTTGGAGAGCGGCGGAAGATGGCTAAGAAAGTGTTCGATCCATCAGATAATAATATTCCTAGCAAAAGGAAGCGAGGCCGCCCCGTTGGCTCTCTAAACAAAGCCACAATAAAGAAAAGAAACACATATTCAAACAAAGATGAAAAAGAGGGCACTCCATTCTCTGAAAGCCAACACTCATTAGATGGGAGTGGAGAGGAACAAGAACAGGAAGAAATCGTAGAAACTTCCGGTGTCTGCTCTGTATGCTTGGTTCAGAAACCTAGAGGCTCCAATGATAGACTTGTGGAATGCCGAGACTGCAGTAACAAGGCCCATCAGAGCTGCCTCCAGGCTGGATCTGGCATACTAAAACTGAGACCAGACAACACTTGGCAGTGCCCTCATTGCAAGACTTGTGTTGTCTGTTGTGAGACCAATGATGCTGTAAGTTACACTTCAATACTCTGATCCAATCCATCAGTCCATATTTGTCCACTGGTGGACCTAGTCTTCCCTCAAGGCATGCTACTTCTTTCTGTCCCTGGTCATCCTTATCCAGCCACTAGCAATCTACTTAAGATCATCAGTTCTTTGAACTGGTGGGTGTACTATACTCTGTTTTCTTGAGAACCTACTTACCTCGTTAGTTAGACTTTTCTTGCACATTCTTCAATACCTACTTATTGCCTGTTAATTATTACCTTGTTCTTGTTATGTTAATTTTTTTTATAACTACTTTTTTCTTTGTTTCAGGGTGTGCTAACAGTGTGCAGTATTTGCTCTGATGCATATCATGCCCTTTGTCATACCCCTAGAATACCTGAGCGTTTGAAAGCCTGGGATCAATGGGAATGCAACAACTGCTTGGAAGCTCGCCCAACTGGTGTGGGGTCCCCTGGAATAATTCCCAGCAGTATAGAATATTCAACAACCTCACCTCCGGTTCCTGATCCATTCTTGAAGCCCCATGAAATAGAGAGGTCACAATCCAAGCAACCAGAAGACATTCCTGTAGACCAGGAAATTCCAGATATTACGGACTGGACAAGTGGGGATGTTTACGAATATTTCAGGGAGCATTTCCCTGAAGCTGCACAGATTTTGAAAGAACAGGTAAATCATTATTACTATTAGAATAAAAGGAGGTTTTACATGGCTTTATAAACATCTTTGTGGATTACAGTGTGGGATGGTTGAGCTGTTGCCCTTGATGGATCTGATTTTTTATTGCTTTCCTTATCATGTAACACTACCTTGTATGTATGTACTGTATCTGTCAAGTGGTCCCTTACATTACATAATGAATAAAAAGTGTGATCCCTAGAAGCTTACACCATTCAAACTGAACCTGGCAGGTTGAACCAGGAAACAATATGACAATATTGTGAGTATATTTTTTTTATTGCACTAACCCATGCTGAGGACAATTTTAAAAACCTATTTAGAGGCTAAAAATTCCACCCATACCGGTGAGCCAGAGGTCGCGGGTTCAAATGCCGGCATGGGTGGAATTTTTAGCCTCTAAATAGGTTTTTAATATTGTGAGTGTAGGAAGATAATTTTTTGATTAGGGGTTCCGTTTGCGAAATATTAAGCTTTCTCCTGGCTAAACGGTTGATTGTAAAAACGTGAAAAAATTCAGGGTAGCAGCACAATAATGAACTTAAAAAAACTATCATGGAAACTTAGTAGGCTTTAAAAGTTAACAAGTAATAGGCTACTGACTTATAGAAGGAAAACTTCATTGATAATTACTTTGATAAGGTTCTTAGTTCTGTAAAGCAGATAAAACCCCCTCTTTCTACGGAACCCTACAGGGCCTATACTGCACTTGGCCAGTTTCTTCTACTTAACAGGCTTTCACTTGGCCTGTCTCGTCTGATGTGTTACATGCTTGATTAATTATGGCACCACCATACATAACTGAAACACAACAAATCACTTGTGTGTGTTTTTGTCTGACTGATGTTACTATATAGGTAGATAGAATATTCTATATTGTACACAGAGATTACATTAACAGAAGTTCAATACTCTTAAAATTATATACTTTTAGTTGCACTAACCATGTAGGTACAGCGATATCATTCCGATGTAAAAACTAACTGCAAAGTGGGTTACTCGGGGCTGCAAGTGATGTAAATTGCTTTGGTCAGATGTCGCTGCCTGTACGTAATACAGAAAAGTTTGTAAAGAGGCGCGAACTTTCATCGATGCTTGCACTTGCCCATTAGCTCAGTTGGGAGAGCACTGACACGGTGAGCCAGAGGTCGCGGGTTCAAGTCCCGGCATGGGTGGAATTTTTAGCCTCTAAATAGGTTTTTAAAATTGTCCTCAGCATGGGTTAGTGCAACAAAAAAATATAATGGTTCATCTCTCTGATAAAACATTAAAAGGATCTATTTTTTATTGGTGACGACAGTCCACCTCAGACTTGGAAGAGTTTCGATTTCAAGGTGTACGGTGGGAAATATTTTTTTCCTATACAAACACCCAGGTGAACAAAAGTGGTCCGTTGTAAAACAATAATTCCCGTGGTTCACCCAGGTGGTCTCAAGAGGTGGACCGTGGGTAAGAAGGGCCATCATTAACGCTACTCGTTTGGCAAGATGCAAAGATTAACCTACTTGTGTAAAGAAAGCTTATCTTTCTAAGCTTATCTGAGAGATATTGTATTTGTAATATTCTCTAGTTTTTTTTTATTGTTATTTTCCAAACCTGTGAACCTTGCCCCTGTTGGGTTTGTAAATGGTGCTGCTTTGTTATTTGTTGTCAGGATTGATGGCACCATAATTTTGTTTTTTCCAGGATATAGATGGTGCAGCACTGAACATGGCCCGTAGAGCTGACATAGTAAAAGGTCTCGGTCTACCCCTGGGACCGGCTCTATCTGTGTACCGTATTGTGGTGAAACTACAAACTAGAAAAGATGACTGGACTATGTGTTGGGGTTAGTTAGTTAACAGTATATTGCATAAGTAACTTCGTAACAATTTTGTAGCAAGAAATATCTTTCAAGTAATTCTTAGTTTTATTTCTGTCAATAAATTCTGTAAGTACATAATTTACATTTCATTTTAAAATAAATAATAATTCTTAATTCGTGCAATACCAGTGTCATTTATAAAAACACAATACATCTAAAACACTCTTAATCTGCAGTTTTAATAGTCTATGGTAAAATCTTTCTCTTTACCACAGACTATTTAAAGTGCATTTCAGGAGTGCTTCAAAGAATCATGTTTTTTTTTTATAAATAAGGCTATACATATTATATGTCTAAGACTTGTCATTTGGCACAAATTCATGTTTCGAGTATGACAGAAATACATTGAACACCATTGTTGCAAAATTTATGTAAAAAACTCTATAGTGTGTGGGCAAGAAATAAAAATTTATAAACTGTACTGGCGGCCAGAACATGCAGTCACCCTGAAACAAGAAATTAGAAACAATCACATGCTAAACATTAATTGTGTTACAGATGACTGTAGCTCATTAAAAGAACAACATACCAAGTAAACAAACATAAATTTATCACGAAATTCTCTTATGCCGTGTTCAAGACTTTTGCCTTCCAATAGATTTAATCCAAAGAAGAAAGCTGTAATTGTCAGCGGTGATGCAATTATTTGATCCCACATAATTTTCTGAATCACAGTCTTGAGGTTAACCTTGGGTATTAACTTATCTAAATAAAGATAATAATAATGATGTGCCGGACCCATGAAGGCTCCTACTGTAAACATTCTTGCTGAAAAAAGTTCATTGAATTTGGTTAAACAAAGCCTTAAAAGAATGGCTCTGTAATAAATATATATTAGTGAGATTTTTCTTTATGTGGATGCATTTTTATCATATAGGAAGCTTATTTTATTGAAGAGTAATATTTCAGTTGGTGGGTAAAGTTGGGCCTTTATCCCAATCCAATATTGATCATAGAATAAAGCATACCTGATCTTGCCCAGTCATATCTCACATGAAGTTTTTTTGCATCGTACTCTAGCTCTTGTTGTATTAAATCACCAATCATCATGAACCCACCAGATGTTATACTATTTGTTAATAGTAAATTCTTTTTAAAGAAATAGTCAACTCCCCTACGATACAGTCCTCTACTATGAACCATCATGGTGCTCGATGCTGGGCGCAAATTCCTACAACGTAATACAGAAAACATCTGGTGTAACCTGTAAGTTATAGAAAAATACACGATTACGAAACATCTTGTGTTAATAATTACGAACCGTCCTTAACATTTTCTTTCATAAAATCAGTACAATGGCAAAGTAGTACTTCCTATGTCCTCGCCAGCATGAAGTTAAATGTTACACTATTTTGTATTCTTTTGAGTACACCGCACCGTACATTTTTGCTATAGAATTTGTGCCGTTGGCGTCGGTTCACATTCCCTGCTTAAAAATGGAAAATCCAAAAAATTTACAAATCTGATTTGAATCTCGTTCACATGATACGACCACAGAACACATTGATTGACATTGACACGACCATTGACCAGTGCTGCCAGAAGCTGGCTGGCCAATGTAGCCAAAATTCAGTGTTGCCAGATAACCATTTGCATTTCTTTCCGATCTGAAGATAATCTCCCCAAAATAGCCATTATAAAAAAAAACCTCCACAACGCATTTTTTAGTAGTTTCATCATTCAAATACAGCCCAAACTTTATTTAAGAAATGTATATACGTGCGCCATAGCTTGTCTGGCAAACGAAAGCGTAACCTGAGAAATTGGCGGGAAATAAAAAAAAATCATAATATGGTATCATTAGTTATACTAGGACAATGGTCGATAAATTCTTAATTAACGTTTACACGTAAGATTATATCATTTAAGCTCACTCACTTATAAGTCTTTGAATACTTTTTTTAAAATATTACATTAAGATTCCAATTTACATGAACAATTTTCTTTCAGTATTTAAGTAAGTACCTACTTGTTTCTTTCAGATCTGAACGAGAATCTTACGGTGATTCAGCAGCTATGTCCAAGTGAAACGAGACGGAGACATATGTGTACTTAAAAGCTTTCCTCTACTGCTTTATAGCTAATTCAGTAAATATAGCATACTTACGTTAAAATGATCTTCACAACAAAATAAAACCGATAATGGAGATACAATTTCCTTTCTCATCATCTTACACCATTGTTTCCGTACTTTCGCATCGACTGGAATGCGAAAAAACACTTTATCGGGTGTACTAATAATATTGTTTTTACACTTCGCTACCATACAATACTTGGCTGAACGTTTTTTAACTTCCATGATAGGATGAAGCGGTGGTAGTCTAGTGGGTAGAATAATGGACTCGGAAGCGGGAGATCCAGGCTCGATTCCCAGTGCGGGCATGTACCTATGACTTTGTTTTCTAAGTTATGTACATTTGTGAAGTTATAGTAGCAATACCACTCGCTAACGCTGAAGGAAAACATCTCGAGGAAACCTGGGTGTCTGAGCTATTTATATGCCTCAGCGCTTGAAATCGCCAATCCGCGGTGGGCACGCGTCTCTGAGAGAAGGCCTGTGCCCTACAGTGGGACTTACATAGGCTACTTATGTTTATGATGATAGGATTTAAAACTGAAAATAAGTATGAACTGACACGCTATAGTATACAAACACGGGACATACATGACAAATGACGTCATCAAAAGCGCGCGCAAAATGGTAGCGTTTGAACGGCTCAAATTTATTCAATGTTTTAAATTGCACTTTAAAAAAATCGAGTATTTTCAAGCCTATTTACATTTTTTCTATGTAATATATAGTTGTAAATGATTAATTTGTGCCAAATGACAAGTCTTAGACATATACAACCTTTATTATAAAAAAAACATGATTCTTTAAAGCACTCCTGAAATGCACTTTAAATAGTCTGTGGTGAAGAGAAAGGTTTCAACATAGACTATTAAAACTGCAGATTAAGAGTGTTTTAGATGTATCGTGTTTTTATAAGTGACAAAATTACCCGAAATTACCCAGTAGCGAACCTCTGAACTTGCGCAAAGCCTAAATTACCCAAAATCGGGGGAAATTACCTGAAACGGTAATATGTAATACTGCACAGACTAGCTGTTTATTGACCAACGATGATGACCAGCCCTTGTATCAAGTAGGTACCTAGCTTTCCACTCTATCGGGTTAAGCATTTAGACGACTCCAAAGTGTTAAAAAATCCATCGCATCGCACCCCTGGGATGAGACCACGTAAATCCTCCTGTGTATTTAGTTGTCTGATTTAGCCTACTCCGAACTATCAAATACAGACATATTTTGAGTCTTTCATTTTGGAGTCGTCTAAATACTTAGCCACAAACAGCGTATGACTACCATGGCGTCCTCCCAGCCCTTGGCTTCGAGTTCTGCAGCTTCCCCGTTTGAAGAATCGAGTGTAGTGCAAGTGTCGCCAAAGGCGACCAGCAAGCCGAAGCTGCGGAGGAGGTGCGCGTCCTTTTTTTCGCAAGGGCACGGGCGTAGAGGCTGCAGTTCATTTATTAAGATTAATCCAATACCTATAGCGCACCCCTAGTTAAAAACTCCGGTAACTCAAAAAATGCCAAAATTGAGTTAGCTACATTTTCGACCTCCTGACCAACCTGAGGATATAACTCCTATAACGATACCTTCAACCGTTACCAAGAGATGGCGCTAAACGTTACTTTATAGGCACGGCTTTAGGTGAATGAATTCGCGCCGAAAGATGCGTTCACTACGCCGCCATTTTTAGTTGTCAGTGGTTGTCAGCCGGCCGTAATGCGAGGAGGTCGTATTGATTCTGGCGGATTTTGAGTTTCTGCAGCTTATGTGTATCAGGTAAATTTCAAGTTATATTTCGAATTGATTGGGTTTTGTTGAAATTTCAGTGTTAAAAGTAATAATTGATTTTGAGTTGCGGGGGTTTTGATGATATTTTCTCGCAATATTTTTTTTGCTATTTCGAAATACCCACCTTTGAACGACTGAAAAAGTAAATTAAGACTTACGCTGCTTTTGTTGAAAGAAAGTTTAATTTTATTTAATTTGCTTGTTAAATAAGATAAATTAGTTTTAAGCAGAGAATTGTGTGTTGTTTTAAAACGATTTAAGTCAGATCATTGATTTCTTATGAAATTTCGATTGCTTGTACTTGATTTGGTGTTTTTTTAGTTGCTTGAGTTTACATTATTTATTTAACGTTGTGAACATTACTTACGTACTTTTAGGAAAATGAATGGCAGAGCAAAACTCATCATGGAAATGATTAAACGGCAAAAAAAGGTTCCTGACCAGCCAGTTAAGAATAGCGTCACTCCATTTCCTTCCGTGGATGTCGCAGAAGGAGACTACCAGGAGACGGGCAGCAGCATCTTCCTGAGATTCCAACTGCATACTGCGATCACCAACCCGCCTGCCAAGCGTGGCGATTATGGCAAAACCCCTTACGGTTACGAAAACTACGAGGGAGGCCTGTGCCCTGTAGTGGGCGACAAGTGGCTGATTATGATGATGAACACCGAAAAGATATAGAATTTTGTAGTTTTTTTTTTTAGCCCGCTTTTAATTTTATTAGAGAAGAGAGTGAGTAAGAATTAAGAGAATAACAGTGATCATTTAGTTTATACTGCTTTAGCCCTTGACCGCTGATTTAAACTGTCAGCGCAGACAAAAGAAAAGCCCCCCTTAAATACATTAATTTTAGCTAATCAGAATATACAGGGTGGCTTTTCTGGAAAGTTATTAGAATTAGAGTTGTTCTTAGAACAATATAGAGTGGACATACTTTGCGTCACAGAGCACTGGCTACCAGAAACACAAATTAATTTATCTGTGAATAACTATCAAATAGCCAGTTGCTTCAATAGAAAGTCTGCAAGGCACGGAGGATCCATGTTACTAGCAAAAAATTGTTTGAAATTTAAAGAACGGAAAGACATTTGCAGACTTTCTGTTGAAAAAGTAATTGAAATATCATGTGTTGAACTGTCTAGACACATTGTAGTAGCCATATACAGGCCCCCTACCAGCGATTACAGTTCATTTGAATCAATATTAGAGGATGTTTTGAAGGTAGCCTCTAGCAGTAATAAGGAAGTCATAGTCTGTGGTGACTTCAATATCGACTTATTGGTAGACTCGGCTTTAAATACCAAATTGACAATCATTTTCAAGTCGTTTAATTTAGTCAATATTTTCTTGGAGCATTCTAGAATAACCGAAACTACTGCCACCTGCATAGATAATGTTTACTGCGATTGCGACTTTTCAGATAATTCTACAGTAAATTGTTTGAAGTCAGACCACAGTGGTCAAATTGTTCATTTTGAAATAGATAGAAAAAACGCAGAACAGATTATCCTCTGCCAGTCCGTAACAAGTAAAAAATTAGAGTCATTTAAAGTAGACCTTGAAAGTAGCATAAAAACTCAAGAAAATTACCAAAATGCTAATGCTCATTATCTAGACTTTTTCAAAGTCGTGTCGGGTAGTTTTGAAAAAGTTTTTAAATTGCGGCAGCTAACAAATAATGAGAATAAAGTAGGATTTAGTGAATGGGCAACCTCGGGTATCCGGAAAAGTAGAGACACACTTTATGAACTGTATGACAAAAAGACTTATACATATGACACCAAATTCATACAGCACGTCAAAAAATATTCCAAATTATTTAAAGCCGTCTGCCATAAGGCTAAATACGATCATATAAAGAATAAAATCTTACAGTCACCGAATAAAATTAAAACAATTTGGACAATAATAAATAGAGAAACGGGTAAAACAAAATTAGGAGACCGAGATATTTCGCTTAAGATTGATGACAAAATAATAACGACAAATGAAGATATCGCTGCAGCATTTGAACAGTTCTTCACTAATGTTCCAATCGTGACTACAGCTCCGTTAGACTCGTCACCTGATCGTGCAACAACATTACTAAAAGACCATGTCTCCTCGTGCGAACACGACTTCTCATTTAATTACATTGAGCCCCATAACGTTCTTAAAAAATTTAAATTATTGAATCTAAAAAAAACCGAGGACTTGTGGGGTATGTCAGTAAAAATTGTTAGTTCAGTGATCCATGTCCTAGCTTTACCGTTAGCAAAAATTTTCAATAAATGTGTAGATGAGGGAGTATTTCCGGACCCCATGAAATATTGTAGACTAGTACCCTTATTTAAAAGCGGTGATAAACACGATCCAACCAATTTTAGGCCCGTCTCAGTACTACCAGTATTAAGTAAAATATTTGAGAAGATCATCTTAGATCAATTACTTACCCATTTCAATAATTACCAACTCTTTCATAGCCAGCAATTTGGTTTTACTAAAGGGCGGAATACAACAAACGCCGGAGTTATGTTACTTAAACATATTTTCAGCGCGTGGGAGGATCGCAAGGATGCAGTAGGCATATTTTGTGATTTATCAAAAGCATTTGATTGTGTAGACCACGAAACGCTACTCCTAAAGTTAAAACACTACGGAATAAAGGGTGCAGGTTTAGACCTTTTAAGATCGTATTTAGAAGGAAGGGTCCAAAAAGCAGACGTAAATCGTATTAAATCCTCGGGTTCACTTGTAAAAATAGGAGTCCCGCAGATCTATCTTAGGGCCGCTCCTTTTCCTAGTCTATATAAATGATTTACCGTTTATGGTACAAAAAATGTCTGAGATAGTGTTATTTGCTGATGACACGTCACTTATTTTTAAAATAAGGAGACAAGAAAATAATCTTGACGGTGCAAATAATGCTCTCTCGCAAGTACTAGATTGGTTCACAGCAAATAATCTACTGCTAAATTCTAAAAAGACAAAATGTATAAAGTTTTCCTTACCTAACGTACGAGTAGTTGATAACAACATAGTAATTGGACATGAAAAACTAGAATTTGTAGATGATACTGTATTTCTGGGCATCACAATCGATGCAAAACTACAATAGGGTCCACATATTGTAAAATTAGCAGCATATGCAGTGAAAAGAATTAGGGAACTCACTGACGTTGCAACTGCTAGGCTTGTTTATTTTAGTTACTTCCATAGTATTATGTCCTACGGTATACTACTATGGGGCCGGGCAGCAGACATTGAGACTATCTTCATCTTGCAGAAGAGAGCCATCCGATTTATTTACAAGTTAAGTAGCAGGGATTCGCTAAGAGATTTCTTCAAAGAAACCAACATCTTAACAGTTGCATGTCAATACATTTATGAAAATATTATGTACGTTAGAAAAAATATCAAAGACTTCGAAAATGTTGGTGGCCACCATAATGTTAATACTAGAAATAAACATAAATTGTCATTTCCACTATTTAGACTTGCAAAAGTTAACACATCCTTTATGGGGCACTGTATAAGGTTCTACAACAAAATTCCTCAAGATATATTAGATTTACCTCCAACGCGATTTAAAAAATGTGTTAAGCACATTTTGTGCAAAAAGGCTTACTATAACATCAAGGATTATTTAGAAGACAAAGATGTTTGGCATTAAACAGTAGATTAATATTATTTAAAGGACGATTGTGACTAGTGTTCAACACATTCATGACTAATATTTTAAGTTAAAAACTCTGTTAATTAAATTAAGTTAAAACGTGTTTTGAAAAGAATAAATGTGGAGTTTCTTTGTTAGCTTCTTCTCCACATAATCCATTAATTGTGAAACTAACAACTTTGACGTTCATTAAGTAAACATTCTGTTTTTACAATGAATAAAAATATTTGAATTGAATTGAATTGAATTGAATTGAATATAATATTTTATAAAAATTATAAAGTTTTAAGACTGCATTTAAATGTTTAAACAAAACCTGTTGATTGTTCAAATTTTTGACTGCTTTATAATTTGTAATGTAATATAAAAAAATATATAAGTGATGTTTAGTTGATTTAGTTGATTTTTAGGATTCTGTAGGTACTGAATCGTATTAAGGTTTTTATTTCAGTTAGTAGGTAGTTACCTAACACAAGTGGCTGCTTATTTTAAGGCATTTTAATTTTTAATAAAACATGGATATTGTTGTAGTTTTTGAGAGCGCTTTTAATTTCATTAGGAAAAAATGTTGATGTATTTAGAACTGCCTTTTTATTTTATAAAGAAGAGAAACATAAACAACAGTTTACCTTAATAGAGTTTTGATGTTATCAATTTTCATTAATAAAGAACAACTGTTTTTGTAAATTGCAAATTCTTCTGTTTTATTTCAATCAAGTAAGTGTCCTAGTACACTAAAACTATTAGTAATAAAAATATACCACCCGTTTATGGACTAACTCAAAACACCCCATAAAATATTAACTTATTTTTGGGGCGAAAACTAATGCAACTACTTTTTCATTCATATAAAGTAAAGTAACTCCACTTAGTGCACAAAAAAGTGGCTCACTGCTGGTACAAAACTAGAGTTACTCAAAAAATCCATTTTTCTCAGGTTTTAACCGGACAATAAAAAAAATGAGTTTATTGAAAAATATTAAAAAAAATCGACCTTCATGGATGTATTGTTATTTTTTTTATATCTATCACAGACATTCTAAAATCAGTTTTTCGTCGTTTCTGAAA
This sequence comes from Yponomeuta evonymella, assembly GCA_963969515.1. Taxonomy (NCBI): domain Eukaryota; kingdom Metazoa; phylum Arthropoda; class Insecta; order Lepidoptera; family Yponomeutidae; genus Yponomeuta; species Yponomeuta evonymella. Next base: position 13,716,481 of record OZ018349.1, read on the forward strand.
AATAAGGTTTTTTGAGTTACCGGAGTTTTTAACTAGGGGTGCGATAGGTCGAATCTGTACTATAAAGTAGGTACTTGGTAACAGGATAGGAAACATGGGCAAAACGGTTTTGTTAGGTTGACGGTGATGAAAGCAAAAAAACTGTCTTTTGTAACATAATCTTCTTAATTTGTTTCAGGTCGCACTGTGATTCTGTGAATAAGTCCTAACATATATTTTAGTGTATCTTTACAAAATTAATAAACTGATTGAAATTTTGTCAATATAATCTCAAAATTAGTTTTTCATTTTGCTCAAAAGCTATTAGGTTTCAGTATACCCCTTCCCAGGGAGGCTACACCGCTGCCCCCCTCCCCCGTCATACCCGCTCCTGCCCCCCAGCTCTTAACTAAACGGATGATATTGGAAATTCCAACCCATAGAGTAAGTCAACAAATATAATGGGCTGTGATAGTTTACGACTCTGGCATAATTATGTCTGCGTTTTTACAGGACGGGTAATTTCAGCCTCAATTTCGGACTTTTTCCTGACGGAGTTCCGGCAACACTGGTGTGGTTTGGTTTGTGTTGTGTTTATGCACAGTTTAAAAATACACTTTTGTCGTACCTAATATATATTGGTCTGTGCTTTTGTCAGATAAGTCCAATAGTATCCTTGGATAAGTCTGGATAGGTAAGTCATTGAGTGAGTGCACAGAGAAAATCATGGAAGTAATGTACCTACTAATCTGTCTACGGTACTAATGGGCAAAGAGTATGTAATCACTACGCTAATGGGGACAATAAAATCACGATTGAGACTTTGTCTTTTTAATCTGTGGAGTGTACCAAATATTTATTTATTGTTTATTTTCCGATAAAATTACAAAATTTTAATATAATAAAATTAAACCAATGATCCCAACTCTTAGCAGGAAAGGAAGTAAAATAGGATAGTAGTTGTTCTCCAGCAGAATGTCTCAACGAACAGAAAGTTTAGACTTTTCAGGGCTTTTCAAGCTAGATGTGTTAGCGCATCTGGACATTGCAGCCTTTAGCTTCTATGAGTTGGGTCTTAAAAAGTTCCTGGCACTCTCGAGTAACAAGGAGTTAGTATTTTTGTACATCAATGCCCAGTCAGAGAGGTTTGAGCAAAAGTATGAGTGGGACTTTTTTGATAATCCGGTCTACTGCCTGTGCTTTGAACCAAGTGGCACATGGGTCCTGATCATCAGCGAACAGAAGGTGTTGCTGGTGCCATTTCTTCCACTGTTCATACCTCAGAACACTTTTGACCTCAAATGGTCGCTCTCCAGTGTGACAGTCCTACCGCTTGGTAATGTTTGCAAACCATCGACTGTTGTGTGGTGGCTCACAAAAGAATCTGACAACATTTTGATCATTGGCTCTAAAGTAAGTTGTTTTTTTTTTTCTTGTTTGAATGTAATCAGATTTTTGCACTTCCTTACATAATGTATGTTGTGTTGGTTACAGATTGGCTTAATAGCATTTTACTCTCTGGAGTCGCAGAGCATAGTTGGGGAAACTAGGGTGTCTGATGAAATCAATGATTTGCAAATCTGTTTTGATGATTCACTAGACCTATTAACATTGCTGGTAAGTTTAACTGTCTAATTGCTCTAATCATTCTGTGACATAATTATCATATGGAAATGCCTAAAATACTTAAACTGCTTATCTGCCATGATTAAGTGACAATCAATTGTAACATTAACATTACTGGTAAGTTTAACTGTCTAATTGCTCTAATCATTCTGTGACATAATTATCATTATGTGATTGAAATGCCCAAAATACTTAAACTGCTTATCTGCCATGTCACAGATCTGTGTCCAAGTTTGTATAGACCACCTATACATCCCATTTAATTGTTAGGTTAAGCTGAATTTACTCTTAAATTGTATGATTAACTGACAATAAATTGTACTTAACTCAATTATAATAATTTTTATTATGTTCTCTCATAGTAGTTCTTTCAAATTTATTTATTGCGTTTTAGGAAAACCATAAACTAAAGAATTAAAATGTAAGGCAATGCACCTTCATTATAGCAACAGAAAGTAATTTAACTTATTTTTTATGTATAGGATTAGTTTTATACCATGTAATAAATTCTGGGCCTAAAAATATGCTCAACAGAAACAATATCTTTTCTTCGTCAGAATTTTTCGTCAGTATAGTTTGTGTAAACATACATGTTTAAAAATTACCCCGAGATGTAATAATTGGCCTCAACATTCCTAGATTACTGGCTCCAAGTCCCAGCAATGGAAGTTGATCCTGGAGCACCGGTCATTTGGCTACAACTGGCTGCAGCAGTCGCGGAGTGCTTTGGACAGGGACCGCCGGGATAGCTTCATGTCCTACATCAAGCAGTTGTCCAAAGACAAGATTACACTTTTCACTCAAGGTGCCTCTAAGGGTAAGCTGAGAATTGTTATTTATTTAAACTAAAAATCAAAAGATATCTGCAAATTGATAAGCTGCTATTGCAGTTTATTGGCAAGCTGTTCTTGGTAATCAATCTAAACATACAATATTTACATAAAACATAATTTATGAGTCTGAAGCATATGATGGGGTTACTAACCAGTCAAAATTGTAAATGAGTTTTCCAAAATTGGTCCCATAGGTCCTATATTGTTTGTATTGCTGAGCAGTTGTAGTGCAAAATTAAACAAAACACATTACTTGCGCGAGGTAGTCAATTTGAATCCTGGCATATACCAATGACTTTATTTTCTGAGTTACGTACATTTCTAAATTTGTAGTAGCAATAATATAAATTCGTAGTAGCAATAATATTCGCTAACGAACGGTGAATGTAAACATCATAAGGAACACCAAGTGTTTGAGATGTTTACATGCCTCGGTGCTAGCTTACTAAAACTAAACATAACATAACATTAACGCACGCCTGTATCCTGGAGGGGTAGGCAGAGACCAGGATTCTCCACTTGCTACGATCATGACAAACCTCTTTCAGTAACAAAACAAACATAAAATATTTACTTATCATAACATGTGCCAAACTTAATTTATGTCACTGTCCATATGCACAACTCATACACTTTTTCTTCACAGAAAACAGGCCACAGACAGTAGAATATATATTGAAACCAACCGAGTATCTGCCTCCGTTCCGAAAGGGCTCAAATAACTGGGCTCTGACTTCACAGTATGTCAATGGAAGACATTTTTTGACCGCATTTGAAGTCAACGAAGGGACTTTAATTGTAAGTAAACCAATTAGTTATATGGAATGATGTATGGGGGAGTGGTATTAAACATACTAATATGAATATGTTTTGATATTGTCTTTTCCATGTTCTTTTTGTAATTTAACGACTTGTGTCTATTACAACTACCTAAATGAAAACAAATTATTTAATTTCAAAATAATTTCCAACAGCTTGAAAGCCCCGAGCAAGATATACCGTCCAGATCATTACGTCCAATGATCAAATCGGATGGCCAGTATGTCCAGGGGCTCTGGTCGCAACGCCTCGTGTATCTACTCAGAAACAACGAGCTGGAAGTACACAGTGCTTCCTTTTCGGTTATTCAGGTAAGGACTTTGAATATTTGAACTTGCCTTATCCTATAATCGCCAAATCGTAACGAAGCTGTATATTTATGTACAACCTATTACATATTTGTTATTCACTGTACAGCAGGGGCCTATTCCTAGAATTACAATTCGTGGTTTACTATGACAATTCGATCTACATTGCAAAGTCGATTAACCCACAGATTAACAAGTAGGAAGACTGCTACGCAGTGTACCTCGGTTTGTCATAACTACGAATTGTAGTTTTATGAAACTCGGCCCTGGACTTCGGAAACCAGCAGGTTAGCAGCTTCCCTTGTTATCGTTTCTGTTCTGGAGTATTTAGCAACAATCCAACAGTAATTTAATTGTCATCCAGTAGTAGAAGTAATTTGATTTTAGGTACCCCAATTTCGTTGAGCTAACCAAACTCGATTTGTCACTGAACCGAGTTTACTAACAAGCCCCGAAAATGAAATGTTGACTCTGACTACAAGTGTCGTTGTGACGTAAAAGCTATAACTTTCGTAGGAAAGGCTCTGAAATCGCATCCGAAACCTCCAAACCATCCCAAGCGTCGCTCAAGTCTTGGAAGGGAACTCGTTTTATGTATCCACCTATCTTCTTTCCCCGAAATACAGATACATACATACATAAACTCACACCTGTATCCCAGAGGCAGAGACCAGGCACTGCCACTTGCCACGATCCTGACAGACCACTTTCGCTTCCTCAACATTCATTAGTCGTTGCATGCACGTACGCCGGTTTCGGGTACTTTTATCTTTTTCCCCTAAATGAGACACTAGTCATATTTCTGCCTTCGGTCGACCCACACGCACTAACGTCGCTTTGCACACTTCCGAATTCCGAACAGCGTTTAGCCTTTTAGATAAAAGACTAACGGCCTTATTTATAAAAACACGATTCCTCTAAAACTATTACTATTTAATCTATGGCTCGACAGACTATTTTAATCGGCGTTTTTTAAGTACTTTAAGGAATGGGCCGTTTGGTGTTTTATTATCCATTTTCCAAACAATCTAGATTTTAAAATGGACACCTAGTTTAACTTGTAACATTCATCGAGCAGCAGTTTCTGTGCTACTTTGAATAAAAACATTTTTATTTGGCTATGGCTGGGATCCCTTCGGGAGGACTGCAGTGACATCAGAGCTCTTCTGACTTTCTCTAAAGAGATAGACTGACTGGAATAAACTCACAGCTTTGCTACGTACTATGGCCCAACCATGAGGCTAAGTGCGGAAATCTCGGGTCTAACTAATTAAGTAACTATGGCCGGTATAACCATTTCAGGGCGACAATCCGGTGAGCACCAAAGAGCACACGGTCCTGTGGGCGGCGGAACTGATTGGGCAAGTGCGGCGCGCCTACTTAGTGTCCGGGCGAGAGGCGGCGGCGGCGGGCGGCGGTTGGCGCGAACCCACCTTCATGTGCGACCTGCAGCTGCCAAGGTTCAACCTGGAGCAGTGTCTCGTCATCACTACGGCGGGCGCTTACCTGCTCAACACTGTGTAAGTTTAAGAGATAGCTTACTAAACTGTATTGGACTTTTCCAATCTGTCGATAGATGAGCCTACTAACAGTTAAAGTCTGTCAGTTCTTCCATAGAACTTATGACAAATATTAACCGACAGTCCATATATCGTGTATAGGAAACGACTGTACGTGAGTTTACCTGTTGAACACTAGGTGGAGTCCATGCAGCGTAGAAGATTCGTAGTGGCGCCCCGGGTCAAGTGATTGTGTTGTGTGGCAGTTATTATTGTTATTGTTTTCAGGAGCGAGCCGTCCGAATGGCTGGTGGGCATCATAATGCGCGGCGGGTACGGCGCGGAGCAGTCGGCCGCGGCTCTGGGGGCGCCGGTGCCGGTGCTGCTGCGGGCGGCCGCCGATATGCTTCTGTCGCGCGGGAAACTTGCGCCCGCGCATTATCTTTATTCACTCTCACAGGTATGAGGCTCGATTTTCTGGTTTTCGTTGCAAAACTATTAAACCTTTGAGTAGCACTCCCACGTAGCGGGCAGACAGCCATTGTGTCACTATTGTGTCTATTGTGGCGCCAAATGCAAGGTTAAAATAATAATAATATCTGTCATATAGCCTCCAGCGGGAATAGAACCCACGGCCTATTTTAGTAGTCAAGCTAAACCAACAAAGTTGTCCTGAATATTGATGAATATTTATAGGAAATAGTCTGCATATCCTGATAGTCATGAACATTCTATGTATATATTCCATAATAAATAGTAATTCTACAGAGATAAAGTGCAAAGGGATCAGTTCTGAGAAACAGAGAGTCCAGAAAACTACCATGCAACACATGAAGTAGATGAGAGATTGTTCGCTAAGGCAATAACCAGGGTGTCCCACGGCTATGCCACATGGAGGGAAAGTACCTTGAATACATTGTAGATGGAACATTTTACTGAAAGAGGACGTTAATTTAATTTAAAAAACAATTTAAACTGCATTCATAGGTTTTTAAATAATTACATGGTTGAACCGGGAATCGAACCCGCTACACGAGAAAAAAAATTACCCTGTAGCTTTATCATACCAATCGAAAAGCTTCATCATAAGGATTATTTTTTGCTGCATAACATGGTGTCAGAAATAAAAGGTATGATCGGTATGATAAAGCTACGGGGTAATTTTTTTTCTCGTGTAGCGGGTTCGATTCCCGGTTCAACCATGTAATTATTTAAAAATCTATGAATGCAGTTTAATTTTTTTTAAATTAAAATAAGGTCTTCTTTCAGTAAAATCTTCCATCTACAATATCCAGGTACTGTCCCTCCATGTGGCATAGCCGTGGGACGCCCTGTGCACGCTTTTTTCTGGGTGGTTTGAAAGCCGCGGTTATGAAAATGGCATCTATTACTTTTAAGTATAGACGTAAATTAAAAAAAAATCTGAGAAATCTTGTTTCAGTTTTATTGCAGTTTTATTTATGTAGCCTATATTCGTCCCACTGCAAGGCACAGGCCTTCTCTTCGAGAGAGAGTATGGGCTTCATCACCACACGTGCCCACCGCGGATTGGCAGTTTTATAGTTACACTTATTACATTCGTAGGTATTTTTTGTATCCAACTTTTTCCAAATGGCTGTCTTTACTTTTAGTGCCAACCCGACGGCTGGGTGGCTCGCCTGGGTGTCTTCGGTCGTCTGCAGGAGCTGTCCATGTACAAGCACGCGTCGGGTAACGAACCTGCCCTTGGAAACTCGGCTTCTACAATCAAACTTCTCTCACTGCTGCTCAAAGTTGCGAATAACTCTGAGGAAATCTTCGATCCGTAAGTATTATTGAAAAATAAGTAAGCACAAGTATAAACTCAATAATTTTATTGAGTAAATAATAATATTTACGCATCTCAAAATCTTGACGTCAAACATTTCATGATTATTCCACATTACACGAGTCTTACTGAGACTGGACAATGTAGAACTATGTATGACCGTTTGTCAATGAAAATAAGATAAGAATATTCTTTATTGTACACTAGAAAAATGCAAAGTTACTACTGTTAAACCCCCTGTTTCTCGAACACTAACAATCTGTTTGTCTACTGTTCACAGCCAACATATCAGTTGACCAAAGTGCATACAAAAAAAAACAATGGACTGTTGTCAACATAAGATTAATACCATGCTTAGTGTTCGAGCAAACTTAAAGAGCATCATTTAAATTGTTACAGGAACGTGAAGCTGACCAACTTAACGTCAGTGGAGCTAGAAGAGCTCTGTTCCATCTCGGCTGCAGTAGGCCTCTGGGGTCTTGTACCAATGTTTAGTATCCACCGTGGCAATATCAGCTTACTCCTCACGGCTATGAAGTCAAAAGGCGAGATGTGCCGAGGCGCCATAGATTGTCTACTGAGGCAGAAGAGTATTGTGCCGATGTTTCTGGAAGAAAACGGGCAGTGGCTCTTTGACTTTATAACGGAGAAGTGCAATAAGTTCGACACGAGGGCTTTGAAGGTGAGGCCGTAGTTAGATTGTTGAATTATGCCATTAGTAACACGTAATATTTTGCCGAATCTTAAGTTTTATATATTAGTTTAACGGTTTCACTTACTTTTATCAACGTCAGGATAGCCGACTAGTTTCGACCTCGTCCGGAAATCTTAATCATGGAGGAGAGTCAATGCGTTCGCCGCGGCCAAAGTTTAGGTTGTAGAATCTAGAGTTATTACTATTTTGATGATATTTTTTTTGCAGGCAAGTCACCTCTATTGGTAAATTCGGAATTAGTATTAAATTAATTTGTTTCAGTGTCTTGGCTTATGGCTTTGTCCATTGCAAGATCAGTTAAGTCCAGTCATACGCGACATGAGGCAAGGAATGACCACAGTTTATGTAAGTGACCATTTTCCTCATCCTTACTTGTTATTTTCCTACTTTTGACAAAAACTGAACCTGGCTAAATATTTTAATCTGTGTAGTTTTTGTTATCCAATAACAGGTCCGTGGGCTGCTTAGGGCCTATTAGGGTTCAATGCATCATAGATAACTTGATTACATTCAAATAAGAATCTTTTGGCCTACCGCATTCTTTTCTCCCAGTTGTCACGGACCTTAATAAGTTTTTCCATACTATACTGACCGACTATCAGAAAACACCTTCAACACAAAACCATCTTCCACAGACAACGCGAATGCTCCAGCTCATTTCAACATTTATGCACGTAGCGTCCGCCATCGAGTCCCGCAGCCCTTGTCCCGAGATCAACCCGGAAATCCCTCAAGTATCCGAGACTTGGATCAACAACTTCGCGCCCAGACGCGTCCTAAGCTGCGGGCTGGCCCACTGGGCGGTGGCTGATGAGGGCAACGCCCGCGTCATGATAGCTAACACGCCAGTGAACACTGAGCTCGTAGGGAGAGTGGTCAGTGTGGCGTGCGGGAGGCATCACACGCTGCTGCTGACTGAGAACGGCGTAAGTCACGACTTTTTTTACGTCTTACGTAAACTGACCTTACGACTGTCAGTCATTTGCGCTCAACCGACCAATCGAGTGGTTTGATCTGCTTGCCACAGGCTTTTCTGGCAATGTTACTAAGGAACTCCAGATTCCTACATAGTCACATAATGGATAGACCACTTCGGAGTTTGAGCCCATTAAAAATTTAGTTCAAATTTGACCCGTTGGTCCGGTGACATGTTCATGGTGTACCCAGTAAATTCTGGATGAAGATGTCATCCAGCATTTAGTATTACATGTACTAAAACATGAAAGTTAACAATTACTCAAAATTCCCCATAGGTACTTACATAATCTCCGAAACCGACCAAAAGATAACCACACCTCAAACGCAGTCTGTGCCATCACAATCTGTGCAGTCATAGTCAGTCTTCAGAGTCCAGTTCATCATTTCAGTTCTTTAAATCTCTACGCTGTTCAGACTAAATTGACCTTAGTGTTATTCACGTCCTGCCATATTGTACTCATGTGTTGTTACAATTTTATTATATCTTTAAATGCGCGTGTCGGGCTACGCGCAGTGTAGGGTTCCTTGGAAAGAGGGGTTTTATCTACTTTACAGAAGCGTCAACTTCATCAAAGTAATTTTCAATGGATTTTGTACGAAGTTTTCCGTTTATGTGTTGGTCGCCTATTACTCGTTAACTTGTAAAGCCTACTCCGTGATAGTATTCCATTTAAGTTCATTGTATGTGCTACTGCCTTGAATATTTTCACATTTCTAATCACCCGTTTAGCCGGGAGAGGGACGCCCTATTCTAACAAAAATTAGCGCTTTAAAGCTTAATATTTCTCAAACTGAACCCTAACCGTAGGCACTGACTGAAAATCAGCGCTGAAGGAACGCCGAGTCTGCTGCCTTTTGTGGCAACTTAGATTCACCACAGGCTACATCTATGGTCCTGTTTTATTTATTTGTTTTGTCTGTGGTGTATTTAGTTTTTCTTTCTGTTGTTGTGCATATTATGTTACTTATCTGCTTATTTATGTTTCTCTGATGTGTCTTATTGGTAAAATAAATGTCTTTCCTCTTCTTCTTCTACGTCAAAAAACGATCTTCTACACCCACAATATTTTAAAATTACCAACCAAACTAATACGCTACCCTAAAAAAGCTCTCTAGTACTTATCGTCTCTGTGCTAAGCCGCAGACAGACAGACGGACAGACGCACAGACAGGCGGACGGACATAGCGAAACTGTAGAGGTTCCTTGTTGACTACGGAACCCTAAAAATTACATCCATAACATAACAAACTATAACATCGTTTAAAATCAGGTGTACGCGGCTGGCGACAACTCCTACGGCCAGCTGGGCGTGGGCGCGGCATGGCCAGGCGCTACCGGGGATAACGCGAGCGCCTCGGGAGCCCTTTTGTTCGTTACACATACCTGGCCCAGTCCCCTGGTGACTGTGGCCGCCGGGCACTACCATTCGACCGCCATTGATGTAGGTGGGCGGCTCTACACTTGGGGGTAAGTGGAAAGAAGTTTAGACAGAATATTTTTGGTGCGACTGAAGATATCGCGAGTGCTTCGGGAGCCCAATTTTGTACTGCGAACACTTGGACCAGCTACCTGGTCACTCTGGCCACCGGGCATACCGCTGGGTTGCAATTCGTCGTTCGGCATCCAAAACCGCGAACGTGACTTTTATCAAATTTTACAGGAGACACTAAAAACTTACTTAAATCCAGGAGACGGGCAGCAGCGTCTTCCTGAGATACCAACCGCATACTGCGATCGCCAACCCGCGGCCAAGCGTGGCGATTATGGCAAAACCCTTCATGGTTATGAAAACCACGCAGGAGGCCTATGTCTGCCTAGGGGCGTCAAATGGCTGATGATGACTAAAAACTTTACAAATAACCATTATTTCGAATTTTTAGTATATGTACGACGGTATGATTTGTAAATTTTTTAGTGTGTCCTGTAATTGTTTACAAAAGTTCGCGGTTTTGGATGCCAAACGACGAATTGATGTAGGCGGAGGGACTTGGGGGTAAGTGGAGACAAAGTTGATACCTCGAATCTGAGAATTATATTTTGAGTGAGCCGTGAGAATAGTATTTTGGGAGCCCTATTGTTGTTGCGCACATCTGGCCAACTCCCCTGACCACTGATCACCGGCCGCCATTGATGTAAGCGGGCGGCTCTAAACTTGGGGGTAAGTTAAAACCTCGAGCCTACTAAGAGCTCGATCGGAGATAACACGCCTCGAGAGCCCTATTTTTGTGGCCCAGTCCCCTGCTCACTATTGCCACCGGGCTTAACCACTCGGCCGCCATTGATGGTGAGTGGATCTACATTCGGGTGTTAGTGTAAGACAAGTTTAGATCTCGACCTTGGGAATAATACTGTAGCGTCAGCGTTTTATAGCTAGTGAGTAGCGACGTAGGATTTGCTAGCCAGTCGTTCCCGGACGCGTACTGTGTGCCCGCCAACCAAATAGCATAAGGGTGAGTTAAGAATATACAGTGACTTAAACTTCCAACGCTGTTCATTTATTACGACAAACACATCCCTTAAAATAGTTTGAGTGCGACCGGGGATAGTGCGCCTCTGGAGCCCCATTGTTCGTTGCGCATATCTGGCAGCTTCAAAGTCACTGAGCACTCGACTGCCATTGAATTAGGTGGCTCTGTCGATGTTGACGAAGACTTGTAAATGAATGCAGACTTCCAACCTCCTTAATTATATTGCACAGCTGTCGACTGTAGCTTACCACGTGTTGGATATTATCAGCCACCGTTCGCTGATAATGACGCTGAAGGTTTTCTTATTGACCTTAATTTTGTTACAGATGGGGAGTCCATGGTCAACTTGGCTTAGGCACTATTGACGACGAATGGAGCCCTCAACTAGTAACCAAGCTACAAGGAAGAAAGGTATGATTTTCTTTTCTAATAGTTTGTTGTATCTCTAGTTAAACTTCAACTCTTGTGCTTGAAGGCACCTATTCGCGATCCATTGCGACGATCGTACTCTCTGGCTGAGAGATGGCCCGTGCCTATGGGAAGTATACGTAACCAGCTTGTAGTGATCTCGTAACGTTCATGCGAATGAATACGCTATTAATCCGTTTAATTTTAGGTCCTAAGCGTCGGTTGCGGAGCATGCCACACGGTGGTCCTAATGAAGAACGGTGAGGTGTATGCCTTCGGAGCCAGTGTGTTTGGCCAACTGGGCGGCGGCAACAGAAACAAAAGCTGCATCCCGGTACGGACGCCGCTCACTGACCCGGTCGAGGCCATCGCTGTTGGATACTTTCATAATGTGAGTTCGCTTTATTCTCTACGATTAATACTTTTCATAGTAACCTGTTGATAAGTAGGTACTTCCAGTCACGTGTCACGAAAACGCGGCTACAAATCGGGTTATATGAGTGCACACGGTGCTCCTAACGCCTTATTATGTAAGTGTGAAGCGTTTATCAATATTTGATTTCGATCTCGTAAAATTATGTTTTTATTTGTTTTCAGCTATATTAAAAAAAACGTTCAGAATTGAAATAAAAATGAAATCAAGTTTTTTTATTATTAGATTAAATTGCTTTTTTGCATTTTTTAAGACCTGTGGAACCCGGAAAATTTTTTTTTATGTCTTCTATGGTAGAAATCCGTTGTATCTGTTCGCTATGGTCCGTAAAAGGAGGCATTCGGAAAATTCACGAAGAAAGAAAGAGAGTTAATCATTATCATTCATAATCATTAATAATAAATCATCATAATCATAGTCATCGAATCGGATTGATTGAATCCCTTTCGTATTTTAAACCGCTGTATAGCATTAAGTAAAAAACCCCCTTGGCGAGCCTGTATCATGGCTTTCGACTTAGCTTAATACTTATTGTGGAGGGCTGTCGCCGAAGTAGTCGCCGTGACCGAAATCGGTAATTAACTTTTACCGTACCACCAACAGCTGGCCCTGACGAGCAAGGGGCAGGTGTGGTGTTGGGGCGGCAGTCCGCAGAGCGTACGCGCGGCGCACGCCCGCCGCAGCGCCTCGCCCACCGCGCCCGCCTGCGACCCGCCCATCGATCCACACCTGCTGCCCGCCGCGGTCGATCTCTGCAACGTGCAGGGACGGATAGCGCAGGTAAACTAGCCCGTGAAGGAACTTTCTTTTTGCTTTAATCGTCTACTGGACAAGTTTATTAGCGATAATGATAGCCCACCGCGCCCGCCTGCGACCCGCCCGTCGATCAGCATCTGCTGCCTGCCGCGGTCCATCTCTGCAACGTTTAGGGACGGATAGCGCCGGTAAACTAGCCTGTGAAAGACCTTTCTTTTTGCTTTAATCGTCAACTGGACAAATTTGTTAGCGTTAATAGCCCACCGCGCCCGCCTGCGAGCCGCCCGTCGATCCGCACCTGCTGCCCGCCGCGGTCGAACTCTGCAACGTTCAGGCACTGATAGCGCAGGTAAACTACTCTGTGGAGGTCACGTAATAGACCACTTTTTTAGGGTTCCGCACCTCCAAAAGCTAAAAACGGAACCCCTATAGGATCACTTTGTTGTCCGTCCGTCCGTCTGTCTGTCGAGACCTTTTATCTCGGGAACGCGTAGAGGTATCGAGTTGAAATTAAAACCATATACTCAGCTCTATGGTCATAACTTAGTTCTGTTTGTTTTGCCTAATATAATTAATTTTTAATTAATTTAGTAATTAAGTAATTTTTTTTCTTAAATAAAGTCTTTAAATACAAATACAATTTATTTAATATGTAAGTCCATATGCAACATTTACATATAATTATATAACATTTGTAGATTAGGTATTGCATTCATGAACAAGACAAAAAGAAAACATTTTAAGAACAATGTACAGTATTTAAATATTAAAAGATATTAAATTATTAACAAGGGGGTCCATCCAGCACGCATCCCATTGCGCCTATGATCGTGACTGGTGGAGAACCTATTGCATGTAGCCTTTTATGTAATAGATGGTCACGATCCTCAGAATTGAGGTACCGATTTAGAAGAAGAAATTATTAATGGTGTCGCTACACTACTCTATCTACTCTACCCCTGGTCCTTCTGCCACATAAATAGGCAGTCATGTCTGCCAGCCTTAACTCTCAGGACGCTATTAGTGCTGCCTCAGATGCCGGCTCTTCTCCTCATAATTATATAGGCTCGGAAAATATATATGAACATCCGCAGTCCCTCGGCAGCTCCACACAACATCCTGAGCGCGTTATTATACTGAACGCGCAATGCTCTGATTGTTATCTGCGAATAGTTGGTGGTTGAGCCATAGACCATAGTTGAAAACTGACGGTGTTACGGTGTATGTTGAGTTAGAGCCCCTTTTTTTGTTGTCACGGAGGCACCTGAGGCGTTTGGGGTCCGAGGTGGCTGGGTGCAATACATTACTATATGGTACCCGGCTGCCTTTTACTCTATATGCCTCACATGTTCTCTTCATGATTGTTTTGTTTTATCTCTGTTTTGTTGACGTTCGTGTCTTTTGTTTGTGTACCTTTATGTTTACTTCGTGTTTCTGTGACAATTTAAATAGATATCCTCTTTCTTTCTTTATTTATAAAAACACGATTCCTCGAAAACACTTCTCAGAGGCAGTTTTAAATAATCTGTGGCTACGTCTTTCCCTTTCCCACAGACTATTTAAACTGCATCTGTAATATGTCTTGAGAAATCGTATTTTTATAAATAACATGATGTTGACCCTTTTGTTTGCAGATTGCTGCGGGGTGGCACCACTCCTGTATCGTCAATAACGCCGGTGCACTGTACACGTGGGGATTGAATTTCGATGGACAGCTCGGTAAGTGTCAAATCGGGCTATCTGAACAAACTTCACATAGAAAGAAAAAAATAATCCAGGCCGAAGCGGGATTCGAACCCGTGCCTCTAGCACAGCCCATTTAATAATATATGTTTATTTCAGACCAATGATCCATATAGTTTATTAGTAGAACTTATCCTATGTTAGTCATCTTATCTTACTAATAATAAATCTGTAAGGGTCGGTCATGGAGTAAGTTAGTTTGTTTTCAGAGATATTGTGTTTATAGGCTCAATATATGATACTGAAACTAATTTCACGATTTTTAGAATTTTTTTCTGTATGTGTGTATGTATGTATGTATGTTCCTCCATAACTCTTAAACCAATTATCCGAATTTGATGAAATTTGGTATAAAAACATATAGACATCTGGGACACAGGATAGGCTATTTAAATTCTAGCTCCAGTTATGATAAGACGTGGCCCCCATACAAATGCTTCGTAAAAATCGAAATGTACGCGAACGGAGTCGCGGGCACAGCTAGTCATACAATATAACATTTATGGTATTGGATTCTTTTTTTTTAAGTACCTAAGCCTTAATTTGTTAATAATTATTATTGTTCTTAGAGTGTAAAAAAGGGCATTTAGCCTTGGAGACTTAGAACACTACAAAATTTTAAACTCGTTTTTTATGAACAGATAAAATTGCTGTCAGCCATAATGTTCTCCAATTACCTATTCGATGACGTCTCATTTCTTATAAACAAACACAAGGCTGGGGTGTAACCATAGTCCAATTTGAATTTTTACTGATTAATAAATAGAATTTCTAGAGCCGTATTCTTCTTTTATGTATTCAAATTGATATTTTTAGGTTCGTTTAGTCAAGTATCGTGTTAAAAACAGGCTGTCTAATACTGATGAGTTTTTGATCTTATCTTAATCGCACTGTACACAAAACAACGCATTTGCACTGACAATTGAATTTAACTCTATGCCATAAGAGAACGGTTCAAAGTCTAAATTATATATACACTGTACACGTAGACATATTACGCAGAGAGTTTCGCAAAGAGAGCAGTCAAAAGACAAGTGCTACGCACATATTCACGCAATAAATGTAAGCTACTTATAGTGAGTGACGAACGAAGACACACAAAGAAGCGTGCATGCATTAATACTTGTAGTACAACACTGACTACTAGTTTTGTTAAGAATGCCAATTCGGCTCCCATTTTATGGCTTCACTTTGAGAGCCCAGATTGCGTTTCTCTCTTCTATAATTCTATGATCGTACACAATCGCAGGCAGCGGAGATCGCAAGCAGCTCTGCATACCGACCGAGATAAAGCTCAACACGGACTCGCCGTCTGAGCAAAGCGAGCGGAACGAGTTCCAAGCCAGCACCAGCGGTAAACAGGGCGGCACCAGGCATTCGGAGTACGACGCGGGAGAGATGAAGACGAAGGCGCTGGTAGCTTGCGGCGGCGACTTCACCATCTACATTGATGACGAGGGGAAGATTTATTCGGCCGGCAACTCGCATCAGGAGGTAAGCATTTACATCAGCAGTGGTTTAATGTAGTTCATTGCGGTACAATTCGGCGGATTTAATGCCATAATCATTTTATATCAGTCAATCGCAGAAGATTTGTCGCTGAAAATAACCCTAAATTAATATCGTACCGAGCCGATAAAGCGATAAAAAGTCACGCCATCTTGCTCTCACTCGTTATTTTTATTTATTGAAAGAAAACAAACAATTGTACAATATGGTTAAATACATAGAATAATTACATTTACACTATGTAATTGCACAACCAGCAGCGTTTTCTATAGACTAAATCAAAGACATAAAAGAAATTATGGAAAGTAAGATCGCAAGACGCGGCTCTTTAACGCGCGATACAAGGATACCTACCTATGTGCTTAATCATCACGCGGGACTACGGCAGAATGACTACTTCAAGCACTGAGGTATAAGTCAATGCCTCAGACCGGAATCAGGTTTCCTAACGATGTTTTCCATTGCAGTTAAGCCGAGTTTTCACGATCTTAGAACGCTAACGGTACGATATTGTATTTTTAGCTCACTCGGTCTGAGCATACTATGACCGTGAAAATGATCTCTTCCACTCTACGTAATTAAAAAAACATTTGTGCAGGCCGGAATCGGACCTCTCGGATATGAGGCGACGTTTCTTCTATACGGATGCGGTACCAACGTTGATAGGAATAGTCTTGTTTTTATTTTGATTCCTCTTATTAGGTGTTACTAATGTTCATTGGCATGGATGATGCCACAATATATTTTGTTCCAGCAAACCAACACGGAGACGAACAAGGCAGTCAACCGAGTGATCATGATGAAGACGACGAAGCGCGTCATCAAGATCCCCGCCAGCCGAACCAACAACAAGCACCGGTGCTTCTGGCCCATCGACCGCATTGACATCATGTTCCCTTTCGACATCAACGACTTAGAAAGGACCACGATAAAGCCCAACCAAAACCCACTCAAAACACTGGCCGATTTCAAACGAAAGTCCTGGCCCGATGAAGTGATTCTGGAGCTCAAGCCATGGATAAACGAGGAAAGCTTGTCCTCTAACTACAACATGGCCGCCAAGTTCGCCTTTCACAATCAAAAGTATTCGGACTGCTTGAGGCTTCTGCTCGATAACTTGAAGTATACACGGAACGATGACAATATCTACTTGTCTCATACAGAAATATGTAAAGACGAAAGTCCGGACAAGGACTCAAAGGAATCTATGAAGAAAAATGAGCTGAAAATCGTAATTTCCAATATTATGTCGAAGCGCATCAAGGACATTTCACTGGCGATACTCAACGACGAACCGTATCCAGCTGTCGACCCGGCGATTTATAAAACTCTGCCTTGTTGCTGTGATGAACTCAAATATCTACCGAAAAAATTCACTCACACTTCTGTAACCAACATTGCAGACAAAGATATGTCGATCCAAGCGGCGAACATAATCGACAAATGCATGGGTATCTTCCCAGTAGATGCTGATCTTTGGGAGACGTGCTTCCGTCTGTCAAAAAACTATTACCTGGACAATGCTCTTTCTGTCGTTCACTTAGAGACAGTTTTGCGCAAATACATGGAGCTGAACGCTAGTACTATGGCGTCCGCGATTATGTATTCAAATGACTGTGTTCAGTACAACAAGATATTGTCGCCAAAGTTCTATTTGAACATGTGCAGTGGGATAATGGATGCTTGGGGGTAACCAAAGTTAGGAATGAAAATGGGAATGAAATTGCAATATTCAATTAGGCGATGACTTGGAATGAACGAAAAGAAAATGAAATTTCTTTTAGAACTCAAATTATCTAATCTGCGCCTCCTAAGCCCCACTGACAGGGCCTGTAGTGATCTGTTCACAATAGAACCCTAAGACACTCGAAATAAATGTATGAATAGAATAAATGTACGAATAGAACCTACCATTTACTTTTAGATGTAATGAAAAAACTAATAGGTAAATTAGTGCAAGTATTAGCAACAAATAGAGATTCCACATTATAGCAAGGTCAAATATTTTACACGTAAGCGTATATCGGGTGTTAATAGACAGGTGTACGTCCCGGAAGCCACGCATCCCCTGCATCATTAAAAACATTTCCATACCTGGGAAATCAAAAGGTAAAGGCACCTATTGAGGTTGAAATTTAAGTTTTATTTTTTTCAGAAATCGGCTCATTTTTACTTTGGGAGTGCAAAATCCAGTTAGTAATAGCTACAATATAGCAAAACCAACATCCAAGAGACTATTCAACTAATAAAAAAAAACGTTTCAAGCATTCTTAGCAAACATCCGCAAGTTCGATAAGGAACCTGTTCGGACCATGTTCGTCCTATAAAAATATATATAGAGGCGCCCTACGCTCTGTCCTGTATAAACGCTGAAAGTTACTCGTTCGTTGCGCACTAACGTTTTGTACATTGAAAATCCATTTTTGATTGATACTCCAACAAAATTGAAAATTGTCCAATATGTATAGCTTTCGGGTCGGACGTCAATCTTCTTTATATACTGTCCACGACTGTATTTTCTAGCATATCTTGTGACCTAAGGTGCTTCTTGCAAATTCATGTTAGCGAAGATTGCACTGTCTTTTAAAATTGTTTTCTGACTTGTTTTCACATGCTTTATTACTGTTTTGGCGTCAATAGTTAGGCAACAATCCATGACATTATTTTAATAATTTAAAATTAATTAAGGTTCTTCTTGTAAATTCATGTTATCAAAGATTGCACTGTACAATTTGTTTTGTCCATTGACATTGACTTTGCAAGTGTTCACGTTTGATTTTGTGTCTAGTCATTAGTTTGCAAGTTATGTATATTATTTTTCTGTTTGATAATATCAAAATGTATGTAATGCTCTTCCGTTTGAACTGAAACACTTTTTAAAGCTTTGTTGTACTTAATCAAAATAAATATGTAGTTAAAACTATTATTGATAAGCATTGTTTTATTTCGTATACGGCGTTGGTTGGCCAGTGCAACGATTATTCGGTTTAAATTATTCGCAAGGAGTGGTAGCGCACCGGTAGAGAGCTGGCCTTCATCTGAGAGGTCCTGGGTTCGATACCGGCAGTCCATGAAACTTGCCCGGGTAGTACGATGGCGCGAGTCACGCGTTTTGTGGCGCTAAAATGTCAGAATTTTCGCGACGAGAAAAGTCGCGACTTTTGACGTTGAACAAGATGGTGTCTGAGGGGTTCACAGACTATAGCCCTTGACATCGCCGATCGGCGGCAGGTACGCGTTGCAATTAAGCCAATTAATTCAATTCTTTGAGAGAAGACCTTTGTCCCAAAGTGTAAACACGGTGTTGATTTGTAATTTTTAAACCGAGAGAGGACTCTCACTGGCTAACTTTTTTCAAGTTTTCTTATGTCTCGAAAAAAAACTATATTTGATACAAATTTCGAGCTTCCACATTTTTATGTTGAATATCGTATACTTTTTTCGCGAATTTACTAAACTTGTAGAACCAAAGTTGTTTTATTTAATGAGTTGAATCCTACGAATATAACTATCATTGGTTGACTCACCACTCAATCGGTTTATAGTTTAAAATCAACAAGTATTGGCAGCTCATATTATGTATCCAACAGCATGTAAAAACCCTAAACGAACTGTAGGTTAGTTACTGGCTTGCATAGAGTTATGTTTTTAAATTCGATGCAAAAAAAATACTGTCACTTTGACATGTGAACGGGTCGTTAACCATTCACAACCCATTATACATTTGTTGACGTTACTCTATGTGGATATCAATACAAGTTTTTTTTTTAGGTCGTGATAGACGACGGCTATAAAATATATTAATATGTCTTGTTTTATACTAACGCCGTCGTCTGTGACGGCCATAAATCTAAGGTTCCAATGAAATGCCAATAAAAAACTCTGTTATTAAAACAAAAGTAAAAAGAACTTTTTTCTATACAGCAGAAATCTCCTTCATAATATCATCACATCACATAACATCACTTATCATAAGCAGCCTATATACGTCCCACTGTAGGGCACAGGCCTTCTCTCAGAGAGAGAGTATGGGCTTAATCACCACGCGTGCCCACCGCAGATTGGCGATTTCAAGCGCTGAGGTATGTAAATAGCTCAGACACTCAGGTTTCCTCACGATATTTTCCTTCACTGTTAGCGAGTGGTATTGCTACTATAACTTCACAAATGTACATAACTTAGAAAACAAAGTCATAGGTACATGCCCGCACTGGGAATCGAACCTGGATCTCCCGCTTCCGAGTCCAATGTTCTACCCACTAGGCTACCACCGCTATGCATCACTCATATGGACTCGAAAAACTAGCCA
This sequence comes from Yponomeuta evonymella, assembly GCA_963969515.1. Classification (NCBI taxonomy): domain Eukaryota; kingdom Metazoa; phylum Arthropoda; class Insecta; order Lepidoptera; family Yponomeutidae; genus Yponomeuta; species Yponomeuta evonymella. The sequence continues at coordinate 13,736,672 of OZ018349.1, forward strand.
AAATTGTCGAAATCACAAGGAAATACGGGAAATAACATTCGCGTAACCAAGAAAAAACGGAAAGTTTAAATTAAATTACGTCTTTTCTTTTATGGATTACTAAATAATATTGTCTTTGATGCAATTAGGTTTTTGGTCGAGTCTACTTTTTTACAGTAAAACAAAAGTGTACCAAATATTGCTCCATTTTTTTTGCATCGAATTAAAAAATAGACTAGAAAGACCAAATAAATAAAATATCTGACTGGTATGTACATTAACAACAGAATTGTATTTTTGTTTGTAAAGATATTTTATATTTACAAAATAACATAAATACACCAATGTACAATAGACACTTGCTGCAGAAACGCACAACACAATGGATTCGGGTGAACGGAATGAGCGCAAACCACAAAATAAGATCTCAAAAATAATTCCACGTAAACAAATCCAAATGGGAAATGGCTTTTATTTTACATAAAAAATATACTTTACTTCAGGTATTGTACTTATGAAAGTGTCACAGGTTTTTTTTTGAAATATCGTTGAAATCCCGACGTTTTCGAAGTCCCTGAAACTGAGTCACTTTCATACGTAGTTTTGCAGCTTCCCCAATTTTACAGGCGAAGGGGTAAGTTTGACGTCATAACGAATGCGTACAGTTGATAAATAAATTACACAAGATTCATACAAGATTCCTTAGCGCGGAATTACAACTAACGTGACCCTGGTGGTACTGGAATCAATAAATTACCTACGTAAAGCTAGTTACACCTCTACTGGCTTAGAAGTTGATGGGCTTTCCGCAGTACGCCGCGAGATTCGCTTCACGTAACGCTTCCGCGCATGTCTGTAACAAGAGTTTAAGTTAGTCGCTGGTTTACCTAAGATGTATATAAGAGATGACATAATAATAATAACTTCCACACATCATAATCACTTGTCCTAATACATTGTTATGTCCTGTCCTGGTGCTATGGTAACCAGGCAAGGACATCACAAACATGGAAATACACCCAGCGAGTTTACAAAGTTGCTGCAAGTTTGAATCGACAAACTTCACGCTATCTAGGAAAGGGTAAAGGTTTTTCAGCAGGGAGCAGTGTCAAGAAGATAATAATGTGAAAGGAAACTTGAAAGAGACATATCTTCTGCCTCATACATAATTTGGTAATACAAGAGTTACGATGCCACAGCATCGAGTCGTCATGTCACTCTGGTTCAGTCTGAATTCAATTTTTTTCGTTTTATTAGATCACTCGTTAAACAATTTTCTTCATGGTCAAGAAAAACTACCAACAGAAGCGAATGGGAATACTTGGAGGAGTCCTTCGCTCAGAAATGGACAGCCGTTTGAATGAAAAAAAAAAAAAAACCGGCCAAGTGCGAGTCAGACTCGCGCACGAAGGGTTCCGTACCATCATCTATACAACATTAGACAAAGATCGAGACCAGAAAGATTAGGTACATTGAGCGGCGCAATTTATAGAAAGTAACAAGAAGCGATTAACATTTAACGACATGACATCGGCGCTGTAAAGGTTACATAGATGGCTAGCGCTGTCTTTAGACATCGTTTGTTGTATGGGAGCACTCCTTTAATATTTATTTTATTCTGTTTTTAGTATTTTTTGTTATAGCGGCAACAGAAATACATAATCTGTGAAAATTTCAACTGCCTAGCTATCACGGTTCATGAGATAACAGCCTGGTGTCAGACAGACAGACGGACAGTGGAGCCTTAGTAATGGGGTCCCTTACACCTTTGGGTACGGAACCCTAAAAATGGAATAAAATTGTAAAATATCAATAATGAATTATGTTATTATAATCTTAATTTATAATTAAATCTATTATCATGCAATATGGAAAAATGTAAATGTAAACTATAAAATGTAAACATAACTTTCTTTTAAATTGGCAAATAAAAGCTTTTTTTATTTTAAAATGTAAAATTGAAATACATTACATTAAATATTTTTCAATTTATTTTGCTTATTGACAAAACCCACAGCATAAGTTTATTAAGTAATCGCTTCATTGAGGCTTGTGACGTCAGTAAGTCATTAATATTGTCCCTTTCTTGTTGTAATTTTTCGCCTCTATTTTAAAGCAGTCTTTTTCGCAGGATGTGTCTCGACAGCATACATAACAACCTATTATATGTTTTCTTTTACTCAGTCAACTCAATTAAAGACGCTCTCCATTCGACACGAGTTAAATAAAGATTGTTAATATGTATCACTTTTATTCCATTACTTTTAAGACTTTATTTCAGTGTTGTAACAAGTAAATCCAAGTCAGATATTGTAATACTTACCACCGTAACTACAAATTTATTGCGTGTCGTGATAACCTGCCTGTAGATAGTACACTCCAATCATGTGTTTGTAACACGTATATACTTAATAATTAAAATAATTAAAAAAATCCGTAGCGCGTCACTTACGGGATGGGCGTGGCAGACTCGCGCCACGTCCTCTGCCGCCGCTCCGTATTCTTGCGCCAGCACCGCCTCGTTCACCAACTCTCCGGCACCCTGAAGCCAACGTTTTAAATTTGAAATGGGGGAGCATGCCTCTAAACTAGATTGGTGTGACATTGTGTGTAAAGGACATCAAGTCACAAAAAAAAACAAAAATAAAAAACCACAAATTGGTTCGGGGTTTTAAATGTACAGGAAATGCCAAAAATCAAGTTATTCTAATAACAAAAATAGATATTTATTTATTACAGATTGATAAGGATTAGGACACATAAAAACATTGTCTTAGTATGAAAATTTTACAATAATTATATTCTTTGACTAAGAAGTCTTATCTAGAGGCTAAAAATTGCATCTATGCCTGTACGTAATACAGATAAGTTTGTAAAGAGGTTCGAAATTTTGCCGATGCCTGCACTTGCCCATTAGCTCAGTCGGGACAGCGCTAGCACGGTTAGCCAGAGGTTAGCATGGGTGGAATTTTTAGCCTTTAAATAGGTTTTTAATAATTATATATAGCAACAGTTTGCGACTTTAAAAAACATAAGGAGATAAATTATAAGGGAACGGAACACTCAAGGAATCTACTCCCAAAACCCTCATAAAACCCTCGGGTTCCGCGGAATCCACCATGAATCGGGTTGAGCAGACTCTGTGACTAGGTTCTATTAACACAGGTAGCGCGCGCAGGTGTAAAGTATGTCAAGATAAACTTACGGGTCCGATGATATGTGTGCCGAGGATGACGTCTGTGGCCTTATCCGAGAGAACCTTCACAAATCCGTCGGGCTCGCCGTTCGTTTTCGCGCGCGAGTTCGCCAGGTACGGAAATTTGCCTACTTTGTACGCTTTGCCCTGAAGAAAAAAAAAACCGTAAGAATATTGTACTTTCAATCTTCAAATCTCGTCATTAGCGGCGTCCCTAGAGAAGCCACATATCAGGGGCTCTTTTACGTAACTTCTCGACTGCAAGGACTCGTTCGATTTAGCCCACTCCGAACTCTTAAAAAACATACATATTTTTTAATACAGTTGCTCAAAAAGTGGCGTATTGCAGGGACGTATAGCGTTCGGGATGTGGGCTGTTACATACTCGTGCTTTTTTTTACCTTTCCCGAACTTGTGCGTTCTCTTTCCCAACTGTCAAAATAATGTCTATTAAAAAGAAAAACCAACCATGAAGTTTTTACTAAAAAAATTAATAGAAGTTTTTATGATTCATGCAAATACGTATATTTCTAAAAAGAAGCTACTAATTTGTTTCAATATCAGATTTAATGATTTGATTGAATGAGTTTGGTTAGGTTTCATTTCATTTCATCTCATTAAATTTCATTTTCATTTCATATCAATAAAAAACTTCTACTGAAGACTTGGCTGTATGGGTATAGTTCCCTTTGCCTACCAGAATGGGTGAAGAAAAAAAAACTGCTTATATTCTACGGTTGGCGCCATTTTTCAGAAATTTTCTTTGCGAGTTTAGTTGTTTGTTGCACAAAATGAGTAATTTCGACCCTAGTTTTTTTTTTATTAACACCACCGGAACTCAGTATAATTGCACAAAATGCTTCGGAGAACATTTTACCGGAAAAGTCAAAAAGTCGCTACATATCTACATACGACGAATTTATTGCGTGGAGAGAAGAGAAAAAAGCAAATAGTTTTTAATTTTTTCGCAACTGTATTAAAAATAGTCGTTCAGTACACGTGCGGAACCGTCATTGCAACTTGCTGCGCCTCGGCTCGGGTAGACATTTGTCGGAAGTCGGAACTCTTTGCAATGACAGCCTTTCCACACTTGTAATGAAATATACTATTCACGCTTAGGAAACGTCAAAATGGGTAACTGGCAGTGGACAGTTACGGAACAGGGGGGCATGAATTGAATTGACTTGATTCTAACAGACGTTAACTAAGACTAAAAAGACGTTATCTATTCATGTACGCGCACAGTGCTTTACAGAGCTACTAAATCAAGTGCAGAATGTATGGAGCGTCACTATCTAAGCAAAGCCGTCACTTCTGCGGCCATGCATTTAATTTAATTTCTAGAAACAACATACATTTTATGCACTGTTGTGTATGGTGTCCTTCAGCATACTACACAGTGCATAAAATATGTGTAATATGTTTCAGGATGACACAGTTGAAAGCACTCTTTTTATAGGATTCTCCTTTTGCCGTTTTAAAGCAAGTGTGGTAAATAGCAATACAATTTCATCCAAATGTAACAAATGTGTGTTTCGGTGTGTATTTATCTCATCCTTTATCTTTCAATAAGTTGATTGGCTAGTTCTAACCCAGCTACGATAGGGGCTAACTTACTTCCTTCTTAAGGTCCTCCTCGGTTTTGCCGACCCAGCCAACCTCGGGCGAGGTGTAGATAACGGACGGAATGCAGTCGTAGTTGAAGTGGACAGGCAGGCCCTGAAAACATATAACTTTTTATACGAATGTCCAACAAAAAATAAATAATAAAATTCTTACAGGTATGTATGTTTTTAACATAACTTGAGTTAAATTTATTGAACTCAAATAAATGTCAATCAATGCTTGAAATCTGGCTCAAGATTATTCGCAATCGATTGAATACAAGCAGCGATGCACCTTATCTATTTAAATTACTAAATCATCAGCCATTTGACGCCCACTACAGGACATAGGCCTCCCTCATAGATTTTCAGGCTTCCCGGCCTTGTGCCGCCGGCATCCAGCGACTCCCCCCACCATAACCAGGTCATACTAAATCACACGATCAAACTATTCTAAACTATTATAAGGGGTACAAAGGCGAAAAGTACCTTGATGCCTTCGACGCAAACGATGCCCTCGTCTTCAGCCTTGTGCGCCAGCATGGGTCCGTGTATGCAGTCACCGATGGCGTAGATACTGTCAAGTAAACATGAATAGTTAATTTGGTCGGAATCTTGTCTTGTGACAGTGGCGTAACTATCTACATTATAGTTAATCTGTGAACTATACCATCTGAGGCCCATGGCGAGTTCATTGGATGGGGCCTTCCCAGTAAAAATAATATATATATATATAAATGGTCCTTAGTTGTAGTATACATGGTCCAACTTTAATTGATTTGAAGTACTCATATACAAACGTTATGATTGTTACAAATTTTTGTTAAAAATGTTAAGTTACTTCTGAGCTCGCGGCCTCATAGTTCGGGGGCCCCCTCAGGTCGGAGGCCCGTGGCCTTTTGCCAGGCTTGTGCATCTTCTAATTGCACTAGAATGCTGATATTTTCGCGTTTCTAGTGTTGGCTGCGAATTAATAGTGGCTCGTATTGATTTATAAAAGTACTAAACGTTGTTTACTATGTAGGAAGCATTATTTTGCTTAAAAGCATACCAATATAAAATATAAAATAGGGGGTACTGTCATATCAATACGGAGAACTTTTACTAAAGGGAAAAGTTCGAAGTCGAGAAAAAAATATCAGCTAAAGCTACCGCCTACGGCATTAAAACTTACGGGCTATAATAAAAGTGATTTTTACTGACAAGTAGAATATTTACAGACTTGTAATACCAATAATATTGTTCTAATTCCTAAACATTTCTGAAATAGCTATAAATTCGAATACTTTGGGTAACAACTTTGGGTGTTGGTGTCCTAATTTTCCACTAGGCGGGCGGAGGCGGTCAGTGGGTAGACCAACAGCCCGATGGTCGGACGATGTGGTCAGGTGGGCAAGGGGTCGTGGATGCGAATGGCGAGACCGCGAAGGATGGCGCGATAGGCCTATACGAAGCAATGGGCAGAGGAGGGCTGATGATGATGACGATGTTGCTCTAAGTGACTACAGCACGCTCCAACGCCGTTACAGAGGAAGGACATCTCTTACCCGGGAACTTTGGTGGCGAACTTGTCGTTGACAGGCACACGGCCCTTATCGTCGAGCGCGATGCCGACCTTTTCAAGGCCCAGGTCCTTGGTATACGGCCGCCGCCCGATCGAGATCAGCACCACATCGCAGTCGAGCTGGGAAACCGAACGATAACATAAACAGTCTAACACTCATCATAAGCCATTTGACGCCCACTGCAGGACATAGGCCTCCCTCGTGGTTTTCTAACCATGAAGGGGTTTGCCATAATCGCCACGCTTGGCAGACGGGTTGGCGATCGCAGTATGCGGTTGGAATCTCAGAAAGACGTTGCTGTCCGTCTCCTCCTACGACATCCACGGAAGGATATGGAATGAGGCTATTCTTAATCCGCTATTAAAATACTCTCTAAATTATTATTATTTAAACACCAATGTGTTTAGTTGCAATCAACCAGAACAAAATTATGCAAAGAAATTAAAAAGAAGAATGCTTATTTTAGAGCTATTAGGTATGATACGATAGATGCACTACGTGCATGATTTTATCCTGTTCTTGTAAAAGTCAAAAGCACTGCTTCCTTAATTTTCAATAAGAACTATTTACAGTTATAAATTTTAATAATACTAAAATACCGAACATCACTCTTTCATGAAACAAATTTTTAGAAAATGCATATCCCTTCATTTAAACGTCAAATGATACATCATCGGCAAAGTCATAGTTTGTACTGTACATAGACATGTTCTTAATTTACGTTTCGACCTCTGTTGTCCAACTAGGAAAGACACCTTTCCGAAACCCTCGTATATTACCACAACTAAAACTTATATCAATTTGAGCATAACATGGTGTCCTATTCGCCCAAGCTATATTAGTTTAGGACCTAAACTGACCAGTCTGTAACATGTCTTTTCGTTACTTGAAGTATTAGAAGTAGACTGACATACGAGCCTGTTTGATAGAACTACAAATCATGCTTTACCATGACAACTCGATGCACGTCACAAAGTCGATTAATCCACAGATTAACAAGTAGAAGGACTCGGCTGCGCAATGTACATCGAATTGTCATAATAAACTATGAATTGTTGTTTTATGAAACCCGGTCCTGCTCTTACATTACGGGCACCAAATCCTGAACGATTCCAATCGTGTATCAAATTAGTATGGAATTTGACAGTTAGACGATTGAAATCGCTCAGGATTTGGTGCACATAATTAGGCCCCTGGTGGTGACAGACACTCACCACTTCCTTGTTGCCGCCCTTGGCAGCCTCGACCTCGACCTTAACCCCAGCGCCGTCCTTCTTGACGGACGTAACCTTGGTGCCCAGCTTGAACTTCAGGCCCTGCTTCGTCATTATTTTTTGCAGCGTCTTGCCCACCTCGCCGTCGATGCCGAGGCCTGCGTGCGTTATTACACAAACATTATTAACAAACCAGAAAAAAACCTTATTTTATTCGAATTTACAACAGAAAAAAAAGTATTAAAAATTGCGTAATAAAAACACAGTTGTGACAAATCATACTTTCGACCATAATATTGGAGCGATATTTGATTTCTGGCCCACATTAGTGACAAACTGCTTTTTTTAGATCAAAAACATTTACGATAGAATAAGTCCCTGCAGAGAGTCTACTGCGAGATCAGTGTCATTAATTAAAATGTTGATGGAAAACGTCAGTACTAACCTCCGATGGATGTAAGAAACTCGATGGCCGTGACGTCAGCGCCGAGCCTCTGGTAAACGGAGCCCAGCTCCAGTCCGATCACTCCGGCACCGATGACCAGCATCTTTTTGGGCACTTGCTCGAGGGCGAGGGCGCCGGTCGAGGTGATGATGGTTTTCTCGTCGAACTGAGGGAAGGTAGATTAACAGTCTTATTTATAAAAAGTATATTCCCCTAAAACACTCTTAAGACGGAGCAAAAGCCGGTTTATGGCACGAGTTCCTCTAACAAACGGGAACCGTCTTTTTATAAATAAGACTATGATATACGTCCCACTGTAAAGCACAGGCCTTCACTCAGAGAAAGAGTATGGGCTTAATAACCACGCGTGCCCACCGCAGATTGGCGATTTCTAGCGCTGAGGTAACTAGGTGAATAGCTCAGACACTCAGGTTTTCTCAAGATTTTTTCTTTCACCGTTAGCGAGTGTTATCGCTACTATAACTTAGAAAACAAAGTCATAGGTACATGCCCACACAGGGAATCTGGGTCTCCCGCTTCCGAGTCCAATGTTCTACCCACTAGGCTACCACCGCTTCAAACCGCTTGACATCGAATACTCACAGGTATTATTGCATTATAATAATAATTTTTCAACACACTTGCTCATAAAATGACTCTTATTGCACTGAATTAAGGCACATAATGTGGCTTATTATCAAAGCGTGCGTTTTGCATTACCATTATAACCAAGTGCGATAATGTTATAAAACCTTTTTGTTCAACCTCGGAGAAGGTTTGATATCATTTTGATGTATAAAATAATGTTTAGAGTTATTTCGTTCAGTGGTACAAATCAGTATTTACCTTGATAAATTCAAGCATTTCCGTACAATAAAATTAGATTTTTAGCATGTTTAAGCAAACACTTTACAATAATTAATGTAAACCTAATAATTAACATAAAATTTATGAATAGGTTAGTAACCTCATTATATCTAGATGGCCATGCATTGCAGCCATCTTTGATGGATGCGCGCGCACAAGAATACTGTTTTGAATTTTACCGCCATACATAACACGAATCACGCACGAAAAATAGTATATTTCATTACAAGTGCGGAAAGGCTGTTGCAAAGAGTTCCGACAAATGTCTACCCGAGCCGAGGCGCAGCCGAAGCCGAGGGTTGACAGTCGGAACAAGTTGCAATGACGGTTCCGCACGTGTACTGAACGACTATTTTTAATACAGTTGCGAAAAAATTAAAAACTATTTGCTTTTTTCTCTTCTCTCCACGCAATAAATTCGTCGTATGTAGATATGTAGTGACTTTTTGACTTTTCCGGTAAAATGTTCTTTGAAGCATTTTGTGCAATTATACTGAGTTCCGGTGGTGTTAATTCAAGAAAACTAGGGTCGAAATTACTCATTTTGTGCAACAAACAACTAAACTCGCAAAGAAAATTTCTGAAAAATGGCGCCAACCGTAGAATATAAGCAGAGTTTTTTTTTTTCTTCACCCATTCTGGTAGGCAAAGGGAACTATGCCCATACAGCCAAGTCTTCAGTAGAAGTTTTTTATTGATATGAAATGAAAATGAAATTTAATGAGATGAATAAATTAAATTAAACCTAACCAAACTCATTCAATCAAATAATTAAATCTGATTTAAAACAAATTAGTAGCTTCTTTTTAGAAATATACCTACGTATTTGCATGAATCATAAAAACTTCTATGATTTTTTTAGTAAAAACTTCATGGTTGGTTATTCTTTTTAATAGACATTATTTTGACAGTTGGGAAAGAGAACGCACGAGTGCGGGAAAGGTAAAAAAAAAGCACGAGTGTGTAATAGCCCACATCCCGAACGCTATACGTCCCTGCAATACGCCACTTTTTGAGCAACTGTATTAAAAAAAATATTTTGATACAACAGTCACTTTTTTTATTCACAAGTGTGTTGAAAAACGTCGTATGATACTCGTGAGATTTGGCCATTGCAGCACTCGGTTCCATAAAGCCCTCGCCTGCCGGCTCGGGCTTAGAAACCACCTCGACTGCAATGGCCAACTTATCACACATGTATCATAATGTACTATTATAATGTTAAATCCAAACTTAAAACTATAGGTATTATTATTTTATTACACATGCATTTTACATTTTGCGGTAACGAAATAAGAATTTAATTCGAAATAAATAGTTAGATAAATAAAGATCAAACTAACTAATATAGGCCATATTAGTCAGTTAGACCTGAGATTTCCACACAGAGCCTCATAGTTGGGACAACACATTTACTGCAGAATCTTGATTGATTTACGCAGTGCCATTTACCTCAACACCAGGGAACGGCGTGACCTCGGATCCTGTCGCGATGAGGATGTTCTTAGTGTTAACAGTCTCGACTCCCTTCTCGCCCGTCACCTCCACCTTGTTTGGGGCCACAATCGTGCCGTGACCTTTTACAAGTTGAACCTGAAACGCACCTTAGTTTTAGTTGAGTAGTCTTACCCCCAGTTTCTCGTACACTAACACGCTGTTAATCTACTGTTAACAGCTGTCAATTGACCAAAGTGCATACAAAAAAACCCACTGACAGCGGCTAACAGTAGATTAACGGCTTGTTAGTGTACGAGAAACCGGGGGTTAGTTCACTTATTTTGATTAATGGCGACCCTCCAAGAGCCCGGAACCAAAGGGCTTTTTTGTGCCATCCCCACCCCTGTATCTTTATGACTTAAACATACTTAAACATAACATCCACACACCTCAACACAACACTTCTCAATGTCCTAAATTAGGATACCCTGGGACATGGTAATCAGACAAAGATTTCACAAACCCGTAAACCCACCATTTTTAAAAATCAAAGTATGGCGGGAATATAACCCACGATTTGTCATGGTAATTAAACATGTTACTGCTGGACCAACCAGGCAGTTAAATACAGTGTGATTATGAAATCGTTACCAATATTTTAAGGGGATTGTTTTTTCATCGTGAAAAACAGTATTATTAATTATTTATTAGTAGTGGTATAACATATTATAAACATTCTTCATTTCCGGTCTTTGGCTCCAAACTGTGAATACAAATTACATTACATAGTACCATAAAGTTGATTTTTTTTTCTAATATGTTAAATGCTTAAGGATAGATCGTCCGATATTCGTAAACAACTAAAAAAACAATTAAACTGGCCGCCTTGAGACGCTCGAACCATAGTTGTTTTATCTTGATATTGTTTGTTTATGCTTAAAAGTGAAGTAATTGTAGATAACAAAAAAAAAATGTTTTTAGGTATTTTTTTCAAAACTAGCACCATTATGTTTCTAAATCATGGTTAGAATGTCCCGTTAAAATACGATGAGAAAATTCAAAGTCTATTTCGCTATTCGACTTCAGTATTTCGCTAAGGCAGGTAAATAAACTTGCAGGACTCAAATGGACGGGAAAGATGCATATGCCTATGCCCAACAGTGGGCTTCGTTCATGTATGATTACAGATTCTAAAGTCCCACTGCAAGGGGCAGCAATGTTCTACGCATGGTAACTAACTTTGCAGTCGTCAGCTCATCTCGTGCCCTAATAAAAAATTAGAAGGCGTGCGCCTGAAACGTGGGGCACATAGGAAGGAAGTGGGACTTGGGCGCGGAAAAGACGCGGCGGACTTTCAATTCACTTTCATACAAAATGTACTGAACTGACGCCATGCGACATAGTCAGTCTCGTCCCACATCCTCCCTGTATGCCCCAGGCCAAAAATAAGAAGTCTCATTGTGTAAGCGAATATTTAGAAAATGTAAATCCATTTAACATTTGAAGGCATAGAACATGTTTCATACTCATATGATACAAAATCGTCCATGTGCGCCCATTGGTTAATGTGCCACTGCATTTCTTAAGATCATTTTACCCGTCCGACCGTCTTCACTTACTGTTTCGCTTATCTCTAGCCGCGCGGATTGACCAATGAGATGCGTGTATTTGTTTCCTAAGAGTTCGACTCGTGGAACGGAGTATAGATTCGAGCCAACCAAAAGCCACAATAAATATTTATCTTGAGACTAATAAATTAACCTTGATTATGTCAGACGTTTCTGCTTTTGTGCTGTTTGGCATGCGCATGCGCAATGCGCATATTTCATTTAATAAAGTCTTTGGCTGGGTGTAACAACAATATATTTTTTTAAATATCATAGTAGCTGGGAAAACAACTTAATAGACTTTATTGCTCTCTTGGAACATTGCTATATTCGAACAATTTTTATCAAGGCATTATAACTTATAACCGTTGTCCAAATGCGCGAAGCAAAACTTTGGGGAACTTGGTGCTTAAATATATTTTACGTGTAATTTCGCCAGCAAAAAAAGCCACGAAAACCTCACCTTATTCTTCTGGAAGAGCATGGCAATACCGCCCGTGAGCGCCTTCACTGCATTCGCTTTATAGTCCATCATGGCTTTAAAGTCGAAGCCGACCTCTCCGGTCGTGATGCCGCGGTGCTTGAAGTCGTGCTTGGCCATGTGATAGAGGTGAGAGTTGTGGAGTAGCGCCTTGGAAGGTATGCAGCCCACATTTAGGCAGGTGCCGCCCAGGGTCGGGTCTTTCTCCACTGAGACTACCTGAAAAGTGGTAAATGAAATTATTGATGAGATATGCTTTTTCTTTTTTCAGCGATTAATCAAAATATTGTAAGTGTGACGTCATTTGTACGGGTAAGAAAATGAACAAAATCATTTGTCTGTGGTCTGTTGTGGTTGACTGACTGACACTCTGTCTGTGCTGACACTTCATTCAAAGATTGTGTTTGGTGTTTTCTCGAGATTCTTATTTCATTATTCTCTTAAATAACGACGATTTCGCTTATAAACTCGGACACCCATTTATAGCTCCACCACTGCACATTTGGACAGCGGCTGTAAAGAAACTTTTGCCCATGCCCAGATGCTTTGTACCTACTGTCTTGTGCCACCAACTAACAGATTGAACAAAGATTTTACACAAAGAGAATATAATTTTACATGTTCCAGCTACATAGAAATTGAGATGGTGGCGCTAACTCGGCATTGAAAGAAGCATAGAGTATAGTAATCAAGCCGCCGACAAACAAAAACAGACTTGACGTCAGTTTGACAACTGTCAGCTTGAGATGAAGGAGGCGCACAGACGAAAGGGCAAGACCTTACATGTGACGTCACTGTAGAGGTCTAATGAAGAGCATTGATAATTTTCTCGTTTGCTGAATATAAATTTAACTAAAATATTTATTCCTCTAACATGGAAATATTGCTTCTTTGGGCTTTGTTCTCGAAATGGTTTTCGATACAGCCCTCCAAAAAAATACTTTTCACCTCACTAGCTCGTAAAAGCTCTGTTTATCATTCGAAATCTGCGTGGAAAATCGCACTTTGTCCGCTAGCGTGGAAAGTGTTTTTAAAATTCGAATATTTTTATTCAATAAAGGTTTCGTACAATAAATTACATATATATAGAACCTCATTGGTTTCGTAATAGTTTATATTCTCTGCAGCCAGTCCATTGATGATTGAAATGCAAATACTTATTTCATGTCATGCGCCAGCCTCATTTAAAGAATCGCACTGGACGGCAAGAAAATTTGATTTAAAAAAAAAACTTTGAAATTTTCTTCTCTTTATTGAATTCACTTTACTTCCATTATTTTGGTTTGTTTTTTGATAAAATCGAAAGAAATCATAAAATATGAGCGAAGCTAGCAGCGACGAAGATATAAATTGACAGTAATTTAATATTTATTAAAACTGTTTTTCTTGCACCTAACATTTTCCTCGCTTTAGTGAGGTGAAAAGTTGTGTGTTGCGCTCGGCAGCAAAGTTATTTAGCGTCTCGTACCTTTGAAACCCTCGCTACGCTCAGGATTCTATATTTGAACCACTCGCTTCGCTCGTGGCTCAATCCTAGAATCCTTCGCTTGCTCAGGTTTCAATACAAGGTACTCGCGCCAAAAATTAACTTTGCAGCCTTGCATAACAAATAACTATTGCGTCCCCAATTGATAATTTTCTTGTTTGCTGAATATAAATTTAACTATACAATATTTATTCCTCTAACATGGAAATATTGCTTCTTTGGGCCTTGTTCTCGAAATGGTTTTTGATACAGCCATCCAAAAAAATACTTTGTATTTCCAATTCTTCACTGGTTTTCTATACAAGGTCATTATTCTTATTAACATTCTTGTTGTATCCGAACGTTTTGCACATTTGAGCTGCTATAAAGCTCAAAATATGTCTTTAATTTAACAAATTTAAGCTCAGTTACCCTCTTCAGACATTGCATAATGTCATGTTCCACATATCAACAGAATTTAAAGTATTCTTTATACCCACATAATTTATATGGGTGGGAGTGCGTACTCATAGATATTTAAGTATTTATTTTATTTTTTTAGGACACAAACAGTCAAACAGGAAAAAATAAAAGGAATATGTATCCAAAAATATACCTGGAAGTCCCTTAAGTAAACAAAATCATAATATTATAAGCATGCAATCTTAACCAGTTTTGATTCTTAGTATTTTAAAGTTAGTATTGGTTACAGTAAAATAAAAGTATGAGCCATTTTAAGTTTCTAGTATTTAAGCAATAGGCTACCCGCCTCTTTTTTAAATTCGTTTAATGTAACTGTAAGTATATCAATATCTTGCAAAAAATCATTAAAACATTTAGGGCTGCGTCATATAAGATATGAGCTAGAAGTTATTTAAATTTCAGGGGAAAAATGGAGAACTTGCATAAAAAATATTTTAATGAGATTGAAAAGGCCTTGTAATTGTGGTTAAATTTTTCTCTACAGTTAACATAATATAATAACCTATTATTATTTTGAAGGTTATTATTAACATAATACCTTTTAGGATGTAAATTTTAGTCACATTGTACATACAAATCGGGCTCAAACTGTGACTTATTTAATAATTAGGAACCATTTACTTATCACTATTTGAGTTATCTCAAAATAATGTTTTTATGAGTCTACATAATTTATAGAAAAAGAAATGGCGAACTTGCTTGTTTTTCCACCTCCTTTCCTTCTATGGTATAAAAAGAATATCACTCCAATCAAAGTTTGAGCAAGTTACCCAGTTCCTGATTAGTCGGCGACACTTCGAGGCAGTAGTACCTGTTGTTTGCTCCTTGACCTTACATTTATGCTTAAACGAAGACGTATTCAAGGAATTCAGAGATGTAGGTACTCAATAAGAAATAGAAATAGTTCTGGTTTGGTTAGTGGAGCTAGTTTGATTTACAACAAAGCAATGGGCATAGTCCTAAAAAAATTAATTGAATAAAAAGGTAATTTTAAGAGCCTGGGTTGAATATTTCAATTTGGGCTGCCTTAATAAATTTTAAAAGTAAAAAAAGAACCAGAGTACGAGATACAAGAACTCTTTAAATACATGAAACTAAAAAAACTCCTAATCTGTGTATAAATGCCGAGGTCATATTTTTTTTTGTTTTATGGAATACTGAGATGTCAATATGTGGCATTTCTTATTCAAACTTGTAAAACCATGTTAAAAGTATTCATTCATGTGTGAAACGAAGGTTGAATTAGTCAGACACTTATTCACAAAAATACAAGAAATCTGCTACAGATTCACTCGGTTTGAATGAAAAAAATTGGCACAAAATTTTAGCACACTGTTCCAAAAACTGAGAAAACACAAGTTGTACTTACTTTCATGCCTAGCTGTGCAGCTTTGATGGCAGCTACATAACCACCAGGGCCCGACCCAATGACCACCAGGTCTGCATTGTGACTTGTGCTATAGAATCTGGTGGCAACCGGGACTCCACCGCTCTGGAAGATGATTATTAATATTATTTAACTTCTGTGCCCTCAGCCTGGTTAATATTGGCTGCTAATTGTGATTAAACTCATGTTTTGACAGTTCTAGCCCTAACATAACTCATCTGATAAGTAGAGAGGTGAAGTAAACCTTCATTAAAAAGGTATAATAATAATAATTTTTACCCTACACGTTACCTAAGCCTATAACTGTCACACAACACAGTAACTTGTCCTGGTCCCAAAGTAGGATACACTTTGCTGAGTTGACCAGGACAATACAAGCACAGAAATCCAGTTAGATTTGGCACAAATAAAGTATGGCAGCCTCCAGCGGGAACTGAAGCCACAACCTTTTGGTAGTCAAGGGTGACAAAGGGCGTGTTAAAATACATGATGGCAATTAAAATACAGAGGAGAATTACATGTATACTTACTAACTTTAAAGTATTATTGTTAGTTTACTATATTGCACTGATTTGATAACCCACAAGGCCTAATAATTCTATCCCGTAAGGACTGATTTGACAGGTCGGTCACATGGTTGAAGGTCAGAGCAGTGACTTTATAAGCTAAACTCGCTTTTTTGAGAGAGCTTCTGAAGCGTCCAAAATTTTGCACAGTAAATTGGAGTTATCAGTGAATAAGTGGCTTTGCACAGAACGTTTGAAAGCAGATTATCGAACCAGTATTAGGCCGACACCATTGCATAACATAAGTACCTACGTATAATATTCGGGATTGCTGATAGATAACGTAGTTAATTTAATATGCTTACTCCGAGCTTACCTTGAAGGAGGAGGAGGCAAGTTTAAGAAACTTGTATCCCATTTCTATTATCTAGATAGCGTTTGTGCTAAAAAAAATAGGAAATTCGGTGCCCTGGCGATATTATCGGCAAACGTCAAAAACCACTACTACACACAGAACACTAGTACTATGGCTTCTATGTACTGTGTTGTGGTGGAGATTCGGTATGACAATGACACAGAATAGAATCAATGTGACCAGAATGTATTTTACAAATCTACTTCAATATGGGGTGGAAAAACTATCAACGAATTTACAGTAGGTACGTACTAAAAATGTAATTGGATCAATAATAACATTAAAAGCAAAACTGGGTTGTAATAATTTCAGTCTTTTCAATAATCTCAATCAAAAATATATAAAAGAAAAAAGGATTGTACCCCAGATACCTATATGAAACATACAAATTATTGACAACTGGGGCAAAAACCGACCACATATACATGTCGTCCGAAGATGTTATATAAAA
Source organism: Yponomeuta evonymella (assembly GCA_963969515.1). Lineage (NCBI taxonomy): Eukaryota > Metazoa > Arthropoda > Insecta > Lepidoptera > Yponomeutidae > Yponomeuta > Yponomeuta evonymella. The sequence goes on from OZ018349.1 coordinate 13,753,774, forward strand.
CGCAGTAATGGAAAAATGCATAACGCTTTTTTCATTTCATTTCATTTATTCAATGCATTTCATGAACAATCTCGAAAAGATACAAAAGTTACTTAACTAGTCGAACATGAACCCTGTAAGGATATAGCAGATTGACATGTGTGGCGTATACAATTGTAGAACATGCATGTACATGTATGAAAAATTCATGGTGTACACATAGAAACTGTAATTATAACATCACTTTAATTTTAGTGCAACATAACATTATTACATATCACGTGAGTTCCAGAATGCTATCTAGTTGCGTCATTCTAGTATTCCTGCAAACAATGAGTCAATTTAGCAAGTTCTACTGTAATTTTAAAACACACAAAAAATTATTTACAATATAAAATTTTAGTGGCATTTGTTTTAAATACAACATTCTTGTTAAAAATAAAATAGCATTGTTTTGATCTTACATTCTTAACGCAGCCTATGAGCAACTTTGTGAAGAATGATTCTACATTCTATTATACCATTCTACTTTTTAGGGGATATTAAATAAATATGTAAATAAACAAATAAGTCAATTCTATTCTATTTAAACAATTCAAGTCCAATTACAAGTCGTGTGAAAGTTAACAGTTTTAAACTAGTTGGAACCTAATATAAGTAGAGCTAGCAGCTAATTTAAGATTTTAAAGATTCAAAAGAAGTGTTGTAGGCCATCATGGGTCAAAAAATATCAAAATATACGGAACATTTTGAATTTTACAAAATATACCAATTCAGTAGATTTATATTTTACTTTACTACCAAATAAGTAGAAATCTATGGAGTCTGGTTACAACGGTTTCATTACGCAGAAGTGTCAAAAATGTCAATAAGATAATGTTGCTACAAAGTAAAAAATAAACCTACCACATTGTATTCACAAATTAGTTTGTTTCATGGTGACAGTTTTCGCAGCTTCTACGATGCATGACGTAGATTACAAGAAGTACCTCATATACAAGAAAGTACATCCAGTTTATACGAGGCAGCAGCAATCGTTTATAAAACGTGACGTGCCTGTTTACATAAAGTCAGCAGTGGTTTCTTTTTACGTTTAATATGAACAGTTTTTTTATTATAAGACAAGGAAATTATAAAGAACTTAATCGAGCTATTCTTTTCATTATTATTATCTGTTTATTCGCTAAACTAGCCCTACTGGTAACTGTATACTCAGCTTCATAAAGTCAGTGACTAAACTAGGTAGCGCCCCAAAAAATAATTAAGTTTTATTGGGTAGGTACGTAGGTTAAAATATTAAAATTTCATTTTATCCCACTGTTATATGTTGTTATAAGGTTGTCTAGAAAAGATTGCTTTTAGCGATAAGACCGCTAGTAGGATACTGTGTTACTTAAAGCGTGTCTCCTGCTAAGAAACATTACACAAAACATTCCGTTTTCTTTGCGCAAAACATTTTCGTTGCTGGGGGAAGCAAAATAAAAAGTTAATTTAGAGCATTGAAAACCGATTGTTTTGTGTAATGTTTGTGTGTAATAAAACACGAGCAGGAGACACGGCTTTAGATATTTAAGATTTTTCATGTATCTTCAAAATGTATAGAATGCAATAAACAAGGACCAGAATTCTTCATAGCAAAAATCAAACTGTCATAGGGAATGACCAAATTATTTTATCGACAATTCCACTTATCGATGTTATGGAATATTATCGCATATCGACTTATACGATTATTCTGTAACATCTGACCTCTTTGACAAGCAACCTGCATCTCCATATTAAAATAAATAGTGCCTATGTCACATAATTATGTCATTTACGTTGCTTGATTGTCATAAGTAATTTCCGTGACGTGTTACTAAAATGGTTAATCCTAAAAGAAAACCATTAACAAATGGATAATGAAAGATTCTTCTCTTAGTTACAAAGAAGATTTATCCACGATATATTGTTTTAAATGTGATCTCCATTTAAAGCAGCTAAAGAAACATTGCGTTGAAAGTCACCTAGCAAGTGAAACTCATGCGTCAGAAAAATCCCTTCAATTATTGGTGACTGGAATTAAATGTTCGAGATCCTCGTCACTGTCTTGAGCTAAGTACCTACGTATCCATGTTATAAAATGAATGGACTATGTTCACTTGTTCCTGGTTTCTCGGAATAAACCGGTTTCTTAATTTATTGAAGATCCATTTATGAGTGGAAAATGATCGCTCTACATCTACCGATGTCATGTTAATTACTCATAAAGTGACATTTATTTATCGAAAGTCCATAAAACACTGGTCATTCCCTCTGACAGTTTGATTTTTGCTATGAAGAATTCCGGTCCTTGGCAATAAACAGTATTAACCTAATCTAATGTAATCTAGGTATATGAGTATCAAATAGGGAGAGTGCAAAAAATTAAATGTACAAAAAGCTGCAAATGTTTTTTTATAATAGTTAGAATTAAGATTTTTTTCGAGATTAAATAATTAGCCTCATAATGACAAGTTCTTTGCATTTTAGTGGGTGGTTCAACACGTCAATACAAGGAACTACCTCGCTCGACTATCTCTAGATGTCAAAAAATAAATCAGCTGTTCCATACTAATATTCGACGTAAGTAGGTACCTGCTTTTGCAGTATAGGTACGGCGAAGCAGATTCTTTTTTTCGAGATCCCCACAGTAAAGATTCTTGGATTTATGTGTTGAATGATCCCTTCAAATATGATAGGATATTAAGACACCTTTCTGTGTGACGCTATAAATTAAGATTCCCGGATGTATGAAAACAAAATAAAAGACAAGCAATATTTATTTGAACAACACCTAGGATATGCAATAATTACGTTGTGGATACGCCTTTAATAGCCATAGCAACAGCAACAGCAATGCAGCAACAACAGCAATAGTAACAGCGACAACAATGCAACAGCATTGCACCACCTGTGGTTAACTGGTAGAAAATGCTTATAGCATTAAGTCCGCCACATTGCCATTGTATTTTTTACTCATGTGCAATAAACGTATTAATAATAATAATAACAACAACCGCAATAGCAACAGCAACCGCAATAATAATAACTTCCACACAACACAAACACTTGTCCTCGTCTCAAACTAGGACACCTGTGCTATTTTAACCAGGCAAAGACATCGCAAACATGGAAACACACCCAGACTGACGTCATTTGTAAAAATATAGATCGGTGGCCTTTGGTGGTAATCGAACCCATGACCTCGACTTTGGTCATCAAGGTTTATTTATTTATTTGCAATCACGTGGTTTTACACATTTGGTGTTTTATTAAATAGAGCCCTGTTAGAGCACCGCAAACATCAACTAAAAACAAACCAACAACAACACATAGCAAACTTAAAATATAATTTACTACCTTAATAATAATTTGTAGGAGTCATTAATAATTAGGAGGAGTCAGTCATATTACAATCCTTCTATATGCAGTGAGATTATTCATACGTTTGATTGATAATCTCACTGTATGTACACATGATTACGTATGTATATATTTACGAATGTCCCACCGTAGTGCCTTAACTCCGATTTTGATGGATAAAGTCGTAGACAATGCGCCATACGTGTAAACTGTGTAAAGGGATAAGTTTGGAGTTTTTATGTCTACATTTTGAAATGGACTTCAACACGTAGTTTTCGTTGTAACGTTTATTAACTGTGAGTTTCTGTGTTATTTTGAATAAAAATACTTTGGATTTGAAGTGTCTACGTAACCACTAGTGGTCGTTTAGCAAGCAAAATTAATTAGTCTACCACCTGTAACGGTTGACTCAATGGATCGAGTTCTTTTATTCTAATAATTGTCATTATAAAACTTATTTCTACCAATTTTTGTTTTATTTTGTACTTGCAACATTCAGTTGCGCGCGCTTCGGACGAAGGAGGCGGACGGAAATCAGTTTGTTTATCTGTGGTGTACCCGCGCGGGTGGTAGTGTCATTTCATTTGTTTTGAGATTTGCGCATCGATTTGACTTGGTTTTCGGAATTTTGAATTAAAATTGTCTGGTGTTTATACTTATTCCTGGAGTGCAAAATTTCGATAACAAATCCCTACGATTTTAAAGGTCACCCTTCGCTAAAAGCGGTAAGTAAATAGATTGTAATATTTACGCGCATTATGCGCAATGTTTATGAAATGGGTAAAATATCTCCCCAGTATTTTTCCCGCATCGTAGGTACCTACCTAAAGTTTACGTTTGGCTTTTGCCGCATAATCTAAACTAGGTTTAAGTAATTACCTGTAGAGGTCCTCATTATCTGCAGAGGTCATACAGGGGACCTCATCGCCGGCTACATTTCGGTATTCGATACCTACTCGTACTTACGCTATATGCTCCTAGAGGTGCCGTTGGATAGAAAAAGCGCGCAGAAAGAGCTTCCTTTAGGAGGCCGGTGGTCAGGTCCACTGGTAGGACGGATGAAGATGATGGTAGTTTGCGCTATTCTAGACCAAAGCTAAACACCCAAGTCTATATTGGACCTCAGCGTAGCGTCGTTTTTTTTGCAAGGTACAGTCAATAGCAGGTTAAAATTTATATTTTGTAGTGTGCTGTGCATGTGAAGGTCGACTGTACAAAAAAACCGTCCAAGTGCGAGTCAGAATCATACACACGCGCACATAGAGGGTTCGGCACCTAATAACGTACGAAATACGTTATTAGGTACCGAACTGTGATGTCTGCATCAAACTATTTTTTTTTTTGTTTAGTTCGGGACCCTTAACGGGAAGCCTTAGCTTGGCCAGTTTTTATTATTTGTTGTTGTAATAGACTGTACTAAAATAATACCAACTTTGTCACTTTTATGTTTACTAATTTTGTGGGTAAAAATATTACGATTTTTGTATCGAGACCCTCCTTACTTTTTGTATTTTTTATTATTTGTTGGTCAATCCACCGTTATATTCTATAAAAAAAACCAAAAGAGCTGTTATTTTTTTATACACATTATGGCTTACAAGAAAAGGCCCTTTATAGGTTATATCCGCAGGCAAGGCATGAGCATGGCATCGAGACAAGGTGGTCTTGATGGAAACCTTCGGGTACGAAATTCTTTATCAATTTAGTCTATCGCTGATAGGACGCCCTGTTGTTCATAGGAATAATATTTTTCTATTTCGACGTCACCGTAACATAACATACCGATCGCTTAGGTACCTTTACCTGCAGTAAATATTCGGAAATGTGCTGTTCTTTCAGGCCTTTATTGACATTTAATCACTATTTAAAATGATCACAAAGATAATTGTGCTTCTAAGATTATCTATGTATGTATGTACTATTCAAACGTTAAACTGAAGTAGACGTGTTAGATCTCGGAAGCATATGGATGAACACGTACCGTGTTCGGTGAAAATAACTAATGGTACCATTGATAGCATAGAAGTAACCTGGATTCGGGTTAGACGTACTATTTACATTTTGAAGGTCGGGCATCCCGTGCACGAACCAGAAATGGTTTTGTTACAGCTAAATTTCGTCGTAAGTTCGGACAAAAATTAGGTATTATTCTTGGGCAATGTCCGACAAAGACGAACACACTTAATACGGACGCGCTTGGACCTACCAATCCCTTAGACCAGTTTTGTAATACGACCCTCAAAACCACGTATGGATAGTAGGCTCAAAAACTGCCCTGCGTTGTAAATAAGCCTATTAATACCATACCTACCATACTATATGGGTGGTACAGTTTATGTACCTGCGCAGTGGGGCATAATCCTGTTAAGTCGGTGGCCGTGACACGCTGGCCGGTAATTCCTCAATCTCATTCAGTCAGTAGCTGGCTGATAGTCACATATCCGCTTGGAGTCGTGACGGGCTCCCGCGATGTGTGACACGCGGACGCGTAAACCTGCACCTGCCATATTGGAGAAGCTCGCCCTCTATGAGAACGGTACTGTACTCGCGCACCACATCCAGACCATTACACCCAGTCAGGAAATCTACCCCAATTTAGATGACCCGAAGACCGCCAAGATAGATGATCAAGCTAACATCTGACCACGTACCTGCGTGCTTATATTTCGTTGGCCTGCAATTATCCACCAAACAATACGACAGAAAATTCAAGAGTATTGTCCAACAATGGTCACCGCGGGACGGGCCTTGTTTCCATTTGTACAGTGTAGTTTTTCACTACGGCTAGTTGTCATTTGGCACACGTACTAATAGTGAGGTCCAAACAAAAGCACATTCCCGTCGCTTTCACGCTTCGCGATCACGATATCCGATAGCTAGTGACACACAGACATAGTGCACTGAGTTAACGGTTACCTGATACCCTATAATACCTTGGTCACGTACTTCAATTATATGAGTTTACATGGGATTATTGTTTTTCGTTAGAACTTTCACTATCATATTTGGTCAGGAAGTAAAATGAGCTGGCGGTATAATAACGAGATTCCCTCACATTACAAATTATTGTCGATGATTTCACTTCTTTATCTAGGCTGAAGGTGCGCCAAATGAGTAGTGGACTTGTGGCTTATCCCGCCTTCTCTTGAAGATAACAAAACAAACCTCATCTAATCTACGTTCACCTGCTGTTATACTTCTTTGTCTCCGTTGTTAGTGTAACGGGGTTTAAAGAAACCAAATCGTTTGAATTGCTTAGTAAGGCAGTTCAAAAGGACCGCAAGAACAGTGGCCCCGTTCAGAGTTTATCCTCAAACAACAATCATTAGAATACATGTACTCACTAATGAGCGTAAGTAAGTGAGTGGCAACAAAAAAGGTATTTTTCAATGCATTCCGTCAGCCTCGTGTGTGTTGGTCGACGGCGCAGTCTTTGTTGGCTCCATAATGACGCCTTGTTCTCACGTCCGTCGAGTAGCAGCTACAAAGATTAGCCTCGCATAATGTGCTTGTTGTACTGGAGCGTCGAAGGTGAAGCTGTTATTTATCTCATACGCAAACTTTTATTATCTCTCAAAGAGGCCGTCCCGTTTTTGCCATCACCCCATGGCAGTCACCTACACAGGTATTGGGAAACATTTCGTTGGTCACAAAATAAGTACGGAACTGCCATTCTTTGGGTGTAAGAAGAAGGTTCTGTCAGAAAATGTGCTGCCTACAAAGCCTAAAAATCGCCTTGGCTCGTGAACAAGGCCATGCTTGCCATCAAGATTTGAACCAATGCCAGCCTCGGTGGGTTGCTGTAATTCTCATGGCCGGGTCCTTAATATAATAGTATTACGATTTTTTATTTCCAATCTATTCACGGGTGTCTGAAGCCCGAACTGAGACTGTCTTGTTTAAAAGTAAAGCCCCATCAATCCTTTCGAACGATAGTTCACCAGCATACTAATGAAGTCATGAATATTTGTTTTGTTTACTTATCGGTCTCGAAACATGGAACTCTGCCTAGCTTGTATTACGTATGCAGCGCGGGGCATTTGGCACGGGTGCCACCCGGACAAAGGGGATCAGGGATATCTGGATAAAGCAGCCAAGCTTCATGGGTGGCGAGCGTTCACTCCATCCTAGATACCTCACATAAACAGCTTGCTGATTTATGCATGCATTTGCACCGTGGGTGATACATTGCATTTGGCCGTTTGTGTGCAAATGTTTTGAGCAGTAACACCAACCAAAAGGGCGTTGTTTTACAATTTCACGAGTGTTTGTTTACGTACGTTTCATGCGGTTCTATTAGTGCTTGAGAGCTTGTTATCACATGGTATGCTTTTATTTGCCACTTATTTTTCTCTACAAATCTCGATAAAATATTTTTGCTACTTTATTAACATGCAAGTTTGAGACTGTCATACCATAGTTTGAGTGTGGGTGTAGTGCTGTTTAATATTCATAAAATGTTCCACTATCATAGACTCTACATAGCTCTGGTCTATCGGAGGGTGTCGTATCGATTGGTTTGGAACTTGACGACACATTTTTTCGTATTCATTTGCATACGTTGTATTTTATGGCGGGAAAGTACGTAGTATAGTACATACACGTAAGGCCTATGGCTGCATGCTTTGTAGAGAAGTCAAACTAAATTAAGAGGACAGTATCCGTAACTGAGCCCAAGAAAGCGGCTGAATGTTGTCTTACGCTACGGCAGCCAGAGCTATTACGCATTTGTCGTATTCTTGCAAGAGCGGAGCAAACCAGATATTCGAGCAAAACAGGTCGTTTGTAATGTGTTTCTAACAATGCTATTTCCTACACACAACGGACAGCATTCGGATCGTACTATATATTCTGAGAATGCTCTAGATTACGTTTATTTTCCGATAAAATATCAGTAAATGCTCAATTCCCAAATGGCACATTATTATGGTGAATGCACTTTCATTTTATGTGATAGGCAAGCTAGTTCCCTGTCAGATCAGCTTATTAATATGGCAAAACAAAGTTTTCCGGGTCACGTAGTTCGTATTATATTCGAAATGGTATATTTTACTGGGTGCCAGCCGCGTAGAATACGGGTATACCATTGATAAAATTACGTTCCCATCCACGTGACCCACAGACCTATGACGTACATCAACATCATTGCCACTCGCACGTTTTAGAAGATGAAGATATTACCTTTCCCTGCAATAGTGTCACTTACGTAAAGTACTGCCTTATTGCGTACAAAAACCAGACGTTAGACGATCTGTGTCCGATCGCTGGTCACTAGTACTTATTGCAAGCGAAAGTGCAGGCGAAGCAGCGTCGTCAGTCAGCTTTGATCCGACGGGATAGGAGAAAATGAGGTAAAATGTGTGGCGTCAACGTACCGAGAGTGCCCAATGCTGTCATTATCCAAACACGGTTAACGCGCAAACTACACCGGCACTTAAAAAAGTTACAGGTGTCGTGTGTGTAAAGAATAATAATTACGTAAAGTGTTTACTTACCTACCTGTGCATATTGTAAAATATACACTATACTGGAAATAATAAACCGGTCGTGCTCTACATAAGCGGTCAGGTCACTTGAGGCTCCACTTGACAAAAGGTTTCGGTGCTGGCCGCCTAATTAGCCGCCACCAGCCAGCGACGAAAATTACCACCCAGCTCTTTTCCGTCAATGACCCTCAAAATATAGTCCCTTGATTAACAAGGGATGATTTTCTTGTAACCTAAAAGATCCTTGAGCACGCGCCGTCTCTTAAGACTCTTTGAATTGACTAGAAACAGTATGTAAAAAGTTCTGTATCGAAGCACAGTTCGCATTGTTTCTTACTTACTTCAGGTGGCGCTACAACCCTTTGTGTAGTTTCCTTCCAGTGGTAGGCGATTCGGTTTGTTCTGTTTTGGACTTTGAAACCATATGTTTTTTACCCTATAGATAGAGTGGTTAGCCCTATGCGGAACCCTCCTCTTTTACCCGGGCTTGGGACCGGCAATACCGCGGATGCGGCACAGGCAGAGTTAACAGTTCGCATTGTAGCTCATTATAATATCGAGTCTCTACACGGAGGATTTTTTCTTCGAAATGGGAAAGCTATTTAATATGCTGGTAAGATTGAGCCAAATGAGATAGGTGTTATTAAAAAGCGTTTTTTGTGGGCGGGCGAGCGGTCGGGCGGGCGGCGCGTAGGACGAGACGCGGAAAGCGTCTGCAGGCGGGGGTCAACGGCCTGCCGAGCCCTGCCCGTGAACGCGCGACCCCTAGGGCGGCTCCCACACTATTGTTATCGATATTATTTGCGAATCATATTATTACACGGTTGACCTTTTTATTTTTGAAACAGTAAGCGGTAGATACATTAAGGTGGGTTGTCGGATTTTTTTGCGCTTTTGTTTGCCACCCCACCCTTTTGCAAAGTACTCATTGATGAAACCCTGGGGTTTAAAAATGTCAATCAACAAGATTTACCCTTGGAAGTGATAAGTAGGTCATCTATACAGGCATAAATAATTAAAGCAGAAGCTTTCGGTGTGATCTCATCATTTAACACACAATAAACCTAATTATCCCTTACCGGCCTCCCTTGTCCCCTAAAACAATTATCTATGAAATACGTGTAGGTACGTTAAATCGACACTGCGACGTATTTCCCCAGCCTTACGTACGATCGCATCACGCAATGGGAAAAGCGGAATGGTGACGCCGGGACAAGTGTACGCGTTTCACTACAGCCACGATGACATAGAATAGAGTTTGCTACGACAGAGAGTCGCGAGGCCTGAAAGCTGCCCTAGCTTTTGATACCCAAGACATAGGGATTATTACGCTTTGCAATTGTAGCTTGGTGTCCCGGATTTCGCGTAAAGCTGTCTCTACAATAAACATGTTTAAGTTGTAGCGCGTTTGGAGGGTAGAGCGATGATATCACTGCAACAAAAGGTACCGTGGATATGCTTCATCCATCTAACCCTCGGCTATTGTCTTAGCATCATCTTCACCAAAATTTTAACGTCTTTCACAAAATAGAGGGTCCGTGATCTAGATGGCTATAATACTTAACATCTCGATAAGATAAGAGGCTGATACGCCGAACCTATCGTTAGTTTTTACACCTATCGAATTACTTATTAGAAAATTCATAGCTCTGTTGTTGGTTTTAACGTTGTTAACTTCTCAGAAGCAAGGCGTTACTATGTTAAATAATGCGGCCAAAGCTATTAATACGCACTTTGAAATTATTCTGCCCATAAAAGCCCATGTTTGCAGTCTAGCACGATACGCGCCCAGTGCCTGTGCTGACCGCAAACCGTAACCATGTTTGATGATAATATTGGGGTCAGAGCTAAATCGATAAATCAGGTAGCTACCGAGATTTCTTATCACGAATTCTGGCAGAACATTTCCACCCAATTATGTATTTTATTGCGTGTTTCAGGACGAGTTACAGTTGCCATGACATGCTGTGGCCCTACAAAAATAAGTAGCTTATCTCGATAGTGTATAAATTGCAATACGGTATTTGACACGATCAAAAATACATTATTTCATATGCTCGATTAAAACAAAAATTATAAAATATCTCGGAAAATGTATCTCTTTTAGTCAATTACTAGTTATTACAAGATTAAACATAAAAAGAGTGCTCTGAAATGTGACGTCATAAGCAAGTATTTTCATACAAAATTCCGTTTTAAAAGTAACTCATTTGATATTTTGTCAAATACCCAATTGTACAGTACAGTAATCCCATTTTGTTTCGTCCATAAATAAGCGGTGACGGCGCTGCTTTCAATGAATCCTTGATAAGTTTTTTGCAAATTCGTCTGATGTGACAAAGAAGGGGTTGTGCACATGACGCGTTTCAATGTCCACTTTGTCCTTTTAAATTCTGAATTAGAATTTATCTCTACAGCACAGGGCCAGTAGTGTCCGTGCAATCAACATTTAGGGGCTGCTTATTTCAACCCTTTCCCTACATATTTCACCCTTTTCTGGTCACACCCTAGTTGTGTTGTCTAACTAGGCCGGCAGATACCTAATCTGCGTGTTCATGACAATTTTTTCTTTGTTCAATACGCCCAAAAGGGTTTCTCTGTAATTTAAAACGCTGTGGTTAGTTAAGAAAATAAGTTTCTATTTAGTCTTATTAAACGTTGCGACGCTGTGCATGTGCTTTGGTCGATTTAGTTGACCTCAACAAATGAGGCCCACGGGAACGATGTCATAAAACGTCATCAGCTTAACAACATGTCTGTGCGTACCCGCATGAGGAAGCAGCTTATTGATTGGAGAGGCTGCATCCACGAGGGTCCCATCCATTCATGCGACAATTATGTTGTGTCACCACTTCCAGTAATCACCGGAGAGAGGTGTTGCCGTTGATTTCCTCTATATATACTGTAGCTTGTGAGCTATGCAGTAACGGCACAGTCGTCAGAGTAAATCTCTCATCGCGAATAGATATACTTACTAATAACGACTACTGCACTAAAGCGTTCCCCCTTTATTTATGATTTATGTGCTATAAAAATCCGAACCCCCGAAGCATGTGTATCGGGTATCATTCCCAAGCGATATCTTGCCACCTTTCTTTATTGAGTAGTGAACAACGAAACTATTAATTTTATTGTCTAATGGTCACGCCTGGTTCTCGTAAAACAGACAGAGACGAAGGAATTCCTATTAGTGTTATAGCAATGGAACGCGTGATTGACCTGGATTTGTAACCTTTCGGATTGTAACCTATGCAATCCAATGGAGTTAGATGGAATTCAGTGAGATTGCAAACGTAACGAAAGCCAGAATGAAATATCTTTTGACTATGACGTTTGTAGAGTCGTATTTATATGGGCAGATACTAGGTCATCCTTTGCGTGTACCTATTGTTTTTCTTTTGTTATCATTGTAGTACGCAGTTCCACGTCATAATGGATAAATATGTGGCTAACTAAACAACTTATTAAAATATAATGTATACTTTACACACGTGTTATAATAAAAAAATAAACCAAGTGCGAGTTGAACTCGCGCACTGAGGGTTCAGTACCACCACATAACAATGTTACGTATTTAGCTAAAATTTGCGTTTCTTTCATTTCATTCGACACAAGTTTCGCCGGTTTTTAGACGAGTGCCCAAATAAAAGAAAAAGTTTTCTGTTACATAATGGGCATTGTCCTAAAAAAAAGTTCTTTTTAGGTTCCGTACCCAAAGGGCGCCTAAAGGGTGCCTATTACTAAGACTTCACTGTCCGTCCGTCTGTCTATCTGTCTGTTTGTCGTCCGTCCGTCCGTCCGTCTGTCCGTGAATACAGATAATGTATTTCTGTTGCCGCTATAACAACAAATACTTTAGAATAAAATAAATATTTAAGGGGGGCTCATGGGCTCTTGTATGGAAAAGAAACGTATTTTTTGCCGTTTTTTGCTCGATATTATTAACGGCAACCGGTAGAAGCTGGAAATATTCACAGAATATTTAGTTCTATCATCATCATCACTCTCGGTGTGGTTTATGACGGCGCGACTCTATGAGCGCAATAGGGATGGTTTGTGGTGACATCTTTTCTCTGTTTCTACCGCGGACTATTTGTGCAGCGTTTGTGCAGTGTTTTGGGGAGTCGCGTTTTTGTGAATGACTCCGCTAAGCCTTGATTCATTTACATATTATATGCAGACTAATACATGAGTAAGTAGGTTTGTCAAAAAACTTTTAAAGTAAAATGTTAAATCCTGATACTTTAATGTATAATTCTGATGATAACTAGCATAAAACACCTTTTGGGTTGTAGCCTAGTCCAAGACTGATTATATTTTTTTAACGCCTGTGTGTAAACCTTTAGATAAATAAGTTAAATGAATCACGTATGGAGCGAACGTTGTAAGGTCGAATGAAAGTCGTACACTTCACAAAAATACAAGAAATCAGTGAATATTATGAATTAATGATTGTAGCATTATATTTACTGATCTTATACCTTAAAAATGCCGTGTAGTTTGTAACTATTGTCCACATTTAGGATAATGCCCATTGCATTATAACTTCTTCTTTCTAAAAGTGTATTTTTAATATTAGGCTAATATGTTACCATTAAACCTAACAAAAACAAAAAACAACTTATTAGAAATCACGTTTCTTGTTTGGGGATGAGGACCCCCTTATATTTAGGTTTTGTAATTTTTATGATTTGTTGGGCAATTTGCTGTAATAACACATATTCTGTAAAAATTCCAACTTCATAGCTGTAACGGTTCAAAAGATAAAGCGCTTTAAACATCAGACGAATAGACAGACCGACAGACACACGTCGTCGTAGGCATATATGAATTAGGTCCCGTTTGGCACCCTTCATTTACGGAACCTTAAAAACGCCAAATTAGAAATGTTAATTGGATTTAATTTTAATAACAAGAATTTTTTTTTATTTTAGTTTTGTGGCAACGGGACCCTTTGGCACCATTCCACGGAATTCTAAAAGGCGTCAACGCATATTGGTACCAGTTCAAAGTACCTAGTTTACACTCGTATGTGCTTTTGCGCAAGCCGTATTCTCGTTATTATCGATTGCGTTAGAACCATTCAATTAGCACAGTTTTCATTATTATTCGCGCGTTGTGCTGTTGCAACCATGTGCACTTTTCATCTTATCGCATTTTATCCACATACACTGCTTATATGTGTGGTGCCTATTAAAATACAATTAAAACTACTTTACTACTTCTATACCAATCGAATGAATTGAGAGGCAAAGTTCAAAGATCATCAGACCGAAAATCGATTGCGTATCTGCACTTAATTAACGGAGCCCTGGCCGATACGAGGCAATTAAAGTGGAACTTCACTAAATTAGAAAGCTAAAGCTTCGATAGAAAGCCTTGTTGGGTCTTAATTTTAGCGGTGGGACGAAATACTTGCAGGGCCACTTTATTCGCAGGTACACCACGCATCACGCGTATTCTAGGTTTTCATAATGCCATGGTGCGCATCCCGTTAAAAAAAAATAACAAGAAACATTCTGTTTTTCATGCGCAAGATATATTCTTTCCTAACGAAAACAACATAAAGTATTAACGGTGTTTTTTATAAAAACGCGATTCCACTCCATAAACGCAGCATAAAATAGTCTGTGGGAAAGTCTTTCTCTTGTAAAGTCTCTTTCGCACTCTTTTTATACGGCGTTTATGGAGTGTTTTTATCAACGAGACCGTTAATGTTTGCGCGTTGAAAACAAATTGTTTTGTGAATGTTTCATGAAATACATGAGCAGGAGACCCCGCCTCTTCTTTGAGACTATCTTTGATTCTGTTATGTATCGATCCATTGAGGGTTTCGTATTTCTAGTCACGTGCCCATAATTGTGCCCATACGTGTAATATAAGGCGTTCTTAATTCAGTTATGAAATGATGTATTCATTTACAATACAAAATACGAATACAAATCGTTTATTTGTGGAATTAAGGTGGATATATAAGTTGTTAAATATATGTATGTTCTCTACATTCTGCTAAAAATCTACATCTAATATGCAATACTAGGTCAAATTTATGTCTATAAAGAAATCAAAAGTCAAAGTCAGTCATACATAGTCAAAATGGCTAAATAGATGTTTGCAGAATTCCTTGTCATTTAAATAGTCAACAATAGAATAATAACATTTATCAATCAGAATGATAAAAGATAAAAAATATTTATTTGCAATAATTTAAAAGAATCTAAGCTTTAATTTAAAATTATTAATATAAAGGTTTTTAATAGTCGGAATTTTATTATAAATGTTTGGAGCTAGTCCAATGATACCTTTACCCAGTAGAGCTTTTTTTTAATGTTATATTTTGAGCCTATAAGGCGTTCTTAATCTATTAGTTTTTGTAAACAATATTGAAATCGTTTTTACAAATAAGGCTTCCAAAATATACATAGACGGAAAGGTTAACATCTTCAGTTCCTTTAAATATGGTTTACAGGTATCTGTTGATTTTAATTTACAAATAGCTCTGTTACATGGCCTTTGAGATTGAAATATAATTTCTGTATTTGAACATTTCCCTCAGAATATGCTACCATGGCGAAGTGTCTAAGCTACGTAGCTGTGCTAGGCACATAACACTGCGCCGCGGCTCAAAACTTTAGCGAACTTATATAATGCGTATGAGAATTTTCAGAGTTTTTGGCAGATTTATTCTGGTTGTGGCTTCCAAGTCAAGTTTTTATCAATAACCAACCCTAAGAATTAATTTTGTTTGGTGTACTTCTTCATATGTTTTCCCCCTGTAGTTTACATTTATGTTTAAAGTTTCTACCCTTTGACTAAAATGCGTCAGCACATAATGGGGTGTAGCATTGAGTCGATTGATCCAAGCTCACATAGAGATAATTGACACTTATAAAAATATGACACGCTTGGTGATTCCACTGTGTCTAGTTTACATATAACAATATATTTTTCATGTTTTGGTCCAAACTCCAAATAGAATCTGAAGAGAAACAATAAACCATTCAGAGACAAAACAACAAACATCCCTTTTGTTTGAAAACAGAAATGCATTCACTGAAGAATTCATTCTTTCAGCATTCACAGGAATAAATAAAAAACATGTCGGCGTCAACGCGACAATGTTTTCAATGACTTCACGACAAACGGATTAAGTTCATTAGCTTGCCATGATGAGCCTATAAAAGAAAGGTTTTTGGAACACCGTGTTTATTGGAACACATCATTATCAATGGGGGAGGGTTCGGGGCTCGCTGCTCTACCATTCGCAAACGGTGGAATAGTGGACGACATAGGTAGGGTCGAATAGTGGACGTCAATGAATTCTATAATGTTGCAGAATTCTTAAAACATTCCACACTTAATTTCACTTCATTAACGAACGCGGCAGCAGGAAAGAAAATAGTCCTGAAATTCCGACGCCGCACGAATGGATATACACTTGCAATATGCGCGAAAGAAAAACTAAGAGAAAAACTTGTGCGCGCGGCATCAAAGCCTACCTTCAAAGAAGTGAAGAGCAACCCTTGTGCCTACTTTAGCTAGCGCTCACATTACACCTTTATGCTTTAGTAGAGCACATTTTCTTTGCCTCATTTTTTACACGGACTGTGGGAAGGAAACGTTTTCATGCAATATAATGTAGTTTGCCGCCCAATTAATTTCCCTGAGACTGAACGTCTAACGACTAACGTTTGTATTAAGTATAAAGAAACCAGAGGAAAATCTTTTTATCGAAAAATTAAGGTCAGGGTGCACATTAAGCAGGATGATCAAAGGGAGCTCGATATATTTCTTTTGGGGATGAAACCTATAGCTCGAAGTGCAAAAATCGTCTTTCTCGTAAAGGTTAAATTTATTAGTCGACTGTCAGATTAACGAGCCCGTAGCCTTCGGACTGTGCCGTGAATGACGTCAGTTGTTTCAGCAAACGAGCTAAAACGACCTTGTGGAGGCAATACTAAGATTGGGACGCTAAAAATACGAGGGGTCAGGGGTCACCTAAATTTGTATTATTATACAACCTCTAGATTGTATAATAGGGGAAAAGTTACAATATTTATGTTTATTATTACTTTCTTTACAATATGTTACGTACTCTTATACGTAGGTCACACTAAAAGTTATGCGTTTGTTAAAAAAAACAACATGTTATAACCAAAATATTATGTTTATTGCGTTTCAAAATACTCTCCTTTACATTTTAAACATTTTTTCATGCGATCGAACCATTTTTAAAAACAGGAGGACCACAGATCTGAAGGCATGTTTTCTACGTGCTGATTGAACGCTATCACTGCCTCTTCGGAGTTGATAAAAGTGAAACCTCTCATCAATTTTTTTATTTTGGGGAAAATACAGAAATCACAGGGTGCTACGTCAGGGCTATGTGCAGGATGGGTGACGAGTTGTACTATTTCGGAAGCTAAAAATGACTTTGTTTTGTTGGCCGTGTGTGAAGAAGCGTTGTCATGATGTAGGAGAACGCGGATTTTCGGTTTTCTTTCGCGAACTTTCACTTTTGTTGGCCTGTTCTCATTTTCAAACACCCATTCACAAGATTGCTGTTGGGTTTTTTTCGGGTTCAAAACAATAAATCCATGTTTCGTCTCCTGTGACAATTATGTCATAAACAGCATTAGAATATCCGTAGTCGTACTTCAGTAGCATCTGTGAGCACCATTCCACGCGAGCTCGCGTCTGCATGAGGGATCCATAGACCACAAACTTTTAATTCTTCGTATAAAATTTTCTGAATTTAATTTGGCTCATACCAATCCCCAATAGTCCTCTAATTGTCTCATAGGTAATCCGCGGGTTTTTTTCAATTAGCCGCTTAACAGTAGCCCATTATTTTCGTTGACGGCAGTTCAAGGCCGCCCTTCACGAAATTCGTCATGTAAAGAAACCCGACCTCTCTCAAATTCAGCAAACCATCGCCTCTCGGTGCTCAAACAAGGTGCTTCTCTCCCAAAAGCATTTTGAAGACGAGCGGCACAGTCTTGCGGAGAGAGAAAACTTTTAAAATCTTAAAAAAAGATCATAGCTTTTCCCGCCAATTTTTTTTTATTACCTACTAAGAAGGTTGCAAGTTATTTAAAAAAATATAACATTCGAAATTCAAATAGGTAGTTCCGATTAGCTAGAATAGTGTGCCCCATGTATTTTCATGTTTTTCTAAAAATTCAAGTAATTAGTCCCGGAATTAAATTAAGAATACATTACGTAGCATCGATTGTCTGATCACATAGGGACCTAAACAGAACAATAAACACGTGTGTATTTTACGTAATTCGGAATATTTAGTTAATAGATAGATATATAGAGAGAGAACACTTTATTGCACAACCAGGTTAATCGTAGTTAAAACAAAAATTCTAGTACTTCTTTAGTATTAAGTACCTTTCGGGTATAGTAGGCAGGTGGACCTTAAATTTCGGTTGCCAATAGTAGGTGCCGTAACGTAGCGGAGTAAATTGCGCGTATGTGAAGTCGATGTGCTGTCGACTGTACGACCAACAGCTAAGAATTTTGCAGCTGGTCCTTCCCGAGCACTACAACCTTTAAATGCATGCTTTCCGTTTAACGTTTAATAGCGAACTATTGTACCCCAACCCTAAATAATTTAAATCCCGACCAAATAAAATAAGTTCTCACCCAATGTTAAAAACAGAAACAAACCCTTACCATGAAATAAATTCGAACCAAATTGCGTTTAATATAACAATCCAAATCCTTACCAAAAGGGATAAATTCTCACCAAATTGATAAATACAATATAAAATCCGATTGTACAATAAGGCAAAATCAGGAAATAATGCAAAACCTGTAAACCCTTACTTCAGTAACGATAAAATTATACAATCTTGCGGCATGAGGCGGTCAATTTGTACAAAGATATTAAAAAATATTAATAATTTTAAGTTTTTTAGTGGTTTGTTCAATTATTGATTCTGAAGATACGGTTTTCAGGTTTAGCGTCATTTCGATGACACGTTGTTGTAAGGAAAATATTGCGCTCATCCTTCCTTGTAACCGTGACCACTTTATCTTGTATGCTTTATCATTAGCTAATAATTCTGCACATTCCTTACCATTGTTATCTTTCATTAAACCCAGACATACTTTGCTTGCGTGCAAGGTGATAATTTTAAGAGTAGTCATAATTCTTTCCTGAATACAATACAGACACGAGGCGGGTGAGATAATTCGTTCAAATCACCTCGAAATGTACTGAGCGGGTTTAAAGGGGAATTTGCTCCGATAGAGTCGGGTCGATCCTGTGACCTTGAAGGCTGCTGGTTCAATACGCGTTCTGAACATCTGTTTAGGTATCCTTTCAAGGTTAAGGACGGCGGCGGCGTAGTAAAGACGTACTTACAAATAATACCCTCAGGGAATTTATCGACCAACTTTTTCATGCCTGCTTCAAAGGTACTGCGTCTTATGATGTTGGTAGAGCTAGGGGCCTACTATAGTGATTATCTTTGCTTTTATTAATTTTGAAAAAGTTATGAGCTCACGTTGCTTGTGTTGTAGTTGAGATTAAAAAGATGATTTTTCATTTGTAAACAATTGTATTAATAACTTAAAGCGTTAAGCGCTTAAAGCGGTTTTAGATATCCTAAGACGTAAAATTCGACTAAACCTATTATGGACAATAGTGTTGCACTGAGGTTTTGCGAATTAACTTTCGAAATGATTGGCCGTATCAAAGTTTTATGCTCCTTATCTGTTTATTTGTTTCTGTGATGTGTCTTGTTGGTATAATAAATGTCTTTTTTTTCTTTAAAAGTTAATTGTTTTGTTTAATTCTGATTTTATAAAACCACTCGTTCCGTGACCACACAATTTCGTGCTTCATTCTAAAATGTTGCTAATTATTATAACTAGGTATAATGATAACCAAGTAATAGCTTAGGACTTGTTTGTTAACACAGCTTTATATTAGGTTACTAGTCTGATGTCATTTTCCATCGGCAATGTCTTAGGAATTTCAAAAGAGTCCCACTTTTTCAAAACAGTTCTTGGATAACATGTTCTTTAGAAGTCCAAATACCTAATGCCACTTTTCTGACTCTCAAAGCTCAATTCCCATATAATTTTTGTCCGTTATTTCACCTCCTTAAGGAATAAATTTCCAAAAGCTGAACGTTTATAAACCGAACCTTTAAAATTGACGTTTATAAACAATCAGATTCAATTCCAACTTAAAAAACTACCAACTTACATACAAATGTTCATCACCTTTTTAACCCCCTAAGGGTATGCTCATTTACATTACATTCTCCTGTGCAAATTTTCATGCAAAAAATTACATAGAGTAATAAATACTCCACGTGAAATTTGTTTTAGAGACGATGTATGATGAAAGTCGCAAACTCAAATACCCCTTTCGTATGATAAGGTCAGGGATTCCCAACACCAAATTCGTCTTATTACTCTACGCTCGTACCTACCTCTGAAGTAGAGTAGGAGTAGGTAGGCGTCTTCAAAGCACGGTAAATCAGTAAACCCTTTCATGTAACTTTGGTGTAATTACTATGCAACTGGGCTCTTTTGTAACACATAATCGCGTATCTCACGAATGTAAATGCACAGTCACGGTGACGGCAAACTGTGACAAAAGAAATTTAACTATGTAACTCAACGTAACTTTGATGTGCGTATTGCACGGAAATAGGTACAAATTAACATACTCTAGTGCCAGCAGCCAGGTCAACTTGAGTCACAGTGTGTCACTTATTTAATTATTGGGAAAATTTCAATTTTCGTATCAACAACAAAGCTAAAGGTATAGTTAGGTCCTTTGTTAATACATTCTTTATGGGGCACTGTATAAGGCTCTACAACAACAATCCTCAAGATGTATTAGAATTACCTCCGATGCAGTTTTAAAAAACTGAAATAAAAAATAAGTAACAACCCGACTGCTGAGCATTAACTACTATTCAGGCGAGACCAACCTAGGTACTTCGCAATGAATTTAATTATTGAAATTTGGTCCCGCCTGCTACTACTAACTACCTACTAGTTAATGTCCAGCAGTCGGGTTGTTGGATTTCTTTTATTTTTTAATTACTGTGATTTTTTTATTTTATGCTTCGATTTATGCTGATTTTATATAGCCTATGACACTCGGGCAACCACGACGAATCGATTGAGATTTGTCAAAATCTGACCATTGGTTAAGGAGTTATGTATGAGGGAAGGGAACATATATACGAATACTTACATACGAAACAAACACATTACCCTGCTTTTGAGCTCCGCCGCAGTCGGGTAGAAATATGTTAAGCACACTCTGTGCAAAAAAGCTCGCAATGACATCAAGGATTATATACAAGACAAAGATGTCTGGTATTAAACAGTAGATTAATATTAAAGGGTATTTAGAGGAGGATTGTGTTTAGTGTTCAACACATTCATGAGTAATAATTTGTAAGTTGAAAACTCTTTTAATTAAGTTAAAACTTTTTTGAAAAGAATAAATGTGGAGTTTCTTTGTTACCTTCTTCTTCACATAATCTGTTGATTGTGAAACTAACAACTTTGACGTTCATTAAGTAAACGTTGATCATCAATCCCCATATTAAATATTTTAGTGAGTATTTTAGAGCATGTTGTACCATGTTATAAAAAGGCCAAACGCGATTGAGCAAGGATTCTGTGCTACTATAAATATAAAATTGCGTCACACAGGGGACCCTTAGCAAAGTCGTAAAAGTCAAAGTCAAAATGTTTTATTCAGAGTTGTGGACAAACTACGACTTAGCAAACGGTGCAAGTTAAACATAGGTGTCCATTTCAAGCAAGATCTAGATCGAACTGGAGGAGTTTTGACGAAAAACCCCGACGGGAGACTCACTCACACTTGACTGTTTTTTTCTATTTGTTGTTAAGCTGCAGTACGGATGACACCATAATCATGATAAATTTAACACTTGTTTGTGTTACAGTTTTTACGAAAGAGCAAATAAAAAAAAACGGAAAAGTGCGAGTCGGACTCGCCCACCGAGGGTTCCGTACAAATATGTAGGTACTTGAATATTATAAATAGTTGAGGAATCGAGTCTCGCAGTTTATTTCCGAACTTCTCGAAGACTATTTTTTTATTACAAATGTACAGTTTTCAGATTTTTCCCTATACTTGTAGTACACGACCACATTACTTGCCAAATATCATAGTTCTAGGTCAACGGAAAGTACCCTATAAATTTTGATTCCCTTGAGTGTCGTTTGAAGCTTGATTTTTTCGCAGCTTCAAGGGACTGTAGACCCGGTCTTATAAAGGGTCTTGACAGACGGATGGACGGACGGACGTACAACAAAGTGATCCTAAAAGGGTTCCGTTTTTTCTTTTGAGGTACGGAACTCTAAAAAGGTTAAAAAATCATTCTTCTTGTGTGGTTTCTTTTGTACTCCCCTTATTTTATTACTTAATATTGTATTTGTTGGGCAATTTACCACATTAACGAACATTCGTTAAATTTTTTTCTTTTTAAAAAAACTGTAATCTATCTACCGATACAGTTCAAGAGAAAAAAAACCTTTTTAGGTAATAGGTTGGCACCCGTCGGGTACGGAACCCTGATGAATAAAATTTGCTTCTGTTAAAGATAAATTATTGTAACATACATATTTATGGTCAAATCGCAACTCTTATAAAACCAGTTTTGTCATCATCACACCAGCGTGTAGATAGAAATAAGTTTGCAAAATGCCTTTCAAGCATTCATCGATCTTATACATACATAGGTACCTTACGTAATTTAAGCAAGTGGCCTCAATGTGAATCAAGATCATTATTATTTCAATAACTCATCCATAACCGAAACAATTGAATAATAGAATTTATTAATTTAATTGTCACGACAGTAGAAAGAGCAATATTATAAAAATAATTAAGTAGCACCAGAAAAAGTGGACTGGAAACAGTCGAAACATTTAACAATTTCAAGCAGTAAATTAATGAAATTTTTAACTCCGTAATAACTCGCCGGCTTCCGTTTGCCTAAAGAGTCTGGAATAAGGTCATGGCACGCGATAACGAGCAAATGCGAGTGCTGAAACTGTAACAGTGCGCAGTGTGCGCCCCACTGCAGACGTGGCCCGGATTGCCTCGCTCTGCTGAGATTGCGTTCACGTGGACAATTCCACGTGAAAACGTCGTTATTGTCCTGGGAATGATGAGCGCAAGGACGCTCTACCTGCGGCAGGGGTGCAAACAATAAGCCTCTGCACCGCAATGAAAGCCACGGCATGTGAAAAGAGGTCGTCACCTGCAACTCTTTCTAATTGTGATTCCATTACTTCCACGTTACATAAAGCACTTTTGTTAATGATTGACTTTTAAATAATTGACTCTTATATGATTGTGTTTGGTTGCATTTTAATTTCAAACAATAATACCAAGAAGTTAGGTCCGTAGCGCTTTTAGTGTAGATGGACGAGCACGTTTATCATGCGAAGCATTCGCGATGATATCATCATCTAGCACGTCAACCGATTCATTGATGTTTTTTTTTTCCACTCGGACGTTCTTGAGAACTTTTTGTGTTTAGACGTTTGAACATTTTTGTTTTGGAGTAGAGCAGAGATGCTGATTCAGTATGTGTAGGTATTTAATTTACTTTTAAAACGTTCCTGTATTGCATTGACAACGGAAAATTCCACATTAGAACAATAATACTGGTTTTGGCATGGTATTTGTTTTGTTTATTAGTCATATAAAACAGGTACATAACTTAGAATAACATAATATTGTGGTATATTCTAGTTTTAAGCTAGATTGACACCAAAAGTATACATGCACATAGAAAAACGAATTAAGGTAGTCCTCATATTTACTAAGCATACAAATGGATTGTTGAGTGATTGTTGGTGATAATCGAATTGTCGCATAATTATCGTAACGTGGTCATCAATCAAGCATTGTTACATTTTAAAGTCACCAGGAAGCGGCTATAAAGTCCTCTTACACTTGCACAAGTTTCTTCATCAGACTTGTGAAGTTGTGACCTTGTGACATAACCGTCGCCGTACAGGTCTGGGTTGCAACACGGCTGATGTTATGTTTTTGTCGGCAGTTTTATCGGCAAGCAAGTTGAGTGCGGCCGGCGGCGTGGGCTTGGCTCCCACGCTGGTGACGCAGGCAACCCTGGGCGCCGACGTGGAGATGGTGCACGAGGGCGAAGGCGCTGGCGCCGGAGGCGGCCTCATCGCGCCGCGCCGCCTCCCCAACCCCTGCCTCGACAGCCCGCAGCGCATGGACCTGCATAGGGAGCTCAAATTCAACCAGAGGGTGTAAGTACCTACTACGCTTAAGTTAGACTAGCTTTTGGCCGCAATTTCGATTTCATTGAAGCGAGACGGTGATTTCTTTATAGAAAAGTTACCATCCATTAGTGAAAAGGGCCCCAATGGATATGTAAATATAGATGGATGTACTTTTTAAAACTTTCGTGGTTGTACAAATACTTGTTGTATAAATATTGTATAAATGGTTGGAATCCGTTGGTTCCGTGTGGCGCCGGATTAAGGTTCCGTGTGGCGCCGGATTAAGAATAGCGTCACTCCATTTCCTTCCGTGGATGTCGTAGAAGGCGACTAAGGAAATTAATTTCCAGGAGACGGGCAGCAGCGTCTTCCTGAGATTCCAACTGCATAGTGCGATCGCCAACCCGCCTGCCAAGCGTGGCGAATATGGCAAAACCCCTCATGGTTATGAAAACTATGAAGGAGGCCTATGTCCTGCAGTGGGCGTCAAATGGCTGATGATGAAATGGTTGGAATAAGTAGGGAATTTTGAAAAATCCCTTCTAACTGCATCCAAAAGTGGTAGATCAATATTCTCTTCAAGTTTCAACGCTCCACCGATTTAAGTTATGCGTTGTCTGACAGTCAGTCAGTCGTGGTACGGTTTTGTAAGTATAGATTTCTTATTGGCCCGTCCGGGACCATTAAAGCTTTTGGGGAGTTCAGCGATAACAAACCCTTGTACAATTATATCTCAGCTAAACACAGGCTACAATCGTTCGATAGAACCCACCCGTAAGTTACTCAACCCCGAATTTTTTTTTATTTTTTCTAATTTGAAACCGCCGGCTATTGAAGAAGAATAAATAATTAATGAAGTATCTGTCTGTCTCGTTCTTTTTTGAGAAATCTGAGTGTTAAGTATTTACTTAGCGAAATGCTCAATTCAGAACCGGCGGCAAAGGTTTTGGAGTTTTTTACTCCAAAGTAAGCAGAAACTCATATAAAATGGGAAATGCGTCACACCTATCGCTCAGTGATGAAACTACTACACAGTTATCACCATCGGTAAGCGCCGGATTAATCGCGTTTACCCTAAATGTATATACGATGAGTCGATAAAAACTATAATATTATCATTGATGGCACACAGCGTTGTCTTCAATTTAACGTACAACACGAATTCCTGTATAAAAATATTTTATCGACATCAAAAATTTAGTTCATCAGCATGACAAGTAATTGTGTTGTGTGGAAGTTATTATTATTATTACTTGCCACTGTACTCAGGTAATACCTACTGGTATTATCTCACACTTTATATGGTACGGTAACCCCATAACTCAGCTACCGTATGACACATAAGTTCCTTTGGGCCACATACTCTGAACTTCCTGATGTGAAGTTGGAGTGGTTCAAGAAGCCAATACGTTCAAGGTACCGATACGCTCCCCTTTGTTTGGCTAAAAGCATTGTGATAGAGAAGAGTGTCCTGCTTAAGAGCACTTTACACCTTTCATAAAAAGCCGCTCTCGATAAGCTTTCTCAGCGAGGACAAACGAACCTCGGCCCGGCTGGCCGCCTCATTTTTTTAGGGTTCTGTATCCGAGGGATACCAACGGGACTGTTGCTAGACTTACGCGGTTCGTCCATTTGTCTATCTATTTGAAAACAAGAAATAGTAAAAATACAGCAAGTAAAAAAATGAAGAAAAAGAAAAGCAACGTGCTCTTTTTGAGTGTATGTATGTATATTTCTTTGGCACGTTCTGTAGCCTAATTTAATGTTGTTTTTTCTTTTTGCTCTACTCTCAAAAAAAGGATAAGAGAACGAAAAAAGTATAAAAGTTGTTTTTATTATCAATAGGGTTTAGCTATGTGCTAACAACATATTTTTTTCATCAATAAGGTTTAGCTATGTGCTAGCAACAATGAGTCTCAAAGTGGTAGTCAGTCCCTGTGGCACGATAACAACAAAGAATAAAAAAAACCGGCTTAATGTGAACCGGACTGCAATCAAGCATTTCGAAATGAATGTAAGATAACACAATTTTGCTATATGACAAATAAGTTATGGGGTTTTAACCCGGAACCCTTGGTTTGTGAGTCAGACTCGAACTTGGCCGTTATTATGAGTAACGCCAATCCTTTGTTGTGGAAAAGTCTTGATATTACATAGTTCCTCCTGAATAATTGGAATTCACTTTCGGGTTAGTATCCGACTTCAAATTTATTCGACCACACGCATTAGAATCTAATTCGTAGATAAGTGTTAGTTACGTCACGCACAAGTGGCTATGAGTTTAATCGAAAATTCAATTCCGTATTCTTAGTACTCTCCGCGCATAGAGCAACCTCTCATAGACAATAGCTACTTGATGGCGCCGGAATCCTTTTTAGTCAGGGAACCGGCAGGATGGGTGCACTTTTTGTCGGCATTCCCGAACAGCTAGCAAAGGAATTTAATAATGATAGAGCAGCATTGAGTAGCTTGATTCAAAGTTTAGAATGTTCAGTTGAATGGGAAGCGCGAGAGACATTTGTGGAATACGCGTAAATAAATAGACAATAGGGCATGAGCATGTGCGACGAGCCTGTTTAAGGACTGGTTTAAAGTCGGATTCTTGGTGCACAGGTGCCCGACATCCTGTCTGCGAGTCCATGTGAACGCTTAGTATAATTGCTGCGCACATCTGTCGAGCACCAGTATGCCACTGTTTCGTCCTCACTGCTCTACTATTTATTTATACACAACACATGCTCTACATTGTATTAACGGGTGCCATACGCAGGAAACCATTTCACCACGATTTGCTCTCTACGAAAACAAATAAACGATGAGCATCAATCGGTTTGTTGGAAACGCATTTGCAAATGCATTTCAGTTTATTGTGAACGAACAGAGTGATTCCATGTGAATGGGCGCTGAAAATAGCCCATCGTTGACCTGTTGATTCAGTCAATTTGCTTTTCAATATGATTGCCGGTGCAATCTCATTTGTTATTTCCGCGCGCTTTGCCGCCCGCCCGACTACGGAAGGAAGCAATTCCTCGCCCGCGTCTGTGGGAATGCGTTCCTATAATGCAGACGTAGGCGTTGTGGTTATTTTGCAAGTCATATTTCTAACGTAAGAACAAAATGTGAACCAGTTTAGTTTTAGTGATATATCCATATCGCGCAACGCTCGCGATATGCAATCGATGCCCGCGTACGATCAAGGAGATTGCAAAATGTTGGCGTTGCTTCAAGATTTCGAACTAGATTTTTGTTTTTCACATGTTCCCCGGTTAGATCGTTGTTTGCCCCGTCCTGATTGCTAACTTGATTTGTTTGTGATAGCGCTCCGTCGACGGCGGTGACCTAAATCCGTTGTGCAAATGGAGTTACATTTCATCAGGCTGCAGGCGGGCGGCAGGTTGTGATGTGCCGTAGAGCCGACGGCAATTAGTTGAAATTAAATCGTGCTGACGAGCTGGAGCGGCTGCTAATGGCCCACGGGCTGAGTGCTGCGAGGTGCCGCATACCGCCTCCTGGCCGCTGCTAAACGTTTTCTATGCTCCGGCGAACTTGTTGATTGCTAAACTATTTACAGCGAGCTCCTGACCATT
This sequence comes from Yponomeuta evonymella, assembly GCA_963969515.1. NCBI lineage: Eukaryota > Metazoa > Arthropoda > Insecta > Lepidoptera > Yponomeutidae > Yponomeuta > Yponomeuta evonymella. The sequence goes on from OZ018349.1 coordinate 13,781,486, forward strand.
AAAACTTGACGAAGACCGCGGTTGTATTGCAATGAAGAGCAAGCCTATTAATATTAGTGCGGGGCACAAACAAATGCAGCTATTAAAAGATATTTAATTAATTGAAATCATGTAGTTTTTTCTACATCTACTGTTTCATTAAATAAATTTTAGCACATGAGTCCTGTTAGGGCACCGCTAACATAAACTTAAAACTATATACAAATTCACAACAAAACACAGTAAACCATATAAAATTGGTTAACGTTATTTACAATTGAATCGTGTGATTTTAAAACAACACAAGTCACATCTGTTTTTAAAATAACACTGGTCCATTTTTTTTTTTATTAAATTATTTACACCTACCTATTGATTTACATTAGAAAAAAATTGTAGTTTATTCATACAGAAATCAATATAATATGCTAAAATATTGCTGTTGTAGATATTAGTATTTGAATAAAACAGTTTTTTCTATTTCCTGCAAAGTTGTAATGAAAGGACATGTGTCGTTTTAAAATCACACGATTCAATTAATTAGTAGAAGTAAACTACATTACAATCCTTCTACAGGCAGTGATATTGAAAATTTTTTAGAGTGTACATGAACGGTCTATAACTTATCTTATTAGTTGCAAAAACGAAGAACGTAGGTAATTAATTGGATAGCAATGTAGAGTTTGTTTGCATAATTACTTTGATTATTACGAGACTTTTATAGCCAAATACTTTGTTGTGGTCGCCGAATCTGTTCGATAAAGGGTATCGACTCGCTATCGGTTAATCTAATTGATTAATGTTATCCCACTGTTATCATGGCTCATAAATATTGTAGTCTTTGTATTTTACTTTAAATGGGCATGTAAATGAAACTCCGATATCATTCAATCAACTTGTTTGCTTTTCTGTGTAGTAAGTTAGACTGATGGATTTGCGAGCTTACTTGATTTAAGAGTCATTAATTGATCTGAGTCACATCCTTGATCTGAGTGCATGGAGAATTGAAACACTACTTCTACCTAGTTAATTTATCTCGGTATACTTATTTGATTTCAACACTGTAAATAACTAATGGTGCCAGATGCCAACCATGGCGTTATCAGCGTATCTTATCACATGTTATCTCTCTTTTCAGGGGCAAAAGCGTTCTTAATCAAAAGAGCGAACTACAAAAGGCGCTTTCGAAACACAAAGAGAAGCAGATCTTGAACCAGGAGAAGGAACTTCGGGAAACACCAGGTACTTTACTCGTTCATATAACACCTGCCAATTGTAAAGGATCTGCCAATTGTTGGTGAAAGATCCGATAGGACTGAGGGGGGTGCGTTATTAATTATTTGTTATACACACATCTTTGACGTGTTTTGTGGGACCAAAATGTCTGCAACATCCGTGTTAGGCGCTTTTTGTCTAGAGGAGGACCAGAAAGGGGCGATACGAGTCTTTATACCTTGGCAGAGGATAAAGATTATGATACTCAATTTATTGACCCGAGATTAATTAACGACTTTTAATTACGGTATGACAGTCTTGTGTGTTTTTAGAACTAATGGATACGAATAAGACTGTTTTCGGCGTGTAGCAAAAAGTATCTTGTTCAGTAGGTACATTACTGAGGTTCGTGTGGCGCCGGATTAAGAGATGTCGTAGAAGGCGACTAAGGAAATACATTACCAGGAGACGGGCAGCAGCGTCTTCCTCAGATTCCAACTGCATAGTGCGATCGCCAACCCGCCTGCCAAGCGTGGCGATTATGACAAAACCCTTCATGGTTAGGAAAACCATGAGGGAGGCCTGTGTCCTGCAGTGGGCGTCAAATGACTAATGATGAAGCATACGCCAGTTAATTTCACCATTCTAAACGTTAATGAACGTCTTATATTTTGGCTCTTAATCCATCGTTTTAACGATTATCTATGCCTTATTAATGTTGATTTGTCTCTAGTTATTGGACTTCTGTTCCATTAACGACTTGAAAACTCGTGCTGTTATAAAATTCACTTTATTCTTCATCATTGAATGACTTAGTTTGTAAACATTTCAAAAGTGTTAGATTCTGTCCAACCGATATGGTTGGGCAACATCTAGATATTTTATTTCACAATACTATCTATGATTTACTACGCCACTTGTGCTCGCTTCAAGCGTTTGATTGAACGAATGATCATGATTGATGAATTAATTATGATCGGGCTCTCCGGAATTTGTTTTGTCCTTGGTTTTAATAATTACGAGTTCATGCTTCACAATTTGCATATCTAATGTTAAGTCTGCGCGTGCATTGATTGCGACACAGCAAAAATATGATGCGCGGATTTGTCTTTTTATATAACAAATCGTGAATTGCATGTTGCGTCGATAAAAAAACCTATGCCTCACACATGGCACAGAAAGTGCTTTTGATGCAAGGATTGATTTCAATCAGTTTTACGAGGTTTTCAACTGTCAATTGCAAATTGTCAGGCTGAAATGCGCACGCACCGTCAACTAGTAACAATTGGCTTTCCAATTATTCGGCATTACAATAGTGCCGATATTTAGATCACGTTAATTGTAAACCGTTTGCGTCGCTTATCAATCAATTAAGCTCTATTGACGGTCGTCGCTACTGTAATTCTAATTTCAAGTTTCGAAACGTCGTTCATTGTATTCGTACAGTTTCTGCCTACCTGAATCTGTACCCAGACGGGATGACGTCAGAGATTTGGGCGCACGAGGGGTTTTGTTAGTGTTTTTTTGGCGCGCATATTTCGTCCGAAGAACAAGTTATTCAATATGTGCTGCCACCATTATGGTATGGTATCTCACAGGTGCGCGTAGGCCGTTCACCTCAAACTGCCAATGTGGGTATACCTTTTACGGGCAACGCCAGCCAGACACCAACTTGTGTTCTAATTGTGCATACGCTTAACTTAAACGTTTAATTCCAAGTTTCTAATTAAACGCGGTGTCGACGACCAATGTCTACTGAAAGTGAAATTGCTTCGTTTTCCGGACGCGAGAGAGCACCGCGTATCGATTACTTACACTACAAGGAAATGTTCGCGGCTATCTCTTGAAATAAAGCTAATCTGTTTGGTATCTTGCTACTGATTTCAATTACTTTTTATTGCAATAAAGAACTAATGAAAAAAGTCGAATAGAGTCTTCCATACATTATCTACGTGTTCTAATGAACGGAATATAAGTGTGAAGTCGATAGCTGATCAAACTTTACACCAGTGGTCCGGGACGAAAGTGCACCTAAAGTTTGATCAGCTGTCGACTACGTTCTATGGGTTGTACATTATTATTCCTGTAAACCGGCTTATAAAATGTCGTGAGTTCCCCAATTCGACCGGTTACGTTAAACGTAAAGCGTTTAGTTATTTTATTATGTTACTCGTCCAATTTTGGCAATTGTTACGCCAAATCCACGTTCACTTTCGATATCTGCCTACCGCCTACATTTGTAGCAACGGATATGAGATTTCTTTTCATGTGTGCAAGTGTATATAAATTATTTATCTATCTCATAGTAACTCTACCCACAACAACACGCTTTTCCTGTGTTTCATGACTCATTGCAATTTTTCGTTTTAATTCACACAGTTTTCACGAGGAAAGCGCACGTGCGTTTAGTTTAACGGTCATTATTATATCGTGCAATGAGAAATTACTTGTCAGTAACGGAAAGCGATTATTGTCAATAAATCTGAGTTGCAGAGATTATCGTTAAAGTGCTTCCCGGTAAGCCTACCTTTATAAGGTATACAGAAAAGAAGTAATACGTATGCATAATTGCAAACAAACAGTCACACTGACACGTTTCTCTTTATATTTCTTTATATTTTCTCTTTATATTTGGCACAAGGACGGTAGTACCACTGGCTTCCATGATACTGGGCAATGTAGTTTGGTAGTCAGGGTAACAACTGAGTGGGCCCGGACGGTATGTTTTGCTACCTTACGTTAAAAAATGGGTATCCCTGAGTTATTGGCTCGGTACCTACAGTGGACAGCGGGTCAATCTTTATACCTAGGTTACAAGGTCACACGTAACGAAACCGAAGTGTACACATTATTATAATATGAGGATCGAATTGCTGTCTATTGTATTAAGTATACTTACTATGTATTTTCTGTCCCTGGCAAATTTAATTTTAGTTCCAAAAAAATTAATTTCATTTCATAAATTCATTTCACACTACTTTTAGATTTTCTGCTGTCGAGTATGTCTTCTACTTCATAAAACACTGAGCACTTTCCTTAGCTTAAGTTCATGAACATTTGCAAAAGAGTTTCTTATGTGACGTATGTAAGCACTAACAAAAGGTTTTTTTAAAATTAATTCCATAACGCTCGGTTTCTAGAAGAGCGATCAAATGTTAATCTCACGTCAAGCTAATTTCAGCCAATCACGTGCCGGTGTTTTGAATTAATCTTAGATTAATCTCTTGTTACATTTGAACACTCTTTCAGAAACTGAGGCAAGTGTGTTAAAAAGGGGATGAGAGTATGAAACTGTAAATTGCAAAAATACGTTTGAAATACAGCCTGATTTTTTAGTCGCCAGATTTGTGAAGAAGTTGCGTCGAAGAACCGCAAGTGACTAATTGGCTGTAGTGCCTGAGACGTATTTTTTAAATGCATTCGGCTGGCCCACTACCTATACAATGCCTGACAAATAACTTGATTGAATGATGTTGACTTTGCACGGACGTATTTCGGGTCTTATTGGAGCGGGACGCGGGATGTTTCATCATCATCAGCCACCCGACGCCCACTGGTCTTCATAACCATGAGGGGTTTTGCCTCAATCGCCATGCTTGGCAGGCGGGTTGGCGATCGCGGTATGCGGTTGGAATCTCAGGAAGACGCTGCTGCCCGTCTCCTGGTAATTGATTTCCGTAGTCGCCTTCTACGACATCCACGGAAGGAAATGGAGTGACACTATTCTTAATCCGGCGCCACACGGAACCTTAATCCGGCGCCACACGGAACACGGGATGTGACTTAGTAATTGATAATAGTAATAATATTATATGTATTATAATTCTGCGGTTCAGTAACAAAAAAAAATAAATAAATAAAAAGTGTTTTTACGTGTCCGTCGCAAACTCATCCTCACTGCGCGGATTTTTTCCAAGTTGGCAGGCATTATACAAATCTCAGCTTAGTCAGCCCAATATACAAAGGAAAGAGACAGTAAGCTAGATACTTACGTGCTGAGTCAACTAAACCCGTTTCTTCACGGTGTTTCTCTTCACAGTTCGCATGGTTGCGATTTTCCCTTGTAAGCCTATTAGATATTACGTACGTAATATGTTAATTTGAAGTATCAATACCTAATTACACGGTTGTCCAAATAAAAAAACTGACCAGGTGCGAGTCGGACTCGCGCGCCGAGTGTTCCGTACTCGCGCTTGGCCGTTTTTATTATTTCTTCTTAGAATATATAACAAGTCCCACAATCACGCCAAGTTTGATACCGTTTTTACGATAGAGCATAAACAAACAAACAGCGAAAAAACACGTTTATTGTATGGAGACCAGTATTCATCATAAGCAGCCTATATACGAGTACGTCCCACTGTAGGGCACAGGCCTTCTCTCAGAGAGATTTCAAAATTTCAACTGGCTACCTATTTCGGTTCCAAAGATAGAGCCATTTAACTGTCGGACGGACGGACAGACAGTCGGACAGACAGACAGAAAGCGGAGGCAGAGTAATAGGGTCACTTTTGGTACCTTTGGCTACGGAACCCGGAAAAGGAGTGTAATATTTTCAGGGCTCATTTTGTATTTTTCTATTCCTTTATTCCACCATAACTTCTAAATGCTTGATCCGAATTAGAAGTTGTATTTTTGTTAGTCCTTACATATTACATATTCACGCGTAAACCCACACCTGTATCTCAGAGGGGTAGGCAGAGACCAAGGTTGCCACTTGCCACGAACCGGACAAACTTCTTTCACTTCATCAACATGAGTCCTTGCCTACAATATTAGGTATTTAAATCTAAGAGATTTTTTGTTAAAATACTATTGGTAGGCAGCCCTTCTGTACTTTACCTTAACCTAACGTTAGGTCCTGTAAACCGGACAAGAAAAAGCGAGTGCTTTAGTATTAGAGCCATTGAGTTTGATAGAACTACAACTAATACGACCAGGGGCCCGAGTCGCATTTTGCAGTTAGCCACGACCTACTATTACAATTCAAATCTCACTGGTAGGCTACTGGCGGAATCTGAGCTAGTCTCGTCACGTTTAGGTCGATAGAAATTCAATATTACAAGTGCGCCAATGGTAGGTCATCAAGTAAAAGGGATTGACAGCTAGTGCGGCATTTTTTGAAAGGACTCTCGAATCGGCATCGATTTTTTCGACCGCGATTCGATTAGTCTCGATCAAAAAACAGTGGTTTTCTTGCTTTTTTATCTGGAATTTCTGTGAATTAAACTGAAAAGAACGTTAACAGTAGTTTCGTTTCTAAAAAAGCTTAAAGTCTTTATTTATTTATTGGTTTAAGTCAAAATTATGGCTGTATGTAATAAAACTATGCTACTATGGCAAGTAAAAAAAAAATTAGCTGTCACTTGTCTTACGTCTTGACACTGACAGCGAAAAAAGTTTCTGTTCAAAGTTAAAACGTTAAATTGTTTCAGAATAACCGGCTGATTGCTATAAGACTAAGAAAGTTCTTACATTCTTATCCTTATTTCATCCACAAGGTATGTACCTATTGATTTTCATGCGATTGTTAGGTAAGCTTGGTGTTGAAGCATCGAAACGATCGGTTTTGTAGTTCTCAATTACCTATATTTAGTTTAATCATAATACTAATATTTACAGATGGTGACCGTAGAGCAGTTCGAAGCCCTTATTGGGTTCTTTGAAAACAAGCCAGAGCTGGCTCTTGGGCGTTTCAATCGCTCAACGGAGGGGCGCAGTCTGGCTAAGCGCATGTGGCGGGAAGGAGCCAATGTCCTCAACAGCCTCTCGTCAGATTACGCCTGGAAAGAGCCGGGGGGGTTGGCGTATGGTGAGCACAAATTACTTCATAAAGTTTTCTCATAAAGATTGAAGGCAGTGACTAAAAAAAAACTTGGCTTTTGCTTCTACGTAATGTCATGATTTATAAAGCGTCCAGTGACACTATCACACTCAATAGATGAGTATCACTAGGGATCACTCGGACGCTTCAGTGCCTGGGACATTGTTTGTCATGAGGAAACCCACGGCTTGGTTGGCTTGCCTTTACTGTGGGCTAGGCCGACTAAACTGTCAGGATGGTATAGATGCTGGGCGAGTCTACTCCATCTAAAACCAACAAAAAGCCTGTGATAATCCATTGAAATTGAAACTAATTAATACTCCTGGCTAATACTTTCCTTAAGAAATTGCAAAAAGTGTCTGTACAATCTCTATCAAGTTAAAAGTGATTTTAAGGACCCATGGCCGTGGACCTAAGGCCAAAAACCTAGGACTAGAGAGCATTAGTGTACAATCTCTATCAAGTTAAAAGTGATTTTAAGGACCCATGGCCGTGGACCTAAGGCCAAAAACCTAGGACTAGACAGCATTAGTGGCCGTTTTTGGCATAAATGCTATCTAGTCCTACGTTCATGATTCTAGGTTATTTGTCGTGGGTCCTAAAAGTCACTGTTAACATGATTGAGAGATCGCATTTTTACAAATTCAATCTGTAAAAAAGATATGATTGTTTTTCCTCCGTGGTGCTAGTATTACCTCCTGGAGCCCCTTAGTATATTTTATTGGTGTCTATGAGAAGATATTTCCAAATACAAATATAATTTATTTCAGAGCTTAATACAGGCAACGGTGTGTGTGGTTAATTATGAACATAAATAAAAAATAACAAAGGTTATGTACTTATTGAAGTTACTTATTGGAGCTATGAGTAAGAGTATATTCATACATAGCCAAACACATTACCATGCTTTTAGGCTCTGCCACAGATGAGTAATTAAAAACAACATTAAACATTTAAGTATATGCATTTATTATTCCTATTTCAGAGACCAAAGAGAGCAATCACCCCTTCAAGGCGCGCCGTCCGCTCCGCCGACGCAGCGACGTCGTCGACGAAATACAGAAGGTAATTAATAATCTTATTTATACAGGGTGTGTCAAAATTCATATAATATATATATACACTAAAACTAGGGGGTTGTACTTGTGAATACGAATAATTTACTGTGAGTTACTTTAGTGTGGACCATTTATATGGGGACTTTGTTACACCCAATAAAATAATTAATTGCATTTACACTTTTTTTCACAGAATCACTCCTGCCACCCACGGCCTTGGAAAATGCAGATGCACGGCTCGCTGAGCTAGAGCCTGCAAATGCAGAGGCGACCATAGAGCATGCGCAAGCCTCAAATAGGCTAGCGGCTGCCATCCAACAGCTTGCTGCTGCTACTGCTGAGGGGTCCCTGCATCAAGCCCGACCCATCAGCCAACTTGCTGAGGCGTCTTCGGAGCAAGCACAAGCCAGCAGTCCACTAACTGTTGCCATTGAGTCGGTTACAGGGACTCAGCGAGCTGTCTTCAGAAGAAGGGACGGGGCATCACCTGCAAATGTTTTAATTATTAATTTGATAGTTGATAATTTCATACATGACCATGATTTAATTTTATAATTGACTTATTGTTAATACTCTTTTATTAAAATAAAATGTTTAAGATTCAATAGGTTTTTTAATTATTAAAGTTATTTTTGAGACCTCAAAAACTCAAAAAAATATCTGGTTTTTCTGTCGTTTGTGGAACTTTTATATTGTGGCCAACTTAGTTTAGAGGCTAGATTGCACATCACCATTCATCGTCAATAAGTACTTCAAATCTTAAATTATAATATAATTGGAGATTTGAATTATCGATTGATTGAAGCAACACCAGTAGTAAATACTTGTATTCTTGCCTGAATTTGCCACTGATCTTCCGCAGCTTGTTCTTCTGGGTGTCAGGGGTTGTGGTAAGGGTGTACCGGTCTGGATTGCAATGTTGTGCAGCACACAGCACGCATTTACAATTTTCCCAGCCTATCTAGGAGTGTCTGATAGGTCACGGTCGCAAAAAATGACAGGGCTATCTGCAAAGGATAAAGATTATGTAAGTACATATTTTAAAAGTGTACATTTCAAAAGTGTAAGTACCTACCTACGTAAAGTTAACGGTCTTATAAACAAATACTAAAATGTGTTTCAAGAGCTCTACAACAACCCAACACACTAGACACACAATTGTTTTTCTAGCATCTAGCTACCTACAATAGAACGTGACATTCACTAATTTCATTAATTATCTGTGGATGTGTCAGAAACTTTTTATATTTTGTTTCAATTACAGAGACGTTAAAGTCTCACATGAATTTCTTGGGTTCAATCCAACAAAACTATGAAAATATATTTTATCTTCGTCATGTGTCCATCGAAATCATCGAAATACATGGCGAGCGATATTGTATATTAAAATAGTAACTTCGTCGTGTGTGACGCCCTAAGCTTATTACGAACTAAAATCGAGACTTCACTTTAGAGGTACCTAATGATTTAGTTGGGTATGTTAAAACTACCTACAAGTCATTTAGTGGCATCGATTGTCTGTAAATAAGACTGCGGATTTTGAAGCCGATTAAATTATTACATACCTTGATAATGACGGCAATCCCATCACGTTTCCGCTCTTTAGGGATAAGCGGCACCAAACCACGTCTCTCTTCAACTGAAAGGTCTTAACCAATTCGGCGTCTGGTATCGAAAATGGGGTTCACCGACTTTCTAAGTAGGGCTCGACCCCTACGTCTCTCAACTTTCTTCTTCGCGGCTACGATCCCCCCAAAATGCCAGCTGGAGAATACGCCAGCGCATTTCGCCACGGACAGTCGTAAAAGGTCTTAACATGACGAAAGAGAAGAAAATGTATGTTCACTTTTGAACAATCACCTAACAACTACACCCTAAAAAGGTGTATTTGTTTAATTGCGCTTCAATTGTAACAAATCAGTGTTTCGATTATTTTAAAGAGTCCGTCGAAACGTCAAATAAGGACTAGACTACCGTTATAATGTCAATGATGTTACCATAGATAAGTTAATAAGGATGAGACTTCCTATTTGTACAATGGGACGTCAGTGATAGCTCCAGTGACACGCCATCGAGAGGTGTTTGTGTACGCGACTAGAAATAGTGTCAAAAAACAGCAGTGATTGTTACACTTTCGTTCTATTAAAAAATGAGACTTGAGCCGCAGTTCACACCACTCTCATTTAAAGAGTGAGAGAGAGACTCCTTCGTAGTGTTAATAACATCATCGTAAGCAGCCTATATACGTCCCACTGTAGGGCACAGGCCTTCTCTCAGAGAGAGAGTGTGGGCTTAATCACCACGCGTGCCCACCGCGGATTGGCGATTTCAAGCGCTGAGGTATGTAAATAGCTCAGACACTCAGGTTTCCTCACGATGTTTTCCTTTACAGTATTGCTACTATAACTTCAAAACATATTTTTTTACAATTATTAACGATGCCAGAATTCGCGAGGGAGACAGCATGCCAGAAGTAAGAGCAGCCTTGCAGTCTTGTTGGCTTTAAATTTGATTTTCCTCACGAAATTTGAACTCATACCTGTATACCAGAGGGGTAGGCTGAGACCAGGGACTGCAACTTGCCGCGATCCTGACAGATCACTGTCAGGTCGCTTCCTCAACATTCATTAGTCGTTGCATGCACGCACGCCGGTTTCGGGCAATAAATAATTAAAAAGTTTTTTTCCTCTCGATTCCAGAGCTCGAGCGCGCCATCGCGGAGCGCGCGCGCCGCCTCGAGATGTTAGAGCAGGGGGAAGCCCCTGCCCCGGACCCCGCCACCAACCCCACGCTGCAAGAGGTGCGCGCGCGGCTGCGGCACGCCAGCGCTGCCCAGTGAGAGCCCCCGCCTGTTACTGTATCAGCTGTTCATTTACTGACGCCCTTTCCGAGGTTGCCAGGCCAAAAAATAGAGATGCCGGACTCAGGCCTGCATTTAATCGTACGTTTAGCCCTGAAAGCCTGACCCTAAAAGAAGCGTTGCGTTTTAATTTGAAAAAAAAAATCTTGATGTTTCGCGAAACCGCGGATCATGTGTGCGTGTCTTTTGACTAAAAGCTTAACAGGGCAGATTTGTATATATTGGCCGGACACGGTTGCAAAAAGGAGGACATGTCTGGCTATCTGGCAACACTACATAGGTACTTGTAGGACGGTTTCCGATTGGACGATAACGGTAACTGCACGACGTTTTTTTTTCTCATACAACTGCTGGCCGATGCCGTGGTTAATGTATGAAACTAGATGTCGTGTCGTTACCGTTAGCGTCCAAAGTAAAATTTTTGACGAATTAAAATTATATCAAACCTTTTCGAATTTGAATGTATTCAAAATATCGGGATTATCACTGGTTTATACTTACCGTGCCATAAAAACACTGAAAGTTACGCGTACATGGCGTGCTAACATTTTTGATATTTTAATAACCCGAAAAAAACCAGCATAATTTTATGGGTAAAGCAATTTGTTTTAGTGTCCAGCAAACTTTTGGGTCGGGCGTCAGTTTTTTAACATGGTAGGTCCTCTTTTGGCTTACCACCTTGGGGTCTGTTCAGACCACACGACTGTGGGCAACGTTTTCACATTTTTACCGCTATCGCGTGTTCGTCTGAACACACCTTTAGTGCTTTGGTGTCCGTTGTTTATGGCGGAGAACTGAGAATTAATTTGTCGTGCTTCCTAACCTGCGACTTGGCCTTAGAGTCTGTTAATGCAGAAGTGCAATAAACAATTGAAAAGCCATGAGCTTGCACGCACCTCCCTATCAAGTCTTTGAGTCCATCAATCCATTGTTATTGTGTTTTAAGAACTACGTAATTAAATGATCAACTATATTCGTATTTCATTAGCAAAAGAGTCGCAGGTCACGCCTGGTCAGCGAATAAATTCATTTTGGCCAGCATAGTAATTATTTTGGTCAGCAGAATAAATAAATGAGCAGCATGGTCAGCAAATAAATCGACCATAATAATTTATTTAATACTAGCTGTGCCCGCGACTCCGTTCGCGTACATTTCGATTTTTACGAAGCATTTGTATGGGGGCCACGTCTTATCATAACTGGAGCTAGAATTTAAATAGCCTATCCTGTGTCCCAGATGTCTATATGTTTTTATACCAAATTTCATCAAATTCGGATAATTGATTTAAGAGTTATGGAGGAACATACATACATACACACATACAGAAAAAAATTCTAAAAATCGTGAAATTAGTTTCAGTATCATATATTGAGCCTATAAACACAATATCTCTGAAAACAAACTAACTTACTCCATGACCGACCCTTACAGATTTATTATTAGTATAGATAGATAATTCTCCGTCGGTCAATTTTGTATTTTCTGCCGACCAGTAGCTGCTCAAAAGAATTTTATTACTGACAGAAAAGATTTAATTGACGACCATAGCGTATTTGTTGCTAATCGTTCATACCCTTGTTCTATATTAACTTAGTTTTGTTAGTCGAGAAACTAATTCCTGGCCCCAGTGGATGTCCAGCCACTGTCGTCAATCAGTACCTAGGTACCTAAATAATTGTGTGCCCTGAAACTGAACTAACTACGTGTCGGAAGCGGCAATGATATGCTGATTATAATTCCAATTGAGTGATGACGGGCGCGAAAACGAGTTAAACTATTGGCAAGTTCCGGCTGATTCGTTATCACGTGGGTGAAGTACAATCGATATGCGACACAGCATGAACAAAAATTCCAAAATAATCGTAACTAGCGCCATCTGGCGGTGCTCGTCAAATTCAGTCGAATAGTTTCTCGCTTTCTTGTAATCTCTCGCGGGCGGACATAATTGACTCGATTGAAGTGAACGTACTTATTAGTTCTCAATTCTTCCAATAGAGGGCGCTTAAGGTAAAGAGAGACTACAAAATGTAAATTTTAACATACGTCTATTTCGATTAGCTTTTGTCTGAATGTAAACAAACCGTTGATAGGATTCGTTGGAATACTGAAAGCAAGACATCAATAGCAGTAGACATGACTCTATAAAATTGTTTGCGCGTCCTAGGTCATTTACTTCATTAATTTAAGAAATATCAAACCCTATTATCAATTTATTGACTTTGATAGTATTTCAAAAATTGTTTACACCCAGACAAAAGCTGAATGAAGTGAAATATAGGTAGGTACTTCGAATGGTCGGTGCAATGCTAGTTTGATAAGGTTCCGGTTCTGAACGATTTCCAGCTGCATTAGTGTGGGTGATGCTAAATTGCGTGAGTGTGCGATGGATGTTTTTAACGTAACCTACCTAAAGCTTTTGTGACAATTGCTTTGTTGAAAACAATGCTTCTAATGGAAGAAAATAAAGTTTTTTTTATTGTATCATTGAAATCCCCGAAATTTTCAGTAAAAATCGAAGTGTCATAAATGCATCGTTACCATTTTGTTTGTACGAAAGGCAGTATGTTTACTGTAAACAAACAATTGATATCTTACAATGACTGAGGAATCGACTGCGCGAGGTATTTAATAAATAATAAGGGTAATAACGACTTGAGCAGAGAAAATTATTTTTCTAGATATTTTAATGTCACAAATACCTTCTCACGTAGAATCCATTTGTAAAAATTTACTGTTCTTGTTAATAAAACCTTATTAATGCATAACATTATTATGACTATCAGTGGTAAGTGGATTAAGAGATTTCAACAAATATATGTAATGATAATCCACATATTAATATTTTACTAAAACCATATTAGGGACTTAGATAGATGTTGAGTATAGAAGAATAACGATAGTCATAGATTACAACCACCTCTAAATATTTAATAAATAATCACAATTACTATTTTCATAATTAAATACAAGTAGAAGTCTTATGAAACGTGAATAAATGTTTAAAATATTTATGGACCCCTCTGGTAACCATTAGCAATACTGTATGTCAAAACGCTAAACACCGTGTTAGAAAAAAGATTCCAGCCATATACAGGCTTAAATCTGGGTGGTTTGAGAGCCGCAGTTATGTAATTAGTAATCAATACTGGTATCTATTTAGACTATAACTTTTTTAAGTGCAGACGTAAATAAAAAAAAATGTTGACAAATCTTGTTTAGAGTTGAGAAATCTTGTTTAAAAAAATGCGCTAACAAGTAGTACCGCCTCTCCTCTAAGTCCTCTAACAGAACAATGACCCGCGGACCCGCGGCATGCACGCACCGCTCAGGGCCTAGATTCTGTTAATGCATTGTAGTAACATGACAACTGCATGAACATGGCGGTTTTCATTTCATGGCTGCTCTAAATCTACCCGGGCACACCCATCAAACCTTCTAGGCGTCAACGGTACGAAAAAACACGTCACGTGACCCGACAGTGTACCTGTCATTATATAATGGTTCAAATAGATTCGAGTTTGTATCGAGATATTTTTGGAAAGTGCGTTTTGTTTAATAAAACAAACTAGCGTATTCGATAGGTATTGTTAGGCACGTAAATTGTGCTGTGTCTTTCAAACCACCCAAAATTTATGTTGTACCCTTAGTTGTCAGTAAGAATTTACCTTTACGCCAATTATGACTTTGATTTTAGATTTGGCCTACTAACAGTAAAATTATTCATATTGATAAGTTTTAGACTCAATAACCTGTTGCGAGACCTTCTTGTAACATATATATATATTACGTAGAGTAATAATATTATATTTAAAACCCATTTGTATTAGAACCAATAAATAGATGACCAGTGCATGTGTTGACTTCGAAGTGTTCATAAAAGTGATAGAGGAGAAATATTTTCATATATTCTAATAATCATACAATTTATCGTCTGTGTATTTGCAGATTGTGTTTCTGACTATAAATCTACGATAGCTGCTTTGCTAGCTATTCTACTGCACATTATTTCTGCTTTTTCATGTTCTTCTTTGTAACGTCTGAAATAAATGAAGTGAAACTAGTCATGATGAGTAAGTATAACAAACCTCTCTCCCTGCTTGCTTTAACCAGATTAAATTGTTTGTGTTCTGAAGAGGATATGTTCAATCGATTAAGTTCACTCTCCATCGCGTGCCTATTTATAAAATTGTTATTTCTTTCAGAGAATTAGTTATTTATATAATAATTAGATTATAAAAATGTAGGATCAAGATTCTCGCTCAGTATGTTTTACAAAGGATACCATTCCACTTGTTATTCTTTCACTAATACTAATTAGTTTTTGTATAAAAACGGATTGGAATTTTCTTTAAAATCCTTATTATTTTTAAGTTGTATTGTATATTCCTTAGTACAAATGGCATCTTCATACTGTATGGAGTATTAAAATAGGCTTTTGTGTCATGAACGTGGCCATTTAAGTTTGATATTATTGTGACTAAATAATCATAAGTTGTATACTTTTGCAACTAATGTTGACATTGGAACTGTATGTGAAATTCAATAACATGAATAGAAACATTAATAAAAGTGTTTTAGAAATATCCGCATGTTTTTATAATAACCTTTCACAAATAATTTCCACAGGAAATAAACCAGAGAGAAAATAGCTAACTTAGTGGTCGAAGGGTCTATAACCTCAGAAAACGAAAGGACGCGATTAGCGACAATATTTTCTTTCGCGCAATTTGTCACGTACCCCATGCGTATCGATCGCTTTCTGTTTTCTTAGGGCGGGCGCGGTTAAGTGTCAACCCGGTGCAAAGTCAATTTGTGGTCAAATGAAGTGGCCGCAGAATTCCACCCCCGCGCTTAACTAACCGGCAACTGAACGGGCCGATGCGCTTATCAGACTTCGCAGGTTCTAATAAGGTGCAATTTCTATCGCGGCAGTTGATTTTAGCGGCTAGTGCAAGTCTACGTGAGATCTGCACCGTGACGAGTCCAGTGCAGTCAGTCTGATCGCGGACACCATCCACACCTCACGCCAACAGACAATGGCAACAGTGCGTTGAAACCCACAGTCTACTATACCAGCCGCAGTCATGTGCAGTCTAAAGAGGCTGTGCATCATCACAACACTCGCCCTATTCATAGCCAGCGCCTGCGCGTACGGTAAGAAGAGGAGTAAATTCAAACGTCCCTCCAAAAATGAGGAGAATGGGGAAACCACTCCACAGCCCAATGTGGTCACTTACTCAACGTTTGGCTTCAACGATGTCGGGCCAACTTACGACGGGTTCGTGCCAAGTTCCCCGGATTACGCGAGATATCTGAGCGGCAGCAGTGACAATCAGGAGACCACAACTAGGCTGTATGGCCCAGCTTTTCCAACTGCCATGGATAACACCGCCTATGCGTACGGGCAACAGCCTCAGGAGGTGCAGTCCTACAGCTCCGGCGCAGGCAGTGAGAATGGAGAGCAAACAAGCATGCTACAGTACGACCCCAATTCGTACAGCTTTGGAAACCCGCAAGGTTTCGGTCCTCCTACGGGAGATAGCCAAATCAACCAAGAAGGGCGAGGGGGCTTTGACGAGAACGAAGATTACAATGCCCCAGTTTATGGCACTAAATTGAGCAATGGAAATCAAAGACCAAATAAAATTAAACAATCTTACGGTCAGTACAACACCTCCAATATGTACGGCACCTCTGATTTTATCTCTGGTGATGTAAAGTATACTAATTACCACGAACAGCAGCCTGCACAGGAAAGTAAACAGACGTACGGTGAGTCTGGAAACAATGCTTATAAGCCTTATAATTATGTCCCGTCCTATCCGCCTAGTAACAGTGAAGATATTGTTACCAAGCCACCTCTTTCACACGCCGTAAGTTCTGTCAAATTTCATAAAGTCGTTGATTTCACAAAATTCAAACCAACCTATCCTACAGAGCTAGAACTCAACAACAAATACGCGCCAGATTCTCTCAAACCTATGGCAGCGGCACAAACAATATCCAATAATAACCAGAACGATAATTCATACATGAGCCCCTATCAAAATCCGAACAATGACATGAATCAGGCAAAATACCACGACAATTACGAAGACGACGAACCTGAAAAAGATATTTCGCAACCCATGAAAACGAATCACTTGGAATTTTCCATAAATCACGTCGATAACTCTAACAGTTACAAGAATCAAAACCCAGCCGAATACAAGGACAAATTCAAGAGCAAACCGTGGAACTACAGCTCCGATTTTACTAACTGGAAAAATACGTTAAAAAACTACGACTCATTTATCGATTTCAAAAACTCAAGCTATAAGAGACCTTACAAAACCTATACGGATGAAGTAACTTCATCGAGTAACAGTGTTGTCGATTTGACCAGCTATAAATTCCCTGAAAACAGCTATGCTAACTTCAAGAGAATACCTGATTATAGGCAACAAGGTTCCGAAAACTACCCTAGCTTACAAACATTCAAGTACCCAGACAATGAGGACCAAAACAGTAGCGACTTCTTCAATCAATTAAAAGGACTTTACAGTACCGTTCCATCCACAACCACTCATTGGGGTAGCAGCCTTAAAGTCACAGAAACACCCCCCTATAAACATCGCCCAAAGAAACCACAGCAGTTCAATGACGATGACATTGTTCATATACCAAAGAGGCACAAATACCATATCAAGCCACACGGTCACAAGCAGAATGAGTGGTCAAATAGTAACAGATACAGAGGAAAACCCATAGATGAATGGAACAAAGAAGTTCCGAATAGGTTCAAGTCGGAGGAAGACTTACTCGGCCTCAGAAACCACGATACATCCCACCCTTCTTACTTACCCCAAACATCCTTCAAGTTGACCAACGAAGTCGGCGAAGAGTACCAGAAATACTTCTCAGATAGTGATTACAAGAAGTTGGTAGACAAATGGAGGCAGTCGTATTTGAAGTCGAAGTTCTACAAAGACAGCATGACCGCGTATAGAGACAGCGAGGCCTACGGCACCGACAGCAGACCGATGCACGTGCCTGTACCCAAACCCTTTCCGGTAAGTTTGAAATTAACGCCTTTATTGGTTTATTTCAATTTGTAGTTAAGTTACGACGTGTTACGTGGATTGTAGAGCTCATACTAGATTAAATTGGGGCTATCGGCTTAATCAGATGTGACGATAAGCTTTGTTCTCATGGCTTTGCTAAAGTTTTCAAAGGAGGATCACGACATTTTCAAAAGAAGAGTTTTTAGTGTCTTGTTAAATACAAACGGATGGTGTAGATAATTATGAGGTTTCCAACCGGTTTCACGGTTTCATTTGAATGCTACTGTTCTTAGAGTATCATTCAATAACTCTACTTTTGTAGCATAAAATCTTCGATAATCATTACAATCTGGAGATTGATACAGTGGTCGTGGGTTCGATTTCCATTGGAGGCCGCCCTATTTTTTTTTTTTTACAAATGACCTCAGTCTGTATGTCGTGTATTTCTACAAACCTGGCATGGTTACAATGACAAACGGTATCCTCTTTTGGGATCAGGTCAAATTATTGTGTTGTGTGGAACTTATTATAATAAAATAGCTCAACCAATCGGATTTGCCATCTTGTGTAGTATTAGTATGATCCCTCTGCGTCTGCGCAATTATCGCGGAAAAACGCCGGTAAAACGGAATGCGGACACGATCGTCTGTAGCCCGTCGCGCACTGATTTCCTCCGCGAGATGCGCCGGCGCCCCTGGTGAAATCATGAAACTCGATACATGCTCGACGCTCAGATTACATGCAATGAATGTATGGCATACGGTTATCGCCAACAACTTTTCGATGAGCCGAGGGTTCCGAGCTTCTTTGGGCATGTAAACTGCTTTCTTTAAATGCCTGAAGACGGTTGGAATGGTGAGAGTTACTGCCAAAAATTCGGCAATTTTTTTTTATTTATTGCATTACACAATATAGGTATATAAGTAACATTGCATGTTAAAATATCTTGGTGAATGCTTATAATCTAGTTACATATCCCTTAACGTGTGATGACAGCGTGCTAAAATATGGACGAAAACGGAAATACATTAAGCCACATATATATTTAAATACAAAAGTTGACTACCAAACACAACATACTGAACAGCGAACGGAAATAATAGTGTAGACAAGCATTATTTTGCAGGATAATCATTAGATAGATCCCTCTACATAGTAAAGACCTCAATTCCCGCTATTTCCCATTGTGGTCGAAATACCGAGAAATCACAAAACTCTATTATCATAGGGCCTATAAAAGTCATTGAAAGTGAAAAAGGTAATGGCAATCGATGATCAAGCAAGACGGCATCGATGATGTTGCGCCCGTAGGGCACTTATTAGTGTGAGGTGAGCCCGTCACGGTACATTTGTCTTACACTTTTTTTAGGGTTCCGTACCCATAGGGTGCCAAATGGGACTCTGGAAAGCTGATATTTTTTTCGCGGTATCGAAGTTTTCCCATGCTTAGTGAAAGTTGTTCTCTCCTTCCTCAATTTCTCATTCAGATTTTGGTACACTCTCTTTAGAAAAGTTCTCTGTAGAAAATTAATAGTTCGTATATTCAAGTAGATTCCCCTATTTTCCGATGCTTGTGGTAATTTTGATACTAACAAAGTTGGACTCGTGTTTCACTTAGTTTTAGTGTATGACGACAGCAGTTTCCTAAAGTACAACAACTAATAAGAACTGGTCAAGTGCGGTTGTAGCGGACCGGTATAACGCCGGCTTCTCATTCGGGAGGTCGTGGGTTTGAATCCCGGCATGTACCAATGACTTTGTTTTCTAAGTTACGTACATTTGTGAAGTTATAGTAGCAATACCACACCCTAATCGTGAAGGAAAACGTGTGGGCACGCGTGTTGATTAAGCCCATACTCTCTCTCTGAGATAAGGTACGTGGGACGTATATAGGCTGAATACAAAGTGTAAGTTGGACTCCCGCTAAGAGTACCGAGCTGAATCAAAAGAAAACACAGTTTAACTAACAATGTATGTAAAAAAAAATAACGATAAATATGTACATACCTCTAAAATGCATAATTCCTGAGACAACCGAATTAGAGTTTGTGTTTTGCAACCAATTCGTGTTCTATAAGATTTTCGCAGATTATATTTTTTTTTAAATATAAGAGTTTGTGTTTTTTTTTTCAATTCGCGCTTTAGATAGATAATAAAAGTTTATTACAAAGACAAAACACACATAAAACAGCAACAAAAGTACAATTAAGTTGCTTAAAAGAAAACAATATTACGCGTTCTACGAAAGCGGTAGCCTCTGGTAATCTGGTGGCCTACTTAGAAGAATGTCCATTCTATGTAATACATATGGTTTTAAGAGTTACCTATGAAACGGTGCCAATACAAAGCAGAACAACCGTAAAAAATAATTAAATATTATTCTTTATTGTTATACTATATTAAAAAAAAAAACCGGCCAAGTGCGAGTCGGACTTAGGCATCGAGGGTTCCGTACTCGCGCTTGGCCGTTTTTTATTATTTGTCGTTAGAATACATTATAATAAGTTCCACAATCACTATGTTTGATGCCTGTATGTATTACCGTTTGTACGATAGAGCATAAACAAAAAACCGGCCAAGTGCGAGTCGGACTCGCGCACCGAGGGTTCCGTACAAACCTGCAAGGTTTACAAAGTTCGTTCATTACGACAATCGAGTCATAACTATGGTATTTTTATATGAATTTCAACTTGATAGCTCTACGCGTTCATGAGGAAAAAAGTAATAAGTTTATATTTATTAAAAAATATATATTTTGTAATGTAACTAAAAATTTAAGGTTTTCGGAATTTTTCCTTTATGTGTGCTATAAAACGTTGCTTCATGCCAAATTTCAAGATTCTAGGTCGACTGGAAGTACCCTTTAGGTTTTGATTCCCTTGCGAGTACTTGCGAGTTTCAAAATATGCAGCTTAAATTGCTGTTTCTTTTGATTGCGTTGACATAGAAGTTAGATTTTGTTACAGCTTAAAGGTATTATAGACCTGAGTATTTGGTATGAATTTCAATTTAATACCTCTTCGCGTTTATGAGGAAATGGGTAGTAAGTTTAAAATTATTAAAAAAATATATATTATGTGATGTAACTAAAAATTTATGGTTTTCGTAATTTTTCCTTTATCTATGCTATAAGACGTTGCTTCGTACCAAATTTCAAGATTCTGAGTTCACGGGAAGCACCCTGTAGGTTTTGATTCCCTTGCGAGTGTCGAAAATTTGCGGCATAAACGGCTGTATCTTTTGATTGCGTTGGCTTAGAAGTTAGATTTTTTCACAGCTTCAAGGGACAGTAGACCTGAGTAATTGATATAAATTTCAGCTTCATACCTCTACGCGTTCCTGAGAAAAAGGGTCTTGACAGACGGACGGACGGACAGACGGACAACAAAGTGATCCTATAAGGGTTCCGTTTTTTCCTTTTGAGGTACGGAACCCTAAAAACGGCAAAAAAACACTTTTGTTGTATGGAGACCCCCCTTATGTTGTAAATTTTATTATTTGTTAGGTCATCATCATCATCATTCAGCCTCAAGAAGTCCACTGCCGGACATATGGCTCCTCCATGGATTTCCAAAAAGACCGGTTGAAAGCGGCTTGCATCTAGCGTCTTACTGCCACTTGGATGAGGTCATCTGTCCATCTTGTGGCTGGTCGTCCTACGCTACGCTTGCCGATATGTGGTCTCCATTCGAGAACTTTTCGGCCCCATCGGCCATCAGTTCTGCGTGCTATGTGCCCCGCCCACTGCCACTTCAACTTACTAATCCGCTGGGCTATGTCGACGACTTTCGTTCGTCTACGGATCTCATCATTTCTGATTCGATCTCGTAGAGAAATTCCGGGCATAGCTCTTTTCTTAGCTTCCCTTTCTTATGAGGCCCACACTGGTTGTATAATTTTGTCTTGACCGATTGAGGTATATTAGACGAAAAGACTTTTCTAAGTTTCCCGAATGCTGCCTAGCCGAGTTTGATTCGACGATTGACCTCTTTCACGAATTTTTTAGGTAATCCGCCGTAATAACACATATTCTGTAAAAACTTCAACTACCTATTATGGTTCCAAAGATGAGCCCTTTAAATGTCAGATGGACGGACAGACAGCGGAGGCTAATGGGGTCCCGTTTTGGCACCCTTTGGGTACGGAACCCTAAAAAACCAAAGTCGTCGAAAAAAAGTAATTGTAAGTGACTAACTATAATTGACAGGAATTGCTCATTTTTGCGGTAACTCTTATGTAAGTACGGAACCTTCGGTAAGTGAGTCCGGGTAGCACTTGGCCGGTTTTTATAAGTTCATCGTGCTACTCGGTGAAAGCTAGCCTACCTGCTTTGACAGCGGTTAAGTCCTGAAGTTGAACGACCGAAGTTGCATCTGCATTTCTCAGCACTTTATAATGAAAAGCTATTTTAATTTTTAACCGAGTACAAATAAAATTTATAACTTAGCGTGCGAGCATAGTAATTACAATGTCAATTTGCGTGTGCGTGCTCAGATTGTGAAATAGTGCAGTCTATGCGCGAAAATTTTTATTATTTCACCGAGGCTAACTTTCATTACAATTCAATTTGATGAGTTACATAAGTGTACAATTTTACTCGACGCTATTCTTATAATTTCTTTTCTTTTTCTGCTGATCTAAGAAAAACATTTTATGATGATAATGTCTCTACACTAACGATATTGTATTCATATTTTGTGGATTGGGTGAGTTTCTTGAATTTATGGTTATATATGTGGTATTGATTAGTGTCAGATTAGTAGACATATTTACGGGATAGACTAACTCAGAACCTACTTTTGCTACAAATTAACAGATTAAAGACTGTAGGTATTGCAGGTATTACGGACAACCAACAACACATCTCGCTTTAACTGGATTCGATTCTCAGCTGTATTCAAACTCATTCAGCACCATTCAAACCCCAACAGCTTGCACAGTGGGTTGATTGCATGCACATAATCAGCCGTCGCTTTTCGAGTGGCCTGCTTTTTGGGATTTCGTACTGTAGAGCCCCATCGACTACAGCAGAAACGCGTCGAATCGAAGCGAGTCGCATTTATCCGTAGTGCGTTGATCTCTGAAGCATAAGCATAAGCAGCCTATACACGACCCACTGTAGGGCACATGCCTTCTCTCAGGTAGAGAGTATCTCTGAAGAATCGAATCGAATTGTTCATTTATTGCATCTCTTCATCAAATTCGGTCGTTTTTGCGTCATGGACAGCTCGGATGTAGAGATATTTTTATTTCAAATACTTTTTGATGAAGAAGAAGAGTATATAAGGAAAAGGAAACGGCGTGCTCCAAAATACTGGGTTCACAACATTAATATTTTTATTTAAACAAACATTTTTAAAATGATACCTACAAAGATCCGTTGGCGCGCATCCGCTTCTCCGCGCCGAATGAGGCGCGCTAAGTTGAATCGAAACGCATCGGCGAAGAAATTCGCCTGTCGAGCAATTCGCGTGGTCGATTCGTTTCGGCACGCCACGGCTCGTCACTAATAGACGCAGTTTCGCAGTAAATATATTATAGGACGCGAGTTTCTGCAGTTCGATTCGACTCGGCTCGGCGAGCCTAATGGACGCGGGCCTAAAGAGTGCGACTCTATAGTGATGTGCAAAGTCAACTAACTCACACCTAAACAAGTAGGAAGACTCGGGTACGCAAAGTACATCAAATTGCCATAATAACTATGAATTATAGTTTTATGAAACGCGGCCTAGCCCTCCAGCCCACTATTTCAAAGTCATAATTATGTATATATTTGACAGTATGGAGCAGGTTAAATCGGACAACTCCATACAGTGGAGAACTTATGTTACTTATGTAGTAGCGTTCCCGCCTTTCTGTCACATAAGTACCTGTGCATTCTATTGGGTTAAACTACTTGACGATTCAAAAGTCATAATATGTATGTATGTAAAAACGTATTTAGAGGCTATGTATGTATGTATTTGACAGTTCGCTGTAGGTTAAATCGGACAGCTCCATACAGTGGAAAACTTATGTCTTAGCACCCCCGATCGTGTTCAATAGTCTCCCATGGTATGTATGGTCGGCAGATCGAGGTCCCTCATCCGGTAATAGTGCCGGTGCCGCAGCCGTACCCGGTCCGCGTGCCGGTCCCGAAGCCGGTGGCGGTGCCGGTCATCCGGGAGCTCACCGTGCCCATCGAGAAGCCGGTGCCCTACCCTGTATATAAGAAGGTGCCTTACCCCGTGGAGAAACTGGTGCCGTACCCCGTGGAGAAAGAAGTGAGTGCATGGAGAATTATAAACTTAATAACGTCCACACAATATAACACTTGTCCTAAACCCAATCCAATTAGTCGGTTCCTCAAAAGCGGTGGTAGCCCAGTGGGTAGAACAATCGACTCGGAAGCGGGAGACTTTGTGACTTTGTTTATTTTCAAAGTTACGTACATAATATGTGAATTGGTAGTAGCAATACCACACGCTAACTGTGAAGGGAAACATCGTGAGGAAACCCTTGGCTTGGTTAGCTCCGCACGTTGTGACTTGTCTTTCCTGTGGGCTAGGCCGACTAGGCTGTCAGTATGGTATAGGTGCTGGGCAAGCCTACATACATAAGCAGCCTATATACGTCCCACTGTAGGGCACAGGCCTTCTCTCAGGGAGAGAGTATGGGCTTAATCACCACGCGTGCCCACCGCGGATTGGCGATTTCAAGCGCTGAGGTATGTGAATAGCTCAGACACTCAGGTTTCCTCACGATGTTTTCCTTCACCGTTAGCGAGTGGTATTGCTACTATATCTTCACAAATTTACATAACTTAGAAAACCAAGTCATAGGTACATGCCCGCACCGGGGATCGAACCTGGGTCTCCCACTTCCGAGTCCGAGGTTCTACCCACAAGGCTACCACCGCTGGTATAGGTGCTGGGCAAGCCTACTCCATCTAAAAAACATTGTCCCAGGCACTGCAGCGTCCGAGTTGTCCCTTCACCCATCTAGTGTGAGTGATGGTCCCGCTGGGCGCTGTATAAGTCATCTCATTACGTAGGTGCAAAGGCTAGTCAGTTCCTCAATGCCGATATACGTGTGTGTATTTACACTGATGGAAAGCATTTGCTCTCTGTCCGGACTTGTTCCCTGCTTGTACCACCTGGAGCCTGTTTCAAACAATTCGTGATTTACTGTGACAATTCGATGTAAATTGCAAAATCGATTAACCCACAGATTAACAAGTGGCCTCGGCTACGCAATGTGCCACGAATTGTCATATTAAACTACGAATTGTAGTTTTATGACACTTGGCCTTAGTGGAATTAAAATTTTGTTCTCTTGGTGATCTGATCACTTCATTTATCGGATGTTTACACACAACACAACACTTGTACTGTTCACAAACTAGGATACCCTGTGCTATGGCCTAGGCCTTTTATAATTATGTGATAGCGATTTCATTTATGAAATATCACTGAAGCGTTTTTTTATAATTTGGATTGTTTTGTTATGCTAACGCTACTCTTCTATCTACTACCAATAACAGTTTTTGTTACACATAATTATTATTTAAATTCATACAGCATCTATCTACCTATATGTAAACAAGCCTTTGATAGAAATTATTAAAGTACGGGAAACATATTGTCCACGAAGTTGTTTTCATCACTTAAGTCATTATATCAAATAACTTTGATTGTATTTCAAAAGAAATGTTTGTTTAACTTCATTTACTGGTACAAAACAATCATGTTATGGTGCAAGGCTCCGATTAGACGCGTATTTTCCTTCCTTCTTTGCATGTGCAACAAAAATATAGAGCAGGAGTAACAGTACACTCAAGTACACGTTTTTGTGAAAACTTTGACATAAGTTTTCAGTAATGTATAAATATTTGTCACTTTGCTTACATACATATTATTGTAAAAGAATACCTACATATTATATTTATTGTGCGGATATAAACATGCATGCAGCTGGTACGCACCCTCGCATAATGTAATGAAATCAATCCACTCAGATATTCATCGGGATCCTCAATCACGAGGAAATCCATTTGTGCTTCATGCTCAGTGGGTTCTCAATAAAATAATGAACAACTCCTCACTGATGCCGTTGTTAACGCTGTCGCATTAGTTATTGATAGATCTCTCGACAATAAAAGTGCAACGAGCCACGACCGCTGCGTTGAATTAAACACAAATAAATTAGACGTTTTATGAAAGTAAGTGATTAAATTATCGCGTAGGCAAGGAAGTAAATATTTTGAATACTCGTGAGTAGGACAGCAGAGTCGATGTCGTAACTGCGCCCTCACGCAGCAGTAGGACATGTTACTGATTAACAACACAGTCGCTGATACAATTTCTTTGGTTTGGTGTGATTTCTACTGTTATCACGTCTATAAGCACGAAGGGCAAGATAAAAAGTACCCGAAATCGGCGTGCGAGCATGCAGCGACTAATGAATTTTGATGGAGTAAAAGAGGTGTCTCAGGATCGTAGCATGTGGCAAACACTGGACCTATATGCATTTTATTACAATGCAATAACATAGAGTATTGGCCGAGGTTGGGTAAACGAACGGTAAACAGACCAGCAACCCATTGGGCCGAGGATCTTGTTAAAGCCGTCGGAAAGCAATGGACTGTATTGACAGCAGACCGAGAGGGTTGGCGTTGGGTTGGTGGCAGGGAAGGGGCCAAGTATATTAGGCTCTATTCGTAGGCTGGACATATACTCAGTGGGCTGGACAGATAGAAAATATTCTTATCTTATAGATACACAGAAACTAGGTCTAGGAGTTTATTTGGTGTCACAAATGCCAAAGGCCGCAGCAGTTTTAAAGAACCAACCAACCAAAAATCAACCGGCCGCGTTGTGCTAAACCGACCCAATGCGGATGTATCCAGGATAGCATACCTACCCGCCCGTGGTTTATAAAATTTCGAGATACTAGCAAAAAAGTTACCTCGACAATACGAGTATGTCGTCTCCGCTTGGGACATGTCTCAACGCCAGTCTTTTTTGCCAAAATCCGGGCAAGGGACTACTTGTGCGAATGCGGTCTGAACGAGGCAACTGCTGACCACATCTTTTTCGAATGTCCAAAATACAGTTCCTCTTTCTACAATTATCTCCCGGTAGATCTCTAGCTTCCCGCCAACCTTCGCTGCGTACTACCGTTCTCTTTCGTAACTGAGACATTGGCGGAATCCTTAGGGAAGCCATCACTATAAAAAAGAACCAATTTCGCGATCTCCCGATTCAGTACTTCTAGGCAATCTAGCGACTATTTCACCACTACAGGTGCAAGTTCCAGTCCCGAAGCCCTACGCGGTCCCAGTCCCGCACGTCCGGCCAGTGTTCCACCACTCCAGGCCTGCGCTGGACGAGTTGGATGGCGAGCGAGATGCCGATAGAGAGAATGAGGAGGACGACTACATGCCGCGGCCGGCAGCCAGCTCGCTCCGGGGGCAGAAGTACGTCAAGTACTATAAGAAGACAAGGAGGTGAGTGATGAGATTAGAGCACTTGTTTTATTTTAATTTTATTTATTTAGATTCCCCATAGTACTCATGGATACATCAAACTTAAAGTTGAAATTGATTAAAGTACTTTAATCTTTAAGTATTTGAAACATAACACGCATTTGAGATACAGCCTGGTGACAGGCAGACAGATAGAGGAGTCTTAGTAATAGGGTCCGATGTTATTGTTAGCGTGAAAGTTGCATCTGACTAAAAAAAAAAGATAAAATAAGAACTGATATTTGTATAGTGGATCTTAAATTAAGGAAGGCTCAAAATATATTTAATTGTAAGTAACAGATCTTTGAATACGTTGACTACTTCGCTGCAATGATTTGTACACTTGGGATATTTAAGACTTTTTGAAATTTAATATAATAAAATAAAGATGTAAAATAAGTAAGTGTCTTGAGAAACGCTGGAAAATTGTTGAAGTTGTATTGAAGGTATAGTTTGTCAAAACGTCAAAAGATCGGCAAAAGTTTATTGAGATCGACAGTGAGAGTTTTTCAAATAATCTTTCAATTCAAACATTTTTAGGTAAGTAAAACAGTAAGAGATAGAGTTCGAATAAATATCACCCTAGAGTGGGTTTTGTGCATAATGACTCTACAAAACAGACTTTTATACATTATCGCTAGCTCAGTACTCACTTGAATATAGCCCCGGGTTTCTAGTACACTAACAATCTGTAAATCTAGTGATAACAGTCTTCAGTAGTTTTATTTGAATGCACTTTGACCAGTTGACAGCTTTAGACAATAGGAGACAAAGAAGTCCTTAGAGTTGGTAAGAGAAACAGGGGTTTGATAAGTCCCCGCGACGAAAACCTTTTTTCTTCTGCGCCTCATCAATGCTCGATGTAGGGCATGCACAGGAGTTGATATCCGCGCTTACCAGCGCTCATCCCTTGCGGACATGAAGTAATCTAGTAAAAAAAACATAACATTTCTTAGAACAGACTGGAATGGAATGAAATAAAAAAAAAAAAAATTTAATGACCTTATTACTAACAGTAGTAAGGCCGTCACGTCAATTCCACACCAACCAGCCGACCCTTTCCGCAGCAACCGCAACCGCTCCCGCCGGCCAGCGTCCTCGAGCGCCCACTACGAGCGCAACCGCCGGCGTTGGCCCACCGGCCGGCCCGCGCCCCAGCGGAGCTCCTCGACCCGAGCCCGGCGGCCGCGGCCCACTCCCCCCCCTCGGCACAACCCAAGCTACCACCACGACTATGAAGAGGACTACGATCACGACCATACCGACTACTTCGAGTACTGCAGGAGGAACGGAAACTGCTGAGAGAATGAGACTGTTCGGTTAGGCGTTGGGCTGTCAAATTTTGTTACTTGTCAAGTGAGAATCTACCACCTGTTTTACTATACGATACTACTGTTTGGTCCCGACCGTATTCAGCCACAGCGACTGGGATCTGACTATTAAGAGTGACGTTCATGATGTAGCCAATTTTGGCAGAGAATGTGCACCACAGGTCTAAAGCGGAAGTTACACAAGGAGAGTTTCTCGAACGCGAGCGGCGAATAATCGTACGCGATTATCTCACGGCAAAACTCGCCATTCGATTCTCGCCTGCGGTTGTTTACATTTTGACTAAAAATCGTATTAATCAAGCGATTATTATTATTACTATTATTGCCTAGAATAAATCTCCACTCGCGTGCGAGAAACTCTTCTTGTGTAACAGCCTCTTTATACTACACTGTGGTTTTGCTCTATATCTCTTACCACATTATTATTAGAAAAACAAACTGGCTCCGACACCGGAAGGTTTCGCTATGGACGATGCCCGTAACGATATGACATCATTCCATACATTTACTACGTACGGTCTTGGCCGGCCGTTGCATGAAAAAAAATGTGTTGCAGTTATCTTCCAATGGAAAATCGTTCATTTTGGTACGAAAATGTTTCGAGGATGGTGGGTGTCAGATACGTTGCCTCCAAAAATATAGTTTTTTCGACAGCTCTGACTGTAGTGACAGAATTTCTACTATTTGACGTAGCTTCAATTTCGCGTAGACATTTTTAGTAAGTTGCGCTTTTGTAGAGCTGATAATTTCTCTGATTGGTGTCCTTATATTTATTGAAAGTGCCAATGTTATTTCTGTCTTAGATATTAGTTTCGCTGTTTATTGTTGTTATTGTTGTAGTTAAGCGTCGTGTATAAAGTTAAGTTAGCATAGTTTTAATCATTTGTAAAAATAGATATTGTATTACACATCCTACAAGTGATTTTTCTGTTTTAATTTGGAATGAACTAGATACGTTCGTTAGTGACACGAATGACTATTTGGCTTTCAAGACCTCTGCCTATCTGCGGGGAATTTACATAAGTAAATACTCACAGGAAAATACAAACCGCAAGAGCCATAGGTAATAACAGGAATTAATTGTTCACGTGTGGTACTGGTACGCGTAAACGCTGAGAGATCAACGCGCTTTGCGGTCGCGCTCCGTCGCGCGCTTTTACCTACGCTCCAGTAAGCAGAATGCATCTATGCACCTCTCATTCTTGATTCTCACATTTGCCGTATGCTGTTGTGGTACACCGTGGATGACTCCTGTATTACGCGCACCAAATTCTGAACGATTCAATCGTCAACCTGTCAAAGTCCTTACTAATTACTATCGTAAACGTCAGAATTCCGACAGGATTAGTTATCTGATAGCCAATCCCCAATGAGAGTAAGAGGCTCCATGAGGTTCAAAGTGCCACTAAAGAAAAAAAAATCTTATCCTCTTTTCTAAGAGGAATCCTTTTTCCTATTTGCTAGTTAGACGATTGAAATCGTTTAGAATTAGGTGCGCGGTGCGCGTAATATAGCGGCAGATCGTTTTTGCAAAAAGTAGCTTACAGATCTTTCAATCAAGTAAATAGTGATAATAGAGACCCAGGAGCGCTAATCTACAATTAAGGATGTAGGACTCGATAGCATTTATACCAAAAGCGTTTTTGCGGACATGCTACGTAGTCCTTCTTTTTTGGTTTTGGTCAAAGGTTCTCAGACGTGGTCTGCAAAAATAACTATAATGCCATTGAGAGATTTGTGAGCTACTTGTTCCAAAAATGATCTGCCGCTATATTACGCGCACCGCGCACCTAATTCTAAACGATTTCAATAGTCTAACTAGCAAATTCCACACTAATTGTTAACGCACACGTCAGGATTTCGACAGGATTTGGTGCGCATAATTAGGCCCCTGAAAAGAAGATAAGTATGTTTTTTTTGGTTACGCTAGTGAACCAAGTAGAGCCCTCTAACCCCCTTTGTTGTTGGCTTCTTAATGGGTTAATTTAGGGCCCCAATAGATCACATAAAATGTAAAAAATATGGTTACAAATGATTGTCACTTATTGTTGACAATTAAGTGCGTTGGGCTTATAGCTAAGTAATCAAAATAGGTAGGTACAGAATAAAAAGAGTTCACGATAGAACAAAACATCACTACCAAATCCACTTAAACCTTCGATCAATGATTCAGCCTATTTTTTCTCATACTCGTATGTTAAATCAATAGACGTAAGTTTTTTTGCAATGTCAAATACAATGCCCCGGCACTGCAGCGTCCGAGTGCTTCCTTAACCCATCTAGTGTGAGTGAAGATGCCACTGAACGCTCTATAAATCATCTCATTACGTAGATGCAAAGCCCTAAGTTTTGTAAGTACTTTTGCAGAATTCATTGGTTCCTGAGCCTCCTCCTGTGCGCAGTGTGCTATGAAAACATTCGTTCAGTTGCCTTATTTGATTATGCAGGCACTTGGAGGATTCATCGCATTGTACTCTACACTATGTGACACTATGTAGGTGCTACAAAAATATGTTATTTAGATTTTACTATCAAATGCTGATTACTGATATCACTATCAAATTATGATCAAACACAGCTTAATAAGTAAGATAAGATAAGAGATTTCTTTGTTGTACAAACCAGAAAACAATGAGCAATACATTTTGTTTTAATTTCTTCATCCTCCTTGCTGAAAATACTGTCACCAAATTGCCAAATACGTCTAAGAGATGCCTTCAAAAAGGTTTCTTTTTTTTACAAGACTGTTATCTAAAGAAAAGGAAATAATGTTCTTTAAAGAAATATTCTTATTTTACAGTCTCTGAGAACGTATTACTAGTGAAAAAAGGCGTAATTAACAACAAGTTTAGCTACAGCCCTAATTATCAAGTTACGCCTTTTCGCCATTTATTTTCTGAAGAGAGAGGGTAAACTGCCAATAATTAAGAACGCTTTGAATCTAAATTATGTGATTTTTTCTCAGAAATATTCAGAAATGCTTCAAGAATCACTATTCACTAAACCTCAATTTACTCGAAACTAAGTTCGAGGTAGTTGTGGCCTTTCTTCTTATGACGGCAGACGAGCGTAGGTATTTAATTAGTACCACCTTTATTCGGGATTTAAATTTTTTAATACATTGCGCGTTGGAATATTAAAGTTTTCTAAAATCTTGGTTTGGTTCCTTTGGTATGTATAGAATATTCTTATCTTATCTTCTAGGTACTAAATGTATGGATTTCTACAAGTGCAAAAAAGTGTCATCTTGAATCTAGATAACTATATTCTAAATAGTTACGATCTTATTTATGAAATACGAGTCCTTAAAACATTCATCAGAGTTTAATTCTAATTTGTTTATTTAACTTTTATTCACTTGGCTACAATGGCCCAGATATAAAACTAATCTTAAAAACAAAGAAAATCTAATTTGCTACCACACTGGATAGTCTGCGGTAAAGGTTAGTGCACAGATTATTTAAACTCCCTCTGAGGAGTAATTTAGAGGAATCGTGTTTTTATAAATAAGACCGTTCGTTTCTACGAAGTGGTAGCTTAGGCGGCATATATGCGAATATCAACAGATTAACACAACTGTCTGGTAAGTTATCATGACTATTATAAAAGTAATAATAACCTCCACACTACACAATCCCTTGTCCTGGGGGGCGAGTCTCAAAAATGCATAGGTAGTTCAATGCAGTCAAATTAGTACTGTATATATCGAGCGAATGTGGGTGAAAGGGCCGGTAAGGGACTTCCCAGGCGGACATACTTCGACCAAATAGGGGATATATTAGCAAAGGGCAAGATAAAAAGTACCCGAAACCGGCGTGCGTGCATGCAACGACTAATGAATGTTGAGGAAGCGAAAGGGATCTGTCAACATCGGATTCGGAAGCGAGAGACCCAGGTTCAATTCCCAGTGCGGGAATGTACCTATGACTTTGTTTTGTAAGTTATGTACATTTGTGAAGTTATATTAGCAATACCACTCGCTATCCGTGAAGGAAAAAATCGTGAGGAAACCTGAGTATCTGTATTCACATACCTTAGTGCTTGAAATCGCCAATCCGCGGTAGGACGTATAATACCTATAATATATTATAGGCTGCTTATGTATGTATGTTTACCATTGGAATGACATTGTACTGCTATTGCATAGTAGACTACCAAATAGAGGCAAACAGCTATTGAATTGCTTATATCATTCTATTCAAAAACTATGTGTTAGGTATCCAAACTGGTATCCTATTTTGGGATCAGGATATGTGCTATAGCAACCATGTAAGGACATCACAAGCAGAGAAATATATCCAGACTGAGCCGATTTGTATATTATATATAGTACCATGTGTGCACCCGATCGAATCCGCGACCTCTGCTGTGGTAATCAAACTTGATACCCTACCCTAGGTCTAGGGCCTAGACCGACGAGGCAGATAATACTCAAGCCAGAGTTATGCAAGTTTTATTATTATAATTGGATTTTCAAAGTTTCCTTTTGAATCTATGTACAGTCGAGAACCGGTTAACCTTTACATTTTTGTTGCAAAATCGCCCTTAGCGTAATTGAGTAGTGAGAGTGCACGCGTGTGCAGTTTGATGTGCTGTCAACTGTATAGGAGAGCACTTGGAAAAACAAGAAAATTAACTCAATCACTGCCAATGTTGTCTTTATTCATTCCTTCTCTCGACCTCTAATTAACATCAAATAGCAAACAGTAGGTACTAAACAAAGATGAATTAAAACACGGGTTCATTTACAGGGCTCAAGTCAATTAATTTTGTGATACAATTCAGCACACGGGTCATGGTCGCTGTTGTTTGTGGTGCATAGGTCACGAGTTACTTCGTCACCCACTGGGTTGATGACACTTGAAATATTCGCACCAAGGCCGCGGTTACAAACAATATATTTGCATAACGCTTGTCGTGCTAATTAAGCCCTTATTACTGTTGAGTTAGGATTGATTACAGCCGAAATATTGGTCATAGTCGATATTAAGTATTTTAGTTTATATAAAAGGAACTTTCGATTACGGATTCGTTTGGGGTTTTTCCAGCTAAGAAAAACGACCAAATTAAAGAAAACGAAATTTTTGGAATAGAATAATCATTTACTGAAGCTGAAGCTAACGAGCACAAAAGCATGGCAGACAGGACTCGAATAAACACTATCTGTTGGTTTATGTAGCAATTAAAAAACCGGCCCTTAATGTAATAAAAATACATATACCATTCCATTCCATACCTATGTTCAAATACCTATATTTATCAACAAAGTTATCAAAATATTATATTTGTACACAGGATTATCTTTAAAATGAGCAATTCCTGAAACATATCAATTACTTAGTGTTTATTTTGTTTGTGCATTACTAGGTACAACTTGTTTCATATGTTTTTTCTCCGATTGATAATTTTGCGAATTAGCAGTTTGCTTAATTTTATGAGATTCTCACTTTATGCATTCTGCCAATGTCACAAGTAGCTTCTGTTAAATTACAATTCTACATAAATGAATGCCAATTCTATAAAACACATTCGTATGGTTTTAACGATTTATCCATCAGAGAGCGTCACTACGGTTTTTCTGCTTTGAATTACAAGATAGAAAAACTGTTAATATCGTTAAATTAGGAATAATAGACAATTTTACAAAAAGTTTATATACCTAAGTCTTAACAGTATTTGTTGTAAAACGTTTAAAACTCCAATTGACATGTTTCAGTAATCAAGTGTTATATGCTCTGTGTCAGTAATTGCGCATTTTAATGGTACCTCTGGGGTAACCCCATAAAAGTATAATTTTTCCTGCGGCATAGGTGTACCTACTAACTTAATAGTAGTTACTGCAAACAGGTGTATTATTTAAACAAATCGTAAATAACGATGTCGTGATCTCAATCACGGTATCTACCAATGATAGGTATTGAAATAAATAAGGATATAATCACGTAACAGATGTCACAGCTAGAATCCGCGCCACCACTGAAGTCCGTCAGGTTTTGACAGTTTGAAGAAGACATTTTCGTCGTTATGTCAATGCGTACAAGGTCTTCTCCGTGGGACGTGAGTGATGGCGCGTGCTCTACATTACAGCTACCTAAGTTTTTCAAAATGTTAAAGATGTCGACCAGATTTATGCTACAATTTTGATGTACAAGTGTCCAGGGCCTAGATTCTGTTAATGCATTGTAGTAACATGACAACTGCATGAACATGGCGATTTTATTTCATGGCTGCTTTAAGTCTACGTGGGCACACGTATCAAACCTTCTGGGCGTCAATGGTATGAAAAAACACGTCACGTGACCCGACAGTGTACCTGTCATTATACTACAATGCACTAACAGAACGAGGCCCGAAATATTAGCACCGGCAGAAAGGTATTATTATTAAAATCCTTTATTGCATTTAAACACACAGTTTTGCACATAGGCGAGCTTAATACTACTTAACATTATCTACCAGCTGCATGATTTTATAAAAAAACCGGACAAGTGCGAGTCGCTGTAGTATGGTAACCGAAGCAAATAACTATAATGGTATTACTTTACTGTAATATTACTCATTACTACAACATATGCACGTATGCTGACTTGGCTACCCACGAATGAATGGTATTACTTTACTGTAATATTACTCATTACTACAACATATGCACGTATGCTGACTTGGCTACCCACGAATAAATAGTAGATTGTTAACCGAGGGCTGAAAGGCACCCATTCCTGACGAGATGTTTTGGCGCTCGAACGAAGTGAGAGCGCCAATAGTTCGAGGCAGAAATGGGTGCTATCACCCAAGTAAAACACTCTACTTTTCATTACGAATACGAGAAAAGTAAACACAAGCCAGTTAAAATCAAAATTATTTTATTAAAAAACAAAGTCACTTGAAATTAATATTAACGTTTGTACAGTTATTGAGCGTTAGAGAAATAATATAAATTAATTATTAGTGTTAATCACTAAAAGATAAAAACAAGTTTAAAATATAAAACTTAAGGAAATCACGCCGAAACAGACGGATGGTCTAGCTCGCGGCGAGATAGCTCGCGCGCCAACTTGTGCTAGCCGTACATCACAATTCGCAAGATGGCGCGCGACCGCGAAAGACGGCCATTTTAAATTTGCGTATTTGGTGGTTTTATCTGTGTCTTAAACAATATTTTAATTTATTTCGCAAATCACATCTCGCCTTGAAAGTGACTAATAAATACATAAAGTACATTATATTAATTATAAACATCAAAAGAATTTAAATGTCAACAAAACTAATAAATGAAGAATTAATCGTTTTATGGCTGTATAGGTTACTACCATTGCGTTGTTCAATATAAACTACGATTCATATATATTAGGGGTTAAAGTATGAAATTGCCGTTTTATTGCAATAGGTTCTTTGAATTGACATAGAATCTTCATGGTGTGAGGTTTTCGAATGAAACTTTTTTCAAATGGTTTCTATAATGTTCTTTTTTTAAAAAATGTGAAACATTTGAATATCGACTTTCAATTGTTTTTGTTATTCAATTTAGACAAGAAAGATGGATACTGCGAAAATTCGAGTGATTATGAGGCACCCATTTTTCGTATTTTTTTATTTTATTGATTTGACGCAAGTGAGTCAATATTGTGGGTAAGGTAACGTTAAACCATGCCGCTAATTCCTGGGTAGTTTGACTAGGGTCGGCTTCCACTATCTCTCTTAATTCATCGTTATTCACCTGTGTGGGCGGTCTTCCTCGTGGCTCGTTCTTTAAGTCGAAATTTTCATCACGAAAGCGTTTAAACCAAAATCGCACGGTGCGTTCATTAGTAGACCCCTCTCCAAACGCAGCATTGATATTGCGGGCTGTTTCTGCCGCGTTAGTTCCGCGTCGGAACTCGTATTCAAAAATCACTCGAATTTTCGCAGTATCCATCTTTCTTGTCTAAATTGAATAACAAAAACAATTGAAAGTCGATATTCAAATGTTTCACAATTTTTAAAAAAGAACATCATAGAAACCATTTGAAAAAAGTTTCATTCGAAAACCTCAAACCATGAAGATTCTATGTCAATTCAAAGAACCTATTGCAATAAAACGGCAATTTCATACTTTAACCCCTATTATTTTTTTAAATACTTTTTTGCTTTAGAGCAGGTATGTACCACTTTCAGCACGGTGCCTGGATGAACAATGACCCCCTTTCAGAGTATGAGTAATGAAAAATAATGTGTATCCAAATAAAGGCCCTTTTTATTACGTGCACCGTGGACAGCTAACTTGTGGTTTTAATATAACAACCCGGGGCATCATATTATTGCATCGCCCACCGAGGGTTTCGTACAAATTTGTAGACTTGCAGTTTTTCCGAGCTTTTCCCGAACTTCAAAGACAATTTTTTATATTAATTTATTTATATAAATGGTTTGCTGGAAGAAATCTCTTACAGAGATAAGCTCGCCTTTGTACATGTACTTTCTTTTGTTACCTTTCCTGTACTCTATTCTTGTGTGTGCAATAAAGTATAATAATAAAGTTTTAAGATTTTTCCGTTCTCTGTGGCGCCGGATTAAGAATAGCGTCACTCCATTTCCTTCTGTGGCTGTCGTAGAAGGCGACCAAGGAAATCAATTACCAGGAAACGGGCAGCAGCGTCTTCCTGAGATTCCAACCGCATACTGCGATCGCCAACCCGCCTGCCAAGCGTGGCGATTATGGCAAAACCCCTCATGGTTATGAAAACCACGAAGGAGGCTTATGTTCTGCAGTGGGCGTGAAATATGACGATATTACTTGCCAAATTTCATAGTTCTAGGTCAACGGAAAGTACTCTATTTTTATTTTGAAAGTAACCTGTTTTACCTTTGATTACGTTTAAAAGTTTGATTTTTTCACAACTTCAAGTATATAGTTTTTGAGGATATACTTTTAATTTCAATTCGATACCTCTGCGCGTTCCCGAGATAAAGGGTCTTCTTGACAGACAGACGGACAACAAATGATCCTATAAGGGTTCCGTTTTTCCTTTTGAGGTACTGAACCCTTAAAAGGAGGTAACTGTCGGTTAGCCAACCTATAGGTTCATAAAATATCATAGAATTTTAACAATAATATTACAATCGAGAATATTCCTAAAATAAAAATTAGTAAGTAAACCGTTATCAATCATTACCAAGTACATTGACCATTGCCAAAACATAATATTTTCATTGTGACAAAAACCATTTAGCCCCTTATATGGTAAAGCTCATTTGGAAGTTTTGTAACTACGGTTTTCCTTGTTCATACACCTAACAAGGAAAACCGGTTATTAGGCTTCATTTGGTAATAACGTTTTCAGAAAACGTTATAGATAAGGATTGGCGGTCTGAATCTGGACTATTTAGACCCCCTTTGAATTTCATGCTGAAATGAAATTTTGTATTTAGGTTATTTTTTTCCGTTCGTAAGTTGATTCTAAGACTAGATTTGGATTCCACACGCTTTCAAACATAAGCACAGCTTACTTCACACACAAACACACACATAAAACACACAAACAAACACACACAATCACAAGTACAAAGAGACAGAGGCGTAAACACCCACACAGACTTATTACGTTTCTAGGGTGCCGTACGGGACCGTAATACTATGCCTACGGTCGTCTGTCTGCATGTCTGTTTGTTCGTCCGTCCGTCCGTCAGTCCACCTATCTATCCATAGTACTTTAAAGTAGAGAAGTTATCTATTCTACTAGAAAAAATAACGGCTAGGAGCTAACAGTGACGTCTTTGACGCTCTTGTATGGTCGCACCTCGGCCTGTAAATAACTGCGACTCTTCTGAGGCTCTTGTGAAGTCGACGACCACACATCATTTTTCTGAGGTTATCTGTACAGTCGACAATACGTCAACCTTATGCATGACTTATTGTTCTATATCTCCTGGGGGGGCATAGGGAGTCTTGTGCTGTGTTCTTCAATTCGGCCGATGCAGTATCATTTCCGCTACCACTGATCGTCCAAGTTTGTTTAGAACAGCCACGTTATCTCTTTCCTTAAAGGGTCCACTGTAGGAGATTTAACTAAAGATAAAAAGATACTGATTTCAAAAGACTACAGCACAAATTCAGATTTTTAGGTCATTTGACCAAGACACTATCTAAAAAACCTAGGACTTGATAGTTGAAATTTGTAGAAAATTATTTTACATTTGTCTAATTATTGTAACATTCATGACATGACCGGACCGATTAAAAACGACTCTGGGACAACATATTGGCATTATCCTAATAAGTACCTACTTTAAATAGTTTTGAGCTTTGTGTTCAAGTCAATTTGAATATTGAACAGATTCAATCTGGTTCCAAATTCAAAATTTGGGTATATATGTAAACGACAGAACTTAACATGCAGGTCTTGTAGACCCAGGTCCTTGATCCGAGATTCTAGGTCACGGTACATACAAATCTACATGATTCACCAATTTGTAAGCCACTTTTTGTAAAAACGAACTGTAAAAGATGATACCTACGATGATTTTTTCCATTGGTGGCGCTAGTGAACCTTACGTTAACTTCGGGATGGACTGAAATGGTTTAAGTTTAAATCTAAACTTTATTTTCCAGGAAGACTAAGAGGGAAGACTAAGACTAAGAGGGAATGTTACTGCTGTAACGTGGTACTTCAGTTCAGGCATTTATTGTTGCCTGTTTATTTAACGTAGGTACTTCAGTTCAGGTATTTATTGTTGCCTGTTTATTACCGTTTTTTTTTCTCGGTTAATTTAAATTCATTCCAAGGGCTGCGATTAAAATTAAATAATGATTTGAATTATAATTAAAATTTCTCAATTCTCCACACCAATTTGAGGATCATCATTAGCTTTCCCTCGATAATCAACAAGAGCGACGTATTGTAGAGCGTCAGCAACAGCGGATGGCACGGTCAATCATGGACGTTGAGCCTTGAATTATCTGCGTCAAATTAACAATCGTCAGTAAGTACCTACATAAAACATGACAGGATAAAACCTATTGTGTGTGGGACGGCCGAAATTGTGACTGCTTGTCTGATACCCGAATGTGATCGATCACTGCGAAGAGGATGGAAAATTATTGGTACCTGTGAATTATTTTGTAACTCCATCGCATTTATTTAACACTATAATTAAAACTTTTTTTTGTAAATGGAAAAAAATGTATATACTCGTAAGTACTTAATACTAAAGTTATACGGTGTATGATTCCCTTAAAACACTCTTTAAAAGCAGTATAAATAGTTTATGGTAAATTCTTGTAAAGTTTCTGCCACAGACTATGTAGGTATACGGCGTTTATCGAGTTTTTTAAGGAATGTGTTTTATAAATAAGACATGGCGCAATTAGAGTTTGGACTATTGGAGGGCCATCATAGCATCGTATATTTGCTGCATCGTAGCAAAAATACATATATCTGAGTAAAGTTCCGTCAATTTAGACAATTGCTTATTCAGACACATAAATCCGTAAAGTAGAGCAAGTATGATTGCTGAGTAAGATAACAGCTAAGTGGGTGGCCGAGCGCACAATGCACTGTCGGTCTTCAAGACTCTAGCATTACTCACAATCGATCACCAGCTGCACTTTTGAACATTTTCGGACTGGCAGACTTTTAAAGTTGTGGATATAAAAAGGTTGCAGAGACCTCGAACTGTTTAGTCTTTCAACGCGGCCCCTGTACGCCGGTCGCGCTTTGACCTCAGGAGCACAACTCGCTACACAGGTACGTACATTCTAACTATAAAACATTGAGAAGCTTAGCCCACAGTTAATGTAATCAAACAAACATGATCTAATATTAGTTCCCACAATTGGGCACATGCCTTCTCTAAGGACCGGCATTTTGGAATTCCTCGGCATGTAAAAATAAAGTACCCAGATTGTCAGAAGCATCATTCTCAGACATTTCCAGATAAATTACGGGACTGTGAGAGTTATAATAACGTTTTTTTTATGAGTTAGTTACCTGCTTGGATGAAGTTCGTATGAGTTTAGTAATCTTCCAAAGTGAACAAAACATAAGAATTAAGAAGATATGCATATACATATTTATAACATAATATAAAGTTTAAACTTCTGGTTATCTTGTAGTAGTGATCCAAGCCTAGGTAAGAGTCCAATCCTATTAAAGAGCTAAATATATCCAAGACAAATGCTGCATTGTCTCAAGCCCTGCACACTGCATATTAATTGAACTATTCCAGTCACGATCCTGGGCGTGTTATACATTGTTTACGCGATTTTATCTGAGCGTGCGTGTTTATATTTTCATAAATATTACATTATGAGATAAGGTTGTTTCTTTAGTATCCAGTGAAAAACCTTTGTAGAATTTCCTTTTTCTTAATACAGCAAGTCCAGTGAGTGCACTGATTAGTAAACCTTACCATAACATTTATTATTTATTCCAAATTAATTAGCTACTATTGGTACCCACCAATTATACAAACCATCTTTTGTGTTTATGTGAATAAAACTGTCATCAGTAAAAAAAATCCTACTGAAGTTGTTAAATAAAATATTTCAAATAAAATTCTGAAATCCTGTTTCGAGTACGTCTTAAAAGAAAGCGGGAGGTATTTTCAACACCTGTGTAGGGTCGAGCAAAGTTATCAATATGTTTTTTTTAACGGAATTCTGTAGAAGGATTTATTATTAAATAATAAACTTAATAAAATTTTATGTTTGTAATTGATTAAATAAAATCATCAACACGGCAACATATTAGGCTTGATAAGCAAACACGGTAAGGCTGGCACGCCAGGCACGATCAAGGCCGACTGGAATAAGTTTTTCTGCACATAAAATAAGACCATTCCGTTTTTGAAGTGTATTTTGTGCAATAAAGGGTAACAATTAAACGAAAAAAAGTACACGTTATGCTAAAGACCCGGGTTCAAATCCCGCTTAAGACTAGATCTTTTTCTTTGTTTTCTTGATTTTTAATAACTTTTGTTTTGGAAATTTAGTATTGCACAACAAAAGAACGTAAATAGCTTCTAAGATGGTTTAAGTGTAGCGTAAACGCGATAAAAAAGCTATTTCCTTTGAAACATGACTTGTCCTTTAAAGGCATACAAAAGCGGCGGACCTTGGATAAGATGCTTGTTTCTGTCTCTACCGTTTTGTTTTTGCTGCCTTGTTGGTCTAGCCGTTAACGCGCTTAGCTACCAAAACAGAGGTCATGGGTTCAATTCCCACTGGGGGCCGCCGTACATTTGTACAAATGGCCTCAGTCTTGGTGTACTTTCATGTTTGTAACGCCCTTGCCTGGTTACTATCTCACAGGGTATCCCAGTTTGGGAACAGGTCAAGTGATTATTGTGTGGAAGTTATTATATTTAAATTCTAAAAGAATATAAGTTGCTTATAGGTAAAGGTACATTTACATGATACCACACCTCGTCTATAACATCGTCATTCTTGCGTAATATTTATAAGAAGAAGCAAAGATTCCCATGCTAACAGAATGAAAATTACTGATACTACGGATAAGACCCGTGTTATGGATCTTCTTGACGTTTCCCAATAATAGGATCACAAACAAGCAAGTCGACAAAAACGTGAGCCAGCTATAGTCTTCATCTCATAATAACAGCTATTACAGTTACGACACTGGAGCTAGTTTTGCTCTGTTTGCTTATGGTTTTGGATCTTATACATCCAATTGAATTCCTTTTGCAGGAAAGATGAGAGCGTCAACCATAATTTTGGCCCTGTCAGTTGTGACGGTTTGCAAAGCCGTGACACCCCAGGTGCGTTTCGCATGGAAAGAAATAGACTACACATGGGACACACCAGCTGACAAAGAAAATGCTATAAAAGATGGGATTTTCGTGCCAGAACATAACCTGCCCCTCGGCCTTGCGCGGTGGAAGAACAAGCTCTTTGTGACAGTGCCCAGATGGAAGAACGGAGTGGCGTCTTCTCTCAACTACGTCGATGTGGATGGAGCTCAAGATCAGCTACTAAAACCATATCCCTCGTGGAAGGACAACCTTGTGGCTGACACGGCGAAGGAACTGCCATCGAACAGTTCTATCATATCTGTCTTCAGGGTATACGTCGATGACTGTGACAGACTATGGGTTATGGACTCTGGTCTTGCTGATATTCTAGGTAAGTCTATCCCCTATAATGTTCTGAGGCAATTCCATTTTCTAGGATACCATTGTTTTCGCCTGAGGTGTATAACCATAAAGAGAGAAAGTCATAACAACTTAGCACAACATGCCCATAAGCACTTAACAAACGTAAACAAACGATCCATTGCACACATATAGCATGAAATGTACAATTTGGCTGGTTGTACGACCAATTCCAGCACAGAAAGTTCCGGTTTTTGTAACGTAAAATTGGCTTCTATTACGATTATACGTTTCGGTGGAGTCGTAAACGTGTAACGATTTAAGTTAGTCGCGAGATAAAGAGATCAATCATATTGACTTTCTGCAATGTTACTAAGTCACACTTAGAGTGATTATTACATAAACTGATTGATACGATGCGTAACAATAGAGTTTAATCCCAGTAAGACATGTATGACACGTTGTATCTATCTATAAGTTTTTTACCCGTGAATCCACGACGTGTTCTTACTACCGTTAAGATCAGAAGTTGATAAATAGGTATGTTTAATTAAAGCAGGTGTTAGGAGAAAAGCTGTAGCAGACTGGTTGACTAAGTTGCTTTATGATTGGTTAAAGACTTCCTCTGAAACATATGCCATAACTTATGTCGGATGTGAAACTATAAACTTAAATTTGCTAATACGCTTTAATTAAATTTTAGGGTCACCAAATCAGATAACGGGACCATCTCTCGCCATTTTTGACTTGAACACGGATAAGCTGATCCACAGATACTATTTCAAGGTTACTGATATGAAGGAGGACTCCTTCTTCGCCAATGTTGTAAGTATTATCCTTAATCGCTTTTTATCTATTTTGATTGATCAATGTAGAGATATAACTATCTTTTAATTTGTTTTCTAGAAGTCGTAGGTATGTCAGTTGTCCGGTATTGCAAAATAAAAATACACACCTTCCAGAAGAAACTAACGAATTTAAGTCACATTGTTCATACGGCTGTAAATTCAGTCGCGATCAAGCAAAAAGTGTGCGTGTTTGTCTGTCTGCTTTGTTGTTTGAATATGCAG
Organism: Yponomeuta evonymella; assembly: GCA_963969515.1. Lineage (NCBI taxonomy): Eukaryota > Metazoa > Arthropoda > Insecta > Lepidoptera > Yponomeutidae > Yponomeuta > Yponomeuta evonymella. Next base: position 13,825,460 of record OZ018349.1, read on the forward strand.
ACGTGTGAACTAGAAAATAATGATGAATTACTTAACTCACTGTGGCTAGGTAAAATATTGTTTCGAAATGTAGCTTTAAATCTAAACTGCAGCTTTAAATTAAAAGACAATAACTCGAGAACGGCTGAGTCTTGGCTAATTTTCCTTTTTTTATATTTGTGGAAGTACAGGGAAAGTTTAAACGGTGAGAAGAAAAAAAAAAGATTGATGTAGGTGATACGAAGTTCACAGGTTCCTCTAGTATTCAATAGAATCTTAATGAATCTTATAATTTAGTGAATTTCGATGACGGGAATGAGGTTTGTTAGGATCGTGGCAAGCGGTAAACCTACCTCTTCGGAATACAGATTGTGCGTGGCTCATATTTTAACTACGTCGTGTGTGATGTCTTTTCGTTCAATACCAAGGATGTTATGGCTACTTCTTATTTAATACCCTCACTATCCGTACCGACCGTCACTGATAAAAGCTTGACCTTAGTAATTTTGGTAGTTACATAGCTCTTAGAGATTTCCTCATAAAATTATTCGATTTGGTTCGATGCAGAATTTATGAAAAATAACACACACACACACACACACACACACACACACACACACACACACACACACACACACACACAAACACTATTTTATTCAGCCTATATACGTCCCACTGTAGGGCACAGGCCTTCTCTCAGAGAGAGAGTATGGGCTTAATCACCACGCGTGCCCACCGCGGATTGCCAATTTCAAGCGCCGAGGTATGTGAACACCTCACATACTTAGGTTTCCTCACGATGTTTTCCTTCAACGGTAACGAGTGGCATTGCTACTATAACTTCTCAAATGTACGTAACTTAGAAAACAAAGTCATTAGTACATGCCGGGATTCGAACCCACGACCTCCCGACTGAGAATACACACTATAGGCACACTTTTTCTGAACGGTGAACGAAATTGACTCATTATGCTCGGTTCGGTGACACTGAACTCGGCCGTGTATACTCGGCTCCAGTTGATTGGTGACGTTGAATCGCGTATACTCGGCTCCAGTCATTATCTAAATTTTGTAAACCATATAACTTTACAGTTCTATCGTGCCGTTATAAGCAAACACGTTACCGTGTGGCGCCGGATTAAGAATAGCGTCACTCCATTTCCTTCCGTGGATGTCGTAGAAGGCGACTAAGGAAATAAATTATCAGGAGACGGGCAGCAGTGCCTTCCTGAGATTCCAACCGTATACTGTGATCGTCAACCCACCTGCCAAGTGTGGTGATTATGGCAAAACCCTTCATGGTTAAAAAGCATGAGGGAGGCCTATGTCCTGCAGTGGGCGTCAAATGGCTGATGATGATGATGATAAGCAAACACCCTCTTTTTATGCCTGTCTTGTACATGTTGTATTACTTTCATAATAAATCTTCTTTGGGAATATCCTTATCTTGTCTTATTTCCAGGTTGTAGACGTGGATAAAAACACATGCGACAACGCTTTTGCCTACATCCCAGACTTGGGCGCCTACAGTGTGGTCGTGTATAGCCTGAAGCAGAATGATTCCTGGAGAATAGCCCATCATTATTTCCACTTCGAACCCTTGGCTGGGTCCTACAACGTTGGCGGGGTTGAGTTCCACTGGACTGATGGAGTGTTCGGCTTGGCACTTTCTGAACCGAGGGAGAATGGGTATGATTTGCGACTCCTTATTTCGTCTCAGTTGACTTGCCTGAATTGAAAGTATTTAAGGCCATGCTGGATAAAAAAAATCCCATTCAGCAGATGCTTATAAAGGACATTTTTAAAATGAGCAGTACTTAAAACTGATTTTAAAATTATTGCTGCACAACAAATGTGGCAATTTTTGATATGCTTAATAGCATATGTGAAGAAGAAGAAGGAGAAAAATATTTATTTAACACCACAAAGACATACATTTAACAATGATGGAAAACAGACAAACAATTGAACATGAAAAAAAACGGGACCCAGGGTATGTCTATGCAGCGGTAAAATGGCCTCGAGCTCAGTATACGCTGCGGTTTTGCCCACAGCACTAATTTTCAGCACGGGCTTTTGGTAAATCACGGAGTTTCAACCGAACCTGAACAAAAAGTGATACCTAATAAGATATATTAACAAAAATTAAAAATAAATGTACATACACTGAAAAATAATTACTAATAAACTGGATACACTTTAGTACATAGTAGATCATGACCTCGAATTGTACAGGGGGAAGGACAGCATTAGAAGGAGTAGCATTTAATGCTGGAAAAGAAAGAAAGGTTCATGTTTTCTGAATACTCAACAAATAGCCCATAAGTTTGACCTTAAAGGCATACCTATCTGCTGGTAAACACCTTGATAGGAGGAGGAATGTCATTCCAGCATTTTGCCGTCGCGAATCTGAAGCTGCCTCGAAAGGCTGCAGTTCGATGTGCCGGCACTACTGCTCTGGTCTTGAATTTGTACTTATTACGAGACCACTGAATTTTGTTATACAAATATTCAGGGGTCTCAGTTCTGATGATATTGAATAGCAAGCCAGCAAGATGACGGTTTCGACGCGCGGACATCTTTAACAGATTCGCATTGTCCAAATACGGGGTGACATGGGTTCGTGGTGGTATTCGGAAACAGAAACGAGCACATGCATTCTGCACACGTTGTATCAATCTTTCAGACCTGTGGAGTAAACTGCCGCTATAGACGCGTCACAGTAGTTTAGTTTTGACAGGACAAGCGACTCACACAACTTGACTCGCATGTCAACACTGAGGTAGTCTCGTATCCTGTACAGTACTTTAAGCCGGTACAAACAATTTGCAACAACTTCGACGACTTGGTTCTCAAAACGGACTCGCTCGTCCATCACCAAGCCCAAGTTTCTGGCTTCTGATACTCGCTCAATCGGCTCACCCCGAATACCGATGGGCCTTGTTTGACTCAACCAGTCCACGGCATTTCCGACTTGAGCAGCTGGTCCCAGTACCAGGTACTTGGACTTATTGGGGTTGAGCGACAAACAATTCCTTTCGGACCACTCCACCACTGCCTCCAAATCTTCATTGAGCTTGCTCACAGCCATCGGTATTTCTTCAGGAGAACACGAAATATACAACTGAAGATCATCTGCATACAAATGATACCTACAGTGGTTAATGGCTCATATTATATCAGCATTGTACAAGATGAAAATCAGAGGCCCCAGGATTGAGCGCTGAGGGACCCCTCGAGCCAGAGGACATCGAGCCGAGAAGAGAGTGCTCCCGTCTACCTTTTGCAAACCAACGATTTGCTCACGATTAGACAGGTACCGGTCAAACTACTCCACCGTAGCCCTGTCCAAGCCGTAATAATTCATCTTGGATACAAAGAGGGATGTGTCACTTAGAATGGATATTTTCCATGTAGGACCATTCTCAAAGAGCGCGTAAACGCGAATTTTATAAAAGCATGATATTTTGATAAGTATTCAAATATACAAACTCCAATTGTGGTGTTTCAGGAATTGTGAATTGTAGAAATAACCCTGCAAAAACATGGATTCAGCAAGTATATGAATAGCTCAGAAAAATTATCATAGCTTCTTAGCTATAATTGAGGAGCTTTCCTCAATTATTGTCTCGATTATACGATCAAAAGTGCTTAACGTGCTGTTTTACTTTAATACTTTTCTTTTAGCCAACTTTAAGATTGATGTATGTTCAAGTTAAGACAGACTTTACTGATGCATCTTGAGATAGTTTTGAAAGAGCTTATTATTATTATTAATAATAAACCTTATTTAATAACGCAATACATGAAAAATTACAGTTTAATTTCGAGATAACGGTCAAGTTTGTTGAATACCATATACGTGCGTAAATACTTAGATAGACACAGCACGGGTTATCTGACTGACATTGACCTCAAAATAAATGTATTAAATTAATACTGAGAGGTCACATTACTCCACAGTTGCACTATAATGAGTTGTACTTTTGATATAACAATTAGGCTATAATTAAAACCTTCAAAATTTTGGAGATTGCAATGCAAGCATTGAACTTCCATTTACACATAAGACAATTTTAAGGTCTTTGGAAAAATGTATTATTATTACTTACTCAAATATGTTTAATATTTTTCAAAATCAGTAACAAAAAATAGAAATGAGGCGGAGTCGAAATGGTTATTTTTAGGGTTCTGAAACCAAAGGGTAAGGAGCCCTACTAGTAGACTCCACTGTCCGTCTGTCTTTCACCAGGTTGTATCTCATTAACCATGATAGCTAGATAGTTGAAATTTTCACAGATGATGTATTTCTATTGCCGCTTTAACAACAAATACAAAAAATAGAGTAAAATAAATATTTAAGTGGAGATCCCATACAAAAAACGTGCTCTTTTGCCTTTTTTTAACTGACCTCAAAAAAGGAGGAGGTTATCAATTCGATGCGTATATTTTTTTAAATTTTTTTTATTTGGCTATGTTTCTCCATAACTCCGTCAAATCTTAACCGATTTTGACAACTCTTTTTTTTCGAACAGGTATAACGTCCCATTGGTCCCATTTTAATTTGGTGAAGATCTAATGGAGACTTTCAGAGATGGAGAACGGAACTCTTCAATGGACAGCAGTAAATAAGCCCTATTTGGGCCCATCCCTTAGTAATATCCGTATGTTTCATAAAATAGCGTAAAAGTAGTCCCAAGTTAATTTGGTGATGTTCTGGTGAGGACTTTCGGAGATGGAAATTTAGAACATCAAATTTTAAAGCAACGAATTACGTAGGGTAAATTATGGTTATAAGGGACTTATTTATTTTTCTCCCGCCCCCCACTAAAAATAGAAAAATATTTTTTTTAAATAAAAAATAAAAACCGTCTTCGAAACACTACAGCACTAAATAGTTAGAAATAATTTAAATAATTTGAAATAGAAGTATTTATACATGTAGGTATTGTAGAAGTATAATTTGTATCAGCACATATATTTAGGGCACCGGCTCCAAATTATAGTTCTACAATACCTACATGTATAAATACTTCTACTTCTAATTATTTAAATTATTTCTAAATTTTTAGTGCTTTAGTTTTTCGAAGTAGGTTTTTATTTTTAATTTTTGCTCGATTTTAATAACCGCAACAGGTAGACGCTTAACATATTCACAGAATATTTAGTTTTAAATTCACTTTTAAAAATAAATAATTAAAGTAAAATAAATACTCTCTCTCTGAGAGAAAGCCTGTGCCATACAGTGGGACGTATATAGGCTGCTTATGATGATGATTATGAAATATTTAAGGGGGGCTTCCATACACCAAAGGTTTTTTTCGATTTTTTGCCCTTTTTTGCTCGATATTAATGACGGTAATAGCTAGAAGCTTGCTAGGCTTGAAATATTCAAATGTTTTACAGATAATAGTACGGAACCCTTCGTGCGCGCTTGCAATTGGCCGGTTTTTTTGTGTTTAGTGCCAACGCAAAAGCTTTCCGATTTCACCATTTTCTTTACTAAATAAACATTTGGTAACGTTACTTCGTAACTTATAAGGCCTAAAGAGACAAGTCAAGACCTAAGAACTTATAAAACATTGTATGTTTCGTGTTTATCTGCCTCCTAAAGTTACGAAGAGTAACTGTTTGGCATAGCTGATATATTAGTCACGTGAATCTGATGGAATACCCTCTTTACAGTTACCGCACGATGTTCTTCCACGCGTTCTCGAGCACGAAGGAATTCTGCGTGTCCACCGAGCTCCTGCGCAACTATACGCACATCAACAAAGAGGAGGCATTCCACGACTTCAAGGTTCGAGTGATACACAACAAAATAGTGTTACAAAGAATGACCACTCAATTCATCCACTTTATAATGGGTTATGATACTTATGCACAACATAATATAACATTAACTCATGCCTGTATCTCGAACGGGTAGGCAGAAACCAGGGTCTGCTACTTGCCACGATCCTGACAGATTTCTTTCGCTTCGTCAACAATCATGAGTTGTCGCAGGCACGCACGCCGGTTTCGGGTACTTGTGCTTTGAATATGTTCAGTGGCCTAATTACGCGCACCAAATCCTGAGTGATTCCAATCGTCTAACTGTCAAATTAGTATGGAATTTGACAGTTAGACGATTGGAATCGCTCAGGATTTGGTGAGCGTAATATAGGGGCAGTTAGCGTGTTTGTTCGCATTTGTTAGTACACATAGGTATATTAGCTTGCTTTGACTCTTACTGACCATCTCGGAGGCATTCTCCTAAACTGTTCAACATTTTCGTTGCCATCCATAACGTAACTGAATAGTGTTTAAGTGTTGAATAAGAATATTTATTTACCAAAGCATGGTAATTACAGATTATGTAGGTGGTAGCTTAAAATTGTGGTACAGGCATGCTCTACCCGTCAGGGTGCGCAAATATTATTTTAATTTGAGAAAACAAAAGCCTGCTTGTTAGCTAAATTAGTAAAAAAAAAACTATAAGAACTACATAAATCTTTCCACAGTAATAACAATAAAAAAAAATGTTTAGCCTAAAACTAATTAACTAACCTAACCTGAGATCAATGGACCGTAATCACGACCGTAAAAAGATGATTATATGTGTGACAGACAGCACATCATCCTTTACATAGCTATAAATAACTTGACCAAATGACTTGACTTCGTATTATTTTGTGTTTCACTGATGGGGGAAGCTGGATGTGACTTAGAATCTTTCGAACTAGTCCAATTAACAATAGTTCTTTATTTTATTTATTTTTTTGATTAAATACTCATGCGCGGATTTTTGGTCAAGTTATTTGTCGGAAATTCTACGGTGGTGTGATACTGCATCCGACCTTCTAACTGTTATGCAATTATGTGTGATTATTTTAATTTGCTTGATATATTCGCATTCACTTCGTGTATTCGGGCAGTTTACGCGCTAAGCATTGCATCATATTAAAGAGGACGTTCACATTTGAATACGAGAACGTCAACTGAACACTGCAAATTGCACAATTTTAATAGCCTTGGTAATTGGATCCGATAAGTATCGTAAAACGCTAACTGTAACGCACAGAGCAATCGATTGATTGACGGGATGATGAGCATCCTTTCCTAACATTAGTTAATATGTGACTAATAATAGTATTGACATATGTGTCATAAAGAAGATTGATTCTCTTTAAAGAATTTGCCTCCCCCTCCGGAATACAGACATGAGTTTATTTCTGTATGGATTAGCATACAAGTACTCGTAATGTGTATTCCCTTCTTTATCAATATCATCACAATTATCAGCAACAGTTATTGCTATCTGGGCTTTCTTCAAACTTTTCCATTTCAATACCTATATTTAAAGGAGGAGTATTCAGTTTTTTTATGTAATTTTCTTGATTATTTGTCTTTGTATTTTCGTAATATTTCATATTAGAATAGGTATTAAAGAATTTCCTTAATGTTAGTCGTTAAATTACACAGAAAATGTAGACAAGTATTATACTTGTTTAAAGACAGCTCAACCGCAAAACGGGAAACTTTATTTATTTAATAATACGTTAAACTAGATGGAGCGGTTTATTACAGCGCCTAATAGTCAACGTCAATAAGACATTGGATCTCAAGTTAATGACCATCTTAGGTACGTCTTGAACATCCGAATACGCATCACTGGACACTAACGATGCGTGACACAGTAACGCAGCAAAAATGCAAGAAATAGCTACTGTCCTGTCTTCTATGGCTGTAGTTAAGACAAAGCGCTTTTACGAAACAATATTGACGGAATTACAAATAGTTTCTTATACCAGCACCAAATTTTAATACTCTTAAACGAAGGTTAAATACGAGGAAACATCGACACAAATGGATTTCTATTAATTTCATTCAAATCTCAGTAAAACCGTCTTCACTTTCAGTAAAACCATCGTCGGAATGTTTTTCGGTTAAATTTGCAATAATGTAATTACGTCGTTGTTATTCCGTATAAGCAAAACATAAATAGGTTGGTAATTGTGTGTTAATAAACCCAGAAGCAGGTTGGTTTTTCAAAAACAACAATGTCACGTTCATTTTAATAACAAGTTTAAACATTTCCAGCTGTTGGGCGACAGAGGAAACAAAACACAGTCGTCGGCTAGTTTCTACGACCCTAAGACCAAAGTCTTGTTCTATACTCAGGTATTTCAAGTTGGTTTCAAAGTATACAGAGTGTTATTGAAATGGTGCAAACCTCAAAACTGTTTCTTCGGTATCAGTAATAAAACCAATTCCTAAATTTTACTCTTAGTTTTATGAAACCTAAAAACGTTTAATTGAGAATTTTAAACGTTTTTTTGTAGGAAATGAGTTAAATATCGATATTGAAAAAAAGGTTCTCAGGTTTTGCTTTATTTCAACAACGCGTAACTATTATAAATTCATAAGAATATCCAATATTAGATTATCCACCAAATCATTAGCCCCTTTAATTGAAACTAATGAATTGGAAAATAATCTAAATAATAGATATTCTTATAAATTTATACTGTGCAACGTTACGAAGTTTTGTTGCTTATCGTCACAGCGCGCGCGTTAATGTCTTTACTATGGAGAATACAACTTTTATTGAAATGCACGCACCAGCGAAACAGCGATGTCGATTGTAATTCAGTTATTGTCATCGAAAAAAACACGTAAAATTACCGTGTAGAGGTATAAAGAGCCGTTGAATAAAAATTATGCAAATAACGTACGACGTTAAACTGTAAATGAGATTGTTTGTCTCATTTTAGGTGAATCGCAATGGAGTCGCATGCTGGAACACCAATAAGCCTTACACTCAAGAAAACAACGGCCTGATCTTCAGTGACCCTAATCTCTATGAGTTCCCTAACGATCTCAAGGTAAGTAATTTTAGAATTAGAAAGACACTAATTAAATTCTCTGCGGACTCGTGACTCTGATGATGATGCCCCTTGCTGTCTCTATATTCTACTCTGAAAAGGCCACATATTAATTTGTTCTAGATATTTCCTTTTTTAGTAAAGTAGTAGCGTAATGTGTGCTTGGGTGGACGTGATTAGAGAGCGACCAACGCCTCCCTAGAATTACCTAAGCCCACCTTAGGATATACAGGATTCAAAGTTTGTCATTTACAAAAAAAATTGTTATACTGTTTTGTTCAATTTCCTGCTTTGCAGAGGCGTGGTTTGACCATATGTCGTACACAGAGTGGTCATTCTTCTGTGAAGGACAATAATTTACCAGAGGCTGCGACATGGTTAGAATTTTACAAAATTTTGTAAGCCCTATCTAAGTCTTTCCATAAAGTGTTCTCTATCTATTTCAAAAAATTTAAATCCGAGAAAAAACTGATACTTAAAACAAAAATTTTTTGCATAACTTAAACTCTATTTGAATCAGAAATCAATAATTTATTTCAACGTAAAGAATTTACATTCTGTTTGCTGAATGTCAATGTACTATGTTAGCCGCTATAATATTGTTATCTTACATGCGGCATGAGGATTACCTACCGTCCTGTCGCTCAATGCATCTTGTCCCTCTGGTCGAGAGACGCCATATCTCTGATATTATATTCCTGTTAAAACTAACAAAAGGGACTATCGACTGTCCCGATTTGCTACCAAAAATTAATTTCCACATACCAAATAGAACCTTAAGGCACAAAAGCACATTTTTAGTACCGCAGGCTTCAAGAAATTACAGAAGCAACACCTACTTATGAACAGCTTATTCTGCTTTTAATAAATTAATCAGAGACCCGGACACGGACATTGATATTAACGACGACGGTATTGCAGCGGTTAGGCGACGGCTAACTGCAAACTTTTTTTACTAGTGAGTGAGTAGGCTCTCTTCTCATTACTTAGGTATAAATCTCACCTATATGTATTTCCTTTTGAAATGCTGAAATCTATTTTTTTTCTATACAGACACCCGTTTTTACGGTGACTTAATTGTTAGTTATTCTTAATTATTAGTTTTAATATTTTGTTGCTATCAGTGGAAGCCTGTTAATGACTTTCTGTTTTCATATTTTTAAATAGTATTAAGTTATATAATGTCAATGGCTTTCCTAAAACTAAATAAATAAATAAAAATAACTGGGGTGTGTCAAGCGCAGGTTGCGCATTTTAGAGGTAGCCCTGTACAATGTAAACGCATTGGAATTTGGTGTAATAAGCGACCATGCCTCTGAAAAATAGTCCTAGATACCCTAACGCTCATAGCTTAGACATAACTTCGTAAACAATAATTATATTCGTTCTAAATCCAACAGTCGAGTAGAATAGTCGAGTTTTCTCAAGTCTGCTACAAATACTTCCTGTTCATTGAATTACATCAAATGTCGTTGTATAATTAACTTATGAAATGAAGCGCAAATTGCTTATTGCCTTTGCTTCCTAGAGTTAATTTAACTTAACTTAAAAGTAACGCCAAATGAAAACCTTGTGCAAAAGAAAGTACAAAGTAATAATAATAATTTAGTCACATTATGTATTGTATTTGGGAAAGCATGAGGGAGGCCTATGTCCTGCAGTGGGCGTCAAATGGTATTATATTTGGCGGAAATGAATAAGAACTAGTGAATTTATTTTTTATGAATTAAGTCAGAGTTAATAGGAAAGAGATGACAAGTTCTTATAATTTTGGGATCGATTGCGTGAGTTAAACATATCCAACCTATCGGTAAAAATTCGTCCATAGATAGACATAGTTGAGGTACATCTAGCTGTGCCAACGCACGCCACAAAGTTGTATGATCGAGCTTAATTTTGGGTCCAAAGTCTTGAGTAAAACTAATCCAATCTATAGATCGACATTCGTTCAGAGCTAGGATTAGGGAAAGCACATATCTTGGTACGGCAAGGCACACCACAAAAGTAATACGCTTGGGCTCAATTTAATGAGGAACCTCTATCTATTGTATAACCACAGAACATAAGTTCTGAGTGTATAACAAATTATTTATACGGTTCACTGTTTTTAAAAAATACATGCATACAAAAATCACGCCTGTATCTAGATTTTTTTTAATATTGTATATTATTTTGCTATTTTGAATATAGTATATAATCTATAGTATACCATTACTGTTATGTTGCAATATTTATGTAAATAAAATAAGAAAAAATAAATAACAAAATAAATATAACTATTAAATTTGCTGCGGTACTCTACTCTCTGAGGAACACACACTTACACACATAGAAGGAGGACAAGTAATACTTGACACTTTTTCCTAAAATACTTTTGTTTTAAACAATAATTTACAGATTTTATTAAAACTACCTGTGTTAGGATTTGGTAGTAGCTTTTTTAAAGCTACTAAATGGATGAAGTGGATGCTGTCTGCTGTTATACAGATGAATCTAATACAAGAGCGGATGCTAAATCATTTTAATTACAAACCAAAATGTATATGTCAACCAGCACCTAGTTTCAGTCTAGTATAAGTCTTTTAAGTCACAAATAAATTACTTACTTACTCAAAGGGATTATGACGGCGATTTTCGATAATTGCATGCTTTTTAAGAGGTCGTTAACTGTAAAATTACATACTTACTAAACGCAAAAACACGTACAAAATACCAAAATTAAAATTACATTATTTTGCATAAAGCTGCGTCGACACACGAAGGAAAAAATAATACTACAAAATGTCAACTTTTTAAAATTTATTTACTTATTGTATTCCTTGTTCTCAGGTGGATAATGAAGGTACTCTCTGGGTGCTCATTGACAAGCTGCCCCGGTTCATCTACAGGGGTCTGGATCCTAAGGAGATAAACTACAGCATTTACAGCATCAGCACAGCTGACGCTATCGCTGGTAGTGTCTGCGCAGCATAGATGTTCCAGTGTTGCTAAGACATGAAGTAGAAGGGCAGAAAAAAATTATATCGTCTGTTGAAGACTCGAAGATGTTTCATTCACAACTGTTAAAGAGCTCTCAGCTTATACTGTCAAGTTACTACGAGGTAAAACTGTGCTTATAATGTTTTAGAAGACTTTTGTATGTGGAAGACGCGTGTCTGGCTTGACTTTGTGTTGGAAACAATTTAAAAGATAAGTGTTGTGCCTTTAGATAGAGCGCGAACATTATTTGAGAAAAATTACAATGCCATGACAAATGTAAAGTAAAAGTATTTCATCTATCTTGTAATTTTGTACGAATAACTTATTTTATAGTGCTTACAAGAAAAATTCATGTCAAAAGTTATACAAAATTGTATTTGATCGATTCATTATTTATTTTTCGCTTAATATCTTCATATTTGTAATAATTGTGATAGATTCCTCACAAATTAACGATAAGTACTTAGTTAGATCTCTTTAGTTAAGTAAATTGTTTGGACGTAATACAAGTAAAATAGTAACTTGAAGGCATGTCTCGCAGAAAATGTGATGATTTAAGATACAACTGATTATAATATCATCGTCTCTCCACAGCTATAGCTAGCTATAAGAAATTTAGGTATAGTTAGACTGAAGAAACGATTAAATTCAACAATAAAGTACAAAGAAGATTCTAAAGTTTTGAAATTGTTATTTAGTACTTGTCAATCGTAGATACTCCAAATTGGTTAAGCAGCGATTACCTACTTAGTTTTGATACCTTCTATCTCCACTGGGGCTCTGCATTTGATTGATGTTCAATTGGTCAGGGTTTTGTATGTATGCAGTTATTTATCTCTGATTTTCTAGTTTGGAACCTACCAACAGTCTACTCACATTTTAATCGGCAATTTATTTTGTTATTGAAACTAAACTTGGGTTTGTCACTTTCTTGAGTTCAAACTTCTCCCGCGGAACGCCATAAATCATATCAATAAATTTATGTGCTAAATTCGGTGCTAAAGGATTTTATTTTAATAATAAAATAGCTAACTGTTGATTTTGTTGGGACTGTTGTATATATGGAATGAAAGGTTTTATAGTCATTTAATGAATAAATCGAAACCTTATTAGCACTGCGAGAGCAATAAATTTCAGCTCGCTGCACTCCACGCGCGGGGTCTACACTGTTCAGTACATATTTGCATTAAGAAAGCAAGGTTACTAAGTAAGCGGCCGCCTATTTGAACGATTAATACAAACCTTGCAATCTAGGTTGTTTGAGAAATAAATACCTTATGTAGGAAAAGTTGCAGGAAGCTGAACTGACCATAAACAGTTTCAATATGCTGGTCCATGTGTAATAGTAGTCGATAGTCAACTTCTCTCCAAAGTAATAAATACATTTCTAAATGTGTACAGACGGAATAGAGTACATCATTTTTTTATTTTTTTATATGTAACCTACATACGTCCCGCAGGGCACAGGCCTTGAGAGAAGGCGAAGAGAGAGAGAGTATGGGCTTAATTACCACGCATGACCACGGCAGATTCCCAACAGCGGCGGCTACCACAGCCTAGTGGGTAGAACCTCAAGGTAGAAGCCCAAGGTAGTGGGCATGTACCTATGACTTGGTTATCTAAGTTATGTACATTTATGAAGTTATAGTAGCAATACCACTCGCTAACGGTGAAGGAAAACATCGTGAGGAAACCTGAGTGTCTGAGCTATTCACTTACCTCAGCGCTTGAAATCGCCAAGCCGCGGTGGGCACGCGTGTTGATTAAGCCCATACTCTCTTCCTGAGAGAAGGCCTGTGCCGTACAGTGGGACGTATATAGGCTGCTTATGTATGTTTTCCTTCACGGCTATCGTGGTATTGATATTACAACTTCACAAATGTCAATAACTTAGAAAACCAGTCATTGGTACATGTCGGGATTCGAACGCACGACCTCCTGAATGTGAGGCATGTGTTCTACCGCTGCGCTATCAGCGTCACTTAAAACAAATAATTGGCGCCGCATAACCCTTCTCTATCTCAAATAAATCCAGCAAGCACATCAATCGATCGGTCAGCCCGTATCCGTCCACTGCTGGACATAGGCCTCCCCTAAGGCAAGCCACTTCTTTCTGACCTCGGTCATACTCGTCAAGCTGCTACAAAAAATCTGCCTCATATTATCAGTCAATCGAGCTGGGTGGGGCCAGATCGTAGTCTCCACTCGAGAACTTTGGTATCACATAGGCCACAAGTTCTTCTGCAGATGTGACCAGCCCACTATGTCATTCACCTTAGTTCTTTGGCGAATTGTCTCTTTTCGCTCGATATTTAAAAGTACCTGAATGACCGAGCTCCGCTCCGTACTTTTTTTTTGGTAATCGTGTTTTTCTGAAATTATATTTAGATACGATGAAAAATAGGGAAAAAAAGAAATAATAATAGGACTGAAGTGAGGCTCAAACCTGAATCTTCTGGTTCCGGGACCGATTCGCCCGATTTTCCACCTAAACTATTACAAATTTGTAGACGGGTGGCGAAATTTGACTTCGTATTCTAATGATATTTTAGCAGTTTTTCATAGCCTGAAAACATGGACAAAACGACGTTTTCTAAAAATTAAACCCCGAAAATCCTCTGCATACAAAATTTCATGAAAATCGTTGGAGCCGTTTCCGAGATTCAGATTATCTGATTATCAGATTATATATATTTTCGTGTGGCGCCGGATTAAGAATAGCGTCACTCCATTTTCTTCCGTGGATGTCGTAGAAGGCGACTAAGGTTATAAATTACCAGGAGACGACCAGCAGCGTCTTCCTGAGATTCCAACTGCATACTGCGATCGCCAACCCGCCTGCCAAGCGTGGCGATTATGGCAAAACCCCTCATGGCTATGATTAAACCACGAAGGAGGCCTATGTCCTGCAGTGGACGTCAAATGGCTGATGATGATGATATATATATATATATATATATATATATATATATATAATTGCTCAAATCAAATATTTTTTTTTATTCAAAATAGCACAGTTAAACTAGGTGTCCATTTCAAAATCTAGATCATTTTGGAGAAAAAATGGACAAAAAAACTCTATTTTTATCATTAACAAGAATTGCTCGTTTAAGGGTATTAGATAGTGAACGGTCAGTATTACGCATTCTGTCTACAAAGGCAGATGAAAATAGGCTACATACAGCAAAAACAGAGCACTCAATGTCAAGAGCGTCATTATGAAATAACAATAGAGGCGTTATCGCTCGATAACTGGTCGCTCAGCGGGGTTAGTATGTACTTTATAAAGGTCGACGCAGCAGTGACATCGATGAACTGTATCATCTCGCTCTCGTTGCATTGCGTAGAGCGAGATGGCGCAACTTTTTATCGCTGGATCAAGCACGGTAAGGTTCGAGGAGTCTGTGAGGCGGCCGCTGCGCACTGATGCCGTGTCGAGAGTCACTCTCAGTCGAGGTATCGCCCGGAGAACACGGTAACATGGCGCCTAAGGTCAAGTCGGAAAAAGTTGGCATCGTCGGAAGGTGAGTGACTTGCTTTCATTATTTACGGGGTCGGCTTCAATTCAGAGTAATTTAACTGAGAGATTATTCACAAGAGTTCATGTCTGTTTTCATGCGTATTATACATGGTTGTTAAGGCATTTGTTTTGAAAACCGAGTTATGTAAGGTCATTTCTCTGTCGGTGGATGCGAATGGTGAGAGACCGCGAAAGATGGCGTAATGGCCTATACTCAGCAGTGGGCAGAGAAGGGCTGATGATGATGATAATGATTTCTCTGTCTGAAAATCTTAATCAAGTAGTATTTGCAGCTTGTTATTACCTAAATCAGGTGGGTATATAAATATTACTGCGGTGAAATAAACAATACAGATAAATTTAATTTTACTAAACGCGTTAATAGTTATTTGTTATACAAGATTACAAGAGTGCAAAGTTGCTTTTTAACCGCGTGCTCAATTTTGATAACAGAGCAAGCGAAGGATTCTAAAATTGAATCATGAGCGCAGCCAGTGCAACACGTAACTTTTCATCCCACATCAGCGAGGAAATGACTATATGCAAGAAAACACAGAGGAGGTTCCGAGTCTAAGTAAATTAAAAAAAGTAGTATAATAAATTCGGCACCATGGAGGTAGAATAGGTTTAATGATGTTTTGAATTTACAAACTTAGTGCACTCGATGTTCTAAATTCAATTTACTTTATCCTCTAGCGGATAAAACGGCTTTTGCACTCAGATATCGAAGAGCAAAAATACTCTTTCCGAGATGGGGGGATGAAAAGTACTTTCCCGTGTTCTGTCTAAGAAAAGAGTTTTGCCCTGCAGTAGGTTCGAAATTTATTTAATATTTTTGACCTTTTGCAATATAGAACTCTCCTACCCCTCCTGTATCCCCGAAGGGGAGGCAAAGGCAAGCGTTTCTACTTGCCACAATTCTGACAAACTTTTGCTTTAATTTTCGTTTACTTGTTTTATGCTAGCCTAATTTATTTTAAACGAAGTGTTACGTTAATAAATACATAAATACGTTAAGTTATATTACTTTCTGGACTCATCCAGGTCCACTTCCTGCATTCTGACTTCCTGAAGAAGGAGTTCATCATAAAGAGGCCTTCTCTCTCCAAGAAGGCAGCCAATAGATGGCCCCTATCGTTGCTTTGCCCGACTCCAAATTTCTCCACGCCCGGTTCATCACCGCTTCGATTGATTGATTTTATTAGTCTGCTGTTTTTCGTTAAGGAGATCCCGAATTCACCTCCTAGTCTCAACACCAAACCCTTACAAAAACACTCATTGATACTCATCATCATCATCATCAGCCATTCGACGCCCACTGCAGGACATAGGCCTCCTTCGTGGTTTTTGTAACCAAGAGGGCTTTTGCCATAATCGCCACGCTTGGCAGGCGGGTTGGCGGGCAGGCTGTTGGAATCTCAGGAAGACGCTGCTGCCCGTCTCCTGGAAATTGATTTCCTTAGTCGCCTTCTACGACATCCACGGAAGGAAATAGAGTGACACTATTCTTAATCCGACGCCAGACAGATACCGTACGTAGGCCAACATGCAAAAGGTAAGTTGTTAGCTGTTTAGGAGTTCCAGCATCCGAATACTAGGACCACATGCAGGTTCTGACCACCAAAACGTATATTAATAAAATTGGACCAAATGTTGTTTGTTTCATTAATCAAGTTACCGGATATTTGTTTTTCTTTGGAATATGAGCATTATTTTGACATCCTTCTTCGAGATAAATCGAAATTGCTATAGTGGCCAAATACATACGAGCAGCGGCCGGCAAAAGTTGTATGAAAATCTATGTCTATCGTATTTTAGCGGCCAAATAAATTACATAGTAAACTCATATCTGTCGGGTAGGTAATTTAAAAGTGGAACAAACTTACTCAGAAAGATGGAAACCAAAGAGGTAACTTATCAAAAGTTTTATTTAAATTTCGAACTGGCTTGCAAATAGAAAGCTGTTTATTGATAAAAAACAACCGAACGCTTTAACGCGGGAAAAAATATTGTTGTCCGTTGTTTATCATTGATTTTGAAAATTATAGTACATTACTCCAGCGGCCAGCAAAAGAGGCATTGATGGACGAACGTGGAAATGTGGGCCAAGCAAGGCGAAGCCGAGGCACACATACGTGAGTCCATCAATGCCTAGTTGTGGCCAAGGCTTGTATGTGATTTTTCTCAAATAATGCGCGGAAATCAAAACTAAGTAGTACTAAGGCAGAATTTTTTATTTGAAAAATTCAATAAACTTTCAAAATCAGACGAACCACGAACGAACAATAATAGTTTTTTCACTTCTCATGCTCTAAAAGTTCGTCTTTATGTCGTGCGTAGGCGACATAAAGTCGCTTTTTATGCTCTAGAGCATAAAGTAAAATCTTCGTCGAAGACCAAGGCAATCGCTGCAACAGCCACACGAACATCTTTAACTTCATACAACAACCTCTTTATTTTATTTCGTTTCGTTCGTATTCTAAGACCAAGGCAAAGATACCAACAGCCAAAGTACACAATAAAACTTCATGAAATAAACTTATAATTTGTATTTCGTCTCATTTATTATTTTTTATATTTGTTTATTTTTCAATTTAGTAGATCAGTATAGTATTTAAGCCATAACAACAACTTATCATAGTTATAAAAAGAAAATGTTTTTATAACTGAGCAGTATGTAACGACCTTAAGTCAGGTGTCACGTCCCTACAGAAAAAAAAAAAGAAAAAAAAGTTAATTGGCGGGAACCATAATTATTTTTTCATTGTAATATTTGTGTTACAACTTAAAATTGTTTTTTGATTAACGATAAATAATGTCGTCAATCGAAGTGAAAAGTAGAGTGTACAACTCGTCCATAAAACCCATTTTACACTCGACTTTATATCTATCCTCGCTCGCAAGCTCGCTCGGATGGATAAACGTCTCGAGTAAAATGGTGCGTTTTATGCACTTGTTGTACAATCTACTATTTCACTCCATCTGCTCGAAATGATGCATTTTGATGCCCAAATTTAGGACCCAAAACACGCTATTGTTTGTTGCATCAAAGTAAATAGACTCAATATTGGGTTTTGAATCTATTTACCTTTAAGTACCTTTAAGTAAATAGACTCTTAATCCAATTTTGAATTTATATACTAATGCACTCATTTACTAAGAAGTCGGACTTCTCTTTCACTCTTGAGGATTCGTCGTATATCTATTTCGCTCCAACCCAAGCAATAAGTTTTAAAACCGAGTTTGGAACTACTTACTGAACTACCAAACTCTTTGCTGATAAACTTTTAAGCATTTAAGTACCTAATGTCAAATATTTGAAATTGGAACGCAAGTTTTTATTTCTATGCAAAAAATCAATAACATTGGCGCGCTTTTTTTGTCTATTTTCACTTATTTTCTCGGAAAAATATCGTCAAGCGATGATGATAGTGTCTTTTTCACACCAGAATATATAAAAAAAACAGGCAACACAAGCAATTCAAAACCTGCCAGAAGTTACATTTGAGTGGTATGTAAGTGTTATCTTTTATTTCATTCCTCTCAGATGGTAGTGAAAAGCAGAGTGTTCTACATGGGCGCAAATCATTTTTGGTCTCGGTAGTGTTGAATCCCTCGCTCCTTCAGCCTCAGTTCGCTCTGGATTCAATTTCACAACCTCGACGCAAAAATTTTGTTTGCGCCCTTGGTGAACAATATACCATCATTGCCGCGTTAAAGTATTCTTTTTTTTCAATAGGTATATCCAGCTTTCTATCGCAAGCCAGTTCGAAATTTAAATAAAACCTCTGATAAGTTACCTCCTTAGTTGTCATTGTTCGGAGTAAAAGATCGCTCCATTTTTAAATAACACGAAAAATATATATGAGTTTAGTATGAATTTATTTGGCCGCGAAACATGACAGTTATGAATTTTCATAGAACTTTTTCCGGCCGCTGCTCGCGTGTAATTGGCCAGCAATTTCGATTTATCTCGAAAAAGGTTGTCGAAATAATGCTCAAATTTCCAAGCATGTTTGAGAAAATTGTATTTTTCAATGCAGTTGCTCGTAAAGTTTTCTTTTTTGTGTAACAAAAATATGCGAAAACCGACTTTTTATTTCACGCGTGAAATAAAACAGTACTGAAATCCTTTATTTCACGCGTGAAATAAAGTAATTTTTTTAAGTTTTTGACTCTGTGGTGCATGGTGCAAGTCATAAAATTTTAAAAATTACAAAGATGCAAGGAGGTTTTGCTGTCCAAAAAAAAAAAAAACAATTATTTATAAGTATGCGCGCTCTAGCAATAATTGAATGATGATAAACACCATAACACATAAGATTCTTGATTATCTCATTTAAAAATACGTGTTTTGTTTCCGCAAACAAAAATATTTTTCACATTATTGGCTGTATGTATACTGTACCTTTGCCTCAAGAAAAAAAAACTGAATGAAACGCGCGCTCTGCAAAGAAAGCACGCCATTTTGTTGTAAATAGGCTTTGGTGAAATAAAATTACTTTATTATATTTATTTTTTTGTTGAATTTCCTCGCAAAATGCATTGAAAATGTTGTAAGATACTTGAGCGTAAAAGGTTTTTATCCGAATGTATAAAACCTTACTTTCCGCATGTGAATCTTAAATAACTATTATTTATTTATTTTATTTTATTTTGGAAACAAACAGTCATTACAGAAAATGTTAACTAAAATTACAATATTAGAGATAAATAGACCTATAGTGCCGAAAATTGACAAGAGTGTGATAAAAGCTAAATGACAAACGTAAAACAAATGGCATCCATGAAAATATACAACGATACACACAAAAATTATATATATACATGTATATCTGGATTGGGTGGATTTTTGAGACGGTTCAGTAAGGGCCGGTACCTTAATCGTTATAGTTACATGAAAACGTTCCTAGGAGACCATCCCCAACTTTTTAAGATATTATGAACGGCATTCACAGATTTTGGAGAAAATGTACAGTCAGCAAAAAAAGGCTGAAATACAAAAAAAAATATTTTTATGCCAATCGATCCTATTTCGTGTGGGGATCAAAAGACTATGGGGCCATTTAAGGTTTGAGTACTAGAAATGACAGAAATCGCCAAAAACTTTTTTCATACATTTTGTACTGAAAAACGAAAATCAACTCGAAATGATTCTTTATTTTGGCTGTATATAAAGGCATATAATAATTATATAAAGTAATTTAAATTCACAGTAGTTCGTTTAGAAGAAAACGCAAGCAAGAAAGCTGCTTTTTCTATAAGACATAAATTAAAATAGACTCACAAAAATTATGATGTGGTTAAGTAGGTACTTATAGGTAGGCACGTTGTTACATCAAGGACTATCCAAGTATAACAAATTTCTCAAAATAGAAATAATGGTGTAAAAATATTTGTAATATTCGTCGGAACTGTGGCTCCAAACTGTGAATCCAAATTCAAAGTGGTAGGAAGTACCGTAACGTTGAAAAATGTTTTCTATTATGTTAAATGTTTAAAAGTCTGTCGTCTGGCATGCGTAAACAATTAAGGTGGCCGGCGCCGACCATAAGACGCTTGGAACATAGCTTTTTTCGATTTTTATTACTTTTCGTCCTCATATTATTGGTTTATGTTTCAGTAAATCATTTTTTGACACGTATGTTTTTTTCAAAACTAGCACCATAATTTCTAAATCATAGTTTGAATGTCCCCTTAAAATATGATGAACGAATTCAAAGTCAGTCTGTAGTACTTATTAGCTATACTTAGTTAATAAAATTAATGGTCTATTGAATTGAAACAAGCATTTGTGAAGTATCGGTAGGTACGTAATACCTCATCACAAATTGCTACCTATATCAATTTTATTTTTTTTCCTATCATCTTACGTCATGGGATTCATCTTATCTTATCTCTTCGCAGTAAAAACAAGGGTTCAAGCAAACAGATAAAAATGTAACATTGTTTATTAACTCCAAAATTAAAAAAATACATAATTACAATGTAATTTAATACTGAGTAAACATTTTTATCGGTACACCGAGCAATTTGGTAGAAGAGTGATATGTAAAATATGTAAAAATATTCCTCAAATAACAAATGAAAGTTACATAATTATTTACAATTTGCATGAATACCAAAACAGTCGCTTGAGGATTTTCACGTCCTTATATATTAAACAATTACAGTAAAGGTTTCACGCCTTTTGCACACGAACGCTGCGAATATTATAGAGAAACAGCGAAATCACAGTCTGGCTAGCGAAATGTTAGCGGTAAGTATCAAATAGACATGAGATGTAAATAGAATATCACTGACAGTTAGAGAGAAATGCAACATGTGTGGGTTTCCCCAACGTGGTTCGCAGCGGCATGCGTTAATGTGTTAATGTACTCAGCTTTAGCGTACATACTTTGAAAAAAGGTGCTCTTGCGCGATTGACAGATGGACACTAGCCCATGAGTTTTATTAACAAAATTCACAGAAAACATCAATAGTCCACAGTTCCTTTCACAGTTGGGTAAAAGAAAGATTCGGTTGAAATAATAAAAACAAAAACCAGCACTGAGGGTTCTACCAAGTCAAGAGAAGGTGAAATTAAATTAAGCCTTTAAAAGTGCGTACATACATGGTCGAGAAGCATTGAGGGGACGACTGTCAGTCAACAAAAATCATATTAGGTACATCTTTTAGCTACCATCATTCAACACGTTTTTTTTCAAAAATGTGTTCTATTTTATTGAATCCTGGTGCTTGGTGAGATTACTTGAGACTCATACTTGGCCGCTTTTGTTTTTACTACAATCACTCTTGACTGGAAACGTTTTCAGATGTAACCCTAAAAATGACATTCATTATTTCGTGACATTGGGTCGCGTGTTTCATGAATAATATCTTCATGTGGGTGTACGACCAAGTAATTGTGTTGCCTAGTAACATGGCTTTGATGATAAGAATTCAACCAGTTCTATACTTACCTACATTATGAGTAGGTATGTGTCTTAAACTATAAACCAGTTTGTGGCTACTCACATTCATGCAGCCGACTTATCTTCGTAGGTACACTGCAATAAATAGTACTGTAGACACCTTACCTATGTACAATGTACCTACATGCAAGCCTACATCATAGTCTGTACTTGCAGACTGGATAAAAGTACCTACATATCTTTTTTGTACAGCTTGTAACATATTATTATAACATATATGACTGCAAATATTACTACTGATAGTGATCAAAGAAATTTCACCTGTAGTTCTCTTTTGAGTACCTACGTACATTTTCCTGTAGTCTCCCTTTACTGCCCTATCTAAGGTTTACGCTTACTTCACATGAAGTTATCAAGGCTTTCTGTACCCATTCCAGTGGTCTGATCGGCCGCTCGTGGGCGATGCTGTTTGCGTCGGTCGGCTACCAGGTGACGGTGTTCGACATCGTGCCGAAGCAGGTGTCTGACGCCCTGGAGGACATCAAGACTCAGCTCAAGACTCTGGAGAAGGATGGCCTGCTACGTGGCTCACTCAACGCTGAGGAGCAGTTCAAGTGTATCAAGGGTGAGTGGCTGATGCTTGCTGGCAGCGTTAATTTCCTCGGTTTCCGGTACACCAACAATTTGTTAATCTAATTTTAGCAGCTATCAGCTGGCCGAAGTGCAAATAGTGCAATACGAAATAAAAAACTGGCAAAATGCGAGTCGGACTCGCGCACGAAGGGTTCCGTATCATTATCTATGTAACATTAGACACAAAGATCGAGAATAAACGGCAAAAGACGGCAAAACAGTTACATTTGTTGTAAGGGAGCCGGACTTAAATATTTATTTTATTCTGTTTTTAGTATTTGTTGTTATAGCGGCAACAGAAATACATCATCTGTGAAAATGTCAACTGCCTAGCTATCACGGTTCCGATCACGGTTCGGTGAGATACAGCCTGGTGACAGACAGATAGAGAGACAGACGGATAGATAGATAGACAGACAGACAGATGCACAGTGAAGTCTTAGTAATAGGGTCCCGTTTGGCACCCTTCGGGTACGGACCCCTAAAAAGCAACTGACAGCTGTTAACAGTACATTAACGGACTGTTAGTACACGAGAGATTGATTTAGAAAGTGATGGGTTGATGATTCAATGAGGTTATAAGTAAATTTTAGGGTTCTGTACCTCAAAAGGAAAAAGTGGAACCCTTTTAGGATCATTTTGTTGTTCGAATGTCTGCCAAGACCTTTTATCTCAGGAACGCGCGGAGTTACCAAGTTGAAATTAAAACCTTATATTCAAGTCTACAGTTCCTTGAAGTTGTGAAAAAATCAAACTTCTAAGTTAACGTAATAAAAAAAGATACAACCGTTTTTGCCGCAAAAAACGTATATTTAATATAGGTATTTTTGAAGAACGAACATTATTACTTTTTAGATAGAATATAAAACACTTGTTTTATAGTATGCTTTAAGGAAAAATACACCTTTGTCTTTCTCGGTGCATGTGAACCTTGACTGCATATAGGTAGAGGTACAACCTCCCCACTAATGTAAGTCTACACAAATAATCAAGGAAAGTAGTGATTAAGCACTTCATTGTCACACAAAAACAATTTACTTTTGTTAAGGACTTACAGATAACACGCACTTTACTGACAGCGTATTTGTGCATGCAAGCAAACAAAATAGGAATCTAGGTATACTTATACTTACATCAGTCATAATTCAGAAGTGGTTTTTGGTATCAGGAAATAATTGTCACTTGTTAGCTAGAGTCATTTAAAGTTTATCTCTTGACAGGGAGTCGTAAAAATCATCTTTTCGTTTTCGCTGATAAAATTCTCCACTGTTTGTTAAAGAACGTTGAGTTATAATTCATCTAATCATCTCTTTTTTACGCAATAAACAGTTGCATAACATTGAGGAAACAATATTTGATTTGCAGTGTCTGGCATGTTAAAATAGCAATTTTTCCAATTTGTGAAATTTCTCAAAGCTTCTGCGACAGAGGCTTGTCAGGATCGGTCGCATGTGGCAAACCCTTTTATCTACCTGCCCCAGTGATAGTTAAAAACATACATGTCTAACTAACGGAAAAAATGAGCCCAGAAAGCGGGCGGTGCTAGTAAATTGTGTTACCAATCGGAGCGAGTTCAGTATTACCCGGCAAAATATCTATGCACCTGCCACCGTCAGACCGCCATCTTGCGAGGTACCTAGATATTTCGACGAGTTATACATCATGAAGTCAATAGTTTGACGTTTTTGTATAAAACCAATCATAAGTTTCTCTGTCATTTACTATCGCCCAAACAACTTACGTCGTTACACTGGTGCACAGAATGAATCAATCACAGACTGATTTACTCTACAGCACATCTTGCGTTCATTTCATTGGTACAGACCAATCGAGAGGATAGGGGCTGTTTTTGAGAGTGAATTTTAAAGGAAGAAATACTTCTATGGTTTTTTTATTCGTAAGCCTGCCCTTTTAAGATACAAGTGTCTCGCTTCTACAGTAACACACTTCCATCTCTAGGCACTACCAACCTCGCCGAGGCGGTGAAGGGCGCCGTTTTCGTCCAGGAGTGCGTACCCGAGAGCCTGGAGCTCAAGAAGAAGGTGTTCGCTGACCTGGACAAGGTCGTGGACGACCGAACCATCTTGTCCAGCTCCACCAGTACCACCCTGCCGTCGCTCTTCTCAGAGGGGCTCAAGCATAAATCTCAGGTAAGTGAGAGGGGCCCTATTTCATAAAACTACAATTCGTGGTTTCCTACCTATAACTATACGATGTACATTGCAAAGTCGATTTTAACCTCAATATTATGTGGGTTAATCGACTTTGTATATCGAAATGTCATAATAAACTATAAATTGTAGTTTTATGAAACGCAGCCATGGTGACAATAGCGATTCTAGGACTATTTTCCGCGTGATTATGAGGGATGGGGGAAAGGGAGGGAGGTGAGGAAGGAGGGGAAAGAGAATGGCTTCAGTCTTGGTGTATTAGGACCTTGCCTAGTTGCCATAACACAAGGTATCCTAGTTTGGCCCGGGCCAAGCGATTGCATTGTGCATTACATTACATTACACTCACGCCTGTATCCCGGAGGCGTAGGTAGAAACCAAGGTTTGTCATGAACCTGACACACCTCTTTCCCTATATCAACATTCATTGTTCGTTGCAAGCACACACGCCGGTTTCGATTGTGTTGTATGTTTATTTATGAACTCTCAGTTTCCTCTTCCCAGGTGATCGTCTCCCACCCCGTGAACCCGCCGTACTACGTGCCTCTGGTGGAGATCGTGCCGGCGCCCTGGACGAAGCCCGAGGTGGCCAAGAAGACGCGCGAGATTATGCTCAAGATCGGACAGGAGCCCGTCTCCTTGTCGCGGGAGATCGACGGCTTCGTTCTCAATCGCATCCAGTAAGTCGACGAATCGACGACGGCATTTTTTTTGTAGCCTATATACCTACGTCGCACAGGCCTTTTCTCAAAGAGGGAGAGTATGGGCTTATTTACCATGCGTGCCCACCGCGGTGCGGCAATTTTAATAGCTAAGACATTGACATTGTTGACATTTCCCGGGTGTTGCTTAATTAAGATTTTGTCTAAACGAACGATGCCTAAGAAATCAACGGCTTAGGAGATGTCGAGATTCAAAGCAGCACTTTTTAATTGTATGTTTTGCAGCATCTAGTGAACTTCTCTTCCGAAGAAACTTAATTGATGTATGTAAGCTTTATTTTTGAAATACGAATTTAATAGATACAACATTTAGAACATCAGGATCTCAGACAAGCGTACCTAGTGCTGGTTTATACATGTTTATAGGTGGTACTATGTAAAGCAAAGTACCCTAAGATTGCTAAAACGCGTCTATGCGTCTACTGCGTGCTAATATTTTTGATACCTAATTTAAGACCGACTTGCACCACTTGTTAAATGTCACTTAAGTCGCCATTTAAATCGACTTTTGTATGAAGAATTTAGTTAAATGCTGCTTAGATTTTTCATGTAGTCATCTTTATAATGTATGGTGTGCAATAAAGATTATTAGTTCAATCTAATGTTAAACCACATATAAGAAAGTGGTGCAACTGATGCAAGTCAGCCTTAGAACCATAAAAAATACTTAATATTCCATCAAGAGTTTATGGATGTAATGATTTTAATTGATTATTGAACATGAGTGCTATATGTAAGGCTTAATAAACACTTTCAGCCGAAATATTTTTTTCTAAGTACCTATGTAAAGTTTGTCAAAGTAATTCGTTTTGGTGTCAGTACGCGTAGCTTTCGGGTTGGGTTTCAGTATTTTAACATCTTGTAAGTATAGGAACAAGGAAAAGGTACGATAGCGCGATTAGACGTGGACGTTTTTTACTGATAAACGTTTGTTTGGTCAGTTATGGACACTATTGGTACATTGTTATGTACCAAAGCCATGTCGAGATAAGATAAGATAAGATAAGATAACAATATTCTTAATTGCACACGAGAATCGAGACATAAAATATGAAAAATATGTCGAGACGCGATGAGACGTTATTAAAACTACGCAGTCAGATCAAGACTTGATTATTGTATAGCTGTAATTATATAGGTACCACCTACCCACATCTAGATTCATAAAACATACAACCGTAACTTCTTAAATGTCGCCATTTACCTAAATTGAGTATTGTATAAAGAATTTTAGGCAAATGCTACTTAAACCACATTATCGAAAGTGTCACTTCATCTATCTATTGTAGGTAAGAGATTCCACCAGACGCTGTCTAAAACATCATGTAAAAGGCTATTCTTATCCTTTCCCCAGGTACACGATCTTCAACGAGGTGTGGCGGCTAGTAGAGGCGGGCATCGTGGACGTCCAAGACATCGACAAAGTCATCTCGGAGGGTCTCGGCATGCGCTACGCCTTCCTTGGCTCCCTAGAGGTCGCCCATCTGAACGCTGAGGGGATGCAGAGCTATATCGACAGGTAGACACTAAATAGATAATTCAATAGTAAAATAATGGTAATAATGCAGCCTTTATACGTCCCATGGCAGAGGCCTTCTCTCAGAGAGAGAGAGAAAGAGAGAGAGAGAGAGAGAGAGAGAGAGAGAGAGAGAGAGAGAGAGAGAGAGAGAGAGAGAGAGAGTATGCGCTTAATCTCGACGTGTGCCCACCGTGGATTGGCAATTTCACGCGTTGAGGTAGCGCTTCCATGTCAACACCTCAGACTCTCAGGTTTCCTCACGGTGTTTTTTTCAATAGTCAATTTAAGTCAAAGTCAAAATTTTTACTCAAAGTAACACGGTACAGAAACTGTGACTTATTGAACGTTACAAGAAAACTTACGTGTCCGTTTTAAAATCAAGATCATTTGGAGAAAAAACGGACGAAAATACTCCAAACTTAGTCTTTTCAAACATATTTCTTAATTAACAGAGTTTACATGTCATATCTTCTAAAACCTTATACATTCAAATATAATTAAAACAAACCACGGTCTTCGTCAAGTGATTAAAGAGCTAACATTTTAAAAATCCGACTTCAGAACAAAAAAAAAGTATAGAAGTCACTTCGCGCCATATTCTGATGCAAAGGTATCTGGTAGATAGGAAGAGAACCCTTTATTGTACACAAAAAATAAATCTACACATGTATTTCTTAATCTAAGAGTACAGATGGCGACCTTGCCACTAAAAGAGATATCTTCCAGACAACCTTTGGATGGTCAGTTTATGCGGAGATGCCATCAGGGTTTCACCAAGACGATTCGTTTTTTTTACTTATTGGCGTTTTAATTTGTGGCCTTCATAGTGACAAGCAATACTCTCCCCAGATAAATTATTGATAGGTAGGTATGTAATAAGAAATGCAATTTTATTTTATTTTTAATAGGTAAACTTACAGTTACAGCTATAAAAATTACGTTTAGTCTTGTGTCTAGGCTGCAACCCAAAAACAGTTTACACAGCATGCTAGGAACTAAGTAACAGAGTTAAACATAGTAATAATTGGAGGAGGATGGCAAAGAACAGAAATAAAAACTGGCCAAGTTCGAGTCGGACCCGCGCACGAAGGGTTCCGTACCATTATATATACAACATTAGATACAAAGATCGAGAAAAAACGGCAAAAAATCGCCTTTCCCCCCTTCAATATTTTTTTTTTTTAATTATTTACTTTCAAAGCTAATACAGAAATAAATATATATTCTGTGAATATTTCAAGCATCTACCTGTTGCCGTTGTTATTATCGAGCAAAAAACGGCAAAAAATTACGTTTGTTTGTTTTATTCTGTTTTTACAGACAAACAGACAGACACACAGAGGGGCAGACAGACGGACAGTGAAGTCTTAGTAATAGGGTCCCGTTTGGAACCCTACGGGTAGGGAACCCTAAAAAATGGCATGGGAGGACTGTAGGCTGGTTCCTAAATTCAGAATGTCACTAAGTAAATAAGTAAAGATGCTGTCCGTCCGTCCGGCCGTCCGTCCGTCCGTCCGTCCGTCCGTCCGTCCGTCCGTCCGTCCATCTGTCACCGGGCTGTATCTCATGAACCGTGATAGCTAGACAGTTGAAATATTCCAGATGATGTATTTGTGTTGCCGCTATAACAACAATTACTAAAAACAGAATAAAATAAATATTTAAGGGAGGGCTCCCGTATAACAAATGTGTTTTTATTGCAGTTTACAGGTACACGCTTGACATATTCAAATGTTATATAGAAAATTGGTACGGAACCGTTTTTATTGCAGTTTACAGGTAGACGCTTGACATATTCAAATGTTATATAGAAAATTGGTACAGAACCCTTCGTGCGTGAATCCGACTCGCACTTGGCCCTTTTTTATTCGTAATGAAGTTGACGATAATGACTTAGTACGAAAAAATCTAGGGGCAGTTCAGCGTGGAGCCGTGAACTTTTAACACCAAGTTGTATTAAATTTTCAACCTATTTCAGGTACGGAGAGACAATCTACGCTGTCAGCAAGTCAATGGGTGAGATCCCCCGGATGACCCAGAACCCAGCTGCACCCTCCATTTGCCAGCAGCTGAACCAGATGGTGCCCCTGGACAGACTGCAGGAGCGCCGTGCTTGGCGGGACGCTTGCCTCACTAGGTTGTCTCTGCTGAAGAAGGAGATGAGCAAAACCTACAAAAAGTGAAGCCATCGTGACCGTTGCCTCCAAATGTGAATTAAATTTTTAATGCTTGGTCTTTATAAATAAAGTTGTTGATTGCTATGTTATAAAAAAATATGTATCGAAATGCGCTTTTGTTTTATTTTTGGGTAGGTGCTTCGATGGTCCACAGTTGATATCTTTGTCCAAAAAAGACTAGAAACCAGAAATTCAAAGCATTTTAAAAGCACAATTTTTTTTTTAATTGGTAAGCATTTGCTTTTTATTTTTGTAACTCTTGTATAAAGTGTAACAAACAATCCACCGGTAAAGACTATTATTATATTATTATTATTATATATTACTAATATATATAGCTACAATCCGGTATACTCACTGACTGACTGACTGATCATCTATAGATTTCCTCGGAAACGGTAAGAGCTACGTGAAAATTTTGTATGAGAAAGTTGTAGGAAATGTATGATATACAGCCATCCTATGAAGCCGATTTTTGAATTTCGAACGCCTTCTCCCATACAAATGGGCTAACTTTTTTGTTTACTGGCCGATTTGGATGAAATTTGGAACAGGTGTTTATTTCGTGATCTAATTTTGAAAAAAAAATTTGAACGTTCGAAATTCAAAATAGGGGCGAGAATATGGGCGCCCAAAAAATCGACCTCTGCGCAAAAAAGTCGGCAGCCAACTAGGCACATGCTGGAGACGTGCCCTAAACGGCATCGGGTTGTCAAAGGACCCAGGTATATAAGAAAAATCGGACATTTTGAATTTTCAACATGGCGGCCGAGATATCGACGATTGAAAATTAGAAAATTTTGTATGGAGAATTTGTACTGAAAATCGACTTTTAGTACAAAATTTTAAACAAAGATGACAATTTTTTCAAAAGAACAATTTTTCGAGGCCGAAGCGGGGATGAGGAACCTCGCCGCGGCGAGGCCGAAGGCCGAGCTCCGTTCAGGCCGAGGCCGAAGGCCGAGACTATACATTTTCCGGCGAACAAGCAACAACGCAGAAGCCAGATGGGACAAACTTGCGAGGCCGAAGGCCGAGCTCCGCGAAGCGGGCACCAGGAACCCCGCCGCGGCGAGGCCGAAGGCCGAGCTCCGTTCAGGCCGAGGCTGAAGGCCGAGACTATACATTTTCTGGCGAACAAGCAACAACGCAAAAGCCAGATGGGACAAACTTGCGAGGCCGAAGGCCGAGCTCCGCGAAGCGGGCACCAGGAACCTTGCCGCGGCGAGGCCGAAGGCCGAGCTCCGTTCAGGCCGAGGCCGAAGGCCGAGACCATACATGTTCCCAATTATCAAATCCCTACCCCAAGTGTCTAGCGAGGCCCTAGGCCGAGCGCCGCGGAGAGCGAAGCTCGGAGCGGCTGGGGGTTGGCGCGCGTAAGCGCGCAGGGGGTTCACCCCCTAGTTATATATATATAAAGCTACAAAGCGGTATACTCACTGACTGACTCATCCATACGTTTTCTCCGAAATGACAACTTTTAGAGGAAAATGATGTATGACAAAGTTGTAGGAAATGTATGAATTACAGCCATCCTATGAAGCCGATTTTTGAATTTCGAACGCGTTCTCCTATACAAATGGGCCAACTCTTTTGTTTACCGGCCGATTTGGATGAAATTTTGAACGGACGTTTAGTTCGTGATCTAATTGTGAAAAAAAATTTTAAACGTTCGAAATTCAAAATAGGGGCGAGAATATGGCCGCCCGAAAAATCGACCTCTGCGCAAAAAAGTCGGCAGCCAACTGGGCACATGCTGGAGACGTGCCCTAAACGGCATCGGGTTCTCAAAGGACCCAGGTATATGAGAAAAATCGGACATTTTGACATTTCAAGATGGCGGCCGAGATATCGACGATTGAAAATGAGAAAATTTTGTATGGAGAATTTGTACTGAAAATCGACTTTTAGTACAAAATTTGAAACAAAAATTAAAATTTTTTCAAAAAATCAATTTTTCGAGGCCGAAGCGGGGACGAGAAACCCCGTCGCGGCGAGGCCGAAGGCCGAGCTCCGTTCAGGCCGAGGCCGAAGGCCGAGACCACACATTTTCCGGCGAACAAGCAACAACGCAAAAGCCAGATGGGACAAACTTGCGAGGCCGAAGGCCGAGCTCCCCGAAGCGGGCCCCGGGAACCCCGCCGCGGCGAGGCCGAAGGCCGAGCTCCGTTCAGGCCGAGGCCGAAGGCCGAGACTATACATTTTCGGCGAACAAGCAACAACGCAAAAGCCAGATGGGACAAACTTGCGAGGCCGGAGGCCGAGCTCCGCGAAGCGGGCACGAAGAACCCCGCCGCGGCGAGGCCAAAGGCCGAGCTCCGTCCAGGACGAGGCCGAAGGCCGAGACCATACATGTTCCCACTCAAACAATCCCAACGTCAAGTGTCTAGCGAGGCCCTAGGCCGAGCGCCGCGGAGAGCGAAGCTCGGAGCGGCTGGGGGTTGGCGCGCGTAAGCGCGCAGGGGGTTCACCCCCTAGTTATATATATATAAAGCTACAATGCGGTATACTCACTGACTGACTCATCCATACGTTTTCTCCGAAATGACAATAGCTAGAGGAAAATGATGTATGACAAAGTTGTAGGAAATGTATGAATTACAGCCATCCTATGAAGCCGATTTTTGAATTTCGAACGCGTTCTCCTATACAAATGGGCTAACTTTTTTGTTTACCGGCCGATTTGGATGAAATTTGAAACGGGCATTTGTTTCGTGATCTAATTGTGAAAAAAAATTTTGAACGTTCGAAATTCAAAATAGGGGCGAGAATATGGCCGCCCGAAAAATCGACCTCTGCGCAAAAAAGTCAGCAGCCAACTGGGCACATGCTGGAGACGTGCCCTAAACGGCATCGGGTTCTCAAAGGACCCAGGTATATGAGAAAAATCGGACATTTTGACATTTCAAGATGGCGGCCGAGATATCGACGATTGAAAATGAGAAAATTTTGTATGGAGAATTTGTACTGAAAATCGACTTTTAGTACAAAATTTGAAACAAAAATTAAAATTTTTTCAAAAAATCAATTTTTCGAGGCCGAAGCGGGGACGAGGAACCCCGTCGCGGCGAGGCCGAAGGCCGAGCTCCGTTCAGGCCGAGGCCGAAGGCCGAGACTATACATTTTTCGGCGAATAAGCAACAACGCAGAAGCCAGATGGGACAAACTTGCGAGGCCGAAGGCCGAGCTCCGCGAAGCGGGCACCAGGAATCCCGCCGCGGCGAGGCCGAAGGCCGAGCTCCGTTCAGGCCGAGGCCGAAGGCCGAGACTATACATTTTCCGGCGAACACGCAATAACGCAAAAGCCAGATGGGACAAACTTGCGAGGCCGGAGGCCGAGCTCCGCGAAGCGGGCACGAGGAACACCGCCGCGGCGAGGCCGAAGGCCGAGCTCCGTTCAGGCCGAGGCCGAAGGCCGAGACCATACATGTTCCCACTCAAACAATCCCAACGTCAAGTGTCTAGCGAGGCCCTAGGCCGAGCGCCGCGGACAGCGAAGCTCGGAGCGGCTGGGGGTTGGCGCGCGAAGCGCGCAGGGGGTTCACCCCCTAGTTATATATATATAAAGCTACAATCCGGTATACTCACTGACTGACTCATCCATACGTTTTCTCCGAAACGACAATAGCTAGAGGAAAATGATGTATGAAAAAGTTGTAGGAAATGTATGAATTACAGCCATCCTATGAAGCCGATTTTTGAATTTCGAACGCCTTCTCTTAGGGGAATGGGCCAACTCTTTTGTTTACCGGCCGATTTGGATGAAATTTTGAACGGACGTTTAGTTCGTGATCTAATTGTGAAAAAAAATTTTAAACGTTCGAAATTCAAAATAGTGGCGAGAATATGGCCGCCCGAAAAATCGACCTCTGCGCAAAAAAGTCGGCAGCCAACTGGGCACATGCTGGAGACGTGCCCTAAACGGCATCGGGTTCTCAAAGGACCCAGGTATATGAGAAAAATCGGACATTTTGACATTTCAAGATGGCGGCCGAGATATCGACGATTGAAAATGAGAAAATTTTGTATGGAGAATTTGTACTGAAAATCGACTTTTAGTACAAAATTTGAAACAAAAATTAAAATTTTTTCAAAAAATCAATTTTTCGAGGCCGAAGCGGGGACGAGGAACCCCGTCGCGGCGAGGCCGAAGGCCGAGCTCCGTTCAGGCCGAGGCCGAAGGCCGAGACTATACATTTTCGGCGAACAAGCAACAACGCAAAAGCCAGATGGGACAAACTTGCGAGGCCGGAGGCCGAGCTCCGCGAAGCGGGCACGAAGAACCCCGCCGCGGCGAGGCCAAAGGCCGAGCTCCGTCCAGGACGAGGCCGAAGGCCGAGACCATACATGTTCCCACTCAAACAATCCCAACGTCAAGTGTCTAGCGAGGCCCTAGGCCGAGCGCCGCGGAGAGCGAAGCTCGGAGCGGCTGGGGGTTGGCGCGCGTAAGCGCGCAGGGGGTTCACCCCCTAGTTATATATATATATAAAGCTACAATGCGGTATACTCACTCACTGATTCATCCATACGTTTTCTCCGAAATGACAATAGCTAGAGGAAAATGATGTATGAAAAAGTTGTAGGAAATGTATGAATTACAGCCATCCTATGAAGCCGATTTTTGAATTTCGAACGCGTTCTCCTATACAAATGGGCTAACTTTTTTGTTTACCGGCCGATTTGGATGAAATTTGAAACGGGCATTTGTTTCGTGATCTAATTGTGAAAAAAAAATTTGAACGTTCGAAATTCAAAATAGGGGCGAGAATATGGCCGCCCGAAAAATCGACCTCTGCGCAAAAAAGTCGGCAGCCAACTGGGCACATGCTGGAGACGTGCCCTAAACGGCATCGGGTTCTCAAAGGACCCAGGTATATGAGAAAAATCGGACATTTTGACATTTCAAGATGGCGGCCGAGATATCGACGATTGAAAATGAGAAAATTTTGTATGGAGAATTTGTACTGAAAATCGACTTTTAGTACAAAATTTGAAACAAAAATTAAAATTTTTTCAAAAAATCAATTTTTCGAGGCCGAAGCGGGGACGAGGAACCCCGTCGCGGCGAGGCCGAAGGCCGAGCTCCGTTCAGGCCGAGGCCGAAGGCCGAGACTATACATTTTCCGGCGAATAAGCAATAACACAGAAGCCAGATGGGACAAACTTGCGAGGCCGAAGGCCGAGCTCCGCGAAGCGGGCACCAGGAACCCCGCCGCGGCGAGGCCGAAGGCCGAGCTCCGTTCAGGCCGAGGCCGAAGGCCGAGACTATACATTTTCCGGCGAACAAGCGACAACGCAAAAGCCAGATGGGACAAACTTGCGAGGCCGAAGGCCGAGCTCCGCGAAGCGGGCCCCAGGAACCCCGCCGCGGCGAGGCCGAAGGCCGAGCTCCGTTCAGGCCGAGGCCGAAGGCCGAGCTCCGTTCAGGCCGAGGCCGAAGGCCGAGACCATACATGTTCCCACTCAAACAATCCCAACGTCAAGTGTCTAGCGAGGCCCTAGGCCGAGCGCCGCGGAGAGCGAAGCTCGGAGCGGCTGGGGGTTGGCGCGCGTAAGCGCGCAGGGGGTTCACCCCCTAGTATATATATATAAAGCTACAATCCGGTATACTCACTGACTGACTCATCCATACGTTTTCTCGGAAATGACAACTTTTAGAGGAAAATGATGTATGACAAAGTTGTAGGAAATGTATGAATTACAGCCATCCTATGAAGCCGATTTTTGAATTTCGAACGCGTTCTCCTATACAAATGGGCTAACTTTTTTGTTTACCGGCCGATTTCGATGAAATTTCAAACGGGCATTTGTTTCGTGATCTAATTGTGAAAAAAAATTTTGAACGTTCGAAATTCAAAATAGGGGCGAGAATATGGCCGCCCGAAAAATCGACCTCTGCGCAAAAAAGTCGGCAGCCAACTGGGCACATGCTGGAGACGTGCCCTAAACGGCATCGAGTTGTCAAAGGACCCAGGTATATGAGAAAAATCTGACATTTTGGATTTTCAAGATGGCGGCCGAGATATCGACGATTGAAAATGACAAATTTTTGTATGGAGAATTTGTACTGAAAATCGACTTTAGTACAAAATTTTAAACAAAAATGAACAATTTTTCAAATAAACAATTTTTTGAGGCCGAAGCAGGGACGAGGAACCTCGCCGCGGCGAGGCCGAAGGCCGAGCTCCGTCCAGGCCGAGGCCGAAGGCCGAGACCATACATTTTCCGGCGAACAAGGAACAACGCAAAAGCCAGATGGGACAAACTTGCGAGGCCGAAGGCCGAGCTCCGCGAAGCGGGCCCCAGGAACCCCGCCGCGGCGAGGCCGAAGGCCGAGCTCCGTTCAGGCCGAGGCCGAAGGCCGAGACTATACATTTTCGGCGAACAAGCAACAACGCAAAAGCCAGATGGGACAAACTTGCGAGGCCGGAGGCCGAGCTCCGCGAAGCGGGCACGCGGAACCCCGCCGCAGCGAGGCCGAAGGCCGAGCTCCGTCCAGGCCGAGGCCGAAGGCCGAGACCATACATGTTCCCACTCAAACAATCCCAACGTCAAGTGTCTAGCGAGGCCCTAGGCCGAGCGCCGCGGAGAGCGAAGCTCGGAGCGGCTGGGGGTTGGCGCGCGAAGCGCGCAGGGGGTTCACCCCCTAGTTATTATATATATATAAAGCTACAAAGCGGTATACTCACTCACTGATTCATCCATACGTTTTCTCCGAAATGACAACTTTTAGAGGAAAATGATGTATGACAAAGTTGTAGGAAATGTATGAATTACAGCCATCCTATGAAGCCGATTTTTGAATTTCGAACGCGTTCTCCTATACAAATGGGCTAACTTTTTTGTTTACCGGCCGATTTGGATGAAATTTGAAACGGGCATTTGTTTCGTGATCTAATTGTGAAAAAAAAATTTGAACGTTCGAAATTCAAAATAGGGGCGAGAATATGGCCGCCCGAAAAATCGACCTCTGCGCAAAAAAGTCGGCAGCCAACTGGGCACATGCTGGAGACGTGCCCTAAACGGCATCGGGTTCTCAAAGGACCCAGGTATATGAGAAAAATCGGACATTTTGACATTTCAAGATGGCGGCCGAGATATCGACGATTGAAAATGAGAAAATTTTGTATGGAGAATTTGTACTGAAAATCGACTTTTAGTACAAAATTTGAAACAAAAATTAAAATTTTTTCAAAAAATCAATTTTTCGAGGCCGAAGCGGGGACGAGGAACCCCGTCGCGGCGAGGCCGAAGGCCGAGCTCCGTTCAGGCCGAGGCCGAAGGCCGAGACTATACATTTTCCGGCGAATAAGCAATAACACAGAAGCCAGATGGGACAAACTTGCGAGGCCGAAGGCCGAGCTCCGCGAAGCGGGCCCCAGGAACCCCGCCGCGGCGAGGCCGAAGGCCGAGCTCCGTTCAGGCCGAGGCCGAAGGCCGAGACTATACATTTTCCG
Organism: Yponomeuta evonymella; assembly: GCA_963969515.1. Classification (NCBI taxonomy): domain Eukaryota; kingdom Metazoa; phylum Arthropoda; class Insecta; order Lepidoptera; family Yponomeutidae; genus Yponomeuta; species Yponomeuta evonymella. The sequence goes on from OZ018349.1 coordinate 13,862,398, forward strand.
GCGAACAAGCGACAACGCAAAAGCCAGATGGGACAAACTTGCGAGGCCGAAGGCCGAGCTCCGCGAAGCGGGCCCCAGGAACCCCGCCGCGGCGAGGCCGAAGGCCGAGCTCCGTTCAGGCCGAGGCCGAAGGCCGAGACTATACATTTTCGGCGAACAAGCAACAACGCAAAAGCCAGATGGGAGAAACTTGCGAGGCCGGAGGCCGAGCTCCGCGAAGCGGGCCCCAGGAACACCGCCGCGGCGAGGCCGAAGGCCGAGCTCCGTTCAGGCCGAGGCCGAAGGCCGAGACCATACATGTTCCCACTCAAACAATCCCAACGTCAAGTGTCTAGCGAGGCCCTAGGCCGAGCGCCGCGGAGAGCGAAGCTCGGAGCGGCTGGGGGTTGGCGCGCGTAAGCGCGCAGGGGGTTCACCCCCTAGTATATATATAAAGCTACAATCCGGTATACTCACTGACTGACTCATCCATACGTTTTCTCGAAAATGACAACTTTTAGAGGAAAATGATGTATGACAAAGTTGTAGGAAATGTATGAATTACAGCCATCCTATGAAGCCGATTTTTGAATTTCGAACGCGTTCTCCTATACAAATGGGCTAACTTTTTTGTTTACCGGCCGATTTGGATGAAATTTGAAACGGGCATTTGTTTCGTGATCTAATTGTGAAAAAAAAATTTGAACGTTCGAAATTCAAAATAGGGGCGAGAATATGGCCGCCCGAAAAATCGACCTCTGCGCAAAAAAGTCGGCAGCCAACTGGGCACATGCTGGAGACGTGCCCTAAACGGCATCGGGTCGTCAAAGGACCCAGGTATATGAGAAAAATCGGACATATTGGAATTTCAAGATGGCGGCCGAGATATCGACGATTGAAAATTTGAAAATTTTGTATGGAGAATTTGTACTGAAAATCGACTTTTAGTACAAAATTTGAAACAAAGATGAAAAATTTTTCAAAAAAAACATTTTTCGAGGCCGAAGCGGGGATGACGAACCTCACCGCGGCGAGGCCGAAGGCCGAGCTCCGTTCAGGCCGAGGCCGAAGGCCGAGACCATACATTTTCCGGCGAACAAGGAACAACGCAAAAGCCAGATGGGACAAACTTGCGAGGCCGAAGGCCGAGCTCCGCGAAGCGGGCACCAGGAACCCCGCCGCGGCGAGGCCGAAGGCCGAGCTCCGTTCAGGCCGAGGCCGAAGGCCGAGACTATACATTTTCGGCGAACAAGCAACAACGCAAGAGCCAGTTGGGACAAACTTGCGAGGCCGAAGGCCGAGCTCCGCAAAGCGGGCACAAGGAACCCCGCCGCGGCGAGGCCGAAGGCCGAGCTCCGTCCAGGCCGAGGCCGAAGGCCGAGACCATACATGTTCCCACTTATCAAATCCCTACCCCAAGTGTCTAGCGAGGCCCTAGGCCGAGCGCCGCGGAGAGCGAAGCTCGGAGCGGCTGGGGGTTGGCGCGCGTAAGCGCGCAGGGGGTTCACCCCCTAGTTACTAATATATATAGCTGCAATCCGGTATACTCACTGACTGACTGACTGATCATCTATAGATTTCCTCGGAAACGGTAAGAGCTACGAGAAAATTTTGTATGAGAAAGTTGTAGGAAATGTATGATATACAGCCATCCTATGAAGCCGATTTTTGAATTTCGAACGCGTTCTCCTACACAAATGGGCTAACTTTTTTGTTTACCGGCCGATTTGGATGAAATTTGAAACGGGTGTTTTTTACGTGATCTAATTGTGAAAAAAAAATTTGAACGTTCGAAATTCAAAATAGGGGCGAGAATATGGCCGCCCAAAAAATCGACCTCTGCGCAAAAAAGTCGGCAGCCAACTGGGCATATGCTGGAGACGTGCCCTAAACGGCATCGGGTTGTCAAAGGACCCAGGTATATGAGAAAAATCTAACATTTTAGATTTTCAAGATGGCGGCCGAGATATCGACGATTGAAAATGAGAAAATTTTGTATGGAGAATTTGTACTGAAAATCTACTTTTAGTACAAAATTTTAAACAAAGATTAAAAATTTTTCAAAAAAACAATTTTTCGAGGCCGAAGTGGGGATGAGGAACCTCGCCGTGGCGAGGCCGAAGGCCGAGCTCCGTTCAGGCCGAGGCCGAAGGCCGAGACTATACATTTTCCGGCGAACAAGCAGCAACGCAAAAGCCAGATGGGACAAACTTGCGAGGCCGAAGGCCGAGCTCCGCGAAGCGGGCCCCAGGAACCCCGCCGCGGCAAGGCCGAAGGCCGAGCTCCGTCCAGGCCGAGGCCGAAGGCCGAGACTATACATTTTCCGGCGAACAAGCAATAACGCAAAAGCCAGATGGGACAAACTTGCGAGGCCGGAGGCCGAGCTCCGCGAAGCGGGTACGAGGAACCCCGCCGCGGCGAGGCCGAAGGCCGAGCTCCGTCCAGGCCGAGGCCGAAGGCCGAGACCATACATGTTCCCACTTATCAAATCCCTACCCCAAGTGTCTAGCGAGGCCCTAGGCCGAGCGCCGCGGAGAGCGAAGCTCGGAGCGGCTGGGGGTTGGCGCGCGTAAGCGCGCAGGGGGTTCACCCCCTAGTTACTAATATATATAGCTACAATCCGGTATACTCACTGACTGACTGACTGACTGACAGATCATCTATAGGTTTCCTCGGAAACGGTAAGAGTTACGTGAAAATTTTGTATGAGAAAGTTGTAGGGAATGTATGATATACAGCCATCCTATGAAGCCGATTTTTGAATTTCGAACGCCTTCTCCCATACAAATGGGCTAACTTTTTTGTTTACCGGCCGATTTGGATGAAATTTAGAACAGGTGTTTGTTTCGTGATCTAATTTTGAAAAAAAATGTTGAACGTTCGAAATTCAAAATAGGGGCGAGAATATGGCCGCCCAAAAAATCGACCTCTGCGCAAAAAAGTCGGCAGCCAACTGGGCACATGCTGGAGACGTGCCCTAAACGGCATCGGGTTGTCAAAGGACCCAGGTATATGAGAAAAATCGGACATTTTAGATTTTTAAGATGGCGGCCGAGATATCGACGATTGAAAATGAGAAAATTTTGTATGGAGAATTTGTACTGAAAATCGACTTTTAGTACAAAATTTTAAACAAAGATTAAAAATTTTTCAAAAAAACAAGTTTTCGAGGCCGAAGTGGGGATGAGGAACCTCGCCGCGGCGAGGCCGAAGGCCGAGCTCCGTTAAGGCCGAGGCCGAAGGCCGAGACTATACATTTTCCGGCGAACAAGCAGCAACGCAAAAGCCAGATGGGACAAACTTGCGAGGCCGAAGGCCGAGCTCCGCGAAGCGGGCACCAGGAACCCCGCCACGGCGAGGCCGAAGGCCGAGCTCCGTCCAGGCCGAGGCCGAAGGCCGAGACTATACATTTTCCGGCGAACAAGCAATAACGCAAAAGCCAGATGGAAGAAACTTGCGAGGCCGGAGGCCGAGCTCCGCGAAGCGGGTACGAGGAACCCCGCCGCGGCGAGGCCGAAGGCCGAGCTCCGTCCAGGCCGAGGCCGAAGGCCGAGACCATACATGTTCCCACTTATCAAATCCCTACCCCAAGTGTCTAGCGAGGCCCTAGGCCGAGCGCCGCGGAGAGCGAAGCTCGGAGCGGCTGGGGGTTGGCGCGCGTAAGCGCGCAGGGGGTTCACCCCCTAGTCTTATTTATAAAAACACAATTCCTAAAACAATCTTCAAATAAAAGAAGAAATACATTTATTATACCAACAAGATACGTCACAGAAACAAAATAAGCAGATACGTAACATAATATGCACAACAGAAAGAAAACTAAATACACAACAGACAAAACGAATAAATAAAAGAGGACCATAGATGTAGCCTGTGGTGTATCTAAGTTGCCACAAAAGTCTTTCTCTTTACGACAGACTATTTAAACTGCATTTGAGGAGTATTTAAAGGAATACGTGGTGTTTGTTTAACATATAATGCGTAGTTTTCTTTTTAAATTCTTAATAAGTAATTGTGCTACTGCCCTGATTTTTTTCATATTTCCACAATCAATCGTTTAGCCAGGCGAGGGAGCGGATTACTCTATTAAAAATCGCGCTTTAAGCTTAATATTTCGCAAACGGAACTCTAAAACAAAAAATGGACAAAGAAAAGAAAGTGAAGAAGAAAGAAAGAAAAAGTGTAGGCGAAAAATAGTATAATAATATTCTTTTCGCTGCACTAACCCGTGCTGAGGACAATATTTAAAAACCTATTTAGAGGCTAAAAACGTACCTTCTAACGTAAACTTCTCTGTACGTAATACCGAGAAGTTTGTAAAGAAGCTCGAAATGTCGCCAGTGCCTGCACTGGCCCATTAGCTCAGTTGGGGGAGCGCTGGCACGGTTAGCCAGAGGTCGCGGGTTCAAGTCCGGCATGGGTGGAATTTTTAGCCTCTAAATAGGTTTTTTGAAAAATAGTATATTACGCAATTAGTGTATAAAGGACGGATTTAAAGCGAGGACCAGAGATAAATCACGAGTAAGTGAAGGATTCTAATGACTGCGTCTGAATGATGATCGTAGGGAGTGATATCATGAGTGAATCCTGAGCGACACGAGTGATTCATGGCCCTCAATGTAAATCCGTACTTTATTCATGAGTTGCATAGGTAGGTACTATACTTTATACCACGAGAACATGAATAATTTAAGCGAAAATAGACATTTAATGGAGAAAAAAGGAAGGTTAAATTAATTAAAATGGGCATTAAAATTGGAACAATTACAAAAATTAAGAGTACTTTTCTTATTATTAGGATAGTCAACTTGTGAAGCGATATTTATTTCCTCTCGATGGTTAAAATGGCGCCAATTTAGTAATATATATTTTTTCTGTAATGGCAGTAAAGAACACAAAACAGTTTTTATTCTCCTCGTCGCAAATATCGACCAATCAAATCTCGAGGAGTTATTTGCACAAGGTGTTTGTATGCCGAGTATTCTTTGCGCAAGGAGTTTGTATCGAGTATTTTTTGCGTAAGGAGTTTGTATAAGCATTGAGATGGAGGTCGAATATATTGGTGTGTTCTAAATTCAAACACCAAGGCCTTTTATTCACTGTTTTCAGTGAATAAAATAAAAAAAACCATCTAAATTACGGATGCAATTTTTTTTTATACGATTCCTATTCTAAACATCGTTTGCCAGGTCAGCTAGTTTTTTTTATATTATTATCAGGGTGGTCAACTTGTTTACTAATGACAGCAATGAACACATAACCATTTTTAGGGTTCCGTACCTAAAGGGTAAGGTTACTAAGACTCCGCTGTCCGTCCGTCCGTCTGTCCGTCAGTCCGTCGGTCACCATGCTATCATGAACCGTGATAGTTAGACATTTGAAATTTTCAGAATAAAATAAGTACCTATTTAAGGGGAGCTCTCATACAACAAAAGTGATTGTTTTGCCGTTTTTGGTCGATATTAATAACGGCAACAAGTAGACTCTTGAAATATTCAAATGTTACATAGAAAATGGTACAGAACCCTTCGTGCGCGAGTCAGACTCGCACTTGGCCAGTTTTTTTTTCATTAAATGTCTATTTTCACTTAAATCTTTCTTTTACTCGGAATCCCGTAATCGTAGTATAAAGTACAGTATGCAACTCTTGAATAAAACAGATTTATATCGAGGGCCATGAATCACTGGCAAGTGAAGATTCTAACACTTGAATCACGCGCGAATCGGTACGATCGTGAGTCGTGATTCAAGCATCGTGAATAAGGTCGTGTCAGTCGTTAGAATCCTTCACTTGCTCATGATTCATCCGTGCCCCTCGCTTTAAATCCGTCCTTTATTAACTAACTGCATAACATATCATTTTTAATATAAACGTTGTAGGGTAAATAAACCCTACCGTTTTTTCGGCGTGATTAATATGTACCTATATCTATGCCAAATTTCGGCTTTCTAGTATTTATCGTCTCTGCTAAGCCGCGGGCAGACAGACGGACGGACATGACGGAACTCCGTTGTTGACTACGGAACCCTAAAACTGATACTGTTGCTAGTACAAAATTTTGCTACAGATGGCGCTAAATGTAAAACTGCACTTGCGTTTAGCGACACCTATGGACAGAAACTAGTATTACTTTTTACTATTTTAGCCACCCAAATGTATTTACTACTCATCACAAGATGGCGCAAAAAAAAAGTTAAAAGGGCCGTAGCCACACAGAAGGGACGTGGGGCGAGGGCGCGGAAAAGACGCGTCGTTAAAACAATTCCCTTTCGTACAAAATATTTGGTAATCTAAGGATGGGATTAATGAAGCCCACACAGAAGGACCAGCAGGACGACCAGCCACAAGATGGATAGATGACATCATTCAAGTGGCAAGAAGACGCTGGATGCAGGCCGCTTCCAACCGGTCTTTTTGGAAATCCATGGAGGAGGCCTATGTCCAGCAGTGGACTTCTTGTGGCTGAATGATGATGATGATGATGATGACACAGAAGGACGCGAACTCTATACAACGCGTCGCGTCTTTTCCGCGGCCTCGCCCCACATCCTCCCTGTGTGTCTCACGCCAATATAGTATAATTTGTCATTCCAGAGACTAGACAGAATTATAATACCTACATTTATTTAAAAAGTTGAGTATAGATTTGATAAGCAATCTTCGTCATTGCTTTTTGTTTTAGTCGGCTTCTACCTGTCATGTGGCTGTCAATGGCTTGCTTGTGAATTGAAAAAAAACAAAAATCTTTGTGGTGTACAGTCGCACGCATCTCTTTGATTTATATTTTATTTACAATTTTCTATTAGCAATAGAAGGCAAACGACATTTTTTATAACAATATTTATTGCTGGAATCGGTGGTAAACATTTTGGGAAATGTGGCGTTAACGCCTGCTGTGGAAATTATAAAGTGAAAAGATTGCAAGCGAAACTGTGGAGAGAAGGCCTTGCCGAGCGTAAAGATTTACGGACACTATTCCAAATGTGTTGTTCCAATAGATAATGGATCCAAGAATGTGCAGGAAAGTTAGCAGTAGTGAAAGTCTTCCAGAGGCCGAGAATGCGGAGAATGAGATATCAAACGTTATTGCACCGCAAGAGAGCGACTACCAGTTCCTGCTGGAAGGCAGCCCGGAGCCGCAGTCGGTCACTTGGCTGGACGACGACCAAATCGATGAACTAGATCTTGATTTAGACCAAACTAATCTATTTTTTCATAGAGTTGATAGTGCAGATATAATTTATAGAAGTAAAAAGAAAAAATGCAAGATGGTTGGGAAATATGTAATGGGGGACGTACTTGGCGAGGGCTCCTACGGGAAGGTGAAGGAGATGCTGGACTCGGAAACGCTGTGCCGCCGCGCCGTCAAGATACTGAAGAAACGGAAGCTCCGGAGAATACCTAATGGTGAACAAAATGTCCAGAGAGAAATTCAATTACTGCGAATACTTAGACACAAAAATGTGATAGAACTAGTCGACGTTATGTATAATGATGAAAAGCAGAAGATGTATCTTGTTATGGAGTTCTGTGTTGGTGTTCTTCAGGTGACTACTACCTTTTAAATTGTCTTTCCCTTAATACTATTTAGGTTATAATCGAGTAGAAGGTTACATTCTATGGTAATCTTGCTATACCTATTAACAGTCAGTCAGTCGTATACTATGGATAAACATGATATAGGCTCAAATGGCCAAATCCACCTTTTGTTGTAATACTATGTAAATAGTATTAGTGTAGTTCCAATACTGTCATAAATACCAAATATTTAACTAAAACCTAAAAATGTCTTTCAGGATATGTTAGAGCAGAGTCCACAGAAGAAGTTCCCGCAAGCTCAGGCACATGACTACTTCACACAGCTGCTGGACGGACTGGAGTACCTGCACGGTCAGGGGGTCATTCACAAGGACATCAAGCCTGGGAACTTGCTGCTGACACTAGATCAGACACTCAAAATCACTGACTTTGGGGTTGCTGAAGTGAGTAAAATTGATCAGGCATAATGTAGTTCTTGCCCATTAGCTCAGTTGAGAGAGCACTCCCATGGATAGCCAGAGGTTGCGGGCTCAAGTCCCGGCAAGCGTAGAATTTTTTGCCTCTAAATAGGTTTATAAGAATGTAGTATGTAGCTAAGAGCATGTTAGAAGTTAAAACAGATGGTTGCCTTTTAGTTAACTTCCAATAAATAAATAAATAACTTCCACACATCATACAGTCACTCAACCTGGTCCTAAACTAGGATACCCTGTGCTATGGTAACCAGGCAAGGGTGTTACAAACATGAAAGTACACACAGACTGAGGCATTTCTGGATAAATTTCTGTCATATCATTCATGTTGATAATTCCGAGTGATAGATCCAGTATGATCCAAAAATGTCTGCCAACATTGTCTTATTGACATCTTTTATTTTTGTACAATTAAAAAGAGAGAACACAGAATAAATATGCATTCAGATCACATCTTTCCATTTTGCCTTCTGTACTAACACAGTCAAGTAAATTTTTTGAGCAACAATTTCTCACTTAAGTTCATCTCTGTAAATCTCCTGGTTTCACCTTAAAATCTTAAACTCATAATACTGATTGCCCTAGTCAAGATAATTCTATTTATAAGGTCAAGAAATACAACTTTTGTTCAGTTGGTCCAACTTGCAATTGTATAAATATTTTTCGGCGCACTAGGTACTATCTTACATAGGTACATTCCATTATTAACTAACATAGCCTCAGGCATACTATAGCTCCATAATCCATAATTTAATTTTGACTATGACTGCTGAGACTCTTTGAAGGTGCCGAGCTTAATCCAACTTACAATAGCCTGGCATTAAAATATATCATAGGAAGAATGCCATCATTCTGATTCATCATTTTGTGTGGGCTTAAGTAATACCTAGGTGATGTATGAATCAGAGTACGTAATTTACAAGATACAAGGTTACTCTCTGTTTGAAGCAACACCTAATAAGGTGTCAATCTGCATAGGATCTCTCATAACGATAATATGAAGCTGTGCCTCTTTGCATTTTAGGTTTCGAAACACATTTTTGATTAATGACTAGCTATATTATGTGGATGAATGGAATGTGGCACCCTTGGTCGGCTAGTCTGACTTGCACTTGCCAGTATTTTACATAGTATAACAAAGAACAATAAAAAACCGGTCAAGTGCAAGTTGGAATTGTGCCCTGAGTGTTTCATACTACCATAGAAATAATATTATGTATTTGAAAAATGTGCTTTCATTTAATTTGTTCGAGATTAGTGTAATACTATCATATATGGAGTTCAACATTGGTCTAATCAATAAGGATTGCACTATAATCACACCAAGTTTGATAGTTATAATAGCATTTTTACAATAGAGCAAAAAGAAAAAAAGTGAAAGTGCTGTCTGTCTGTCCATCTGTGCAGCCTTTAAAAGGCTCTATCTATGGAACCATATGAGTAGCCAGTTGAAATTTTCACAGAATATGTGATATTACAGCTTATTACCTAACAAATAATAAATAAAAAAAATAATAAGAAATAAGGGGTCTCCATACAACTCTATTGTAAAAACGGTAATACATACAGGCATTAAACTTGGCTTGATCGTGGGACTTATGCTTGGCCAGTTTTATTTATTTTTATTATTTGTTAGTCAATTCGCCATAACAACAATGGTATGCTTCCACTCTGTGAAAACTTCAACTGGCTTCCTATTGCATTTCATAAGAAAAAGATGTATATGTCAGACAGACAGAAATAGGCATAATGACCAAACCATTGAAATCATAAAAACAAGTAATTTTAATATCAAATTTTGTGCAAACATTTAATATTAAAATTACTTGTTTTTAGTAACATAATTTTGTTTAGTACCTATCAGCTAAATTGTTATTTTATGCTAACAAAGAGTGAACCAACTTGTCCTTGAGCTCAGTTCGTTGTAAACTAAATACCTACAAGGTGTGTAATAAAATTAATCTGGTTTTGTTTTATTATTCCAGGCCTTAGACATGTTTTCTTCACACGACATCTGCTACTTGGGCCAGGGGTCACCGGCCTTTCAGCCACCTGAAATCGCAAATGGGGCTGATCAGTTCTCAGGATTCAAAGTTGATATTTGGAGCAGTGGAGTGACTTTGTGAGTTTCCAAGTATAATAGTACATTATGGTACAAGTGTGTAATGTTGGTGATTACCGCTGAGGCGCCACTGAGACCCGAGCCGTTAGGTGAAGGTCTTAAGAGAGCCGAAGACGGTAATTATCAATATACACGTGTATCATACGACGTTTTTCAACACACTTGTGAAGAAAATAATACTAAAAAATCATTAATTAATTAAAATGTCTCCAAGTACTAGTTATGACTAGTACTTGTAGACATTTTAATTAACAAATAACTATAATTTCAACAGTGAAAACGAGTTGTGAAAAATTTTTCGCAATGGCGGGAAACATTGATCAGTTTTCCTATGCGCGCGCATCTAACAATGGCGATCGGCCATAGACTTGATGAGTGAGGATTATTTTTTTTTTGGCTTTTCGCGGATAGGGTTTTAGCCACGTACAGAATGGAGAATTCAAAGTTTTCTTTATTTCACATAAAACAAAAGTTATATTTGAGTGAAAGTTTTATTTATTAAAAACGTACAAGATGAAATTATCTATTTAAATACGAAGTTGTATGAAATGAGCAAGCAATAGGTACATTAATTTATTTGTACTATTGAACACGATCTTTTTTGTATCGAAACTTTTTTAAGAATAAAGCAACTCAACTAATAAAATAAAATAAACCCTATAACTCACTTGTAAATAATAGCAATGAAAAAGTCACAGTTTGATTACAGGTGTCATTATGTGCGTAATTGCAGTGAAATTAGAGCCATTTTATGAGCAAGTGTGTTAAAAATAAATATACTCCCCCATTTCTATTTTATGTGGCTGTAAATTGCATCATTTGGTTACTATGATGGGCCACATGAAAGAATCAATGTTACAGGAAATAGTTATTATCATGTTACAATATTGTTTGTACTCATTAAAATGTAAAGGCAGTTAGTAATGTGCATCAGCATAGATTTTTCCAGATGTTGTGTTAAACAATAATGTGCTATGTATGTTGAATGGTATCATCAGGAATGTAGTCTGAATAGGCTTAACTAATGATTTTAACCATGATAGATGAATTATTCATTATATTGCCCGAAGTCTTTGTGATGTATTTATCCTCAAATTTGCGCGAGTTATATGACATACCTTCCTTTACCATTATAATGTAAATGCCACAATGATAATCCTTTCATAACATCATCTCTTTGCAATAGGTACTTGCTTTAACCTTTACAAAAATATCAATTATAAAAAACTGTGTTCTTTAAATGATACTATCAGTCCACATGGAACGTTCTACAGATACTATTTGCTTTTGGTCTTTAGTTCATAGTGCCCTGTTTGCTTTAAGTATTATTATGTAAACACTTCTACTCTTAGCCTTGAATGTCTGTATTCTTAATGCAGTTTTAACATGTTAAGGTGTGTAAAGGTTTTTTTAGATGAGATTTCAACACTACCAAGCATGTCCTAGAAGCGGTACTAGTTTTGTTATATTCGCGTAAAATGCCCCAGTGAACTTGCCTTTTTATTATAGTAATTACGAACAGTATGAATAAAAGTCGGCTATAAGAAACCTCTTGTATTCAGACTGACATTACTGTTCTACATTTGACCGTCCGAACACGTAAAGTCATGTAATCTTCCAGCGTTATCAACCATCCATTCTTTATTAGAATTAATTTAATTGGTGAGCTGTCTTTTCCATCCCCTGCGGGCCACAGACCTTCTCTCAGAGAGAGTATGGGCTTAATCACCACGCGTGCTCGCCGCGGATTGGCAATTTCAGGCGCTGCGGTATACAGACACTCAGGTTTCCTCACAATGTTTTCCTTCACCGCTAACAAGTGGTATTGCTAATATGACTTCACAAAAGTACGTAACTTAGAAAACAAAGTCATTGGTGCATGCCGGGATTCGAACCCACGACCTCCTGAATGAGAAGCCGGCGTTCTGCCGCTCCGCTACCATTTCTTACGCTTTTCCATTCAATTATGGAGAACTAAGTTAACTCCGCTCGTTCTCTTCTCAGATACAACATGACAACGGGCCAGTACCCTTTTGAGGGCGATAACGTGTACCGGTTGCTGGAAGCAATAGGGCGGGGGGAACCCGCACCCCCGCCGCCGTTCCTTGGTCCGACCCTGGGGTCTCTACTACGACTGATGCTCACGAGAGACCCCGACAAAAGGCCGGAGCTACAGCAGATCCGCCGCCATCCGTAAGTACTGACCTTTGTATCAATCGGCATAAACTTCTGTTTCTCACATAATATATTCTTCTAAGATGTACTGTAGACATTGGCGGAAAACGGGCAGATGGGAAGGGATTGATTGAAAATGTGCGTTCGTGTTAAATTTAAATTGATACAATTTTCATTTTATTTATTTAGCCTGTATGCCCCACTGCAGGGCACTGGCCTTCTCTCAGAAAGAGAGAGAGAGAGAGACAGAGAGAGTATGTGCTTAATTACCACGCGTGCCCACCGCGTATTGGCAATTTCAAGCGCTGAGGTATGTGAACACCTCAGACACTCAGGTTTCATCACGATGTTTTCTTTCACCGTTAGCGGTGAAAGAAAACATCGCTATGAAACGCACATAGCGTTCGTGTTAAGTTTAAATTGATACAATTTTCATTTTATTTATTTAGCCTGTATGTCCCACTGCAGGGCACTGGCCTTCTCTCAGAAAGAGAGAGAGAGACAGAGAGAGTATGCGCTTAATTACCACGCGTGCCCACCGCGTATTGGCAATTTCAAGCGCTGAGGCATGTGAACACCTCAGACACTCAGGTTTCATCGCGATGTTTTCTTTCACCGTTAGCGGCATGAACCAATGACTTTGATTTCTAAGTTACGTATCATGTGCGTATATTTTTTTATAAACCCGTGACAGTCAGAAGGGAAAACAAAAGAAAATAGTTTTTCTACTTCAATAAAAAAAAACCCAATGCAGCGCGCGTCTTGCACACGATGGCAGGGCTGTGGTTAGTCTCTCAAATTGCCCGGGAAGTTAGCAATATACGACCGTTTCCCACAAGCGATCCATCGAGAGATATGCCTACGTACTGACATATGGCGGTCTTCTATTCTTCCACACCACTTATGCCAAATATAAAATGTCAGTAGGCTTCTTTATCAATGGATTGATCGGACGGACGGCCCTTAGTCTAGATTACGCCCTGGCATCCCTCTCGGTACGTTCTAATATTATGAAAAGTAATTTTTTTACAAGATACAAAACTCAAAACCACATTAAGGTTTGAGATGGCACCAGAAAATAAAATATCGTGTATTTTAGACATAGGTATTTTAATTTACATCTATTATTTATAAAAAGTAGTTTCCACTAAAACACTCTTAAGTCGGAATTAAAGTCAGCTTATGACAATAATTATTTAATCAGAGCGAGAATATTCATAGAAAGTGTCAACTATGTTTGCACTGTCTTGTTACGGGGACTTTAATTTCTGGCTCCGTTCAGGTATTGTGGACAAAACTTTTTTTAACTAACGAAAAAGTTGTAAAATCAACTAGAAAAGGAGATAACAAGTTTGTTTAATGCTCTTACTTACGCTGTACCTACCTGGCTGTATTAGCTCTTGGCCTTTTATCACTTCTCCACTATTTGTTCTCTAACATCAGGAAGCAAATATACATTAGCGATATGTGTACCTAATGATAATATTTTACATGTCAGCCAAAGGTCGTCGGTGCAAAGCTGTGCAATAATAAAGATTGAGTATTATAATATAATAATAGCTCTACAGTGTGTATTTTATTTTAACATCATAAAAAGATGTATTGAGAAGTAAAACTTTGGCCTTTGCATCTAAGTAATGAGATGATTTATACAGCGTCCAGTGGCACCTTCGCTCACCCTAGATAGGTGAAGGGACCAATCAGACGCTGCAGTGCCTGGGACATTGTTTTTTAGATGGAGTAGGCTTGCCCAGCCCCTATACCATCCTGACAGCTCAGACGGCTTGGCCCACAGGAAAGGCAACTCAATACAAGCAAATGAAAACATCGTGACGACCCGCGGCTTGGTTGGAGCTTAGTCGGCCTAGCCCACAGAAATGTCTTTCAGTCAATACAAGCGAAGGAAAACATCGTGAGGAAACCTTGAAACTGGTTAGCTCCGCACGTATTGAGCAGTATTTGCAATGGTTAGAACTTACAAAGTGAAACACACTTTGATATCGCCAAAACGACTTTGTCAACTTTGACTTAAACGTGGACAGAATATCAGTCCCAACAAATTTCTGATCTTTGTTGCCTCTTGTATTTTCTTCTTTTATTAGATTACATTAGAACACTTTATTGTACACACCAGAAAACAAAATACATTAAAAGGCTTACATATCTAACTTTTGCCGTATACAAATGGCGGTGTTATCGCTAAAAGCGATCTCTTCTAGACAACCTTACCTTTTATTAAAGGTTCATGTGATTTTATTAATAATGTAACATCATAAAATTGTAGGTATGTTTAGTAGCTGTTATAGATTATGTAGGTATGTACTGTTTTGTTTTATGTGTTTACAATATTTTGTTATATACGCGTTATATTTGAGAACAAAATTGCTTTTGCAAAAAAAATAACACTTGCGATCTTCACAAATCTGACATTGGCAGAATTCTAGGGGTGCCTAAAGTGAATATCAGTAAAAACCGACCAAGTGCGAGTCAGACTCGCGCACGAAGGGTTCCGTACCATTATCTATACAATATTAGACAAAGATCGAATTTGAAAGCAGCGCCATCTATAGAAACCAACAAGAAGCGTTTCACATTGAAATTTCACGACATGACATCGGCGCTGTGAAGGTTACATAGATGGCCGCTAGATGGCGAGCTCTGTCTTTAGACAACGTTTGTTGTATGGGAGCCCCGCTTAAATATTTATTTCTGTTTTTAGTATTTGTTGTTATACGGGCAACAGAAATACATCATCTGTGAAAATTTCAACTGCCTAGCTATCACAGTTGATGAGATACAGCCTGGTATCTGACAGACAGACAGACAGACAGACAGACGGACGAACGGACGGACAGACAGACAGACGGATATTGAAGTCTTTGTAATAGGGTCCCGTTTGGCACCCTTCGGGTACGGAACCCTAAAAACATAAACTGGAGACACTGTATTGCGTGGGATATATTTTTAGGTGGAACAAGCCTATCACGGCTGCGATGTTAACGCATAAATTCACGCATTTTTTCTATTTTCTTCGAAAGGGTACACCTACTAACCGTCCGATTGGTCCGTTTTGAGAAAAAAATCGAACACTGGGACGAATATTTGGTGAAAATCTGATGAATACTCGAAGATGAAGAAATTTGGCCTAACTGAGGCAAAGGAAAACGTCGTGAGGAACCCTGTGTCTGCAGTGTTCACATACCTCAACGATTGAAATCGCCTGAGGCGCGTAGGTACAAGCACATGCCAATTCTGCGCGTCCACTACAAATTTTGTTGTTCTTATTTATTCTTAACTTTTGACATGTTTCGTATTTTTTAAAAACCTATTTAGAAGCTAAAAATTCCACCCATCCCGGGACTTAAAAACCTAACTGCAAAGTGGGTTACTCGGGGCTGCAAGTGATGTAAATCGCTTCGGTCAGATGTCGTAACGTAAGAGAAGTTTGTAAAGAGACTCGAAATTTCATCGATGCTTGCACTTGCCCATTAGCTCAGTTGGGAGAGCGCTGGCGCGGTGAGCCAGAGGTCGCGGGTTCAAGTCCCGGCATGGGTGGAATTTTTAGCCTCTAAATAGGTTTTTAAAAATTGTCCTCAGCACGGGTTAGTGCAACAAAAAGAATATAATCATGTATCGTATGTCCATACAAACGCATTGACGGCGTTTAAAAATGAAAAATAAAAATTTTACATAAAAATGTAAAAAGTTGTATAAATGCGCCGTCCTATGAACAATAGGACCGGATTGGTCGTCCCTATGTATAGGAATTGCCTGGTGAGAAATTTCTCTCTACGAACACGATAACCCGCTCTTCCCTGTACGCCAATCCGTTTGGTGATTATGCCTACAATCTCTCCCTGAGAAGGCCTGTGCCCTGAAGTGGGACGTATATAAACTGCTAGGTATGGTCGTATGTTACGTAAAGAAAATAAAAGAATTCAAGTGTTGTTGTAAGATACACACGCCTCAACTCTAAGCTGCTGGTGTATCAATCAACAATAGTAAGAATAAAACATACGCATCGTATTGAGAATCTCCTCCTTTATTGGAGTCGGTTAAAACTGATGCTAACAGTCGCCTTAAGGCTGGGTTCTCCGAGCGCACGGATTTGTATGGGACTTGTTGCGCTGCGAGAAAATAGTTGGGGGAAAAGTAGGCATTTTGGAAATTAGAGAAAATCAAATCCTTTTTGACGACAGACGTCACTAACACATTCAGTGATAATCATTTTGGTATATTTTTTACTATCCAAAACTCAGTACAGCTTAAAACCATGTCTAGTGAACATTTAATTTTTTTTTAATTCTGAATCATAAAATGATGTTTTTTTTCCGATACCGATATACTAAATATACGTATTAGAGACTAAAATGTATTGTAGAACACCTGATTTAGGGGTAATGTCGGACAACCCAGCCTTAAAAGCGGTGGTAGCGCAGCGGTAGAACGCCTCACATGTGTCAACGACTTTGTTTGCTAAGTTACGTACATTTGTAAAGTTGTAGTAATGCCACTCGCTAACTGTGCAGGAAAACACCATGAGGAAACCCTAGTGTCTGAGTTATTTACATACCTCAGTGCTTGCTAGGTACAATGGCACAACTGTGAGGCTAAGTGCGGAAATCTGAAGTGATAACTAGAAGTAGAAAAGTCGCCTTCTCCTCCCCAGCTGGGTGTGCGCGACGCCGCCTCTGGAGCCGGGGGAGAAGTATGTGGCGGTGCGGTCGAGGCGCTCCGACGAACTGCACAGCTCCACCGTCCTCCCATATCTTGTGGAGAGGCACTACGCCTCCGCTCAAGAGTACTTCACGGAGCGGGAATTGCGCAACGGTCAGTATTCGCCGTCTTCATCAGCTCAGTTTTGCCTACGTGTACTCGGGTTAGCCGTTTTAGCCGGGCGAGAAGTTCGTAGCGGTGCGTTCGCGGCGCTCCGAAGGACTACACTGCTCCACTTATGTAGAGGCCCTACGCTTCCGGAAGTACTTCACGGATTGGGAACTGCGCAGTGGTCAGTATTCATCGTCTTCTCGGCCTTTGGGGGGTATAGGCTTTTGAACTCCAAGGCTCATGTACTTTGGTTGTCCATAACAACCAGAGGAGGTTCATACGGTGGTCTTCGACTATATGGAATGACTAAATCAGAATTAATGTTAATTTTGTGTGTAGACTTTTTTTTTGTCTTGGTGTAATATTGTGTTCCTCGTCCCGAGTTTGTGTGATAGCTGCCGTGGCTAGAAGCAATGTGCTGTACTCGCGTCTCATTTGTGGCTCCCAGCTGAATCAGGACCGCTGATAGACTTAAATTAGTCTGATAGATAGATACAATATTCTTTATTGTAAGTACACAGAAATTCATTTCCATTAATAGAAATTTATTTAATCGAAGTACAATTGGCGGCCTTTAAAAGCAATTTCCCAGGCAACCATAGACGGAGGCAAGAAAGAAATTAGAGAAGGGTAGTCGGAACGAAGCTAGGACCTACCAATTTGATCTGTAAACGCATTATCTAATAACTATCTTACGTTAAAAATTTATTGTTCTGTTATCCAACCAAGTTTAGTTTTCAATGTAGAATGAAGATACTTAGGTACAATGAAGTACGAAGCAAGGTAATCTCATTGTTCATTTATGGATGTTAACGTTTGCAGAGACCGAAGTGGAGGTTCAGATAACAGCGCGGGTGCGTGCGCGCATATGCTCGCTCAGTTAGGTTCGTTGCATGCGCGTGACGGTTTTACACCCCATTCACTACCCCATTGCACTAAGAAATACAAAGCTATGATTTTATCATGTTCTCTGAGTTCTCCCTTTTATCTTCGCTACAAACCTCCGCATAACTGGCTGGCTTGTTACAGACACAATTGGGTATTTGACAAAATATCAAATGAGTTACTTTTAAAACGGAATTTTGTATGAAAATACTGGCTTGTGACGTCACATTTCAGAGCACTCTTTTTATGTTTAATCTATTTAAAAATTGTAATAACTAGTAATTTACTAAAAGAGATACATTTTCCGAGATATTTTGTAATTTTTTTTAATCGAGCATATGAAATAATTTATTGTTGATCGTGTCAAATACCGTGTTATGAACCATAGCCGTGTAGAATTGTACGCAAGTTTAGTTTGAAATAATCAACTTAAAAAATATGTATTGGTACGAGTATACTATTAACCTATTCATTAAAGTAAAGGGCCGAAATGCCATAAAAAAGTGTTAGCAACAAAACTTGCTTACTGCTACTATAAAAACCATACCCGACCCCTAAAACCACAAAAAACCGCGTATTGCAATTTTTATAGTTCCCTATTTGCATAAGTACTAATATAACTAACCCGCAAGAACGCTTTAAACGAAACGAATTAAATTACACCAGTCAAGAAATTTCTATGTAATCTTTGTTTGCCAGTCGCATTTGCCTGGGAACTATAAATACAGATACGTGTAAACAATCGCTGTCGCCATTGCAATTATTATCTTATTGACGCTTAAGGTGAGCCTGTGAACGGGTGAATTTGTGGATACGTTACAGGAGATGAGGAGACCCACGCTTAAGGCATAGATCTGGCCAATTGTACTCTGGATAGCCAGCCGCAGGCGCCTCGATATCAATAAATTAATTAATCCGATCTGATAATAGACCTAACCACGGTACAACAAGCTGAGGACGTGAAAGCGCAACGACACAGACTAACGTAGTCCTTATAATCTCTCAAGGTTAGCGACTATGATATGAGTGCAAATCGAAACCCGGTCCCATTCTGGCGGAAGGGCCGGGCGTTGTTGCTCAGCGTCTCCGAGTAGTCCCTAACTATATAAGTTTAAAGATTAATTTTGATTGATATCGTGACACCCGCACGTCCTCGGCCAGTTGTACTATGGATAAACCTTAAAGGACTATCCACATTACAACGAGCCGGTAAGGTGCGGGAGGCACGATTTAAATCTAAAATAATCCTTAAATACTTACGAAGTTATTAGAAACTATATACCTAGCTCAGAAAAAAGCCCGACGATGTGCGAATAACGGGTGGCTGATGACCACGTTACGGGAACAGGCTTTTTTTGCATTTGTATCGTCTCCGAAATAACGCGCTATGTAGTTGTTGAGATATTAAAATACTGTAGGTAAATAATGCAGGTAATGAAACTTAAAATTGTATTATATTTAAATATTTGTACGCCTCAGTGGCAAAACATGCTGGAACAATTGATAAATATTTTATAACACCTTGTTTTACAAATAAATAAATCTTATCTTATCCAACTTAAGTATTTAAGGATTACTTTCTCGATTGATATCGAGGCGTCCGCACGTCGCCAGGTGTAATGTGAACCCTAAAGATCGATAAGCTGTCGACAGCAGTACATTTACCCTTGTCTGATTCGAGTGCGCAAATCGCTTGGACTTCAATGAGTTCACGGCATTTGTTGTCCTCACCGCACCCTGTCAGTGCTAACAAGTTCTTACTCTGCGCGTGATTAAACCTGCGGCAGTGAAAATGTTCAGCGATGACATTTTATTGTCTGTTAGTTTTTTGTCGTGCACATTACTGTCATTAGGGTTTAAATAGTAATTTACAAATAATGTTATGTTTATCGCATCTTTTAATTGACCCATGCAAGGCCAATTTACGTTAATGTAAATTCGAAATAACACAAAAAAACGGATTGCCCGTAAAGAGCAACTAACATTTTTGTATGAAGCCTGGCATACCTAAACTTCGTGTTGGTCACCCATCGGGGCCCCACTATGGGAACATAAAATTTTGACGGCCAGTGATGAAACATGTGGCAATCAATCAAATCAATGGAAAATAAAAATACAAAACTAATATATTCTTTCATAAATTGTCGAAAGTGATATACTTTCGACAGTTTATGAAAGTGATATAGGTTTGAAAATTAAAAAAATATATTTTTTAGTTAAATGGAAAAAATGTATGTTAGTCTTAGTTTCTTTACACTGTTCGGTAAATAGTACACATTAACCCAATGAAATTACTATTTCAGTCATAAAGTATTATGTAAATAAATTACACTCGATTTGTCACATTTTAAGAGACTCACATATTTTGTCACACTGTCACATATTTTGTTATAGAGATATCAAATCGCTCAAGCAAAATCTTATTCACACATAAACGAAACAGTGCTTACAATATCCAGGTCTGTAGAGGAGACGACTTAAATTTATTCCCAGAAAATATGTAGCTTTTGCGAGCTAAAATTTATTCTCGCAATGCGGGTAACCGTATTTACTTTGTTTATACGTATATATTGATAAACAATAACAGTTTAGGCAGAGAAAAAATTGAACAGCATTATTGTTCATTTAAAGTAGGAAGAGGGACCTTAGGGTGCGGTTGTTCCCGTGTCATGAGCGTCATTTGGTTCATGGCGCAGGCACGACACACGAAACCTTGCCAGAGTTACCTGCACTATTTTTAGAATCCATTTTTGTAAGGCATGATATTGAAAACGAAGCAAATGATGGATTCTAACAAAAAATAGCTTATCACTTTCATCATTCATGTGTAATTTATTACTCGTAGCTTCTACATTGGCACGTTTCCTGGTTTCAACCAGCTCACGAGCCCATTGAGTAAGTCAATTTATTATTAAAAAAAAAAACTGATTCTAATTAGTGATCAAATTAATTACTGTATTTGTTTTGAAATGCTTAAGCTGTGTATCTATCTATTGAATTTCTTATTAGTAACTCTTAAGAAGCAGAAAAAAAGAAAGAAGAAATTGTCACAGAAACACGAAGTAAACACGAAGGTACACAAACAAAATACATGATAAGCACATGATTTGTATAAAACTGCTGCACATGATTGTTATGTGTTCTTGTAATTAATACGCAATATAATTCTGAATTATCAAAATCATACCAGTATCTATTTATTAGCCCACAACAGCCCACCACCGGTAGTATTTTAATTACGCTTTGTTGTACGATATTGTAATTGATTGTTATAAAGGCTTCCCTACTTAATAAAACATGTTCTAATTAAAATAATGTATTTTTAATTGCGTAAATAAATACTATTTAGCGAACGGTATAGAGAAAACGAAGACTAGATTTTATTTTCTCGATAAATCTAAAAAACATATTTTTAATTTTCAAACCTCATTATCTCCGAAAGTTTATCACTTTCGACAATTTATAAAAGAATATATTCGTTTTGTATTTTCATTTTTCGTCGGTTGCCACATGTTTCATCACTGGCCGACAAAATCGTGTGTTCCCATAGTGGGGCCCCGATGGGTGACCACCACGAAGTTTAGGTATGCAAATCAGGTTTGATGCTCTTTTACGAATTAGGGACCTTTGTGAGTGTTAATTTCAAATCAAAGTGGTTTTATTTATTAATGAATCGTGATAAGATTATTCCACTAATCCTCGCCGGACTTGTGCTGCATTGTTTTTTTTTTTAGAATATTGATTAGGTCATACCATAAGCTACAGAAACCTCAGCGCTCACTAAAATTTGGCTTAGTATATTTTAGCTGACTTGGTTTAATCTAACTTAAGTTCTTTGGTATTAATTTTTTTTGTTTAATTTTAATACAAGTTATTTTTAACGGAGTATCATACATACTAACATTTTTTTTGATAACGTGTGACTTCTATATAAGTACTAAGTTATTCGGTGCAAAGGCGGACTTTTATAAGTATTATCCGCTGTAGGGCTCGTAGTATAGCTCGGTTATTTAAAAGAAAAATAGAGTGTTGCTCCTACAATGTAGAAGGCAATATTGAATGAGCGAGACGTAAATAGTCGTCTAATTTCTCCCTTTCTTTACTTAACAGTACCATACTAGCTGCCCAGTCCTTTATTTACTGATTCAGATATTTTACGACTGTTCTGTAAATTATCCGCATCAGCATCTTATTCTCATTTGTTTATCGGCTGACCGTTAAATCCTCTGCCGCCTTAGGCCCGAGCCCTAAGAAAATTCCACCTCCGATCCGTATCGTAGGATATATGCTGTATACGCTAATAAATGAACCAACATTCCAGACTTAGACGACAACGGTTCGCGGACAATGAGCACGGCAGAGCTATCGGACGGCGATTCATCCTCGCATCGGAAGCGGCGCTGGCACTCTTCCTGCGGGCGTTTGCCGCCGTGCCGACTCACGTGATCACCGCCGCCTTGCCTCCCAGACGATGAGTAGAGCACACTTCACTCTGTTGTCGCCACGACAACATAGCTAGTCCTCAACAGTCCGCCTTAGCAACGCGATATAGTGTTATAGGGAGCTCCGCGTTGCCAGTAGAACACACTTCACGCTGTTTTCGCCGTGGCAACGTAGCTAGTCCTCAACAGCTCCCCTATCAATGCTGTGTATGCGTTTTATAGGGCTGCGTCTTGCCTCTCAGGCGATAAATGGAGAACATTTAACTTTTTTGTCGCCATGGCAACGTAGATAGTCCCCAACAGGCCGCCCTATCAACGCTATGTATACTTTTTATAGGGCTTCACCTTTCCTCCCAGACGATGCATATAGCACACTTCACGCTGTTGCTGCCGTGGCAACGTAGTTAGTCCTCAACAGTCCGCCCTAGAAACGAGGTGTATGCGTTCATCATCATCATCAGCCACTTGACGCCCACTGCAGGACACAGGCCTCCCTCATGGCTCCTAACCATGAGGGGTTTTGCCATAATCGCCACGCTTGGCAGGCGGGTTGTCGATCGCAGTATGCGGAATCTCAGGAAGACGTATGCGTTACGACAGGCTAATTCTCTAAGTACGAAATCAACCATTTTGACGGATATTTTTGGCTTCACACTGGTTTGAGGCACTATTTCATTATTTTCACTCGTCTGCCGCGACACAGATCTGTGCCCATCTTAGTATGGGCCACCTATACGAGTACGTTCCATTCCGCGAGGGCAGTTGAGTCTATAAACCTGGTCTTACAGTTAGTAGGGGCGCCAAATTAAAGCGGTGAGGCCCTTTATTGGGTACACACACAATGAGTTAACGTTAGCGCCACTTTAGTTCCTCTTAACACTACAGTTAACTTGGTAGATCTGTCTTATGAGTTGACAGGCGGACGTTTAGTTCAGTTGCCCATACCGTTTTGCTGTTTAATTTATTTGTTTATAAGGATTTATTTAACCAAAATTGGAAACGGTTGAGCAAAATACTAATGCAAATAGGTCCAGCGGTATAATTACAGTGGACCGTGGGTTTTATTTTATTTATATCGCATTCAAACAAGGAGAATTTTCTCAATTGGACACGGATTATTTTGAGGTAAATGTTTGAACAGGCCAGGTTTTTATAGATGTTGCATGCCATTCGTTTGTATCTTTGATGTTACATTTAATAACTTTGCACTTACTTTAAGGTTCATTGTTTATTGTTTATGTCTCAATAGACTGCATTCTTCTTACTAGAAAAGTGTTTGTTGGACAATATGTTTTGATGTATGCGGTATATTTTCGTCACGTTACTGGACCGCCATCCCAAGTATGCGTGAGGGATGTCATGCATGACAAAAACAGTCATGTTGCATAGTCATTAACCGTATTAGTGCCTGTTCAATTAAATCGGGTGATAATTAACTGACGTCCTTCCCGAAGTCCACGCATTCTTTGCATCATTAAGAGTATTTTTCAGCGGAACCATACTTGGGAAATCATCCGATTAGAAAATATTGAAGTTCAAAGTAGCATATTTTTATTTAATTTTTTTACAAGAAATGCCTGTAGTGCTGTATACCAATCATTTATTCCCAAGGAACCTTATCGAATTTTTAATAATTGGTGTGGTAAATGTAGAGCACTTATTTGAAAAAAATAACGGAAGAAACAAAGAACTGATTTCAATCGGGATTGGGATCTCAAACAAGCATAGTACTGGTTTATACTTAAGCTCTGTGCCGTAAGAACGCTGAAAGTTACGCATCCATTGCGTGCATACGCATTCATTTTTGATATTTTCAAAACAAAAAAATATATTTCTCAGGAACATTTCAGTGTCCAGTTTGCATAGCTTTCGGGTCGGGCATCAGTTTTTTAAACATTTTTGTATTTAACCCGTTAATAAAATAGAAACTAATATAAAACACCGGCATACCTAATCATATGATATAAAACATAGATATATATGACTAAAAACAGAAAATATTTTTTATAAAATAAATTGTAAAAATGCTTCCTCAAATTCGTAGAAATAAAATATAATCTGGAGCAGTGAATACGTTTAAGAATTCCGCTCTAAAGCAAAATAAATTGGAAATTGTGCCATCTAGTGGTGATAGCTCGAACAAATTGGTAGTTTGTCGAAAAAACTACTACCACTTTAACTAGCGCTAAAAATGACCCCACGTTCAATTGTGTTACCAATCGGAGCGAGTTCAGTATTAGCCGGCAAAATATCTATGCACCTGCCACCGTCAGATCGCCATCTTGCGACGTACTTTGATATTTCGATGGGTTACATCAATGGTTTGACATTTTTCTATACAAACAATAATATGCTGTCATTTACTATCGCCCAATCAACGTTCGCGTGACGACGTGCGTGACGACGCATGGCAACAGAATCAACCAATCACAGAGTCATTTACTCTGCAGCACATTTTGTGCTTATTTTATTGGTAAAGACTAATCGAGAGACTGGGGCCGTTTTTGCGTGTGAGTTCTGTAAGAAGAAATACTTCTATGGTTTTTTTTATTTCTAGCCTATTACGATAAAGGTCGTTAATACTGAAATTGTAGGCGATGACAATGGTTGCAAGTTTCAAATTGCCTGTTGTTACACGAAACTTGAAATATAATTCATATCCTTTGCTGCGTCGTGGTGTACTCACACATTATCTCTGTTTATCGTTTATTGAACAGTGTTTATTAAAACTCTAACAGCAAGAAAGCCGGCTCTTGGTTTTGTTAAGGGGCTCCATGCGGTAACACTAGCGCAAAAATGAAATAAAATTAATCCTTTTTCAACAGATCGTTTTTCCAAAAAGTGTCAGACCAATCTCTCAATCCTGTAGTGACTCAGGACCCACGAGTGAGCGTTAATACTGGGGTTTTTGCCTTAGGTTCACGGCTATGGGTCCTAAAAATCACTACTAACATGATTGAGAGATTGGTCTGACACTTTTTGCCAAAACGATCTATAAAAAAATACGATTTTTCCATTGGTGGCGCTTGTGTTACTGCATGGAGCCTCTTCTCAGGCCGCTGTCAAGATATCATTGTCAAGCCGCTGCCCTTGACAAATGTTTTGATTGCATTGCCTTTTTAAGTTCGCTGGCACGAATACGTCAAGTCTTTGTGGCTTCAATGTTTTTAAAACATTGTCGAAGTCAGTGGTTTCAAACTGCAATATCAGAAAAGGTATCACCAGAGACTAGGTTCTTTCGGTATTTCCGTAGTTTACGAGCAGCATTGGAGAAGCTTGATCGAATACCAGTGTGGTTATTTACTTTAATTTCGGGTTATTTCCGATTGTTTTACTAGAGTTAGGAAAATGTAAAGTACAAGTAAAAATACTAAATGCTTAGTTGTGGTGTATTCAGACACCCGAGCTAATGTTTTGTTGTAATAAAAAATGTTGCGACATTTTCTGTTTCTATTAAGGATAAAACACATCAACGCGGTGGCGGTGAGAGTGGTGGTCCATACAAAATACTACTGCCGTAAATGATTTATGCATGGACCGCCACCGCCACCGCGTTGGTGTGTGTCATCCTTTTGGTTGAAATTCATGGTTTAAATTTTGTGACTGGACTATACATATGTAGAACAACAAAGTTTTCTTAAGTACCTAATTCTATAATATATAAAAGTAAACGCAAGATTGACTAACTTTCAAGTTAACATTTTAAAATGCTTTAGTTAAATGTGATGGACCTCACTTTTTAACCAATCTTAATTTTTAGTTACACGTAGTTGCTTAGATATAATTATTTTATAATATGTATTACTTCTTGATTTGTTACGCACAGGACACAAGACACTACGTGTTGTGACCTTTCAGTGCAGTTTTCTTCGAAACATAATACTTATTTCTTTAATATTAAATATAGTAGAGGGTATCAAAATTATGTATTAATTTTATGGAATCATTGTTTGATGTTATTTCTGTGCAATAGATGTAGTGAATGGGAACTGTATTAGTCGATAAGTTAGTTGTAGGATAATATAATTTCCAAGCCATGTTGTTATGAGATTATAAATGCCGATGATCTCTTGTCGCCAAACGTTTTAATTCTTTCGGAAATGTTGTTTTCTCATTATTATGTACAGTCGACTATAACCGAAGATACCACATTTATGTTCTTTTGTTCTGCACGCTATGAATGTTCTAGGGTATCTCCGATGGTCGCTGATGGTGTGGAAAATGCGATTATAAAAAGTGAGGTTTATCTTTTTCATTGTAAATCCCGGTTCCTAAACAGAGATAACTCGCTTCAGTTAAAATATTTTTGTTTTTAAATAGACCACGATGGCTGTACCTTCCACGTTTTTATAAATTTGTTGTGGGAGCTGATTTAGATACTTGTTTAATTTACATAAAAAGAGGAAATATTAATATATTGTAAATAAAAAGTTTTAAGTATGTAATTACATGTTTTTATCAATTACCAAAAGTACTCTTGTACTCGTGTTTGTACTCTTGTATCTGGTTCTATTCGTGCAAAATGTTGCAAGTGTCCCAGAGCCAATCGCGGGCCACAATGCGCGGAAGTGTCGCCGATGGTTGCCCAAGCGCTGGCTCGCGCGGGACTTCCGCCATATCGTGTGCATTGCGCTCGGTAATTAGAGCATTAGGTCGAGACAACCGCAGGTCGGGATCCCTGAGGCGGCGTCAAACTATTCTATTTCTGTCTATCTATCTAGAATGTATCATGTATATCCAGTCTACGAATAAAGCCCACTGCAGGGTACCTATATCGCTCTTTCCTGTCACGACAATCCTTTGGACTTACGACTTGATGGGTCTATGATATTACTAAAGCCATCGGACAGCAAATACGAGATTGTCAGGAGACCGAGAGGGTTGGTTTTTCATGTAATTAAACAATACTTTCCCATAGAACTGGGTGTGGTTATTTTGGGAGCCAGGTAATTAATTAATTTATTGGCACGTTATTTAAAAAAAAAGGAGTGTCTTGGCTAACATAACGTGGCTTTATATTTTAATAAAACCCAGTAATTTTTGGTCGCTTTTACTGGTTCTTTTTACTGTTCCCCTCATGGGCCACCAATTTATGTCTTGGCTAACATAACGTGGCTTTATATTTTAATAAAACCCAGTAATTTGAACAGAAAATAATTTAATGTACGCAAGAGTACATAACAAGGTAGGGTGCGAGTAAAAAGGTAGTGAACATTATGACAGGTATAATACATTAAGAAAACGCCTGCCTTAGTGACAGAGCAACCCATGACACACGCGCCAGAAGGGCCACAACATCAACAGGCACTGTGTAGGGCCGAGACAAGGAGTGATCACCATTGTAATAATGCAATTCACAGGGTAGAGACGGGTCGTAGACCAATTACCTACCAAATCGTAAATTTCTTTCTGACCATGACTTAATAACATTTCAACGCGACTAAGCGAGGTGACCTTGATTACCTATGTGCATTATGAACACTAATGGACCGCGGCCAGATGTTATCCTCGGCGACTTCATCGCCGCCATAAAGCATCGATATGTCTGCTAACTAGCCTCCATAGGTCATTTTCGCCAGCGAACCGTGGCCTCTAGTTTGGTACATCTAGATTGAAGGTAGGTGTCTAAAGAGTAGTCGACTCTAGGTATCGAGTGATGTGCCGGTCGCGAGGTCGTGCCGCGACATTTAGTCGTCCCGCGTGAGAGCGAGGCGCTTCCCACGAGCGCGAGCACAACCCTGCCGAGAGATAGGGAGTAATGTATTTTGCGACTGATTGGTGTGCGCTTTCCTTGGTCCGCTGTCAGACGTTGGCAGGCAACTGGCAATTATTTCTAAGCTGGAACCTTTGATCTTTGGGATCGTTGATTATAAGGCCGGCTCTGCCATAGGACGAATGGAGTGGGCACTTCAGCCGTCCCAAACTCAGGGGGCGCCTCTAGAAAATAAAGGAAACGTTTTCTTTTTCACTTTTCGAGTTGCGAGGAGTGCAGTGCCAGCCAGTATGGCTGTTTTCACTCGACAAATTAGACGGAGCTCTATGGTGCAAATTGGTAGTCTTTCTTCCTTCCTACCTTCCATTAACGAGATTAAATATTTAATATTGACGACCTCGTGGCGCAGCGGTAGTGCATCTGCATACCATGCGAGAGGTCCCGGGTTCGAATCCCTGCCGGGGGAAAAAAAAAAACCCCAGGTCTTGGATGTTTACATGTTTGTGATGTCGTTGTTTCTGGTTCCCACGACACAGGGTATCCTAGTGTGGGGCCAGAATCAATGTATGTGCCTGTATGTAAATGTTTATGTTTTATGTTTAATTATTTATTTATTTGCAACAATGATTAACCTATACATGCATTTTATAATTTTTAAAGATTAATGCAGAGGGCGCTATAATTGGATCTCGCTCCATCCTAACACTTGCCTCGGCGCGGCTACGATCAACGAATGTAGTTATTGTACAGGTTTCTAAAAAGTGGTTGTGTTTCTATTCCTATAGTATGTAACATAATCTAGTTGAACATGATACCTACTTCTTTAGCACAGTATGTTAGGCAGTCTTCTTTGACCTTTTAACGTTTGGTCCTACTCCATAATCTGGGTCATCAGTCCTTCGAACCGGATACCAATATGACGTAACGTTAGTGCAAGTTATTTTCCACCATAGCTGTAAAACACTGCGAGATGTAGAGTCGATTGTAAACAAATTAAGTGAAGGGCTTACGAAGGTAGTTTATTATCTAAAATACTTAGTCATTGCTTACCTTTAGGATTGTCAATATGGTAAAGTTCAAGGTGGTTAATTACAACTGATAACCATATTCAGTTGCCTCGTTTCAATGTTATGGAGGTGCAGTACCTATAAAGGCTTAATGCGTTTGCTCTACCATTAGCTTACCATTATGATACTACCTCTTATAAAGTACAAAATGTATGGTATTGCGAAGCCGAGTCAGTTGACGTATTTTAATAGAATTCGCTAAATAAAACAACATTCCGACAAAGTACAGTAAGCTGTAGCAAGTTGTTCTCATTCGATACTCCCGTCTCATCCGTCCCAAGGGCAACCTTAGCACGTCTAGTGTCGCCAGTGTACCTGCGTAGGTACTCAAACATAAACGTGAAAGGATGTGCCGAGGATAACTTGCCTGCCACTCGCTTTAGTCCTTGGTTGGAGTAATGAATATTATATGAAAATGCACTCGACGCTCTTACCGCAGTTACTCTTAGTTAATAATTGTAACGTGATGGCTCTTCTCTCACTTCTTTTGAGAGTTGAGCTAGAGTTAACCCTGTATACCTACGTCCCACTCCAAGGATCAGGCCTTCATTCAGAGATGGGCTATAGTATAGTACCATACATCATCACGCGTGCCCATCGCGGATTGGCGTTTTAAGGGGATCCAGTTTTCATATCTTCTTTTACAGATCGTATTTGCAAAAAGTCTGTAAAATCTCTCAATCAGAGAGTCAGAAGTGTAAAGACACTTTGCAAATTCGATCTGTAAAAAAGAACTTGAATTTTTCTTCCTCGGTGCCGCTCGTTCCCTGGAGCCCCTAATATATATATAAGGGGATCCAGTCTTCATATCTTCTTTTACAGATCGTATTTGCAAAAAGTCTGTAAAATCTCTCAATCAGAGAGTCAGAAGTGTAAAGACACTTTGCAAATTCGATCCGAAGCGTACCTAAAGGCCGGACGTTCATGTGCATCAGCCGCGACCGCTGGCATTGCACGACTGTCGGGCAGGACCGATAGATACTATGTTCCTGGCATAAGTAGGTAGAAACTTATTTTAGGCACAGGTCGGTACCCTACATCGTTGGCACGTATTTTCACGCTCTTACTTATGTCACTGGGTTGCCTCAAATTACCTGTGTGTTGAATATACTCAGAAGAAGGAATATGTATTCAACTGCTCGGCCTTCTACCTGACTAATTAACTAGCGAAACATTTTGTTTTAACATTGAGGACGGCCCGAACAAGTGGGATCTGGTCACCTTGGCCGTAATGTGCAATAAGAGGTAGGTACAAATGTGTACAAATGTAATTTTTATTTGTCTTGTTGATCTTAAACTACTTATTCTTAAAGTATGTACGTAAGTACTACCAAAGATAATAATGTGTTATTGACCAAAACTATTAAAATATCAAATACTAACAAAAAATATTTTAAAATACCTAATATAAGCACTTAATGTCAATTCAGGACATAGTGTAGCTGTGTGGAAATCCATTCAAACGTTTGTGTGTAATTTAGGCTGCGTTTATGAAATGTTTTAAAGACATCTTATTTTTATAAATAACATTGTAAACATAAAAGCATTTAGATAGATAGATAAATAATTTAAACTTTCATATTATTGATTTGAGATCGGATAGAGCTAGAGTAATTAACTATCCTGTTACAGTAATCGGTAAACTATGTAGATTCTACTGTAGCACAGTGCAGCCGACACATCCACATTTATAATTCAAATCTGAATCCACCTTCATACAATTTTCGACAAGAACGGCCTAAGTGTTAACAGTAAAGTTATCGAATGTGCTACGGTAGACTCTTGTTTGCTGCCTACTCTAGCAGACAGGGCTGTCTTTACGCTAATGAATAACCTGTGCACTTTAGGACGATGAGGCCCTATAAAATAACCAGAGGACTATTTTATTAACAATATGTAAAAGGAATTTAATTCCTGAAAACCATTTGATGACCACTATAACTATCGTTTGATTTTCGGAAAATAAATAAACTTATAGGTTAGAAGAAAAGTTACGTATATTGCAACAATAGTCACACACACAGGACATAACATAAGCAGCCCACAGTAGGGCACAGGCCTTCTCTCAGGGAGACAGTGTGAACTTGATCACCACGCGTGCTCACCGCGGATTGGCGATTTAAAGCGCAAAGGTATGTGAAAAGCTCAGACACTTTTCACATACCTTTCTTGCTACTATAACTTTGTAAATGTACATAACTCAGAAAACAAAGTCATAGGTACATGCCCGCACTGGGAATCGAACCTAGGTCTCGCGCTCCCTATCCAATGTTCTACCCACTAGGCTACCACACACAAGATATAAAAAAAAATACGAAACAAAGTAACGGAACACATACTAAGATAAAAATAGATACCATACCATGTGCATTGCAAATATTTAAGAATAAACCTACTTACTCGATGAAATCAAAATGAACACAATCTAATGATGAGCGAAAAAAAGCAAAGCTCTCTTTCACGCGGCCATGTAAAGTTAGTCAAGTTGGTGCGACGAGAAGTTTGGACAGGCCAGGAAAGTCTGCTGCTCAAGCAAATATGACCTGAGATTCCGCCAAAGGCATAGGTATCGGTTTCGGCTAGTTACCCGGCAGGAACTAGAGGGTCCCCATGGATGTCGGGGCCCTGCACACTTAACCACAGTGGCCAATGAAACAAACGGCCCCTAGCAGGGCAGAGAAGCATACCTAGCTCAGTGATTTCTCAGAGGATACCCGCTATGTTTTATTACAACTGCGTCGCGATAATCACAACCGAACCTACAGGCACAATAGTTAGTCATAACAATCGCCGTGACGTTGTGACATCTTCAAAATGGTATTTATTTCCCATGGCACCACGATGCGGTGATACCAGAGGTCAACTAAATGCCAACAATCAGGTATGCGGAACTTGTCGGAGGATTCGCTTGACTAGCGAACAGGTCGGCTCTTTTGGAGTTAGGCTTAACGTACTAAATTGAATAGCTTTGCATGATTTCACTCGTGGCTCGATATATACCTATCAAGCAAAGGGCATACATTGGAATGTGTTCAGTTGTACCTAGATAAACTATGACGATAATGTGCGTTGACAATCTGCGGGAAAATGCATTAATTTTTTCGTTCATCAGTCAACAGACAAAAAACTTTAAACTTTCGTTGCAAAGTCGGACGTAACTGAGCAGAGTGCACACGTGTAAACATCAATACGCTGTCGACTATGTCGGTTTCGGAATTGAGAATTTCACTAAAGACCGTTCTGTCTCGTTCTGTCTCTTCGTATTGCTCAAAAAATCGAACGAGACAAACAGATACTTAAGTATTTACTAAGTGAATTTCTCAACTCAGACACCGGACGTGTACCTCCCAAATACCTAAACTTTTTGTCACTTAGGTGTGTATTTTGTTATTTCTCCGAATATGAGTGTAAATTCAATATATGGTATTGCCTACGTTGTGTTTGGATAACCTCTCTATGTATTATATTCATACCTCTTACTAACTTCTCCATTTGACTTTTAAATTAACGAAAGGCCCATAATGAGATTTTATTCCTGCCTCGCTCGCTTTTACCTATTGTATAACGAGTCAAGGTGTCTGTCTTATCAACCTAGATTACCCTTTGATTGGCAGAAAGCCCTTCATCAGGAGAACTCTACCAACATCTTACATAACGTCGGTTGCTTATTAATTTCGCCGATGAACCTGTGAACCTAACCACCATTTAAAACGATGGCTATTGATTGAAATTCTTTTGTAATAGGCAGGTACCTAAATATAGGTAAGTAGTAGGTTTTTAAAGTAGTAGGTACTCTAATAATATTTACGTTCATGTGGTCTTCACAAAACAAAATGAATTGTTAGTGTGGATACGCCCTAACCCATAAGTGCGCCTGCACACACTCAATAATGTACCGCAATAAATTCGGCGATGGCAAATGACGATCATAATAGTTAAGAATATCGATTTTTCGTGAGCACGTTAAACGATTATACTAATGGTATAAGCTCGTCTTTGTGCATTCCTTTACGTAGGTATGGACCGAAGCCACATCAAACCTACGAGGGAGTGGAGTTGAATCACAAATGCTACGAGACGGTTTCTCCTTGCAAGAGATAAAAAGAAATATGGGTACTTATATTAATTTGACATTATTCAAATTAACTAATTCACCAACCCGATGTGCATACTGTGAATGCTGTATTTCCGTCAGAAAATTTAGCAAAATCCCATCCAAAAAGGCGGTGGTAGCCTAGTGGGTAGAACATTGGACTCGGAAACGGGAGACCCAGGTTTGATTCCCACTGCGGGCATGTACCTATGACTTTGTTTTCTAAGTTTTTTACATTTGTGAAGTTATAGTAGCAATACCACTCGCTAACTGTGAAGGAAAACATCGTGAGGAAACCTGAGTGTCTGAGCTATTCATATACCTCAGCGCTTAAAATTGCCAATCCGCGATGGGCACGCGTGATGATTAAGCCCATACTCTCTCCCTGAGAGAAGGCCTGTGCCCTACAGTGGGACGTATATACGTATAGGCTGCTTAGGTATGCTTATGCCATCCTCGTCACCACTTTTATAAATTCATTCATTCTGTAATTCTGAACCGATAATAAATACATTTTAATTTCATTTTTAATTTAAGGAATCAAAGGCCGGAGTTGTCATATGACTGACGTTTATCCATAAATCGATAATGCACAAAGAATACCCCACAATAAGTAAATATTTTGCGTATTACAAGTGTGCGTGCCCCCTATAATAAATAAGTGGGTACATGGTTAATGATTCGCAAGACAATGAACGAATTGCATCGACGCCGTCGCGCGGTCATATGTCACGTCACGCTCCATCAGATGACGGATCGTGATCGCTGACTGCGGCGGGGCGACCCCAAGCGGTTGATTCTGATGCCTCCAGCCATTCACAACCACAGACTGCAAATAGAGTTGCAGGGAAGTAGTGTTTTAGGTAGGTACCTAAAAACGCAAGATTCTTCGCAGTATCAGTTGCGTTTTAAGCTGGGATTTTAATGTTAGACTCTGATCGAAAGTGTTAATTACAGGATCTGTACACACATTCATTGGATAAGTCAGTTATAGTATATGCAATAGTTATAGGTAGTACCTATAGACATAGAGACTCAGATAAATACTAATGGTCTTATGTATAAAAACACGATTCCTCTAAAACTCAGAGGCTGTTTATTTCAACTGCCTCTGAGGAGTGTTACAAGCTTTTTGTGTACTGAGGTTACAAGGAATCGTGTTTTTTTTATAAATAAGATCGCAATAGTTTAGAATCTATGAAGATTTTATTACTTAAGGTGGTGGTAGCATATTCGTAGAACGCTGGCCACACATTCGGGTGGTGCTGGGTTCGATATCGGTATGTACCAATGACTGTGTTTTTTTATGTTACGTATATTTATGCATCTATAGTAGAAATACCGCTCGCTAACTGTGAAGGAAAATATTGTGGGGAAACCGTGTCTGAGGTGTTCACGTAGCTCCTCAGCGCTTGAAATCGCCAATCCAGGGTTGGCACGCGTGGTGATAAAGCCCATGCTTTCTTTATGGAAGAAGGCCTTATTGACCTGCAGTAGGACTTGTTTAGGCTGTCATATGTTACTATTTACTCAGATGACAGGTAGGTAATATAATTATATGACTTAATTATTTTATGTACATTGGTTGGCACTTGGAACCGAAGTGATTTTGCTTCAGCCAAAGTCGTTGAAATCCCTCCGAATCAAAGCCAGGTTATTGATGAGATCAAAATTGCAGACAAATGGTGGTCTCATGTTAGGTGACGAGGCAGAGGTGAAAGCCGCCGCAATTCTATTGTGATCGTGATTGATTCAGCAGATAAACGCGCCACAAAACAGTTCAGGCTCAGAAAGGCGAAAATTGCGACGGCATAAACTTTCACATCTCTAGGATCATCATCATCATCAGCCATTTGACGCCCATTGCAGGACATAGGCTTCCCTTTAACTATGAGGGGTTTTGCCATAATCGCCACGCTTTGCAGGCGGGTTGGCGATCGCAGTATGTGGTTGGATTCTTAGCTGCTGCCCGTCTCCTAGTAATTTATTTCCTTAGTCGCCTTCTACGACCTCCACGGAAGGAAATGGAGTGGATGGAAATGGAAATGGACATCTCTAGGATCCTTATTTGTTAATTTACAGCAAACGCATTGTAAGTAGAAGATACGGGTCAGCACTTAATATTGAAATAACCTGCCAAGAAGAAAAATTAGAATATCCTTTGTCACCCAGGTTTGAATCTTGTTAGGCCCAAAAATGTTTCCTACCTATGTGTTTAGATTTTCGCAATTGGAGATTTGTAATGTGTATGTTTGCAATTTTTTATATTATGTGCTCTGGTGTACAAGAGAATTTTTAGAATTGTAAAGAATTTTTTTTTGGTGGTTTATTTTTATTATTATATAACAATTTCGCCTAACTGCGCATCGTAATTGAATCGTGTGATTTTAAAACAACACATGTCCTTTCATTACAACTTTGCAGGAAATAGAAAAAAACTGTTTTATTCAAATACTAATATCTACAACAGCAATATTTTAGCATATTATATTTGAATAAACTACAATTTTTTTTTCTAATGTAAATCAATAGGTAGGTGTAAATAATTTAATAAAAAAAATGGGCAAGTGTTATTTAAAAAACACATGTGACTTGTGTTGTTTTAAAATCACACGATTCAATTATTGTGACACTACAAGTGTATTATACTCCCGGTAGCGGCGCTGAGTGAGAGCGGCAGCGATTTTTTGTTGCTTTAAGAATTCTTAAAAATCTAAAAGGCTTTTTTTCACTGTAACTTACTTTAGATAATAATCCGACCATCTCTATTTTATTTCCCAGCAACTCCCATACATTCACTTCAAAAGTTTTTCTATACTTACACGGTTACCACAACTCCTGATACAAGTTTCAGAGTTTGCGAACTCGAAGATTTTGATATTGTTTAAAACCTTATTTGTTAAATAGAATGGACATTCTTCATTTATGTTGATTTATTTAACAATGATTTACAACATTGGGCGGACACGGATTAACTGTTATCGACCTATATGAAATGAAACTTGAAATGAATTTAATAAAATTATGTATTTAAACCTAAATCTTACAAAAAAGTAAAAAAAAAAGCTCAAAAGTTGTTGTAAAATACAAACTCTTATTGAGGTGTTTCTGAAATTACGCATTTTAGAGGTAACTCTGCAGTAACTTGTTGATAAACATGGTAAGACAGCGGGAGCAACTCCCTCCGCCCTTTGATAGTCCGCGTGTTTCCATACAAACGACATCAACGTGCGCAAAGGGCTTTCTTTACGCATGGTTTCAAAACTGAAGATAAATAAAGAGCTAATGGGCTTGTCCATAGTAATTTAGTCAACGACAGCCGCGCCGTAGCGTGTTGTTGAAATTGAAGGAAAAGATGTTACTGGTAAAATATCCGTACCATGAAATGGAAGAAGTCAATCTGTACTTTTAATTTGGTGATGGTTCTCGATAACGCACCATGTCACGGGTGCGAGGGTACCACCTATTGTTTCACTTCCGTACCGCCACTTAAAGAAACGTGGGAAACGCTTTTTAAATTGAAATGGTAACCCATCAACTTTAACGATAATTTTTAATTAAAAATGGTGCTTCGATCAATTTTTTTCGGTTATGGCATTGTTGGTAACATAAGCGGATTTTTCTCTTTTGTTTAATATAATTGAATCATAGGTTCTTTGAATTGTTTCAAGATGTTACTGTTTATTGGATTCTATTGCTTCATTGTGAAACGCGAGACTCGTCGCGGGGCACATAATTCCAATTGCCTAAGTACTTGCAGAAGGGCGCTTCATACAGAGAAATGCTTCCATTTGTTAACTCGGGTCTTCTATATTCTTGGATTTGACTTGATTATGGCTTGTTACAAGATAACTACTTTTTTATTTAAAAAAAGACACCGACCTCAGGAGACTCGCCCTAAAAAGAAGAACTTAGATTATTTTTTCATAGATCTTATCAACAAAATTTTAATCTTGACCTAATGTATATGGAAGATATCCCTTTACTAATAAAAAAAGAATGAATGAAATTGTACAACGTGATACAGAATTATTGTTGAACATAAAAAAATACAGAAGAATTGAGAACCTCCTCCTTAAAAAAATATTTAATTATGTAAGTTTATATCTATATTTATGTATAAAGTGTGTTTTTGCCAATAAATGTAGTTCACTTTCACTTTCTTTCACTTTCACTTATTTTGAAGTCGGTTTAAAAGCTTTTCTTTGACCCTTTTACGCTGCGTTTAATTCAATGTTTTCAATTTCATTTAATTTATTAATTTAAACATGGCAGTAAACATGGCACATTGTATATAATTTAGAATAGGTGATACGCCAATATCTGGCATGCAAAAATGTTTGCAGTGATAATTGCACTTGTTTTTACCTATAGGTATTTAAGTATAAACTTATACTACCACAATTATGTATTAAAATTCAAATCAGTTGTGAACTATAAGTTTCTTAGATTAATATATTACATTAATCAATTTTTACCGTGTGGCGCCGGATTAAGAATAGCGTCACTCCATTTCCTTCCGTGGATGTCGTATAAGGCGACTACGGAAATCAATTACCAGGAGACGGGTAGCAGCGTCTTCCTGAGATTCCAACCGCATACTGCGATCGCCAACCCGCCTGCCAAGCGTGGCGATTATGGGAAAAAGAGGCCTATGTCCTCCAGTGGACGTCGAATGCTGGTGATGATTAATACTTTTTCAATTAATTACTTCATACATATTATTAAAATTAAAAATAAATTTATGTATATCAAAAACAAAACATAAAAATATAGTCAAAAGAAAATAAAAAAATAAAATTACAATATCAATTTAAAAAATTCTTAAATTTTTTAAATGGAATTCTCACATAAAATTATAAACAATTTCTTTCTAAATATACTAAGGCCGCACATTGTACTTTTTCATTGTAACTTTCATATTTTATGTCTCGCTTCTTGTGTGCAATAAAGAATATTCTTATCTTATCTTATCTGAATTGCAGATTCTTTATGAATTCTGGTAGGGCATTATATAATCTGATTGACATGTAGTGACATTTTTCGCAAATGACGTTGTTTTATGAGGTACGGTTGGGGTATCTAGTAGAGAATGCGCAATCTTTTACTTGAAAGTCTCTAATTTTTTTCTTTACGTACAGGTACACTTCAATAACATATAAAAGGGGCAGTGGCATTATATTTAGTTTTTTGACATAAATCTATGGATCCATATATGGCTCTTAGGCACTTTTTCGGAATAATAAAAGCCTGATTAATTTCTTAGGTTTTACTTTATAAAGGAAAATTGGCACGAGGAAGAGTCCTACAAGTTTTTGACCAATGAAGGTAAATATTTATGGTTGGCTACATAGGATTTTCGCTGTCATTCTATTTGGTTTGTGTCATCAAGTCGTGGTCCCGGTCTCGTCTCGTGCGCACGAGTGTTGGGCCGTGCGCGCGATTCCCTCTCCATTACGCGAATATGTGTTATTTACCGAAGCTGTCCTTAGCTTCGCTTTCATAATACACGAATCGATGTTTCTACAGCAGAACCTATTTGCCCACTCAGTTTAGCTAAATGTCTTGATTTGGCAACTTCTTAAGCAGATTCACTTCTGTTCATTTCCATTTGTTAAAATATTGCTGATACAATACTATATTAACTCACGTAATCAATGCTATCAAAGTACATCACAAACATGGATTGGCTTCTGCAAACCTATCTATTACTCCAATCTAAAATACGTCCCAGGCACCACAGCGTCGAGTGTTTAAATGAACTTTAATGTTACACTACAAATATGATTATACGCTTGCACGCATACGATTTGGTGTTTGACGTAATATGGGCGAAAATTGTCACTGATTGGGTTCCACGCGGCTGATATCGCATTCTAGGCGAGGCGATCTCTCAACCTTTTTGCCAGGATGGGAGAGGAGTGGACGATCATGGGGGAGGCCTTTGCCCAGCAGTAGGACACAGACCAGGCAAAAAGAAAAAAAAATGGTTTGTCACATGAAGTAATATATGATGAAGTAATAAACAGAGATCGTGGGTTCGATTCCCACTGGGGGCCGCCGTACATTTGTACAAATGGCCTCAGTCTGGGTATATTTTCATGTTTGTGACGTCCTTGCCTGGTTGCCATAGCACAGGGTATCCTAGTTTGGAACCAGGAACCAGGTCAAGTGATTGTATTGTGTGGAAGTTATTATTATTATTAACTAGATGACCCCGTGAACTTCGTATCATCGACGTCAACCGTTTTTTTTCTCACCGTTTAAACCTTCCCTGGACTTCCTCAAATATATAAAAACAACAATTAGCCAAATTGGCCCAGCCGTTCTCGAGTTTTAGTGAGACTAACGAACAGCAATTAATTTTTATATATAAGAATATATGATAAAAGAAAAAAAAACATTCCTTTTTTAACTAGTGCTTACTGTTCTAAGTCATTGTCAGAATGCTCTTTTACAATACTAACGACTTCAATGTCATCCTGTAGATGCAATCGATAAAAGTTGCCACTAGACGCTTTAGGTATAAAATATCTAGAATCGATGTAAGAGGACTTCTTCTAAAGCTATGTGACACTTGACTACATTTTTTACAAAATTCCACCTGCTAAACTTTCGACTGATGCATATCAACGCACTTCTATGCATTTCGTTCATCACGGAGCCTGCCGTAGAATGTAAGCAGTCGGCCGATCACGGCGACTGGCTTCAATTTGATCGATGCTTGCTCTACATTCGCGATGCAGCTTCACTGTGTCCTTTCACGACGAACTAATATAGGCACTTGGTAACATTTTTACACGCGTCGATACGTGTGGGAATCGACATTTCGTGTGTGTTTTTTTAAATCCCTATCGCATATCTAACAGCTATTAGTAGTAATACACGTACGTTCATGTAGCAATATCATATCGGCTCATTTAAGTTGTTATTTTGTGTGAATCGAACTGTACGTAATCGTTTAGAATTTATCACGGTTGTGCAATGATATTTTGTTTGCGTGCATTGTAGATTTTACATGCAAATTGAAGATGGTAATGTAGAAGGGTGAATGCCTGCCTCGGTGGTTCACCTTTGCATACGTAATGCCGCGCTATTGGTCTGTTATTATTGCAAACCAAAAGGGAAAGATCTTACAATACGAATTCTGAGCTTACGCAAAATTCATAAAACTATACAATCCGTGTTTACTGAGGCAGATAGGTAAGCAGTAAATGTTTTAGTTAAGCACA
Source organism: Yponomeuta evonymella (assembly GCA_963969515.1). NCBI lineage: Eukaryota > Metazoa > Arthropoda > Insecta > Lepidoptera > Yponomeutidae > Yponomeuta > Yponomeuta evonymella. The sequence continues at coordinate 13,902,946 of OZ018349.1, forward strand.
CAAATGTTGCATCACAAAGTCCGGAAGAAAGCAAACAATTCTAGGAATAGCGTGTTTTGTTTTTCCGTGCTGCGTGCGCGCTCTTCTGTAAAACAGTGAAACAGTAAATCAGACTATCATGCAAAAGAACTCCGCACCTCAAGAAAAGTTCAAAGATTTTCTGGAGGGCCGAATTATTAATATCTATGCTATCGAAATCAAAATTATCAAAAACCTCGTTGGCCACACGCCATTTAGTTAAAAAACCTTGCCTTTTTATACAGGGTGTAATAAAATCCCGTCTTATTCCCAAAATTATATAGCCATTCCATACCAAAGTTGAATTCGTTAGTCATGCCAAAATTTATGGAGCAGCTGATGTTTTACGGGAAGTTTAGGGGATTTTCATACACCCTGTACATATACAGATTAAAGCATTTTAGCTGTCGAGGTGTTGAGGTCGCCATAAGATGAAAGTAAAAATACAAAAATATTTTATTATGAGAGCAACTCTAAAATATTGAAAAAAATATCAGATGTTTCATACATTCTTAAAATATCTGAAAGAAATTTCTGTTGAAATAAGACCGCCTTTGTACGTAATTTTGTTACATGTAATTGCAGTTTTTATTTATTTTAATGTTTTTTTTGTGCATTAAAGTGTAACAAACAAACAAACATTCGGAAGAGCAATTACTAAAACTTAGTATTTAACAGCTGACATAATTTTCGATATTTAGGAGTTACTCTCATAATAAAAGTTGTTTGCCTTGATTATAAGAAGAATAACCCCCTTAAGTTCTACCGAATCATTCTGCAGTATAGGTGTAAGAAATAATATCTAAAGATACAAACTAAAAGTGTCGATTGAAACACCCAATATTGCTACAACGAAAGTGTCGTAGTGCGCAAGCGTGACCCGCGAAGCCTATTTCGTTTCGACACTGTTTAGATTGAACACATTACTTTAATTTATAGTGTCATACTCATTTGACATTTGATGAAGATGCCTATCTTCCACCTATTGACCCCGAATACCGAATAAGTCTAATCATTCTTCATCGTTGGGACATCATGCCGCGGTAGGTGGATGTGTTACGCTCACTTTATTCTATTGCTTTTATCGGACACACAACACACAGCATCGCAATTGACAAACTATCTAGGTAACTGCATACGCGCAATCTGCACACCACGACGCATCGTAGTGTTAAACGTTACTTCGAAATAAAATAAATAGAGGTCACTTTTGGTGATAAGACCGTCGTACAAGAAATATCTGTGTAATTTCCTTTTTTATGTAGGTACAGTCGGCAGCACAGTAACCTTTACATACGTGAACTCCGGTGTTAAGGAAGACTTTGCAACAAAAATGTAAAGGTTGGCCTGCTCTCGGCTTTACAATAAATTGTTATCATCTATCTAAATCAATTCTTATTCGTAGGGTGATGGACTCTGCCAATAAAGAGTTCTGACAGCAGGCTTCTTTGCCAAAATTTGCTCCGAAAAGTAGAATATTACATGCAGACTACTTACGAATATACTCGTCATATTATCTACTTATTGAAGCTCTACTTAATGAATTTAAAGCTACAATAAATGTGATATTATAATTACTGTGCTAAGATTTATGAACATAAGTATGATTTTTTCTTATTATTATATACATTATATCATGAATTCTATAGTATTAGTGCGTACTTGTGAGCACATATGCCAGAAAAACAGAGCTGGAGTAGAAACTTAATTGGTATTGGGCCCATTTAAAAGGGCCCATTTATCTCAGAGAGAGAATAACAAAGAGTACACGGGTAAGGTCGACGATAAGTCCGTGTGTCAGTCGCCACTATCCTCGGCCACAATTTACTTGCTTGTGTTATTTAATGCATAACTAAGTTCTCCCTCCATCCGATGTCGCTAGGGTCAGGTCAAGTCAAGATGCACCGCTCCCGGAAGCGGCGCAAGCCCAGGGACTCGTGATATACGGACGGTGAAAGTCCATCTGTTACCTAACCCACTTTGGCCCTGAGGATACTCGCAGAGTTTAGGAGCAACGTGGATTGCATTTGTGGAAATTACGAATTGAACGTCTGCAGCCAGATTGTCTTGTAGGAAGCAGTAAGTGTGTAAGTACCGTCTTACTTATAAAAACACGATTCCTTAAAATACTCCTCAGAGGCAGTTTGATGTAAGTAGTCTATGGTAAAGGGAAAGACGTAAACATCTCTGAGGAGTGTTTTAGAAGTATCGTGTCTTTGTAAATAACACCGTTAGTATTTATCTAAGTCGCTATAATATCTTTAGGCACTGTCTATAACTATTACAGTATTGATAACGTAAATTAGTGAAGTATAGGATTAATACCTACGTATCACTAACTAAAATACCATAAATATGATAATATCTAAAGTGGGGCCGAGCGCGCAACAGTATATTGTCAGCCTTACCACATTAAAAATACTACCATCCGAGTTCAGAGCAGGAAACGTGTTTTATCTGGATCTGTCTTATAATATAACGAATCTTTAGATTAACATGCCACGAATGCGTCACTTCGCCACTCCGTTATCAATATCGGCATCTCGACCCAATAATTACCTTTAAGCAATCTCATATAACTAATTAATACAACTCGTATCTAAATACCTACCAACAACCAATAAATTACTTTAGTAGCTATTACTAACACTGACATTCGTGTTGTTTGCGCAAGAGTTCGCGTCTCTAAGCATCTTCACACGCATGGGCGGTTGTTAGCCACAACAATCATCCAATTTGATCTTTGTTTCCACGTTAAGTAATAATAATGAGAATCGAGTAATTTTTGCGTGCTCTATCGCAATGAAAATTATCGAATTATCATAATGACTGAAATGTGATAAAGAAATTGTCTTTGCTAAATTCCAGGAAAGCTATGTTTAATGCCTCCGCTTTTGACACGTTCGGTATACTCCTTGAGTAGTCACGAAGCATCCTTATTTCGTTGATTTCACGAAGTTATCCTTCATCTAAACAAATACCTAGCTTGACCTTTCCAACGCAGAATTAGAGCAACTCCTGAAGCCGGTCCGCGAATCGGCAACGTTCGACGCGCGTTCCATCAGGCCTCATCCTTGAGCAGTCACGGCGCGGCCAGTAACGAGACGCAGCAGAAGATCGTGTTTAACAACAAAACGGGCGATATTCGCGGCGTGTTCGCTAGTTAAGGTGCACGCCTCGGGCCTAGAGTTATGAAATCAAATTATTTAAAGAGTGTTGTAAGAATAGAGCTATCCGCACGCGACCTTCGACAGCCGTGAGAATCGCCCGCGCGCCCCGCCGCCCCGTGCGACTCGACATTGTCTCTGGTTAAATAATCGACGACAATGTCGCAAGCGCCTGAAGGAAACAACGAGGAAACAATATTAACATGTGAATGATTTCGGCGAACACCGGACAGCTCCTTCGGCCTGACAGCGGCGAGTACAAAGCGTAGTAAATTGCTTTGGGGTCCTGTATTGAGTTACGACTAAACTATTTTTAAAAAAAAGTTCTAACACGACAGTTTTAAGACAAGCGTTGAATAAGATAAACATCTAATTGCATAGAACTAAAACATAATCTTCCTTCCTCTATACATTACGCAGTCCGCAGCGAAGTGTTCATCGCACCATTGTTAAAGCGTGTAATTAAATTAAAATATTTTTTTTTATGTAAGAAACATCTACATTATGTCACATTAATACGTAATGAAAGATAAAGTGACTCACAATAGATTTGAGTGATTATACACAGCGCACAGGCAGCTTAGTTATTATCGGTCTCGATCGAGGCACGCTAATTGTGAGAAAGCTTTGAGAATAGGTGCCCGGAATGAAAGTGAGATCGCACAATAGCTCAATAGATCCCTACCTACCGGGTCATCGCCTACGAGAAGTTTGCATGGACTTTGACAGCCGGCTATAAAGTTACTGAAAACTGCTGAATTATCACATCCGTACTTTTCATGAGGAGTGTGCGGATACCAACGGCAACCATTGCCAGGAACTATAGTAATTTTCTCAATATTTCTACTGCGTGTTAGTAGCAATATTGCCGCCCAGAATATACTTAAGCACCACTATTGGGTCATCTCACCATCATCATCATCTCGCCTATAGACCACTTGGGAGCTCCATTGGCCAATTAGTACTTCTCTGACGCGTTTAGTTCCTATCGGTAACTTGTTTCAAGTTTAAGTGGACTCTATGATATGTATTTACGAACTGTTCAAGGCGAGGCTGGTACAGAAACGTGCTAAAAGTAGCAGAACGGGATGCAATAAAGGATGGACATTTTGTAACGTTAATAATATTACCTACCAAAACATACGGCGATATGATCTTGCCTCTACTCCTTCCGCGATGAGCTCACGAAGATAACCTGTGCAAAGAGCATCCCATTAACAGCGAATAAAAAAAAACTTGACAATTGCATTTGCAAGGTGACTTGGATTCTTTTGTGCACTTTATGTGTGTCATCACTGTGTGAAATTGAGTGATTACGGGTGGACCACAGGTCAAGGCAAATGTCAACTGTCGGACGGTAGGTAGGTACTAAGCATAGAATTTTGGCAACAATTTGGAGTAATCCATAAATTTTGTACGAAATCCGAATATGTCTGTTTAAATAACAAGTAGGAACTTCACCAATCAGTGATGTACAAAAGCTTCCTCAAAAAAGATTTCTTGGTAATACAGAATGTTGCTGGGATGTTGCGGAAAGACGCGGTTAAGGCTGAGGGAGTTATTCTTTTAAGAAGAAGAAGAAGAAAAACATTTATATTAATTATACCAACAAGATACATCATAGAAACAAAATAAGCAGATACAAACAAACTTCCATATAAACTTTTCTTATGGCATCAACTCTGAAATCGCGAAAAATCGATAAAGCAGGTCCTATAAAATTATACTGTGTGCACAGAATAGCTGATATCTTTTTCACGATTCCAAATTTGATCCTCTATATTATCTATTTTATTTGTAGATATAATCCCCTTTAAGTACTTGTAATTTACACTTAGGCCGACCTGCACCACTTTTTAAACTTGATTTAAGTACCTACCATTTAAATAGATTTTCGCATGGAGAATTTTTCTTAAATAATAGAATAATTATAATTTAAGCTAAAATATGAAGATAGTTAAGAAACGATGCAAGTACGTTAATTCTTGTATTTTAGCAAGCCTTACCTAACCTAACCCAACTTGGTCTAACTTATCGATGAGTGAAGATAGTAAAGTTCTATACCAGCACGATATACCAAACCACCTATAGCCAGCAGACGTTCCCACGCCCGCGTGGCTCACCGACCGGCGAGAGTTCACGCTCTGCGCGCGCGCATCCACGGCTGCGGATCACTTTTCGACTGACAATCCTTCTACTTTACTTTACTTTACTTTACTTTATACTTTATTGCACACATAAAAGACATACATAAAACACAATATTTGGTGTAACTTAATAATTTTTTCCGAGGGTAGTAAACTATCAGTTAATGCTTTCAAAAAGACGCCTGACACAAGTACCGAAACATCGGAAAATTGTAAAATGGAAAAGTAAACGAGTAAATATCTGTTAAAATTCAGTTTTATTAATAAAAGCATTTTGTTTTATTGTTTGTTGATTTAACTCAACTAAAGTCCAAAGAACTCTAAGTCACATCCTTCTTCCTTACTTGGTCTCCGAAGAGGTACGATGTACGAGTACCTACGTTAATCATCGGCAGTTTGTTGGGTGGTAAAATATTATGTTTGCTTAGATAAAATGCTATGTCGGTAGTATAAATATATGTATAATCCATACATGTATTTAATAAGGTCGGGATATTTATAACTTAAGAACGAACGGCTGGTACTACTTTTTAATCCTTTTTCGGGTTCCGTAACAAAAGGGTGCCAAAACGAGACCCACCTTACTCAAAGTCACAGTCAAAAATTTTTATTCACTATAAAAACAAAATGTTTACTTAATGAACGTCAAAGCTGTTATTAATAGATTATGCGGAGAAGAAGCTAACAAAGAAACTTCACATTTATTCTTTTCAAAACAGGTTCGCTTAATTAACAGAGTTTTCAACTTAAAGTTATACTACACTAGATACAGTCGTTCCTGTTAACATTATTTAAATACCAGACATCCTTGTCTTCCAAATAATCCTTAATATTATAATAGGCTTTTTTGCACACAGTATGCTTAATACATCTTTTAAACCACGTCGGTGGTAACTCTAATATATCTTGAGGAATCTTATTGTAGAACCGTACGCAGTGCCCCATAAAGGATGTATTAACTTTTGCAAGTCTAAAACGTGGATATGACAATTTGTGTTTATTCCTAGTATCAATAGTGTGATGGCTAGCAACATTTTCGAAATTGCTGATGTTTTTTCTAACATACATTATATTTTCATAAATGTATTGACTTGCAACTGTTAAGTGCAACTGTTAAGTACTCTGCCTCTACTATCTGTCTGTCCGTCCGTCCGATCTTTAAATAGCTCTATCTCTGGAACCGTAGCAGATAGCCTGTTGAAATTTTCACAGAATATGTGTTATTATTAGTATTTTGATTTTTAAAATACGTGCAATTTTAAAAATAAAAAAATTAAGAGGGAGAAAAATAGGGAGACCCCTCTACAACAAACGTGCTTTTTACCGTTTTTTTGTTTATGCTCCATCGTAAAAACGGTAATATATACAGGCAACAAACTTGCCGTTATTGTGGGACTTATTATATACTAGCTGTGCCCGCGACTCCGTTCGCGTACATTTCGATTTTTACGAAGCAGCATTTGTATCGGGGCCACGTCTTATCATAACTGGAGCTAGAATTTAAATAGCCTATCCTGTGTCCCAGATGTCTATATGTTTTTATACCAAATTTCATCAAATTCGGATAATTGGTTTAAGAGTTATGGAGGAACATACATACATACACACATACAGAAAAAAATTCTAAAAATCGTGAAATTAGTTTCAGTATCATATATTGAGCCTATAAACACAATATCTCTGAAAACAAACTAACTTACTCCATGACCGACCCTTACAGATTTATTATTAGTATAGATTATAACGACAAATAATAAAAAATGGCCAAGTGCGAGTACAGAACCCTGGGTGCGCCAGTCCGACTCGCACTTGGCCGGCATTTTTGATTTGTTGGGTTCATCTCCGCCTCGAGTAGAATATCCATTAAATTTATGGAGAAAATTCACAAAAAAGGAAACTGAGGAGGTTTAATGTTTGACACAATGTTCGCCGGGACAGCTAGTTTGCACTAAATAGGTAAAAAGTCATATCAAAAAAGCCTTACTTTAGAATAGTTTATTGTACGCGACGTCGCTATTTTATATTTATTACACTTTACATCCCCATTTAGGCTGCGAGTTGCGAAACCGTTAATAAGTTTTCACACAAGTGTGGCACATTTTATTCATTCACTCAAACAATGAGCGTACGTGTACTGGGAAAACTTGGAATGACAATAATTCCCCCGACATGTCGGATTATGAAATGGAGACCGTTTGCGTGCAATTTACAACCGTTCGCAGTTAGTTCACTCGAGATAATGACGAGTTTAAAAGTTTCGTACAATACTTCTTGGTTACTTCAAGCTCAACATCTTAGACTCTCGGGTTTCTTCACGACGTTTTCCTTCATGGTATGCGAGAGTTGCGTCAATAATTCACAAATTGGAAAACTTATTAAGCGCTAGTGTTACTTCATGGAGCCCATTCAGTAACACTAGCGCCACTAATGAACATAAAATCTTTTTACTACACATACTTTTTGCAAAAAGTGGCAGACCGATCTCTCAACCACATTAGTAGTGATTTTCGGGCCCACGACCGAGAAACTAGGATCACGTACCCTGGACTATACAGCATTTATGCCAAAAAGGCCATTTTTTTGGCGTTAATTCTATCTAGTCCTGGGTTTTTTGCCTTGGTTCAAGGCTAAAATCACTTTTACACTAACATGATTGAGAGATTGGCCTGACACTTTTTGCAAAAACAATCTGTAAAAAAAACCGGCCAAGTGGGAGTCGGACTCGCGCACGAAGGGTTCCGTACCATTATCCATACAACATTTGAATATTTCAAGTGACTACGAGTACCTGTTGCCATTATTAATATCGAGCAACAAACGTTTGTTGTATGGAAGCGACCCTTAACTATTTATTTTATTCTGTTTTTAGTATTTGTTGTTATAGCGGCATCAGAAATACATCACCTATAAAAATGTCAACTGTCTAGCTATCACGGTTCATGAGATACAGCCTGGTGACAGACAAACAGACAGACACAGACAAACAGACAGACACAGACAGACGAACAATGGCGTCTTAGGGTTCCCTTTGGGTATGGAACCCTAAAAAAGATATGATTTTTTCCATTAGTGGCGCCGGTGTTACTGCACGGTGCCTCTTAATAATGTTTGATCGTGTTTAGCGCCCTTAATGTGCCAATAACATTAATTACCTGTATCTCTTTTTCTTTATGAGAGAAGGTCTATGACCTGCAGTGGAACGTATGTAAAACGAATAAAAAAACCATAGAAGTATTTCGTCCTACAAAATTCACTCTCAAAAACGGCCCGTGTCCTCTCGATTAGTCTGTACCAATAAAATGTGCACTGTATAGAAAATCACTCTGTTATCGGTTCATTCTGTGCGCCATGCGTGTCGTGATGACCTGAATGATGATTGGGCGATAGTGAATGACAGCGTAACTTACAATAGGTTTTTTTACAAAAAACGTCAACCATTGACTTCATGATGTATAACCCGTCGAAGTATCTAGTACCTCGCAAGATGGCGGTTTGACGGTGGAAGGTGCATAGATATTTTTCCGGGTAATACTGAACTCGCTCCGATTGCTAACATAATTGTCAAGCCCCGCCTGTCTTCCCACAGTTATTCATGGGAAGGCAGGCGAATTTTTAGCGCTAATCTATGTTTTGAACTATCACTGATACATATAGGCTGTGAAGTGGACTTTCTCCACCCTTTCCCTTTGCTATAATCTATATCGAACCATATATGTACTGTACTGTTCCGTGTGGCGCCGGATTAAGAATAGCGTCACTACATGGAAATGTAGGAATTTCATGGATGTCGTTGACGGCGACTAAAGAAATCAATTACCAGGATACGGGCAGCAGCGTTTTTCTGAGATTCCAACCGCATACTGCGATCACTAAACCGCCTGCCAAGCGTGGCGAAAACCATGAAGGAGTCCTATGTCCTGCAGTGGGCGTCGAATGGCTGATGATGATGATGATGATGATGAGGTACTGTACCGTATTTGTTGTAAGTACGCCTGTATCCCGGAAGGGTAGGCAGAGACCAGAGTTTGCCACTTGCCACGTTCTTGACAGACCTCTTTCGCTTCATTAACATTCATTAGTCGCTGCATGCGCGTGCGCCGGTTTCGGAAATGTGGGTGGAAGAACCGGTAAGGGACGTTCCCGACGGACGTACTTCGAGCAAATAGAGGATGTATTACTGAAGGGCAAGATAAAAAGTACCCGAAACCGGAGTGTAAGTACATGCTATCTAACAAGCTACCGTAACCTTCTCAGTTCTCCAATGGACAAAATATCCAAATGCAGATAAAGTAGAACGTTACGAAAACTATAATTGCCATTGAGTTGCGTTCATCGTACTAATAAGCGGGCTGAATGGTGATGTGTAAAATAAATAGCTAAAACACCGTATTTGTACTTAACAATATAGCACAACACGTATGCGAAATAACACTCATTTGCCGTGAACTTTTGCTCCGGCGACGAGCCAAATACAAAGTCAATAAGTGGCTGTTTCGCAACGAAGAAAAAAATAACAATGGGCCGTAAGAATTTCCTAAACAGGTTGCCTATAGTTTGATCTTCTTCGGTATGTTTGTTCGGTAAAATCAGTACAACAGTGGCATTGCAGTCTGATTCTGTCATCGGAAACAAAACAATCGCTCGTAGCCCCGGCTGCCTGAGTGATCTTAAAACGATTACGAAGGTTAAGCAACACAGGGCGCGTTCAGTGCATTGATGGGTCGCCGTCTATGCCTAACGCAAGTGGCATTTTTCCGAGCGGTTCCGTGCTTCGCAAGCCACGTTAAGCTGTTGGTGCCGGCTGCCGTCGATAGATGGCAGTCGTTAAGCCAAGTCAGAGGCGGCTTGACAACTTCTGACAGTAGACGAGCCACTAGTCTAAAGCCTCCACCAATGCGGACTTGGCCCCCGTGGTGGAGTATACCTTCCTCAGGGAAGAGACCCGTGCCCCTCGGTGGGGACATAATAGGTTGATGATGGATGATGAATCCAGCATTAAACCGGGCTAGTCATTTGTTGTGTTACACGTATTGGTACGCAATAAACCTATTGCACTGAGAGAGGATTGGCGTTAGAGTTGGCTTCTGCAGTCGAGGCAACAGTCTTATAATTTATTATCAATCAGTCAGCGCGTATCCGGCCACTGCTGGACATAGGCCTCCCCCAATGCAAGCCACTTCCTCCTATCCTCGGTCAGCCTTATCCAGCCACTGCCAACAATCTGCCTCAGATCGTCAGTCCAGCGAGCTGGTGGGCGACCTACACTGCGTGTTCCAGTTCGTGGTCTCCACTCGAGAACCTTTGCACCGCATCGACCATTGGTTCTTCGGCATATGTGACCAGCCTACTGGCACTTCAGTTTGCTAATTTTATAGGCTACGTCAGTCACCTCAGTGCTTTGGCGGATTGTCTTATTTCTTATCATAAGCGGCTCATATACGTCCCACTGTAGGGCACAGGCCTTCTCTCAGGGAGAGAGTATGGGCTTAATCACCACGCGTGCCCACCGCGGATTGGCGATTTCAAGCGCTGAGGTAAGTGAATAGCTCAGACACTCAGGCTTCCTCACGATGTTTTCCTTCACCGTTAGCGAGTGGTATTGCTACTATAACTTCACAAATGTACATAACTTATAAAACAAAATCAAAGGTACATGCCCGCATTGGAAATCGAACCTGGGTCTCTCGCTTCCGAGTCCAATCTTCTACCCACTAGGCTACCACCGCCTATTCTCGTTTCTCATAATTTATTGTAACCCTCATAAACAATTTCGAAAGATGTTCATGAACGCAGAATAGGGATTCAATCAACCACCGTGAAGAACACGTTAGCATTTAGTTCACGGCCACCGCACTCCATGCATCAAGACAACTGGCTCACTGATGAGGAACCGAGAGGCGTCTTGTTCGGACATACATACCTGTCTAAAATATTGCTACTGTGTGGATTTCCATTTTCCGTGTTGAAAGTCTAGGTAAGACTGAATCAAATGTTGCATTCTTTTGCAACTCCGGGTCAAGGCCGGTAAATATTGTCGTTACATATTCGTAATGATGTGCGAAAAGTTTGAAGAAATAGGCGTGCAACGTGCATCCGGGCTTTTGAAGTTTGTTTGCAACTGCTTAGAACAGGGTTTCTCAAACTTATGGTGCCACATACCCCTATTAAAGTTTCTAGAAGACAGCGAACCCCTAACACCCCCCCCCCCCACCTCAAATGCACAAGTAACAATAAATAAAACAAATAAATACTGCGCAAGCAAGCCAGAGCTGTCAACTCCACTTTTAGAATAGTAGTAGATGTACCATAAAATTGGTAGAAATTAAAAGATTAGAAAAATGAAAATTACCAGATTGACATACTTATCCTGTAAATGCAGTTTAGAAGATTACACTGTATAGATCATTTTAAAAATACATTACCTACATTATGTAAATCTTGTCGCGAACCCCCTACCGTCGAATGGCGAACCCCTAGGGGTTCACGTACCACACTTTGAGAAACCCTGGCTTAGAACAATAGAAGATATACATTAATTATTATATCTGCAATCAAGCGTCATCACAAATACGAATCCTTAATCAATTGTTCAACAGCATTTTACTACCCTTTACATTTTTGTTAAGTACACCTATTTACAGTTTTATTCGGTCTACTATATCTAATGATTGGACGATAAAGTTAATGATCCTCATAATTAGAAAAAAAGGATCTTCATACTTACAAAAGATATATTTCACTTAATTCCGGACTCACTTACTTGACTTGAATATGTAGTGCGTAGGAAAGTTTTAGTTAAAAAAAATATTTGATAATTTTTTTTGCCTTATTGTATACCATGTATAAAAAGTGACCATTAACCCTAGTGACCATTTTAACTGAATAAAAAATATCTCTGTATAAGCCATCGTTAAGTAATTAGCATAATCAATAATTACGCCAAGTAATCGCGATTAGACCATTTAACTGTATAATTTTATTAAAATTAACTATAAACAAGTCATCTTTAAAATTTCTACTTTTACTGAATTTTTTTTTTTATTTAAAAATAAGTACCAATTACCATTACCAGTACCACTCGCTAACTGTAAAGGAAAAAATCGTGAGGAAACCTAAGTATCCGATGTGTTTAAATACCTCCCGCGCTTGAAATTGCCACTCTGTGGTGGGCACGCGAGGTAATTAAGCCCATTCTCTCTGAGAGAGCTCTGAGGGAAGGTCTACGGCCTGCAGTGGGACGTACATAGGGTATAAAATAAAAAGATAGTTGGGTGCGAACCCGGATCCTCCGTAATGGGATATTGAAGCGATATCTTTATTTTATAGTGGAAATCATCACGCTGTTTATTAATTTATAGCGATTGAAATTATATTGTAGACGTGTACTTTTGTTAGAGGGGGTTTATTTTATTGCAGTTTATCAATTTTTCCATCATTATTTTTCATTTCCATTACTTTTACACAACCTTAAAATGGGTTCATTTGCATATCACTGTGTTTAGAAATAACACAATGTAATAAATCTTCCGCACAAAAATTCCGCAAATTACAACCAAATGAAAAAACTTCCTCAATAAAAGTGATTTTCGGTCATGTATTTAAAATAAATCACAAACATGAAAACATAAAAAACGTTCAAATTATATTAGTCTGATTTGTAGGAACAACCGTAAGTTACGATTGGAAGACCCAGAGATAAAAAAGTTCAAAGGTTCATGTTTTAAATTACACCGATTGTTATGCATTCACTCAGTCGTCAAATGATTACTGAAGTGTAACATTGAAAATGATTTTAAGTATACTCGTGTCCTCTTTAATATTAATAAGTGAAGCTAAAGTAATTATAGACATTACAGCAACAAGAAACAATGAAGTAAGCGTGAACTCAACCGGTGTCGATGTGAGAATTATAGATGAAACAGATTTAGTGTTGCACAGAATTGATAAGCAACATTTGTTGGACGCTGTAACAGTTCACTATGGAAGGAGACCAAGCAATGTCTTTCTGAAGAGTCCGACGCCCTGGGGGGATCTCTATAAAACATACCATTGGGAGCCCGTCTCTAGAGTTCTTGCGGTGCAGTCCACCAGAATAATTGGCGTAACTAAAAAGCCTGTGGTTATTCTATCACATGATTTTGATAACCTATCAAACAAGACCATCAAAGTAAACACGGGAATCAGCCAAACTGTCGAAAATACTGTAACAACAAGTTGGTCCAAGAACCAAGACTTTACTTTATCACAAGAAATAGAATACGATATAAATGTTATCTTCGCTAAGTTACAAGGGACCACTGGATTTTCTTATACCACCAGTTGGGGGCGAAATGAGGAAAAGACACAAAGTGTTACTGTAGGATCGACGAGCTCTGTAGAGACAGAGTTAAGTCCTGGTCAATCTGTGACTGCTACTTTATCAGCCAATCGTGGACTTTTAGAAGTAGAAGTAGTTTATTTGGCAACCTTAAGAGGCAACGTCGCAGTGAACTTCAAGAGAAAATACAAGAGTCATCACTTCTGGGGACCGCCTATTGAGAACATATTGAAGGATAGCAATATTCCAAATGGTGTGAGAGTGACTGAGACGGTAAATGTGGGGTATTACACAGATGCGTCTTTAGTTGTGTACGATAAGAAGACTGGATTGCCATTGTAAAAATTATGCCTATTTTTTTGTCATCTAAGTATATTTACTTATTTTTGAGTGAAAAATTCATTTTAAAATGTTAAAAACGAGTTTGTTATTTTTAACAGCGAGTATCTCATTTCTGGTATTGATATTACTTAATCCTTAACGCAATGTCAACTTGAGTTCAAGGCCTAGATGATTTCGATTTGTTCTCGTATTGTTGCTAAATAAATTCACAAGTTACTACAATATTTCTCGACAGTCACTTTATCAATTCAGCTTAGGGAAATTGATGGACCGATTCAAGGATAGGATGTCTAAGTAAAAAACATTTATTAAGGTGTTTAAATTCGGGCTCTTTTTATCGTAGTAGCACTATAACTAAATGTAAAGATTTAATGTCTGTTGTCCGACTTTCACAGCATAGTACAAGCGGTGAATCCTCTGGTTCTGATTAGGTTAAGACCTACTCTATTCCAAAGCCTAAAGTGTCATTGTTCTGTCACCGTATTCTAGTAAATGTGTTCTCCTTACTGCAAACGAAAGGCAATTCATAGGCCGATGATAATAATGAATAACGTCAAATAACTGATTAGACCACTCTCATTTTCACATGACCGTAATGATTTGAGGTGGATTACATCAGATCGCCGCTCACTCGACTCGTGAACTACTCTCGTGCTATATCGGAGTATGGCAAACTAAACCACATCCTGATAATACTTACTTAATGTGAAAAAACAAAGATGATTTAAGCGCTTTTTTCTAGTTATTGACTAAGTCCACGTAGAATTAGGAAACTTGTTGCGCATTTTGTCATTTGAAGTTTAGTTACATCTTTATCTAACCCAGGCACATCGGTATTTAATACAACATTTACTTTTCTAAACTATTTTAGCAAGTGGAAATCTACGTGTAGCTGAAAGTAGCCATAAAATTATCTTATAGTATCACTAAATCGATATGTCTCTGTAGTTAAATAAGTCTGTAGTTAGTATTTCACAAATCCCGCCCTAGCCATATGATTGCAGGTGTCTATGAGTACAATATTTGCATACAATCGTGCGATGTTCACAGTGGGAGCTGACAGTGAAACGTAAAAATAGGTAAACAGAAGTTGCAATTGATCTGGGGATGATTTAGCCCTTTATCATCGTCATCGCTATTATCATTACCACGTATATTTTCCCTAGCAAATTAACACATTTAGGTTAAGTTTAAAATCGTTTTGGTATACCTACGGCTGCTCAAACAAAAAGAGTATTTTACAAAAATATAGAGACTTACTATGCAGGAGTTCATGAAATGTATATTTTTGTCCGTTTCATAAGTTCTAAAACACATGATCCGTTTTAGAAGTATATGGTGTTAGATTCTTTATGTCATTTCGAGTAAGGTAGGCACATAATCAGGCAGTTGTGTTTTTTTATGTATTATATCTATAAAATGTATGTGATAGTGCCGATGCTGAGAGATAGCCTTATTTTAAATGAAACCCACCGTAACCAATGTTTGTGATACAGCTCTACATGGGTACTGTTGTCATTGCAAAGCATGACAATATACATCGTTAATATACGGTAATATAATATGAAACATTGCAGTAATATGTAAGTAGGCATCAGTTAACGAAGACCAAAGTATGGCTGTCTGCTGTGAAACTGTACTTTGTATTTCTATGTGAAACTTCTGTTTATGTTTATTTTGTGCTGAGAGCGTCCTTGATTGTTTGCGCTAAATAGTATTTGGGCATTGTGTTCTATAACTCCGTCCACCACCTATCCTGCTGCGTGAGTTTGATTTAATGGTACAATTTAAAACGAACAAGGTTTCTTGTTTTGTAAAACGTTTACAAAAGAACAAAAGGAGAAACACCGTAGACGTCACCAGAGGCTAAACAAGTATTTTGTGCAATGTGGAATTGGCGGTGTTGAAGTAATATATATATAAAATATCTCGCTAAAACTCGAGAACTGCTTTTTTATATTTCTGGAAGTAGGTACAGGGCAGTTTTAAATGGTGAGAAGAAAAAAAAAGATTGATGTAGGTGATACAAACTTCACGAGGTCATCTAATATGCAATAAATATTATACTTATTACTTATTTGAAGGAAATGGACAAAAATAATTCATAAAATGAATTAACTTCATGTGTGTCTTAATAGTTGTCTGTATGACAGGTAAGCACATATGACAGATGATTGGGCGTACCCCATTAACAGATTCATAAATCTGATTTAAAGAAGGCATTTTATAGGCCGAATTAGCAGAATTCCAATTTCAAAACTCCAATATTGCAGCTATCATACATCCCGCTAACGGCAATATCCCAGCTCTTGTTGCCTATTAAAACAAAGCTCATTGTTAACTAATGAATGGGTAGATTGATCAAATCAAACCTTTTTTGTTGCCATATAGCACCTTATTATAATAGCCACCTCTTGCCACATACTTCACCATTGAAATCATATTAGTTTATTGTTTTCCACGCAACGTATAATTACGTATATGCCTCTCTGCGAGTTATTTATGCTTAATTAATTATTGCAGGTGAATTTTCGAGATGTTTATAGCTGCCATAAGTTCAAAGATGGGTAATAAATAATAAATATTGATACATAATTGTTAAGTCGAATTGACTTATAACCGTCTCTAAATCAGCAAATTTTGCTGCGATATCACGAAGTGGTTTTAAATCTCGTCTGATTCTGACATTGGCAAATTAAGCTCGAGATGAACTTGATCCACATTTAAAAATGAGTGACGTATAATTTTTCTATTATAATTCCGCAGTTAGTCTACATTTGAATATGCAAAAATAAAAGGCCAAGGTCTTTTCCTTTGCTTTAACTAAGAATTTAATTGGTCGTAAATTAACCATCGCTTTGACGTCTAAATTAATTTACAGCTTTTAGGAAATTACTATTTATATTTAAAAATATCCTACAAACAATCTTTTTGTACAAACAATCCTACAAACAATCTTTTTCTATCACCTTTAGACATTTTTAGGTTATTTTATAGCAAAACGGAACAGCTTTAATTTTTTTACTTCCAATGATGTTCTTAGGAATAATGAGTGTAGAAAAACCGCTTTGTCTCGCGGTCACTTGTCTTAAACCGAGAAAGTGAAAGAACATAACATTAATAACATTAATAAGTATAGTCTGGCGTCCTTCAGTGGTCACCAGCTAACTAACGGCTAAGGGACTAACATCTCTTAAATCATGATTTATCTCCAGGAAGCCTAAACAATGAACATAAGCGGCCTATATACGTCCCACTGTAGGGCACAGGCCATCTCTCAGAGAGAATGTATGGGCTTAATCACCACGCGTGCCCACCGCGGATTGGCGATTTCAAGCGCTGAGCATCGATATTATTTAAATTTTTATGTCAAACCTTCTTTAGATGCATTTTGCGCTCTTTTTGAAAAATGAACGAAATGCAGTGGGCGTTAGATGGCTGATAATAATGAATAATAAGCACACACCACCTTTTTTCTTGAAAAGTAGAGATTTTCCAGAAACATGAACTATTTTGTGAGTTTGACCCCCAGTTTCTCGTACACTGACAGCTGTTAACAGTAGTAATCTACTGTTAACAGCTGTCAATTGACCAAAGTGCATACAAAAATAATCACTGACAGCTGTTAAGAGCAGATTAACAGCTTGTTAGTATACAAGAAACCGGGGGTGAGTCTTCTAAATTTAAGGTCCATTCTAAATACTGATGAAAGAAATTTTTAAATCGGATAAGTACTTTCGGAGAACACCCTCTACCTACATGCAAACTTCATCATCATCAGCAACTTGACGCCCACTGCAGGACATAGGCCTCCCTCATGGTTTTCCATGCTTGTCCGTCTTGTGCCGCCTGAATCCAGCGACTCCCCGCTACTGTAACCAGGTCGTCAGACCATCTGGTCGTCCGGTCCGCGGTCGCCAGGTCAGAACTTATTCACCCCAACGGCCATCAGTTCTCTAAGCTATCTGCCCCGCCCACTGCCACTTTATCTGAGCAATTCTTCGAGCTACATCAGTAACTTATTCTTCTGCGGGTCTCTAACACATACAAACTTACAAAAATATAAACTTATGTGATGTCTAGGGGTCGGGCTTAGCAAACCCCCCTCCGCCCTAGTGATACAACGACTTACCCCCCCCCCCCCGCACCCCTTGTGTAAGTGTATTTTTTGCTATAAATTATCTCAATGTTTTTTAGAATAACATCTATATTATCTTGAATTACAGTTTAGTTACGGTAAATTAACAGAGTTAGTTGAGTTAGTACAATTTAATTACGGAAAATTAACAGCTTCTTATTGACAGGCATAAACATAACAAAGGAAAGGTGTAACCATGTTAAAAGCAGTTCAGCAATCACGCGTTCAGCGAAAAAATTAATACACGTGATATGTCACTACACCCCCCCTCCCTCCTAGTGATATTTCGTGATTTTTGGCTAACCTCCCCCTTTTCGATTCTCACGTGATTAGTGGACGATCCCTTAGTCTTATAGATATAGACAAGACGATCGGGAGCTGACCTGCTGAAATGACTGGCAACGCAATTAATATTGAACGAGTGATTTATTATGATGAGACTGCTACCTACTCAATACTCAGGTAAGACTAATAGTAGTTACAATAGTAATTTGTGAAACTGAAGCAAAACTAGAGTGGGCGTGGGAATGGAAATATATATATACACGTCAAGTATGAGCTTAATTTAACACGTGTGCCTACCGCGGATTGGCAATTTGAAGTGCTGAGATATGTGGACACCTCATATAATTCCGATTTCCTCACAATGTTTTCACAGTGTTTACGAGTGGTAGATATTGTATTGCATAACTTTATTTCCGAAAAAATAATCCACAAGTTGTTAGTAAAATTATTTGGTATTGCTACTACAACTTCACAAATGTATGTAGGTATCTTAAAGACAAAGTCATTAGTAGGTACTTGCTGGGATTCTCCTCCCGACCTCTCGAATGTGAGGCCGGCGTTCTATCGCCAAAACCGCTCTTAAAACTATATAACCCACGTTATGTATACCTTTGAGGCAGTTGCTTGGTTTTTCTGGGTTGATGTCTATGCAAATTACCCGCGCATCTATACATTCCTTTACGATATTAACTAAACATCAGTGATGAGCGTAATATTAGAGGCTGAGTTGCAAATCAATACTATACTTATATACATAAGCAGCTTATGGTCTATTTGCACCACTTCTTAAATGATACTTAAGTTGCCATTTAAATCGACTTTTGCATGAAGAATTTTAGTTAAATGCTGTTTTAGCCACATTTAAGAAAGTGGTGCAAGTCAGCTTATTTTTTTTACACTATAAGGGCAAATTAAAAACACACTAAACAATGTCACTTTAACCTCTTACTAAGTAGGCTTCAATATTAGAACAACGTGATGATTGTTCATCTTATATCTATTTATATTAATCATTGTCTTGATGTTTGTAATAATTACGCCTGTAGGGCTCAACGCATTCCACACTTCCAAGGCTCCCATTCAAAATTACAACGCATATCTTTAATTGGGATACGGCACCATTGAAGAAGAGTAAACACTTAATTATTTCAAGCCAATTCACTACATTGTAATTAAAGAACCCAATCATTTGGTAGAGCCTACACATTATTGAAACGATAGCGCATTAGCACATATTGAGTAGCAACAAAAGCCGCACGTTGTTTATTGAACTATACCTGGGCCTGGGCTCACGTCGGGTTTACTTTAAGAATTTTAAGGAGACCGACAATGAACTATCGGCCTTTCAACATTTCACTACCTCGCATTATGCATTTAATTACTGACTAGCTGTGCCCGCGACTACGTTCGCGTTGGATTAGAATATGAAGTGCCCTTACCCCTTAATCAAGGCCATGGTCTATCTCCATTCTGAATTTTGTCCCTTGAAACCTTTTCGCGGTTGTATTAAATTTACTATTCAATAATAATCCTACCTCACCACGTCGTCTGCCGTCAGCGCAGCTTGTCGTTTGCTTAAACTCATTACAGCATAGGTAGTACGAAAGTGTGAGTCAGGCGTTTTGTGGCGCTAAAACGTCAGAATTTGACAATGAATAAACAGGAAAGACGCGCTTTTAATATTTAAAACGTGCTACTCACGTCGTGTTACTACCTATATTTTTATGGTGTTGGTGATCAAACCAGTAGGTCTGGCACAAGAGAAACACACAGAGGTGCTCCGTAGTCTGAGGGAAGAGTCTGCAACAGCAGTGGTTTCGCCCTTGCGATGTTACTGCAAATGCTGGTGGAATATAATGCTCAATATATTGTGACTTTTCATTTGGATCTGTTTGTGAAATATTGCCGCAGGATGCCCACCAGCTCACTGGACCGACCACAGAACAGAGAAAATGTGGGACCGACGATATAAGGCAGGTTGTTGGCAATGGTTGGATGTGGATGGTCGAGAACAGAAACTTGTGGCGTGCATTGGGCAAGTTTATGCCCAACATGAATATACGCGCTGGAATGATAGATAAGATTGGACTGAGCCACCCAATAGCCTTTTCTTATTCAGCACTTACTTATATGCACTCTAGCAAGAAATATAAATGGTTTTACATCAAAGATGAAAAATGTTTCAATATTTTCGATTATACCAAGATTATTACATATGTACAGAGTATTACATACAGAGTAGATACATACACAAGTTAGACATTTTTTTAATCTATCGGTTGTTTTTTTTACGTTACGATTTTAATCTGTGCATTAGCATTGATATATTGACTTCTGAAACTCTATAAAAAAGTTTACGTGTAATGTTTACATATAATGAATCGTACAGTTGAAAACCTTTGCCTACCAAAACAACGACGTTTAATAAACACCGAAGTTGATAATTTAGTTTTCTTAAATATGCTTGGAAATTTGAGCATTATTTTGACAACCTTCTTCGAGATAAATCGAAATTGCTGTACTGGTTAAATACATGCGAGCAGCGGCCTGCCAAAGTTGTATGAAAAGAGTTGTCGTGGTTTAGCAACCAAATAAAATAGGTACATACCTAGTAAACTCATCTCCGTTGTGTAATTTAAAAATAGAACGATCTTTTACTCCAAAATGTGGTAACCAAGGAGGTAACTTATCAAAGCTTGTATTTAAATTTTGAACTGGCTTGGAAATAGAAAGCTATTTATTGACAAAAAAAAACTAATGAACACTTTAACGCGGGAAAGTTATTGTTGTTCGTTGTTCGTCCTTGATTTATAAAAGAAAAAACTTCTACATAGTTTTAATTTCCACGCATTATTTGAGAAAAGTACTATACAAGCCTTGGCCACAACTAGGCATTGATGGACTTACGTATGTGTGCCTCGGCCCACATTTACACGTTCGTCCATCAATGCCTCTTTTGTACTATCCTTTCTTTAAATAAATAATTCAGTTCCTTTACCATGTTTAAATTTGTACAACACAAATTTTTAAAAAGAAAAACTACAGCGATTTCTTTTATAAAAGGTTGATTATGTTTTATCCGTGCATTCATCTGTGAATATGTTGAATTATTTGGCCGTACAATACAATATTTTATTGTATAATATTTGGTCGTACCATATTTTCATTGAAATCGGAAGTTAAAATAATAATTATTTCACCGATAGCAATAATTTATGAGCGTCTTTTGGTCGGCGCCGGCCAATTCTCACCTTGAATTTGTGTTCACAGTTTCGGACTAAGGCTCGGAAATCACGAATATTTACAAACATGTTATATAATTACTGCTAATTCATTAATGGTTGATTTGGATCCGATACAGTGGGGGTCATTGGCAGCATTCCGGGCTGTGTGGAGACACACCGTGAGCACTAAGGTGTACAATTTTGAGGTGAAACGTAGATCAGAGCTCGATTCTAAGCAAGACAAGCTCAGGACCACATGCGGCCTTCCGCTATAACTATGCCGAAGAGGTACTGACGTGCAGCGAATGTGACGCACGTTCTCTGCCAAAATTGGCTATTACACTCACCCAGTCGTTGTATCCGAATACGGTCGGGTTCGATATATATATAATACTATTATTATTATTTCACACGAAAAACATGGAAGGTATAGGAAATATGCCAAAGACTATATATTTAGGTAGGCGAGCTTATCTTATTATAACCCTACTTTTTATAATAATGAAAAGAATCAAAGTATTGCTAACGATTTAAAAATCACACACTAGTATACAAGGTATTGCTGCCCACCTCCTGTATTTCTATTACACCGAGAAACAAAGAGAGCAAAATTAATAAAAAAAAAGCCTATCATTTTTCGTATTTAATAACCGTTAACAGTTTTATTGGCCAAAGTGTACAAAAAAAAACTAGTGACAGTTGTTAACAGTAGATTAACAGATTGTTGATGAAGAGATCGATCGAATAAAAGTAATTCCGACCGATTATTCAAAAGGTGTCAAAGTAACAATAAATATTTCTTATAATATTATCTTATTTATGTATATCTGATTTTATGGGCCAGATTCATTATTACTTTCTAGAGCTTCTGGAGCACTCTGTCGTGATAGCACAAAGCACAGTAATCACTATAGTTAAACGCTGCTTGGGTAACGCTAGGCGGAATGCGCGCGCGCATCCTCAGCGGAAAGGTCATCGCGAGGTCGCGCGAATCATAGACAGACGATGGAGGTAGAGTCTGCAACGCAAAAACTTCCATCTCCTGGACAATTTTTTATTATCATTTAAAAACTCAGGAAATGATCTTGGAAATAAGAGATCTCGTGAAAGGAGTGATCTTAAACCCGGATCCTCAAATGAGCCCTGGTCATTTTACCTTCACGCTTATTACAAACACAATTACCTTTTTATATAACCCCATGCAAGGAAACAACCCAAGGCTCGTGTTTTTCCAAAAGCTGGTTATTTATACATTCATAATATTATTTTGTATCATTCTTTAAGACATATGGAAAAGGTGATAGGCAAAAAATTTACGAAAGAAATGTATCGAGCAAATGACCATGGAAGAGCTGTGACCTTCCAAGCGGACGTATGACGAGCTAAAAAGGGATGTAGGTATTAGCGGATGGCAAAATAAAAAGTACCTGAAACCGGGGTACATTATTATATGCAGCGTATGCAATGCTAATGAATGTTGATGAAGCGAAAGAGGTTTGTCAGGCTCGTGGCAAGAAGTCTCTGTCTACCCCTCAGAGATATACGAGCCTGAGCTTTTGTACCTATCTATGTTATTATTATTTCAGCTTAATAAATTTATTTAAAAACATGTCAAATAACATATTGAAGAAGATACAAACGTTAATACTACTATTATTATTATCACTTTTATAACACTTAAACTAAATGTACAATACGGCGGACTTAATGCCGTAAGTATTTTCTACCAGTCAATCGCAGAAGGTGGAAGAAAAGTTAATAGGCGTGCAAAAAAAGCAGGGAAAAGTAGAAATGCTATTTACAATATACAAATCCTACTAGTATTATAAATGTGAAAGTTTGTGAAGAAGACGTGATTGAATAACAAAGATCAAAACATGATGTTTGTTACTCAATCACGCAATAACGGGTGAACGGATTTACATGAAACTTGGTGTACAGATAGACAACGACCTGAATAGAGACATAGCAATCTGATATTCCGGTAATGCGTTCCCGTGAGATAATATTTATTTTAAGTTTAAAATAGCTGGCTTTGTACAAGAATTGTATAAACGGATTCTGTGGCGGTACGTATTTCGCCGGGACAGCTACTATAAAATAAACAATAAAATAATATTGAATAAATCTACATATTTCCATGAGATATTGGTTCATCTATACTATACCACACACTTGTTGCAAAAAATTGGCAATAAACACGCCACGCTTGTGATAATCATACTGCGCTTTTACGATACTTTCTTTCTTTTTCCGATAAACCACGTAACTTTTGCAACCTTTCTCTGTTGCTAACTCTATACATGTAACGAATAGGTACATTCCACAAATAACATTACAATTAAGTGGAAGGTACTGCGAGGCACGCTCTATAACGATCATTGTTTTAGTCTTAATGGACCATAAACGGCTGCATAATATCGACCACTCTATGCGAATTAACTCTACAGTTGAATTTCACAGAAAGTTTGCGTGAGTTTTACCTAACAGGTAAATCAATTTAATTGAATATTGTGAAGTAGCTGCGATTACAAATTCTGGCTACAATTCTGGTACGAATTAGCACAGTTGACAGCCCGTCAACATTCACATGCGTGAACTCTACTATTTAACATTACCAGTGACTTTGAAGATAAACTATTGACTGCTTATCTTTTCGGAGATAATTATGTTAGAGATAGTAAGGTATACGTATGACTAATACGAAAAACGATACAAGATGGAAACCTTTTTACACTGAGATTCATTGTTGTGATAAACTGATAAGGAATTAAATAGCTGAATCGAGAAAAAAGTAATAGTATATTTGCCATAATATAGTCTTAGGGTGGCTTGCGCCAAGTCAATAGAGTAAATAGACGCATCCAGAGATAAACGAATAAAAAGTAATTGACAGGGTTGTCAGTCTATAATTTATGACGTTTATGTGAAGTTTTTTTTTATTTGCTATATAGAGCTTACCCTTGGATAAACAGATAGATACTGCTGTCAGATATCGTTAGCACAAGCAGGCCTTCGATAGTTGTACCTTTCTGTACGCTCATATTTGAATAAATTAAATCCGTGCACAAAAGCAGTTGTATATTCATCCTTGCGCACACTATAAGTTCAATGACGTGGAACTCAAAATTATCGTGTGAACAGAGTTATTTCTATTTATTTCTAAAAAGACCGTCACATGCGAATGAACTTTGATAACGATGATGATTCCTCTCCATAATAATATATATTAATGTCAAGGATTTACTGCTGACAGAGAATAATGTCTATTTCATTAAGATCATAGCTGGATTCTGTTCAGTTCAGTTCTGCAGCATACGCAGTTAAAAGAATACGGGAACTAACTGATGTCGCAACTTCTAGGCTTGTTTATTTTAGTTACTTCCATAGTATTATGTCCTATGGTGTACTACTGTGAGGTCGGGCAGCAGACATTGAGACCATCTTCGTCCTGCAGAAGATAGCGATCAGATTCATATATAAGCTAGGCAATAGAGATTCGTTAAGAGATTTCTTTAAAGAAACTAACATCCTAACAGTTGCTAGTCAGTATATCTATGAACATATTATGTACGTTAGGAAAAATATCAGTGACTTTAAAACACAATGTAAATACTAGAAATAGACATAAACTTTCGTTCCCCAAATTTAGGCTGGCAAAGGTTAATACATCCTTTATGGGGCATTGTATACGTTTCTACAACAAGATCCCTGAGGATATAATAAGCTTGTCAGCAACGCGGTTCAAAAAATCTGTGAAGCACACTTTGTGCCAAAAAAGCTACTATAATATTAAAGATTATTTATATTTAGATGACAATGATGTCTGGAATTAAAGCCAGTTCAATGCATGAGTTTTAGAATATTTATATAAATCTTGTAAATTAAGGTCTTGAAAAGACTAAGCTTGGAGTTTTTTTGTTCATTTTTTCTCCAAAATGATGTAGATTTTGAAATGGACACCTAGTTTAACTTGTAACGTTCATTAAGTTGCAGTTTCTGTGCTACTTTGAATAAAAAATTTTGATTTTGATTTTTTAAATTTTGTTTGGATTTAATAGCAGTATTTTATTTTTGGTGTAATAAAATTAAATGATCATACTTTTGTATGTTTTTTACTTTTTTTAACTTGGCGAGGGAAATAATGAGAAATGTTACATTTTGTATTGATAATTAAGTAAAAAATACAACTTATTTCTGTAGAATTTATTTTTGATTTCTACAGGTCTTGAAATTGAAATACCGCTTTCAGTCTCATGACATAATTCCTATACTTGATATCCAATTGTGTAAGAAATAAAGAAATGATATCATTTAAGTTTTGACCTAATTTTCTACCTATATATGGCTTTCACGTATTTAAACTAAAAAAAAAACAACCGTCATTGTTTAATATCTTTTAAGAACTGTCTATAATATGTCGAATCTACATATCTCATTACATTCACCCACACCATAAAGCACGTCCAATGGAGACCTTTCAATCTAATTTATTATGATGTCAGATAATATTATGTTCTGAAATCAAACTTTCAATCTGATAGGAGTGACAACAAACTTCACATGAGTTGTTGCTGGGATGACGTCCCGTCATAATGCGTCCGTTTAATTGACGGATTTGGTTGAGACCGGTTATCACTGCATCATACAGTTTTGCTCAGGTATAGTACAAATCTCACCCTTATGTGGCGCGCAAGATGAGCTATACCTACGCTTAGATGCACGTAATAGGTTCAGCATCAAGCTAGACGTCGATGACCTCACGATAGTCTTGAGACGGCCACACAATGACGCAAGGATGATGATCTAGGCACAGTATAACATCGCCTATCTGTTTATAATGAGCGAAAGCATTTAAGAAAAGACGCGCACATTAATGCTGATGTTACGATGGCGTGAATATAATCTGTCAAAATCGAAACAGTTTTGTTTCTGAATTTGTTTTTTTCAATTCATGATTATTCAGTAGTAGCATAGCATACCTACTGTTTAGGCATTTATGGTTATATAGGCAACAAGTGATGTATTAGGTTTAAGATGATTTGAGAAAATATGGTCAGAGTGGAGTTTTTTTTTCCCGCTGCCTTTTTCTCCACTACAAAAATGGCCCGGAGGCAACGGCTGAACATAGTGCATTGTAATTCAGGAAACACAATGTAAATTGTATTCTTTTTGTTGCACTAACCCATGCTTAGGACAATTCTAAAAACGTATTTAGAGGCTAAAAATTCCACCCATGCCGGGTCTTGAACCCGCGACCTCTGCTTAGCCGTGCCAGCGCCCATGTAGGTACAGCGATATCATTCCGATGTAAAAACCTAACTGCAAAGTGGGTTACTTGGGGCTGCAAGTGATGTAAATTGCTTCGGCCAGATGTCGCTGCCTGTACGTAATACAGAGAAGTTTGTAAAGAGCTTGAAATTTCGCTGATGCCTGCTCTTGCCCATTAGCTCAGTTGGGAGAGCGCTGGCACGGTTAGCCTGAGGTCGCGGGTTCAAGACCCGGCATGGGTGGAACTTTTAGCCTCTAAATAGGTTTTTAGAATGTAAATTCTTTACATTCAAATAAACTAATTTTCTGATTTCATAGTAGCAACCACATTGTAGATTGCACATATTGTAGTTTGAATTGATTTACAATTACCAAATTTAACAAAACTATAGTAACCACGCAAATATCTTATTCCAGAATTTAATATCAAGTCGTATCGTAGATCGATTATATCAAAACGAATCTTGTTACCTCTGAGTGCTTTCTGCGAATTTCATTAATTTTTAGATATATGGCATTTGTAGGACTATAGAATCATCGGAACTTACAACACAAAAACATATCAAACACGATGTGGAGCACCACTTTGTGTTTGATACTCGAAAATGAGATACTGGAGTAGTGACGGAAAATGTTAGGTTGTTTTAAAAAAAAGGTCGAAAAAATACTTTTCTGTCTGTCACCAGGCTTATCTCATGAACCGTGATAGTTGGACCGTTGAAATTTTCATAGGCAATGTATTTCTGTTGCCGCTACGACAAAAAATACTAAAAACAGAATAAAATAAATATTGAAAGGGAGCTCCTATCCAATAAACGTGATGTTTTGCCGTTTTTTGCTCGATATTAATAACGGTAGACGCTTGAAATATTCAAATGTTGTATAGATAATGGTACGGGACCCTTCGTGTGGGAGTCAGACTCACACTTGGCCGGTTTTTTCATTTTGTAACGTTTGGTTCGCGATATATACTATGTGTTGAAGCGAATACACATTAACGGCGTGGTCAGCATTCCGCGTGCGTGTGGCAACAGCTGATGCGACGTGAACCCTGCGCCCGCGTCTTTCGCCGGACAGCGCGTATACTATGTTCACTCTCTAGATTATAAAAACAATAACAAAATTAGCCTGTTGTATGTACTAAAAGCTCTATTAATATACTTTTATTACAAGAAAAGAGTAGAGAACAGTTTATTGAAGGTATATTCGATAGGACATCAAGTTTTACAAGTGACTTTGCAACTGAAATATAAAGAAGAAAAAAAAGAAGAAAGATATTTATTATACCAACAAGACACATCACAGAAATAAAATAAACAGATAAGTAACATAATAAAAAAAGGTTGATCTGTTGTTAGCTGTACACAGTAGAAGGAAATTCCGTAAATATTAATTTTCCCAATAGAACAAATTACTAGTACAAAATCGTAACAAAGTCACATTCACTGCCATCAATCAACATAACATTGGTTATTATTTGAGAACTCCAGTACCTAGTACCAATTCCGCCAATTCCGGCCATCGAGCACATGGTAACGTTTCAGTAGCATATCACATTTAACTGGACAGACTATAGTGGAGATTACATCTTGTTTGCGGCACACTTTGCGAGTGCGTAGAGGCTTACATGGAGTTACGAGATTTATCACCGCTCGGCTCTAATTCGTCATAAACGTTCGCTATCAACATTGCCGGCCCTGCTCTTTCGACACGAGCAGCTTTTAAAGTACCGCTATTTACTTTATTAGCTGAATTATGCTAGAAGTTTGCCTTACACAAGTTATTAGTCACGGGAAATAGTCCCTTACATTGTTTAATCGTATATATTGCAAGCTTTATTATATTGCTTTTCAAATACTGATTGAAACGTTATTTACTGATGAGGATAAACGTTAACATTAATTGCAGTATTTTATGTGCCAGCGATTCAGGTTTGTTAAGATTCGTGTCAAGAGTTCAAGACACGTTTTTACTTTTAACATGGTTATAAAAAAAAAACTTTGCATCTACGTCATGAGATGATTTATACACTAGATAGATGGAGTAGGCTTGCCCATGGTTATAATATTTATAACAAGGCTGCTGCTACGCTGGCTCGCTCACACAGTTTAACATTTTTAGTGATTGTAATAAATTGAGTATACTTTTAATAAGTGTGGTCTAAGGGTTTAATAGATAATATAATTGCGGACATTCAAACCATATTTTCCTTATCCTGTATGTAGATTTTGGTTAAAAAAATTTGATTCGAAAATAATAATTTTGGAAACAACTTTTCTGTCTTAAAAACTACGTGAACTAAAACAAAAATATATTTGAAATGTCTGTAATTTAATTATCCATCAAACCTTCATTTATCAAAAGTTCACTCATTTTATAACAATAATTTAAAATGTTAAATTGTGCGAGCGAAACAGCATACTCCTCGCAAGAACAGCTTTGCGCAAAATGCGCAATTCCTAAGAATATTTTTTTCTTGTTTTACAACAACTCTTATTTTATAAGTTACTAGCTGACTCGACAAACGTTGCTTTGCTATATTAATTAGCCTACAATCTATTCTCAGACCTACCAAATATACACAAAAAATTTCATGAAAATCGGTCAAGCAGTTTCGGATGAGTTCGATAACAAACACTGTGACATGAGATTTTTATTTATCAAAATTTTATAAAATTCGCTTTTTGCGCCCTCACAAATTCGAGTAAATTACTGTCCTACATAGGAAAAACAAAATATATTTATAGCGTCACCACAAAACAGAATAACCGTAAAATGGAAAATAGAACAATTTTCTTATTTCAACATAAAAAGATGATGTAAGTAAATGACAAACGCTAAATGAAGTGTCTCGGGTACTGCATATTGAGAGGTAACCCTGTGAAATTTATCAGAATCATTACTATGTCTTCATAAACATTCTGAAAAAAGGCTTCTTATTCTTCTCGTAAAATATATTTGCAATGCGACGCGTCGTGACCGCATAGGTGATTAAAATGCGCTAATTACCTTCTGGTTAAAGAGTAACTAAACCATTTAACTCTGCCTTCGTTAACACCAACAACCTATAACCCACATAACCTAGGACAGGGATGGCGAACCTGTATTGGAGTATGTGCCAATTTTTAGTATAAATAAAATAAAATGGGCTCGTGATTTTCCAAATGTAAATGTTAATAAAAACTACACCACAGCCTGGCAACTTTTGTAAAAAAATATATGCAAAGGTTTTATTGACAGGTATGTAAAATAAAAAGTCAGCACATTGTGACTGGAATTAAATTCTACGTTTCCATAATTATGGCACCTATTTATTCCTTATTTTCACATATTTTTTAATTTACAATACATCGTTAATTCATTATTCAATTAATCAGCTGCCTTTCAGTCTCTTAGGCCTTCTTGCACCATTTCTTAAATGTCAATTAAGGGGCTATTTAAACCGATTTTTTTATGATTTTTTCATTAAATACTATTCAAACGACGCTTGAGAAAGTGGTGCAAGTCAGCCTTAAATTTTCGAGTAGGCAAATTTTGACAAATTAATATAATTGGCGTAATAGCATGCCCGAATTATTTTATCACGTAAAGACAATGGCACGCGTGCCATTGGTTCGCAATCCCTGGCCTAGGAAGTATCTTCAGAGTCACCGTATAGTGCACGCAGACTTGCGAGTTACAAATGCTTATTTTTATTTTTTTATTTTTATTTATTGAAAGAAAACAAACAATTGTACAATATGGTTAAATACATAGAATAATTACATTTACACTATGTAATTGCACAACCAGCAGCGTTTTCTATAGACTAAATCAAAGACATAAAAGAGAAAAGCTCATAGCTATATCGATTTCTAAGAGGTAATTTCTACAACTGTGTAAAGTTTCACAATAATACTTCAACATATGTAGGTATGTACAATAAAGTGTTAACCACCTATCTATTAGCAAGAGTCAACTCAAGACTTCGCTTGGAAGACAAGTAGTACTGATTGAAATTGAAATAGGAGTCACTCGCCAGGAGGTGGGCGCGCATTCCGATCGAGTCTCAAGTTAACTCCCGCCAGCTGTAATAATGGAACAACAAAAAGAAAAAAAAAAAACACATTAATTTGTTCTGTGCATGTGCCTATCAATGTGCCAAAGCCCAACCAACGAACAAAAAATCGAAATAAAATTGACGTAAAAATTTAAAATTAGAAAATTTCAAATTTTAAAGAAAACTTTAAATTCCAAATCTTAAACTTTAAATCTTAAATTACCCACGTTGAATTTAAACCAAGTTGGGAAGTGTACTAATAACAGACTTTCTAAATAATCCTGGAGAAAGACAAAATAGATCAATATGGTGTAGATGTTCGTTATACGTGCGCATTAACCTGTGAATCGGCGCGCGCTCGCCAGCGTTAGTCCTACATCGCTTAGCCATAAACAAGCGATGGGTGTACCCATCACGGATGCGCTGGGATCCACTGGGTACACGGTAGGATATTTAATGCTTAACACCTCATACTAGGGGGGCGAGTGCTAAAATGCATAGTTGTTCAATAGAGTCGTATAAGTAGTACAGCAATGGTTGTTGACACCGTTTGTAGTCCAGTAATCAATCGCATTCCAATGGTATAAGCCATGCAACTTAATTTGCACCTCGTGCCCTTCGATCTTCTTTGCGAGACACGCTTATTCAATTTGCGAGGGTTATGCTTACCATTGGCATGATAATGTACTGCCATTGTTTAGTAGACTATCAAATGTAGGCAAAAAACAACTATTGTCGTGTTTATATTATTCTACTGAAACACTATGTGTGAATCAGATTAAAAATTTCCCAATTAGAAATTCCCACGCTATTCTAATCTTATTAGGTGTGGACTAAGATTAAAATTTCGCATTATTCTATAAATTGTTATAATATTCCCCTGCAGTTAAGCAGTTCACCTCTCAAATTCTTAAATACAATTTGCTATCAGGTATTATGACTATTTTTCACTCGTAAACATGAAACACAAAGTAATAATCACGAACATCTAATCGCACCATTAGCTGCAGCGACCCCGAGTTATATCACACGCGATGACGTCACCCAGGTCACGGGGTGCGCGAGTGTGGGCTTATTCCCATTACAACTATTTATATGGGAGCTGATACATTCAAGTTGTGTGGTCTGTGAAAATGTCTTCAGAAGATAGAAATGTAGGACATGTCTAAAAGG
This sequence comes from Yponomeuta evonymella, assembly GCA_963969515.1. Classification (NCBI taxonomy): domain Eukaryota; kingdom Metazoa; phylum Arthropoda; class Insecta; order Lepidoptera; family Yponomeutidae; genus Yponomeuta; species Yponomeuta evonymella. The sequence goes on from OZ018349.1 coordinate 13,935,067, forward strand.
CGCAGATTTTCTCCAGCTATTTTTACTGGTCTTTTAACTGTGTTTACTACAAATTACTCCTAAGTTTAGGTATATTTCCATGTTTGTTTATCCTACTTTGGGACTAGGATAAGTAACAAAGTTGTGTGGAAGCTATTATTATTACTTACAGAGCAATTAAAACTAACAAAAGCGTGTGAAACATAATAAAAGAAATATATATATACTTAGTTGAAAGTTGCCATTTGACTGGTATTTCTTAGGTCTAATATAAACCAATATTACACCAATAAATACCTATGTGAACTTTTATGTTTTGTTTCTCGGAACACTGACGAAACACCATTATTTAGGAATAATACACTGAAGGCTAGCGCGCGCGTTGAAGTCTTTCCTTTATAATTACAAAAGACATCAACGCGTGCGCGAGACTACCTAATAATATTCATATTTTTCCAACGTCTCGTTTTCTATTCGATTTTGCAAGACTGTGGTAATGGATAACTCATGTCGTAGAGGCAGAAACTATTGGCTATCGCATTGCGCAAGTTACATGACTAGTTATGTTTACTTTTCCTACAGTGATTAAAGTATTGTATAGTGTTTTTTAATTTCTCGCGATGCTCATACATAGTAATATATTAAACGGGTCTAACCGCGATTATTTATTGGGTAAAATTTAATTAGCTTTGATTCCCGACGTTTCGGCAACGTTGCAGCTTGGTCGGCAACGTTGGTCACGGGTAGACTGAAGTGGCGAGTACAGTCAATTATTGTAGTGAGGGTAGGTGCTCCACCCTCAAGTCACTCCTTAGTTTTTCGCAGCGGGCCAACACACAACACTCACTACGTCCGCGGACAGCTCCGGTGATAAGACCACGGTAGCTGCAACGTTGCCGAAACGTCGGGAATCAAAGGTAATTATTAAATATTAGGTAACTAATAAATAATCGCGGTTAGAACCGTTTCATATATTACTATATTGTATACCTAGTGGTGAGGAGGCCAATAATCAAGGTGTGGCGTAAAGAATAAATAACCTGAAAAACGTTGCTCTTGCATCGATATTTAGACCTCTTCCAATAAGAAAATTTATAATTTAATTTTTTATATGGACCGGATCAAGTTTCGAGATAGTATGAGAAATAAATATAAAGGAATTTAAAGTTTCGTTTGTTGGAAGTGGCTTAAGGATCGATACTGAAGATAGGTGAAAACTGTTATCCGTTATTTGCACCACAACCTATATATATAGAATTCTTATCAATTAAATACAAAATATCGTTCACCTAAATTTACGAATCGGGTAGGCAGATGTATTTATAAGAAAAGCGATGAAAGTCCAATCATAAACGTTAAACTTCATGCAAGCATTTGGAAGATGTTCACCGGTGACTTACCGAGCGCAATATCCACCAAACATGATTACGAACATTATATAAAAGGCAATTTCGTTGTCGTTATGATTTAACTTGGTTCAATCGAGGAGGCTTCATAAATAAACTGCCGTGATTAAACGTCTAACGCGCAACATCCGCTGAATGTGCTAATGTTGCAGATGAAATAATATTAGGGCATTACTCTGCCCATTAACTGGCATCTTATGACATGGTGTTTGGCCAATTAAATGTATTTTTACGTGTTTTTAGACGTTAACTGACTAATTTAGTTTATCTTCGTAAATAATTTACGTATATTAGTGGTAATTTATACGTACATAAATTCACGCCTGTATCCCGGAGGGGTAGGGAGACACTAGAGTTTGTCATTTGCCACGATCCTGAGAAACCTCTTTCGCTTCATCAGGGTTTATTACCATGCGTTTGTAATCCCAGCATTGTCTAAAAAAAAATCAGTGTAACATACGTAGTTTGGGCCATCCTACTAATATTATAAAATTTTAAAGTGTGAAGATGTTTGGATGTTTGTTACTCAATCACGCAATAACGGCTAAACGGATTTAGATGTGGTATGGAGATAGTTTAAGTCCCGGGGAAGGACATGGAATAATTTTTATCCCGGAAATTACTCATTTCTTAATAATTTAATAAGTTAATAATTTTTCTCTGGGTGAGTATGTCAAAATAATATTTTTGTACAGAAAGGGTGACAGAGACAGACCTTTCCTTTGCCAGCAGTGAGACATACTCGTATTAGCAGATCAACTAAATAAAAAATCTACGTTGATAGACTTATGGCCAATTTTAGCCAATCTCTGCCTCCCTAAGATTGAAGGGCGAGTTTAGGAGTTTGTTATATGGCTCATTGGCGTGGAGTGTTTTAAGTATTCAGTCAGCCTTGCTTTCTTTGGGTTCATCGATTTATAATATTTGTTTATAAGATACCTTCTTATTCTTTCATTCGACAAGTTCTTGCCGGAGTGGTTAGAGGTTGTAAATGACCGAAAATCTTGTTCTGAAAGAGGGCAGGCCTTTGCCCTGCAGTGGAACACGCATATTATGGAGGCTACATAAAAAAAGTAAAATAAGATACATTTATATTTAGTGTAGTTATATCGCCTAAGCAAGTTTTGATTTCGCATTATTACACTATTTTGGATACTTAATTTCTGCTTTATTTGTAATGATACCTGCAAATTTATTACTAACTATTAACAACATAAAATTTATTACTAACATTACTTTATCTCAATTTTTACTTTTTACAAGTAATTGTTAATTTATCAGTTTGTTAATTATCACATATAATTTTCATTAAGTTATATTTTTGTCTAAACAAACGTATCAGTTAAAGTACAAAGAACATTGGTACTCAGTACCACTAGAATAAGGCCACAAAAAACTGTGAATCAGCTAAGTTGCAATGATAGGGTGTGGTCCGAACACACTCAAACGCATTGAATTATCCGCATTGAATAGGCTCTGACATCGTTCTCAATGCTGTACTTATTGTTTGTCACGGTTTCATAAGAAACAAGCACGCACGGTGACGCGATGTAATGTAATACCAATATGTAGTAAAGCTTTGATTCATCGGTAAGAAATTTCTTTGCCGCAGATTTTTTTTCGTTTCAGATCAGCTCCTATATTACGCGCACCAATACCTGAACGATTCCAATAGCCTAATGGTCATTTTCCATAGTAATTGCTGTCGCAAACGTTAGGAATCTGAAAGGATTTAGTAATTTAGTACTGCAGGGTTCAAGCCTTCTTTCAGAGAGAGAAAGACACACAGAGAGAGAGAGAGGGCATAATTACCACACGTACCTACCGTGGATTGGCAATTTCAATCGGTGACATTTGCGTATATTAGACGAAAACTTTTCCATTACTTTTCCATATTATTCATATTTAATCAACCCGGACAAAAAAAATCGTTTTGGTGTAGCCTATTCTTATTAACATGACACCAAATGGATTACGGATATATCTAGTCGTATCTACTATATATGTCCGGTACTTCTGTATCTTATGCGTTGCGATAGAGCATTTGTGGGTTTTGTATGTGTCAAAGGGCAAGTAAATAGACTTCGATTACTGTTACAAGTGTTGTGCGTATTGAAAATAATAGTGATTCAACGTACTAGCGTACAACGTACGTTTGATGACACAATTTTAACTTTTGCTTTCTCGTTACATGATAGTGTTAAACAATCTTATATACGGGATGATAATTTTTTACATGTCACAAAACTAAACTTTCTATATATTTACATGTTTCAAAGACAAAGCAACTAGTGAGAACAGTTGCCGCTCTATATTTTATTTTGAAAATTTTTATGCTTACTAGTTGTGTCAGACGTTAAAAACTTTACTACATAAGAGGGTATCTTGTAAACTATCAGAACTTACTTATACAGCATGAAAATACAGTTTAATTTATCAAAAAAAACTATTCTCGTGTCTCCTGCCTATATTTTTACATAACAAGGGATTGCAGCTCGTACCACCTCGCATCGTTGACAATAAATTCAAACATCGTGCTTTACACAGTGTTTCACTTCGACGATATATCAATAGAGCATCACTTGACACTTGCATTGTACTCTCTTACCATCCCACGACGCAATACGGACCCTATTCAAATGTTTTTAAGACGCAATCACGAGATAGCCAACTTGTCTGCGAAAGATGAGAAGATATATTGACTACAAAAGGTCGTGATGATAGATGGTCAATGGACACTATGGACAGCTCATTTTAAGAACAATATCTAAGTTGGAAAGTTGAACTGTGACCTCAAAGTGGTCGGTGTTGTGTGATAAACCTTTAAAACTAGGTAACTATTTACTATACAATGCATACATAAGGTAATTAAAGGAATATATAATATACTAGCTAACACGTAAAGACCAATTATTACTCATTATGCACAGTCACAAAAGTTGTATTCACAGCCTTCACGTTAGGCACATAGATATAGATTTATGTAAACATGCTTTGTAATTATTAATAATTAAAAGTTTGCATCGACATCTGTAGTTATAACAAAAAAAGAAAGAAATAAAATGTTATTAGGTCCATATCTATGGGAAGGGCGTATTATAATGTTCACTTGAATTTGCCTCCAATATTGGGCAATCACCACATAGAAGTAAATATAATTTTGGTTTGGTTTTACTATTTATTTAGTTAATTAGTAGTCAAATTATGTGTCTCATTGCTGGGCATGTATGTTTTCCTCTTCTTCCTGTTGCTGGCTATCTCTAACCACCTCGGCAGGCAAAATGCTGAAGTAATCCTGCCATCTGCAGCATATCAGCTGCAGAACTGGGTTGACTATCACGCTATTTACGCCGTGTGAGCTCAAATAGGTGAGTCAATATTACGACCGGCTAAGTCCCGCAAAATGGACACCGATATTATGACTGATCAATGCGAAGATGGCGAGACAAACTTGATGCATTCTTGCCGGGATGGTATGAGGTAGCTGAGGACAAGGAGAGATGGAAAACAGGAGGAGAGGCCTTTGCCCAACAGTGGAAAATAAAATAGCTTAATCAAAAACCAGCTAAAATTCATTGAATTTTCGCCGCCCATATGTCTTAACGGATTACCTGGAAAAGATCTGTAGCCCAAGAGGCCAAGTCGATCAGCACTAGCTGGCCTGAATTGGAAGCTGCCGCGAACCACCGTCAGAAGTGAAAGTCTGAGGTTGAGGCCCTATGCTCCCCTAGGAGTTAAAGGTCTGAAGAAGAAGAAGAGAAAAATATGTCCTAACTATCTACTTGTAACATACATTTTCACAGATTGAAATTTTTGCGAATCTGATTGTGCTATCTGCAATTTGACTAAACTTCACACGAGCAATCGAGGTTGCGCAACTCAGGACGTCGTTAGCTGATTAGTCTTTTAACTTGTGTTTCCATCTTCCTACGAGCGTTGAACAATGGATAAGCTTGGTAAGCCATAAGGAATTTCCCTCGCGTGGGCTCCGAGACTCGTAATGGAGAATCTATTACCTATTTAGTTACTGTGAAGAGAAGGCCATAAAGAAGATCTTATTTATTCATTACAGTATAACTTATAACTACCTACTAATATAATATATTTTATTATGTAGGTGCTAGAAGCGGTGATAGCCTAGTGGGTAGAACATTGGACTCGGAAGCGGGAGACCCAGGTTCGATTCACAGTGCGGGCATGTACCTATGACTTTGTTTTCTAAGTTATGTACATTTGTGAAGTTATAGTAGCAATACCACTCGCTAACTGTGAAGGTGAAAACATTGTGAGGAAACCTGAGTGTCTGAGCTATCTACATACCTCAGCGCTTGAAATCGCCAATCCGCGGTGGGCACGCGTGGTGATTAAGCCCTTCTCTGAGAGAAGGCCTGTGCCCTAAAGTGGGGAGTATATAGGCTGCTTATGATGTAGGTGCTAGAAATAGTATCAGCTATTACTGTTAAATTTTCTTTCACACAGATAGGTTTATATTCCGCAAATATAAAATAAAATAAATAAATTAAGAAGTATTTTTATTTAATAGAGTTATACCCTTCTAGAGCTACAACACTAATATAAACATAGCAGACCCAAAAGAATAAAATAATCGTGAGCCCTTTGTAGTGCAATACTAATCCAAATGCAACAAATACACGGTCTTACCTTTAATATGAAATTGATGGCACGAGTAAATAGAAATCATCGGATTCGCTTACTTCCGACAAAAAAGCAAGTAAATTAATCCGGAATTAACTTAAAAATGTGTAGTGCTTACAAAAGTTGTAGAAAATAGCAATGTTATTAAGATACATGATCAACTCTATGGAGTTTAGTAATGCAGCTTATAAACGTCCCACTAATGGATACAGACCTACTCTCAAAGAAAGAGTATAGGCTTAAGCGGATTCGCGATGAAGAGCGTTGAGGTGTGTGACTACCACAGGCACTTTCCTCACCGTTAGCGAGGTCATTACTACTACAAATTCGAAAATGTACGTAACTTAGAAAAGAAAGTACCTGCATGACATACTGGGTTTCGAACCCACGACCTTTTGAATGTAAGGCAAGCGTTCTACCGGCCGCGCCATTACCGCTTGACTATAGAGTATTCTCTCCAAATTAGATTAACTACCTTAGTATAGCCATTCGTGACTAAATAAAAAGCAGAATGTATTTCATAGACATGTGAAAATTTGACAACTTTACCCGGTTTTAGCTTATTTATTATTCAGCCCTCATCTTGAGGCACAAATACCGCACATCCCACAGCGCCTCCTCGTTAGCGTGGGTCCCATAACATTTGCGCAAACGCTGCGCAGTTACATGCGACGCCTGCACGTCTCTGTGCCAACTGCTAAACAGATAATTCGTGTTTTTAGCGCCATTAGAGACAATTTTACCTACGTTTCTCATATTGATGCAACCGATACGTGCGGCTGCGCTTAAACGTATGCCCGTAGAGTTCCTGTGCCAAATGACATAAGGGTCAAATTTCAATTCACAGATTTCTATTTTGAAAACTCGCTCTCAATTATTTTTTATAGACCGTTTTCATTAAATGCTAATGTCCGTTTATAGTTTTATAACATCCACCCGTCATCTTTATTTGTCTCTGGATATGAAGAAAGACATTTCCTTAATGAACGACGATGTTTTTTTACAATAATTTAGGTACAGACATAACTCTCCCACCTGTTGTGATCGTGACGTAACGCTCAACCCATATTGTCCACTTAAGTAACGTTACATACTTGTATGACAAATGGCCATACTCGACAATATGAATGAGAAGATACTATCGCAGCAAGTATGGGAAGCCTGCTGTTCCACTGGCTTATCTTCTCTTATGAATCTCCTTTGTCAAAATAATGTGGATGTTATTAATTAGGATGACCTCTCATTGAGGAATTTTAGGTTTTGTTAGGAAGGCTGTTTTGCTTCAGTATTAAAAATAAGCAGTAATTGTTGGAACGTTTTGTAAATTGTTTTTGATTCCTTACAAAAAATATGAAGTAGATCGGTATTTCAACGTTATTTCCCCGTGCCTATCCCTGCACTCCCTTCCATTGTCCAAACCAGTCTAAACAATAATCAAAGAGTTCCTAAATCTAAACTTAGTAATAACAAACCAGAGACTAATATCTTATCTTATGTTTCAAAAAAATTGTTCTCTAATCGGCTCTACTCAACAGTACACCCACAGTCTCACTCAAACACGCACCAAAACGAAGTTTGTTTTGGCGGTTCGAGCATGACGTCACGATGCGCTTCCCAAGGCGGGCGGCGAGCTTTCAGGCGTGGAGGGGCGCATCCGGGCGGGCGGGCGCCGCGCCACCGTACACCAGTACCTACGCGCATCTCGCGACAACATGACCTCACTGTGGCTAGTGTTGGTGCTGCTCCCGGTTCTAGGTAAGTCCTACGGATACCGGCCGACTACTGATGGAGAGACAGCGGCCCAAAGTGAATATACGGACTAGTGATTTGCCGTCTTGGTTTTTGACTGTGTGAATTTTTTTATGTGACTGGACGCTCTCTAGGGAAGCAAAGTGATGATAATTTTTCAGGATTTTTAACTTAAATATTGTGACAAAAAAAGTATACAATTTCGTTAAACATCTAACAATATGTGCAGTGTTATCTAAAAAAAAAAACTAAGTATACCAAAAAAACGTCGTAAACGTACATTTCTTCAATTTTATTTCAAAAACCGCGTGTTTATGATTACTTGATTACATATTGTACTCGTGCAGTGCTCACGATAGCTATCGCTCTGTAGCGTGCATGAATGTTTTTGTCTCTATGTGCGTGCGCGCAGCTCTCAGTGAAAGTATTCAGGACGTCCGGAGCGCGTGGGAATACATCCGCCACCCCTTCCTCTTCCCACCGTTAATTGCTTCATCACTGATAGGTGTTAAGCATACAATGGTTTAGTTTCTTTTACTTTTCTTTGTAAATAGTAATAGGTACGGTTTTATTGTGTTCAATTTGATAACATCGTTTCTTTATTTTTAGTTATTTTCTGATTGATTTTAACATTGTGTTCACAATTTCTATTTGTTTGCAATCTCTTTGTCGTTTTGTATATAACGTACATAAACTAACGTTAGTATCTCGGTGGGATAGGCCACCAGGGTTTGTCACACTTGCCACGGTCCTGACAAACCTCGTTCGCTTTATCAAGATCTATTAGTTGCTGCATGCATATTCGGCGGTTTTGTGTTCTTGACCTTCCACAACACAGGAGCCTATGTCCGCTATCGTTTTACGAAAGTATAATTTATTAAAATTTCTATGGAGAAAAATGCCTTTGCTTATCTGTAAACATTCCCATAATCTCGAAAATATTTTGACGTGAACAATGACGAACTTATGAACAAAAATGTGCTCATCTCGTTTCCTAAATTGGACTTAAACTTTCTGTTTCCTAATAGGAAAAGCAATCAATATTTGCAATCAAAATCCCATTTATCACTACTCCATCCCATTTCATCACACAAAGCCTAAGCAACGTAACAAAGAAAGCATCTCACAACACAATCACTGAAATGCTTCACATCTCTTCCGTCCAGTCATTAGGCAAGCTTATGCATGCAACGCTTTAAGAGTCTCTTCTGTTGATGGCTTAAACATTAAACTAAGGCTATAAACTCAGAGGTCACCAAGCTATGGAACTATTGAGGCTAATTACGTAAAGATGCGTCACAAAATAGGAAGATTACAAAAGAACCTGTTCTTTCAGTGTCACTTCACTTGGCCAAAAGGTTAGACGTCAGCTCTGCATATTCTTCTCTTCCATATTTTATTCTGGTTTAGTATTATTACTTAGAGTAATACATTATTTAATTAATTAAAATGCACATTAACATACAAACAGAGAATTAATAATAATCAATATAAAATACACCCGCAGGTTTCGTCAGTCAAAATAGCTACAAAAATATTTGGTATTATGCTAGACACAAATTATAGAATACTAAGAAAGTATAGATTCCAAGGATCATTAAAATCTTAATACACGTGACGTTATCACAAGAAAGTCATAGTGGAAAGCCGACTTTATCTGAATTGCTTCCAAACCCAAATGATTTAATTGTTGAATGTCGTAGAAGTGTCTCCAAGTCACAAACATTGGAAACTTACACAAGACTCAAGTGATTATATTTAAATCAAGTACCAGCTATAACAATTCCATATTACCAAATCACTAAAGGTCTATCCAAATTATAAGGGCCCGGGCCGGGCAAGCGCAACGATAACAATTTAAAATAATCCTTATATTTTAGACTATCATTCTGCTTATTTAGACTAACAGCTTTGTGCTTGCATGGTCTCGGTCATGTGTAATGTGGATAGATCTTAAATCTTAGTTCTCCGTTGGAGCGGAGCTTCTGTAATTCTATAGAACAGCGTGCATCTGCCGCGAGTGCAGTGTGCACAGCCTCCGGCGCTTGCGCAACTGATGCACTTTCCATTCGCCTGCGCCTGCACCCGCGGTATATTCTTATTGCATCCAATTTTATTGGAAATTTTTACTTGTTTGTGAAAATGAAACTGAAACAATTTTTGAGTAAATATGTTGCACTTTTAGGAATAAATACATATATACACATACATAAACTCACGCTTATATCCTTGAAGGGTAGGCCAGGACCAGGGCTTGCCACGTGTCACAAACCTCTTTCGTTTTATCAACATTTATTAGTCGCTGCATGCACTCACGCCGTTTTTGGGAAGCAGTATTAGAACATAATAATATATTATTATTTACTTATATTCGCAAGTGGTCTCACGGCTATTTAGAGAGAAACCCAGTATATAGGGTTTGGCAGTTACCACGAGATTAGTACGTGAGCTTGATCATCAAACATGTCAACTTTGGAATGGGTATGTGATTTCAAGCGTTGAGGTATGTGGTTACCGCAGAAAATTGTTAGGTATATCAAATATTTCACCGTTAACTATTCAGACAGTTGGTCATTTGGGCACGACCCTTGCCCCACTCAGCCCATTGGCGATCGCATCGCTAATCGATTCCTCAGGGTTTTGTGGCTTTTCCCACGAGTGCTCGCCCGTATATATTGCGTTTGTCCGCAACTAAGCAAAGAAGTATTTAGCATGTTTTTAGGTTTGTGATATTTGAAAATTTTAAGAAATTTCATGACCACAGCATATATTGGTTGACATGTGTCAACAACAACGTTTCACTATATTCCCGTCACAAATTATCATATAGGAACAGCTTTTATTGAAAATATTGGAAAATCACCTTGGTTTTTCCAAGATTGTACGAATTGTTTTGAATTTATATTTATCTGGATTGGAATGAAATTATATTTTTTGTATTTTTCAACGATATTTTAGTGCGCGAAGTTTCGTAAAGATCTGACAAAATTGCACATTTTGACACTAATTTCGTATTAGAAACCAATCATATGTCTCCAATTTATTTAGGCCGTTGCCGCGTGACAATCTAGTCGCATTGTGCAAACACGCGTGTTAATTGCGAGGGAACATTACTGTTTCATCATCAGCCATTAGGCGTCCACTGCAGGACATACCTTGCCATAATCGCCGCGCTTGGCAGGCGGGTTGGCGATCGCAGTATACGGTTGGAATCTCAGGGAGACGCTGCTGCCCGTCTCCTGGTAATTTATTTCCTTGGTCGCCTTCTACGACATCCATGGAAGAAAATGGAGTGACGCTATTCTTAATCCGGCGCCACACGGATCCGGAATCCGGCGCCACACATTACTGTTTACCTTTCAATAAATTCTCATTCGGTCGGTGTAAACCCATCAGAGTTGGCAACTCTCAATATATTTGCAAAGGGAATTGGATATTTCTCGATACGTTCTCTGAGGGAATCTCGGTCGCGACGTGACGGTAGGTGAGCGCTTGGCTCAAGGCCCTGATGGTACTTGGGACTGCGATATTTATGCGGTAAATATATGCCTTTTTATCTGACTGCGGTAGAGCCCAACAGCAGGGCGATGTGTTTAAGTTGTAGGTATGTATATATTTAAGAGTATTATGTATGTAAGTAAGTTGACAAATAAGATCTAAATCAATCGATTCGTCATTATAGCACAGGCGGCAGGTTACATTAAATCAGCCAAATCTCCACACGATTTTTTCCTTCATCGTCAGCGAGTGGTATTGTTACAAAATTAACAAATGTATGCGGTATTGGTAGGTACTAAACTCGCAGTAATGAAATGTAATATTTTTATACTGCAGTATTTAAGTAGGATTCGTTTACAGTCTCATAATCAGAGCCTTAAAGAAGAGATTCGTCGCAATTGCCGTGCGGTGTTGCAGAAAAGATTTATGGTAACATCCGGTAGAATTAATATGCTTATTCTACTCATAATTACAAACTCAGTACTTACTTACTCCGATAACCAATACCTTTACCTCGATTTCGGGATACAACGTAACTATTTTAATACTTACATATATTTATGGTTTTACCATCTGCATGATATGATCTGCATTATATGTCCTCGCCAACTGTATGAACATTTGACTACCTATCCCCATCACTGGTTATATCAGATTTAAATGTATTGGAGAAGTATTTTCATGTCAACGATTAGTATCGTAAAATATCCGTGGCCCCTTTTACTGACCGTAATTTTCCCAATTGAATTAATAATTACTCCAAAAGCTGGATGTGGCCTCATAAGATCGTTTTCCTTTCATTAAAAGCCAGCTCTTTCGCCTAATCTCATCTTAACACCCTGTATTTACTTCAGTGCATGAAAATATGCCATGAGCGTAAAATTGTTCACATGTTATTATAATATAGGTACCAACGGAGTCATCAAAATATTGTTACGTCACTGAGAGCATTAACACAACCATTATACAAATGATAATGCTAATACGTATTTAATTTATTTCACATGTGCATGCGAAATCTTCATTTAATATACCTGCACACATTATGCTACACATGTACTTATCTATAGAATGCACCTAGAGTGATTTTAATATCCCTAAGCAATCACAATCGGTAATTTAGCTAAAGGAAATGTTTGTTTTTTAACGAACTCGGTAGTAATTACAGAAACGAGGCATAATTAACTTCATTTTATTTCATTTTTTTTAACATTACCATCTCTATTCGGGATAAATATGTTTTTTTACAGGTAATATTGCTTCTCCAGCCTAATTTATCACAGGATTTTGAACGCCTTATAACTACAATCTTCTAAGAGTTATTATTTCATAAGGTCAACTACTTACAATTGAGTTATTCTTAGTATACAATTAATTTATCATTAATTTGCAACCCGAAATAAGTATCCATTACACTGTTTTCATTTCTGAAACTAAAGTCTTCGTTATCAACTGATATCTCTCTACAGCATGATCTATTTTGGAGTGTCTCTGAATGTATTATTAACCAGCCTCTTAACTCCAAGATTGGGTTTCAATTACCTATGTGTATTTATTTCACAATCCGGATTATAACAAAAGCGAACGTTGGTTTTACGGATTATTCGTAGGGTTATATGTTTCTAAATAAAAATATAATTAGTCTAATGAAGTGATGAATGAATGATGAAGCAGTTAATGATATTACTCTTGCTTGAACTACCTACATAACAACTTCCACACAACATAATCCCTTGTCCTGGTCCCAAACCAGAAAACTCACAAGATAGTACTCAAGTTTCTTTTTTAATTGCTTACTGTATAATATAAACATTGATAATTCATCAACGTAATGATAAAGTAGGCCTCCAACTCAGGATCGACCTAGCGTAGTGACCACAATACAATCAATTCTGCCTGTAATCTGTTTTTATTAATAAAAAATGTTGCATTTAGAGAAGCCATGTAGAGAGGAAGATGAAGTATCTCTACTTTGCTACTGCAAAGCGCAGGCCTCTCCGCAAGCACCTTGTCGTAAGCAATTTCGGCGCAGTTGCGTGCACAGCGATGACCTTTGGCAGAGGATGTGGCATAGCACCTTGCGCATGTAACATCTCGGCGTTCACAAACTAATAACGCATAGATAGAGCGTGTCAAACAAAACACCATTCAAAATTGAAGCGACACAGGAAGAGTGGAATAGGCTTTATGACGTTTACACTCTGACGTTTATACTTTTAATTATATGTACATATTGTCTTATTTTCCTTTGTTTGGCACCACCTTGTAATATACGCGTCAATTACCGAAGGCCCTGACTGAAAACCAGCGCTGAGGGCTCACACCCTCAGCACAATGTTAAGTCAGATGCCCTTTGTGGCAACTTTGACACCCCACAGGATGCACTTTGCCTTGTATTATGTTGTATTTATGTGACTTGTTTTTCCTTAGTACCTGTTTATGTTACATTTTATGCCTTTTTTTCTTGTGATGTGTTAATTTGTCCCAATAAATGTCTTTCTTTCTTTCTAATAATATTAGTTAAGAGTTAACTACGCATTACTCTAATATTATTAAGCACCTCCATATTGAATCGGTGTGTTTGGTTCATTTACTCCCATTTACCACCCATTTACAAAATATTATCGCTGAGCAAGAGTCAACTAGGAATGCCACATTAATTGACTTATTTACACTAATTGATGCTCGACTTCTAGCGTTTCCGAACTATGTTTCTATGCCTTATCTATCATATAAAAATCTCGTGCCACAGTGTTTGTTATCAAACTCCTCCGAAACGGCTTAGTCGACTTTTTAACATTTTTGATATCTATTATGTAGGTCTGACAATAAATAGGTCGTAGGCTAAACAACGTTTAGCCAACGCCAACCAACCAACGCCAGGTCAGCTAGTAGTTATATACAAGCAAAGCGCCTCAGCTCGTATTTGCGCCACCTTGCGTGCATTCTGCGACGGCTCATGGGATTTGGTGAGAAATTTCATAGCTGTCGGCATCTCGAGTAATTACAGTACATAACTCTCTTGTTATGAGTTTATTCTTGCTTGACAGGTGCTGGTCTTGATAGTACCTTCTTTAGATTGATGTCAAGATGGATCAAGATAAGATCATTATCAGTTAAACACCAAATATTCAAATGCCACATATAAAATCTTAATAACAAAATGGCAACGGAAGAATGCATTTATTTTTCACTAAAAGTATTCATAAGCACCATGATCTTGACACCCCAATACAGACATCGGCGATTTACCTTCATTTGGCAATAATCTTGGTCAATCTACACCTTGCTGTACAACCTTTTACCTTTTGCGCAAGTCAAACAGACACTTGTTGAGTCCACTCACTAACGAACCCAAGCAACGCGCGGTATTTTAGCCAAATCTCGCTCAGATAACACAGTTCCATACGCATGGGAACCTCGTTTGGTGTTTAACCTCCGACGGACTTCTTTGCCAACATTCACCCGGTTTGTGCACGTACCGCGCGCTGGCGCAACGCACAGTCTCATTACACACGTAGTCGCTGTGTTCTTGCCGACAGACGAGGCGGAAAATTCTGAGATGATTCGGGTGACGGAAACTGCGACGCATTGTTAAGGCGTTGATGGAGTAGTAGTGTTTCTCGTTTGAAGTAATAAGTGTCTGCATGGTTAGTACGATGGCACGTGTCACGCGTTTTGCGGCGCTAAAACGTCAGAATTTGACAATAAGTGTACTGAGAAGTATCGTCTTTTAACATTTGAAACAACGTGACTAGCATCATCGTACTACCCAGGCTGTTACAATATCCTCATCATTGTTTTCAAAACACATGATAATCGGATACCCTTTATTAAAAAAAAACATTAAAGCTACCCCTTAAAATAACCAATGAGCAAAAATATCAACGTATTATTAACCCTCATCATCAACCCATTATGTCCCCACCGAGGGGCACGGGTCTCTTCCCTGAGGAAGGTATAGGCCATTCTCCACCACGGGGGCCAAGTCCGCATTGGTGGAGGCTTTAGACTAGTGGCTCGTCTACTGTCAGAAGTTGTCAAGCCGCCTCTGACTTGGCACCAACAGCTTAACGTGCCTTGCGAAGCACGGAACCGCTCGGAAAAATGCCACTAGCGTTAGGCATAGACGGCGACCCATCTATGCACTGAACGCGCCCTGTGTTGCTTAACCTTCGTGATCGTTTAAGATCACTCAGGCAGCCGGGGCTACGAGCGGTGCGTTATTAACCTTGCCGCTATACTATTATCCCATAGATACAATCTTGCGACGATAGATATTCAAAATTTAGCAACGCCTTTGCGAAAACGTTGAGAAAAGTTCACAGAACATTTGTGGTAAAAATGGAAACTTAATTCATAGTTCGAGTCGAGGTGAATTACACACTTAGTTTTAGAAAGTTCGAAAAGCTACTTTTCTTGAAAGGTTTATTGAGTCGGTATGAAAAGGAAGCCAAGCTACGAGCGAAAAAAAAACAGTTTATTTTGAGGCGAACTATAACATCATCATAATCAGCCCACCTCTGCCTTTTCCCCATGACGCCATCTTTCGCGGTTTCTCGCCATTCGCATCCACGGGCGCTATGCCGATATGATCACATCGTCCGACGGGGACGATCGGACTATGCAGACTTACTAGTGACCTCAAAAGATGAGCGCAGACGTCCAAATGGCATTTGACCGTGTTTTATGCCATACTCGATATTACATGGTACGTCATCCGCTTGCCGCGTTTGCGCAAGATTATTTGTAACGTGTCTCAAATCGTGTACGTGATTAATTTTATTGTGAGGTTAGACAAATTAATGTTGGGTGAAAGCGATGCGAGATAGACATCTGGGCATGTCACTACAATAAGTAACCTTTGTGGCTTGATCGAAGATCCTTGTCGTATAAACGCCTATGATCTGTCGAAACTTTCACGTATGCCTGTCATCCTTTCAAAGATGGAGGAGAATAGTCATTGTTCGCTTTTGCTAGACCTTATTACACTAGACCCATGATACAATACGACACTCGTTATGGAGAAAATCCATATGAAAGGCCCAGTGCGAGACGGACTCGTATATCGAATTCCGTACTACTATTGTGTACCCGCTGAAATCTCATTAAATGAAAGTAATAGTTCGGAGGCTGCGGTTATAAGTACTAATTAAGAATGGCATCTTTTAAGACTATAACTTTTAAGTTCTTTACTTAAAAGTACAAATAAGTCTTAATAGATGGCATTTTGATGAAAGGGGGTAAAATAAAAAAAAACATGAGTTGAAAAAATTCGCGAACAATTAGTACTGCGCCTCCGTCTATCAGAACAATGACAATGACACCCGCGAATCCGCGGCACGCACGCACCGCTCAGGCTACCTATTAACATTTCTCATAGATTCGAGTTTGTCTCGAGATATTTTATTGGAGAGTCCCTTTAAAAAAACAAAGTAGCGTATTCGATAGCTCCTTAATTTTGCTATGGCTATCAAGCCACCCAAAATTCATTATATTAGTATATTACGCACAAAATATTAAATTTAATTTCATTCGCAAAAAGCTTCGTCAAAAATGAAAACCGAAAATTAATACAAAGTAAATGAATGAATTTTTGTGACGTAATCTAAGGTATATAAAAACTAGCTGACTCGGCAAACGTTGTTTTGCCATATCAATTAGCCTACGACCTGGTCTTAAATCTACCAAATATACTCAAAAAATTGAATAAAAATCGGTGAAGCCGTTTCGAAGGAGTTCAATAACGAACACACGAGATTAGGTCGTAAGCTAATTAATATGCCAAAACAACGTTGGCCGACTCAGCTAGCATTTTATAATATTACTTCACAAAAATGCGTCGAAGACCCTTACCATTAGTGTGACAATGTGTGACTCATATTTGGCCGTTTTTTATTATTGCTGTTTGCTATTGAACTATAAGGACTACATCGTAGTTATACTTACTAAGTTTAACACTTATGTTATACTTAGTAAGTATACTTACAGGGTTATTTCTAAAATGCGCAATTCCTGAAACACGTCGGTTAAAGTTGGTCATTTACAACAATTTACAATATTTTATTAATCAATTTTTCACTTTGCAAAATCTTTGTTTTTTGTGCTTTGAAGTGGCGCTGTTTTCTTGATAATGCTTAAAATCATATATGTTAAATAAAGCAGACATTCTTCTATGTAGGACAGTGATTTACTAAAGAAATGAATTTCAAAGTGTGTGGCATTGATAAAGCACGTAAAGCACGAATTCAATAAAATTGTATAAGCCCTGTTATTTCGAAAAAAAAATGGATAAGGAACAAAACTTGTTGTCAAGCACAAACTCTAATTGGCGTGTCTTAGAATTCCGCCTTCTAGAAGTAGCTAATAAGGGATAAAAAAGGTACCTGTAAAAGGTACCCGAAACCGGCGTGCCGGTTTGGTCTGTCAGAATCGTGGTAAGTGGCAAACCCTGGTCTCTGCTACCCTTGATACAGGCATGAGTTTGTGGTATGTTTATGTTTGGAAATAACCCTGCATGTATTTGACTTTAACGATAGAGCAAAAACAAAAAATAATACATGTATGTGTCTTGTTTGGGGATCAGAATTAGGTCAGATAGAAAACGTCAAACGGACAGACAGAGGCATAATTAATAGGAACTTTGGGACCCTTTGGGTACGAAACCCTAAAAAATACTTTCGTGGATCCAAGGTTTACTAGTTATTACCTCAATATGGTGATGAAGATTTTTTAAATAGAGATATTATTAATAACGTTTCGTATCGCTTTTTTGCAGTTTAACCATACTCACGAATGATCGATTTTGATTATTTTTTTGACGCCATCCTATCTTAGTCTTGTCCAATATTGTAAAGAAAATCTCTAGGGATATGTCATTAGCATGCCTTAAATATTTTATTCCATCGACAGGAGCAGAGCGCTTTAGCTGCCGCGGGCGCATCCTAGGTGCCTATTACGCCGACGCTAAGGCCCACTGTAAAGCCTTCCACGTGTGCGTGCGCGTCGCAGGCGGCGGCATCCGGGACTTCCGTTTCTTCTGCCCGCCAGGCACACTCTTTCACCAGGAGGCGCAGACCTGCACGGACTGGGGCGACGATGACGAGCTGGCCTGCCCAGCGGACCTCTACGATGGTCAGTTCGATCTGTACAAGATCGGATCCGGTGAGGACGCTTCGCAACTAACGTTTTGGCGCTGCAAATGTAACGTTCGCTCTAAGGGTTGGACCACTTTTGCGTTTTGGGTTCGAGGGACTCGGAAGTCGTTATAAAAAGAGGTCGAAAAGGAACCTAATTCGTTGGACTCTTTGGAGTAACCTGCCAGATGTTTTAAGTTGACGGTAACTTTGTTAAAAAGATGCGTTACATTTGTAGCATTGCTTTAGTATTTTAATGCGTTAGAAGTAGTTGCAGAATCTTTTAATTTGTGTTCATAGTTACATTTCAAAATCAAATATGACAGACTACTATAATAGGTATATATATCCAATTAACCCTGAATCGGACTAGTTAACGTTAAAACGTTACTAAACTGACAGTTTCTTATAATCCCGTGAGCATATCTTGTAGGAAATTTGTGTTGTTAGGTAAAGAAACGTATGAGCAAAGACTATAACGTGGTTATTAGAGTGGAACACGCGTTTTCCGGATGCGATCGCGACTTCATAATATGTAATTGAGCCGTTGCTAAGTTTCGTTGTAGATACGATGGATTGATGTTTGCATGCTACATTGTTGCTGCACGACTGCTATAAAGTAAAAAACTTATTTGTGTCCATTAACTTTATAAGCATTAGCCCCCTACATCCATCAATTAACTGCGCACCGCCAGTAACAGTAATTTGTAACCGAATGAAAATTTATTTCATTCTTATTTCTCTTACATAAAGATAAACGTAACCTAATGACACGACCTACGACGAAAGTGAATCGCAACAGGGCATCAGAGATTAGCTAAACATTTACATACGAGCGCGATGAAGTCGTATCTTGAAATCACTCTGTTGTATTTCGGAATGGGAGAGGGCATAATAATATGAATGCTAAATAATAACTATAATAAAATAAAGCTAAATAGTGCTGAGCTTTAGCTTCACTGCGCATGTGTATAAAGTCTTTAGAACGCGTGAGAGAAAGTTTTTATTACAAACTTGCGCGAATAAGTAACGAGTAAGTCAATTGGTCTAACTCTTAGAATATTCGAACTGTAAGTACTAATTAAAATTGCATTTGTCAACTTAATTATTTATAGAGTCCCTTTCAACAGGTTTTGACACAAAAAAGGTGTCATCCAACCCCACTCGTGATGACGCGGAGCCAGAGTTCGGTCTTCAGCGAGCCGAGACCGGCGACCGGCGACTAGCACAGAACTCACAGACGCAAAATAATGGAGCATCAGACCTGCGAGCAGCCCACTCGTCGGACTTCTTCAGCGGACAGCGGGACCGGGGTCAAGACGAGACCCCAGCTCCTCAACCCCCTTCCGCGCCAGCCAGGCAGTCCTTCCGCAGACCAACCTCCCCTCGCGCAGCTCCAACCACCACCCAGTACACCACGGTCCCGCCCCCACCTCCACCACAGTCCAAACAACAAGCCTTTGACGGCTCCACCAAACGCAAGCTGGTCCGCAAACGCCCAGTTTATGTATCCACTACTGCTTTCCCAGCACCCACGACACTCGCTCAAAACACACCTTCTCAGCGACAGTACTTCATCAAACAAGAGAATAACTTTTCACCAAGACCTACTACTGAAGAAAAACCTAGGGTGACCGCGCCAGCCAACATTCCTCCTCAGTTCAAAGAATACAAAGACGAGTACGTAGAAGTACCTCGCGTTACACCAAAACAGACTAACAGGTACTACCCAACTAGCCCATCTCCCACGCCGTTTTCGCAGTCTACATCTGCACCTCGTTTTCACAAAAAGGAAGGCCTAGCAGAGCTCTACAATTACGAATCTCAGTCTACTCCTGGTTTTAACGGGAACAACAATCGCGCGGCCGCCTTTAAGGTCCGTAACAACTTCAACTTATCTCCTGAACCTCAAGAACAGGACTTTGCTCGCAAAAATATCAACGTCATCCCCAACGGAGCAAGGAGCTCGTCCAGCACTCCTGACTATAGTGGTTCCTCGAGAAGCCAAGTCTCCACTACACCCGCTTATAGAAACTTCAATAGCGTTTCATATGAGCCGGAGAAAAACAACATCAATCAAAATCAGAACTACCCCACTGCCAAACAGAACTTCTATAATAGCCTCACGACTCAGTCTACCACCGCCACTTACACCACGAGCCGCTCGGAGGCCCTGAACTTGAATACAGTGGCTTACAACACAAATATCGGCTTCAATGCTCAGCAAGTAAACTACTCCGAGAGCGAGGAAGATGATGGCCAGTACCGCCTACCACCCGGTGAAGACGACGGACAATACAGACCGGATCAGTACGACCGCGAGCGTGAATTGCTTTCCGGTGCTCATTCATTGAACATCGCCGCCAGCGGAAACCGGCTTCCCGATGACCAGAAACCCAGAATAAAACCCCAGCAAGCGCAGACCGCGGCGCCAAGACCTTTTAGACCAGCGCCGACCGCATCGAGCACTCGCGCGCCCGAGCCAACATACACGACCACCTTCCCCCCACAAACAGCAAGCACTCAACGTACGTTCGACTATTACCAGTCTTACACTACCACAGTGCGACCAACTGAGAGGCCCGCGCCACCACAATACTCTCAAAACTACGAACCCACAAGACAAGCGACCTCAAAGCCTTCAGCGCCGCAGTTTTCCCAGACGCATGAACCAGAGCGGCATTCAACCGCTAAGCCGTCTGCGCCACGTTACTCTCAGAACTACGAACCAGTGAGACAGTCGACGACTGCGGTGTCATCGAGACCGCTAGAGCCACAAACTACGAGAGCGACGTCACCGCCCCCGACTGCCCCGCAAACGCGGCCAACCGCCCCGGCAGCACGGCCGACCGCCCCCACCACACGGCAGCCGCAGTTTGCGCGCCCTGCCAGCGAGAAGGAAGACAACAGCTACGACTATGCGTACTACGATTCGGACCCAGGCTTCTCGGAGTACGACAACGTAGAGGAATTCGGAAAAACGAAATCGAAAAAAGCCTAGGCGATATGCCCTGTATAATATTGCCATTAAAGTTGCCTCTTTAGATTTATCATAAGGTGTTGCGGCCAACAGATAACAAACGAATATGTACAATCAATTATTTATTTAAATTGCACTTAGAACTAAAAGTCTTGTTTTGAATGTAAATTGGCTAGCAAACGGTGAACAAGCAGCCATGCAATATCTAAAGAGGCCTAGGTACCAGTAGTTACCCTAAATTATTTGTGATATTATGTATGTATGTCTGTATTGGATTAGTCGTTGATTGAGCAATAGCCAAGTCGAAATTATTGTAAGAGTTCGGTTCAATCGTTACTACTTAACTGAAAATTAACGATTCGAATCCTCTCGTCTCCGAAAGCAGATTCGTACTAAAACAAATCGTATGTCGCGAATAATCGAAGTATTTCCTATGTAAGTACAATAGCGTGTAAGTTATGAGGATAGATTGTATTATAAAAATATTTCATTGTAAATAAAGTTTTCGTAAAAAACAATAGGTTTGTGTAATTTGTTCTTGTGAAACAGCGTGAGAACTGGCGTACAATCTGTGTGTTTGGCTAAACCAGGCCTGCTAACAAAAACGATTAGACACGACACCGAGGGACTGCCTTCGTCGACAGGGAATGACACCTCACTAAAATTTCTAGAGCTAGTCTGAACGTTTGTTAGAGGCCGTGGGCATTGCACAGAGATCCTAGCTTCCTAACCCAAATGACAGCTTTTATTAAAATATTTCTTCAATTTTAAACACAAGCTCAAAATGTCTGTATAAATATGTACGTACGAACCTAGGTATTTCTTTCGTTTCTGAAATTCTTGAAAATCAATTATCATACATGATTGTAGACCTATAACGTGCCTGTGTAGTAGTTGATGATCCTCCTTTCAACTTCAACATTAATCCAGAATGTAAGCAATAACTTTACCATTAGGTCCTACTCATCCATAGGAACAACTACTACTTTGCGGATAACTTCGTAATCACCAAAAAAATATCAGCATTTCATAGATTTTAATGTCGCAGGTAGCTTTACTATGGAATAACTGATTTTTTTTCGTGATTTTGAAGTTTTCTCCATAGTAAAAAGTATCTAATAAAACCGGCCAAGTGCGGGTTGGACTCGCGCTTGGCCGTTTTTCATTATTTGTCGTTAAAATATCGCCAAACACGCCAAGTTTGATGCGTGTATGTATTACCGTTTTTACGATAGAGCATAAACAAAAATATACCGGACAAGTGCAAGTCAGATTCGCCCACTGAGGGTTCCGTAGAAATTTGCAATCTCGCAGTTTTTCCGAGATTTTCCCGAACTTCAAAAAGACAATTTTGTTAATTACAAATGTATATTTTTCAATTTTTTTTTCTGTACATGTTTAGTATACGGCAACATTACTTGTCATATTTTATGGTTCTAGGTTGACGGAAAGTAACCTATAAATTTTGATTCCCTTGAGAGTGTCGAAATATAGGTACATTTTTTTGCAGCATAAACGTTTGTTACGTTAATTTAAAAGTTAGATTTTTTTACAACTTCAAGGGACTGTAAACCTGAGTATATGGTTTTGATTTCAACTAGATACCTCCGCGCGTTCCCGAGATAAAGGGTCTTGAAAGACAGATGGACGGAAGGAAGGACGGACAACAAAGTGATCCTATAAGGGTTCCGTTTTTCCTTTTGAGGTACAAGAAGAGTGAAGTTCCGGAAAATTTCGGAAAAAACTTCCTGAACTATATTTATAATGTGTAGTACCTACTGTACGGAATCCTCGATGGGCGAGTCCGACTCGCACTTGTCCGGTTTTTTAATGATTCGCGATGATCATACATAGTTATATATTAATCATAATCATAAGCAGCCTGTATACGTCCCACTGTAGGGCACAGGCCTTCTCTCAGAGAGAGAGAGAGTATGGGCTTAATCAACACGCGTGCCTACCGCGGATTGGCGATTTCAAGCGCTGAGGTATGTGAATAGCTCAGACGCACAGGTTTCCTCACGATGTTTTCCGTCACAGTTAGAGAGGGGTATTACTACTATAACTTCACAAGTGTACGTAACTTAGAAAACAAAATCATTGGTACATGCCGGGATTTGAACGCACCACCTCCCGAATGAGAAGACGGTCATTCGGCGCGAACTCTGTACAACGCGTCTCGCCGCGCCCCCGTCTCACGTCCCTTCCGTGTAGCCGCTGGCATACAACGCGTCGCGACTTTTCCACGCCCTTGCCCTACGACCCTTCTGGCCTGAGACTGAGGCCCTGGCCCCCACAGAGGGGTGCAGTTCGCGTCTTCGCCCCGTCTTAGTGAATTGGAAAGTCGACGCGTCTTTTCTGCGTCCTCGCCCCACGTTCCTTCTGTGTGGCTAGAGCCTCAGCTATAAACTACATAGGTACTGCCATCTTGTATCAAGTAGTCGAACTCTTAGCTTTGCTGCAGTAAACCTGTTCTACAACTGTACTTTTTATAGTTTACTACAAACTAATTCGTGCTGTATCAACGTAGATGCAACTTTATTTTTAATATTTTTTTCATATAGGCACAAAGTAAACATAAATAACTTATTCTACCAGCGGGCGAAAACCACAAAAGGTTTATCTGCCGCTGTTATTACTCGGTTAGGTAACATAAATTTAACATGCTGCCTTGTAACATGCGGACTCTTTTTACCCGACTGCGGCAGAGCTGAAAAGGAGGGCAATGAGTTCGGCTCGTATGTATTATAAGTATGTCCGATTCTAGGTTCCCTCATAATCTCCTAACTAATGGTCAGAATTTGTCAAATGCGGTCCCAATTGAGTCGTCGTCTTTGCTCGAGTGTCAAAGGCTATATAAAATTAGCAAAAACGCAACAAAAAGAAATTAAAAAGAGAAAAACAAAAAACTGAAATAAAAAATAACCAACAACCCAACTACTAAGCAGGCAGACCGGATCCAAATTCAACAATGTATGTAACTCCTTACGGTACTTAAGTTGGTCCCGCCTGCTTAGTTGTTGATGTTCAGCAGTCGGGTTGGGGTAATTTGTTATTTCAGTTTTTCAGTCCAAACAGAAGTTAAATTCTACTTAAAATTTTGCATATTTTCTGTTCAAGATTGTACCTACTACGAAAATCGTAGCGACACAGCCTTACATAGTGTAATTATGCATGTAAAACTGTGCAAAACACATAATCTAAATCCTGATAATTTGTAGTCATTCCTTAAATGACTAAGTACATATTACCAGGATGACGATTAACCTAGGACCTAAACCAGGTAACAGTGTTTTTAAGGATCTAGACGTAGAACCCAGAACCTAGAACCCACGGCCAAGAATCTAGAACTACTTAGATAGCATTTGCGCTAAAGTCGCGAAGCCCATTCTCTAGGCTACGGAACAAAAGAAACATTTGTACGTTTACTTTGATATCTGGCTGTATGATGTGTATCATATAGCTAGATTGTATTGTACGATATATTTTTTATGTAAGTGCAATAAAAGTATCAATAAATAAATAAAATATATCACATTTTAAATATTTACATAGACATATAAAACACTCATAAGCTAGGTACCGTAAAACGAAAGGAATTTAAGAAATTGCACAATTTTGAGAAAGTCCATTATTGAATCCAATTTTGCAATTGTTAGTAACCAAGACATATTGGTTATTAACACAAACATAGTGATAAAATTGTCTCAGTCTTAAACACGTAATAAGTAAATATCTGCTTATTTAAAGTGGATATTTATAATGCTGAGATACGACCTTTTGATCTTCTGTGGCACAGCCTGGCCTAAAAGTGCCATAGAACTTTATGTTTTTATACATATGGCTAGTTTGTAAGATAATTATTTATTTATTTATTTTGTACCTAAACTATTGATGTAAGAAACTATTTGTAATTCTTTCTCCAGATTTTGCAATAGTGTTCTCTATCTATGTATTGTGTCTCTTAGCACAAATCAATGATTAATCTATCTATCTAAATATTTAAAAAAACTTTTGGTACCTGAAATCAAATTAACGTTTTCGAACTTGAGCACGGCATCGTCGTGGCAATGAAGCGGCAATTGGACAATTCTTGTTGTTACTTTTGACTCGCGTTACTTTCATCCCCGTTCTTCCTGCTATTCAGAATGCTGATTGTTTTCAGCGTAACTTTATATATTGAACTTTATATTGTATCACATCTATAAGTCTCATTTTGTACTGCGGTAAGTCAGTTGCATTACATGAACTCACGCCTGTTTTCGTGACTGGACATATACCAGGGTGTGTCACAAAGAGAAGACGTGATTATTTTCTCTGTGGAGAAGACGTTTGTTAGGGTTGTGGCAACTGGAAAATCCTGGTATCAGCAGTTTTTGTAATTACTTACTAATTACTAATAAATCGTTGATTTAAAGTCAATGTGGGAACTCCATGAATAAAAAACAAGAAATTTACTAGCACAATTTTATTGCAAAGTATCACAAATTGAGATTACCGCGAATATTATATCAGCGAGCAGTAATATTCACAGAATATACCACATGAATAGCCCAGGCGCTCCCAAGAGACCGATAATAATTTCGGAAAAATAAATTTTTATCCAAATATTCGCAAACGCCCGGACTGTTACACAGTTTTCATATTAGCAATACATCGACACCTTTTAAGCTAATCAATTAAGTACGATTATAGAAAATTAAAATAAATCACGTTTGTTTTTCGGTAGGTAGATAAGTCATGTCTGTAATTAAAATAGTCCGAAAAGAAACTCTACATAGAGCAATTCAGAAGATGATAACAGGTAAAGTTTGTCTTAGAGGGCGCCTCACGAGGAGTATCCCATACAAACGTAGTTTGGTTTTTGTTTAAAAACCCTTTGCTGGATTGCAATAAAAGTTTGCGAATACGTTTAGAGGTCAACAGCGGTTTGATCGTGCTTAGAGTTGGAAATAAACGTATCAAAAAGGAATTATACACTTGTGAATAGTTTCTATGTCTAAATCTAATGAGGCTCTAATTTCTTTTTATTCTGTTATTCTCAGTTGTGAGCACAAACAAACCTTGATTTGTGTCCTCTAAACATATGAGTAAAGTGTTATTGAAATCCAGCATGTCATTGAAATCCAGCATGTCGATTGTGAATTAAAACCAAACTATGTTTGTATGAAAATTGCTCATTGAAGAGCCCCTTTAAGCTGCTTCAGTAGGTAGTAAAATCTGAAGTAAGCCAAGTCTGATTTTACTGGGCTAAGGTAAGTTCAATAAGTCTATCACCAAATTGGATATTTCCCTATGGTCAACTGAAAATGCTTGCGGCAACCGGAAAACCCTGACTTCACAAATACTTTACCCGTTCAATGGATGTCAAAAAAGCTTACAATAATAATATTAAATTAACAGGCCGGGCCAACCAACACAATAGTGCTGCGTCATGTTATGTGATGAATGAGCAAACTTTTCTTAAACATTCCATGTAACGATCAATTAATTTTTTAAGGCACATCAGTTTAGTAACACTCTGTGAACTCAGTCAATAAACTACTACTAACAATGTTCTATTATATAATAAGTACATACACGATTATATTATTTCTATTTGTTCACATTTTAAGTTCGACGAAGTCTTTACGAATTCGCGACGGAGCCGCAACAAGCCTACTATACAAGTTTCTACAAAAATATTTAATTTCAATCAAAAATCCCTTCACAAAATACTAACCCGAGATTCCTGAATAAATTATCAGCGACTTAAGTTAATAGTTACCACAGTTATATAAATCTAGTAGAAGTTGAGCTTGATTATCTCGTCGAGAATAGAGATTCACTGTGATTGTAAAATGTCCATGTAGTGTGACGCGCACCCACGGGGCACGGGCTCACACACATTTGACGCCGCGTCCACACTCTCCGCGGGACGCCAAGGGGGAGCAAGAGCGAAAAAAATGCACTCCTCCATTTCCCCTAGTCCAGCGCCTTTCGGAACACCGAGCGAAACCAACACAAGGATTCATTCGAGTGTGCGCCATGAAGCGTAGTGTGTATTGAAGCTAGGGTGTCACTGTGAGGCGACGGCGCCGGCGACCCTTTGTCGGACGTCGCCGAGCGTTGAACCGTTGCCGAACCCATTTAGTAGCGGAAGCTTCATCTCTTTGGGCTCTGATCTGATCTCCTCCTTAGCTGCAAGCGCCTTCGTCTGCTCGTCTGACTGCTCCCTGGCTGCTTTCACCTTCTGCATATAGAAGATGACTGTTTTAGCACCATCTTTACAAAAACGGTCGACACCACCTTGACCTTGACATTGTTGTGGTAAAGACGCAAGTAATAGAAGTGAGTAGTGTACAATGTACATGCATGTAAAGGTGGATGTACTATTAACCTCCTCAGTCCTGACCTTGAAAATAACAATGGTTTTCAATTGTTATTTTCAAGGTCAGGACTGAGGAGGCTAAGTATACCAGAGCTAAGGTTAACTGATCTTATCCACAGGAATAGCAAGCAAAGTTCACAATATTTTTCCTAAGGTTTCATAATATAAGAAATTTTAAATTGACCACGTAATGCAAATAAGAAAGTATCAAATAACTTAGTTGCGTGGGATATATCAGGGCATGAATAACTCCTCCCACAATTTATTATCTCTTTCTGTAGTAGTAACTTTTTGCGGTCCTCTTAAATTTATTGTTATTACCCAGCAAAGTTATACTTGACCAACCTGAACAAATTAGTTAAGTCTCATTGTCCGCGTTTATAAGGCGTGATTCACGAACGTTTGACCTTTCTTTAAAAGTACTGAGCAAGTAATTAGTGTCTGTAATTTCCTACGAGTAGAATAAGTCAACGTGAAATCACATTGCTGGTTCGATCAATCCCGGACGTAAAACAAAGCTCAAAAATTACCCACACTGGCAACAAAGCGGTCTAAAAAAACATCTGGAACTCAAGTAAAAAACCATGAGTGGAATATAATTATGTTAGGTGTACACTTAAAGAGAAATGAATAATGGCACCTATTTTGATCCGCTAGCATACAGCTTGAATTTAATAAAAGAAAAAGCCAACTCAATTCAAATACATGTGGGTATTTAATAATAATGAGTATCTGAATAGAAGGCTTGTGCCCTACAGTCGAACATGCTTGTGTTATGCAATAATAATAATAATAATAATAAATAAATAACTTCCACACAACACAATCACTTATCCTGCCCCAAACTAAAAAAAACTCTTAGGAATACCATAGCACATGTAAACAGGCAAGCACATCACAAAAATACATCCATAATGACTGTCCTACCTCTCTCTTGAGGTACGCCTGTTTGTAGAAGTCTGAGAAGAGGTAGTAGAAGAGCACGGCGTGCATTCCGATCCACCAGACGAAGGCTCTGGGATAGTCGCACTCAGTAAACAGTAGCTGGAATGCATGCAAGAACACCAGGACAAATTGGACCTGCGGGCAAAAAATTAAGGATTTGAAAAGGCTATATTATAGAATTAGGCACAAAACCGAAATTGGGGCTCTCAAAGTCAAGGCATAAAATGGTAGGCAAATTGAAATTCTTTTTCTAGGGAAAGAAAATTGGAGAAGTTGCTCGGACGATTGGACGATTAAGTGCTTTTTTTATGGGGTTGTTGTATGAATTGAATATAACTCACGATTCGGATGATAGATAAGCATACTCAAACGAACAAGTCTAATGAAATTGGAACGGGTCCAAAACGGGTGACGCTAAAGTTACCGAATTTGACAATTAATAGACTGTGAGTTCACAAAGTTTAATGTTAAAAAGCGCGTCTCGCTCCGTCGGACTACTTAAGAACTAAAGAGACTGCTTTTGATACACCATAGTGCCTGCGCTTGTAAGTTGGAAGACACGATCTTAGACAACTACTTAAAGACAACAAAAGCCCGAGCGGCGCAAATTATTGTCTCAGCCCATTCTATTGTTTAACCTGTTACTTACACTATAAACTACGCAACAGTTTAATCAGTGTCATCAGTTTAGAAAATCAGGTTTACGCGGTTTATAGTATAGTCGACAGCTGATCATGATTTACAGTTTGGACTTTGGCCCGTTCCTATGTAACATGCATAGAGTCGAATTTAGATTGACAGTATAAAAGCTCACGTGCTGACAACTACTTAT
Source organism: Yponomeuta evonymella (assembly GCA_963969515.1). Taxonomy (NCBI): domain Eukaryota; kingdom Metazoa; phylum Arthropoda; class Insecta; order Lepidoptera; family Yponomeutidae; genus Yponomeuta; species Yponomeuta evonymella. The sequence continues at coordinate 13,964,618 of OZ018349.1, forward strand.
ATGTGCGCTGGGCGAGACTAAATATTTTTTATGCACACTCGAGTCTGGTCGACTTTGTGCAAAATATATTTTATTTCTTACTCTGACAGATTGAGAGAAATTGCGATAGTATGAATTGAACCACACCCAATGTATAGGAAGTACGCGTATCCCGAACCGTCAAAACTAGCGCGAGAGCCCATCAAGTTGCTTTATAAAAAAAAAATCTAATTGTTCTGTGAGATAAGTTAACGAGTCTAATTATAGTGTGTACCTAGTTAGGTGAATTAAAAAAGCGAATTGATTAAATCCCAACTACAACTTTGAAGTGCAAATAACATAATATGAACGAAATGCAGTTCAGTGACAAACTTGTTTCGAATAGGGAGCTTATTCTATTGGTCGGCTCTCTTAGACTATTATCATTGCAAATCATAGGAAGTTATAAGAATATATGCTTACCATCTGTAGCGCAGTCAGGTACTTCTTCCACCAGAGGTACTTTTGCACCTGCGGGCCGAGCGCCGCAAGAAGGTAGTAAGAGTACATCACGATGTGGACGAATGTGTTCAGCATCCCGAAGAAGGTCGAATGGCCACCTGCGAACGAACATATTTTTATTTTTTTTACTACCCGTAACCCAAGAGTATAACTGGCACGTGTAAAGATTGATGTGCTGTCAACATTGGCATAGATAGGGGGGAGAACGATGAGCCTTACCCACTTCAGAACTGTCTAAGTCCGTCCCAGGATGTTGGGTTACTGTATACATGTGTTGGGATTAGGTGCAATAGAACATGACTTTTCAGCCCTCGTATCGTGTGACTTTCCGCTCTATCTATCTGAATAGACGACTCCAAAGTGTCAAAATATGTATGTATTACAGTTCGGAGTAAGCTAAATCAGACAACTCTATATAATGGAGGACTTACGTGGTCGCACCCCAGGAGCCAAGCGGCCGCTTGATAATACACACAGTCAACTGTTCCTGCATAACTTGAAATTAAGTTCTTTGTCACATGCAGTCTCTCGCCTGAGGGCCTGCCCCACTCCCAGACAAAAAGAACAAAAAACCGCAACTGAAGGGCCAGTACTCGACAAGGTATAAGAATATTGCAACTAAATGACCAGTACTCGACAAACACGTTCCTCGCAAGTTTACTAGGTTCTAGATTCTAAATACTATCTATAACATACATGTTGCTTAGGTATGTGAATGCGGTGGCTGTAAACCAACGTCGCCTTTGTGATTTTATTATCAAGAAAATGTTGCGCGAGAATAGAATATTCATTTAATAAAGAGGTTACGAATAAATAAGGTACGGTGAGGCATTCTAAATGAAGAACCTAAGTAGATAATATTTATTAAACTAACTCAGTAGGTAGGTTACAAAATATCCTGGAGTGTTTTGTTTGATTTTGTCATTAAGACATTCATAAAACCAATAAATTTTATCTATTAGGTAACTGTTTTTAGTAGAAGTCTCTTGTTGTCTCTTGTGCCAATTGAATTACAAAGGTCCCAATTATCTTCTTCCCAATTATCCCTCGTGATGTAAGGAAAATATAAATCTGTAATTATTTTTTGTCCTTGTAAATTGCTACCTGTTACTAATCATTCCCATTTAAATAAGGCTCGACACGCAAACTCCTATAGACGGAATATTACTCAGACATCTAGTCTAAACATCCTAAGTAATAATATAGTTAACAGTGTTTAACTACATTGATGTATTAAAAAGATTATAATTTACTGAATAATTCCACTGCATTTTAAACGTGCTAATTCTTAATCTCGATTCATATAGTAATGCTTCTTGATTCAGGTACATAAGGTAATTACGAGTATATTATTCCGGTCAGTGGAAGGTTTTAGATGAGAAAACCATAGCATCAGTATATCTCAGAACAAAAAAAATCCAACTTACAATATAATCTGTCTATCATACTATCATAATTTTTTCCTTGGGTTTTCTCCGAAATACAACTTCTATTGAAGAAGTACTTTCATCTCGTAGATGTGCAAATATCGTAATTTTAAAGGAACGTTCGTATTTGAGTTAAAAATTGACGACTCAGTAGATTTGGGCAAATAATTGTACAAATATCGCGTACGTGTGAAGTGAACTGTGGTTAGGTAGAGAAGTCAAATATAGTTATAAGTATCTATGTACTTATTGTGCATTCGACAGCAAATCTACCTGTAAATGCGTGAACTTTATTCCATTACGGTACGGGTGATTATTCAATGTAGGCAAAGGCCGAGCTGTTGACTGTCCCTATGAGGAATATTATGCGGACTCATAGCTCATCGTAGCAATTAAAGATCATAGCAAGTGTTACCGTCAAGCTGTCAATATGAATTAAGGGCTCACAAAAAGCTTGAGTAAATCCCACAAAAGCGACAACACAACAAAAACCTCTTGGCAAACGTAAACAGGAAGATATGGTACCTCGTAATTACGAATACCGGTACAACATATCAACTTGAAAGTCATCTCATTAAAAGGCGGACATCTGATAAAATGTATTGTTCCAAATTTACCGTCGGAAAACTCTGACGGAATATAACTTCGCAAAGTACTTAGTTCCGTAATAAAAGAAACATATTTCCTGGTGTACAATAATAAGTATTTTGTGCCTCGGTTTAAATTGCCGCCATTCATGTAACGTTTCATCTGTAAATGGGTAACGTATTGTTGTACCTATCTTGTAGTTGTCCGGTATTCAGAGCAAAATATTTAAAATAATCTGCGTTTCTGACGTAAATCACTTAAACACGGTAAGTAATTTTCCACGTTATATGTAAAATGACAAATACAAATAGAGTTGAATACTCACGCGTATGTATCGAGTGATAACCTCTATAAGTATTACGAAAAGGAATGACGTCCTCCTTACTAAACAATTTCTCAAATTATTATTGTGAAATTTTGGCCTTTGTTTTTTAATTAAGACGAGAATATAATTATAATAAAATTTAAATGAGAAATTAAAATGTTTAAAAAATAAAACCTTGTAAGAAGAGGTTTACTATTGACGCTTTGCGTGGTTTGCTGTTTTGTGTTATTTTGAGAACAGGTTCTATAAGCAACGATTATAAATTCGATTGAACTCCTGAACCGTTCAGGTTGTTGCAGAAAAGACCCGTAGGAGAAAATATTTCAGTTGTTTCAGCGGATAATTTTTTTCGCGTATTCAGAGTTGGTCCCATAAAAAAGTTGCTTGTATTGATGAGTAGAATACTTAAGGTCTACACCGGATCTTTCTACAATAATCTGTAATTGTATAGACACGATGATGTAGGTATTATTATCTTTTTCAGTTTCATAAATACGCAACGCGTCTTTTCGCTCGAATACACAGGGTGTAGTAAAACCCCCATATACTTACACCCCAAAATGGGGGGTTCTACTCGTGGGTATGAATAACTTTTAGTGTGGGGAAAATAATTGTACACGCTGATTTCCACGCAATTAGGTATACGCGCTGAGAAGCCGCGGTTATGTCATTAGTAATTAAAAATGGCATCTAAAAAAGATAAAGATAAACAAGTATTTATTACCTCATCAGACAAAAAATAACTTAAAACAAAGTAAGGCTTAACTAGTGATGACTACTTAGACTATTACTTTTAAACATAGACGTAAATAAAAAAAATAGTTGAGTTAAGATATCTTGTTTAAAAAAATGCGCGAAGCATTAGTTCTGCCTCCCCGTCTAGCAGAATAATGACCGCAATGCTGTGTCTTTCAAACCACCCAAAATTAATGCTTTTTATAAAAAAAAAAATCAGGATTACGATTCGATTTTGCACAGTAAAAGTCGTTCATATTGACGATTGGAACCCCCTGTTTTCAGTAGTATATGGAAGTAGGTATATGGGGATTTGAACATACTGAGCTAATCTCATAAGTAAGAATGTTTCAGAAGAGCGCGACCTTCAACTTACCGGGCGTGAACTTGACCCCGAACCAGACGGACATGGGCATGATGCCGTGGTGGATCACATGGAGCTTCGACACGTGGTCGTATTTCTTGCGCATCACGAAGAAGATCTGAAAAGACAAAATGGCTTGTTAAAACTAGGGAGTGTTGATACGACGACGCGTCGGTTTCACATTCGAATATCACGCATCAAGTTTCATAATCGGCTAATCCTTAGCCCTTTGCTGTTAAAAAAAATCTTGTAGTTAAATTTGGAGTATGACAATTCGATGTACATCGCACAGCCGATTAACTCACAGATTAAGAAGTAGGAAGATTCGGCTGCGCAATGTACATCAAATTGTCATAATAAACTATATGAATTGTATTTCTTGTATTTAGCACCTAGGTGTACAAATATTATTTTGTAAAACATCGTGCATAAGGAAACACAATGCTTAGCTTTGCAATTATTTATTAACGGTGTTATTGGGCTGGCAAAGTCTGGTCTTTGGACTACAGTCTAGTCTACTACTGGATAGCTGATAACCAGATACTGGATAGCTAAGCAGCAATCATCGGAAGATCTGTCTTGAAACGGTCAAATACGGTTAACCCAACATGAATGTTGTAAGAGGGCAAACAAAACAGCATAATATTGAATCAGTCTCGAGGAAATATACAATCTACCTACTCGATATGTGAATAAGTATCAACTCGTTCTTTTAACTTATTATGTCCCATAAAAGGATAGAAAGCTTTTTTTCTTTTGACCTGGATAGTTAGAAAATCCCAATAAATACCGATTAAATTGACATATCAAAAAAGTATGCCATCGTGCTCAAGCATGTTTTTCTCTTTAAAGTCGAGTAAAGCAAAACTGGTTATGAACAGACTGAATAATTCGATTAATCTATGTATAAAGAATAGTGTACCGTGTCAAAGAACTCGGTGAATTTTGAAATGTAGTACCACCAGCACCCAGCAACAGTCTGAAAAAAAATTACAGAACTAAGTAACAAATTACACGAAGTGGTATTATCCTGAATAATCGGCACTAATATTGATTTACAGCAATTTAATTAAATAATTTATACAGTGATATAATTGAGTGTAAGTAACCAATTTTATTGTATTCGTACCCGAAGGCCATCCATATATTATACTGTAGTACTACGGTAATTATTGCAATTTTGGTTAAGCTGTTAATCCTTTCAGATACGCATCTTAAGGCAAGCTGTCTTCATCATAAGAATATATTATCAGCTAGTGCAGGCCAAGGGGAGACTCCAAGCAGTTGATTTAAGTTCTGGGTCAATGAATACTCTACCTGAACTATGTGTATGTGGATCTGTCTACACTAAAATAATTAACTCCGCACAGTATTAATCATTGCTGTTTCTGTAACATTTTTTTTCCGGTATAAAATAAAGAATATTCTTATCTTATCTTAAAATATTTATTTACAGATGCAGGACGTATAATTAATATAGAAATTGGTAAGTTAAGTAGTATTGAATTATTTTATCGACAAATAGATAGAATGTTAATGTTGCCACTTATTAAACTTCAAAATTTTCATATTATGTACAATAAAAACATAAAATTGTATACGGCTTATAATTTTAGTTGAACAATTATATTATTTTCTATCTGCTATTGTCTTTCTGTAGCATTAAGACTGCAGGACAATGTTGTAATTCTCACAAAACTCTGAAGTAGGTATTGCATTATGTCATAAAGTAGACAGATAATGTGATCGAACTTCGTACGATCGAAGGTCGTCCACTTGTCATATATGTACGCCATACGTGCGTGAGTCCTAGGTAGGTTATTTATTCCGACCATGTAATACCTTATAATATGTAAGCTAATCGGTTGAGATATAACATTTACATTACGTTTTAGATTACTTTTCCTGAGATGTAAACAAATTTATGATAAACACAGTCTAATACGATAAGAAAGATCTACTAAGTCGTTTGCTGGTGGCTGCGTAAGTAATTTCAATTCTTCTTTTTGTTTCAAGAAGTGCAAACCGCTATTTTCTAAGTTTACAAATTAAATAGATAAAAAAAATTATATCTTTAGAAAAATCATCTGATACGTTACATAGGTAAATAGAGCTAGGTAAAAGATTTGCAAAGGTAAACTTGTAAACGCAGACACCCACGAGATAGCTGGACCGACGATCTTATGTCCTACGTCCTATGTATGTTCACCATTATACAGGTTTTTGCCTAGTGTGGGGACCACTGTAACTGCTGTATACAAGGTGTCCCAAAAGTCCTACGTCACAGTGACACCGGAGGTAGGCCAGTTAAAGAGGCAACCAACCAACCTAACATGACCCCAATAAAAGTTGCACGGTTCTCGAGCTATTGCCAAAATGAAGATTTTTGAGATTTTTCACTTTTTTAACATTGTTAGTACCAGCGTTTACTTAGAAAGCTCTCGAAGTTAGTTTTTTTTATGTGTACGTGAATAGTTAATTTAAATGTCAGAATTGTTATTTTGTCCATAACTAATGTAAAATGTTGAAAAATACTGGATTAATCTTCATTTAAAAGATAGAAATAATACTGTTTATCTCCCTTTTTAAGGACATTGTTGGCTAATGGCAAATGGCTAGATGTCATTTACATCAACTTTTGGTTTGTTTTTTTTTTTTGGTCAACGTTCCAATTATTTCAAAGAATATTTAAAAAAAATCGCGAATTTTTTGCACCACTAGCACTGATAGATAATGTCTAAAAATAAATATGTTACATAGAATACAAAATAGTAACACAATACTTGTCGTTAAATAACAACTCTAATTATAAAATTTTCACAAATTGGGCATTTTCGGGCCTGTATTATCTTGAAACCATATGTAGCGGTTATTGCGCTGCATGCGTAGTACGACGACGCTTGTCACGCGTTTTAAATGTCAAAAGTCGTAATTTTCCAGTACATCGGGTAATTGTCAAATTCTGACATTTTAGCACACAAAATGCATGACTCGTGCCCTCGTACTACCCATGCAGATCATGAAATAATAAAAAAATGGTAGGCAGGTGACAACACTTACAAAAAGTAAAACCGGGTTTTGACGGTCTTGGTACGCTCGGACCGTGTGCGTACATTTTTAGTAGATTGTGACGACGGTCAGTGCGCTCGGACCGAGTGCGTCGTCATAATCAACTAAAACTGTACGCACACGGTCCGAGCGTACCAAGACCGTCAAAACCGGGCTTAAGAATATCCAGTTTTACTTACGTTTTAGTTCATAATATGCACACATTTTTGTGAACTTTATAGCAAACTGGGGTCCGTGCTGGCGAATAATTTAAGTTTTATTTTAAAATTTTATTCGTGTAATTAAAATAATTCAATTTCACTGTCTTAAATAGTTCAACATTATTTAACGATAATAGCCCAGTTTAAGTACAAATAAGAAAAGTGTTTTTTTTTATCTTCAGCCATACAAAAAGGCAGATGTAAATAAATATTATATGACTTAAATAAGATGTGTATATGATACTTCAAGTCACTTACCCTCATAGCCTGTGGCGATCTCGAGTAATCGACTGGTTCACATCGGAAGCTGTACGTGGAGAACCATCCACTTGCCAAGCTCTGTAAATGAACAAATTCATTTATTGCATATTTTGTTAATCGCTAATAAGATAAACGGTAGTAATTTTAACTAGTTACGAATAACGGCTCAAGAGTTTACGCTTACGGTGTCACTTATGAAACTACGATTCCTCTAAAACACATCTCAACTTGAGTTTAGACATAATATAACTTAAAAACCTTAAAAATACTGCACAAAATAATGTCCTAAAATTATGTTTTCATACAGACCGGAACAAAAACAATTTTATTTATAAACTTATTTGCATAGTGCGTAGCGTAGGCAGGTTACTACATTGAATTTAATTAAATTATGTATAATATAGATACAATACTCAAATAAAAAGTACCTTACTCCCGATTTCTCAAACGCTAACAGCTATGTACGTCACATGCTACGTTAGCAAACTGTTGACCGTTGTTAGTTGACAAAGTACATAAAAACAACAACTAACATATTAAGTTTAAGTGTAATATTAACCCATTTGTTAAGATTACATTTCAATAGACTCTTACACAAAACAGCAATGCTCACCTCGTTGAAAAGCCAAACACTAAATAAGACTTGAAACAGGTTGTACCATATGAGCACTTGTTTTAATTCAAAAGGCTTTCTGTTTTCCATTAGCTTTGGTCCCAGAATCTGAAAAATAATAAAAAAATATGGCACACAAAACTATAAAAAGGTATTAAGTAAGAAATAACATGTATAAAGGCGAGCTTATCTCTGTAAGAGATTTTTTCCAGCAAACCTCGGAGGATCGGGGAAGCAGTAAACAACAGGTCTCTACGTATACATACGTGTACAAAATAAACCACAAAAACCTGATCAACAATATATTTTAGCAAGATTAGACTTCATTAAATAATAACATGTACCCACTATAAAATACGTATACACAGAGAATCTAATATATATAAATCTCGTGCCACAGTGTTTACTATCGAACTCCTCCGAAACGGCTTCACCGATTTTTATGGAACTTTTTCTGTATATTTGGTATGTTTGAGAATAAGTCGTAGGCTAATTAATATGGCAAAACAACGTTTTCCAGGTCAGCTAGTATTTAAATATAAAGCTTAGTGTAGTGATAGGGATAGATAATGCTTTTACAACCACATGTTAAAGGGGCCAATAGCGCAAACTAAGGCAGTGCGACAACATAACCGATCAAGGTATTTGAGAAGGTGGGAGTTTACTGGTCTGTTCTCAAATTGCAGGAATTGAGCAAGCCTGATTTCAGTTGTAAAAGAGGGAAAACTTCAATTCTTATCTACAGTATCCCTAGGATTCAACCGATGTCAGGAACGTGAATATGAATTGCTTATTTTTCTATCAAATGATAGTCATGAGAGGCGGCCAATCCGTTGCAAGCATATCTAGCGCTAGTGCATCCAAATCTATCCTCTCAAAACTGCGAAGAAGTAGATATTTTGCCTATATTTTGCTTTTAGACGGGGAGGGCACTTAATTCGAAAGAGAAATATGAACGTGATGGGGGAAACTATACAGGCTGAGATACTGTGATACAGGCGAATCTAACGAAATAGAAAGTACAAAGGCTAATCTTGTGCACTTACTTTGACAGTGAATGCATATGTAAGGCAAATGGCCAACGTATAGAAGGGACTCGACATCATGGGCCAGTCCTTTACTCGTTGATCACTCTTATTGTCCATGAGATCGTGGTAACCGGCTATTATTCTGTTGAGAGTCTCCATGTTTACTGCAACAAAAAAACGTAAGTAATTTAAATATCTTTAACAGCATATGTAACTTTAACAATGTAATTAAAATTTTGTTTAAAACTTCAATTAAATTTTGTTTTATGACTATATATAAAACTTTGAGAGTGCTTTGACCTATGGCGAAATTTTGACATTGTTGCTTCACAGATTACAAATATGTCTTAAGAATCGTTCAATCTGTTTCTGTAAAAACTCATTTATTAGTCTCGTAACTTTTTTCATTTAAAACTGTCATTTGCCTGCTCCTGTTTAGGGTTCCATACCCATTCCCGAGGGGTGCAAACGAAACCCTACTATGCCTACGACGTCTGTCCATCCGTCTGTTCGCCTGTCTATCTGTCTGTCCGGCTGACTGACAGTACATTTCTCCATCTGTCCGTCTGACTTCAAGAATAATGTATCTTCTTTCATTCCAACAAAATGCAATATTTTTTTATTTATTGACAAACCATACAAAATATACTATATTCACACCAAGTTTTAACTTATATGTGTCGTACTATACGTTAGATAAAGAGTGTCCTTTGATACACGCGAAGATTCGGATAACTGAGATCTACAGAATATTTCTCTATCGTCCTATGATGACAAACATCTTGAACCCTGATTTGCCAATATATACGTCATAGATGACTGTTCTGATTGGTTTTGACATATTATGAGCATTTTACAATGTTATATTATGCACGGATGACCGACATTTGAGGGTTGATCAGTTATCGCCAGAATCTATGAAAATTGACTGAATTAGGACAAAAATAAGCTATGAGATTAATATGGTAAGTTTGTTCCTAACATATAATTTTAGAAGTCTTAAATACTAGGTACTACGATAGATTTTTTTACGGACCATTTTTTGGTCCAACACAATCATCACATTTGTCACTGTGGTCCGACGGCGCTTATGTTACTTGCAAATGCACCTAATTTTCATGGTTATATTTTAATTAACAGTGCGTTTTTTTCACAGAACACACATTTAAAGCAATACTCAAACACCAAAAGCGAACTTTTAAAAAATCTTCCTATTGTAACATGGTTATTGGCGAATGTCCTACGACAATAAAGAAGAAAATCTCTATTAACGTCTCTTCGCTAATATCCTAGTTTAATCACTAATATCCTCTTTATTTAAGTATATCACGACATAAAATACGTACTACTGTTTTTATGTTAGAAGAAAATTAAAAATTAAAACTTAAAACAAATACTTTTTATGTATGCCAATTGGCAGGCAGACTTAATAGGATCTGGAAGGATATGAGTACGACACAAAGGAAAAAAAAATAAAGGAATATTACTGGTACGAGGACATCTGTGCAGTTCTACAGAAAAACTACAAAAAATATCGAATTTTCTCCACGGTCCCCGCGAGATCGTTGAACTCGATACCTTTGACGTCACAAACGAGAATTATTAAGATCAGACTGTATACGCTATAATAAAAAAAATATCGTTTGTAAGAGGTCATTGCTAAAATTAGTAGAACCAGTTTTCGTGTTTATCGCTGCCCGTTGTTTTGTTAAGTTAAAAATAACGTAAGCGTTGTTGTTTTTATGGAATCTTAATATAAGAAAATGTATGATTTCTCATGTAATTATACATAAGAAATCTTCAATTAAATGACGTAAAAATAAACCGTTTACTGATTAGGTACAAATGTACTAACTTAAGCACATTTTATTGGTACATATTGTTCTCTTATCTCAGTAACCGGTAGTAAAGTTAACAAAATTTAAACTTTTAATGTTTACATTTGTAAAATATCAATAAACCGTACTGCAAAACTATTATTCTAATGACACATGTATAGATTTGATTAGTTAAAAGTATTAAGTAAATTAATCGAACAAATATTTTTTAGGATTCGGTACCTGAAGGGTACGAAGTAAAAGTTAGCCAGTTGAAATTCTCAAAGCATTTTCAGGAACAGCTCGACAAATAATAAAACATGCCAAAGTAAAACATTTTCAAAGACGCGCAAGTATTTGGACACTTTCTTGTATTTGGAAATTGGTGTGAATAATCACACCTGTAATTTATTAACAAATAATACATAGATGCCAGCCAAGTGTGAGTCGGACTCCCGCTAAGGGTCTCGAACGGAGCTCCTATATTACGCGCACCAAATCCTGAACGACGCCATCTAATTGACAAATTTCATACTAATTGCTATCAAAAACGTCAGGATTCTGAAAGGATTTGGTGCCCATTATTAGGCCTCAGAACTATGTTGCGGAACGGAACCCTAGTAGTCCGATCGAATTTGAGCGGTTCTTGTAATCCTTTATAAAAAATACAATGTTTATACCTATACTTAGTACCTACTATGCCAAATGTCACAATTGCGTGAAAAAATATTGATAAATAAATTAAAAAAACCTATTAAAAATACTGAGCATTTTAAATTACTGAATAAACGGCTTCAATGTTTTGCGCCATTCCAACAACACATTGTATAAGGTAATTCAGATCTGACGCAAGACGTTGTTGATAAAATACGAATGGTAATCTGATCGGATAACGATAAAAAAAAGAATTATTATTGTTGCGTTATTAGCGTGTCGAGATCAATGTCACGAGAAGACAAAGACGGAAAGAGGAAATATAAAGGCCTGTATTCACTTTGATTAGTATGAGTGCAGGTGATTAGCAATTGCGGGTGATTAGTGCAGGGGAGTAGAGCGAGTAGGTCCAATTCTGTTTAGAGGCTGTGTTTAGTAAATTCAGTTATTCAGTTGTTAGCCGTCGACCAGCAAGTAGGACGAACTTCAAGAAGCTCTAAACACATGCGAGCGTCCGACGCTAAACGCTAAGCACTATTTAAGTTTACCTTGTGTTGTGCCTGTATATAAAAAAAAACTACCTGCTGTCCAAACGTGTTTAGTGGCAGGCACTCTGCGAGTGAGTGGGAAGGGAGGGCGCGCGGGACGTGGCTACTCGCAGTCCATTCGCAAAGAAATAGAACGCGCATAATCACTTTACTACGCAGGTTACTAATCACTCGCACTAATCAAGCGCTGTCCACACGTGTTCACTGCTAATCACTAAGCACCTGCACTAATCACTAATCAAAGAGAATACAGGCCTTAAGGCTGATTAATAAAATGTTCAGTGACTAATGGTGCCAGTAGATTTTCCATTACCTGCTTCACTGAAAACTCATTACTATGTCTGGCCTCCAATCAAGATTCAACGACGCCGTTGGTCTTGGGCCTGTGGCAAAATAAAATAAGAACGCGTTCGGTTATATCTGATTTCAGGAGACCAGCCCCACTTTTAATCTGTGCCCCACTTCTACCTCGTTGGTCTAGCGGTGACACGTCTGCCTCTTTGGTCAAGCGGTAGCACATCTGATTACCATGACGGAGTTCGTGGGTTCATTTCCACTGGGGGCCGCCGTACATTTGTACAAATGGCCTCAGTCTGGGTGTGTTTCCATGTTCGTGTCTTGCCTGGTTACCATAGCACAGCGTGTCTTGGTTTGGGGCCAGAACACTGGCCATCTTCTCGTCTTAAAAAATACTTGATATATAGGAACTTGCCAAGTTCCTTGTCTTCGCAGAAGTAGCAGTGTTATAATAAATAAGGAAAAATTGTGTAACTTTTAAATCTACATATCATACTTGGCAAGTTTACCTTGTAAAAACTATTTAACATCTTCTCAAAACTAGCCAAGCTTGAGCTGTATATTTAAAAAATTATACATAATTTTCCTTATTTATTATAACATTGTTAATTCCGCGAAAACAAGGAACTTGGAAAATTCTTAATATCAAGTATTTTTAGGACGAGAACTTGGTCAGTTTTTTTTTAATCTATGTTTTAGTGGGATTTAATGAGTTTTTGTTAATAAATTTAGTCTAATGAAGTGCATAATAGCTTATAAACGAAAATGGCCACTACAGTAAGAACATACTTTAATTTTATTTTCTGTTTATCACGCATAACATAGCTTTTTCAATTCAATTAAATTAATTTTATTGCAATAAATTACAGTACAATATGATAATTATGTGTATAAAAATTGTGGTACAAGTGTAATTTTACCGATAGTGGCACAGCAATGTGATAATTTCATAATTTAGAATTAATATAATAAATAATAATAACATTAGGTACATTAATTGATAGCTCATTAAATTTTTCATAAAATTTCAGCATTAGATCAACAATCAGTATTAAAAACTATTTGCAGTTTTCATAACATTCGTTCAGATTGTATGGGCACATAACAAGTATATATTTTTTCTACCTACAACGGATTAAATGATAGCTTAATAGACCGTCTCGACTTACAACTCTGTATTTTTTCGTGATTTTAGATTTTTGGTAGAGTCATCATACGTCTAGGTCCTAATAAGTTGTTTGTGATGAATTTTATATTTAATTTTTAATTTTATTTCGCTACTGACACTACATTTTTATTTATGAATGCAGGAATGCATAACTTTAATAAATAGGTGTTTCCTTATAATATTTTTTTCTAATCATTACGGATTAAGCACTTAAAACGCTGTCTCAAATTATGACCCTGTACAATCTGGTCACCCCGTATATGTGACACTATTTTCGTTATTTACGGTCTTCATTATGTCTAATGAAGTGCTAATAAGTTTATAAATATGATCTATTGTCGCTATGACAGTCAAAAGTATTATTTTGTTTTTTTTTGCTGACACTACATTTTTTAAATATGTAAATGCAATTATACATAACTTTTTTAATTAGGATATGTATTTTTACAAACTTTTTCTCTATCTACAACGGATTTGTAGTTCCCCTTAAATTACGACCCTGTATAACACGGTCATCCTATATATTTTTATATAAATACTGTGAATACTGTAAATACAATAAATACTGCTTATATTCCAAATTTCAAATCTTTTGTTGAATTAGAAGTACCCTAGACTTTTGAAGATCCATCAGTGAGTGAGTCAGTGAGTGCCGGAAATTGCAATTTTCGGACCCCCCCATCTTCTGAACTGCAATACGAAATTTAGAGTCTAATTTGGTATTCAATTCAATTCGGTAACCTTAACCTCTCCGCAAAATTTTAGTCATGAGACGTAACTGGCTTCAAAGATAGAGGGGTCGAAAAGTGCTCGAATCGCTTCGTATAAATATATGCACAGCGCGGGCCGGCCTAGAACTTGGCCTGGCGTACTCTGTGCGGTGCGCCTTGATATGATATTGTATTACAAACGAAAATAACCTGCAATGCAACATAGAAATAACGACGTAGTAATAAAATTGCATATGCTTTTAGCTGAAACTTAGCCTTTGAACATCTGTGGTTTGAACAGAACCCGTTAGTATCCTTTTAAGGTTCCGGTAGTCCGTCTGACCGTCTGTGTGTCTAGTACTAAACTATAGAAAGCTTAGCTTAGCTTAGCTTAAGCGAATTTAGCATAAAGACAAAACGGTAAAATGAAATGTTTGGAAACTATTTTCTTTCCTCAACACATAAATTCACAAGTAAACGGATCCGGGCTCAAGTTGATAAGGTCTTAAAGAGAAGCAAAAAGCTATTATTTTACATTATGACACATATGTTTATAGTTAGGTTGCAGAAACTTTAAAGGTCAATGAACCGGACGAATTGTAAACTGATTCTTACAATGTACTTCCCAAATAAGAAGTACACTCACTTCTCACTGTTCTCATTGTTCACTCAGCACTGAACAAGTTTCTGAATCACTCTGAGTTTTTGGTCACTCGCTGACTGGACTATTAGACACACTTTACATCCAGGTAGATGTAAAAAGTTTTACTAATGCAAACGAAGAAAGGCAGTTTTATAATATGAAACATCGTGAAATGTCCAAAATATCGGAGATCAATTCAAATAAAGGGTGATTAGCTCCTGTATTATGCGCACCAAATCCTGGACGATTCCAATTGTCCAAGTCAAACGTCAGTATTTCGACAGGAATGAACGATATTTTGTTAAATTTTAAACCTGCTGAGGTTTAAAATTTAACGGATGCTTTTAGGCTTTGTTTAAAACAAAGCCTAAATGCGTCCGTTTTCATCAGTCGGGTTCTTTGTCTTTGGGACGCTCTAGTCTAGGTACTTAGTTTACGATTGGATGTCGTAATAGCAGTTTATTGCGATTCGCGTGTAAGTATTTGTTATTGACAATCGTGGCCGTCTCTCTGCGGCATACACATGGCTTCGTTTAACTTAATCCAAAGTACCAATATTAAAAAAAGATGAACAGGTGATGACTTATCTAACCACAATTTGAACAACAAACAGGAGGTCACCAGAAAACTGAGTTAGTTACAATAGAGTTCTGCAATACGTATTATTTAGCTTGAACACTTGTTACATGAAACACGAAACGTAAAATACAAGAAATAAATCAATTGCTTCAAAGATTGCGCTTAAAAATAACCCGCTGTAGCTTATTAATTCTATTACACTTATCAAAAGACCTCGACTAAAACTATAAACTGCTTAAATGTTATTAATGCCTAATTAAGAGCTTGTATAAACCTACTAAGCGCCACTTCAAATAACTGAGTAATTAATTCTGCGCTACTCATTTAATAAATTTATAAATTAAATCAATAAAATAAATTTATTACGAATATGCTATAGGCAGAGACTTAACTTAAAAAATACATTATCTAAAGGGTGGACCTTATTGAAAAAAAAAAATACCGAAACTAAAATTACACAACGCGTATCCAAACATGTATGTAACTTGCATGTAACAGTATGTAATATGAATGTAATATGTATGTAACATGTATGTACATGTATGAAATACCGTATCCATGTTTCATTCCGAACAATAATGTAATTTAACATAAAATAATTTGCTAGCGCTTTGAAACAGGAAATGCAATTTTGTATTCTCGCAAGTATAGTCTAGCATCTATATTAATTTTATAAAATTGTCGATCAAGTAAATCGATGGGAAATAGTTATTTTAAGTTAGGGGCACTCGGCTCTCAATTTTATGAGGCTGTATCACTCTCCTTGTTTTGGATAAGCTTCAAATATTCTAAGACTATTCTTATACAAACCCATTGGATTCACACATGAAAAGTGAAATTTTATGCAAACGTTAATAAATTTCTTGTGTACCTCGTGTCTAGCTACGTTTGTTTGTTAAAAACACCTTTGTTCCGCAATCAATCGGCACATTAAAAAGAACTGGTTATGTGTCCGACAAATAATATTGCCTTTGTTTTTGTAAACCTTCATGATCCGGCCCTTGATCAAGGTATCGATCCTAAGACCCAAACATCGAATGTCAACCTAAGTCTAGTTCCGAACCGGTAATGACTACTTACCTGAGTCTAGTTCTGGTAATGACCTAATGAACGAGTTATTTGCTACAGAACAGGCATGCCTGGTTCTTTGTTAGTTTCAGAACTTGTCTTTTTGCGATGTTTAAAGTACATAAACACCTACCTAGTCGATTAAAAGGGAACCTCCTGATCTTGATATCAACTAATTACAATTGGAGTGTTACGCAGAAACGTCCCAACCCATAATATAAGTAACTTTCGAGAAAAATGCTCTTTTATGTATAACATTGGTTTTTTTTCCATGTTTTAAATGTTAAAGTGATAACAAATTTAAAACGTCTAAAAGAAAACATGAAACAAAATAACCTTAAACATAAAAAAATATTTTTTCGAGAGTTACTTATTGTGAGTTGGAATGTTTCTGCGTAACACAGTCCAATTTAACTATTGAACGACTCCGTGAACAAAGCAAAACATAGTTACCTAAATAAAATAGCGACGTCAATACCATGATCAATTTGAGGATAGAACTTATACAGGATTTTTAAAATGCCTAAATACCTGAAACATGTTGGTTAGAGTTTGTCATTTACAAAAACTTTGGCTCTGCTTACCACTTTTGAAAATTTTTTGTTCAATTTTCTTGTTTTTGAAAAAATATTTTTATTTTTTTTGGATCCTTTCTGTTTTGTGGAGTTGCTTGATAGATAATACTTGAAACCGTATGTGTTACATAGAATGGACCTTTTTCTTGCAGGACAATGTTTCACTGATGACTGCGACATCGGTAAAGCGTAAATGCGTAGTTATTTATAAAAACACGCTTCGTTAAAACACTTCTCAGAGGCAGTTTAATTAGTCCGTGGTAAAGGGAAAAACATAACCACGAATTAGTAACCTTCCTCTGAGAAGTCTTAGAGGTATCGTATTTTTATGTATAAAAAAAAATTAAAATTAAATTCTTTATGAATAAAAGTTACTGTAACGCATTAACGAATAAGAGCGAGGCACGAAATGCGCATTTTAAAGATAACTGTTTAAAGGATATTCTGTGCGTTGAATTTTCAATGTCGGTATGTGGCACCGTTACATTGGGAAAAATTTGAAGAGACATACAAAGAATACATACAGATTTTAATTAGCAGCTAACTAGATACAATTGAGTGCACAAATCCACGTTTACATCCATACACTGTACTCACGGGCGATTTCTCAATTAAAATATAAAAGTTAATGTGCTGTCAGCTATACCAACTTGAGGTAGGAAGGTTTGGCGCACAGTCCCTGAATCGCTTGAGTAATAACGTAATTATAAAAAGATACATATTGTCGTATTCTTACGGATTCCCTGTGGATTCCCTGCATAGGTACTTTTGTTGAGTTTCCTGGTTTTCTGTAATAAGTTCATGCTTTCGTTGCCCTGAATTTTTATTTAATTTTTTCTAGAAAAGAATTCAGCAAGTGTCAAACATGCAAAACTAGTTTAATTAAGTATAAATTAAATATAACTAAATACAAGTTCCATGAAATAAACCTGTATGTCCCGGAAGCCTAAGACTTCACTGTCTGTCTATCTGTCCGTCTGTCTGTCACTTCTTGTTGGTTTCTATAGATAGCGCTGTTTCAAATTCGATCTTTGTCTAATGTTGTGTAAATATTGGTACGGTACCCTTCGTGCGTGAGTCCGACTCGCACTCGGCCGATTTTTTTTCAGCTTCCTATTTTATGTTAAATTTTCCTCAAATTTTTCTTTCTGGCCTGTATTAATCTTGTTGGCAACTTCTTTGATATATTTTTGCTTTTAATTTATTGTGTCTATACGTCACTGACCTCCATGGTGCTTACCTACCCACAGAACAGAGAATCTGTTTCGTTTACCTACCGTTAGGTTACCGTAATTTTTTGCGTTATTATTAATAACGGCAACAAGTAGAAGCTTGAAATATTCAATTAAGAAACAAACAATGAAATTAAATAAAATAAATATTTAAGGGGGGCTCCCATACAACAAGCGTGATTTTTTGCCGTTTTTTTCCGATCTTTGTAACTAATGTTGTATAGACAATAGTACGGAACCCTTCGTGCGTGAGTCTAAGTCGCACTTGACCGTTTTTTTTCTGTTAACATCCTGAAAAAGAATTTTGAACGTTATAAAGTGGCAACTCGCTTCAAGTAGGAAGTTACGCCAGGATATAACTTCATTGTAATTGATTAATTATGAAAGGATAAAGTCGTAAAGGACGACCAGTCCGGGTGAACAAACCTTGTACATGCGTACCGAGCACGTCGTAATAATAAACAGGTACACGTGTGATGAAACACCGAGATAAGAAAAAAAACCAAGTGGTTTTAAGACAAGAAAAAAACCAAGATAAGCAAAAACCAAATGAAGCGCAGATAAATCTTCAAATGCGCTATATGTAATTCATTGATTTATACAATCACTGGTGATTTTTAATTTCCTTTCCGACACTTTTGAAGACAAACAGTACTCATAAGCACTCATATGACAACATTTGTAACAAAAACTACGCCAACTTATTGTCATAAAACAATCATCATCATCATTCAGCCACAAGAAGTCCACTGCTGGACATAGGCCTCCTCCATGGATTTCCAAAAAGACCGATAAAACAATACTAATGAGCAATTTTATTGTGTTATATAAAGTTACTCTTATTTGTTTCCAAATTAATGCAATGCTTCGTGTGCAAAAAATACAGGTATTCATACAGGTGCAAGAACTTATAGGTAAAATATATAGGAATCGATCATTTCTTATAAATCAACCCCTTAAGTTACCTTACATCAAACACAGATTAACATGCTGACGAGAGTTAGGATTAAAATACTGAACTGTCCGGTACGCATACAACTTGCCGCCACACCAGCACTACAACTTTTGTTCTTGAACTTATTTGTTGATACTTTTATTTGTTGTTGAACTTATGAATTTTTTAAAGCACGATACCATATAATGGGCATTCTTCCAAGTAGAATAATGATTTACCGGGGGATGAACTGGTATTTTACTACAAACGCGAACTTCATAGGAACCCTTACATTTCGAAAAATATAGTAAATCAACAAAATGAAGAAAAGTTGCTGTAAAAACTCCTATAGTCGTGTGTCAAATTGCGCACTATACAAAAAGAACGCATTATAAATTGCGCATGTTACTTGTATATGCGCGGGATTGCTAAGAGGCTTGCCCAGATTTAAGTAAAATACTAGATTCGATTACAAACTGCTTGCTCCACATTCTACGAGAGAGTTTCAAAATCTCCTTCCCTTTCCATTGACGCCGAGTTCAAAATATAATGGTACTAGTTTTGAACTACAGGCTTTAAGCCCGGATTAGCTTTAACATTCACAGTCACAATATTTTTTTTTTTTCAAAAAGACAACGTATCACTTGTTACCAGACCTCAAAGAGATAACCCTAGCCCAGTAAAGGATCAATGCCGCCTTGCCCTAAATCGCATAGCTGTTTTATTCGATAGATTGGAGTTATCTGAATATAAAAAATTGTAAGATTTATTTCTTTTGTACTTGCAACATTGCAGCAGCCCTAGTCTCTTTTTTTAAATAATCGATGAATGGTTTACATCAATATAGGTATAGTATCACGAAGAGCGTTTACTCTTTAAATTGAATATTTCCCATATTTTATTGCACGGCGGTGGTAGGCTAGTGGGTAGAACCTCGGACTCGGAAGTGGGAGACCCAGGTTCGATCCCCGGTGCGGGCATGTACCTATGACTTGGTTTTCTAAGTTATGTACATTTGTGAAGTTATAGTAGCAATACCACTCGCTAACTGTGAAGGTAAACATCGTGAGAAAACCTGAGTGTCTGAGCTATTCGCATACCTCAGCGCTTGAAATCGCCAATCCGCGGTGGGCACGCGTGGTGATTAAGCCCATACTCTCTCCCTGAGAGAAGGCCTGTGCCCTACAGTGGGACGTATATAGGCTGCTTATGCTTATGTATGTATATTGCACATCAAAAAAAGTAACGTAAGACTAATGACTCCCATAATTTATTTATTTATACTACTGTAGCATCATTAATATGACTACGCCACAAATAAATTAAGTCAGTCTTCGGCTGTCCCAAAAAGAAACAGTAATTGTCATTTTTTTTCGAAACCGAGATATTTCCTCTATCGGTTACTGGAACCAACTAGTATTTCTCACTTTTGAAAAAAAAATGTCCTTTACTGTGTTTATTCTTGGGACAGCCGTCTTATTTGTTACACTATTCCTTAAAACACTCCTCAGGTGCAGTTAGAATAGTATGTGGTAAAGGAATAGAGCGGGCGGTAGACTAGTGGGTAGAACATTGGACTCGGAAGCGAGAGACCCAGGTTCGATTCCCAGTACGGGCCGTTTAATACTATTACTTTGTTTTCTAAGTTTTATACATTTTACACTTACATTTGTGAAGTTACCGTAGCAATACCACTCGAAAACTGTGAAGGAAAACATAGTGAGGAAACCTGAGTGTCTGAGGTATTCACATACCTCAGCGCTTGAAATCGCCAATCCGCGGTGGGCACGCGTGGTGATTAAGCCCATATTCTCTTCCTGAGAGAAGGCTTGTGCCCTACAGTGGGACGTATAGGCTGCTTATGTAAAGGAATAGATGTAACCACAGAATATTTTTGGGTGTATTTGCATGTTTGTGATGTCCTTGCCTGGTTACCTTAGCACAGGGTATCCTATTTTGGGACCAAGACAAGTGATTGTGTTGTGTGGAAGTTATTATTATTATTCAAACTGAGGAGTGTTTAAGAAGGATCTTGTTTTTATAAACAAGATCAAAAGTCTATATAGGAGGAACAATAACTTTATATTTCTTTGCGTTATCGTTAAATAAAAAAAATGTTGCGCCGGTCGCGGCTTTGGACAAAGGAAAAAACTTTGAAAATATATCAAGCTCGTCACCTGCTTCATACTAAAGTTACTAGATTTAACACTCCATGTACGTCTCTAAATAGAAAATACAAATAACAAGACAAAGAACATAATATATCGCCAGTGCATAACATGAATGTCGACACCAGCGGAGCAGAAAGTATGCCTCACGGTCAAGAGCGCTTGACTTGAAGGCCTATGAATTATACATTGCCTATGAAGGACCTAGTAGCTGGTGTCCCTCAGTGAACAGCCAGTTATTTGATACTTGTCACCAACGCAATAGCTATAACAACAACAAAAAAAAAATGGTTTTTAAAAAATAATTTTTTTTTTGTCGAATTCAGTCCTGTCTATTTGAGTAACAATCTATCTAGCCTTCGAAGCACGTCTCAACGACAGGCAATTTAATCGTGCAATAACATCCTGATTTTCGTAGTTAAATACATTCATTTAATTCTGCTTTGTTCTGAGTGTAAACAAAAAAAATATGAATGTAATAGAGGTTTAGATTTCTTGAATTAGTGAGATGAATAAATGACCTAGAACTAGCAAATAACTTTTTATAACTTTAAATAGTCTTTTAAAGAATATATTCTTTTTGTTGCACTAATCCGTGATGAGGACAATTTTAAAAACCTACTTAGAGGCTAAAAATTTCACCCGTGCTGGGACTTGAACCCGCGACCTCTGGCTAACCGTACCAGCGCTCTCCCAACTAAGCTAATGGGCAAGTGCAAGCACTGGCGAAATTTCGAACCTCTTTACAAACTTCTCTGTACTACTTACAGGCACCGACATCTGGCTGAAGTAATTTACATCACTTGCAGCTCCGAGTGTCCACTTTTATGCAGTTAGGTTTTACATCGGAATGATATCGCTGTACCTACATGATTATATTTTTTTTGTTGCCCAATCCGTGCTGAGGACAATTTTAAAAACCTGTTTAGAGGCAAAAATTCCACCCATGCCGGGACTTACACCCGTGACCTCTGGCTAACCGTGCCAGTGCTCTCAGCTAATGGGCAAGTGCAGACATCGGCGAAATTTCGAACCGCTTTACGTAAACAAATTTCTTTATTTTTCTAACCTCATAAATAAAAGTCATTGCCAGGCATAGGTATGCTTCTTCCCCTGTTATTTCTCCTTTTCTAGGGATAGAAATATTTCCTTTTTAAGGATACCTAGGTATATCTTTTAAAAAGTTAATTGAACTTGCAACATTAGACTGGCGTAATAGTGCGGTTGCACGATCCTGCAAAACCACCAGATCCTTACGACACACGGCTGAACTGACTCCACTCCACGCGGCCAAAATAACATTCTTGGCTTTCAAAATGAAGTCCAGTGTCACTGTGTCATGCACTCACGCCTCATTCAGGGGAACAATTTTCACAAAGGTAAACAAAATTTAACCAAAATCGAGTATACTCGGTACCACTCGGTCGGTGACGCTGAATCGCGTATTATATTCTGCTTTAGC
This sequence comes from Yponomeuta evonymella, assembly GCA_963969515.1. Classification (NCBI taxonomy): domain Eukaryota; kingdom Metazoa; phylum Arthropoda; class Insecta; order Lepidoptera; family Yponomeutidae; genus Yponomeuta; species Yponomeuta evonymella. Next base: position 13,987,563 of record OZ018349.1, read on the forward strand.
CATCTGCTAAAATTGAAAAATTATGATTTGTTTAATTTCTATAGTACGGTCATAAGCGAAGTAAAAACTTCGTTTGGCGCACTTTTTCTGAAGAGCGAATAACACTGAAACGTTACACTTGATTCCGTGACGCTTAATTACGTATATATTCTTACTAGGTTTTGGCCGCGACTTCGTCCGCATGGAATGAGTAATTTTCGGGATGAAAATTATCCTACGTCCTTCCCCGGCACTCAAACTATGAGTCCGTTCAGCCGTTATTTCGTGATTGAGTAACAAACATCCAAGTACATTAGGCCTGGTTACCCGGGCCTGTCGGGAGCTTCAAAAATGTTTAACACTTTTTATTGTTTTTTTCTCCTTAGTTTCAGTTTTTAAGTCACTATATTCTTTTCCGTATATACTAATTCTTTTATACTAATCCGTGCTGAGGACAATTTTAAAAACCTATTTAGAGACTAAAAATTCTACCCATGCCGGGACTTGAACCCGCGACCTATGGCTAACCGCGCTAACCCATAGGTCGCGTGTTCAAGTCCCGGCATGGGTGGAATTTTTAGCCTATGAATAGGTTTTTTAAGTCACTGTACTCTTTAGTATAACACTTTGTAATAAAGAAAAAAAAATTTAAAAATTTTCAAAATCGCTTTCTTGGGCTAGATATGATTTGAGGTATATTTTCCAAAAAAATATTTTAACTTGGCATGTAATTTCAAATAAGTGACTAAAATGTAATTTTTAGAATCGGTTATGTAATATATATATACTTATATCCTTTCATTTGATACCACACACGATAGGTTTCGGAACAATTTTTTTTTAACATACAAAAAAAAGATGGTGTCATAACTCCTTTCCTTCTTAGATTTCCGTACCCGAAGGGTACCAAACGGGACCCTATTACTAAGACTTCACAGTCCGTCTGTCTGTCTGGCTGTCTGTCACCAGGCTGTATCTTATGAACCGTGATGGCTGGGCAGTTGAAATTTTTACAGATGATGTATTTCTGTTGCTGCTATAACAACAAATACTAAAAACAGAATAAAATAAATATTTAAGGGAGGCTCCCATACAACAAACGTCATTATTTATATTTTATAAATTACTTAAAATATTCACAGAACATTTAATTCTATATCCGCTTCAATAATAAATAAGTAAATCAAAATAAAATATATATTTAGGGGGAGCTCCCATACAACAAACGTGATTTTTGGCCGTTTTTTCTCGATCTTTGTGTCTAATGTTGTACCTATAGATTTATACGGAACCCTTCGTGCGCGAGTCCGACTTGCACTTGGCCCTTTTTGATTGCGGGCGCTGACACTGACGCTGGTATAATATAACATATACACTAATGGCCCAATCAACCGGCCCGTCAGTGTGTGTTATACATACGCTAGTCCGACTCACATTTTTTATTTATTTTTTGGTGCTACGGGTCAAATACATTCGTATGGCCTAAAGATCAATCGCTCCGATTTTCACGCTTTTAACACCATTTGCAGCTTTTTTGGCATACCGTACCGCTAGTACTGTATTTTGTAAATAATGTCATTATGTTTCGTGCACTATAATATCTCCTGCGCAAATGACTTGGACTGACAATGGACTCCGACCCACAACTACCTCGGAGGGGTGCTAACGTGCAGCGAATGTGGACGCACATTCTCTGCCAAAATTGGCTATATCAGTCACCTGAGAGCACATGAACGTAACTCTCGATAGTAAGATCCCAGTCGCTATGGCCGAACACGGTCGGGATCAATATTTATGTATATTGATATTGTAATCTGCGCGCCTAACGCTCGACTATAGTTTTACTGAACTTAAAGTTTCACAAGAATCATCACATCACTCAATCGTGTATAATAACAACGCAACTTGCACAATTTCAAATTTTTATTGACACTACAAAATAAACTTCACATTATTTGATTCGTAATGGTTGAATTCAAGGTTTATTTTACTACTGTGCCCACGACTTTTTTCGCGTTGGGCGAGAATATGATTTTTCTTTAGGATAGCCTGTTAATTTGTTTCTAAAAGTATTCAATTTACAGGATTGACTTGTCTATAGATTCTTTATTACAAATGTGTTTTGTTTTTTAATGAATGGGCTACCGAGACTGAAGTATTTTTAGGATTCCGTACCCGAAAGGTGCCAATGCTTCTATGCTTACGTCTGTCTTTTTCTCTTGACCCGTAATAGGCATGTGGTTGAAATTTTCACAGATTGTGTATTATTAATTTATTACGTGTGGCAAAATGACACAAAGTTCTTTTTTATGTAGCCTATATACGTCGTACTGCAGGCCACAGGCCTTCTCTCAGAGAGAGAGTATGGGCTTAATTACAACGTGTGCCCACCGTGGATTGGAAATTTCAAGCGCTGAGATATGTGAACACCTCCGACACTTAGGTTTCCTCACGGTGTTTTCCTTCACAGTTCAAAAGTATTAAAAAACAAAAGAAGTAAAAGACTGAGGTGCGTCCCCATAAAAAAACCTGACTATTCAATGTTTCTTACTCTATCGTAAAAACGGTATAATTCTATAAAATTGTCGAACTTACTGCGATTATATCTAGTGCAGTAGTAGCCTGTAATATAAAGACAAATACCGGTCAAACGTCCGTCCCGAACTGGACGAAAGATAACACATTTTTGCTAAATACTTGCTGAACGGTACGGAACTCTCAATGCGCATGTTTGACTCACACTTAGTCGTTTTATTTTTTTTTGCTTTATCACAATACACTCATGATTGTATGTAGCATCCAACGTATTATCTTCGTTCAACGATACAGATTATATCATTCATTGGTTTTGTTAAACCTACTTGTTCCTCACAAACTTAGGTTCTGGAATCACGTACGCAATGACGATGTGACGTCATTACGACTTCTTAATTCCGTCTTCTTAACAAGCAAAGTTACCACTAAAGGTTTTATTTGGATAAGGTGTGGTTTCCTGAATTTTTTTCCACTGAGTTTTACAATGGTTCAAGTAGTTCGCCTTGCTGCCTCATTCCAAATTACTAGAGTGCACATGTATATCATATGTATCAAATAAAGGTGGACTTGCAAATTCTAGTAGCAATACCACTCACTAACTGTAATGAAAAACAAAACTGCAAAACTGAATGTGAAATGTGTTCAGATTCCTTAGCGTTTGAAATCGCCAATCGGCGGTGGGCAGATTCTCTCTCTCTCTCTGAGAGAAGGCCTGTGCCCAAAAATGGGACTTATATAGCCTATTTATGTATGCGTGCACTTTACTCAGTTGCATTAACGGCAACTTTGTAACAATTTAATGGTTGACAACTGTCGATGTACAATGACTATTAACGGATACGTTTACTCGTGGAAAATATTCCGCTGTCCGCGATTCGCGATTAAAATAATAGTTAGGTATGTAATTAGACACTCAATTGGTCTATTTCTCATACCTGCATAAATCTTCCCAAGACATACCTATTCCATTTCCGAGGGTTCCTTGTTGATCGAAGATAGATCATAGATTTTGTTTATTATGACGAGGTTTTGTTATGACGGAATAATTTTATAATTTAGGTATGTGTGTCTGACGCACTGACGCGTCTTTTCGACCAATATTTAAAATGTAAATAGATGTTCTATTTACGTTCCATCACCCGTGGAACTCGTCTACTGTACATGGATCGTCGTCATGTTAACGTTTGTTTTGCCAAATCGTCTGGTAGTTGGGCCTTTAATGAATCTTTAATGAATACTCGAGGAGTTATTTTTGGCTAAAGGAAGGTCCTAGATCATGAAGTAGATAGACACCGAGAAAATAAATAACATGTGTGGCTAATGTTCCATTAGTAATTTTGTTCTATTTGCGAAAGTTCAAAGTTTAAACAAGCTTCATGTAAATGCAAAATATTTTATTTGCATAGACTATTGTGATTTAAGTATTACTAAGAAAAATATAGAAACAAAAAAAAATATCGAAATATCCTTCATCACCTGAGGACATTCGGACGCAAACCATTTTTTTTGTTCATTTTTCGAGAAAGCTATTGTTTGATTGGTACTTGTGATTCTGCAAAATAATACTCGTCGTTATTGTGTTTTGCCTTTATATGTTATTATATCCGAAGGGTGCCAAACGGAGCCTAATACCTACTATGCCTACGCTGTCCATCTGTCTGACCTTAAAGGGCGTCATCGCAGAATATGTGTAATTATGGCAGATTTCCCAACGAACAATAAAAATACAAATATTAAAAATTAGGGGTCCTCGAAACTGGTTTCAAGAAATTTCAAGAAACTTGATGTGATTATAGTGCCGTCCTTAATATAATATAACAACAAACAATAAAAACAAGCCAGTTATGAGTTAGGCTCGCGCTAAGGGTCTCAAAGTGATTAAAAGAACTCACATGTGTTTTACTAAATACGTAATATATTTACTATTATGTTTATGCTGGACTGGAACCCTCAATCCTACTTGCACTTGGCGGGTTTTTTTAATGTCATGAAGTCAACGATATTATAATATCGTTGCCTGAAATTCACAACAATGATTTTTCAAGAATGCAGATTGAAAGCAAAGAGGCACGAATTGCAAGTGGCACTCCCTGGTCTCTGCCTACCCCTCTGGGATACAGGCGTGAGTTTATGTTATGTTGTTGTTATGCAGATTGAAAGTATGCACTAATTTTAGTACATTCTAATGCACTAACCAGTTAAAAGTGTCCTTTTAAATTACACCTACCTATGATACGACAAAGGTCTTATCTAATACTGGACTTATGTTGAGATATAAAGATTCACTGGCTATACATGCATACTAACTCAACTCTTGTGTCGGTCGAACCAGAATCGTAGGTTACGGTAGTCGAAACAACAATGGTGTCGTTACTAATCTACATAAGGGATCGAGTCAAACTTCCGAGGATTATACCAGTCTATATATTTAATAAATTTATTAATGTATATCATTGCAGGTAGATCACTTTTCAACGGTATTTTAATGGACTTCTGGATAGATTAAAATAAAAATATTTCAATTGATTGTTTGGTACTCGAACTGTAAACGAATACCTAACATTTGTAGTAATCTGAATATGGAGCAATCAATGTAGCAAATAAATTAATTGTCAACTCAAATCTATTGTATCCGTTTGTATTGTTTAATGGGAAAGTCGTAAATATCTCTATCTCACCTTTCAAATGACAGGTATGCCAGTTCAAGGCTGCGGTAATGCTTGTTAACTACCCTCAGATGCGGGATGGCCTGGTTTCAAGATCATTGATCGATTCCAGAACTAGAAAATGAAACCTAGGTGACCTATGTTAACCAAATAAACAAAAATACCAAACGATGCATCAAACACGGCATACGGAACTTAACGTGGATAAGGAACTTAACGTGGAGATTGTCAAGGGATTCACACTTTCATTTTAGATTGCACCGTGCAAAAAGATATTTTCTCTGGGTGTTTGAATCTCGTTAACTTTAAATAGCGTATCAAATCGCTAAGTGTCTAGGTCAAAAGATGCTCTAGGCCTTAGAAATAGGACAATGGAACGATCGAGTGGACTTTCTTATGGAAAAGATCTTTGTTGGTCTCTCTCAGTTAATCAACATTTTCAACCATGACAGCAACATCAGCTCAAGCCGAGCATGCAGCACTTTTACCTAGAGTAGATATTTTTATCTACTACAGATAAAAAAAAATGAGGATCACAACAATTTTACGCTCTATAACAAAACTGAAGCTTAGAGAATGAAATGGCTTATGAGTATCGCAAGGTCCATATCAAATTAGTAGACATTTACTTTTGATAAAATGAACTTGCAAAATTATTTCGGATCCTAAGTATTTATAGTAGATTTATTGCATTTTTCGGTTCTTTCTTGGTCTCTTTAGAGAAACAAACATACACATATATTTTTTTAATGATCTGATTGCCTGTAAAATAATGAGGCGGCAGCTATTGAAGATCTCGACTAGCAGCGGCCCTAAGAATAAGACATGGCAAAACTCACCGGTCCAATAATCTCCTCGACACAAGAATTCACTAGCACTGATGCAATGTTATTTATGTGGTCGCAATAACAAATCGCAATATCCCCAACACCAGTCGGCAGGAGCGCGGGCGACTAGCGAGTCCGGCCGAGTCAGAGTCGCGGCTAGGCCACTTGAATTCTTTCTTTCTTTGCTTGTATTGCGGGCGCGCGCCTTCTGCCACCCGTATATATCACGGCCGCTGCTGACGTCACGTCCCGTCCGATAAGGACCTCACATCCACTACACCGTGCTTTATCTCTGGCCACCATGCCACTGTGCTTGCGTTGTTTATAAAAATGTCAATTAACTCTTTCTAGAAATAGAAAACAGCCCTACCAAACCGGTCTATAATTGGTCCGCGGTGACGTTGTTATAACGGTAAGATAAAAAATTATTAACTCAGGTTGACTTGAATTTGAGTTAGACGCCGCGGTTCGTCACAGTGAAATAAAATTTTTATTTTTTTAGAAATCTCTACATTTTCTCTCAGAGGGACACTGAGAGACGATGTTCATTGTAAAATTACACTTGGGACCAATGAATAAGGGCCACCTATAAAATAATTGAATTCTCAGCTATGAATATAATGGTAACTTAAGAAAAAAAAGAAGTATAACAAATACTATTTATTTCGTAAGTGAGGATTTCAGTTATTTATTAAAAATGTTTTAACTTGAATCAAAATCAATCTTTCGCTTGAATTATTTAATTTCTTTCATTTTACTAATCCAACGTTGGATTTCAACGATGTAATCCAACATGATGTATACCAAGTTTCTGAGTTGACGCTCAAACCCCTTAATCAGCTTATAATGTAGGTATAGTTAAAAAGAGTGCCCTGAATACGCTCATTCAAGGCATATGCCGTGGAAATATGAACCTATATAGATCTGATCCACAAAGTACCAGGAAAAATAAAACCATGTCACCAGAAATCTCTGAAAGTAATCATGACATTATATTATGGTATATTAAGTTATTTAATTGGTCAAGCCGTTTTGGAGGAGTTCGATAGCAAACACTGTGACACGAGATTTTTATAAATTACATTATATAATATTATATTATATTTATGAGCAGGCATCGCATCTTCAATTAACACCTTCTTGCAGCTTTGCTATTCAGTAATCTTAGGTACATATTATCATGTTATTTCTTCAATCAGTCTATCTGCCATCGTAATATTCTTTTGGTTAGATATCTATTTTTTTGGTTAGATATCTTTTTAAGGCTATTCTGAAAGCTTTTATTTTATCAATGTCTTTTAGCAAATCCGATAATATTTTTTATAACTTGGCAGCCGTTGCGTGGGCCAAATGTACGTAATTAAAAAAAACGGCCAAGTGCGAGTCGGACTGGCGCACGAAGGGTTCATACAACATTTGAATATTTCAAGCGCCTACCTGTTGTCATTATGAATATCGAGCAAAAAACGGCAAAAAATCACGTTTATTGTATGGGAGCCCCCCTTAAATATATATTTTATTCTGTTTTTATTATTGTTTATTATAGCGGCAAGAGAAATACATCATCCGCAAAAATTTCAACTGTCTAATTCTCACGGTTCATGAGATACAGCCTGGTGACAGACGGACGGACGGACGGACAGCGGAGTCTTAGTATTAGGGTCCCTTACCCTTTGGGTACGGAACCCTAAAAACAATGTTATTGGTTCCATGCCCGGGGTTCGAACCCACGACCCGCTGAATGAATGAGACCAGTGTTCAACCTGACTTGTGTAGTTTATTATGACAATTCGAGGTGCATTGCGTAGCCGAGTCTACTTGTTAATCTCTGGGTTAATCGACTTTGCAATGTACATCGAATTGTCATAGTCAACCATGAATTGGCTCCAGCTAGACTAATCTGGCAGTCCCTATAGACTGCCTTATTGGTCTAGCGGTTAACACGATTGACTACCAAAACAGAGATCGTGGGTGCGACTCCCACTGGAGGCAGCCCTACCTGATTTGTACAAATGGCCTCAGTCTGGATTTGGTTCGTGATGTCATTGCTAGGTTACCATAGCACAGGTAACCTAGTTTGGTACAAGAACAAGTGATTTTCTTGTGTGGAAATTATTTATTACTAGCTGACTTGACAAACATTGTTTTGCTACATTAATAAGCTTATGACCAATTCTCAGAAAAAAATCACAAAAAACGGTGAAGGCGTTTCGGAGGAGTTCTATAGCAAACACTCAGACACGAGATATTTATATATATTACATTTATATAACAAACATAATATTTTATGTACTTTACAGTGTGGCAAATCCCCTTATACAAAAGCAATAAAATGTGTGGAACAGCTGATCTTTTCTTCGTAATTTTGAAGTTTTCCACGAAGTAAAATTTTTTCGTACAGGCGAGTAGAACCCATGGAGGTTTGGTACACTTTACACCCTGTACAATTTTCTTTATTGTTACAGAAAGAACAATGATAAAAGAAAATATACAATTGGCGGCTTAAATTATTATTTTTTCTCAATCGTTCTCATATTGCGGCGAAGCGCTACTTACTGGGCATCTTTGATTTTTTCTTTGACCAGAACACCTGGTGCAGTTTATAACAGTTTTTTTTCTTAGAACTAACGTTACAATATTTATTTACAATATTTCAATCAAGAAACGTCCTTGATTTCAATACATCCCGGATGGTTTCGTCACTGTACCACGGACTTATGCACTTATAAAATAATATCGGTGTTAAATCTGCATTCCTCTTGCCCGAGGAGCCAATGAACGGTATCGTGGGAAGACTCCTTAGTACCTAAATAAACCGGTGATGGCCGATGGGGCCAAAAAGTTCTCGAATGGAGGCCACATATCGGCAAGTGCAGCGTGGGACGACCAGCCACCAGATGGACAGATGAACTCATCCAAGTGGCAGGAAGACGCTGGATGCAAGCCGCTTCCAACCGGTCTTTTTGGAAATCCATGGAGGAGGCCTATGTCCAGCAGTGGACTTCTTGTGGCTGAATGATGACGATGAAACTGGTTCCGGTTACGCTTCCGTGCGCCCGGTTTTTCCGAGATTTCCGCACTTATAGCCTGATAGTTCGGTAGCAAGCGCTAAAGTATGTAAATACCTTAGACACTGGGGTTTCCTTCACAGTAAGCGAGAGGTATTGCTGCTATAAATTCACATATAATTCTAGGTATATATAGGTAATCCTAGTGGGCTCTAAGAAAATATTTACCAGATTAAAAGACGATGGAAGGGCCGGTAAGGGACGACCCAGACGTACATACTTCGACCAAAGTACCCGAAACCGGCGTGTGTGCATGCAACGACTAATGAATGTTGAGGAAGCGAAAGTGATCTGTCACGATCATAGCAAGTGGCAGTCCCTGTTCTTTGCCTACCCCTCTGGGATACAGGCGTGAGTTTATGTTATGTTATGTAAAAGACTTCAAAATAAGTTTTAATTTAGTATTTACAGAGGAATCTACCAGCAAGACGACATTAAAATCTCCATAGACTATAACTTTCTTACTATGAGGCTTACTTTAAGGCGTCCTCTAGTACCAATTTAAATAAACTGGCGGGGGGGCTGTATACGCTTACTACAATGAGTGTAGCCAGTTCAACACATGATAGTTCAACTACATTTTTCAACTGAAAGTCTGCAAATATCTGTCCGTTCTTAATATTTTAAACTACTTTATAGGGTTCCGTACCCAAAGGATAAGGAGGGTCCGTCCGTCCGTCCGTTCGTCCGTCTGTCAGCAGGCCGTATCTCATGAACCGTGATAGTTAGACAGTTTTTTTTTTCGGTCAATGGTTGTCTGGAAGAAATTACTTTTAGTAATAAGGCCGCCAATTGTTGTTAAATTGTCATAATGTAATTCCCGGTGCACATACAATAAAGAATATTCTATCTATCTGTTTATCTAACAATTCTAATTCGAGCAATTTGCCAGAAAAGCTACCCTGCAAATTTTGGTTCGCTAAGACAAGTTTTTTAAGGGTGGCTATTCTATTGTCTGCGCTGATAGTTTAAATCAGCAGTCAAGCTTAACTTACTTATTGTAATCGTTTTTTTTATTCGTATTCGGCGATGGTTGTCGTTGACCGCTGTGTGGAAGGATCGGACCTCTAGGCTGATTCTATGCAGCTAAAGGCTCCCACTTGCAACGATAAAAAAGCAATGCGAGCCGGCGTTTTGCCTGTGGCCGGCATTTACTTCTGCGCAGACGGCAAAATTGTCGCCGTGATTATCCAAGCGTAAACCATCCCTAAAACAGGTACAACTTACAACTTAGAGAACAAAATGGTTGCTACATGCCGCAAATCGAACCCACGACCTCCCGAATGTGAGGTAACCGTAACTTTACTGAACCTAAGTAGGTACTGATTTTATTTTATTTCTTTGCGGGAGTCGACAGCACGTCAACCTCACATGCGTGCATACTATTAATTTACGTTATGCATTACGTTATTTACGTTATACATTACTGTCTGGTACCCGGCTGCCTTTGACTCTATATGCCTCACATGTTCTCTTGACGATTGCTTTGTTTTATCTCTGTTTTGTTGACGTTCGTGTCTTTTGTTTGTGTACCTTGATGTTTACTTCGTCAACCTCACATGCGTGCATACTATTAATTTACGTTATGCATTACGTTATTTACGTTATACATTACTGTCTGGTACCCGGCTGCCTTTGACTCTATATGCCTCACATGTTCTCTTGACGATTGCTTTGTTTTATCTCTGTTTTGTTGACGTTCGTGTCTTTTGTTTGTGTACCTTGATGTTTACTTCGTGTTTCTGAGACAATTTAAATAAATATCCTCTTTCTTTCTTTCTTATGCAATTTTGCAACTAAAATGTAGAGGTTCATGCACTATACTCATAAATCTTGGACTTTGGGTCGTCTTGTACTGACCCAAAGTCCAAGGTTTATGAGTAGAGTGGGTGGGTGTAATAAATTCGTTGGCACCTACCTAACAAGATCCCATGAGAGCAGTGCGCTGCGGTCAGTCAGTCAAATGAAATCAACAAAATATGGAACACCACGATACAGAATTATGTAAAAATGAAAAAAAAGAAAATTAAAATGTATCTATTATCGGTTCAGGATTAAAGAAACCATTTAATAACTTTATTACTTATTACACACAATAGGCTATTTTTATACTAAGAAAATTCGTATTGCCCTGCATGCATCACAAAAAGAAAAAAACTTATGTTTTATCAAATTATTATATAAAAAAAGAGATAAGAACAAAAAAACAACGTTGCCCTGTCGACAGCTGATCGCTTTGATTTCTAGCTTGTATGTTTTTTACAAAAATGATAGCGTCAAATGTCTCAGACTAAACGTAAAAGTTAGACTAAACAATGAAACTCGAGTTAGACTTTAACTCGAGAAATATAATATCATCGTTGGGCCTCCTTGATGATCTTCGACCAGGTCAATCTTACCATGTTAATCTTAGTTACCATACCCGAATATTCTTATAAGGAAAATGGTACCTCATTCCCAAATTGAAATCAGACGCGCTGTCGCGTGCCATTATCATATACAAGCCTCATTTATATGTAGGCTTTTTTGTGATATTCCTGCAATATTTATTTGTAGAAATAATTATTTGGTATTTATTTTATTTACATAAATATTGCAACCTAACAGTAATTACACCAAAGCGTTACAATATAATAACTGAGCACTACTTATCAAACATCTTGTAGCATTCCCTTACATACCTTCACCACACTTCCAATCCCACCCGCAAAAACATCACACTCGGGTGCTTCGGCGAGCAAGGCACACAGAGTAGCCGCAGCATGCATTGAAATCAACAAAACGTGGAATATTTCTAAACCATATACTATATTCTATATTCTACGGGTTTATTTTTAAAATGGGAAATTCCTGAAAATTAAAGTTTGTAATTATATTTACAACAATTTTTGTTCTAGGGATTTTGAACATTTTGTTCAGTTTTCCATTTTATTTTTTATTTTTATGTGGTTGTGCGATTTCTAAGCTTTGTAGTGGCACTGATATCAGAGATTATCTACAATTTGAATACTTATATCTGAAATCTACATTTCTTAACAGTATGAAATTGAAAAAATATTAGTGATATGTAGCTTTATTAGCTTTAACGCGAAATATATGGTCCGGTGATGGAGATTGGAAAAGTTAGTAGAGCCCAAGCTGATGCTAGACTAAACGATTCAACTGGAGAAATATATCGCCCTTCGGCCCCCACAAAGGTCTTGAGGTCAACGGATTGCCTGAAAATTTTGTAATATGAGTATGAACTCAAATTACAACATTTTCAGGCGCGCCACAGCGCACCTTTATCTTTTAAAAGCCTTGTTTATTTACAGATTTTGTGATGTTACCGCAAAATCCAATTAGAACCAATAAAACATTGAATGTTGTAAATACGTATTTTTTTATTTTTCGTTGTGGCATTATTTACCAGAGGCTGCACTTTTGTTTTGCGCTATAAACGAAAATTTCACAATAATTAAGGTTGTCTGGAAGAGATCGCTTTTAGCGATAAGACCGCCAGTTGTATACTATGTAACTTAAATATTTAAGATTTTTCATGTATCTTTATAATGTAGAAAATAGAATAGAATAGTTCCTTAATATTTCGAAAAATATTAAGTCTACGATTCAGACATATTCTTGATAAATATTTTTTGCTGTGTCGTGAGGTTTGCGAAATACATTGGTCTATGGTTCTGGGTTCAAATGATGCATACTGTATGTTGCCTTTCTTTCTCACTTACCTTGACGGTAAGTTTGAGACTGTTTCCTCGGTGACGAGTTTATTTAAACTTTTGTCTTGAGTCAAGAATCTTGACATTTTCGTAATGTTTTGGTTTCAACTTCCGTTACCTACTTAATTAACACTTTTTGTTCTGTTGAGTTGCTACAAGCACTAAATTCTAATCATATTCGCTGCAAAAGCCGGATTAATTTTATTTCATAGCCGGTTTTCATTGATGACCTCTCCAGACTCTCGTTGCAGGGTGGAACTATAGTCTCTTATGCCGACGATACAGCTTTGAGCTTCAATTCCAAAGACTGGAGTGAAACTTACCGCTTAGCTCAAGCGGGTCTTAATTCTGTCACAAAATGGCTGAACGAAAATTTTCTAACACGAAATACCAAAAAAACTGTTTATCTAACTTTCACAATGCGAAGTTCTACGCAACCCCCCCCAATCAATGCATCTTATCGGTCACACTTGTTCTCAGTCCCGCAACGAAGGTTGCCTTTGTTCCAAACTAAAAAAAGTTCGTGACGTTAAATATCTTGGTATAACTATAGATCAAAACCTAAACTTTAATGCACATGTTCAGGGTCTGACTGGTAGGGTGCGGAAGCTGATTTACGTTTTCAGAAATCTGAGAGTTGCAGCAGAACCAAAACTCCTGAAAACCGTGTATTATGCACTATGCCAGTCACTGCTTGTGTATTGCATTACTGTTTGGGGCGGTATGTGTAAAATCCTTCTGGCATTGGAGAGGGCCCAGAGGGCAGTTCTCAAGGTGAGCACATTCCGTCCGTTCAAATTCCCCACTTTTGAGCTTTATCAGTCTTGCGAAGTGCTATATGTACGCCAACTTTTTATACTTCATACAGTCCTTAAAATGCATTCGCAAATCGTTCGGATACCCGAACATCGCGATGCAAGAAAAAAAAGAAACAACAAAATTTCATATAAATTTCAATTCAAAACATCCTTCTTCAGAAAATTCTTTCCATTTCTTGGCACTTTTCTATACAATAAACTGAATAAAGTATGTGATATTTACCTTCTCAATTCCTTTGAATGCAGGCGCAAACTTTTCGACTGGCTTATTACTCAAGATTATATTTCCACAGAGAACAATTTGTTTGTACTGGGCTAAATACGCACACACGCACACACGCGCGCACGTAGACACACATACACACACACACACACACACACACACACACACACACACACACACACACACACATACACACACACACCCACCCACTTACACACTCACACACTCTCACACACACACACACACACACGCACACATACACACACACACAAACACACACACACACACACACACGCACACATTTTGCATATAATTTTATTATTTTTGATAATTTTTATGTAATTAATAGTAACCTACTTTAATTTGATGTTAATTTGTAACTTTCTTCCGAAGAAAGTATACATAAGATATATTATAATTGCCTTATTGATTGATTGTTTTTATGTGTCATTCTTCACAGAATAGCATTGTATCATACCTTTCGGGACAGCACTGGCTCTTGAGATACAGGTCCCCGCCTAGTTCAGGAGTCAGGGCACAATGATATTGTAAACAAATTTAACTATTTGTGTTCAAATAAACAATTATCTTATCTTATCTTATTAATTATGTTTTATTAGACTAAGGCGGACTTACGCCACTTCTTAAATAAATCGTGTGATTTTAAAACGACACATGTCCTTTCATTACAACTTTGCAGGAAATAGAAAAAACTGATTTATTCAAATACTAATATCTACAACAGCAATATTTTAGCATATTATATTGATTTCTGTATGAATAAACTACAATTTTTTTTTTCTAATGTAAATCAATAGGTAGGTGTAAATAATTTAATAAAAAAAAAAAATGGGCAAGTGTTGTTTAAAAATCACACGATTCAAATGTCACTTAGGTCTCCTTTTAAATCGGCTTTTTGTATAGAAAATTTTAGTTACATGCTGTTTAAGCTAAATTTAAGAAAGTGGTGCAAGTCGGCCTTAGTGTCTAAAGTACCGGGGTTTCATTTGTATGGTTACTATACCTACGTACACGAGTCCTCCCAAACAGCCAAATAATCAAATATTTTATAATATTTACAAATACTTACTCTTAACAAGTAACGTACTGAGATATCATAAAGTTTTGTTTATGTTAATTTGATTTGCATGACATAAACTCACGCCTGTATCCCGGAGGGATAGGCAGTGACCATGGTTTGCCACTTGCCACAATCCTGACAGACCTGTTTTGCTTCATCAACTTTCAATTACTTACTTACTGTATTTACTTACTGTATTTTACTACTGTAAGCTGTAAGATCTCCAAATGTAAAAATAAATAAATAAATAAATAAATTAGTTCGATTTAATAATAATAATAACTTCCACACAATACAAGCATAATCATAACTTCCTTCTCCTGATTCCAATTTAGAATATGTACCCTGTTTTTTGGTAACCAGGCAATGACATCACAAACATGAAAATACGTCCAGACCGAGGCCATTTGTACAAATCAAGCACACGAATCGAACCAACGATCTCTGTTTTGGTAATCAAGCGTGTTACCGCTAGACCAACGAGGCAGCCGATGTGGGTTTGTTTATTTCTACACAATCGACTCAACTCAGGTGAACTCAGATGGAGCTTGCCCATTTGCCCTAAGCCTGAATAGGAGGGGGGAGGGGAGGGGACTATAGCTCCATGTCCCATGAAGCCTTTACTCTGTTTGGAAACGCTCATGAACGATGACTCTGTGCGTAACTATAATAATAAGGGACCGTCTCTTCACAAAGTGTTACAAAATATACGATGGATTTATTAGTACTTAGTGCGCCGTCTCAAATTAGGTCCCTGTATATATAGACAGATAGACTACACATACTAAACATTAGAAACTATACAGAATATTTCCTAATATTTAAGTCAAGAATTGGCGGTCTTGCCACTGAAGGCAACACCGCCAGTCCAAGTCACCCTGTATATATATATTTTTGTTTTCGAAGCCAGCATTTATTTAACAATGTATTGGCTGTGGTAGGCATGTTTCCTGAAATACAGATATAATTCCTTATTATTACTTATTAATACGCAAGCAACTTTAGTCTGATGCGTGTAGGTATATCACCTTCGTGCACTCGTAAAATGTTTATCAATCTTTATTTGCACTAAGGTTTCAAAGGCTGCATTTTTAGTACAGTTGTCAATAAACTGTTAAACATCGAATCTTCATCAATATTTTTTCCTTTAAATTACCTCCAAATATGGGTCTACAACTGCATGGCGAAGAAAAGTCAAACCAAAATAAATATGCAGGGTGATAATTTGAGGTAGCGTAGCCATGAAAACTATCAGTTCCCTTATTTTGGACATCATTTTATTCCAAATTCCAAATAGCATGAACTCAAATTTGTTTCAGGTGGAATAAAATGACCAGAATACTATTCTGACTTACTCGTATAGTGTATTTGTCCTAACTTGTATTTATTTATTTATTTTAATTCTTTATTACACTAATTACATTGTAAATGTACAAGGGCGTCCTTAATGCAAAAAGCATTCACTTCCAGCAAACCTTTAGTGTACCTCTGAGGACTGAATGTAAAAAACGTTTGATTGCAACTGTAAGTTGGTTCATCATTTTTGTTTTCGGAGGGATGGAAATTTCGAAATAGGGAACTTGCACATAACTGATGCCCGAAAACACATGCCCAATTTTTAATTTGGCGAAGCATCAATAGCCTTCAAATCCCGATCGTTCATAAGCCCGAAAAGTAAAAGGCTGACGCACTAACGCCCGAACACTATTGACCGAAAGATTGCTTAAATTGGCCACTGTGTGTGTGTGCTATTGATGCATCAATAAATTAACAAATCGGGTATGTGTTTTCGGGCATCAGTTATTCGGCTATTGGTCATTTGGTGTCAGGCAAGAGACCCAAATAAACTTGGTATTTTCTTTTCTCTACGCCCAATACTTTCATAATAGACACTTTATTGCACAACCAGGTGAAAGATATCTTTTTTTTTTTTTTTTTTTTTTTTTAGCCCTAAAAAGGGCACCCTCCGGAGGACACGGGGGAGGGAGGTGGTGAATGCTCATGCATAACAGCACGGACCCGGCCGTGCTGCCAATGTGGGACTCACAGGAAATGCGCCTACCCACTAAACACCACCTGGGGGCTGGTTTGGTCCTAAGGACCCTTAAACCTACGTCATGAGCGACCCACCTCGAAGCCGAGGAGGGCGCACAGCGGAGCTCCTTAAGGGAGCGTCCGCTTGGGACTGCTCGTCACATCGTGACCGCGGCTAGGAGGGAGAGGTGGGGACGCCGGTGGGGACACCGGCGGAGGCGGGAGCGGGGGCTACTTCTGGCTGGGACTGGGCCTCTAGTAGGCGGTCCAGGTCAGATGAAAGTTTATCGGGGGGGTCGACGAGGGCGTTCCTGGGCCTGCGCACCAGGTAACGGGGGTTCGTCGTGGGGGGAGTGTAGTCCGCTGCTTGGCGGATAAGGGGGTTGGGGTGCACTTCGGCCGTGCTAAAGAAAGTCTCTGAAAGAGATTTAATAAATTGTTGTATGGTTGGAATCTCCATATCCCGATGGAGGTCGGCATTTCTGACACACCAGTGGGCGTTCAGAGCTCTACGAATGAAAAGATTTTGAACTTTCTGAAGTTCGTACAGGGCTTTGGGGGACGCGTGGGCGAAGACGGGTGCCGCGTAAGTCAGCACGGGGCGAATGCAAACCTTATAGAGTGTTCGCTTGTTCCTAGGGGACATCCTACTGTGTCGGCCTATCATGGAGGATAGGCGGCCTAGGTAAAAACGGGCGGTCCGGGTCACCTTCCGGATGTGAGGCCTAAATGTCAGTCTGCTGTCCAGGGTGACACCTAGGTATTTGGCGGTGGAACGCCAGGGGACTGCGGTACCTAACATACGGATAGGTCGGTCGGAGAGACCGCGGCGGACCTTATGGTCGAAACGGATCGCGGTGCTCTTTTCCGGGTTGACCTCGATTCGCCAGAGCCTGAACCAGGCACCTAGCTCATCGACCGCGGATTGGAGCCTATTAAGGATGACTGACATTTTCCGACTCTTGCAGTAGAGTGCGGTGTCGTCAGCGAAAAGTGACAGTTGGACCCCATTGCGGGGGATGGGGATGTCATTTGTGTACGAAATGTACAGGAGGGGGGAGAGCACGGAGCCTTGCGGGACCCCGGCTCTGAGGGGGCGGAGGGAAGAGAGAATGCCCTCGTGTCTAAAGCGGAAGGAGCGGTCCTTCAGAAAGGAAGCTAAGATGCGGACAAGTCGGTCGGGGAGACCCAACTCATACAACTTAAAAATTAGCCCTGCGTGCCAGACCTTATCGAAGGCCTTGGCGACATCGAATAGGACGGCTACCGTCTTTTCGCGTCTGGGGAAAAACCCGCCTAGAATATACTCTACTATGCGGTGGACTTGTTGGGGGCAAGAGTGAATTGCCCGAAAACCAAATTGGTGGGGGATGATGAGGGGGGGCCCCTCTGAGGGGAAGAGGTGATTCCTCATACGAGTGAGGATGACTCTCTCGAAGAGTTTGCCCATGGCCTTGAGGAGGCTGATGGGGCGATGGCTAGAGGGGAGGTTGAGAGGCTTTCCCGGCTTGGGGATGCCTATGACCGTCGCCTCCTTCCACGCGGGTGGGAAGTGGCAGTGGTCAAAACAGGCATTGAAGATGACTGTTAACAGGGTTAGCACCTGGGTGGGGAACAGTTTGAGCGCTAGGTTGGCAATACCATCCGCTCCTGGGGCCTTTTTTCGTTTCAGTCTTTTGATGAAAGACTGAACTTCGTCCGTGGATACCGCAATGGGATTATCGTCGGTTGGAAGAGGGAGGGAGGTCTTTTTACGGACCTCCTCCTCGACCATACTGACGTGAGTTGGGTCGCACTGCTGAGTGCTGGGCGAGCATTGGGACTCAATGCTGTCGGCGAAACACTCGGCCTTCTCAACGTCCTCGAAGGCTGTAGAGCCATCGGGGCGGGCCATGGGTGGTGTGTGAGTGATCGCGTCTGCCCGGAGGGCCCTGGCTACTCTATAGTAAGCCTGGTGGGAGGGGGAGATGGTCTCCATGAGATCGCCCCATTGGGCGTTGTTAAACTCAGAGAGACGGGACCTGACTTGCCGCTGGAGATCGTTCGCGCGTTTCCTGTAGGCAGGAGTTGGGTAGAGGGAGGCCCTCCGGAGGGCGGCTCTTTTGGCCCTGAAAGATATCACAAATAGTTTCGTATATCTAAGTAGTGGTATAAAATTGGAGGTCTTATCGCTTAGAGCGATCTCTTCCAGACAACCTTTGGATGAAGTGGTTTGCAGCAAGAATATAGTCGGTATATGGATGTACAAAAGAAGAGAATCTGAAATATAATGCTATGTGAAGTAACAAATATGTATAGCGAGAGATTACAAGAATATAAGTACTTATAATTACATATTGTACCAATAATACATTTACATGAATACCTAAAAATAAATACAACATTAAATACATATAAGCAGCAGTTTACATGTACATAATATACATGAATATACATAATATAACCCTTCTAAAAGTCAATATAGTCACGTGCCACAAAAACGCGCCATACAAATCGGGCTCAAACTATGACGTCACAACTTGCACGTAACGTTGCGTTTATCAATATTTAAGTTATCTCGTTAAATAATGTTTTTTTAATTTCTCATACTCGGAAAGTAGTGTTTGTTTGATCCGAGTAGCGGGTCGAAGACGCTGCTTCCCACCCTTCGTTGGGAAAGACTCATAGTAATTGCTTCCCTCTCTAGGGCGGGAATGATTTTTAAAAATAGAATTAAATTTGGTTAGATAGTCGACTACGAAAAGTTTTACATAACAAAAAATTCGAAAAAAAAAATGCTGCGTTCTTGTGAGTGTATAAACAGCTAGTGTGAATATTAAAAAAAATAATTAGTAAGCGGGACAGCCTAGGGCGGTGACGCGGAGTGTTCCATCTTTATAATTTTAAAAAGAGTATAATTTGGCGGATTACTAACTCTGTAAGCTGTACCGAAATTCAAAGCATTGATTCTAAAGACTAATATTTGATTAAAAATGAGTTCCAGCGAATCTGAAATATTGACCCCAGATTCGGTTAAAGACGAGGCACATACAGGAATCGAAAATCTTTTGCCAGAAATTTCAAAGAAAAGGTTCTGAAATATATTATGAAGTGGCGAGTAAACAAGAAAGTAAAAGGTATATACACATGTATTTTTATCAATAAATATTTTAGAAAAACTGCTATTTTTTACTTTGCTTTCATTCGAAATGAAAAGTAGAGTGTGAAGTCGCTGCGCTCGGGCGTCTAAATACCTCGTATGGGAATTGATTCCTTTCCACCCTTGTATAACAATCTACTATTACACATCTACATTCTACACCCTTATTAAAAAACATTTCGAATTCAATCATCATCATCATCATCAGCCATTTGACGCCCACTGCAGGACATAGGCCTCCCTCATGGTTTTCCTAACCACATGGGTTGGTCGAATTCAATGAAAAGACGAAATCTAATATTTTTTTATTATTACTTGTTTTTTCGCAATTTTTGAGACCCCGAAACCCCGAAAACGTATATTTTTTATGGTTTTATTTTCAAAACACTCAAATCTAAATTAGACGCAAGTTCCCCATTTAAGGATTTTGGGAATGCGTATTTGAAGTTTAGGAAAAAAATACCCCATGGAATTTGGACTGTCCAAATTGGACGTTTGGTGGTTATGGACCGAAAGATGGAAATGGTTATGGATGGAAACGAAGTTACATACAGTTTACAGTTTAGACGACGAAGTGACAGTTTAGATGACCTCGTGGCGCAGCGGTAGTGCATCTGTATACCATGCGAGAGGTCCCGGGTTCGAATCCCGGCTGGAGACAAAAAATCCCAGTTCTTGGATGTTTACGTGTTTGTGATGTCGTTGTTTCTGGTTCCCACGACACCTGTGCCTGTATGTAAATGTTTATGTTTATATGGTCGTCTGAGAACATTTTATAGTGGCCATGAATATTTAGGAAGTTCTTTCAGAAAAGAAATCAGAAATCAGTAATTTATTTCAACGTATAGAATTTACATTCTGTTTGCTGAATGTCAATGTACTATGTTACAGTTGAGAAAAAGGCAGCGGGAAAAAAAACTCCACTCTGACCATCTTTTCTCAAATTATCTTAAACTTATACATCAAAGCCTATATGATATGATTCCGTGATAGCCACCAATAACTTTAAAAGACAAAATAATACTTCTTACAAAAGAAGGAAAAACAGTAATGCTGCGGCCAGACACACGAACAGCACCCGTTCACGAGCATAACGCAGGGGTCAGCCATCACCAGTCTCAACCATTTTAGAGGGAGATAGGTGACCCGGCCACCACGCCACCATTCGAATGACCTTTAGCAAACCTGCAGATTGAGTTCTTATCAGCTAATTGAGATCTTGTTTGGTACCCCATCTCAAATTACTACCCTGTATACCAGTAAAACTACCCTCCTCCGTAGCTACCCTCAGAGAAACCCACAGGAGAAGCCGTATGTAGATCTGGGGCTGGTCGTGTGCACCTACACTTGCGCTTCATAAATTGTTTCATTTATGGAAAGTACTGAGAAATTTAAAATATGAAAATAATAATGTACCTACCTACCCACTTGTTTACTCAAGTCAACGTATTTTGCTAAAGTCAAAGGCTATAAAAATCTGCATTAAGCAAATCCGTCTAAGGAAGTCGCTGTTGAGAATACATTTAAAAGAATAATTTTAGCAGAACAAAATTGTTTAAAATAGATATATTAAATTGATAATCCTTTAAAAATTCTTCAATGTTATGTTAGGTAGTTCAGTTTCCTACACAATATTGCAGTTATATAATTATTAACTAACACTGCAAGGGGAAAATAACCTGAAAATATCACGAGATAATATGAACACTTCGACCAAATAGGGGATGTATTAGCAAAGGGCAAGATAAAAAGTACCCGAAACCGACGTGCGTGCATGCAACGACTAATGAATGTTGAGGAAGCGAAAGTGATCTGTCAGGATCGTAGCAAGTGGCAGTCCCTGGTCTCTGCCTACCCCTCTGGGATACAGGCTTGAGTTTATGTTATGTTATGTTGTTATAATATGAACATAGCCTCTGTCAATTAGGTTCCTATTCATACTCACAGCCGGGCAGCCGTCGATAAATTACGTCAATACAAACAAAAAATATTTCCGAGATATGAGCTATTTAATAAAAGTTGTATATTTATAGAGTGGTAATTTAAGACGGTTTTTAGAAGACCAATAAATCTTTCCTTAAAGGTGAAAAAAAAAATTAAAAACTAAATCAAAACTGCATTTCATAGGAATGGTACTATCAACAAGGAATGTACCCTCATGGTAGTCATGATGCTGATAAAGATAAAAAGTCACCATTGGTGCCATTGGACCAACTTATTTTAGAGTACCTACTAGAAAAGGCAAAAATAAATAAAATACTTTAAATTACCAAATAAACAATAGGAAAAAGACAAAGCCATGTCATACTCATAGATTTTATGACATCACAAGAAACAACATGGAGGTCGAACAAACGTTTGTTCGATTTTATTCGATTTCTAACTCTTCTGACAATGGAAGCCGATTGATCTCATAGAGATTTTTGAACTGAGAAGCAGGAGTATCGATATAATATATTATTTTTATTTATTTTTTTATTTGTAAGGGACACAAACTGTATAAAGTACATCGCATTCTTAAAGACTTAGTTTTAGTTTTACATTCTGGTACTTATACTATCAACATGCGTCCACAACGCTCGCCAAACAAGTGGATGTGAAAGTAAAATGTTTTTTTTTTTGTTACATTTAGTGAAATGTTAATCTACAAACTAATAATATAATAAACTCTCCCAATCATGAAAATTCTTTCGAAATGGCTTTTCTAAATGCGTGTTTATTTGTATTAAAAATGTCTATGTTTAGCTGATTGTATTCTTTTATTACACGTGAAATGGTTCGGTGTTTCCCTAAGTTCGTACGACTCTGTGGTAAATTAAAAGTTATCTTGATGGGATGCCTAGACGGACGGCGCGGAACCACTAGCTCCATTTTACCCAACAGTTCAGTGTTATCGCTCGTACCGTTTATAAGGCTGTGGAGAAACAATAGACCGGCAATTTGACGTCGCTTATCTAGACTTTCTAGTTTGAAGAATCTTAGTCTTTTCTCATAGCTTGTTCGACGTGAAATGTCAGGGCTAACCCATGCTAGGTGTCTCGTGAAAGAGCGCTGAATAGATTCTACCCTTTTAGAATGCACAGCGTATGTGGGACTCCAAATTATGCTTGCAAATTCCAGTACGCTACGGACAAGCGATTTATACAGGACTAGTTTTGCATTAATGTTTCTGAATTCCTTCGTGTTTCTTTTTATAAAACTTATCATATTGGCTGCTTTTGTGACTATGTTGTCAATGTGTGTCTTGTATGTTAGTCTGCTATCTAACGTTACTCCTAGAACACGTATTTCGTTTACCTCTTGTAGACACGAACCATTTATGTTATAACCTGAGAGTAAACGTGTTTTTTTTCGGGTGAATTTGATGTGGTAACACTTTGCTGGGTTAAGGTTCATTCTATTATTATTACACCACAGGTCAAGGTTATCTAGATCGCTCTGTAAATAACTGACGTCCTCTGAAAATTTTATCTCTCTATATAATTTCATATCATCAGCATATAGAGAACAATGGCTGTTATGGATGGGTTTTACAATGTCGTCTACAAAAATGAGGAAAAGTTTTTGTCCCAAAAGAGAGCTTGCGGGACTCCAGACGTAGAATGATATATATCGGAGTTGCAGCCATTCAAAACCACTCTCTGTGTACGTAATGCCAAATAGGATTGCAACCATTTGTGTAGTTGTCCGCTAATGCCAAAGTTTGAAAGTTTGTTTAAAAGTATAGAGTGGTCCACTTTGTCGAACGCGGCCGTAAAATCTGTGTATATAGCGTCAACTTGCCCCCCTTTATCAACTATTTCTGAGATATACTCCACATAGGCAATTAGATTTGTAACTACGGATCGCCCTTTCATGAAGCCATGCTGCCTGTGATCTATGACTCTGTCTACATGCGAGGCAATGGCTGGACAAATGAGCATTTCAAAGATTTTCGCAAAACAGCACAATATTGATACCGGTCTATAATTTTTTATGCTAGATCTCTCTCCTTTTTTAAACAGAGGTACAATTCTTGCTTCTTTCCATCTGTCTGGAAAACAGCCAGATGACGCAGAGAGATTAAAGATTAGAGTGAGTGGCAAGGCTAATTCTTTCGCGCATCTTTTTACCATCAAGCTTGGTAATCCATCAGGCCCGGCACCTTTATTTTGGTCAGTCTTTTTGATTGCACGTTCTACATCTTTCTCTAGAAGTGTAATACTACTTAGTGGGGAATCAACAGCCGGCAGGATTTCATTTATGTCGAAACTTTTATGACAGTCAGTTTTTGGAGCATTGAAAACAGAGGCGAAATTAACCGCGAATAGTTTACATACTTCCTGGTTTATTGAAGCAACGTTGTCATTCAAGTACATTTTTTCAGGATAGTTAGAGTTACCTTTTTGAAAAGTTTGGGGTTTGCTATTAAATTACTTTGGATATCGTTTAGATATCTCTCGTAACACGTTTTATACAGTTTATCGCAACGTTCTCGGAGAAGTTCAAATTCTAGTTTATCTCGAGGGTTTTTATATTTTTTGTATTTGATACGTATCTTGTGTTTTTTTTTAATAATTTGTCTAGTTTTTTAGTAAACCAGGGAGGCTTTTGTTGGCTTTGTTTATTGCTATTACGAACTTCGTCAAGCTTGTTGTAAAATATATTTACAGCTGCATTTACATCAAATGTTCAAATGTTCCATAGGGCAGATAAGGCCCTACCCAATATTGTAAAACATAAAATATTTATTATATTTAGGCCTGTAGGTATTTTCTCCAAATAAATAAATTAGGAACTAGGTAGTAGGTATCCAATGTTTTTGGCTACCTACTAGAAAACGTTTGAAGTAACTACAAACTGCATTCAAAGATTTTATAAAATTGTATTATCGGCAAGAAAAGTGCTACTCGCTTAGATTTTTTTCATAAAAACTCTAATTCGCTTCAAAAATAAACAAATATTTAAGACGGGCTCCCATACAACACACGTGATGTTTTTGCCGTTTTTTGTGTCTAATGTTGTATAGATAATAGTACGGAAAACGGAACCCTTCGTGCCCGAGTCCGACTCGCACTTGGCCGGTTTTTTTACCTCCCTGAAGTCCCCAGTCACACAACGTCACACTTTGTCGACCCCCTCCCCCATCCCTAACGCGTCACAGGTTGTAATTGTAGCGCAATATGGCCAAATTAACGTCGAGAGTACGGGGGCGAACAAGTGATATTATTTCCAATAATAACTATTGGTAGAATAAAAAGAGGTGACCTTTTTTGCGCAGTTTACTTACTGAAAAATATAAAATAAATATTTATTTATGAAAATACAGGCAACAAAACCCAAAGGTGCATGCACTGTTGTTTATTCAAACTAACAGACGGAAAAATATTGCAAAGTCAGTACAAACTTAAATTTTTACCAAATTTTACTTCCTACCTAAGAGTACTTACCTAATCTCAAGATCTTTTCGGAAACAACTATAAATTGTCGTCGACACATCACGTAAGGAACGTGTACGTGAACATTAACCTGGAGACCTATTTTTGAATCACTCGTATGAAATTGTATCGTCGAATGCGACTTAAGTCACACTCTTCTTCTAAGTCGCATGATGTCGTTTTTCCGTATTTTTGAATCGTTCGCCTGAAGTGTTGCCAGTACAATTTGAAGTATTGTATTTTATCCATTCCACGCAGAAATTAAAAAACCGGAAACTACCGTAACAGAAACGGAACGTAAAACACTTTGTTTTTTGGCTGTTTAAATAAAAAATCTGGGATCCTGCCTTTTCGCAGAAAATTGTTACGCTGATTATCACTTGCCAACCAACATTTCACCTATTTTTCACTTTGACAACAAACGATTTACAAATTTTTGTATGGCAACGTTTCATTTGGTAGGATTGTTGTTAAGCTGATTATTATAATGAAACAAAACGTTTTGGGTATTTATTATTTTTCAAATCTTTTACTAGTTTTTTTTTTTTTGCAAACCTATAGGTTAGGTTAGGTTAGAACTGTGACCAACACACGCACGAGCCGAGCGAGCGAAGCGAGCGTGCCGCGGCAGCGGCCGGCGAGTGCTAGGAAAATTCTATCCATTTTACTAGGTTTTCCTAACCTTTAGGTTAATCTATAGGTTTGCCCTAACCTTCTGTAAAACATACGCTACTTAAAAGTTGGCATTTTGAAAAAATGTCATTATAAAAAGCAAACCAAACAAACAGTTGGCAACTGCGAGGTTGGGAAATAAAAAAAAATAATAAGAAAAGTTGGCAAATGATTATTCCGCAAAATAATATTCTTCGAAACGTTAGTTGCCAAATGAAAATCGGCCAAAAAATCTTTGTCTTTTGTTACAAACAAATACTACATACTGTCAGTTTGGTTTGTGTTTGTTCTAAAAATGTTCAAACAAAAAATTAATTCCGCACAAAAACACAAACTGCTGGATTTGCTTTGACTCTTTTTGATTGTTGACACTCAGAATGACAAACAGTACCAACACACATTTATCGTTTTTTGACAATTAATCTACCGATCGCCATGCGAGACGAGTGGTAAGGACCATTCGTTGCAGTTAGTGATTATTTTCTCTGTGGTTGCAGTCGAGTGATTAAAAAATACGGAATTTCAGATGTCGAACGAAAATCAGTAGAAATCGAGCGCTCGACGCGATACGAGTGATTCAAAAATAGAGCTCCAGCTCCACTACTTATCATTGTGTTATAAAATACTTTATCGCTCGTCTCGATATTAACCAACAAATTGATATGGAAGGTGCAATGTTTATTGCATTGCATCACATCATTTACCTAGTACTTTAAGATGCCGACTGACCTGCCCCTCTACTCTCGACGCTTATGTAGCATATTTGAATAAATAAATAACTTCCACACCACACAACTCGTCGTGGGTGGTCCTGGTTTAAACAGGGATACCTTGTGCTACGGTAACCACGCAAGGAAATATACCGAGACTGAATTTAATAAATGCACTCTACGTTTTTAAAGAAAATTTAAGACAATTCATACGGAAACATCTCATCATAGAACTTACTTAATAAAAACATTGTTGTCATCATCATAAGCAGCCTGTCTACGTCTCACTGTAGGGCACGGGCCTTCTCTCAGGGAGAGAGTATGGGCTTAATCACCACGCGTGCCAACCGCGGATTGGCGCTTTCAAGCGCTGAGGTATGTGAATAGCTCTGAAACTCAGGTTTCCTCACGATGTTTTCCTTCACCGTTAGCGAGTGGTATTGCTACTATAACTTCACAAATGTTCATAATTTAGAAAACAAAGTCATAGGTACATGCCCGCACTGGGAATCGAACCTGGGTCTCTCGCTTCCGAGTCCAATATTCTACCCACTAGGCTACCACCGCACCAAAATTTGTTTTATGTAGCCCGACTGCAGGGCACAGGCTCTCTCTCAGAGAGAGAGTTACTAGAAATTGATACTTATTTCATCATCATCATCATTCAGCCACAAGAAGTCCACTGCTGGACATAGGCCTCCTCCATGGATTTCCAAAAAGACCGGTTGGAAGCGGCTTGCATCTAGCGTCTTCCTGCCACTTGGATGAGGTCTTCTGTCCATCTTGTGGCTGTTCGTCCTACGTTTGTCGATATGTGGTCTTCATTCGAGGACGAGGGCGTGAAAAAGCCGAAGTCCTTTCAATTCACTTGCGTACAAAATGTACTGCAGCAATGGGACATAGCCCACACAGATAGGACGGGGTGAACACACGAACTCAATACGTTGCGTCACGTCTTTTCCGCGCCCTCTTCCCACATCCTTTCTGTTTGCCCCAGGCCTTATACTTTATATTATGCCTTATACTATTTGCCTTTACAAAAAGGCTATTTGCAGTCGAGTTGAGGAAACCGTGGCGTAGCTAGCATGGGTGGCACCCGGGGCGCATATTGTAGGCGTCACCGCAACATTCAATCAAAACTTTAAATAAAAATTAAATATATAACAAATTATGTTTTATTTAAATATTACAAATTATTCAACGATGTGTAAAACGAATGTAGTTACTAAAAAATTATATTTCTGCCTTCTAGCCTTAACACTTGCAAACTCCAAAATCACGTCATCAAAATATATTTTGTGTTGCTTCATTATCTATCGTTGAAGTGCCAAGATTGTTTAATCTGATTTCAGTCATTGTAGCCCGCAAGTAATTTTTGAGCAATTTTAATTTGCTGAAACTCCTCTCACATGAAGCAACTGATACGCATATTGTTATTAAATAACTTTAGTGCGACCATTCTGACCATGGAAGAGATTCTGTAAACTTCCAATCCACATAGTCCAGAGTCACCCAATTAGAAGTAATATTGGCCGCTTTTAAATGTCTTCTCAGTCTTAGTATCTCTAAGAGGTATCAGAAACAGAACTCGTTTCTGATACCTCATCGTAAAGGTCGGTATTTTTTTATGTAGCAAATTTTAACTCTTCAGTGTTTGCCAAAAGCAAAGTCTTTGACTGTGGTGTGGCGCGAGTGGGAAACTGAGTGGACTGTATGCGGGCGGATCAGGCGGACAGCAGCCTCTAACCTACGTATGAAGAAGGACGATCCTTTGACTAATGCGGACGACGGGACGATGGCAGCGGATGGCAGCGGTCGGTGCAATATTATGCGGCTCTTGGTAGGTACATATTTAATTACGTTTTCCATGCACATAGTTTTGACGAAATCGTGATAAATTTGAGACAGTTCTGGCATCATGAGTTTGATAAGGTGACCCGCGGCACCCACAAGAAAGAAACCAAGGTCTCTTTCCGCTCCAACACAGCCACGAGTCCGTTCCGATGCCAACCGCACAACCTCAAATAATGAAGCTAGGTACATCTTGAATGGACTTTCGAGTTCAATATCTTCCGCCATTTTACTCTCATTCCGATGTGATAAAGGTGATTTTGGATCGGCGCGTAATGTGATTGACTAATTAAATAATTAATGCGCAATAAAATAAATACTGATAAGATCCTTTATTTGTGCATGTCGATTAAAGGCTAATGAATTGTATTTTAATTATGTAAAAACGGGGCGGTCGTCGCTTGAAATTTGGAAGTATACCTGTTTTAACATTTCAATAACGTTTTTTAATACTGAAGTTCTATATTTAGCAAATAAAATAATACCAATGTATGATTGTATATATAATGAAATAATGATCCAATAAAACAAAAGTCATAAATTCTATATTTACAAATAAAACACCTGCCCTAGGTCACAGTCCCGCTGCAATGAGCCCAGAACGCTGGCTACGTTGCCTCTTTGGATGGCCAGGCTTATCCTCGGGTCGATTAGGCGCGCCGCTAAGTCTTCGAACAGAAGGCGCGCCTCTGGGCCCCAAGTGCACATCGTTTCGACTCCAATCGGCGTAAATATGTAATTGTTGCCAATTAAATCGTACTTGCGCCGTTTGAGGCTGTCGGCCGCACCAGCTGTAGCGGCTCTTCCACTCTGGGAAACGTGAGAGGGCGCCAGCATGTGAACGCAGGTGGCGTCCCATACCAGCGGCCTCCCATGTTTCCAGGGGATCAATGTCATGCCATCGGGCCTTTTACCATCGTCACGGATGATGCCTGGAGGTTCCAGCGTGGCCAGAACCCCGGCTGTGGCAAAGGCCCTCCATGATGTCACTGAGAGCCGCGTGGCGGGAAAGGCGGCAATGCGACGTTGCTTACCTTCTTGACTCCCAGACCTCTATATCTTATGGG
This sequence comes from Yponomeuta evonymella, assembly GCA_963969515.1. NCBI lineage: Eukaryota > Metazoa > Arthropoda > Insecta > Lepidoptera > Yponomeutidae > Yponomeuta > Yponomeuta evonymella. The sequence continues at coordinate 14,017,366 of OZ018349.1, forward strand.
GAGTGATGCCTGGAGCCAGGAACGTTCTGAAATTGAACAGTTTAGAATTTAGATTAAGGCCAAATGAATCATCGAATCGATTAGTCCCAGCAGAGTCACCTGGCTGCTAGTAGGCTGCATTAAGATGCATACCTAAGGGTAATAGGTAAATTGTGGTACAAAAAGGCAAAAACGTATATTTTGGAAGACTGTATTTGTGTTAATTTTGAACAGAATGGGAATAGTGCCGAAAAATTGTGTTTTTTCGTCGTCTAAAAATAGAGGAAATAAGTCTTCGACAACTGACGCTCCTAAGCGATTCGTTATTTACTATCTTTAAATTGGGGCCAAACCGTAAAATTCTGAAACTATTGAATTTTGGGATTTGTGGTTAAAAACGTACAGTTCGCATTTGCTGTGGTTAAGCTCCAGGCAACAGGCCTATGGATTTAAATTTGTCCGAAAGCGTTTTTAGGTCGTTCTGAACCGTATTTACGTCGCCTCCTGGGTGCCGTCGCACAGAAAACATATATTTAATTTTGACTTTAAGGACGTGATAATTTTGTGTGTAGCCAGGCTGAAAATGGCCGGCCCCAGCGGATCGCCCTGCCGGCATCCTACAGTGGAGTCGATAAGATGGTCGCGGTATACCAGATTTGAAGAGCAGCTGTAGGCCTGCCATAGATATGGATATATCTTCGGGGTTGTTTCTTCCACCTCTGCCAGCATTTTTTTTCGTCAACCTTGAGGATGACCTCACCTTCTCTCTCTTTCATGTATGTCCGCATAGCATGTAATGCTGTCTCGCATCCTCCGTTAGAGCCGGACCCTAGCTGGATAGGTTGGAAGAGGGCTTTCTGGCCAGGGAGGATGCGGCGACTGCAAAACTTGGACGCTGTGCGGCTTATGGTTCACCCCAATGCTACAGCACGGATCCCGCCGTCTTTTTTTTAGCGCGCATACATTCGCCCGGTAGAGCAGTGGGGTCACTTCTGGGTTTACCTACCCGGCGAGCATCAGGTTCGCTAGGGCCGTGAGTCAGCTCACTAGAGTTTTGCCGGCCTGGCCGGTCACCCTGCCTACCAGGTCTTTTAAGTGCTGCGGGCTGAAACCGTCCAGGCCGCCAGCTGAGCCGTTTTTAAAAGACATCGTGGCTCCTAGGACGTCCTACCCGATGACTTCTATGTGTTGATCACCGGGAAGTGGTACTGGCGGGAGGCGGAGGGTGTCGAGGGTGGTTTCCCCTCAAGGCTGACAGCACTTCCGCGGAGTCGGGAGCAATTGCATCGTTTCATTACCCCTTTTTTGAATTTATCATGGAATTTAATTATTTTCATTAAGCAATCATGGAATCTTATCTTAAAGGTAGAAAATTATGTTGTAGGCTTAAGATGATTTGAGAAAATATGCTCAGAGTAGAGTTTTTTTTTGCTCGCTGCCTTTTTCTCCACTACAAATACGTCCCGAAGGCAACGGCTTACATTGTACATTCACATTCAGCAAACAGAATGTAAATTTTATTCTTTACGTTGAAATAAATTTTGATTTCTAGTTTCTTAAAGCGGTTAGAAAATAGGTATTTAAGAGCTGACCTTACAGTTTACTACAATCCGCGTCGAAAAGGAAGAAACAATCTTGTCTAAATTGGAATTAGGTACTTGCCTATGCCTATGCAATCTAGGGCACGATGTTCTTGACTTTTTTTGGAAAATTTGCGCATGTTATGTGAGCTTTTTCTTATGTAGGTATACCTAATGTACCTTATAGTCACTAAATTCTGATTGCAACTTAATGCTCAGATTAATTAGTTTGGACAATTGGATTAATTCGCTTGTAAGGCCGTGGGGTCACGCTAATATCTATATTATATGCTTAGCTCGAAAACGATGGTGTATTTGAAAAAAAAACGTCTAATAAAAAAAAACCTTAGAGAATTACCTCCTAGACGTCAAAACTGTTAGGTAGATACTCCATAAACACACTGTACAAAAAGAACTTAGGTCTCTTCTAGCGCATTCTACAACTCCTTCATCGACTGGACTGGTAATTATTATTGTTATTTTTATTATTTCTTTATTGCTTTTTTATTGCACAAGGACAGTGTACAAAAAGTGGACTTAATGCTAATGGCATTTTCCACCAGTCAACCTACGGGAATAATAACGCACAGATTTGAGTCTGCCGGAAAAGAATGACAAAAACAGGTTGATGCAAATGGCTTGGAATGTCAGATGGAAGAATGAAGGTCTAACCTAATTATAGACGGTAATTTATCATGAACTTTTCAATCCCACGATATCGGAAGTCGTTGCGATAGTTGAAGCCGTCCGAAAAAAACTGACTATTGCTAGACGGGCATTCGTTCCTCGAGGTGACCCACGCGCATAGCCAAAGAAGAAGATTGGGGTTATTCCACTCATCCCCATCTTACGTACAATCGGCAGCACTTCAACCTTTACATTTTTGCTGCGAAGTCACCCGTAACTTAACTAAGTAGAGTGCACGCATGTAAAGGTTGATGTGCTGTCGACTGTACTATATAGGGGACGCGATCTCAAACAGTAGTTGTTCACCTGTTAATATATAACACTGAAACCTAAATATATACATAACACTGAAAAAAAATTAATAAAAATAAAAACCGACTTCAAAACACTACAACACAAAAAATTTCGAAATAATTTAAAAGAATGCCTTTAAATTAGATGATACGTATACATGCAGGTATTGTAGAAGTATCATTTGGATTCGGTGCCCAAAATATATAATATGCGTCATGAAACTGGGCACCGACTACAAATTATACTTCTGCAATACCTACATGTATAATATGTATACGTACTTCTAATTGAAAGGTATTCTTTTAAATTATTTCTAATGTTTAGTGCTTTAGTGTTTAAAAGACGGTTTTAATTTTTCATTTTTAAATTTTTTGTGGGGGAGCGGGGGAAAAATCAAGTCCATTATAACTATAATTTACACTACTTCATTCTTTGATTTAAAATTTAAAGTTCTCAATTTCCATCTCTAAAAGTCTTCACCAGAATACGACCACCAAATTACCCTGGGATTACTTTTACGCTATATTATAAAACATAATGCATATTACCAAGGGATGGGCCCCGTTAGGCCTTATTTACTGCTGTCTTATATATTCGAAAATATATAGGTATATATTATACGCGTTGAATTGAGAACCTCCTTTTTTGGAGTCGATTAAAAACTAAAGGTTGTTAAATAAACAATATTGCCGTCTTTATTGTGTGAGCAAGAGGCAAATTGCTATCCAGTCTCTTTCGTAAACTAATCGTGCTTTAGGTTGTCTGCCAAAGTTACGTACAGTCGAGAACAAATCGACTTAATTAAAAATAGGTACACGTATAATTCACTTTCAACCCAAGAACATCCTTGTTTCAATCCAGTCAGTCGTCGGCCATCTTCGCCCAGCTCCTGCTTTAGATCGTCCCGTCAAGCTATCGTAATCCACTTGGGTGACCGATACCTACACAGATATGTGTAGGTATCGACACATCCATGTGTAGGTGGTGGTAGCTGGCCCAGCCGCCCGTTTGATTTTGAGTTGAAGAGAAATTGTTAGGCGTGGGACACAGGAATGACGTGGGGCGAGGGCATGGAAAAGACGCGACGCGTTGCATAGAATTCGCGTCCTACTACCTCGCCCTGTGTTCTGTGATTTTATTTATGATAATAATAATATGAAGCTGAATTGAAAGGACGGCGCGTCTTTTCCATGCCTTCGCCCCACACGCTATCTCTTTTTCCACACCTTACATTTTATTTCACGGTGAGTCAAAAAAATCTCTAATTTGTGGGTCAGTCGCTAGCTGGGTATCAAAGGGCTGCATTATGTAACGGTTACGTTTAAAACTATGGCTACAATAATAAAAATATATCTAAAATAGAGAATAATAAAAGTTCACTTATTAAAAAATATATATATACACATAATAATAAAATTTATCTAAAAGAAGGAACACTAAAAAACTAAATTTACAAACTAAACCTAATCACTAAACTTATTATTAACTAATAAACAAAAACAACTAATAGCAAAAATAACCGAACCTGAACTTACGTACAAACAAACTGTACAAACAGATTCGTAATCCTAATTAGCTGATTGCCTCGGAACTACTCGGAGAAGTTCGGCCACGGCACGAATACTCCGCCGCAGAGCCATCGCCTAAGTACCGCTCGGCCATTTTCGGACCGGTCATCTAACCTGACAATACGACGCCACTATTTCACTAGCGAGACATAAACGTACTCGAGTTCGGATTTTATTTTCCACCAAATTGTAACTACAAATCAATCTACAATATCTAGTGTTATTATAAGTGTGATTTCCCCATAAGTGGTGAGTAATTCTTTCCTATGTTAATTGCATGCTAGCCGCTGGTGTTTGTTTCTACCTTCATTCTTTTGATAAAAGAGATTGTAATTTTATACTTTGCTTTTATATGCTAAATCTAGTTATAAGTTAATAGATAATAGCCCTCAGTATTGATGTAATGCTGTTTTAGCTGTACAAACCATTTTACATGAGTATCTTTCTTTAGTTCCATTATAATATCTAAGTACCTAGTTAGTACCTAAATTACCTAGACAAATTTTGCACGATTTCTTCCACATCATTGATCACTACTTAATGTACAATTGAGAGCCGCTTGCATGGCTGATCTTCCATCTTCAAGAATATTCCCAAAAGTAATGCTGCAGGCAGTAACACGAATTCAGACATTCCAAGAAATGCCCAATTTGGAATTCCAGGGTTCCTACTACCACCTTCCTTGCTGTATTGCTCTGCTTGGCTGTGACCTGCTGTCCGGTGCCGCATACGGCAACACGCTCGCGTTTTCCTAACGCCTCGCCGTGTACTACCCGCAACTCTCCGCAAGCTAAGTGTGCTCTCACTCCGGACTAACTAGTGCAAAGTGAACTCTAATTTATTATAAGAACTCGAATTTATTATTAGAGACTCTCGACCCTGACTGATAGCTGTACTAAAGTAATATTAAGTTTAAAAAAACTGCTGCTAGGAAAAATTAAATTGTAAATAGTTTATTTCTACCTACTTTTTTTTTCTTGAAGATTCCCTGGCTAGCTAAATTTCTACCAACAGTTCGTACCTAAAACGCGACAATTAGTAAATTTTTAAAGCGAAAAAAGAACCTGAGTCCACGAAACCGGAAGTACGTCATGCGCGGAAGTACGTCATTAACTGAGATCCTACAAACTGTCAGTTTCTAGTGATACCATAACACGACCTTAAAAAAATAAAACTAAAATCTGTGCAAACGTAAAAGATATATATTTTGTTCAAAGATACTCGTATATTTTTTACATTTGTTTTTTTACGGATTACCAAGATGTCAATATCTCGGCGATTATTATTGAAAAAAAATATTAAACCTATTTTCGTCAAGTGTGAAACGAACGTTACAATGTAGGTATAATTAATCAGGAATCAATCATTTATTTCAACGTGAATAATTTACATTCTGTTTGCTGAATGTCAATGTACTATGTTACTATGTTAGCCTCTGCCTTCGGGCCGTATTTGTAGTGGAGAAAAAGGCAGCGGAAAAAAAACTCCACTCTGACCATCTTTTCACAAATCATCTTAAACTTATACTTCAAAACCTATATGATATGATTCCGTGATAGCCACTAATAACTGTAAAAGCCAAAATAACACTTCTTACAAAAGTAGGAAAAACATTAATGCTGCGGCCAGACACACGAAAAGCACCCGTTCACGAGCATAACGCAGGGGTCAGCCATCTTTATAGATAGATTACTAAACCGCTGTAATCAATCAATCAAAGAGCTCATACTCGTCCACTGATGGACATAGGCTTCCCCCAAGGCACGCAACTTCTTTCTGTCCTCGGCCATCCTCATCTAGCCACTTAAACGTTTACTAAGCAGTTAAGTAAATATATTGCGTCGGCTTACTGCAAGAAGTCATTTACTGCAAAAACTCACTACCCACTTTTTTAAAGGTATGGATATATAGATGTATTGAACAATGATACAATAGTGGTGTTTTAATATCAGGCATTATTTTAACGATGTTATAAGGAAGAGGAAATACAACCATTAACTAACACGAACTAAAAAGTCGTTTTTCTCCCAATAGTGAATATGTCGGTTAATGAGTTCTTGCAATAAGCCGACGATTATATTGCATTTCATTGTAATTGTAACGCAATTTATAACAAAATAAGAACGAGAGCGACTAGTCCTGAGTCCTGACTCGGGAGTTTGCTAAACTTGCTACGAACCGCCGATATTACGATATTAGCCCACGTGAAGCTGTTTCGCGTGGGCTAACTTGTCCTTACTGGAATTCCCCAAAAACCTACTACTACCAATTCAGTATCTTACGTATCAATCAACATTCTCGGCAAGGTCGGCCCCGTGTTATTTATTCCTTTTTTATACATTTGAGGATGACCAAGAAATAAATACTTAGACCTGTTAGATAACAAGAGGCTAATTAAAAGTCTCCACTGTTCATGCATTAAATTATACATAAATTCTCCTTTACAAGTTCGGCTATTTATAGATCTATAGATGAGCACGAATCGTGAGAAGGGCTTATTCTGTTAGCCTGTAATCGTCGATCATCGCCGATGATCGCCAGTGATCGATCAGCGAGCTGTCGGTTTTTAAAGGTGCCTCTGCAAAATCACCGATGACCGGAGATTACCCACGGGCACGATCATGTAGATCGCTTGTAGTCGCCGATCATAGTCTATGATCGCCGTTGTTGGCTCACGCATCAAAGGCAATCGCGGGTGATTGTGGATGAAGTGCTACTCAATTTGCTGCTCAATGAATGACTGCCGCAGATTGATTGATTGACTGCAGGATGATTGTGCCGAATATAGACAGTCACATAACTAACGATCGTCGCCGAATATGTAGAGGATCCTGTCGTCATGCCGACACCCCCTCAAAGCGGCCACACCGAGCTAACTAGCGCCACCAATGAATAAAATCATATCCTTTTCTAAAAAACGTTCCTACAAAATGGGAACATCATCAATCTCAATAATTGTATCGCAAGTTGGCTAAATTAGCGTCGAGAGTAAAGTGGCTGGACTCCTATACTAGGATGTGTGGAAGTTAATATTAATAAGTAGGTATGTAGGTACATTTAAAAACCCTTTACATTTTTTTTTACAAATGTCGCCAAACTGCGGTGCCTAAGGCCTGGGCTGGCGGCCACACACAGAAGCCTTCCCTTCTGTGCGGCCGCTCTGGCAGAAATCGGCGATGAATCACTTTGCCAGCGCCCACACAGATAGAAGGGAAGTGGGGCGAGGGCGCAGAAAAGACACACACTGAAGGAACGGGACGAAGCCCATAGGAAAACCTAGTGCCATCTAGCGTAAATGAAAATAACTATATCCGTTACAAATCTCGTTTGCTTCGTGTGACGTCTAGTTTTGCTACTCGTCATTAGATGGCAGAAAGAATTAAAACCATATTACTAACGTCATCTCGGATATTTTCTTAACACTAATTCGCTTTCAGACACCAACTTTATTTACCTACTGCTCCTCTATGCTGCTAGTTCATAGTTCTGAGAAAAACGTCTGATGGCGCTCTTGTCGGAAGTAATCTGTAGGGTTGCCAGATGGTCCCTTTTTGGAATAAAATGTCTCCTTTTTACTGGCTGTCTGGATTGGGTTTGGGACGATTGTCAGAAGAGTGACCAAAACTCACAAAACTCTTATGTCATGATTGTGTCAAAAAGTATAAGAATCATTATAAATATTAAGGTGATTTGCTCGCACATTTTCTTATGCTATACATATTCTCGTACTAGTAGCTCTAATATCTACAGTAATATTTATTTATTTATTTATTTAAGGAGAAAAAACAGAATTGACAAACTTATAGCATAAAAAATATTAGAGTCAATATAGTACATTTTGCCAATTCCTCAGCATTTCCCACAGATAGGTAATACTTAATATAATAAATAAGTAAGAGGCGCAATACAGGACTTTAGATTAAGTTCTAAGATTAAAATGAACAAACACTAAAGCAACTATTTTAGAAAGAGATACATACACAAACAATCATTAATATTATACATTGGAAGAAGTAAACGCAACTAATCGGTACAGCTCATGAATTTAACAGGATTCTTGTGAACATTTGCTTGCAGCACTGCTTTGACTTATGAAACAAATCAACTTCCGTAAATGCTATATTATAGCTATCGCACATTCAGTTGAGAGGTGCTCTTTTGCCAGCATTGGTTCTAGAGACACCTTGTGAAAAAACACGTTTGTTTCTTATAGATCGGACAGGAACGCGAAAACATAGTTGAGCTAATAGATCAGGACAATTAAGTTCAGATGTACAGATACCCCGAAGAACGTTCATGTTGGACAGAGTTTGGCGGTTTTGTAATGACAGCATTTTGAATTTAACTAAAAGATCGGAGTAGGAAAGTTTAGGGAAGCCCATTCAGTAGTTGAGGGCGCGCAGAAATTTCTTTTGTATCATCTCCAAGCGCCTTTTATATATATCATATAGCGGATTCCAGACTGCTGATGCATACTCCAGATGAGATCTAACCAGGGCTTGAAAGAGAGTAATATATGTATCAGCTTTCCTGAAATCTTTGCCTACGCGCAAAATGAAACCCAACATACGGTAAGCTTTATTTACAACACTCTCTACATGAACGTCAAATAATAGTTTAGAGTCGAAGCAGATGCCCAAGTCGCGAATAGACTCCACTCTACTCAGGCTATAGCCTCCAATTTCATAACTGTTCAATAGATTATCTCGCCTCCTAGAAAAAGTTATGACTTTACACTTGTCGTGGGCGAGGAAGATCTTATTAATTACACAATAATCATGGAGCCTGTTGAGATCTTCCTGAATAAGTTGACAATCAGCTATTTGCCTTACCTGCCTATACACCTTTAGGTCATCCGCGTACAAAAGGTAGCGACTGTGTTGAAAACAAACACCTAGGTCGTTTAAAAAAACTACAAAATGTAATGGTCCTAAAATAGAGCCTTGAGGGACTCCAGAACTGATGGTAGAGACGTCTGATATGTAGCCATTCATTGTGACCGCCTGATGCCTGCACTCCAAATAAGAAGCGAACCATCTAAGAAGGTTTCCTGTTATCCCGTTGAAAGACAATTTCTTCAATAATAAAAGATGGTCGACCTTATCAAATGCTTTACGGAAATCTGTGTATATAGAGTCTACAGGGATGTTACTATCTACTGATTCAAAAATAAAATTGGAATATACTAAAAGATTTGTGACCGTTGACTTTGCCTTTACAAAGCCATGCTGATTTACATCAAGCGACATTTCAATGTAAGCATAGAGTCTGGCGTGTACTAATTTTTCAAATACCTTTGCTATGGCAGATAGTATAGAAACTGGGCGGTAGTTACAGACCAAGTTCCTCGCCCCCGCCTTGAATATGGATGTAACATGTGCTAGCTTCCAGCGTTCCGGAATTTTACCTTCACGTAGACTTCTATTAAATAGGAGAATTAAGGGAACACATAGGTAACTAGCAGGATTTTTTAAAAACAGAGGGCTAATCTTGTCTGGACCAGGTCTCTTATTAGAATCCAAGCAACTCAGCATTTTTTCAACCTCGATTTCCTCGAACTCTATCTGCGGTAAATGATTTGCTACATTACCATTGTCAGCATCAGAAAAGCCATCGGTATCGTAAGCATTGGGAGAGTAGGGCTCAAAAACTGAGAGAAAATATGAAGAAAACATCTCACATATTTCTTTAGGATCGTGAGAAGATTGGTTCCCAATTTCCATGCATGATGGGTAGCCGGTGTTAGATTTCCTTAAATTGGATGTATAGCTCCAGAAAGCCTTAATATTTGTCCTAGTGGCCTCCTCCACTCTGCCTTAGTATGCATTATGACACTCGACTAGTAAGGTCTTAGCGTTAGCTCTTAAAGCAGCAAATCTTCGGTAGTCGTATTGACGCCCATATGTCTTCCACCTCCGCAAAAATTTTTCTTTTGTCCCTAAGACCTTTCTTAAATCTGAACTGAACCATATCGGAAACTTCGTAGGCTTAATTCTGACAAGTGGTACCGTAGATTCTATTATGTGGTATAATATTTCATAAAATTTTTCTACCGCTTCTTCTGTACTCAGGAAGGAAAAATACTCACTCCACTTTATTTCATCAAGCTGTTTAATGGCAGCCGCATAGATTGTCTTATAAAAATTGTACTTAGGGAGAATATGTTTTGTTAGTGAAGTAGTTTTATTTAAAATAGGTAACTCAATTAGTAGAGGCGGGTGATGATTGTCTATATTAACCAGTGGGTTGTCAGAGATAGATACAGCGGTGTTCTCTACATCTAGAAGTACCAGATCTAGCAATATATCGCTGGAATTTCTTATAGAATTATACTGAGTTTCTTATAGAATATAGTCTATAACCTGAAATAAAGTATCATGAAAAATCGGACTTGTAACGAGTAGAATTACTTAGTGAAGAACGCAGTGTAAGACGCCCATCAGCTTACTGTACTGAGGATCTGAGGCAGATTACTACCAGCGGCTAGATGAGGGTGGCCGAGGCCAGAAAGAAGTAGCGTGCATTGCGGGCGCCTATGTTCATGAGTGAATGAATACGGGCTGATTGATTGATCGAAGATCAGCCCTCTTCCCATTTTCTCGTAAAAGAACATAAATTGTCATTTCCACTATTTAGACTTGCAAAAGTTAACACATCCTTTATGGGGCACTGTATTATAAGGTTCTACAACAAAATTCCTCAAGATATATTAGAGTTACCTCCAACGCGATTTAAAAATGTGTTAAGCACATTCTGTGCAAAAAGGCTTACTATAACATCAAGGATTATTTAGAAGACAAAGATGTTTGGCATTAAACAGTAGATTAATATTATTTAAAGGACGATTGTGACCAGTGTTCAACACATGCATGACTAATATTTTAAGTTGAAAACTCTGTTAATTAAGTTAAAACGTGTTTTGAAAAGAATAAATGTGGAGTTTCTTTGTTAGCTTCTTCTCCACATAATCCATTAATTGTGAAACTAACAACTTTGACATTCATTAAGTAAACATTCTGTTTTTACAATGAATAAAAATATTTGAATTGAATTGAATTCGTGTCGTTTAGTACCTGCCAGATTATATAAGTATTTCTCTCTACAAAATTCACACACAAAAATGGCCCCAGTCCTCTTGATTTATAAAAAAAACGTCAAACCAATTACTTCATTGATCTATAACAAACATACATACATAAACTCACGCCTGTATTCCAGAGGGGTAGGCAGAGACCAGAAACTGCCATATGCCACGATCCTAACAGATCACTTTAGCTTCCTCAACTTTCATCAGCTGTCGTTGCATGCACGCACGCCGGTTTCGGGTACTTTAATCTATAACCCGTTGAAATATCTAGGTATCTGGCAAGATGTTGGTCTGATGGTAGCAGATTCGTAATATTTTGTCGCTCGCTTTGATTGGTAACACAATTTATTGACAAGCCCCACTCGCCATCCCACAATTTAACGTGGGGTCATTTTAAGTGCTATTTAGACATCTATGTTTTTAACTATCATCATTGAATTTAATTCAATGCTATCACTGATATTTTTCTTATTAGTTTGTTTATAGTCTAATGGACAAGGGGCAAACTGACAAGTATGTAGTACCCCTCACCACTGGCTGCCAAGGTAAATTAATTATTCCCCTCATGAACTATTTTTAGGGTTCCGTACCTCAAAAGGAATCCGTCCATCGGTCTGTCTGTGTATCAAGACCCTTTATCTTGGAAACGCGTAATGGTATCGAGTTGAAATTAAAATAATATACTCAGATCTACAATGTCTTGAAGCTGTGAAAAAATCTTCTAAGTTAACTCAAAAAAAAGATACAGGGAAAAATCTGAAAACGGTTCGTTTGCGTTCCTATGGACTGAAGCCAAAGGCATAGATATTTATTTGTGGAGCATTAGTACATTGATAGGATGGAAAAAAAAATTTAATTAGTTCTGTACATGCTCTGCCTCAAGTGGCGTACAAATTGCGGAAAAATGCGAAACGTATTTAAATGTACGTTGTTTATGTATAACAATAATAAATCAAATCAAATCAAATCAAAAAATTTTTTATTCAAAGTAGCACAGAAACTGCGACTTAATGAACGTTACAATTTAAACTAGGTGTCCATTTCAAAATCTAGATCATTTTGGAGAAAAAATGCACAAAAAAACTCCAAACTTAGTCTTTTCAAGTCCTTAATTTACAGGATTTATATAAATGTTCTAAAACTCATGCATTGAACTGGCTTTAATTCCAGACATCATTGTCATCTAAATAATCTTTAATGTTATAGTAGGTATAATATAATATAAGTAATACCACCTAAGGCTACCACCAAAGCGGTGGTAGCCTAGTGGATAGAACATTGGACTCGGAAACGGGAGACTCAGGTTCGATTTCCAGTGCTGGCATATACCTATGACTTTGTTTTCTAAGTTATGTATATTTTGTAAAGTTATAGTAGCAATACCACTCGCTAACGGTGAAGGAAAACATCGTGAGGAAACATGGGTGTCTGAGCTATTCACATACCTCAGCGCTTAAAAACGCCACTCCGCGCTGAGCACGCGTGGTGATTAAGCCCATACTCTCTCTCTCTCTCTCTCTGAGAGAAGGCCTTTGCCCTACAGTGGGACGGATATAGGCTGCTTATAACAAGTAATATATAGAGTTAGAGCGCTTCGCCAACAAACTGCTTTGAAGTTTGGCGAAGATTGTGTAATAATATTAAGTTTTTTTTATTTGAATATATAAACGTGAAAAAAAACTATACGTTTGTAATTAAATCATAAAAAAAAATGTCTTTGAAATTCGGGAAAAGCTTAGAAAAACTACAAGACTCGATTATAATTTAACTGTTTATAATATTTAAGTACCTACCTACTTTGTACGGAACCCTCGGTGCACGAGTCTGACTCACACTTGGCCGGTTATTTACTATAGCGTACCAGCAGGTCGTTAATAAAATATGTAGTCCTTTGTCAAATCATAGACATAGTGTATCGCATAACGAGTGTGATCGCATAAGAAAATAACCGACTGCCATAAAGACCTAGATAAAAGTTTCTTGAATTTTTAAATTCAGCAGCAGACTTTTTTTTTTAATAATTTTTTTTTCAGTCCCACATTCCAAGTAATCAGCCCTAAATTGGGAACACAAGCTGGCAACACTCGTCATCTGCCTGCCTCCGCCCCCTCCTTTTATTCATTCATTCATTTCATATTCGTTCGACATTGACAGTTTTTGAGAAAGATTGATAGTTTTTGTAAATTGTTGCATTCTGTAATTGCATTTTTCAGCAGTAGGTAGGTCTTAGTCGTTTCAGCCGCTAACTATAAAAAATGCATTTATCTCTAATTAAGTTTCATCTCATAATCAGATAACGTTTGTACAGTGACGGCTATTTTTATAACCTAAATTAGTCATCGGGTGGAGCGCTACAAAATATTCAATGTAATAAAACAGAATTAAAATGAATCGAGCTTGCTGAATGCCAACGTCAGTAACAAAAGTGGTAATACGGAAACCAGCCCTGCAGTTTTATGGTATGTTTATAAAGTACAAATTTTCTCGCACCTTGGCTCTGCTGTTAAAACTCTACAATATTTGGTTAACGCCTATTCTATGCTTTCCATATAAATCCGCTTATAAATTAATTGGTAAGCTGTGGACAACTGTTATTGGCCTTATTTTTAGTAATTAGGTAGTTAATAAGTAATTATAATCAGATTACACTGTTGTTGTTCCTAATAAAGTAAAATAAATAATGTTCTGAAGTTACCGTTATGAACTTGCGCTAATAATAATAAATAATAACTTCTACACAGCACAATCACTTGTCCTGGTTCCAAACTAGGATAGGTACTGTGCTAGCCAGGCAAGGATATCACAAACATAATAATACAACCAGACTTAGGCCATTTGTACAAATGTAGGGTGGCCCTCAGTGGGAATCGAACTCATGACCTCCGGCCTGGTAATAAGACCTGTTACCGCTAGACCAATGAGGCAGGCAAATAATTAAGCAAGTACATACATATTTTACTATCATACTTATCAATAAAATTTATAGGTAAAGTACTTACAGTTTGGTGCAGACTCACCAAAGCAGACAATGCCTAACATAGGTAAAAGTTCACGGATGAAAAAGTTATTGTGTAGTTATCAATAGTACCTAAATAATATCCTGGTGTACATACAATAAAGAATATTCTATCTATCTAATATCTAAACTATAGTATGGATGAGTGGATATCAGTATGGACATGGAGCTTGAGCATAGTTGACTACATTGTGGGTAAATCGTGCCTCCTGGTAAAACGCATTCAAGGAGAAACATTACACTAAAGTCTAATACACAAAACAATCCATTTTCCATGTGCAAGAAATATTTTAAATTCCTAGGGGATGCAAAATGGACAAATGTTTTATGGATTGTTTTGAGAAAAACATGAGCAGGAACCCGAGTGTCTGAGGTGTACAAATACCTCAGCACTTGAAATTGCAAATCCGCAGTGGGCATGCATGGTAATTAAGCCGATACTCTCTCTCAGAGAAGGCCTGTGCCCTGCAGTGGACGTAGATAGGCTGCATTAACCAATTGTCTGCCGCGACACAGATCTGTGTCCAACTTAGTATGGGCCACCTATATGTTCCATTCCGCGAGGGCAGTTCAGGAGTTAATACTATTATGAGCAGGAGACCTGACTTTAAAGGTATTGTAAATTTACACAAAGTACCAGAGTGAGTTTTTGCTAACATTTTTTCTGTTAAATGCATACTTGAATCAAGCATAAGTACTCATTTCAATTGAAGTGGTCTTCGAGCCTGCCTGCACCATGCAGGCTCCCTCAGTCATGAAGCTGATGGCAGATACAAACTTGAGATGAAAAAACAATATCAATAATATAAACTTTATTGTCTCTTACAAGGATACAACATTACATTACAGGAGACTTTGCAGTAAGAATTGAAGTATTGATGTGCTGTTGACTGTTATTGTACCATTCTGTGTCATTCCGAGCCTAAGTTAAGAAATAAGTTAATATTTAGTACTTTGCAAGGTTCCATAGTCAATAAGAAATGGCATGTCCGTGCTTCAAAACCTTAACAAACCCAAAAAATATTAACTCCATTTAAAGAATGTCTTAGTGAAATCGAATTTTTATAAATACAACTTGAAAAGTAACTTAATATAATAACATTACATAAACTCACGCCTGTATCCCAGAGGGGTAGGCAGAGACCAGGGACAGCCACTTACCACGATCCTGACAGATCACTTTCGCTTCCTCAATATAATATAATATTAATCGAAAAACCCCTCCTTCTGAGTCAGCACATTTTGACGGCCACCTACGGAACCCTACACTGGGCGTGACTCGACACCCACTTGGGCGGTAATTGGCTTTTTAGGGTTCCGTACCCGAAGGGTAGCAAACGGGACCCTATTACTAAGACTTCACTGTCTGTCTGTCTGTCACCAGGCTGTATCTCATGAACCGTGATAGCAAGGCAGTTGAAATGTTCACAGATGATGTATTTCTGTTGCCGCTATAACAACAAATACTAAAAACAGAATAAAATTAATGTTTAAGCGGCGATCCCATACAACAAACGTAATTTTTTGCCGTTGGTCGATATTAATAATAAAAGCAGGTAGACGATTATTTAGTTCTATGTTTGCTTCAAAAATAAATAATTAAATTAAAATACAATAAATATTTAAGGGCTGCTTCCATACGACAAACGTGATTTGTGTCTAATGTTGTATAGATAATGGTACGGAACCCTTCGGGCGCGACTTTTGGCCGGTTTTTATTTTTAATTTTAAATATTATTTGGAACTCCCATTGGTGTGTCATTCTGAGCCAATCCGAAGAAATAAGTTAGTATGTACAAACTTTTTATCTTTTAAATTGCGTTTTTTATTTTGTCCATATTATTATTAAACCTGTTTTTTACCTTTTGATATATTTAAAGTTGTTTGAGCCTCATAGGAGTGACGAGTGACTGACGGAAACATTCTGCTTTTTTATGCCCTTTTAATATTAAATATTTCCTAACCACTTTGACCAAAACATCTAGGGGCAAAAAAAACGTTTTTAGCGTTAGCATGAAAAAATATAATGAGTACTTACATCCGTATCGCTTGCGTCAAAGATCCCTACGCAACCGTTCCCATTTCACAAGCTGAGGGTGTGGTAAAGGCTACGAATAGGTAAAGGGAATTCTGTGGTGGAGTTAAAATAAACTACCTCGCCTTGTACTCTCTTGTGAGTAGCCAAAATTAGCCCGATTGGCTATCCTTCATGCAGTGCTGGTCCCTCCCTACACTTGTATGGTAGAGGCCACGCCAGGGTAAGTACGGCAGAACAATCAAGAAAGTAGGATTAATACAGTAGAAATTATTATGTGGTTCTTGAGAAGTATCTGTGGTGTTATTTTGAATGACAAGATTCGCAATAGTGTGATGAGATGGCGTTGTGGACTGAAACAGGGTGTTGTGACCAGAATTGAGAAATTTATTTTATGTTGGTTCGAAGACGTAGAGAGGATGAAGGAATAAACTTTCTTGACGAAAGAAATACATCGAGCGAAAGGGTCGGTAAGAAACGCCCCAATAATGGCTAAGTAGGCTTTACAAGTTGACGAGTAATAGTCAATCACCTTAAAAAAAGAAAATTTCGTTCAAATTCCATTGATAATTTGATGAAGTTGTTAGTTGTGTAAAGCAATCAAGAAACCCTTCCTTCTACGGAACGGCTGCGTAGGGTTTCTTGACGCACGCTGTACGGTTGTAAGTATGCTAACGTTAAAAACGCCTTATTTGTCCATGCATGAATGTTTTGGTCAAAGTCCTTAAGAAAAACTAAAGCAATAATGTAATATTTAAAAGGCACAAGAAAACGAAATGTTTCCGTCAGTCACTCGTCAGTCCTATGAGGAACTAATAACTTGAAATATATCAAAAGGTCAAAAAACAGGTTTAATAATAATATGGATAAAATAAAAACTTTGTAGGTACATACTAAGTTATTTCTTCAGCTTGGCTCAGAAGGACACAGCAATGGGAGTTCTGAATAATAAGTAAACTAAAGTTTTCCCTTATTATGCGCGTGTCGAGTCACGCGCAGTGTAGGGTTCCGTAGTTGGCCGTCAAAATATGCTTTAGTTAATATTAGGGGTTAACGCGTGTTGAAACTTGTGTTGCCTTGTTGAACCGGAAATGAAGGAATATTGGATCGAATTGTAACATGTGATGAAAAGTGGATTCTTTATGATAACCGGAAAAGAAAAATGCAATGGCTGACCCCAGGTCAAATGCCACAACAGTATTAAAAAATCACTCGAATTTTCGCAGTATCCATCTTTCTTGTCAAAATTGAATAACAAAAACAATTGAAAGTCGATATTCAAATGTTTCACATTTTTTAAAAAAAAGAACATCATAGAAACCATTTAAAAAAAGTTTCATTCGAAAACCTCAAACCATGAAGATTCTATGTCAATTCAAAGAACCTATTGCAATAAAACGGCAATTTCATACTTTAACCCCTATTATTATGTTATGTTGTAGTTATGTTTTTTAATTAATAATATATTTCGTTACTTTAACAGTATAAAAAGTTAATTAAACTAAAACTTTCTTAAAATGGAGCTCGAGCGGCTTAAAGCAGAATTTAACTAAATCGTGATTTTTATAGTGAAATCTCCATTTTATTCTTCTGTTATGTTGTAGTTATGTTTTTTAATTAATAATATTTTACGTTACTTTAACAGTCGTATTATAAAAAGTTAATAAAACTAAAACTTTCTGAAAATGGAGCTCGAGCGGCTTAAAGCAGAATTTCGCAGAAATCGTGATTTTTATACTAAAATCTCCATTTTATTCTTGCTCTGACCTCATAACATGGTAGTAACTTTTAACTGTCCGATAAGTTTTTTTATTTAGCCTATTCGTCCCACGGCACGGGTCTTCTGTCAGAGAGAGAGAGTATGGGCTTAATCACCACGCGTGTCCAGCGCGGATAAGTTGATACCTATAAGGTATTTATTATATGGGCCTTGTTGCCTGATTCAAATAAATAATATTTAGTTATTGCAGCACAGATTGTTTATAGACTGTCAGACAAAAACCTTGTGGGGGTTTACCTATCATTATAGTATTTTCCAAATGATTATAACTGCTAGGATCTGTAAATCAACATGCGTTAATGTTTTTTAATTTTTTTTATTTCGCATTCGGAACACTGAATGGAAAAATGGTTTTCCTATATCCAAAATATATTTGAACGACCAATTCAACAACATCCCGATGTAGAAACTTATGGGATAGACGAGAAAAAAAAAAGTTTTTTTTCCCCTGAAGAAAATGTCAATATACAAAACTTAATTTTACAGTAGATTAACAGATTGTTAGTGTTAATTTTTTTGTGTTTCCGTGGACAGACATACGTACCGGACGGTCATGCCGCAACTATAAGCGTACTAACTTATTCCTTAAGTTTGGCAGAATGACACATTCTTGGGAGTTCCAAGTACCTACTATGCAAAATTACAGCTAAAAACAATAAACCTAAGATAGTGACTCAGCGTGACTAGCTTAGGTTTATCGATTTTAAAAGGAGTAAATTGATTTGGAAACAATAGACACTTTTTGATTTCCGTGAAGTAATTTAAAAGATAGCGTAGCGGAAATTCCGAGTAGCTGAATCTTTATTGACCCAGTGCCTGACATCGAACAAAGCCCCAGGATAAATGCAAGGTTATAATAGGAACCGATGATTAAATTATGCTACGTGATATAGTTCGAGATCCGACTAAGATTTTTCTTTCAAATAGCGCTTCCGACGTTGAAATTCATGACTGTATAAATTATCATCAGAAAGAAGCGGTGAAAAGTCGATTAAATCCACGGTTTGCAGTCGAGCGTCCGTGGACACGAAACGCATTTCTACACGCTGCGATGTGTGTAGAGTCCACTATGATGTAGAAACATATTGGCGGCTCCAATATGTGACGTGACTATTTTTTTTTAACCCAAAACGAGACATCTTTAACACTGCGCTGATATCGATAGTTTGTCTCAATTAAATACGGATTTATATGTTGATAATAACAATAAAATAAAAGCGGTGATAGCCTAGTGGGTAGAACATTGGACTCGGAAGCGAGAGACCCAAGTTCGATTCCCAGTGCGGGCGTGTACCTATGACTTTGTTTTCTAAGTTATGTACATTTGTGAAGTTATAGTAGCAATACCACTCGCTAACGGTAAAGGAAAACATCCTACTATTACCTCCGCGCTTGAAATCGCCAATCCGCGGTGGGCACGCGTGTTGATTAAGCCCATACTCTCTCTGTCTGATAGAATGCCCGTGCCCTACAGTGGGACGTATATAGGCTGCTTATGCATGTAATGTAAAATAGGTACCTAACGGGCTTGTAGACAAATATCTTTAATGAAATTACTTTTTCCAAGTTTAACTGAAAATTTGTGGCTTTTCTCGGGGACACCTCGACGCAGTAGGAATTAAAAGGACAGTCCTGTTCAAATCGGGACGTATGGTCACGATACTCATATGCGATCACCACGGGCAATCACACTTTAGTTAGACATACGAAATTCTGCTTTTCTCAAAAGGCTAGTTATTTATCCGGCAAGGCCCGGAACAAGTCAGTAAGTATTAAAAATCATATAAAAATCCGTATGACACGCCATAAATCAACAAGTGACAAAGCTAAGTTCGCTTGTCCGCTCTATTATTTACCTAAACCTTACGTTATTTGAGGTGTTTACTATAAACCAGTTTCAAGTGCTCTGTAAATGAAAGACCACATACATAAACACTTGTAGTGTTCACCACCATGCAGTCTTTATCAACTTCAAGACCATCCTGTTACACGTTTTTCGTGAAGTAATCAATCATGTTTTTCATTCGGCGTCGTTATTTTTATTATTATTACTCATTAATACGCAAACGGCTTAAAGCTGATGCGTGTATATCACTTTCGTGCACTTGTAAAATATCTGTTTTTAAATGAACTTATGTTAAATATTGTAGGTACAAGAGATTGATGATAACCGTGTCGTCTATGTGAAAATGCTCCGCTCATATCCATCCATTCCGTGTCCATAGCTGGTCGACATCTTATTCAGCCTGTATGATAAGTAATAGGTACATTGAAATACGAGCTGTGAGCCTCTTGTTTTACGTGTGATTCGCTGAAGTATGCTAACACCTCAAGCAGCCAGGGCCTAGATTCTGTTAATGCATTGCATAGTAAAATGACAACTGCATGAACGCGCTGAATTTATTTCATTGCCGCTTCGAGTCTTCGCGCGTGCACGTATCAAAACTTCTAGGCGGCAATGGTTTGAAGAAGCACGTCGCGTGACCCGATCGCGTATCTGTCAATGTACTGTAATGCACTAGCGGAACGAGGCCCAGGTTTCCTCACGGTGTTTTCCTTCACAGTTATCGAATGGTGTTGCTGCTACAAATTCATAGGTGTACGTAACTCAGAAAACAAAGTGGAAAACATGCCTGGATTCGAACCCACAACCTCTTGAATGAGAGGTACGCGTTCTACCGACCGCGCTACCACCGCTTCGACCTTATAGCTTCCGCGTCTAGAATAATTCCTCTAAATAACTCGCATTCTATTTGTAGAACTAGACTTTTTAGGATACAGTACGCGAATGGTTCCAAACGGGACCCTGTTAACTATACCTACGACGCGTCGGTTTTTGTCATAATGACCTCTAGAGATTTTTTTTTAACTTTGATGAGTAGCTAGTTGATTTTTTACAGAATATGTGTTATTAGCCGATGCCCTCAGTTTCGCTTGCGTGAAGTTAGGAATTGTAGAAATGAGGATTTATGGATCAAATGGTAATCTATCAAACAGCGCTAGTGCACAGCCAAAAAATCCGTAAGGAATATCTATAACGTAAAATATTTATATTTTAAATGTAAACTTGAAAGAAGAAAAAAATTCAAAAGTCGTAGAACAAAACTTGACGTAAATTATTATTTATTTTAATTCTTAATTGTACTAATTACATTGTAAATGTACAAGGGCGTGCTTAATGCAAGGAGCATTCTCTTATGAGAAAAACGTCAATTACAAACTATAGTTGACGTTCTTCTGGTATTGAATATTTTTGAGGCAACCCTGTACTACAGCGGATTGCCGAAAAAAATTAAAATACAAAAAGTAAAAAAATTGGGGGTACAGGTAATAAGGTTATATAAACATGTTTAGGTTTTTTGTTTTGCTTTGCATTTTAATTTTCTTCTTTTAGATTTATGCTGATTGTATTTATAGCCAGTGACGCGCAAACACGACGAATCGATTGAGATCTTATTTGTCAAAATCTGACCGTTGGTTAATGATTGATACATACATACATACGAGCCAAACACATAACCCTCCTTTTAGGCTCCGCCGCAGGTACTAATAGGGGGATTATAGAGCAGTTCCTATATGTAGTAACGATAAAGTGTAATTTTTGGCTTGACATACTTTTATAACCTTTTTATGACTGATTAATAATTACTGTGATGGCGAAACTCTCTTATTTGCACGCCACCTTCTGGCAAAACATGTTGAAGCAAAACTAACATGACAATGTTATATTTAAGACCATAGTAATGCATGCCACTGTACTATTGACACATGTTCATGCGAATAAATGAATCTTTATCTTTATAATAAAAACCGGCCAAGTGTAATTTAGACTCCCTCTGAGGGAACCGAGTTGAATGAAGAAAAAATACTAAACACAAATATGTTATTTACGGAAAACTCGGACCACGAGTTCGATTTGCACTTGGCTGCTGTTTATACTTGGATGTTGAATTGAGGATAAAGGAGAATGATCAATTTACTACAGGAGTTAGTCTGTTTTTGCGTCTTCTTGCGCATTGATGAAACCAACGGTAAACTATAAGAAATTAGCTCTGGGTTATGCAGGCAAAATATTATGAAAATATTAGATGGGAGTTTCGAGAAATCTTAATTTTGAGCCCATGTTTTGAGGTTATGACAACTTTGGTGGTTTGGTGTTATTTTGGGTTGGCATTGGCACCTAGTCAGTTTGAATTATAAACATAGCTAGATATGGTTAGTTAATGCTAAGTAATAATTCTGTCTAAAATACAAAATATATATGACTATATCGCTGCAAAAAGTCACAGTGTTTAAGGAGCCTAATGGGGGACAAAGAGATAATTTCTGATAAATAAGCACAAACAGTCTTAGGTCCTGCGCACAATTGAGACAAGACTATCCTAAGCCCACAATGGCGGTTTTTTTAGTTATTTATTCCACATATTGTTCATCATCATCATCATTTCAGCCATTGGACGTCCACTGCTGGACAAAAGCCTCCCCCAACGATTTCCAAAAGGGCCGGTTGGATTGTTCATACACATGGTCATTTTAACAATAAACTACACTAATTAAACAGTATAAAATCCACTGGAATCAATTTGCAAAAATAAAAGCGTAATAAAACCGCTCGTTTGAATTCCCATCAAAAACTCCCCGTTTGCACTTTCGTATTTTATGTAGGTATGTACACGCTTTGCGATTTTTGCAATAATGTAATCTAATTGATTGTATAACTAAAAAACTTCAGTCAGTCAATACAGATTGTATTGACTGACTGAAGTTTTTTAGTTATACAATCAATACAGATATTTTTTAATTATTACTTTTAAACCCCTGATTCTTTTAGTTTATCAAATAGAACTATGAAATCATTTTTCAAAAGAAACATTTTGAGGTATAAATGCTTAAAGCGCAACATAGACAGTTCTCCTTTTTGAGATTTTGAACAATTTGCTAATTTGCGAGATACAAGTTCATTTGCACACAAATACTAAGTTGTTTTTGTGACACCTTTATTTTTACATTTAGATACCATTGGCTAAACAATATCAAGGCGACATACAGTATGAGTGTGATCAATTATCATCACCCATGTTAGCTTTAATAATTTTATTTGGGGACGACTTGTACAGAACTAACATAAATATTGCCGTTTTTATCACTTTGTCTGCAATTTAGTTAACTAATATGAAGAAAAACAAATAATTTTTTGAATTTTTCTTTTCTATACTTTCCGTGACCAACCTGTAGGTCAAATTGTTTAGTAGGATTAGTACTACTGGAAATAGTTTAGATTGTTGATAAAGGAATGGAGTGTTTGAACGTTTGACCATCAAGATCTCGAGAATTATAAAATTTTCATTTATTAAATTTGTGATTTTAGGTAATTGTGGGACCTTTAACCTCCTAAGATCGAATGTGCTTAAAGTAGTAGTTCGAAACGGTTCGTCTAAATGGTTTATTCTCTAACTGAAATATTAGGGGTTAAAGTATGAAATTGCCGTTTTATTGCAATAGGTTCTTTGAATTGGCATAGAATCTTCATGGTTTGAGGTTTTCGAATGAAACTTTTTTCAAATGGTTTCTATGATGTTCTTTTTTTAAAAAATGTGAAACATTTGAATATCGACTTTCAATTGTTTTTGTTATTCAATTTAGACAAGAAAGTGGATACTGCGAAAATTCGAGTGATTATGAGGCACCCATTTTTTGTATTTTTTTATTTTATTGATTTGACGCAAGTGAGTCAATATTGTGGGTAAGGTAAAGTACCCTTTGGGTACGGAACCCTAAAAATCTTCTACTAAGTATCTTCGTATCAGTATCTTTATTCAGAGCTATCAAGGCATAAAACTTCGGTGAAATTAAACAACAAAATATAAGGTCACCTCGTGTTGTTAAAAATTACAAAGCATTCAAAGCGCATTTAGCGCGAAACTTTATAGTGGAAAACTGGAAACCATCTATTTTAAAGTTATTTATTGATTTGCACAAAGTCGCACTCAAGACATGCGTAACTGTAGAAGTTAGTAGAAACTAGATCAATTGAAATTTACATTAATTTGCCAACCATTAGCATTTACGCCAATATTGTGACGATTTTAATTTTGGAATCCACAACTTTTCCCTAATTTAAAGTTAATTATCTATTTTTAATCGTTTGTGGTCATTAAAGAGTATATTGTTGTCAAATATAAGGCTCGTCACTTTAATAACGAGCTCAACTGTGTGTAGATAAATGTTTTGCGTAATAACTATGGACGCAAGTTAGCTTAATTCACATGAACGACACGGTCGTTAAATATAATAATGGCCAGGTGATTATATTTTGCTGTATCATTTCGATGTTGGAGGTGAAGTGTAGTAAGATAAGAAGAAACTGCGCTTGTGCTATCGGATTTAATTTATTGTGCATATTTTAGGGTAAGTAAAACAAGTCGTGCAGAGTCCATTGAGACAATTTTTATCCGACTGCGAAAGTATTCATATAGGAGGATTATTATATTTTTGGCGCTAAGATGTCTTGTTTGTTTTTGGACGTGGCTATCGTGTTTTGGTTTTTTATCCAATTTTTATTACGGTTGAAGTTACTAATTTTGCGGGTAAACTTCTAATTCCCCTAGCCCTTAGTTTTTGGCAAAATAAATAATCTTGGCTACCGTAGGTATTATTTTTACGTGTGTATACTAACATTGAATTTTAAATTCAATGATACTAATTATTCACCGACTCGATTATGTGGCTGTGTCTAGTGGCTTACCTCCTACCTACACCAGCGGGGGAAGCATGAGATTTTATCGAGGCGGTTTATCTACAAAAAATGGCCGTTTTAACGAGTTTTGACGTCTATAGTAGGTTAACTTATCGTCGCGAGCACAATGCATCGTTTTTATCCCAGTGCCGTGAGATAAAAAAACATCTGTCACTATAAGATAAACCCTATCGCAAATGCGAGCATGATGACAACATAAAAAGATATATTATCGACTTTTGACAGTATTTTCATTTAAATTTATCCCACTTTTGAGAGGGGCATATAAACTTATATCTAGCGTTTCTGTCAGTCATTCTACGAATAAAATCATCACATTTGTCATGATTTGTCCACTGGTGCCTCTTCGCGCCACCTACGCATCCCATTCGTGCCCTTCCTCTGTTTCTGCTCACTGACCGACGTCCAGTGGCCGTCTCCAGGGATTTAAGGACCCGCTCACTGACCGACGTTCAGCCCTACTCCACGCAACCAAGCACCCTCTGCTATCCTGCTCAGACCGTCGTCCAGTGCCTATCTCAATTAAAATAATAGTAGGTAAAATGTACCAGTCAACAAAAAATTTAAAAATAAGAAACTTTAAAACAAAGATTTAAACCGACGCACTAAAAAGGCAAAAATTATTTCTCTCTAATGAACTTGCATCCCAAGCCATTTACTCACCCCACAAATCATACCTAACTTCTACTAAGTACCTAAGTATGTATGGTGTATTTACTACAAATGTATGGTTTCTAGGAAGTTTTCTGGAAAAAGCTTGACACAGACTCCTCCATTTTTGAAGTCCGTTAATAAAAAAATGCTTTTGGTTATAAGTAAATCTAATATTTATTTTGTAACTTTAAACAATGAAATAGGTGGTTTACTACATAACTGGGTACCCAATGGAGAAAAGAAGCATGATATGTTTCTTCTGAAAACGGGAAATTGTTACCAAACAAATAACAAATTAATGTTCTTCACCTTTGATGTAATCTGTAACAAAAAAATAAGAAGTAAAAAAAAATGTAATGCATTTCCTAGAAGACTCTGGATATGCCCTTGAGCCTGCCTTGGCTGATGACGCCCATCAGAGGAGAGGCCGAGTAGACTCCCGAGGCTCGGTACACACATTGCCATTGTGGAGCCCGAAACCCAGTAGAGGAGGAATGGCCAGCTCAATAGAACATTCCCTATGCTAGGCAACAGCCCAACGAGCTGCTATAGTTCAAAATTATCTTTACCCTTGAATGAATGCCCCTGTGCATGTAATATAAAAAAACTATAGTGGAACTTGGGTAATTAAGCATCCAATTTTGAGTTACTATTTTGAAAAAATAGGGTGGGCTGTGACTTTTTTATTGCTAAACTTAAAATATATTCAATTCATACATATATATTCCTTCGCTTTAATATTTGATTTATTTGTAAGATTTGATTGATTGTAGCATAGACCAAATATGATTGTAGTCAGCGCGTTCAAAATATCCTGTAACAAATAAAGAGCATAATTAAAAAGGAGTCCAAAACATTCTAATATGATGTAATAGCTTAAGACGAAAAGAAAAAAGGTAAGACATGTTACCAAAATGATTTTAGATGCCCCTAAGAGCAAAAACCGACGCTAGACTGGATAGACCTTTATGGACTATCTATCCAAATACTGTAGGTATTTCACATTTGCATTAGTTTGACAAGCATAGTATTTACCTATTGTACTCGGTTGGTGATGGTGAGTCAAGTATTGAACTAGATAATAAGTACTATCAACACTTACATTCCGCCACTGCTCCAGTCGTGTCGGGACCATGCTCCTTCGACAAGGCTCAACGCGCCCCACTCTTTCAACAACCTTTCGCTTCCCATGGGGCCAGAAAACTCATTGTATTGTTGGCTAAATTACTGTGGAGCATCATATACTCGAACGAACCCCAGTTGATTTTGTTTACTGCGCACTCTAAAACAGAAAAATATTGTAGTGCTTGCCGATGAGTGACTTGTATATTGATGTGATGTCCGTATGAGCTTGTAGGAAGGATCTCCAACTATTGTAGTATTGCATAAATTAATTGCAATGGCTATAAAGTTTGTACTTACTTCATTTTCGGCATCTAAGCATCTATTATCTGTTATTTGTTTGTTTATTTACATTTTATTTGATACCTAGCACAGACTAAGTAAAGGAAAGATCACAGACAGATCAGATTTCAATCTGTCAAAAATACAAATTGAACGAATGAAATAGTGATTTTCGTGACATCTCTATTTGCCGATTCAGTGTTGTCATACCAATAAGTAGATATAATAAAAGTCTATCTTATCTCCTATCTAAGGAAGATATGTATATCGAAGAGAAGTCATGCTCGCGGGTGGGATATAATATCGTAATGTTTTAAAATTTTAACCTATCTATCTAGATAGGATAAGAAACTCGTGCTCCCCCCGCAGATAGGTAAAGTGATCACTCAGACGATGTAATCCCTGGGATAGCTTCGCACCTATAACATACTGAGCTGGGCTTAATCAGCTTAATCCACAGGATAGCCTAATTAATAGACCTCGAGTTTCCTCACGTTGTTCTTTTGATATGTATATCACTAACAAAGTTAACGTTTTTACATAACTTCCAAGTTGTTGGTGTTCTGTACAAAACACAGCCGTGCAGCAGTCTGCATGTACGGCCATTTTATATGCCGGGACTCATAAAATAAATAAAATAAAAAAACAAAAGATTCGAACCTACGACCTGGTTGAAATGGTGGTACTGATATGGTGCCACCGCACAAAAAAGAACCTCTACAGTAGGCAGGCCACGCGTTTTGTCTGCGCTTGCCGAAAACTTTTGATATGTTCTCACATTTTATCTCCGCTCTGCATCTTCGTATATTTCACTAGCAGTGCCCGCGACTACGTTCGCATAGTAAACAGATTAGCCTATACCCTACGACAATCCTAAAGGTCCAAATACTAAATACTGGTGAAAGAATTTTGGTAATCGAATAAGTACTTTCGGAGATTACCCCCTACATTAATACTTACAAACATATAAACTTACAAATTTTTCCTGTTTATAATATTAGTAGAGATTTCATTCAGCTTTGGTCTACACTTAAGGTACAGTACAAATCTTACCGGGTCGTCCATTAACCAAGCAATGTCTTTAGCTACTTTTTAATCCCTCTCCTACCCCTCCAACCCTACCCAAAATCACGTGTATGTTGTTGGTACAAAGTATCTTAAAAAAATTCACGGGGTAATCGTTTCCAAGCAACGGTGAGTCAAGGTCACGCACCGCTTTTCGGTTTACAAATCGCGCGCCCAAAGAAAAAATAAATATACACGTGATATCTCACTACACCCTCTCTCCCCCCTAGTGATATTTCGTGATTTTTTTTCGAAAATTTCGAGCTTGGAAAGAAACAAACCGGTGATAGAAATCGTTAAAATACGGAAATCAATAATGTCTATCAAGATGTTTGCTTGTCCTAGGTCATTCATTCACCTCAGTAATTCAAGAATTATCGATCCCCAACATCAATTTTTTGACAATAATAGTACATATTTAAAAAAAATGTTAACAACCAGATCAAAGTTGAATGAAACAGTAACTTTCTTCTAGTTGGAACTCACTGGCCAGTTCGGTGGTTCCACAAAAATAATTATTGGCTTTCCTAACAGAATCGATTAATTTGTTTTTTTCTCGACTCGCTAATGGCGTAAGGGATTCCCAAATTGTCCGCGGAGCAGGATCATTTTGGTCGCAACCTCACGATGACGCGGGCTGTGACGCAGGCGGGGCAGGTTGGCCGGCGCTAGAGTTGACTCGCATCGTTCTCGCCTCTGTCAGTCGCGGCCTGTCGTGGCGGTGGACGCCTGGTGCGCTCCAACCATCTGATTCACTATAGCCGCGAAAGTAGAGTCGATCTTTTTATTTGTATTCCGTACGAGCCGAGTACCTTTCGAAAGGACGCTTTCATCCTTCCGTTGAGCACCTATTTGGGATAGCATTCCTTCGGCACACGTGAGTTCATTCATTGTATCTCTATTTATTTCAGCTAGTGACTATTGCTGTCTGTGTTCTTGTAAAATGTTTGCATGTTCTGTCGTTTCCTTTTACGTCTTTGTATCTCTTTACCCGACGCGGCGGAGCCCAAAAGGAGGGTAATGTGTTTAGCTCGTATGTATGTATGTAAGGATGTCCGATTCTACGTTCCCTCATAACTCCTTAACCAATGGTTAGATTTTGCCTAATATAGTCTCAATCGATTCGTCATCCCTGAGCGAGTGTCATAGGCTATATTAAATTAGCATTAATGGAACAGAAAAATAACAAAAAACAAAAATCGCTATTAAGTAACAACGTTTTTCATCAGTCACTAGATGGCGCTGGTATATTTAATTTATTGTACTTGGATCTTAACTTTATGTAATTACGCCAATCACGTGTAATGTATGTAAAACATCAGTACGATATAATCACTGAAAAGAAAAAAATAAAAAAGTGTAATAAAAAATAACCAACAACCCGACTGCTGAGCATTAACTACTAAGCAGACGGGACCCAAATTCAGCAATGTAACTACTTAAGTTGGTCCCGCCTGCTTAGTAGTTTATGCTCAGTAGTCGGGTTGTTGGTTATTTTTTATTTCAGTTTTTTATTGTAAATACTAACTTACTTATTGCACTACAGGTACCTACTACTGATGTATTGTCTGACTTCGTTTATTGTTATTTCTATTCATTTCAGCTAGGGACTACGCATTTTTTTTTAAACAATATCTTACGACACTATACGTACTTCTGGTTTAATAATAGTTCAAATAAGCGCGGTTTTCTCATTTTGTCGTTGATACGACAATCAAGCTTCCATACTTGTTTCACCAGATTATATTATTCCTTAGCTTGTGTAGACCATGATTCCTTGTCACCGACTTAGTTATCGATCCAATAATGTGGGAAATAAATAGACGAGCGTATGTATTTCCTGAAAACTTAATCGAAGGACATCTACTAATTTGCTTTGTGAAAACCGGAATTTAAACCATAACTCCAGTATGAATACAGTTCATATTTTTTCTTTTAACTTCAAAGTAAATTGTTCTATCAATTTGCAAATTATTGTCAATGCGTATTGTTTCTTTATGATCTGCTTTATGTATTTCATGTGCATGTTTACATGTTTGTCCCTCAAACGTGGAACGGGTTCTAATCTAATTTGTCTCACAGGTAGACCTGGAATATCACGTGAGACACTTTTACTTGCTGTTTACTGTTGCTTGTAATTTACTGTTAACAGCTATCAGTTACCCAAAGAACATACAAAAAAAATAACCGGCCAAGTGCGTGCCGGACTCGCGCTTGGCCGTTTTTATTATCAGTTTGTCCCAAATTTTCAAAAAGTGGGTTTCTTTTCCAAGCCGGCCAAGTGTAAATCCTACTCCTCTCTGAGAATCCCGAACTGAATGAAGAAAAGACACTTTTACTATTATAGCAAAAAACCGGCCGAGTCTGACTCGTGCACCGATGGTTCCGTACTCACGCTTGGCCATTTTTTATTATTTGTCGTTAGAATTTAATATAATAAGTCCCACAATCACGCAAAGTTTGATGTCTGTATGTACTGTCCGTATTTACGATAGAGCATAAACAAAATAAGGACCATATTTTTTGTGATTTAATTACTAAGTCTAGTTTTCGGATTTTTCCCAGTTTTCTTAGAGTTTTCAGGTATTACTTGCCAAATTTCATAGTTCTAGGTAAACGAAAAATACCTTATAAATTTTGATTCCCTTGAGAGTGTCGAAATTTGCGCTTTTTGCAGCATAAACGGCCATAACTTGTTTTAACGTTAACCTAGACCTGAGTATATACAATTTAAACTCGATATCTCCACGCGTTCCCGAGATAAAAGGGTCTTGACAGACAGATGGACGGACAACAAAGTGATCCTAATGGGTTCCGTTTTTCCTTTTGAGGTACGGAACCTTAAAAAGACAACAGAGCTATTAGCAGTAGATTAACAGATGTTTATTGTACGAGAAACCGGGGGTTATGATTTGAACATGTATGCTTTCATTTAATTGAATTTAATGGACAATAAAATCTGAATTTGAACGGATATTTACTCGTTTACTTTTTCATTTTACAATTTTCCGACGTTTCGGTACTTTTGCAAGAGCCTTGGTCTCGGTAGACTGCCTAACCTTAGAAAATACTATGTTACAGACAAATTTGGTGAAACTTAAGAGTGTTGTCCTATTCCTCGATATCAACAAGTTTTATTACCAGAGCGAAGACTTTTTATTTTTTTATATATTTGTATTAAACATCTGATATCTTTTTCGATATTTCAGGGTTGGTCTCACAGTGAAAGTTGTTTGCATTGCTCAGTAGTTCTGTAACACCCAGTACATCATCTAGTGACAACTCTTGCATGAACTGGAAAGATGAAGTGATAACTCAGACGCTGTAGTATTATTTTAGGATAGAGTGATACCCAGAGGGTTACCCAGCACCCATTAGCATGCTCTAAGCTCAGTCGGCTTATCATCATCATCATCAGCCATTTGACGCCCACTGCAGGACATAGGTCTCCTTCGTGGTTTTCATAACCATGAGGGGTTTTGCCATAATCGCCACGCTTGGCAGGCGGGTTGGCGATCGCAGTGTGCGGTTGGAATCTCAAGAAGACGCTGCTGCCCGTCTCCTGGTAATTGATTTCCTTAGTCGCCTTCTACGACATCTACGGAAGGAAATGGAGTGACGCTATTCTTAATCCGGCGCCACACGGACACGGTCGGCTTAAGCCACGGGTAATAATGTTACGCATGATGTTTCGTCGTCTTATGCCCGATTATGGCAAAACTCCTCATGATGTCCTGCAGTGGGCGTCAAATGGCTAATGATGATGATGATTCCCGATTAAGTCCCCTTGCGAGTGCGCAAGATATTGGTGGGAACCGGTCGTCTTAGTATTTTGTTATACCAAATCCACTCGCTGTTTTAGCTCAACTTGCAACTAAAGCCCTTAGCCTTTTAGTGTCATAAACGCGTGCCCCAGAATGTCCAAAAGACAACTCTAGAACTGAGATATTTTGTGACATGCAAACAATAGGTACAGTCGACACCACTTCAACCTTCACATCCGTTCACTCTACTTAGTTACGTTAAGGTGGCTTTGCAACAAAAATTTTCAAATGGATGTCCTGTGCACTGTACGCAAATAATAACCATCAACCATCTAAAGGTACCTTGAACTTCGAAACGTTTTAGTAACTTCATATGATTACCAATTGTATGCTATAGTTAGTTCTAAACAAGTATCTTGACGAACGAAAGTCATACGACTACACGTCGTAATCTGTCGAATTCTAAATGACGGGTCATCATAACAATGGTTTTTTATTGTTCTTGTTAGGATCATAATCTAAGAGGTTAAAAGGTTGCTTTTACGGTAATTTGGTCGGAGGGTTTGAGAGATAGTAAAATTTCAGACATTCGAGACATATTTTTCTTATCCTGTACCTAGTTTTTGATTGAGAAAATTTGATTCCAATACTTATAATTTTGGAAACTACTTTTCTTTATTAAAACCGGCCAAGTGCGAGTCGGACTCGCGCACGAATAGTTCCGTACCATTATCTATACAACATTACAATATTTCAAGCGTCTACCTGTTGCCGTTATTAATATCGAGCAAAAAACGGCAAAAAATCACATTTGCTGTATGGAAGCCCCCTTAAATATTTATTTTATTCTGTTTTTAGTATTTGCTACATCATCTGTAGAAATATCAACTGTCCTAACTATCACGGTTCATGAGATACAGCCTGGTGACAGACGGACGGACGGACAGACGGACAGCGGAGTCTTAGTAATAGGGTCCCTTACCATTTGGATACGGAACCCTAAAAACTACGTATAGGAAAACAAAAATATACTTGAAATGCCCGTAATTTACCTATAATTATGCATCAAACCTCACCCCACATTAACCAAAAGTTTACACATTTTATTACAACAATTAAAAATGTTAAATTGTGCGAGTGAGACAGCATGCTCCACGTAAGAACATTCTTAAATGGTCGTCGACCTAAATCCAAGTATGCATGTACAATAAAACAGTCTGAAGTGCAAACTGAGATTGATCATCTATCCCATACCTACCTGGATTTACCTTGAGCGATTTACATTTTATCATAATAATCTTTTAATTTAGCATTCGAGCACCATGCGTTACTCAATGCGAGTGGCCTGCCGAGTGTCCAATTGATCATTGCCGCGCATTGCATATCGATACTGTTGCGAAAAGGCACACTTGTTGCGCGCGCGCTTGTCGCATGGACTGCCATTACTACCTGCGACCTTGACCCAAGCCTCTTGCTACACATCTAGCTACTTTTACTGGACATTGGCCTCTTTGTATCTTTTGCACATTCAGGTTGTTGAACGATCGAGTGTCTTACGACATTAGGTCGGTTCTCGGGCAAAGCCTAAAGCTTAGCCTAAAGGGTGTAGCGAGCTGGCAGGTGACTCACCAACTGTAAAAGTGTACCAAAACTAACATAACATAAACTCACGCCTGTATCCCAGAGGGGTAGGCAGAGACCAGGGACTGCCACTTGCTACGATCCTGACAGATCACTTTCGCTTCCTAACTAACGTCAAGCAAAAGTCTTTGACATGTGTTTTAGTTTCGTTTGTAAATCAAAATATCTGTCAAAGACGACACTGGCTTTGTTCACTTGGGGCAGGGTAAAATAAAAGAATGGAGAACTTGCACAAAAAAGTTTTAATATAATCGGCGATGCCATATTAAAAGATAAATCATCATCAACCCATTATGTCCCCACCGAGGGGCACGGGTCTCTTCCCTGAGGAAGGTAAAGGCCATACTCCACCACGGGGGCCAAGTCCGGATTGGTGGAGGCTTGTAGACTAGTGGCTCGTCTACTGTCAGAAGTTGTCAAGCCGCCCTAAGGCCTCTGACTTGGCTTAACGACTGCCATCTATAGACGGCAGCCGGCACCAACAGCTTAACGTGCCTTGCGAAGCACGGAACCGCTCGGAAAAATGCCACTAGCGTTAGGCATAGACGGCGACCCATCCATGCACTGAACGCGCCCTGTGTTGCTTAACCTTCGTGGTCGTTTAAGATCACTCAAGCAACCGGGGCTACGAGCGATTTAAAGATAAATAATCGTGGTTAATTTTTTTCTCTACGACTAATACTTTTCATAATGTAACCTGTCGAAAAGTCATTCTCGTACGTGGTACAAAAATGCGCAATGCAAATCGGAATACAAATCAATCAATACAAATCAAGCTATGACGTCACAACTTGCACTTAACACCTTATAGTGTATGAAGCGTTTATCAATGTTCGAGTTATCTCGTAAAATAATGTTTTTATGCATCTGCACCACCAAAAAATATTTTTATGGTTTTGTTTTTAAATTTTTCCTGACTTTTTCTATGTCTTCTATGGCATAAAAGCAATGCCACTTCAATATAAGTTTGACGCAAGTTCCCCATTGTCAGAAGTGTAGAAGTCATCAATTTCAAAACCGTTCAATACATTCGAATAATCGTGTTACTACATAATGCCAGCCGCCATAACGTCAATCTTATCGCGGACCCCGAATACTCCGAATCCTAGAGTTCGCGTTCCCACTTTGAGGAACCCTGACTAAGGGCCTGTGCCCAACACCGAAAAACGGGCGTCAACTGCTACACTAGACGAGATTGACATTGACATTGCGTCTATCTCTCGTGCGGATCTTGAACCAACCACTTGTCTACACTTTTAACCTTCGACAATTTGTTACCTACTTGTAATTTTTGTATTTTTGTTTAACACTGCTATTAACGTACGTATCGCTAGGTGTACTGGATTCATCATTTACATTTCTTTCTGAAGATTCAACGTCTATGTTCGTCAACGTCAAAGTTCTTTTTAACACGCTTTTATATTATTAAGACGCTGGATGCAGGCCGCTTCCAACCGGTCTTTTTGGAAATCCATGGAGGAGGCCTATGTCCAGCAGTAGACTTCTTGTGGCTGAATGATGATGATATTATTATATTTACTCGTATGTACGAGTAAATGACAAGCTTAGTTTGTCGTCAAGATTTATGGTCTTAGGGCCGGTTTCTGAATTGAGAATTTCACTAACCAAATACTTAAGTAACGTTCTGTCACGCTCTTTTCTGAGAAATCCGAAGAGACAGCACTACAGTTAACTATTTACTTAGCGAAATTCTCAAATCAGAAACTGGCCCTTAGTTATATATTAAACGGGTCTAATCAAAAGTCAGTTGATAGTCTAATATATAAAAATCTCATGTCAGTCTTTGTTATCGAACTCCTCCGAAACGACTTCACCGATTTTGATTAAATTCGTTGTGTATATTTGGTAGGTCTGAGAATAGGTCGTAGCCTCATTAAAATGGCAAAACAACGTTTGCCGAGTCAGCTAGATAACTATGTATGAGCATCGCGAGTCAATAAAAAATACTATTTACTGTCTCATTTATAAAAACATGATTCCTTAAAACACTCGATAAACGCCGATTAAAATAGTCTATGGTAGAGATTTTACAAATTTGTTTCCGTACAAATTTGTAGATACTTAGGTACATATTATAAATAGTTCAGGATTCGAGTCTCACAATTTTTCTCGAGCTTTTCCCGAACTTCAAAGACAATCTTTTTGTGATGTAATTACAAATATATAGTTTACTAGCTGTGCCCGCGACTCCGTTCGCGTACATTTCGATTTTTACGAAGCAGCATTTGTATGGGGGCCACGTCTTATCATAACTGGAGCTAGAATTTAAATAGCCTATCCTGTGTCCCAGATGTCTATATGTTTTTATACCAAATTTCATCAAATTCGGATAATTGGTTTAAGAGTTATGGAGGAACATACATACACACATACAGAAAAAAAATCTAAAAATCGTGAAATTAGTTTCAGTATCATATATTGAGCCTATAAACACAATATCTCTGAAAACAAACTAACTTACTCCATGACCGACCCTTACAGATTTATTATTAGTATAGATATAGATTAACTTACCTCCGGATTCACGTGCTTGGTTTTTTGTCGGAAGAGTCCGACTACGTTAATAATGTGTAGTGCTTACAAAGGTTTAGTTCGAAAATATATAGTTTTCAGATTTTTCCCAGTAGTATAAGACAATATTACGTGCCAAATTTCATAGTTCTAGGTCAATGAAAAGTAACCCTATAAATTTTGATTCCCTTGAGTGACGACATATACGTTTTTTGCGGCATAAACGGCCGTATCTTTTTGTTACGTTAACTTAGAATTTTGATCTTTTCACAGCTTCAAGGGACTTGTGTATATGGTTTTAATTTCAACTTGATTCCTCCACGCGTTCCCGAGGTCTTGACAGACAGACGAATGGACGGACAGACAAACAACAAAGTGATCCTATAAGGGTTCGTTTTTTTCCTTTTGAGGCATGGAACCCTAAAAAGAAGTAAAATAAAAAGTATTTAATATATTTATTCAAAAGTAAAATGTATTTATTCACAAATCAAAGCTCCCAGACACAGTCGACAGTACAGCGTCCTTTACCCACAGGCATTATACTCAGTTACGTTGCGGACGACTTTGTAACTGAAATGTAAAGGTTGACATGCTGTCGGATAGACCAGTGCACCACAGAGATCTGGGACAACGAGGCCTCAGAAAAACGAACCTGTGAACGTGGCTTCTCTTTGTCTGGGTTGTTGAGGGTACAACAAACTTCAAGCAAATTTCAAATTGAATATGATTAAAAATTAATACTTTTTAGTCATATTCGATCTGAACTCGAAAAGCGCACAGAGTGCGCGAGGCCAAGTTTTTGACCGGCCCACACTGTGCATATAATAGGGGTTAAAGTATGAAATTGCCGTTTTATTGCAATAGGTTCTTTGAATTGACATAGAATCTTCATGGTTTGAGGTTTTCGAATGAAACTTTTTTCAAATGGTTTCTATGATGTTCTTTTTTTAAAAAATGTGAAACATTTGAATATCGACTTTCAATTGTTTTTGTTATTCAATTTAGACAAGAAAGATGGATACTGCGAAAATTCGAGTGATTTTTGAATACGAGTTCCGACGCGGAACTAACGCGGCAGAAACAGCCCGCAATATCAATGCTGCGTTCGGAGAGGGGTCTACTAATGAACGCACCGTGCGATTTTAGTTTAAACGCTTTCGTGATGGAAATTTCGACTTAAAGAACGAGCCACGAGGAAGACCGCCCACACAGGTGAATAACGATGAATTAAGAGAGATAGTGGAAGCCGACCCTAGTCAAACTACCCAGGAATTAGCGGCATGGTTTAACGTTACCTTACCCACAATATTGACTCACTTGCGTCAAATCAATAAAATAAAAAATACGAAAAATGGGTGCCTCATGATTTGACTGATCTGCAGAAAAAAACGCGTGTTGAAACTTGTGTTGCCATGTTGAACCGGTACAGAAATGAAGGAATATTGGATCGAATTGTAACATGTGATGAAAAGTGGATTCTTTATGATAACCGGAAAAGAAAAATGCAATGGCTGAACCCAGGTCAAATGCCACAACAATGTCCTAAAGCAAAACTTACCAATAAAAAGGTAATGGTAACTATTTGGTGGTCTCAGCATGGTGTTATTCACTATAGTTTTCTCCGATCTGGTCAAGCAATAACGGCAGATGTCTATTGTGCCGAACTCCGAACCATATTGACAAAACTAGCAGTAAAACAGCCCCGACTCATGAATGATCTTCACCATTATTGCTCCACGACATCGCGAGACCTCACACAGCACGAGAAACCATTTTGACCCTTCAGGAACTGCAGTTAGAAACCATTCGTCATCCTCCGTATTCACCAGACCTTGCTCCAACGGACTACCATTTTTTTCGTGATTGGACAATTATCTACGTGACAAGAAGTTTTCTTCCCAGGAGGCAGTACAAAATTGAAAGCATTTTGTGCAGTCTAGATCGTCGGAGTTCTATCGCAAAGGCATTAATGACCTTCCCATTAGATGGCAGCAATGTATAGATAATAATGGCAACTATTTTGATTAAATAAATTTGTTAAAAATTTAAAAAATAAACAATTTAGATTTTCAGTACAAATCGGCAATTTCATACTTTAACCCCTAATGTTATGCAAATACAACATAATAATAAATAAATACTCGCCTTCAATTGGTCGTAGTGGTAAAATATTTGCGTCTCGTCGAAAATCTTGATCAAGCAGCCTAATCTGTAAAACAAACTCGCCCACCTCTATTATCACCGTTTGTTTACACATCAAACATGAATTAGTTGCGTAAGGTTTTGTGGCTCGATCGAAGATGACCGCATGTGGGTTACGGGAGTGGGCAGAGGCTCGCGACAGTGGGTCAGTCGGCTCCGCTGGGCGCAGTGCGGGCGCAGGCGCGGACTTCGCGCTGCGCCCGACGGCTGGCGCAACACCCTTGCGTAAAACTGCGGCTTACCTGCGCCGCCGCCGCCGCTCGCCCATTGCGGTGAAAGTTGCAACTATAGCAACGTCACCCGCAGTCCCTCGGATCACTAAAGCGGTTCCCACTACGCCTAATAAATAAACCCATGAACTGATCTATCTAGTAGAAAATTTAGTAACGTATGTTTGATAGACCCGTAAAATGTAATCCTCTGATTGGTATCTATATAAATTACGCCGATTATGTAGTATTGTGCATGATTAGAAATCACAATATCATTATTATAGCAGTGATAGATACAGGTCAAGGTTACTAAACAATGGATGCTTGCGCAAGATTTGCGCGCATCACTCTGATGCTGCGTACTGACCAACGCAACGGAACGAATGCGAACGAAGGCACTCACCGATTGGTACCGCACACTGCTGAAGGCGTCCGAAAGGCCCCGTTTGCATTCGCTTCGCTGACCTCCACCATACTATTAATCTGCGTAGGTGCTCAATGAAGTACGCTACGTTCGCCGTAACGTAACTTCGTTTGTTCGCTCGTTCGGTTGGTCTGCACCAGGAAATGCTTTCGGTTTCGCATCATCTTCTCCTTGATCGTACTACGTAGGAGGAGAAAAATTGCCTTTACTAAAACTCCGTATTCTCAGTTACTTCACAGCAAGTTTGTTCTTTTAATTATTGCTTCATTCATCCGTCACGCAGCCCGTTCCGCCCTAACCTTGTCACTTTGCGGTATTGTCCTTATTGACTCTAGGACTGTTGTCAGTCTACTCAGCATTCTACTAGCAT
Organism: Yponomeuta evonymella; assembly: GCA_963969515.1. Taxonomy (NCBI): domain Eukaryota; kingdom Metazoa; phylum Arthropoda; class Insecta; order Lepidoptera; family Yponomeutidae; genus Yponomeuta; species Yponomeuta evonymella. The sequence goes on from OZ018349.1 coordinate 14,056,417, forward strand.
AACGTTGATAATTACTGCGGCAATTGCAATAAGCAGGAAGTTTGTTACAACTTATGTTAAAGGCACAATTATTGTCCGTTTTCCTGTAAGGCCATAATTCAGTCTTGTGTTATGAAGATGAATTGTGTTTAAACGTGACAATAACGTCTAATTCCAATGCGTTTTTACTGCAAACGTGACGGTGTCGAACAACATAGCGCTGATGCTTTTCGCTGACTCTCGGGCTCTACATTGGATTAGGATGACATTGACCTCATTAATCAAACGACACTACCAGAAATAGCTTGACTTGAACCTAAGAAGTGACCGACGAAATCTGGATCACATTTCATTGCACAGCGCTAAGTGGGCAGTGACCACACAGCAAAGCTGGTGTCACCGATCGGACGTGCTGCTTCGCCCCCCTTTCTCTTAATCTTGCAAGGCCACCACGATGAGTTTTACATGATGCAACTGTCGAAAACTTCTTTATAAGTCATTCTGTATGCGAAATCACCGACGGTCAGTTTTAAGGACATTTAACGCAATATTTGTTGACCAGTTAATGCTTCCGCCTCGCCATAACTGCGTGATCCTCGAATTACTAGCTAACTGCTGGAGGTCAAGCCAAAGTGTCCTAGGTCATAAATGATGGTGAAGCATGTGTGCGTAATAAAAAACTGTACTTATTTCCTTTTGTGTTTTGAGTTTATGGCTAAGTACACTATCCAGGAGATGTTAGTAGTAGCATTCGTTGAATTTGCGTATTACATGACAAATTTAATTACAATATACCTAAAACGTGTGAATCCTTTGTACAGACATAAAATAAGACATAAAATATTGAGGGTCAATGACACCAGCCTACACAAACTAGTCTATCACAATTTTTTATAGAAGGGCTAGTATTATGTTGTAGAATTATTTGACAATGCCAAATTTTCACGAAAATTGTAGGGATGTTACGAAAACACGGATAATCAGACCATGGTGATGACCTGATGACATTACTCAATCTTACCGAAAAAGGATAGGGTTTTTGCAAATACGCGAGTCGCCTAGTGATATTGAATGTCCTTAACTCTGATAGGCTTAATTTTTGCTTGCTGGCCAAATGTTATTATGATTGGTTCCTAGTTTTTAACCGACTTCAAAAAAGGAGGAGGTTATCAATTCGACGCGTATATATATATATACTAGCTGTGCCCGCGACTCCGTTCGCGTACATTTCGATTTTTACGAAGCAGCATTTGTATGGGGGCCACGTCTTATGATAACTGGAGCTAGAATTTAAATAGCCTATCCTGTGTCCCAGATGTCTATATGTTTTTATACCAAATTTCATCAAATTCGGATAATTGGTTTAAAAGTTATGGAGGAACATACATACATACACACATACAGAAAAAAATTCTAAAAATCGTGAAATTAGTTTCAGTATCATATATTGAGCCTATAAACACAATATCTCTGAAAACAAACTAACTTACTCCATGACCGACCCTTACAGATTTATTATTAGTATAGATAATAGGGGTTAAAGTATGAAATTGCCGTTTTATTGCAATAGGTTCTTTGAATTGACATAGAATCTTCATGGTTTGAGGTTTTCGAATGAAACTTTTTTCAAATGGTTTCTATGATGTTCTTTTTTTAAAAAATGTGAAACATTTGAATATCGACTTTCAATTGTTTTTGTTATTCAATTTAGACAAGAAAGATGGATACTGCGAAAATTCGAGTGATTTTTGAATACGAGTTCCGACGCGGAACTAACGCGGCAGAAACAGCCCGCAATATCAATGCTGCGTTCGGAGAGGGGTCTACTAATGAACGCACCGTGCGATTTTGGTTTAAACGCTTTCGTGATGGAAATTTCGACTTAAAGAACGAGCCACGAGGAAGACCGGGCGGTCACACAGGTGAATAACGATGAATTAAGAGAGATAATGGAAGCCGACCCTAGTCAAACTACCCAGGAATTAGCGGCATGGTTTAACGTTACCTTACCCACAATATTGACTCACTTGCGTCAAATCAATAAAATAAAAAAATACGAAAAATGGGTGCCTCATAATCACTCGAATTTTCGCAGTATCCATCTTTCTTGTCTAAATTGAATAACAAAAGCAATTGAAAGTCGATATTAAAATGTTTCACATTTTTTAAAAAAAGAACATCATAGAAACCATTTGAAAAAAGTTTAATTCGAAAACCTCAAACCATGAAGATTCTATGTCAATTCAAAGAACCTGCAATAAAACGGCAATTTCATACTTTAACTCCTAATATATATTTTGCTATGAGGAACTGATCGGAACATTACTCCGTCAAATCCTAAACGATTTCGATAATTCTTTTTTTGTTCGAACAGATATAACGTCCCATTGGTCCCATTTCAATGGACATCAGTAAATAAGGCCTAATGGGGCCCATCCTTTAGTAATTTCCGTTTGTTTCATAAAATAGCGTTAAAGTAGTCCCAAGTTAATTTAGTGATGTTCTGGTTTGCTTTTAAAGCAACGAATTAAGTGGGGCAAATTATGGTTATAAGGGACTTGTTTATTTTTCTCCCGCTCCCCCACTAAAAATTTTGGTCGGTGCCCAGTTTCATGACCAGCACATATATTTCGGGCACCAACTCCAAATTATACTTCTAAAATACCTACATGTATGAATACTTCTAATTATTTATAACTTTTTAGTGCTGTTACAGCACCGGCTTCGAAACACTACAGCAGTAGTGTTTCGAAGCCGGTTTTTATTTTTTATTTAAATTTTTTTTAACATGTAGCTTTGATTGTATCATAGAGTTATAAAGGGTAAGAAATGATAATGTCTATTTATAGGAACTTTACATTTTGTTGAATTTTAGATAAAATACAAAAACATAACTAAGTATCAATGGCAGAAGGTACTTGAATAATAGTAGGTAAGATGTCTTTTCATAATAATTTTTTTTTCCCTTACCTATGCTTATCACAGAAACAAATATATTGAGCGTATGTGGGTGGAAGGGCCGGTAAGGGACGACCCAGGCGGACATAAATTTCACTTTTATCTCTACTTACAGAGACCCCTCCACATAACGTTTCGCACTATTATTCATGTCTAAACACAATCTCAAACATATTAAATAACAAATCAACTGCTGATTTGCTTACAAAAACAAATCACAAACAAAACAACGTAAGAGAATGGATTGAAAACGTCAAGTCGTCAACTATTCAGAGATGCTGTTTTGGACGCTCGGACCAGCCAATTAGTGTTCTTATTTCATAAAAGCCAACGGTCTTTTTCGCAATCTTAATAAGGCGACTCGCGTTTTTGCAAAATCCCTATCGAATTTTAGTAACATTGATAAATGTCGCATTACCATTGTATATCCGTGTATATCACATTACCATCCGTGTTTTCGCAATACCCCTGGAATTTTCGCGAAAATATGATTTATCAAATCTTTCTACGCACAGAACAGGGATTCTACGACACATATACAATCTAAATGGCCAATTCTACACGTCACACACATGTACAATGTACATGTGTCCGCGATTGTGTATTAATGCATATTTGTGAATTTGTTACCACATTATATGTCGTGTTGTATCATTTCATACATTATACGTTTCGAGAGAATCCTAATGTGAGGTAATATGTTAATTGGGAGGAGTTTGGTGTGACTGTGAAACACTGGTTTTTGGGAAAGTCCATTGTAAGCATGCTCGACTGAATTAGCATTGACCTGCAGTGGGATCGAAATAGAAGCGAGTCACGTGTTGAAAGCAACGGATTCTAGACCGCGCCTGGAGACCTTGAATCCGATTATAAATATTGACGTTATTGAAGTTATGACCATTGGATAATTTTCAGTTTCGCAAGCTCTGCAATGTCGTTGCTGCACGATTGTTCTATTTTAACACGGATGTTTCCTTGTTCCAGGTTCTTGGAAGGTGAACCAACAGTAACAAAAGATGGAGAGCGTAGTCAGCTGGTACCGGGACCTCTTGGACAACAGAAGCGGTATGGTCTATTTTATCCAGAAATAGATTTTGAACTTGAACTAAATCCATAAAAAGCGATGGACCATTCATCAATCAACTAACTTTGAAATTGGAACAGCTGTTAATTTAACGGTTTAATTTACTATATTAATTATTTACTTATACTAAGTGAATTAATTGATTAGTTTCAGTTCAAAGACAAATTTTTTCAATGTCTAAAACTCTAGTCCACAAAGTTCTAGAGCGTTAGTTTTCGTAAACAAGGTATTTAATTAAAAAAACTATTTATACAGACAAAGACTTACTTTTAGTACCTTTATAAGTATCCTAAAAAATAGCTTAAGTGGGTTATTAGGACTCCATATAATTTGTCAGCAAGGGACTTTCTGACCATGACTGCAGTGGGACGTATTTGGTTTACATCAAAAAATGTTTTAACGCCCCATACAAAGCAAACTGCTTTAAACTTTACACGACAAATTCACATTAACTTCCTTGACCAATAATTTCAATAAAATTAATATCGATGTAAGACTATATTGGCGGGAAACCTACCTTAGAAAAAAATTTATTAATCTAAGGGTAACTTAGTGTAGGTAAATAAAATACAATAAATTAAAGTTTTTTCCTTGATAAAAGTTCCTAAATGGTTGTTGCTGGCATTGCAGTGGCGTAGCATGGGGGGGGGCGGAGGGTGCGGTCCGCACCGGGCGGCACTTTGCCGGGGGCGGCGCTGCGGAGGTGGCAGTTAGAAAAAAAAATTAAAATAAAAAAAAAAAAATATTTCTTTCAGTGTTTTTTTCGTCTTTTTTTTATGTTTCGTTACGTAATGTTACGTTTTATGTAATGGAGGCAATTTCTCAATTATTCTATTACGTTTTCTCTGTAATTTTTCTGTGATATTCTACCTATGTCAAAAAATGTTAATTTCACTTTTCAATTCAATAAATCATTCAATAATAGTAGTTTATGCAACTGTCATATAATGAAGGGTATTAAAACACGAGTGTGAGTTTATGAAACGAGCGCAGCGAGTTTCATAATAGTAACGAGTGTTTTAATACCCGTGTTATATGCAGTTGCATACACTACTTTATCTTCACTAATGCAATTAAAAATTAAATTCACGCGTACGTGTATAATCACAGTGATTTTGCCGCCATTAAAATTTAACCAATGAGAGCGCAGCTGCGCGCTTCAATAAAACGCGACCAACCTGATTGGCCCTGCAATCAAGTTGGTCGCGTTTTATTGATGTTATAATGAGATTTTACGATATCGATGTGAATATTATACCATCATGTGAAATTGCTTAAATTGAGTGTTTTGTTGTCTGCGCTATAACAGTAGTAATTATACGTCAAGTATTGAAAACATAAGTAGAATGTTACAACATTAGTGTAGATAAAACTAATAAAAGTACTCTTTTTACCATGCCCAAATTTTTTATAATGGATTACAAAAATAAGAGGGCGGCAAATTTGGAATCCGCACCGGGTACTAGTGACCTATGCTACGCCACTGAAGGCAGCACCTAATAGTAGTAATTTTGTTCGAAAATTTACCCGTTTGTGAAACAGATCTGATAAGAAGACATCAGACATCAGAGTAACCCAATATGTTTGATAGATATGTCGAGTTTCGCCTACCTAAGGTCAAAGAAAAAATCAAGTTACACCGAATAAAATTCAGGAAAAAAAAATGGTTGTGTCAAAGGGATAAGTAATGGAAGAAACACAGAAATGAATACTGTTTATTGTTGGCAGATTTAAACTAATGCGGTTTTTTTTTTTTTTAATTGTGATGTAAAATAATTTTTCTTCTTGCTTTAATATGTTTCTAGAACAAAATACGTACAATCCTAAATTCGGACTTTCGATCCAGCCCAAAAATAGAGCCCACTTCCTTCTCCAATGAAGTCCAATGTATTAGTCCTGTCCATCGAAACGTTGTCTGGAAGAGATCACTGTTAGTGATATGGCCGCCATCTGTACTCTTAGGTTAAGAAATATCTGTGTAATTTGCATTTCGATGTACCTACAATAAAGTGTTCTCTGTCTATCCATGGCCAGTTAGGACTATTTGAGTTTCAAACGGACTGAATGTCGCGCTTTCAAAGCTACTGAAAACATACATCTGAAACGAAAATGGGGGGTTCTACTCCCCCATATTAACAACTTTTAGTGTGTGGAAAACTACGAAATCACGAAAATTATATGAAGCCAATTCGAAGTTTTCCCCATAGTAATAGTCTTTCATATTGACGAGTAGAACACTATTTTAAAATGTATATTGGGATTTTTTTCACCTGTTATTAAATTTTTTTCGCGATTTCTATGTTTTCCCCATTGTAAAAGTTTACTATGACGTAAACAACTTTTACTATGACGATTAGATTTCCTATTTCCGGATTTAGATGGTGATTTTTTACACCCTGTATAATATCGTTGCTGAGTGTGAGCGAATATTAAAATTTTGCATCTAAACATGACGCCTAGGTATGTACAACCCATCGCGTTTCTTTGCAACCGCGTCGCTCGTTGTAGTGTGGCGAGCAAGCCAGCCTGGCGTGGTCGCGGGCCCGCTGCAGGCGGCTGGTGGCGCTGCGATGCCGGCACTTGCTCAACCCCGCTCTTACATAACCTCTCAGAACATTCTACTCCATGCGGCTTCGTTCTGCCGCAACACTGAGTAACTCGTCCCTCTCGCCGGCGCCGCCTCTATCGGGGTTATGTCAACCTAGACTCCACGCTCTGATGCGAACCTTTGAGACATTTACCTTATTATATGCAAACCACCTTGCGATTTGTGATGTCAGCCCCTCAATCCGTAATGCACGCTTGCAAATGTATGTTAAGCTATTTACGGGCCTTTACGACTTCCACGCGGTGTTTGCTACTTCGCTGGTTAATATTTGTGGATAATTGCCACTCCCAGTATCTGTTCAATTCAATTAACACCACAAGTCACACTAAATCCGCAACGCTTCCTGGTAAATCACAGCTTACGTCCTAACAAACACTGAGAATATTAACTTTAGGTGAAGTGTCATGTTGGCAATTTATATATTGCCAAAGAGTTACACGCAACATCCGCTCAGTTATTGCGGTGTGAAACTTTTACCGATATTTTAATAATGCACCTAAATGTCACTGGAAGCTAATTCCTACAGCATGTAAGAAAATGCCCATATACCTACAAGTATAACCGAAAATGGAAAATTTCGAAATCGAGATAAAAAATATAACAGGTACCGTGGACTAAGGTTGCGTCGTTCGATTACGGAGGCCAAGGTCCGCTTTATGTCGCTTAGCCCTCGAGCATTGAGTTTTGTCTTTTCCTCATTCAAGTTCAGGTTTATTTCATCAGAGCCCCTGGGTGACGAACAGGCCAATGGAATAACAATATTTCCTATTACAAACTCTCCCTTTTTTTCACGTTACCCGGCTATCTTTCTGCCAGATACCCGGGTGAAGGACTGGCCGATGATGTCGTGTCGTATCTCCAAATGCATACTCTACTTCTTCCATCTGTAACTAAAGATTTATTCTGCCACATCCCCGAGTGAAGGACTGGGCTATGATGTGTCATATCTCCAAATGCATACTCTACTTCTTCCACCTGCAACTAAAGATTCATTCTGCCAGATCCCCGGGTGAAGGACTGGGCGATGATGTCGTGTCATATCTCCAAATGCATGCTGTACATCTTCCTTCTGCAACTAAAGATTCATTCTGCCAGATCCCCGGGTGAAGGACTGGGCGATGATGTCGTCGCCGTGGCCGACGGTGGCGGCGTGTCTTTGCTACGCGGTGACCGCGAAAAGCATTGGGCCGCGCCTGATGGCCAACCGGAAACCATTCGAGCTGAGAGACATCCTCATCGTCTACAACTTGGCACAGACCATCTTCAGCGCCTGGATATTCTACGAGGTGAGCGATGTTCATTAATACTGCGCCAGTGAATACTGCGGCTTAAAGTCTCTATGAGACCAATGGCGGTTAGGGAATTTACTAGAGAAGTCGAAAATCGAGTAAAAACTACTGCTTATCAGGCTTCACAACGAATTCTTCTCGTGTTCTCCAGAAGATAGGGCCTCACTTTCACCATACAAAAAAGCGCGAATGATTTGATGATTACAATGGTTTTCAACTATGATAAAAGTGGCTTTTTAAAAAGCCTTTTTGACGTGCGTAGAATCTTCACATGCATGCTTGTTAGTAGGTACAAGGCTAGTTAAGTAAAAAAACGTTGACGCAAAGGCTAACAACAATAAAAAAATGTTATTTATCTTATCAAACCATGCCGGCACAGATCCACAACCAAAATACAATTTGGAATGAGTAAGCCAAAATAAAGAAAACAGGCGCAAAACGATCGTAAAAACGTATTTGAAAGTATTTGAAAAAATAGTTTGAATCATAGTCGGAGAATTATCCGATAATCAGTGGTGAGAAATTATTTATTTCCCCAAACACCTGTTGAGAACATAACAAAACATTCATGTTTTATTTGAATCCGACTGTCGTGTCCTGTCCGTGTCGGAACGTGGACAGCGGGGATATCTACCATATTATTATATTAAATTCCCGTAGTCTTCCGATCGAGAGAGCCCGCCGGTGGCAACGGAAGTGGGTTTTTTTTTACAATTATTCAATTCCCGTAGTCCACCAGTGGCCTTTCTCGACCGGAGAACGACGGGAACCAAACATTATTAAATTTTCAAGTTCCGCTGTTCACCAGAAAATTAATGAATGAATGAAAGAATGAATTAATGAATATCCATTTATTGCCAAGAACAAATCTAGAATCGGCGGACTAACTACTATTTTATGTCGTAAAGAACGACAATTTAATGACAATTTGACATATGTGCTTAAAGGATAAAACACACCAACGCGGTGGCGGTCCATACAAAAACTAATGACGTATGTATGGACCGCCATCCACCGCCAGCGCCACCGCGTTGGTGTTTTATCTTTTAGTCCCGTGTCGCGCCGGATCAAGAATAGCGTCACTTCCTTCAATTCTTTCCTCAATTATTTCCTTCCGTGGATGTCGTAGAAGGCGACTAAGGAAATCAATTACCAGGAGACGGGCTGCAGCGTCTACCTGAGATTCCAACTGCATACTGCGATCGCCAACTCGCCTGCCAAACGTGGCGATTGTGGCAAAACCCCTCATGGTTATGAAATCCTGCAATGAGGCCTATGTCCTGCAGTGGGCGTCAAATGGCTGATGATCGTTTAGTCAGCCGACACTAGAAATTTGTCTGTGTCCACCGGTAGACAGTGGGAACAAATCCCCCATAGTAATACTCGTAGCATTATTAAGAAATAAAATGCTTTCGATGCACTGATTCGTTCGTTTCCATTCCCATTTGGTTGCATTATGACACCTCTTGATAAACATATCGAAGTGGATGACCGTTTCGTAAACTGTCCTGTCTAGCTGAGGATTTTCAATCATTGTTTTGCCGTTATCGGTTGCAATAAACATAAAATATCAGTTTCACTGCTTATTGAATTGTCGGATAAATCTGAATTTTTAGGAAATTCAGGAGGTATAGATGACGTGTAGATGATGGGAATGACGTGTCTTTTTGATAATAATTTTTTTAGTACTTATTAGTATACCGATTATTGTATTGGGCCTCAAATGGCTGATGATGATGATGATGTATTGATTTTATTAGTATACCGATTATTGTATTGATTGTGTCATAGATATACGTCTCGTCATTGTATATACCTATAATCTTCTAATTTATAATGTTTGCCTAATGATTTCATAACTAGCTTGAAGGCCAACTCAGGACGATCTTAGTAATGCCTAATGTATTCAGCTGAAGCAAAAACATGATTATAATTCGCAACATATTAATGTAGCTTCCTCAGTCCCGACTTTAAAAATAACAATTGAAAACCATTGTTATTTTCAAGGTCAGGGCTGAGGAGGTTATTGCTGTCAATCAACAGATTTTATACCATAAAGAAAGTAAAAAGATAACCAACCATTTTAATGTTTTGGCACTTCGACGCACAACGTACAGTCGACAACAAATAAATATTAACATTTTCGTTGACGACACCAATGATGTTTTAGATAGATATATAGATAGAGAACACTTTATTGCACGACCAGGTGAAAGAATTACACATAGTTTCTTATATCTTAGTAGTGGTGTACAGTTGGCTGTCTTATCGCTTAGAGCGATCTCTACCAGACAACCTTTGGATGGAGCGGAGCTTTACTGAGTAGAGTGAACTGAGTGCATGGGTGTAAAAGTTGATGTGCCGCCGACTTTACTACCTTGGCGCAACCGCCATAATATAGTCAGGGCCAGGGGGTAGAGAGGGGCGCTGAGCTTAGAGATTTATTTTATTCATTTTCCTTATCGGTGCGTTCGTCCACAGTATCTGGCGAGCGGATGGTGGGGCCAATACAACTTCACATGCCAACTCGTCGATTACTCTAGGAGTCCCATGGCTATGAGGGTGAGTAAAACCAATTAGAGCGTACCAAATAAGCTATTGAGCATGTTCACAATGTACCCAGCCAGCTATAACAAATGCCAACAATTTGTCATCATCATCAACCCATTATGTCCCCACCGAGGGGCACGGGTCTCTTCCCTGAGGAAGGTATAGGCCATACTCCACCACGGGGGCCAAGTCCGGATTGGTGGAGGCTTGTAGACTAGTGGCTCGTCTATTGTCAGAAGTTGTCAAGCCGCCCTAAGGCCTCTGACTTGGCTTAACGACTGCCATCTATCGACGGCAGCCGGCACCAACAGCTTAACGTGCCTTGCGAAGCACGGAACCGCTCGGAAAAATGCCACTAGCGTTAGGCATAGACGGCGACCCATCCATGCACTGAACGCGCCCTGTGTTGCTTAACCTTCGTGATCGTTTAAGATCACTCAGGCAGCCGGGGCTACGAGCGATTACAATTTGTCATCGCGTCGGCTTATTGCAAGAACTCATTAACCGACATATTCACTATTGGGAGAAAAAGGACTTTTTAGTACGTATTATTTAATGGTTGTGTTTCCTCCTCCTTATTCCCTATAACATCGTTAAAATATTGCCTGATAACTAAAACAACACTGTGCTATTGTATCATTGTTCAATACATCTATATGTCCATACCTTTAAAAAAAAGCGGTTAGTGAGTTTTTGCAGTAAATGACTTCTTGCAATAAGCCGACGATCGATGAAAACACAGTAACTATTGTCCATAATTGTATTTAAGTCATGAGTTTAATATTAAGATTAATCCGATACTTCGGGATACTTATAAAGTTTATGTAGAAAATATGTAGACTTGCGCAAAGTGTGTCCTTAGAGGGAGTTGTTATATCCCATATCTTTGCTCACCGGGACACACTATATCTGTATCATATCTGGCTCACCACTTGTATCCTAGCTCATACGACATACAATCGAGTGAGTGTGTTTGGATACAAGAGCTGTAAGACACAAGTGGTGAGTAAGTCTAGTTTATCTGTTTCCTACTTTATCCAGCTGACGCGCTCTTTTTTATACTATCAGTCTATTCCAATAAGAGGAGTTCAAACCAGAATCAAAATGTATATCTATTAATTAACTTTTGACACTTTGTATAGGTTTTCTCATTAATTAAGTGAACTGTAAGTTTATATGATTATCGTCTTTACCGTTCATCTTTTTAGTACGAGTACTGCAACCAAATGCCCGATGTTGACCGAACAAGCCATCCGTACCAATAGCGATCAAAAAGATCACCAAGTCAATACATTTGTAGGAGTCTGGTGACCCCTTTCTCGTCTCTCGTTTATTACTGCGACGAAAAATGCTGCCGAACGCATCCGATTTCAGCCGATCTCGGTCTCGCTCTCGCGCACTGTGTGTGAGCTGGATAAAGTAGCAGGAGCTAGATGTCTACCGTACTGAGTTGAGAGTATAGTGAGGGAGCCAGATATAGTTGACATCTCTGGGATATAACTGGGACACAGTTGACGGCAAGGGAGATGTGTGTCCTCTCATATCTGGCTCCTGAGTTACCCAAGGCTAAAAATATGGCGTCATCTGAAAAATATTGTTAATATTAAGTAGGTAAGTACTTGCCATAGTACAGGGTATCCTATTTTGGGACCAGGTCAAGTGATTGTGTTGTGTGGAAGTTATTATTATTATTACTTAAGAGTTTATTGTTGGATGAAGTCTATCTGGCTGTCCGCTGTGTCCCTCACTTAGGCTTATTTTAACGTTTGACGTTTGGTCTAAAATAAGAAGAAAATATTATACAGGGTGAATCATAGGCCCGTTATTTTCCCTGGCGAGAATTCTACTGCAGTTGCTCTTCTATAATCACGAAAACATTATCAGCATTTAAACTTTAGTACAAAACAACTGATCTCTTATGTCAGTCTTAGGTCTGACAGTCTTAGGTTATGGGCTCTAGGTGCTAAGCTGATTGTTTCTAAAAAAATCTATTGCTGATATTAAGACTTTTAGTTGACCACTTTATACCCCACGGGGTCTATGGCGGTCTCTCAACGTTTTTGCCCGGATCGCAGAGGATTCCCAAGCAGGGAGAAATAAAAAATCATGGAGACAAAATTAACGTTTTTAATCCTTTTACTGGATATAGCTTACCGATGGATAAACAGATAGATAGTGATGTCAGATAGAGTTGCTGCCGGCGGGCCTGGCAAATGTTCTGAAAAACAGTATGCGTGAAAATGTTTTTCTTTCTTCTGAATATTCTTTTTCCAGCATGGAATATTTGAAGGAGACAACGTTTAAGGCTGCTGTTACTTCTGGCGTGCTGTCGCGCTGGCACAGTTTACCATTTCTTGTCGTTGTAAAAAATATACTTTTGAAAAATGTGGTCTGAGGCTTGGCTAGATAATAAAATTACGGACATGTTAACAACATCGTTCTTCCACACTTATACATTGATATAAATAGTTTTTTCAGAATTATAAATTTTATTAATATAGTTTAATTATTCAAAACTTTCCTTAGGATAGCAAAAATACGTCTTATATGACCGTAATTTAATTATCTAGCGAAGCCTCAGACTACATTTATGAAAAGTATACTTATTAATTTCAATCAAGAAAAATGGCAAATTATACGAGCGAGTCGGCATACCAGACGTAACACAGCAGCCTTTAAAAAATGTCGTCTGTTTTTTAATTCGATGCAAAAAAAAGAGGCAGTGTTACCATTATAAAATATATTGTTATACTCGGTACATTTTTGTTTTACTGTAAAAAAGTAGACTCGTGTGACCAACAATCTTATTGCATTAATATTTAGTTACTCATAAAAGAAAAGTATTTAAAAAAACACTAACGTAACTCACACAATTTTAATTTGGAAGTAAAATGTTTTACGTAATAGCAACAGTTGGATGTTGATAGCCTTGGGTTTGAGGTTTGACACTTTCATGAAGACGTAATTTATTTTCAAACATTCCGTTTTTTTTTCTTGGTTCCCGAATGTTGTTTCCCGAGTTCTCTTGGGGCTAAATTTTCGAATCCACATGAGTAGATGCAAAATGTGAAAGAGATTTCTATGGTATAAATAAAAAATATTTTTACTTGTGTTTTTATTACGGAGTTTTTTATCCGCATAGATTTCATTGGAACCTTAGATACGTGGCCGTCACAGACGACGGAGTTAATATATGCGATATATTTTCCACACAATATCCAACATGCAACCCGCGTCCACACACGACTGCGGTTGGATTTAGTATAGAACAAGACATCGCGTGATATATTATATTATTTAAAGCCTCGTCTGTCACGACCTTTAAAAAAATAACTTGTATTGATGTCCACATAGATTACCTACGTCAACAGATGTAATGGGTTGTGATGGTTTACGGCCCAGGCACATGTCAAAGTGACAGTGTTTTTTTTTGCATCGAATTAAAAAACAGACTTTAGGGACTAAAAATTCAGGCGGCGGTAGGTAGGCTGCCTACATTTGTAAGTTGCTTTTGGCTTGTCTCACAAACACTTTACTTACTCAGATGGCGAACACATGCTGGTGGTATTACTTCAGCAAGTTCACGGAGTTCTTCGACACTCTGTTTTTCGTGCTCCGCAAGAAGAACGAGCATGTGTCCACACTCCATGTGATCCACCACGGCATCATGCCCTTCTCCGTCTGGATGGGGCTCAAGTTTGCGCCTGGTGAGTGAAACCTTTGCTGCTTCACAAACACGGACCTCTGTCCGTTGTCCGCCAGTTGACACGAGTCGTAATATAACCAGCCCGCCAACACATGTCCCACTGCGTGACAAAAGTCTTTGAGAGTGAGAGAGAGAAAGAGACAGAGTATGGGCTTAATCACCATGGGTGCCCACCTCGTTTTGGCGATTTCAAGCGTTAAGGTATGTGAACAGCACCGGCACTCGGGTTAATTTACATAAAGTAATCAACATTTGATGGCGAAGTTATTTACTTATGAAATTCAAGTATGTTGCAGATACACAAATTACTACTTTGGAAAATTGGTTCTTTTAAAGTTTTTTTTAATATACAATATTTTAGTTACATTTCGACTCAAGCAAATACGTTTACTTACCCACTGTTTCTCGTACAGTAATAAACTGTTAGTTGACCAAAGTGCTACAAAAAAACAACGAACAAGTCCAGAAAATGCGCGGCTAAAATTTCGGATCGGAGCTTATTGTCAACTACTGCATGCGGTAATAGAATAAAACCATAGATTTTAACGGGTCTAATGGCCAATGGATTTATCTAGAACTAATTAAACCAACAGACGTTGTCCTTTACAAATTTCAGTAAATTTGTTTGTGATAAAGGTTTTTCTCTACCTTACTTAGATTTATACGATAGAGAAAAAACAATTCAGTTTGTCCCAAATTTTCAAAATTTTTGGGTTTCTTTTCCAAGCCGGCCAAGTGAAAAGACACTTTTGGTATTATAGCAAAACACCGGCCGAGTACGAATCGGACTCGCGCACCGATGGTTCCGTACTCACGCTTGGCCATTGTTTATTGTTTGTCGTTAGAATATTATATAATAAGTCCCACAATCACGCCAAGTTTGATGCCTGTATGTAAGACTGTATTACTTGCCAAATTTCATGGTTCTAGGTCAACGGAAAATACCCTATAAATTTTTATCCCCTTGAGAGTGTCAAAATATACGACACTTTGCGGCATAAACGGTAGTAACTTTTTTAACGTTAACTTAAAAGTTAGATTTTTTCACAGCTTCACTTAGACTAGATTAGAACTCTTAATTGTACACACCAGAAAACAAAGTAAGTACATTAAATGACTTACATATCTAAGTTGACCTGAGCTTATGGTTTTAACTTCAACGCGTTCCTAAGATGAAGGGTCTTGACAGACAGACGGACGCACAACATAGTGATCATATAAGGGTTGCGTTGCCTTTTGTGGTACGGAAACCTAAAAACACACCAATGCCATAAATATAAGTATCGCGTAATATTATAATATTATTTACGTAATATTATTAGTAGAATTAGTAATATATATTTACGTATTTTTTTATATTTAAGGGGTACGGGATAACGGGACCCTGGTTCGTACGAACATACCTAAAAATTTATTTTATTTACTAGAAACTAAGGGAATTCTATGTTTTGCGTAAAAAACAGAATAAAAACTTAATAAAAACTGAATTTGAACGGATATTTACTCGTTTACTTTTTAATTTTACAATTTTTCGACGTTTCGGTACTTTTGCAAGTAAAATCAATACTTTTGGAAGTACCAAGTACCTACTTTTGCAATATCCGTTCAAATTCAGCTTTAATTATGTCTAGTGCTCGTGTTAACCTTAGAAAATACTAGAGTAAAAACAATGAAACATGTCGATTTCAGCAAATGAAAAGAATTTTTTAATTATAATTGAGCAAATTATAATCTGTAGGTACTTATCTATCCTTGTACTGTTTTTTTATGTACGAAAAATATTTAAAAAATCCTCGTATAAGAAATTATTCAATGACATCTTACTTGCTAAAATTTGGTTGGTTGGGCATATCAAAATAAGTAAAAAACTTTCTAAATATCATTATTAGTACCTGGATGCCTGAATTTTTTTTAAATGTGTTTTTTTGGACTTATATTTAGATACGATGAAAAAAAAGGGAAAAAATAAGCGAACTGGAGACGGACTCGAACCGGAGTCTTCTGGTTTCGGAACCGCCCGATTTCCCACGTGAGCTATTGCAATCTTGTAGATGGTGGCGAAATTTACCTTCGTATTCTAATGAGCAGTCTTAAAAACACGAATCATCATCATCATCATCATCATTCAGCCACAAGAAGTCCACTGCTGGACATAGGCTTCCTCCATGGATTTCCAAAAAGACCGGTTGGAAGCGGCCTGCATCCAGCGCCTTCCTGCCACTTGGATGAGGTCATCTGTCCATCTTGTGGCTGGTCGTCCTACGCTGCGCGGATAAAACGACGTTTTCTAAAAATGAAACCTAGCTAGATCGATTACACAAGCTGCTTGTGTATTAATGAATAATAATAATACACATATTTATAGCAATTCTTGTATATATCTACAAGCTATAAAATATTAAGAAAAAATTTTCGTTATTTCAATCCTATTGTATTCGTTTGGTCACATTATGAATAACACAAATGATACAAGTAATGCCATCTAGTGTTGTATTCAAAAACGTCTTGATCACTTTTCGACGGGAGTTCGCTGAAGTCGGAGCGCGTGTAGGTAAGTAAAATTATTTTATTTGAAATCATTGCAAAAACCCTAAATATGGTATAAAAATAAATTCTTATGAAAAGTATACTATCTGAAGAATAGAACAAACATATATTTCTATTGTTTTTTGGAGTTCTCATGCCCAAATCGAGATAATTTCGTAATGTGTACAACTGTACACATGCGTTCTTAGATGTTGCTCGATACTGTATAACCGCCTTTTCTTGTTCTATCTATTTAGTACCTATTTTGGACTTTGTTTGGTATATTTTGATTTGTTTTGTGTTGCAGTTAATGGAAAAAAACCGACAATGATATCGAAGGAGGCATTTCAGTTGCTGGAGTCTGGCAATCTTTCAGAGCTGGACCTTTCTTCCTCTGATGAGGAGACTGAAGATGAACCACCACCATTTTTGTTTTCAAGGCAGGTGCGACTGAGTGCAGATCGCATGGCTCCAAGCCAAAATGAGTACATATCTTATATAATAATAATAAACTTTATTTGCTCAAGTAAGTAACACTCATTTTAGTTAGTAGGCTTAACAACTATATATGTTAGTACTTATAGCTAAAGACATGTTAGTACTTATGATTCTGAGACCGACGATACTGAACCCAAAGCGCCGATGCTGAATTTACCATCTACCCACGAAATGGTTGAACCTGAAGTATTCACTACTCAGCCCACTTATGACTACCTCACACCAAAAGAAAAAATAAAATGAAGGCATAAGGCAATCGACAACTTATTTTCAACTATCCGGGCCTGAAGATGTACTGGGAATCGAATACAAGTATCCCCTTACAAGTATTTATAAATACAAGGATTTAGCAGTAGTTCAATCCTTCAGGAAGTACCAGCTGGAATGTGACATGCTCGGTGTTTCGAAAAAAAAGCAGATAAAGCTCCTGGGATTCCGACATCGTTTGGCAGCAAGCTTGGTGCATAAAAACAAATACGTACCAACACCCAAAAGGGGAAGGCCCAGCTCCAGTCCACTGCCTATAATAATACCCAGAAGACCGGGAGAAGAACGCACCTACGCGGAAGTCGCTAGGGATGGCGTAGGACATTTACCAGGACATGACGACAAATTACCTACTCGATGTAAAAATCCCGGATGTTCTGGAAAGTCTCGCATTAAATGCATAAAGTGCAATGTTCATTTATGTCTCACCAAAGATAAAAATTGTTTCGTTTCTTTTCACACATAAGGCACATATTTTTATTATTATAAGAGTTCCTATTATCAAGACTGTTAAAACGTTATAAATACTTGAATTTCAGAATAAACACGTGATTTCATTACACATTTAGACAGATCCCCATAAGCGCTTTAATAGATTTTTAGTTTTATCTATGCCGGATGTGTACAGTTGTACATATTAAGAAAAACCCATTTTTTCCTACTAAAACATAAATATTTTTTAGATGTTCGTTCATATTTTTCATATGTATACTAACATCTGGTCTGAAAAAAAAATCATAGTTGTAGGAATAAAATCCATAATTCAGGTCTGAAAGGGTTCACCCACCATCTATACCACTTTAATGGCGAATTTCATTGATTCATTAATAAATTCCATCAAACTTGTGCAGTTCAGTCAGTGATACCTACCCAGCACTATGAAATTTCACATTTTATGAATACGCCATGTTCGTTTACTACTTTTGCCAAGTAAGGAAAAATACACTATAGTAAGGTTTCCAAATGATTTGAAACAAAAATACGAGGCAAGTAATTAGCAAGTCTAGGTGCTATTTGTCGCACCTAGCTGGGACAACCAGCTGTAATCTGTGTTGCACTCGTATTTGCCAGAGCTAATCTAAATCGGACACCGATTTTTCAAAACCGCATTGAGTTTGGTATACCCGGATGCCGATTACGGAGTAAACCGAGATATATTATATTACGCGCACTTAATCCTGAACGGCTCCAATCGTTTACATGTCAAATTCAAAACTAATTTCTATCGTAAACATCAGGATTTCGACAGGGTTTGGTGCGCATAATTACGCCTCTGATCAGTTTTCGGCCCGTTTAGATACGTGTCCGCTAGGCCCTGTTTCATATACTGTCATTCATGGTTTACTATAAAAAAAATATGTACATTGCATAACCGATTAACCGACCGGTAAACATGCAGGAAGACTCGGCTACGCAATGTACGTCGAATTGTCTTAATAAACTATGAATCGTGGTTTTTGCGGCCCTGGTCTCAAAGTAGCTACGCAGAAATAGCGTAATGTAAGTGTAGTTGAAGATAAGATAATAAGAAATTTATTGTGTTACGAACGTCTGTAGAACAAAAAAATACATGTCTTGGATACATTGAGCTTAGTAGGTAGGCGTGTAATTGTATTATTATGTTTTCACATCGAAAACTATACTAGGCGAGCCTGTATCATGGCTTTCGACGCCTCTCATCGAGTCTCGAATGATGAGCAAACCTATACATTTTAATCGCCGAATCGTGGAGCACATTATTTTCTATCAAAAGTCAATATCATAATACATGTAAGTGATTTGCATTCATTGACTTTTGAACTCTCTAAGCTTCGCGTCGCTTGCACGGGTGCCTTTGACATTTTTTGCGTACACAGATACGAAGTAAAGGATAATGTAAATAGCTCTTTTTTGTGACATTTTTTATCATTAGAACCATTTGACATTCGCAGGACTTTGCCTTCGCACTCAAGCACGCGGGTCGAAGTACTATAAGTACAATTCCAATGTTATTAGCTTAGTTCCGGATTCACTTATTAAAAATCAAGTAAGTGAATCCGCAATTAAGTTAATAATGTGCAGTGCTTACGAAAGTTTTAGTTAAAAAAATCCAATGTTGATAAAAAATTATTAACAAATCAAAACGAGTATTGCAAGTTTCCGTTAATTTTTAAACGTATGTTGTATGTTGACATTTAAAACCGGAATGTACACTATCAAAGTTTAGTTCTCTATTAGATTGCAGTATTTCGTGTCTGTGTGAACGGTCTTAGGGCCCGTACACAAAACTGCGATGCGACGTCGCATTGTAAAAATATGCGAACTTGCATCGCAAGAACTTGCGAATTTATTTGAATCGGCGTTCATAGTAGTATCTAGATAAACCCAAAATCTTCTTTGCTTCTTTTCCCTGTATCTTCTTGGTAATAACAGAAGTGAGCACATGTTTTTGCGGTCCATGTCACGACCTATACTTGCGCCATATTCGATAAAGAATAAATGTAAACAAAGCAATTTAGGGTCATCACAAAGCGAGCTAAAAAAATTCAGTATACTTTTGGTATTATTGATTTGATTACAGCATTTTACACAGTAATATTGATAGGTTTATTATTTTCACAACACATTTCACATAAATCAGTCATAGAATTTCGCTAAAACAGTAAATAAGCGCAAATAAAAAATAAAATAATTTATAGTCAAACGTGAAAACCCTACAAAATATCTGACATTGCTAAAATTCAGATGTTACAAACATTAATTTCATTTAAAGTAACTCTGCCATTTCAGCGGACACTCATTTCTCTACATATTGCACTAAATTAATTTCATTTGAAATCCGTCGCGTAATTCGTACATTGCAACCCTACCGCGTATAAAATAACAGCGTTTCGTTTCATTCCTACGAGTTTCAATTTGTTCTTTTTTTAATGTGTGCTATGTTTGTTCTAAACCTAAGTCTTGATGAGTCTATGAAATTAATTTCTGCTGCAGCATGGCAAAAGTGTATTAACCACGTGGTTAAAGAAGAAAGAAACATGACAGAACTTGATAGAATAACTGATAGCGTAATAGATGAGTTTATAATTCAAGTGACAGGGGAGACAAGTTCTTCATGCCTATTAAGTTCTGCCAGTAGCGAAGACAATTAAGTCTGGTCAAACGTCAAGCTTCAAGCTGCCCGTGTTCAAAACATTAATAAATTATTGACTCATAAAACAAAGTTACATTTTTCAATTACTATTACTATCCTATATACATGTGATCAATTGGTTATTATTATACATAATTACTGGCCCAATGGAGCATTTAGTAGTGTTCCTACCGTATGCGCGAGGGGTTTTGGGTTCGATTCCCATTCAGGACAAACATTCGTGGTATGAACATTTCTATTTGTTCTGTTTGGATGTGAATATATCAATTCAAGTATATATATTTGTAGTTCCACTGTTGAGTTTGATATCTCGTAACACAAGTGCTTAAGCTACTTATCTCGGAATCAGCGCAATGCACCTATATGATGCAATATTTATTAATTTTTTTCATAACCAGCCAGTGATAAAAATAGGTTAGGTTAGATATTCAACATTTATAATTACTTTGGCCGGTCATTATTACCACAGAATACATTATAGTATTTCATAATGACTGCATTTATCACAAGTAAAGCAAAAGTAGTTTAGATTTATCTACGTATTGCAGTGAATGTTGATGAAGCGAAAGTGATCTGTCAGGGTCGTCAGGGAGCCCCTGGTCTCTGCCTACCCCTCTGAAATACAGGCGTGAGATTATATATGTATGTATGCATGCAGTGATTTTCATTATTCAATTTTTTTTATTACAAATCATTACTGTTTGTTTCATAGAAAAAGGTTGTCAGTATATGCCTGTCATTGGTTGCTAGGCAACGCTTTGTTATTAAACATTCTTTATCGAATTTGGCCCAACTATAGTTGACGGTTGACGGTCGTCGAACGAATGGTCACCCGAATCGTGAAAGGGAGATGCCTTGCCGCACGAAATCGCATCGCTGCAATTCGTGTCGCAGTTTTCTGCGTTGCGAATTCGCATCGCGCCGATTCGCAGTATTGTGTACGGAGCCTTAGATAGAGACATTCGCGATCTAGTTACGTGATTGTTTCTTCTTGATAATAGTGCGTTGTTATATTAATGGTTCGTGCGAAAACCGCTATGTAATGCACCTAAAGGAATCGGGCTTAAGTAAAAATATATATAAAAATATAAAATCTTGAATGTACTTACCTTGATTTCTTGAAACTGTTTTTGCTTAGTTCTTTATGATAATGTAAATTTCTACAACTCTGAAAAGTGCCCGGTAATTTACATATTCATTAAAATTAAAACTCTGTTTATTAACACGCCATTTGGTACTGATTGGTGGAATAACCCATCTGAGCGAGACTATAGCAAACACCGTGATTAATATGTTTATTTTTGCCAAATTAAGCTTTCTAGTACGTAAAACGTGGTAATTAGAAACTAGTGTGAATAGACACAAAAAGTAGATAATTTTTTTTTCCCACAGATTTCCTATAGAACTTAC
The DNA here is from genome assembly GCA_963969515.1 of Yponomeuta evonymella. Lineage (NCBI taxonomy): Eukaryota > Metazoa > Arthropoda > Insecta > Lepidoptera > Yponomeutidae > Yponomeuta > Yponomeuta evonymella. The sequence goes on from OZ018349.1 coordinate 14,078,425, forward strand.
AACTAGGGACCATCTCTCTCACAAAACTAAAATTTAGCATGCTTTGCATGACGCAAAAGAAAATGGTATGTCTTACAGGTGTGCTGCGACTAAAATAATATGAGTAACAGCAATTATTCAGCCCTGTACAATGTACATGCTCACATGAAAAAGCATGATGGACTGTATCGTGGACAGCTTACGCCAGCAGCGTGGAATCCTTATAGTTTCGCCATCTGTCCGTCCGTCTGTCTGTCTGTCTGTCCGCGGCTTAGCACAGAGACGATAAATACTTATTAGAGAGCTAAAATTTGGTATAGCTATACATATATTATAATTAACTTAAAAGGAAAACTATCACGGCTATGTAGGCTTCACAATTTAACGAGATATAGTCGACCAACTTATAAAAGGATGAAGACCTTGATAAGTTAATTTTCAATGTAAAGCAGCAGGTATGTAGTTAATATAAAATCAATCGTAAACTCCTTCTAAGTTCGTATATATTGATGTCCAAAGGAACCCTACAATGCACGTGAACGCACTTGGCCGTTTTTTTTTTCTTGCACTTTGGCCAACTGACAGCTGTTAACGGGGTTAAAAACTGTCAGTATTGTTTATAAAAACCGCGATTATTCTAAAACACTCATCAGAGGCAGTTTAAATTTATGTGTGCTTATGTATTTTCCTTGTAAAGTCTAGCATAGACATTCATGCAGCATTTAGGGAGTATTTTATTAATAATACCGTTTAAGTTTACTTCCAATGTTATAACATTCTCTTATGTCTTGTTTCAGGTGGTCACTCGACTTTCTTCGCTTTGCTCAACACGTTTGTGCATATCGTGATGTACTTCTACTACATGGTCGCGGCTATGGGACCCAAGTATCAGAAGTATATCTGGTGGAAGAAGTACCTCACCGCCTTCCAGATGGTAAGAGAACCTCGTATTCTATTCTCTATGGTATCGGCTCAAACACTCCCTCTGATTATTATTATTATTATTATACTTTATTGCACACAAGACTTTTAACAGGACATTATATAAGAAATTACATGTACAAAGGCGAGCTTACCTCATTGGCTATAGCAGAACCGCAATATCAATTCATCATGGCTGACAGCGTTTTCGTCTGTTCATTTAAAATTGAAGTTTTGTAGATTTCTAAGTCTCAATATTTGACTGTATAATACAACAATTATTTAATGAAGAACTTAAGATCTATTTTAAAAGGGTCCAATAGCGAATTCTCTTGATGATTCGTTGGTACTTACTAACATAAGAATCCAATGATGTTTCAAATAAATGTATTATTATTATTATTGACTAGACGCAGCCTTAATGAGATCTTGAGTTTCTTCGGTTGCGTTCCCCAATCTGTGCAAGAATTTCCCATAGAAACAGCCTACTTGGCGTGTTCCTTTACACGTGCTGCATTCCATTGAAAAGCGCTACACAGCGTGAGGTCAACAGTAGACGCTTTTGCGAAACGACACAAACCTTGAACTGTGTCAATAAATAATTAACATCTAGCCTAGACTCAAACAAACAATAGATGTTACTTTATAATCCTTTGGCTTTTACTCGTAATTGCGACATGTCCCACACTTGAACTATAATCTCAGTACTAGAACAATACCAGTCTAGCCTTGCTGCGGTAGCTCAAACGTTTTCATTGACGAGACGTCTTCTTCGACGCAATGACAAGGTGAATAGGTGATGTGTTGTGTATTCATACTTCTACTAACATGAAATGACAATCTTTGAACACACGTATACGATTTAGTATAGACATGTTCATTCCTTCGTTGCAAATTGCAAGTTTCGTTTTTACCATCAGGCTGAAAAAATTAACAATAATATTTTAATTTTGTTTAAGTATATTATTAATTATAGCAGAAATCTTGTGAGTTCCCAGAATAATACTTTATTATTTCCCTCTTAGTAATTTTTGACTAACACTCTTGGCCGCTTTAATTTTGGCTGCCCCTAAATAATAATAATGTGATATAAAATTATATCTGATAATATATAATTATGATTATGTACAGTCCTTTGTGTCCTTTGCATACTCGAGCTCCCTAGCTCAATATCCTACACACTGCCCTGCGGGACAGAACTATCTGTCAAGCTCATGAATTCTTACTCATAAACAGGCTACAACCCACCGATCCTCATGTTAAATATTGCCGTGCAAAAACGGCCGGTATTTCCTCCACGTAGAAGGCAAATTGTGATGTTAATTAAACCCACCACTATTGCTACAATCACAGTTAATCTTCTGCTTGGTCGGACAGCTCTTGACAGAGGGGTCGGAGTTCTCATGAAGTCAAGTAAAGATGTTAAGTCCACTGTGGGTGGGCCACAAAGGATTAAATATCTTAACCAGATTAGCTACAGAATCCACTAAAAGAGAATCTGACCGAGAGGAACGCCGATGCTTCGTGAGCCACGCAACATCAACCCACTCTGACATCTTTACGAGGACCACAGGGTTAATACGCTGTCAAAATTAGCCACAAGCTGGCACAGGATTAACTGCCATGCTAAAACTGCCCCCAATTCCTCTGCCCCCAGGTGCAGTTCGTCCTCATCTTCAGCCACCAGCTGCAAGTCCTCTTCAGGCCGTCGTGCCAGTACCCGCACGTGTTCGTCTACTGGATCGCGATGCACGGCTTCCTCTTCCTGTTCCTGTTCAGCGATTTCTACAAAGCGCGGTACACGAAGTGCCAGCGACCAGCCACGAGTCCCAAGAACGGCCACGCCAATGGACTTTGCATGGTAAGTGATCTCCACTGCTGAATTGAGAAATTGCGTTGTTTTGAACTGATGGTGAGGATGAAGGGAGAGAGAATAATGAAAAAATGTATCCAGTTAATTTGGGTGGAAGAGCCCCAGGTGAACATTATATCGAGCCCAATGCTGTGAATAGGCCTCTTCTTTGTCTCGCTAACGCTCTCGGTGCCCTTCCAATCTCGTCCATTGCTTTCCGACGACGTCAGTAATGTCAAGAGAATATGTGTCGACCAAATAGGGGATGCATTAGCAAAGAGTAGGACAAATAGTACCGAAACTGGCGAGTATGCATGCAGGGACCAATGAATTTTGATGGAGCGGAATAAGTTTCACATCCAGCCTATCTAGATAGATAAAAAGTTTATTTGCAACACAAGAAAACACACACAGTAATTTATCAGACAAAAACTTACTCAACCATATGCTATTTGTCTGTTTCCAAAAAGCCAGCAGCGCTTTGATATTACTTCATCTTCCCAATGATGGCGGTCCGTCGTTGGTACACGCTCACACAACACGTCACGTGGGCTGGTGTTTCCTCTCTCAGAACTGGCAATGCTTTGTGCGACTACAATACCGTATTATCTCTCATCAATTAATATTGATGCATGCATGCATCAATGGCAAGCCGCAGCCTACCTACTTCAATAAACAAGAGCAGGGCTTTATGAAACATAGTTTAGTGTTTAGGGGAAAAAACCTTTGCGAAAGGTTTACGAGAAGGCTTGCAATATAACGTAGTTTTGTGCCACTTTCTTATTAGTTTTTAGAGAAATTGCATTTTAATGCTTATAATGGCCCATAACGGGGGAAAATTTGCTTCTAGAGAGCCTTATTCTAGTGTAAGTGCACTGAAACCGCAGCGTTTGGCTACTATTAGCAAACTAATGGACTTCAAATGACTTGCGGTTTAATATAAACGTGGTAATTTTTTTTTCCCTACAACCACAGAGCATAATATACAACAAGAGCTACAACTAATACTTTTCATAATATAACCTGTCGAAAAGTCAATATGGTCACGGGCTCTTAACGTAACGCCCTATAATGTATGAAGCGTGTATCAATATTTGAGTGATCTCGTAATATAATGTTTTTTTATTCATTTACACCCTTCTAAGAAAACGTTTAGAATTCAATGGAAAAACTAAATCGTTGTTGTATTATTATTAGAGTAACTTAATTTTTTGCATTTTAATGATTCCGAAAACCCCGAAAAACATATTCAATAGGTTTTATTTTCAAATTTTTCCTAGATTTTATATGTCCTCTGTGGTATAAAAGCAATGCCACTCCAATCTAAGTCAGACGCAACTTTCCCATTGGTAAATTTATTATTTGTACATTGGAGACGGTTTTAAACAAAATAAATGTAAAAACGTAACTGCAAAGTGGGTTACTCGGGGCTGCAAGTGATGTAAATCGCTTCGGCCAGATGTCGCTGCCTGTACGTAATACAGAGAAGTTTGTAAAGAGGCTCAAAATTTCATCGATGCTTACACTTGCCCATTAGCTCAGTTGGGAGAGCGCTGGCACGGTGAGCCAGAGGTCGCGGGTTCAAGTCCCGGCATGAGTGGAATTTTTGGCTTCTCAATAGGTTTTTAAAATAAATACCATCACCGAAGACCCTAAGTAACAGCCGCGTAGTGACAACCGTGACATCATGCCGTTTATTTGAAAATAAATTATCACGTTTGCCATGGCGCTGATGTCATACATCATCACTTTTATTTTCTGAGTAAAATTTCGATGGGGCGCGGCGGCTCAAAACATAGCAAGTTACCTGGGGCCTGTTTCATAGAACTACGATTCATGGTTTACTATGACCGATCGATGTACATTGCAAAGTCGATTAACCCACAGATTAACAAGTAGACTCCGCTACGTAATGTACCTCGAATTGTCATAATAAACTACGAATTGTAGTTTTATCAAACTCGGATCTGGATACCTTAAATTATTATCTTACTTTGAAATACCATTAGAGCTCGAGCTATAGGTTTTATTTGTTTAAACAAAAAATCATTAAGATTAAATACACGCTTCTTGCCACTTCTGTGGTAACTTGGGCCCGATTTATATGGTCAGGTACATAGGAATGGTATTTCAAGCTCATTGCTAGTAAACAGTCCGCTACATCAATATGCGACGGACTGTTTACTAGCAATGAATTCCACTAATTCCAAGCAATTAGTATGGAGTTTGACATGTAGACGATTAGAATCGTTCAGGATATTATGTTGCGTGTAATATATAGGAGCTTTATAGTTTTTGTGGTATCTTAGTGTCTGAGGTATTCACATATCTCACCCATTCAGTAAACCCTTATGTAACCTTCACCACCAGGAGAGAGTATGGGCTTAATCACCACGCGAGTCCACCGCTGGCCCCATGGCGATATCAAGCGCTGAGGTGTATGAATTCCTCGAACACTCAGGCTTCCTCTTGGGTATGTTGCGTACTAATTTGTGGATGTCATCTTCAGGCGGTGATGGACGACAGCGCGAGTTCGCTAAACGGCAAGAACGGCTACAAGCAAGAGGAGGGTTCGGAGTTGCCGAGCTCATATGCGTCGTCGGCGGCTGACGCGTTCGTACGACGGCGGCCGGTCTCATAGGGCGCGCCTTCGCCTCTTCACATTCACGAGACCGCGAAGCTATGTGATTCTGCCCGACAGTCGCTTCGCCAGACTGAAGTTTTGATCACAAAGTACAATTAGTCTCCTTAGCGATGCAGTAAGGGGTCCTGCCGCCCCACGGACTTTGCTATACCAAATATTTCATTTCCACCTTCTCTGTTGCTAAAGAGTCAAAGGTCGATTTCGTTTGCGGCACGATCGATTTTCGTCCTTGCGCGTGTTGAAAGAAGAGTTGAGTGCGTAGTGCCTCGTGTCGCATGATTGATGTCAAAGAATATTACAAAGAGCAAGTTTTTTTCCGAAACTGGTTCAATGGGATCGTTAAACAACTGGTTCTGGGTTAATGTTTTATAACAAAGTAGGTTTTCTTAATGAATATCTATATTTCAGAAAATCTAATCATTATCGTAAAAGAAACGAGATTCTTAACACGATTATATTGTTTTATTTGAGTCCGTGATGCTTAAGCACCGTTACAGGCGCTATGGTCGCGGGTAGACTGAAGCACAGATTACGATTTTTTTGAGACTAGATTTTGCAAGTTGAAAACTGTCTGCCACATTTCTGGCTACCCTCTTCCTTATATGACGTAGTCACCTCACAAAATCTTTAGCCTACCCGCGACCATTATGCCTTCAATTATGCTAATGCCCTCACTTATGCCAAAATAGCGGGAACTCAAATAAAAAAATATTATCTTGGTAAGGATTCTGTTTTTTCCCCCGATTACGTCTATGTACAACCACGAAAGCTTCAAAAAGTATATCTGTAAAACTGTTATTGACTGAAAACTAAGCACAAACGAAAACTTTATATTTTGTATTTTAAAATTATTGTAATTGATTGTTGAATGCCTTATCTTTTTCACAAGTACAAATTATGTATTCACTGTATTCTATAATATTAATTGTTAATGGATGTACCTTTTATCTTTGTCGCGTTTTGGCGACATGCTTTATGATAATTGAACCAGCTCTTGATCAAATAATTCACAAAATATTTAATTGAACTTTGTTAATTGTTAACTAAACTCTATTTACCTACATACTTGAATTTTTAGTATGTTTTAAAGAGTATGAATAAAGCACACGAATTTCTCCCAGTTCCATCACATATTTTTTGCATGCAGTGTTACCTCTAAAATGCGCAATTCCTGAAACATGACAATTATATTTTTTGCAACTTTTGTTGTATGAGATTTTTCTCATATGGATACTTTTAAATGTCAAATGTCTAATCATCTTAAATCATTGTGCTATATTGAACAAAGCCCACATTATATGGTTTAAAGTATTAACTGACAGACAAAACCACCAAAAAGCAGTAAATGTCTTTAGAGATGACTCTGTTGCTGTAGCTGTGGACCAGGTTCGATAGACCGCCTACCACTTTCTCCCGGGCACCTCCGGCTCGGCATCCGAATTCCGTCGCATTGAGAGGTACTTACAACATCTTATTCTGGATGAATTTGCGTCCAGAACGAACAATTAGACTTGTCAACAATTTAATGTTAGTGCCCACTGTATATATTCAGGTTAGGTTTGGTTTGCGACAGATATTTTGGAATGGTATAAAGTTCATTCTGACGTTCAGCTTTAATGTATCTCGTTACCTGTACAATGATCCTTAACCAATGTACCTTTTCTACAATGCAAACAAATACTAGCGGTCTTATAAAAATAAACACGATTCCTTAAAACGCTGATTAAAATAGTCTGTGGAGATTTTACAAGTAAAAGTCGTAACCACAGATTAAATAAACTGCCTCTTAGGAGTGCTTTAGAGGAATCGTGTTTTTATAAATAAGGCCGTAAGACTAAAATCTAAAACGGGCATTTTGTGTAAATACTTATGTTTATTATGAGGGTTAGCTTTTAAATAAATAATGATTGCGGACTAAGTTTGTACATGAAACGTGGCTTAGGTATTTTTTAAGTCCACACAAGTTTCGTATGGTCTGCATGGAAAAGATTAATATAATTTAATGTTTTCTGAGCTGACTGTATCTACGAAATTGGTCTGAGACATATAGATATTTAGCTTTAAGGTGAATGCTGAAGGTTATTGGATATTCTCTGTAAATATGTTAAGTTACGATGTTTTAACGCTTTAATGTAAGTATATGAATCATGTAAACCGTTTTTAGAGGCACCAGTGTCATTTAATTTGCGCATTTTATTTGTTTTATATTTGTACGAACGTTTTTGTTGGAATTTCACTTTTATGCTCAAAGATTTTAGTGTTTCTGTTTGTATGTTTTTAACTCATCTGCTTACTTCTTTCAGATCTTTATTACGAAGTGTATTATGTGCCTACCTATTTTACATCTTTACAATTTTTAATAGATATTTGAACACTTCTACCAATATTACTCTGTATGTCCGTTGTATGAAAATATTAGTATTAGTTATGTATGCCTTATTAATTAACTCAAATCGATTCGAGTTTCCGCCGGTGTGGCAACGACAACAAGTGACCTATGCATGTATGAAAATTTAATTTTAGGCCCGTTTTGGTGTCTCATTGCTTTAGATGTTGTGAAATATCCTGAGATGAACTGGCCCCTAATTCTAAAAGCATACGATTCAATGCACGAATGGAAAAGGTTCCGTGCTCTTTTTAGCAGCGTTGTATTTAAGCTGTATGTGGTGTAGGTCGTCTGTATTCGTTCGGAATAAATCTGAATCTGAATTTTATTCTGTTTGTTGTGATGGCAACCAGCAGACGGCGACAAATTCTGACATAGTCGCGTCTTGACACGAAATGGACAAACACTTGATGCTCGCGATTTCTTGTGAAGATTTTGTACTAGTATGAACTAAATAAACATTCTTACTACGCCGTTCTGAAACAACGTTAAATACTCACGTGTACACGTGACAAGAGCTACGGTTCTTTAAAGTGCGAGTGTCAATACAGATTCTGTTTTTTTTTTCGGACGAGTAAGGTCGGCCCTAGTTCGGCAGCCGGTTCTCTCACTTGTGAATACCTGTAGCGCGAGCGTCTCTTGGCACTAGTGAGATCCAGCTCAAGTGCCGCGTACACTAATGCAAGATTATTTATTTCTTTAATAAAGTATTTTATAAAAACTAGCACTTTTTCTTTTTATTTTGTAATCGTCGGGTAATTTGCGACTTAAAAGACTTATAGTAGACTTACTGACATAACTGGTTTTGAAATAAAATGACGTGAAAATTTGGGTGCCAAACGGGACCCTTATTACTCTACCTCCGCTGTCTATCTGTATGTATGTCTATGAGGCGGTCTTCTCGCGAGCGAGGGGGATAGGCGGCTTCTGGGCGTTGGCCCACCTGCGTGGGAGCGTCGCCGTCTGTTGAGACGGATGGGCAGTGGAGCTGAGCTCCAGTGTTATAGAAAGAGAAGAGCTACAAGTTGTGAATTAGGAGTTGGGGATAAAGTATACGTGAAGAACATGAATAAAGAAAACAAACTGAGTTTAAACTATGAACCCGATACACATACGGTGGAAGCAAACAAAGGAGGTGACATTAGTCTGCGGAATGATGAAACTGAGTCCGGGGGCATCGAAGATCTTCCGTCGCCGGCGAGATCAAGCACTGCCGGGTGGAACTCCGTTGGGAGAAGCCCAGCAGGCGATGGTCAGCCGACGACTCTTCGATGTCACATCCAGGTCTTCTCCACTCCCCTCCACGCGTGAGGGCGGGCCAGCGGGCGCCTATTAGCCGGCGGTGCCAGGGTGGTAAGTCCAGGTGGGGATGGCGGCAGAGGTGACGTCGCTCGGAGGGCAGCGACCGCAGAAGCCAGGCTTCACTTGCCCTTACGCGCAAAGGACTGTCATCCCCCTGAGGATAATAGGGACGGGGTTGTGGCCTTCCTGGATGGTCAAGAAGACCTCTTGAAGGACCTTGATGGCCTTCGTAAGGACCTCGTTGGGTTTCTAAGGGGGCTCTTGCTTCGCCTTCTTTCTTCCCCTGGGTAGGGGCGGCGACGGCTGATAAAGAGATCCCGGGGGCTGCGGGCGCGGGCTGCTGCGCTCGCTGGGGATGTGGCTGCTCCTCCAGCCGCCATCAGCGACCCGGCTGCGTCTTCCTCTCCGGCGTCAACTCGGGGAGGGGCCTCCGCAACGGTGCGTACCGTGGCACCCGCCCTCTTGTTGCGCGTTTCCTTCCGGAAAACGAGGCACTCTGCGTTGTTCGCCGTGTGTGCGCCATGGCAGTTGGCGCACGTGGGCGGGAACAATACCGGGCGGCGTGCTCCTCGCCGCACCGCACGCAGGCTAGCCGCCTGTGGTGCGATGAGTGCCGGAATTGTTGGCACCTGTGGCACCGCGCGGGTCATCTTTTCCCGCGCCAGGCTTCGATCCGCACCCCCGGCATATTGAGGAGTTCGCACACCTCATATATATACGGGGGATGAGGTTGGGGCAAGAATGGGTTGGGGGTCTTCTCCACCTGGGCGAATAAGATGTCTGGGTCTTCCGTGTCTCGCGTGGATGGGCCGCACGTACTCCACGCTGCCACGGTCTTGAAGGCCCTCCTTGATCGCCTCCAGATCTGTGTTGACCGGCAGCCCTCTGATGGCCACCTTCAGGCTCCGTTCGGCGGGCAGAGGATAGGAGAACCAGGAGATCCCAGACGATTTCTCCAGCTCTGTGACGTAACGCTGGATCGCCCGGTACTCCTGGTCCGACTTCGGCAGAAAGCGCACGCCCTTGCCCAACGGGCGCGTGTTTAGGGTGTGGCCGAGGGTTGTTCTCAGCGCCTTGAAGTTCCTCGTACAGTCCGACAGGTTTTCTACGACCAGCGGCGGCGAGGCGGAGGCTCGTGGAGCGGACTTCGGTTTGCTAGCGGTGGTGGCGTAACTGGGACTCGTCGCCGTGGTCGTGTCCATCGGCGTGGGCACGTCCAGCGGCGGCATGTTCCAGACAGGCGGGCGAGCAGTGGGCGGTGTGGACGACTTAACCTCGCCCACGGTTGCGGCGTGGCAAGGTGTGTCTGCGAGGCCGGCGGATGCGAGCGTCAGGCGACGGTGGCGTGCGTGGGGTGGTTTGCGCGGAGGCCTAAGGTGACGTCACGCTAATACGGGGCGCCGGCGTCCGGATTGGGACAGGGCGTGCAGTGGTCGCAGCTTTGGCAGTTACGGTGGCGTGTCCCGAAGGCGCAGCCGTGGCACACCCTCTCGTGGTGGATGCAACGGGGCGGGGGGGCGACCTGGGTATGACGCCGGTCGCGCCAGGGCGCGGGTCTCGGCTGCTGGGGCCAGAGTTGGCTGGACGCGATTATGCGGTCAAGGAAGTAATGGGCCCGCTGGGGGGCGGATCCTAGCTGCTCTGGTGCTTGCGTTGGGGCGCTGGCCACTGAGGCAGTGACTGCGGCGGTGGAGCCGGAGGCAAGGGTATCGCTGAGAGCGGCTGCCGCATCGGTATAGTCCTTCGGCTTTGGCGTCAGTGGAGCTATGTTGATTCTGCACAGCTTCTCTATGCCAACCATGTCGGAGAAGAATAGGGGTTGGCGCCTGAACAACCTCGGCTTCAAAGAGGGACTATTGGCCTTTCTCAACGCTGGGATAATGGGCGGCAGCAGGGGGCTACTAGCGCCGCTTTCAGTGGGACGCCACCCAGTTTGGTGGTACCGGGCGCGACCAATAGGGCAGATCGCGGTTGAGGTGGTCGGAAATGAGCGCGGTCAATACCAAATAGCCATTTTTGGTAACTTGACGTACCCGTTACGTCGTTAGTGTCGACTCTGACTTACTTCCGAAACATAATCTCATCGCCGTTACGTACTTGTACGGTCGCTGCAAGCAGAAACGGGGAACAGTCGGCACAGTAACAATTGGTTAACGTCGCCGTGTCGTAACACTAACCATATTTTAACCAGAGTTCGCATTAATTTATTATTTCATTTGACTCATGCGGTGACAAGCTACTTGAAATATGGAATAAAAAAGTGCGACTACAATCAGTTTTTACTTTTGATGATTTATTATGGTTTTAATGACCCAATCGTAGGGGGAAAAAATTTACTGAATAATTTCTTCAAATAGATTGAAATTTAACAACGCGCCACACTATTTAGCCAAATGTAAACATTGTTTATTTGTAAACACCGAGTGTTCAAATGCTTTTAATTGTTTATTATAGCCAATATGAATACTAATAATAATCTATTTTAGCAATATTAAACAATACAATTGGTAAATTTCGAATGAAAATAATTTTTTGTTATATGAAAATATTCTCATCACAACTAAGTACCTAGTTATAAAATTACGATAATATCTACATCGACATGTTACGTAAAGTCATCACAATGTTACTGAATTTCTATAATGGATTCTCAATTGTTCTTGCTGTCAGTGTTTCTCAAAGTATCAACATATGAATGGTTGGCAGAAAAAAATACTGCTCCGACCACCGAAAATCACTTCAACCCTTCAATAATTTATCATCATCATCAGCCTATGCTTGTCCACTGCTGGACTTAGGCCTCTCCTATAGCACGCCACTGAGCACGGTCCTACTCTCATCCAGCTCTTGCCAGCCGCCCTACGAAGGTCATCGCTCCACCGATAATTAATCGTAATCTTACTTACACAATATTGTTTTTTGACAGTTATAATATCTATCTAATTCTAAAATCTGTATCTTTTGTTAGGTACTTAATTAAATGTAGGTACACAAAAATTTGATAAAGAAAATTGGCACTACCAAGTTATTACTTATCTACTGTAATTAAAATTTCATTTCAATGACAATGAATTGTTTCATTTGTCATTTAGTTTTTTTTTTGCCATTGCAACAAGAAATAATAATAATAGTTTTTTTTGTAAACCTACTTTGTATCATAGACGATACAATAAAATAGAAATGATGTTTGACTTGATTTTTTAACAGAGTTGGGAAATATGTCGACACAGCGACAACATGGTTACTGAAACTAAGTTCGGTTTTTTTTTTTAGATATCAGGATCCGCCACCATTTATAACGTGGCGACCTTCGTTCATTTAATAAAATTACCAAAGTTATATAATAAAAATTCTTAAAACTAATGTCTACAAGTTAAAAATAAATTATAAAAGTTATACAAAGTAAAATTTCCTATTTCTTAAGTCTAGTATTAAAATTATATTAAAAGAAAATGTCATATTGATAAAATTATTACAGATAAAATCCTAAACTAAGTCAAAAAATAAAACAGAAATAAGTCATAATATAATATAAAATAAAAAGTAAAAATACGAGATCAATTCTCTATGTCCCCCGACGCCTTCTCTCTGTCTACTCCTAAGAGTAGTGACAGACAAGGCGCCGGGGCTGGAAATAAAAGTTAAAAACGTGACAATTATGTGTCAAAATCTAAAATAATATGTCCACAAAAATTAAAATGTAAAATAAAAGTATCAAATGTAAAGATATTAAAATTTTAAAATCATTTACAGTAGTTAAGTCGCCCTCCACTCGTCCGGCCTGTCCGAAAATGTAAATGAGTTAAAAATATTGTTAGAGCAGTGTAAGGATAAATAAAAGATACAAGTAAAAACATGGTCAGATCCGGCCCCCATTAGCTTTGGAGGCGGCTTTCGTCACTCCCAGGGCGAAGGGCAGGAAGACGTCTCGACTCTTGGAGTCGGCCATAAAGGCGGCGAATGCCTCGCACCTCACCGCTGCTCCCAGGAGTATCTCGCAATCGGCCCGAGCATCTCCAAAACGGGGGCACTCCTCCAGCAGGTGCTCCAGCGTTTCGGGAGTCACGTCATCACAAATGCAAGACGGACTCCCCGCGAGCTTGAACCTGTGGAGGTACGCTCGAAAGCCGCCGTGCCCCGTCAGGAGCTGCGCCTTGGCATTGCACATTGTGAGTTTGCCAAGGACTTTATGGGCCGATGCGACGTCCGGGAAGAACAGTGAGGTGACGCGGCCTGTGGCAGACTCGCTGTAGCGGGTCTGCCACTTTGCCACTGTCTCCCGTCTCACCTGCAATTTTGCGTGTGAGACGGGATACAGGTCGTAGGCTGCCGCGTCCTTGCGAGACAGCGCCGCCCTCTTGGCCAACTCGTCTGCTCGCTCGTTGCCGGGGATCCCGACGTGGGCCTTGATCCAGTAAAACCGGATCAGGCCCCCGTTCTCCTGAATGTCAGCCAGCTGGCCGTGAAATTTCAATAATGTTGATAGTTGTTTTTAGAGGCTATAGCCTAACTAAAGGATCAATAACCTAGGACTTTCTTTAATCGATATCCACTAAGCGCACAAATTTGACTAAAAAATTTTAATAAAAAATAAAAACCGACTTCGAAACACTACAGCATTAACAAGTTAGTTTAGTGGGGGAGCGGGAGCAAAATAAACGAGTCCTTTATAACCATAATTTACCCTACTTAATTCGTTGCATTAAAATTTCCATCTCCAGAAGTCTTTACCAGAACATCACCAAATTACCTTGGAACTACTCTTACGCTATTACGGATATTACTAAAGGATGGGCCCCATTAGGCTTTATTTACTGCTGCCCATTGAAGAGTTCCGTTCTCCATCTCTGGGTCTTCATCAGATCTTCACCAAATTAAAATGGGACCAATGAGACGTTATAGATATCTATTCGAACAAAAAACGAATTGTCGAAGTCGGTTAAGATTTGACGGAGTCATGCGAAAACATATATATATATATATACGCGCGTCGAATTGATAACTTCCTCCTTTTTTTTAAAATGGTTATAAACGGTTCTATTTCCGTTGCAGGCCGCCGTACTCGATTTGTACAAATGACCTCTGTAATGTTTGGGACCAGGGACAACTAATTGTGTTGTGTGGGTGTTACGTATGTTTATTAAATTATTTGCAATTTTGATGATCGAGGAACGTTTACATTTTAACTTAAGTTTAAGTGAAGTTAAAAACATAAAAGTCTAAAAAAGCGCTAAAAAGAGAAGAAGAAGAACATTTATTTCAACAACACAAACACACACATACATTAACAAGTTACAACATAAAATATTAAATTACAAAATAAAAGGTAGAAAAAGAAAGAAAACAATAAAACACTTTATATTAACGTAAGTTGTGGTGTGTCCCTGTTGCTGGAAAAGGCAGCTGGCACAGCATTGTGCTGAGGGTATTCACCCAAAGCGCTGATTTTCAGCCAGTGCCTGTCCGTCTCACAAATGTAATAGGTTGCGGTGCAGTGCATAACAATAATAACATAATTAAATAAATGAATGAATAGATGATTATATAAATAAGATGATTAAATAAAATGATCCCATGTTCAATTGTGGGAAGGCGGGCGGGGTTTGTCAATTGTGTTACCAATCGGAGCGAGTTCAGTGTTATCCGGCAAAATATCTATCAACCTGCCTACGCCAGACCGCCATCTCGCGAGGTAACTAGATAGGTATTTCACGAATTCAATGGTTTGACGTCTTTGTATAAAACCAATCGTAAGTTACGCTGTCATTTACTATCGCCTAATCACCGTTCACGTCGTCACGCATGCCGTAGTGTTTCGAAGTCGGTTTTTATTTTTGATTTAAAATTTTTATTTTTATATTTTTAGTGGGGGAGCGGGAGCAAAATAAACGAGTCCTTTGTAACCATAATTTACCCTACTTAATTCGTTGCTTTATCCGTCTCCGAAAGTCTTTACCAGAACATCACCAAACTCACCATCACGTATTCTACAACACATCTTGCGCTCATTTCTTTGGTAGGTACAGACTAATCGAGAGGACAGAGGCCGTTTTGGAGAGTGAATTTTATAGGAAGAAATACTTCTATGGTTTTTCTATTCGTAGGGTACCTACCCTACGAATAATTTTGAACTGTTTTATTCGGCTAACAAATGGAATACATACTTAATATTAAGCAGTGCTTATATCCCGTTACCTAGGTTGTAGAGGCAGCTATGACTGATTACGAGTGATTAAAGTTGCGGACAGATGGGTTGTTCATTTTGGAATATCTCATTAATTATAGGTACCTACAGTTTTTTTTTTCTAAAACTCGCAATTATGTCAAACATGTCGTTTAGAGTTTGTCATTTCAAACAACTTTGTTTATAAGATTTAAAAATGTTTTGTTCAATTTTCACTTCTCCAAAAAAAAAAAACTTAGGTTCTTTTCGGTTTGTCTACTTCATAGTAGCACTATTTGATAGATATTAAAACCAAATTCTAATATTTCTTAAAATAAAAATCTGAGAAAAAACTCACACCTACAACAAAAACTGTTTTCAAACACAAAATCTAATTGGGGGTTCTTAGCAATTCCGCATTATAGAAGTAACCCTGTTTATTACATACAGATACATCCAATTAACTCCGAAATTGTTTCCTCAACTACTGGGCCTAAAGTCCAATGTTTCAATGCCAAACGTGGAGTGACCGAGCAAGGTGACTGAGCTGACGTCGTCCCCTCTACCTCTACCTCTACCTCCCCTCCATCCACACCGAGTACAAAAACCATAGAGAGGTACCTACAGGTTCACAAACTTTCTCTGAATGTACTAAACAAAAGTACATTTTGACTGCCTCGTTGGTCTATCGGGATCACGGCTGATTACCATGGGTTTTGGGTTCGATTCCCACTGAGAGCCAACGTACATTTGTACGTTATTCTATACCAGATTTCAGAGAAAAAACGAAAACGTTTGATTTTCTTTTTACAAAAAAAGTAAATGGGGAAAAGACTAAAGATTCGATTGTATGGAATAGTGATAACTGTCTTGGATAGTAATATGTTACTTTTTATCAGAATTCGAAAAAGATGCATACCTAAATACAACACGATATTAGTCTTGATATTAGAACCTTAATTTTTTTGGTGATTCCGAAACCAATGGGTGCCGAAGGGGCTCTATACTAGCCTGTACTCTCTGTCTGCCACCGTTCTTCCGACGCTAATTGAATAAATTATACTTATTTCACATAAAACATTCAGCATACCATTACATAAGATATGACATGTACAAAGTCGAGCTTATCTCTGCAAGATATATCTTCCAGCAAACCAGCAGCTGCAGCATGTAAGCGGTTGGCTAAATTGGCCAACTTGTGTTACCTGTATACATACATACATAAGCAACCTATACACGTCCCACTGTAAGGCACAGGCCTTCTCTCAGGGAGAGAGTATACGTTAATTTAATTTACCTGTATACGTTCATTTAACAATTTATAAACGAAATATATCGGCATTTGATGGTATTATTAAACAAACCATTCTCCTAAAACACTCCAGTTTAAATAGGCCGTGAGAAAGTCTTTCCCTTTACCACATACTATTTATACCGCATTTGAGGACTGCTTTTGAAATGAATGACTTAATTAATTGTGGCTCAATTTGGAGTAGAGAGGGGCTGTTCAGCTGTCATTCCGTCTAACGTAGTAAGAAGAAGAAGAAGAAAGATATTTATTATACCAACAAGACACATCACAGAAACAAAATAAGCACATAAGTAACACAATATGCACGACAGAAATAAAACATAATACCCAACAGACAAAAACGAATAAATAAAACAGGACCATAGATGTAGCCTGTGGTGTAGTTGCTACCCAATTTGTAAATAAAACCTTACCTAGGTATCGTAAGGTTTATCCCCGTCTGTTTGTTGTTTTGTTTTTTTTGTCCCTCATCAGGGACATAGGGCCATTATAAAAGATCTCCACATGCTGCGGTCTGTCTTGAGCGGCGCCTTTCCATCCCAACCCGAGTGTTTTCGCCTCTAACGACCAACTTTCCACTCTAATATCTCCGTTTATCACTACATATACAAAAAATATTTTACAGTATTTTGCTTATTTAATACTACTATCGATAGGCCGAAGAAATGCTTTTCAGGCGTTGCCTAATTTTAATAATCATTAAAATTAGGTAATAATATTAAAATTAAATATTAAAATTAAATAATAGGGGTTAAAGTATGAAATTGCCCTTTTATTGCAATAGGTTCTTTGAATTGACATAGAATCTTCATGGTTTGAGGTTTTCGAATGAAACTTTTTTCAAATGGTTTCTATGATGTTCTTTTTTTTTTAAATGTGAAACATTTGAATATCGACTTTCAATTGTTTTTGTTATTCAATTTAGACAAGAAAGATGGATACTGCGAAAATTCGAGTGATTTTTTAATACGAGTTCCGACGCGGAACTAACGCGGCAGAAACAGCCCGCAATATCAATGCTGCGTTTGGAGAGGGGTCTACTAATGAACGCACCGTGCGATTTTGGTTTAAACGCTTTCGTGATGGAAATTTCGACTTAAAGAACGAGCCACGAGGAAGACCGCCCACACAGGTGAATAACGATGAATTAAGATAGATAGTGGAAGCCGACCCTAGTCAAACTACCCAGGAATTAGCGGCATGGTTTAACGTTACCTTACCCACAATATTGACTCACTTGCGTCAAATCAATAAAATAAAAAAATACGAAAAATGGGTGCCTCATGATTTGACTGATCTGCAGAAAGAAACGCGTGTTGAAACTTGTGTTGCCTTGTTGAACCGGTACAGAAATGAAGGAATATTGGATCGAATTGTAACATGTGATGAAAAGTGGATTCTTTATGATAACCGGAAAAGAAAAATGCAATGGCTGACCCCAGGTCAAATGCCACAACAGTGTCCTAAAGCAAAACTTACCAATAAAAAGGTAATGGTAACTGTTTAGTGGTCTCAGCATGGTGTTATTCACTATAGTTTTCTCCGATCTGGTCAAGCAATAACGGCAGATGTCTATTGTGCCGAACTCCGAACCATGTTGACAAAACTAGCAGTAAAACAGCCCCGACTTATGAATCGATCTTCACCATTATTGCTCCACGACAACGCGAGACCTCACACAGCACGAGAAACCATTTTGACCCTTCAAGAACTGCAGCTGTATTCACCAGACCTTGCTCCAACGGACTACCATTTTTTTCGTGATTTGGACAATTATCTACGTGACAAGAAGTTTTCTTCCCAGGAGGCAGTACATTTTGTACTTTCACACAGTTTGTGCAGTCTAGATCGTCGGAGTTCTATCGCAAAGGCATTAATGACCTTCCCATTAGATGGCAGCAATGTATAGATAATAATGGCAACTAGTTTGATTAAATAAATTTGTTAAAAATTTAAAAAATAAACAATTTAGATTTTCAGTACAAATCGGCAATTTCATACTTTAACCCCTAATATTAATACAAGGTACCTACCTAAGTAATTGGTATTGGCTAGGGAACTTGGTCAAAGTTCTCACAACAAACGTTGTTTTTAACATGTAGTTATAAGGTTTACACTCTATTTACATAGGTAGTTGCTTAATTTTCATGTACGTATGGTGAGAAAGAACCATGAAAGAAAAAAGTTGATATTTTTACAGAAATAAAAAATATTTAGGAGACAAGCACTTAACGTCTTTGGGCTCGTCTTCATTTTATGTAGGTAGGGATTATGTTTCAGATTTATTTGAGAAAAGATGGTCAGAGTGGAGTTCTTATCGCTGCCTTTTTCTCCCTTACAAAGACCCGAAGGCAGCGGCTAACATTGGATATTTATGTTCAACAACCAGAATTTCTTTACCTTGAAGTCTGATTTTATTTCTGATTTCTGATTTACCATCAACCCCGTACTCTGTAAGCGTAAATCCACCGTTGTGGGCACATTGGGCATACACACAACCCTAATAATCAGAAAACTACCGAACCGAATAAGATTTGAAGTTGTAAGAATTTCATCAAAATCGGTTCAGTAGTTTAGAGCCTAAATGTGGGATTGTCATGTGCAAACAAACACATTTACTTTTGTAATTTTCGTGAGTGAACTAATATTTTTACGGGTTTATTAATTTACTAGTGTATGCCTCACGGCTTTGCCCACGTGGAGCTACACAGTGTACAAAATCTTGGTCAGGGTGTCATAGATTTTGTAAACATTAAAACATCAAGCATCAATCATGAGCTAGTTCATACTCCGACATGCAGTTGGCCGATTTTTGGGTGGCTGTGACCTCGAACTTTTTTTAAAGGCTGGATCCGAGCCTACTCTTGACGTTCAGGTACTAATTTAGAACACAATAGCATCGAGAGTAAGCGGAGAGGGACAGAGGCAGAAAAGATTAGTTTAGCAAATTAGATCCCACTTTTTGTGTGTGTATCTATGGTAAATTTCTTAAATAAAACGCCTCAACAGTACAATTTTCTTGTGTAATTGTTCATGTACAAACTCAAGATAAAATTCGTCTTTAAAATTAATTAATTAATTGTAATAGACTTAATCTTAAATATACCACCAGTAGTTGAAATAGTTAGTTTTTCTTTTCAAGGAAGACCGACTTAACACAAAAAGAACATTTTCAATTTTTTTTTATAAGTATGCAGTATTTCTATACAAAAAACACAGATTTATTTATTGCTTTTCAGGTTCTTTCAATACATTCATTAGCATTTAATTCGATGATAATAGTACATTACGATACTAGTGCGAAAAGTAGGAAATTCGCAACGAGTGGCGATAAATTAAAACACGACCGAAGGGAGTGTTTTATATCGACACGAGTTACGAATTACCTATTCGCACGTGTATCGTACAACGTTTTATAGTACATATGGCCCTTTGAAGTTTCGACATAGGCACGTAAAGTGCTCATTATCGCACTAGTGCGGTAATGTAGCACCATAATTATGTACTATAAATATATTTTTAACAACTAACTAGCTGTCTCGGGTAACCTTCATACTGCCACAGAATTATTGTCACCATGGCAACGTAATACCTAATTCAATATATAAGAGTTTGGCTTGAAAAAAGGTTACGGTAACAATAAAATATTATCCCAGGGGAAGGCATTACCGGGATATCAGTATCCTATGTCGCAATTCAGATCTTTATCCATCTGTATGCCAAGTTTCATTTAATTCCATCCTGCCGTTATTGCGTGATTGAATCATCATCATCATTCAGCCACAAGAAGTCCACTGCTGGACATAGGCCTCCTCCATGGATTTCCAAAAAGACCGGTTGGAAGCGGTCTGCATCCAGCGCCTTCCTACCACCTGGATGAGGATCATCTGTCCATCTTGTGGCTGGTCGTCCTACGCTGCGCTTGCCGATCTGTGATTGAATAGCAACATCTAAACATCTTCACAAACTTTTACATTTATAATATTACATTTAATATGTAAATATATATATTTTGATGAAGATGTTTGGATGTTGTTATTAAATATATATATAAGTAGGGTGTACATATAAATAGGGTAAGAGCCGTGGGGTGCCGGCTTTAGAATAGTCCCCTCCCCCATCTCTTCCCGTGGATGCCGTAAAAACCGGCTAAGGGACACATTACCAGGAGGTGGGCAGCGCCTTCTGCGGAAATGCGATATACTGCGCTCGCCAACCCGCATGCCAAGCGTGGCGAGTATGGCCAATACCCTCATGGCAGTACACCAGAAAACCAGGCCCCTAGTCCCCGGCAGCTCTGCTATTCCTGGCTACGGTAGCGTCCACGGTAACGGCGGAGCAAGGGGTGCTAAGAATCTCCGGCAGAGATCCGGCTACCACCCCCAACAACGAAAACGACTGGTCCTGGTAACACACAACATTCGCACATTGAGGACAGACGAAAAGCTAATTGAGCTGGAAGAGGAAATGGGTAGGTTACACTGGGATATCCTAGGGTTATCTGAAGTCCGTCGAGAGGGCGAGCACACGATAACCCTGAAATCCGGTAACCTGCTCTACTACCGGGAGGGCGAGCAACAGTCCCAGGGTGGTGTCGGGTTTCTCGTCCACGAGTCCCTCGTAAATAACATTTTGGCCATCAACAGTGTGTCAAGCAGGGTGGTGTACCTAATACTCAGAATATCTAAGAGATATTCGCTGAAGGTCATTCAGATATACGCACCGACCACCTCGTCACACTCCGATGAGGAGGTAGAGGCGATGTATGAGGACATTAATAGGGCCATCATACCTCGGAGACCTATTTTAATGTGGTTATGGGGGACTTCAATGCGAATCTGGGCACAAGAAGCGAAGGTGAGATGAGAGTAGGGCAATTTGGTTATGGGCAACGGAACCCGAGAGGACAAAGGTTGGTAGACGTTTATGATGAACTCTTTCTTTCAGAAGCCACCTCATAGGAAATGGACCTGGTTGAGTCTCGATGGTTCCACGAGAAACGAGATAGACTTCATCCTGACCTCCAAGAGACAAATATTCGATGACGTCTCTGTGATCAACATGGTGAAAACCGGAAGCGATCACCGAATAGTAAGAGGCACATTGAATATTAATGTGAAACTTGAGAGGTCTCGTCTCATGAAGTCCACGCTCCGACCTACTCGTGTCCATATCCAAAACCCCGAGAACATTCAACTCGAATTGTCAAATCGCTTTGAGTGCCTGGAGAGCGCCGCATCGGTGGACGAGATCAATAACAGGTTTGTAGAAACTGTTCGTACAGTGGGCTCGAGGTTCTATAGACCCAACCGTACGAGTAGACCACAAAAGCTCTCAAACTATACTCTCGACCTCATGGCTAACCATCGCGCGTTGCAACTGCAGTCCTCCGAAGATGCTGAGTCATATAGGCAGCTCAATACACATCTCAAAGTCTTTGCGGCACGATATTCGGTCCTTTAATACCGAACGTATTAAAGAGACTATAGAGCGGAACAAGGGCTCCAATAGAAAAATGTATAGACACCCTCATTTTGTCTAATCAATACTCAATCTTATTTCGCGTGCCTTACGATCCACAGTAGGTTGTAAGTTTCGACCTACTGGGGATCCGATGTGCCCGAGTGAACGCGTTTTAGAAAACATCAAATAGGTAGTAATGATCGCAAGGAACCAGTCGACTTTGCATATTTCAAGTTCAAGTCGATATTTGGCTGTTTCGTATTGCCCACACGACCACGGACTACCTACTACGGTAAATATTTGCAATAAATCTAACCGGAAATCTAACATGCAAATTGAACATCAGCCACGACTTTGGCTTCAAAGTGTCATGGCGTCATGAGACTGATCAAACAACCTGAGCTAGACGTACGTAGGTACTTAGTGGTAATGATGCTAAGCGACCTTTCGAATTTGTTTAAATAAAGATACCTAGACAAATATTGAGAAACTACTACAAGTTAAGCAGGTAGGTACATTTTAATTTTCATAGTTTTCTTGACAAGTACGTAATACTGAGTAAACTCCATTCCACGAAACGAGTTCCCAAAGAAAATCGCCTATGTGCGCCCATTGGTCAATGCGCATGACCTTCAATAGCCACTAACCTATCCTATGAAGCGGACCGTCTCGTCTCCGCTAATTGTTTTCCTTATCTCGCCACGCGCATTGACCAATGAGTTGCGAGTATTTTGTTTCCTAGGAGCTCGACTCGTGGAACGGAGTTGTATGATATATTATGCTTCAAAAAATCGCTCTCAACACAATTAACTTCTTTCAGATACTGATGAAAGGACTTGCAATGGAACCGGCTATTGGAGTGTCTTTGATATAGCATATTAGAAATGAATCCATTCGCTAAAGAACTAAGAACGATTGGCATAGATTGGAAGATTTTATAAAGCAGAAGTGGCAGTAGGCTGGTCACATCTGTCAAAGAACCTATAACCGATTGGGGTGAAAAGATTATCGAGACCACAAACTGGCGAACACAGCGCGGGACACCACCAGCTCGATGGAAAAACGATTGCATGGGTGAATTAAAATATGGGCTGATGAATTTTATTGGAACTATTTAGTGTAAGTAAAATTTTTACTGTCCAGTGTATGATTAGTAACAGTACCTATCTTTGCTATCTTACCATTGTCAGTTTGGTCGAACAACACTGCACTTTTCCTCCGTAGCACCAGCATACCTTCAATAAATATAGATGGGCTATATGGTAAGAGTGGTAGTGGATCCTGTATGGTAAGAGTGGCAACTACTAAGTTACCCAATAAAAGTCAAGAAAATTAAAATGCTAATTTTTTTAAATCCGAAAATAAGTAAATGTCTATTTAGTAAGTAATAAATTGCATTTAAGGGGCTCCAAGGAGTAACATTAGCGCCACCACCGAGCAAAAAAATCATGTCTTATTTTATAGATCATATTTGCAATAAGTGTCTTTGCAATCTCTCAATCATGTTAACAGTGATTTTTAGGACTGGAGCGGTAAAAACGGCCATTTTTGGTGTAAATGCTACCTAGTCCTAGGTTTTTTGCCAAAGGTTCACGTCCATGGGTCGTAAAAATCACTATTTACATGATTGAGAGATTGTACAGACACTTTTTGCAAATTCGATCTGTAAAAAAAGATGATTTTTTTCTCGGTGGCGCTAATATTACTCCCTGGAGCCCCTTAACGGGTCTAATCATCGTTGTTAATTACCTAGGTAAACTTAATTGTATTATTTGTTTATTGTCAGTACAATATTGGCCGCTGCCTTCGGGTCGAGTTTTTAGTGTATTCTACTATATTCAGAATATATTATATCAAAAAAGGGGTGGTATACAATTTTCATCAATTACATTATTTCATAGTATTTTCTAAGGTTAACACGAGCAGTAGACATAATAAAAACTTAATTTGCACGGATATTTACTCGTTTATTTACTTATTTTTTTACTATTTTCCGACGTTTCGGTAGGTTCTTATGCAAGTCCCGTGGTCTCGGTAGACTGAGGTGACAGGCGTCTTTTTCAAAGCATTAACTGTTAGTATACTACCCTCGGAAAAAAATACACAAAAAAAATTATTAAGTTACGTTCCAAAATTATTTTGGCAATTCTTTTTTATTTAAATTGGCAAAAGTAATTCTTTTATATAAAGTCAACAATATTGACTATTAATATTAAACTAACAATCAATATTTTTGAGTTTATATAAGATAATTATTCGGACTTGCAAACGTACCGAAACGTCGGAAAATTGTTTTTATTAATTATTTCATATTATGTACTCTGCAGTATTCTTATGTAAAGGAACGATGCCCTGTGGATTGTACACATGCGGTCTCATTTTTAAACATAATTTTCGTTAGAGGCAGTTTAAATAGTATGTGGAAAAGGGAAAGACGTAACCACAGATTATTTAAACTGCCTCTGAGTGTTTTAAGCAATCGTGTTTATAATAAGACTGTATGACTGGTTTTACATTAGACGATAACCGTAACGAAACGAATTCATCTGACTGGTACTTTCTTCTTTTACGAAAACGGTAGTGAACGATGTATGAATACTATTTAGTACAACGACGTCGTTACGGGTGGCTTCCGATGTGGACCACGCTTTTTTTAATTAGTTACCCGACAACCTCCGGCCTGCACCACACAGGATCTCAATGTGATAGGACGTGTCCGTCTTACAAATGCCGATGCATCGCGGCGCGAGGTGACCAACGCGCAAACATCACGGAAACTCGTTGATTGATATTTCGTGAACTTGATGGCAAGTCAACGTCCCCAAGGATGTCATTGTGTCTGTTTATTTTAACTGTTTGCGTTTTGTTCCGCATGCAAAGCTTTAATTAGGTATAAACTAATAATTAAGCATGTCTATTTTGACATTTTTAGCGACCCCGACTGCGACATCCTTCGAGAATTGTTCGGTAAAATACCTATACTGTAATTAATGATTGGTAACCAAATCAAATCAAATCGGAGCCTAGTACCTACAACCTTCAAAATAACGTGTTGTTGGATTACCAATTCTTAGAGATGAAGTACAAAAGGCACTACATAGAGCAAAAACAGGCAAAGCTGCGCGACCTGAGGATGTGCATCTAATGGACGAAGATCTTGATCCCTTGGTCCACCTCATGAACCTCATTTACACGAACTACCTACCAGAACATTGGCTGAAATCGGCATTCATAACGATTCCTAATAAACGAAACGCTAAGCGATGCGAAGAATTTCGGACAATCAGCCTCATGAGTCCTGAAACTAATCATCATCAACCCATTATGTCCCCACCGAGGGGCACGGGTCTCTTCCCTGAGGAAGGTATAGGCCATACTCCACCACGGGGGCCAAGTCCGGATTGGTGGAGGCTTGTAGACTAGTGGCTCGTCTACTGTCAGAAGTTGTCAAGCCGCCCTAAGGCCTCTGATTTGGCTTAACGACTGCCATCTATCGACGGCAGCCGGCACCAACAGCTTAACGTGCCTTGCGAAGCACGGAACCGGAGTTGGCACCAGAGAGGCTCTATTCGCTGGTCTTGGTTTAAAAATGCAAAAATATGCAACAAGACATCTTCATGTACTTTATCGACTATGAAAAATCAGTCGATAGAGTTCAGCACGACAATCTTATCGCTTTGCTGCGGGATTTCGGACTGAATAACAGGGATATCCGCATGATACAAAACCTGTATTGAAACAAACATGATAGAATAAAAGCACACAGAGAGGAGTCGCAACTGGTGGATATAAAAAAGGGCGTCTGGCAAGGATGTATCTTGTCTCTTGCGCTGTTCAACTTTCACTCGGAAGCGATTATGGCTGAAGCACTAGAAGATATTGATTGTGGTGTCAGAATAAACGGGCGTATAATTAACAACTTGCGATACGCCGATGAAACGGTGCTGATGGCAGCTTCAGAGTCCGAACTACAGAAAACTGTGGACAGGGTGAACGAGTGTAGCGAGAGGACGGGCCTTAGAATGAACATCAACAAAACCAAGTTCATGGTCGTCTCCGCATACCCAAACCTGAACACAAGCATCCAAGTGTCAGGACAAAAGCTGGAAAGAGTTACAAAGTACAAATATCTGGGCACCTGGCTGACTGAAAACTGGGATTGCGATACCGAAATAAAAATCCGCATAAATATCGCCAGAAGCACCATCAAAAACATGAAGAAAGTGCTTACCAGCTGGAGTCTCAACATTACGCTACGGAACCGTCTGTTACAGTGCTACATTTGACCGAGTCTTTTATACGGATGCGAGTCGTGCACAATTAAAGAATATCTCAGGAAACGTATAGAAGCATTCGAGATGTGGTGCTACACACGCATGCTTAAAATTTGCTGGACCCAAAAGGTTACCAACGAGGAGATTCTACGACGTGTCAACAAGAAGCGCGAGCTTTGGAATACCATCCGAAGGAGAAAGATTGCATACTTGGGGCAAGTATTCAGACACCCAAGACACGTTAGGTAATCTCCATAGAAAGGCGTGAGCGCAGCCGCACACACACAGCTTCATTCCGTTCCGCGTTTGTACACGCCGCAAAACGCACACACAGGCGAATGTCGACCGGTACAGGAGGTATTCAGACGGGTTGTCTAATGCGCCCGGCCGGCCGCCCCGCCGAGCTCGATTTCATTCAACTTGCGACTTGCGCATGACCTGCACGCACGTTGCTCAAGACTATTGGCAAGTGTGTATGGTTGCGTCAACAATAGTGAGAACAAAACAATATTCAAGGTACCCCGAGAAAAAGAAATGTAAGTACCGTAGATAGTCGTTTGTCACAAATTTGTAAGGTAGAAATAAATAGGATAGTTATCAACAGTAAATTGCAAATAAAAAGAATGATTCCAACATAAATAATGATACTGCGCACTGTAAAAAATTGTTAAACTGCAAGAAAATAACTTTACAAATAAAATACATCTGATTTCGAAGACTTTCCGTTGCTATATAAATTTATTAACAGAAAGAAAGAAAGAAGAAAAAGGATATTTATTTAAATTGTCAAGAAACACAAAGTAAACATAAAGGTACACAAACAAAAGAAACGAACGTCAACAAAACAGAGATAAAACAAAACAATCGTGAAGAGAACATGTGAGGCATATAGAGTCAAAGGCAGCCGGGTACCATACAGTAATGTATGGCACCCAGCCACCTCGGACCCCAAACGCCTTAGGTGCCGTGACAACAAAAAAAGGAGCTCCAACTCAGCATAGGTATATTACTTTACTGGTGTGTGCTATGTATGGTTAGCATAACACCAGCAAAACAGATTTTCAGTTGGGACCATATAATTTCTCCTTTGGCACCCGGAACGTGGTACACACATACACACATGTCACTATAGAAATACAAATAATAATAAGTACAGCAGCTCTAATAACAACGCATGTTTTCCACTAAAAATATAAAAGTGGCTCTAAGTTGCTTAATTTCTCCGATCTGGATATCTCAGTGGTGTGCCAAGATCCCGATATGAAGGATCCAGGTTCCGTTCCCAACTATTCATTTTAAAGAAGAAGGATTTTTAAGTCAAAATTAAATTTGTATAGAAGGGTTATTTATGGTTAAGACTAGAGTCTAGTCACTAGACCAATGAAATACCAAAATACCAATGAAATCTGAAATTTCAAGCGATGGGGAATGTGAACAACTCGGGCACACGGGTTTCCTCACGATGTTTTCCTTGATATTAACGAGTGGTATTACTACTACAAATCACAAATGTGCGTAACTTAGAAAACAAAGTCTTAGAGTACATGATGGGTTCGAACTCACGACGTCATGCATGAAAGTGAGGCATGCGTTCTACCGACCGACCGCGCTACCACTGCTTCTCAACAAATTAGGGCTACCTTTATTTGGGTACCGAATCTAATCGCGAATAAGTCATCTATTCCTACAAAATCAATACGATACACAAATGCTGAAGAAGTCAAGATTTTCCTGTAGATATTGGACGTATACAATATGTTTTTTATGATATTGAACCTACGTAAGACACAGAGAAACAAAAAAAATCTATTCATTAGTTTACGACGGTGTGAATTGGCCATTTAATAGCATAGTGGTAAAGTCCAAAGGCTGGGTCGTTACACTCTGTCAGAAATTCCGCAAATATTCCTTCCTATATGGAGGTCTTCTGGCTTTCCCTTCACTGACATAAGTGAAGCACCGATTTCTTGCTACTCGTGAATTCACGATCAGAACACAAAAAATCAAAGCTTTAAATATTCAAAGCATAGAAACTATGTGCATTGTGCATCATAGAAACTATGTGCCTTTCCTTATCAAGTTTGCGTCCAACATTATCGTCGCGTGCGCGTGTATATGATGAGTGTGACTGTGCCGCTAGGAATCCTCTTAACTCACAAATTTTTAATGACTTTTCGACGCTCAAACAAATCTTAGATTTAGCTATTTCGTCACGTCGTTTTCTCACCTCAGATGTTGTATCGTCATCCTTACCGTAACCGCATATACAGGTCCATAAATTGTCGTGAATCAATGCATTTTTCATCACAAATTTCCACTCGACGTAATTTTCACGTCCGCGTAATTTTTCATGAGAAAAATTTTGATTTTTACTTTCCGACATATTTATAACAACTTTTCACTATTTTGTGCTAGTCCATAACCCTTTATAAAGTGATTTAAACACGTATTTAGTGGAAAATATACAATAGTATTTATTCAGCACAAGAAGAAAAAACAGAGTACGACATGAAACATCATGTTAATCAAACAATGTCGAGATGCGATCGGTCAGGATTAAAACAAGGTTCAGCCAGCCGGTGATGAAACCTCTAACAATATCTAATTTAGATCTAGGGGAGGTATGTAAACAATTTTTTTTTTAACTTTTTTATACCGTTTTGTCGGCTTGTTAATATCTAGATATCCCAAATTTCAGCTTTCTGGTACTTGTCTCTGTGACGGACATGGCGAAACTATAAGGGTTCCTTGTTGACTACGGAACCCTAAAAAGGCTAACATTCGGTCCGCCAAGTAGTTAAGCGTTTTAGACAATACTTTATTATATTGGACGCCGCCACCTAAGAAGCTTCCTAGGCTCGAATTAGACAGCTAATTTAACCAGTTGACTACCATGGCTAACGTGACGTATTTTCCAGTGACGTTGTAATGTCAATCACTCTTCGACCAAAGATTGTTCATCAAAGATTTTTTAAGCGCACAAAAAAGTAATTGGTACATTCGAAGACCCGTCGACCTTTATTTCTGTACACTCTACTCCGTTACGTTACGGATAACGTTGCAACTAAAATGTAAAGGTCGAACAGCTGTCGACTGTACTACCAAGTATCTGAAATATAGCTAAAATATTTCTAAGTACCTAAGCAAGACCAATAATAGCATAGAGGTTTGTGTAAATTTGAATTGGTCAGCAGAATGTTGTCGAGTAGCTAGATTTAAGGGTCACAATATTAGTGGTGTATTCCGTTTGCCAGTTATACGATCCGACTGCCTCTTTGGTTTAGCGGTCTCACTTCTGATTACTATGACGGAGGTCGTAGATTCGATTTCCAGTGGGGGCCATCGGACAATTGTACAACTAGCCTCAGTCTGGGTGTATTTCCATATTTGTATTGTCCTTGTCTGGTTACCATAGCACAGGGTATCCTAGTTTGGGACCGTGATTGTGTTGTGTATAAGTTTTTATTATCATTATAATCTCTCTAAATGTAAACACACCGTTGAAACAATAGTTAAAATACTGAAAACCGGGCAAGTGCGAGTCGGGCTCGCCCACCGAGGGTTCCGTACAAATTTGTAGGTACCGAGCTTTTCCCGAACTTCAAAAACAATTTTTTTATGATTTAATTACAAGTGCAATGTATGTAATTACTTTTAGTAAAAACGATATTACAGGCGAAATTTTGTAATTCCAGGTTAACGGGAAGTATAGATGTCGATGATTATGTCGAAATATAGATACGTTTTTTGCGGCATAAACGGCGGTAACCTTTTTGACGTTAACCTAGAAATTTGATTGACACCTTCAAGGGACTGTAGACTTGAGTATATGGTTTTAATTTTAACTCGATACCTCCACGCGTTCCCGAGATTATTAAAGGGTCTCTACAGATAGACGGACAGACTGACGGATGGACGGATGGACGAACAACAAAGTGATCCTATAAGCGTTTTTCCTTTTAAGGTAATGTAAGTGTTATCCAGTTATTTGCTGGCCAAAGGTTATGCATTCATCTCATTGATTAAGAAAAATGACGATCACGACAGCTCTTTCTCTCTTTCTAAAAATTGTTCAATTGTTTATCTTGTGTTCCAGAAACATCCGGTAGAACTTTTTTACAATTTATTTTTTTTATTTTTATTTTAATATTAAATAGTTACGGTCTTTTAATTTATAACATTTATGAAATTTAGAAAAACGGGATTCCCCTAAAACAATCCCCAGAGGTATTTAAACTAATCCTTGGTTACGTCTTTTCCTTAAACCGTCAACCACCTAACGGTAATTATTGTTTTGCACAAAAATAGCGAATAATGGGGAGATAGAGGAACCTGTTCTTGCAGGCGGATCAAACGGCCTTGAATTTCATAGAGGTCGGTGATGATGGTCTCTTCCAAGTCATGGATTGTTGTTTTATTCCAGGCTTTATTATTGGCTTCCCAGCCATGTTTCATCCATAGTTAGAAATCGAGTCAAAAACCGGTCAGAATCTTGTTGTAACAGTTCCAAACAGCTTTGTAAAATTCTCAGCCTGGTTCGTTTTTGTTCGGCCGTTAGCATTCTAGGCACCCAACGCGCTGAGACTTTCTTCATTCCCAAATGGTCTTGTATTATACTATGGAAACTCCCTATTGAAATATTTTTTTCTTCAGCTGTAAAACGAACAGTAGTACGACGACCCGCCAAAACAATTTTTTCAACATTTGTTATCATTTCTTCAGTTACTGCAGTCGAAGGCGCCCTGAGTGCGAGTCATCATTAGTGGATGTTCTTCCCCTCTTAAACTCAGCATACACAGTAGAATAAGAAGGAGCAAGAACCCTTAAAGTATCTTGTAGGTCTTGATTAACTTGTTCCATATTAAAAAAAAATTAAACATATTTAATTACCGCGCGAACTGCAATTTTCTCCATTTTCGATTACTCGATGTGACAGGACACATGAATCCTTCTATGGTTGACAAAACAAAGGAGAGCAAACTTTTTTTATTTTATTATGTCGACAAATAAGTGAGTGGGCTATGACTGCCAGGATACTTTTTCTCTATTCAAGGAGTTTATTCCTCATTCTCACTACTTATTAAACACGCCTCGTAGATGTAAAATTTTAATTCAAGATGTCAAAGCCAAGTATCGGATGTCAAAATGGTAAAGAAATCGTCGGCTTGGCGAATTTGACGAATGAAATGTCAGGCAAGACAAAAACCATAGGTACCCCTGGTTTTTCGTACCTTAACACTATTTTTGTCTATTGTGTACAGTAGATTAACAGGTTATTAGTGTATAACTAACGCGGTGCTACAAATGATCCAGTTGTAAATCGCCTATAAAAAGTTTTCGTTAGCTTTAAGAAGAAGAAGAAAGACATTAAAAACTGAATTTGCACGGATATTTACTCGTTTAGGTTTATCTTTTCATTTTACAATTTTCCGACGTTACGGTACTTTTGCAAGTCCCGTGGTCTCCGTAGACTGAGGTGACAGGCGTCTTTTTCAAAGCATTAACTGTTAGTTTACTATCCTCGACAAAAATACAAAAAAGAATTATCAACTTACGTTGCAAAATTATTTTGGCAAATTTTTTTAATTTAAATTGCGTAACAATTATTTTATACGAGTATAAACTCAAAAATATTGATTGTTGGTTATTGAAATTAAAATTCAGTCTACAAAACAACTATTTTATATAAACTTGGGTTTATAAACTAATTTTTATTAATTAGTTTATTAGGCAATTTTTTTAAATTTAAATTGGCAAAACAATTACTAAAACTTCTCAACGGTTAAAGCTGCTTTTAAAAGGTGAATTCCTATGTTCTATGGTTGAGCATGTCAAGTTTAGCTATTTTCATCGGCGCGCGCAGCATTGCCTATATGTGCGTGTTACTCACGTCACCGCAACGCTACAGAGGCGTTTCCCCAATGATCCATTATGTCTATATTTTTAGCGCCAAGCTCTGGCGCAGAAGGCATGACCAACGCCAATGTCAGCATCCCACAACCGACCGAGCGGAGTGCAGGTTGCGGGAACGGGGATGGAGGCTACAACGGCGACGCAGAGCGCGCGGCTCGCACTCTTGGGGTTTCTCCACAGCGTAGGGAAGACGTCTTCTAATGTCATTGTGTGATAGGGTTGGGGAACTTCTGATGGTTTTATTTGATAGAAATTGAAGCTAGTTCATGAAGAGTATTTATGAGGAGTATTTATGAGGATTATTTATGAGGATAAAGGTTCTGGTATTTTTAGTTTGGGACCAGGTCAAGTGATTGTATTGTGCGGAATTTATTATTATTATATTCTTTTTGTTGCACTAACCCGTGCTGGGCAAATTGGCCCATTGGCTCAGTTGGGAGAGCGCTGTTACGGTGAGCCAGAGGTCGCGGGTTCAAATCCCCGCATGGGTGGAATTTTTAGCTTCTAAATAGGGTTTTAAATTTATTATTATTATTATTATATATTGAAAAACGATATTACTATTTTTTAAATTACCAAGATGAACATATTGTATCTTAGCGTTTCCAGTATCGAGAAGATTATCATGCTCTAGTGACGTGAGTGAGAGGTTCTCAGTCATTTTTGCGACTATAACCTAGAGTTTTAGTGCAATGTTTCAGTTTCCATATTTTTTACATTTGAAGATATTAGGGTCTGATGATGATCAGCCTAAGAATACGATAAGGCAACATTTCAGCTAAAACTTTAAGAATCTGAAAGTCTGATGTTGACCAGGTCAAAAAAGTAAAGATCTAACTTTCCGAAGAAGCTGAAAACTGAAATATTCAGTTTTCTTGTAATATTTAACATCTGAAGATTCGAGAGTCCGATGATAACTAGGTCAAAAACATATGGTTTCAAGGCACTGATGAATCTACAAAACTAGAATTTGCAGCAAATTAATTAGCTTTATGTTATTCTCTACATTTTAAGATTGGAGCGTCTGATGATAACACTCCAAAACACATATCTAATTATATAATAATGTAGCTAAAAACCTAGAATTTGTGGCAAAATACTAACATTTATCAACGTCTTCTATATGGCAAGATTTGAGTGTCTGGTGATGACCAGCTGATGAACACCTGGATCTTAAGCACTGATGAAGCTAACATTTAGAGTTTGTAGCAAAATACTTGGTTTTATTGTCATAATCTACCTCCTGAGATTTGAGAGTCTGATTATGATCAGATCAAACACGGTTGTCAGATTGGCGGGTACCACTCATCGCCATTCGACAAATTCATTACGAAATATTTAAACCATATGAAAACTTTATAAACGCAATGAAAAAATTCATATTAATTATTTCATCAAAGGACAGCTGACACAACGACACGTACAAATTTGGGGCGACCATACCCATACTGCCGTCCCCAAGCTTTCGCCTTTCGAGATACGCGCAAAAACCCAGGGAAATATTAAAAATATTTTCTACTTGAAAACTATACATAATTTGACTACACTTGAGGTATCAAAGGATAGATCTTTTTGAGTACTTTAAAATACCCTTACCTTTAGTTAGTAACGATAAATTCAGCTTAACAAAAAATTTTGGCGTTATTAAACACAATTCATCATCATCAACCCATTAAGTCCCCACCGAGGCGCACGGGTCTCTTCCCTGAGGAAGGTATAGGCCATACTCCACCACGGGGGCCAAGTCCGGATTGGTGGAGGCTTGTAGACTAGTGGCTCGTCTACTGTCAGAAGTTGTCAAGCCGCCCTAAGGCCTCTGACTTGGCTTAACGACTACCATCTATCGACGGCAGCCGGCACCAACAGCTTTAACGTGCCTTGCGAAGCACGGAACCGCTTTTTTATCTCTGAAAGTATAAAAGCCAGGAAAAAATGGGTTGGAAGGATCGATAGAGATTTTTTTTCCTGATTAAGATGTCATTAAAAAGTCAAAATCGACTGGATGGTCGATAACGGCCGTTTAGCTTGCGGACGGCAGCACAATCGACTAATTCTGGTTCGTAAAATGAAACATGTACCATGTGGGGTCATACATAATATAGCGGAAACCAGCGACTGGATCAGGTTGATTCTTGATTTCGATGTTAAAAACTAAACGCGAGTATTCGATTCCAAATTTCAAGGACGCTTGACTTGCTTGGCAATAAACTATTAGGTACAATAAACAGATAAAAGGACTTCAATAAAATCCGTTGAGGGGTTTTACCTGTGAGATAAGAACAAGTTGTTATTAATTACCATCACAGTGCCATTACGAGATGGTTCTTACCTTAAATTGACACGGATATAGTTAACCTTGAAAATATTATATCTACATCAATAAACTTTATCTATCTAGTTAGATAGATCTTCATGCTCATAGTGTGGACCAGCGTTTTCCAAAGGGTTCCACAAATTACATATTATATCACTGATTAATAGTTTAATGTAGTACATTGATGGTAACTTAAGAAGTTTGACTTTAATTTGATATAAATAAATTTCATATAGTAAAAACTAAATTTGCACTTATACCTATTTATTCGCATATTTTTTCCATTTTACAATTTTTCGACGTTTCCGTACTTTTGAAAACTCCGTGGTCTCGGTAGACTGAAGTGACAGCCGTCTTTTTGAAGGCATTAACTGTTAGTTTGCTACCCTCGGCGAAAATTACAAAAAAATGTTAATGAAGCTAGTTCATGAAGAGTATTTATGAGGAGTATTTATGAGGATTATTTATGAGGATAAAGGTTCTGGTATTTTTAGTTTGGGACCAGGTCAAGTGATTGTATTGTGCGGAATTTATTATTATTATATTCTTTTTGTTGCACTAACCCGTGCTGGGCAAATTGGCCCATTGGCTCAGTTGGGAGAGCGCTGTTACGGTGAGCCAGAGGTCGCGGGTTCAAATCCCCGCATGGGTGGAATTTTTAGCTTCTAAATAGGGTTTTAAATTTATTATTATTATTATTATATATTGAAAAACGATATTACTATTTTTTAAATTACCAAGATGAACATATTGTATCTTAGCGTTTCCAGTATCGAGAAGATTATCATGCTCTAGTGACGTGAGTGAGAGGTTCTCAGTCATTTTTGCGACTATAACCTAGAGTTTTAGTGCAATGTTTCAGTTTCCATATTTTTTACATTTGAAGATATTAGGGTCTGATGATGATCAGCCTAAGAATACGATAAGGCAACATTTCAGCTAAAACTTTAAGAATCTGAAAGTCTGATGTTGACCAGGTCAAAAAAGTAAAGATCTAACTTTCCGAAGAAGCTGAAAACTGAAATATTCAGTTTTCTTGTAATATTTAACATCTGAAGATTCGAGAGTCCGATGATAACTAGGTCAAAAACATATGGTTTCAAGGCACTGATGAATCTACAAAACTAGAATTTGCAGCAAATTAATTAGCTTTATGTTATTCTCTACATTTTAAGATTGGAGCGTCTGATGATAACACTCCAAAACACATATCTAATTATATAATAATGTAGCTAAAAACCTAGAATTTGTGGCAAAATACTAACATTTATCAACGTCTTCTATATGGCAAGATTTGAGTGTCTGGTGATGACCAGCTGATGAACACCTGGATCTTAAGCACTGATGAAGCTAACATTTAGAGTTTGTAGCAAAATACTTGGTTTTATTGTCATAATCTACCTCCTGAGATTTGAGAGTCTGATTATGATCAGATCAAACACGGTTGTCAGATTGGCGGGTACCACTCATCGCCATTCGACAAATTCATTACGAAATATTTAAACCATATGAAAACTTTATAAACGCAATGAAAAAATTCATATTAATTATTTCATCAAAGGACAGCTGACACAACGACACGTACAAATTTGGGGCGACCATACCCATACTGCCGTCCCCAAGCTTTCGCCTTTCGAGATACGCGCAAAAACCCAGGGAAATATTAAAAATATTTTCTACTTGAAAACTATACATAATTTGACTACACTTGAGGTATCAAAGGATAGATCTTTTTGAGTACTTTAAAATACCCTTACCTTTAGTTAGTAACGATAAATTCAGCTTAACAAAAAATTTTGGCGTTATTAAACACAATTCATCATCATCAACCCATTAAGTCCCCACCGAGGCGCACGGGTCTCTTCCCTGAGGAAGGTATAGGCCATACTCCACCACGGGGGCCAAGTCCGGATTGGTGGAGGCTTGTAGACTAGTGGCTCGTCTACTGTCAGAAGTTGTCAAGCCGCCCTAAGGCCTCTGACTTGGCTTAACGACTACCATCTATCGACGGCAGCCGGCACCAACAGCTTTAACGTGCCTTGCGAAGCACGGAACCGCTTTTTTATCTCTGAAAGTATAAAAGCCAGGAAAAAATGGGTTGGAAGGATCGATAGAGATTTTTTTTCCTGATTAAGATGTCATTAAAAAGTCAAAATCGACTGGATGGTCGATAACGGCCGTTTAGCTTGCGGACGGCAGCACAATCGACTAATTCTGGTTCGTAAAATGAAACATGTACCATGTGGGGTCATACATAATATAGCGGAAACCAGCGACTGGATCAGGTTGATTCTTGATTTCGATGTTAAAAACTAAACGCGAGTATTCGATTCCAAATTTCAAGGACGCTTGACTTGCTTGGCAATAAACTATTAGGTACAATAAACAGATAAAAGGACTTCAATAAAATCCGTTGAGGGGTTTTACCTGTGAGATAAGAACAAGTTGTTATTAATTACCATCACAGTGCCATTACGAGATGGTTCTTACCTTAAATTGACACGGATATAGTTAACCTTGAAAATATTATATCTACATCAATAAACTTTATCTATCTAGTTAGATAGATCTTCATGCTCATAGTGTGGACCAGCGTTTTCCAAAGGGTTCCACAAATTACATATTATATCACTGATTAATAGTTTAATGTAGTACATTGATGGTAACTTAAGAAGTTTGACTTTAATTTGATATAAATAAATTTCATATAGTAAAAACTAAATTTGCACTTATACCTATTTATTCGCATATTTTTTCCATTTTACAATTTTTCGACGTTTCCGTACTTTTGAAAACTCCGTGGTCTCGGTAGACTGAAGTGACAGCCGTCTTTTTGAAGGCATTAACTGTTAGTTTGCTACCCTCGGCGAAAATTACAAAAAAATGTTAAGGTACGTTCCAAAAATATTTTGGCAATTTTTTTAATTTAAATTGCCTACTATAATTTCACATAAACTCAAAAATATTGATTATTAGGTTATTGAAATTAAAATTCAATCTTCAAAACAATT
This sequence comes from Yponomeuta evonymella, assembly GCA_963969515.1. Lineage (NCBI taxonomy): Eukaryota > Metazoa > Arthropoda > Insecta > Lepidoptera > Yponomeutidae > Yponomeuta > Yponomeuta evonymella. The sequence continues at coordinate 14,115,959 of OZ018349.1, forward strand.
ATTTTATATAAACTCAAAAATATTGATTATTAGTTATTGAAATTAAAACTAATGTACAGTGACACTTCTAGCAAGGGGGTCTCATGCACTTAAGCACTGGTTCCCATGCTGTGGCTATGTTCCAACCACGATCGCTATTGAAATTTGGATGCCGGCGGATCTCTATTGCCTCGCGTATCATTCTAGGAAAGAACCGTTTTTCTCGAGCTAGAACTTGAACTTCATCAAAATGAATGAAGTGGTTGGTACCGCAGAGTGTATGTTCACTGACTACAGATCTACCAGAACGCTTATATTTCACGTCCGCGATTATGTTCTTACACCTATTCAGCTATGGTACCTACGCTTTGTTTGACCAATCTATGAGGAACCACCTTCACGGTCAAGCCTGTATACTTCTGCCTCTTGTAAGGGAATCCTGTGCTTGTCACTTCGCATAAATTGGTGAATCTTTCTTGGCGGCTTGTAGATGGTTTTGATTGAAGCGCCTTACAAAATACTCCCAATTTTGTCAGTCACTCCTCTCACAAAACTCGCCCGACTGTGACTGGATTGACACGTCCTCTGCGACGGATGCGCGAAACTTGCGGCTTGTTTTCACGAAGTACTCGTTTGACATGCTGGAGTTCCGCAGCTGTTCCTTGTCGCAGATTCAGTGGGCCCTCTGTAACAGAGATTTCCCAACGGTAGACAACGGACAAGGGTGAAGGTGAGATTCACCGTTCAATTACTTACCAGTATGGGTCTTTTTCCTATAAACGGTGTGGCTGTGGAATAATTTGGATTTCTGATGACTAAAATATCCAAGAAAGCCAAACAACAATCTGCTTCTAACTCAATTGTAAAGTGGATCTTATTGTTTATGGAATTAAGGTGGTCTAAGAAACCTGCTATTCCGCTAGTAGGTAATATAGCAAAAGTGTCATCGACATATCGCTTATAGAACCTTAGGCGGACTGGTGCACTTCGCAGGGCTCACTCCTCGAAGTCTTCCATAAAGATATCAGCGACAACGGGAAAAACCCATGGCTACCCCATCTACCTGCATGTAAAACTCACCATTCGATACCAAATAGCCAGTTGTTAGGCAGTGATCTAACAGCTCTGCATATAGCTGATAAGTACAACAAGTAAATACCATTTTTTTATTGGGAGGGCCCCATCCAATGAATTTCCCACGGACCTCAGATGGTATAGTTATGCCACTGGATCAACCTTTAATTTTTCATTGCAAAGCCGCCCGTAACATACTAATAGACCGTAACGTAAAGGTCCACGCGCTCTCGACTGTACTGAACAGACAACAGGTCCACTTTTATAAATTATAGCCCGTAACGTAACTGCATAGTGTGCATGTGTGTAAAGTTTGATGTGCTGTCGACTGTACTGTGTCTTTTTATACCTCTCGCAAATAACATTTCTTGTTTAGTTGACAACCTAGAACAAGTATGTAATCCATACAATTACATGTCGGAGGAAGATTGTATAGTATTATATAGGTTGTAGGATTATTAGAGGAAGCGGATATTCGACAATATTTTAGGATGTACGGATAACAAGGAACTACAGAATTATTTCTGACTGCCTCGTTGATCTAGCGGATCTAGTTGATCTGATTACCATACCGAAGGTCGTCGGTTCGATTCCCACCCGATTGAAGCCCGCCGTATACTTGTAGCCTTACATTTGTACACATAGCCTCAGTCTGGGTATATTTCCGTGTTCGTGATGTCCTTGCCTGGTGACCGTAGCACAGGGTAGCCTTGTTCGGGACCAGGACAAGTTTCTGGTTTCTGATTGGTCTTAATAAGTGTCATCATCACCAGCCATTTGACGCCCACTGCAGAACATAGGCCTCCCTCTGGGTTTTCCAAGCTTCCCGGTCTTGTGCCGCCCATATCCAGCGACTGCGACAGTTAATAAGTGTGCAATCTGCTAAGTTACGTTACTCGGGCCAGCCGTCCAACCAATCACAGGTCCTTGTTATCCCGGGCGAGCAATCAGAACGCTCCATTTTTTATCCCATACTTGCACGAGTTGCTCGCTCTAACCTGTTGGGTCTTAGGAAGTTTTCACAGTATTACGAAATATTTAAATACACTGATTCAGCCTACCACTAACTTAGCTAATTATGCCTAACCTTTCTCGGCGTCCACTCCAGTTACTGATGGCCTAGCAACAAAAATTTCTATGTTCATTAGATGTCGATTGAAGAATCAATGATGCTGGCTTCGAATTGGTGGAACATCCTCCATATTCCCCAGACCTTACTCCTAGTATATTTCTGAGATGGAAGGAATATCTAGGAGGCCAGAAATTCGACGATGATGACGCAGTGATCGCCGCAGTACAAGGTTTTTTTAGAGATGAAGATTTTTTTAAAAAAGGAATTTTGGGTTTAGAAAAAAGATATGCTAAGTGTATACAACTAAAAGGCGAATATCTGACTATTTTAAAAATAAAATTACATTTGATAAATGTTAATCGCACCATCATCGTAGGATAGTCTTTTAGTGTGCCCCCGGGCCGGGGGGGCAAGAAGCGCGGCGAGTGTTTAAAGAGATTTCATTGCGCCAGGTCGATGCGTCAGCGGCTGGGCCTCGCTATTCACCGGGGTAATGATACCAGTCTTCTAGGGACCTTACCGGCTGACGACAGCGATTTGGCCTCCAATTTCTATTCAGATTATTAGTTTTTTTTTTTTTTTCAATTCTTAGTTCTTTATTATTTATGTTGTAATAACACACCATGTTGTATATAGAAAAAAATATTTATATGGCATCTTCTTCATTCTCACTACTTATTGAACCCCCCTAGTACATATTAATCACACCGACAAAACGGTACAATAAAATCTTAAGAAACTTTTTGTAGTGTATCCCCACACCATAATGTGGGATATCATTGGATTGGTGGTTTAAAATATTTTCGGTGTAAGAAGATCATTTATACCATTCCCACTCTAAACAGCTGTCACGTTACCGAGGGTTGAGTGAAGGCACAACCTGGTAACGGAAGCTAAAGAAATAAAAGAAAGATTTAGAAATGTAAAAGTATAATCATCAAAACCCCTAACCTACAATTAAGCTAAACTATTAAACTAATAAAAACAACAAAAATATATACAAAAGAAACCTTAGAGCCCAAAAGGGTAAGCAGGTCGTGGAGGCAAATAGGCAGCCGTGGAGACGGGCAGACTAGTCGTGGAGGCAGGCCGTGGAGACGGACAGGCAAGTTGCAGAGGCAGGCCGTGGAGACGGGCAGGCAAGTCGTGGAGTCAGGCCGTGGAGACGGGCAGGCAAGTCGTGGAGTCCCGCAGGTACTCCGACCAGTAATAGGCAGGCAGCAGAGAGGTAGACAGGAAGCAAGAACTCAGGTAAGTCTCTCAAGCAAGAGCTCAGGTAAGACTCACAAGTAAGACTCACAAGTAAGACTCACAAGTAAGACTCAGGTAAGACTGACTAGAAAGCCTTCTTGGGCGGCTTTTATACCCCAAAAGTACCTAGTTCGATTCTAATATTCAAATTTGATCTGAATCTGCGTCAGAATTCTTCTGGAAGTTTCCGGATCCTGTTTTTTCAATTTCGAATTCCAGATCTTCTTTCTCTTTCTTGCATTAAATTCATAATTTCCATTTGGAATGTGAATAGTCTTATAGAAGTCTCCATAGGCCAGAAGTTTCCTTATTCGACCTTCTTAGTATGACGGCTATTTGACATAATTTAGAAAAATAAAGAACAATATTCAAATAAAATAAATATCTGACTAACAGTTTAATCGTTGACAGTAAAGCAAAATACAATATTTACAATGTGAAAATTATTTCAACATTCGACTTTAACTCCTCATCAAATTATAATATTTCTTTCCTTTTACATTGGTTTCTTGTATATATAAAGTAGCGTGTACCTTTCACAACGTGACACTGGCAAAATCCCTGTGCACCCTACAAGCACGGGGCAGTCCAAATAAAAAAAAAAAAAAAAAAAAAAAATTGGAAAAATAATTAGAAATATTAGCTTTGAAATTATAGTGAACCAACATTATCCTTGATAACACGAAGGTGTTGTGAAATTGGATTTCAGTGGTTCAACTTGGACAAAACGTAAGTCTTTTTGCATTGATAGAAAGAGTAGGGTGCTAGGCAATAGAATCGCGCTAGACGCGTAAGCTAAACGCTACAAAGCTTATTTTATTCACTGAAAACAGTTAATAAAAAGGCCTTTTAATCACTATTTTGGTGTTTAAATTTTTTAGAACACATCAATTTATTCGACCTCCATGTCAATGCTTATACAAACTTCTTGCGCAAAAAATACTCGATACAAACTCCTTGCGCAAAGAATACTCGACATAATTTAATTATAAACTCTTCGTGCAAACAACTCGTCGAGATTTGATTGGTCGATATTTGCGACAAGGAGTTTAGCATTAGTGTAAAAATTGTTTTGTGTTCTTTACTGCCATTGCAGAAAAAAAATCTTGACCATCCTAATAATAATAATATTACTCTTAATTTTAGTAATTGTTCCAATTTTAATGTGACTTTTAACTTGGCCTTTCTCTTTTCTTTATTAAATGTCTATTTTCGCTTAAATTATTTCTTTTTCTCGTAGTCATGGTGTATAGTATACAACTCTTGAATAGATTTACATTGAGGGCCATGAATCACTCGCTTCGCTCAGGATTCTAACACTTGAATCATTCGCTACGCTTGTGATTCAATCATTATGAATCACTCCCTACGGTCGTGATTAAGTCTTTAGAATCCTTTACTAGCTCGTAATTCTTCTGCGTCCCTCGCTTTAAATCCGTCCTTTATTCACTAATTGCATAATATACTATTTTTGATTATGGGTTCCGTTTGCGAAACATTAAGCTTTAAAGCGCAAATTTTTATCCAAGTAGTGTCCCCACCCTCTCCTGGCTAAACGGTTGACTGTAAAAACGTGGAAAATTCAGGGTAGTAGCTCATACAATGAACTTAAAAGGAAAACTATCAAGGCTAAGTAGGCTTCACAAGATAACGAGTAATATGCGACTAACTTATAAAAGGAAAACTTCGTACAAAATCCATTGATTGAAAATGGCTTTGATGAAGTTGCTAGTTCTGTAAGGCAGATAAAACCCCCTATTTATACGGAACCCTACACTGCGCGTGGCCCGGCACGCACTTGGCCGGTTTTGTATAAATAAAATCGCATGCCTTTTGAATTGTTAAATGTAAAGGTCGATGCTGCTGACTGTACTCTGAACACCTTCAAGAAAACCACTACCCCAAACGGCAAGGCAACCGCGTTTCCGCTTTATGAGCACCGCATTTCAGAATACATCAAACTGTAGATTTTATCAAGTAATTCAATTACTTAAGTAAGTGATATGTTACTGCAATGTTAGCTCGCTCGCCAGTTGCACCTTGTCTGTAGGTATAGCCTAGTACGGGAACATGACCTAAATCGCAGTGTTGCCAACTTGGATTTTGAAAAAGGCATAGGCCACATTAGAAAATTAGAAGAAGAAGAAGAAGAAAGACATTTATTATACCAAGATACATCACAGAAACAAAATAAGCAGAAATTACGTAGAATTAGTAAAATTTGCGCAGGAAAAGTTCGTAGATCTACGTACCTACTTGTTTTTCAGAGTAAAATGAAGAGGGTAGGGTACGTAAAACCATAAGAATAATAAGTAGGAAGGTGAAAAATACCGAAATTTGATCGAACCCAAACAAAACAACTAGGTACCTACTCCTAAACATTTTTAAGTTAAGTTTTCCTTTTCACGGCAAGACGTTTCGTTTTACACAGTCACAGCTCTATGTAATGGGAACTTTGCAAAAATTAATGACCCTCCTTGACGCGACTGTTGTATGGCGAGGCGAGTGTGCGCTATTGTGAAACGGAAAGATTATTAACTTTTTTTCGCGAAGGAAATAGTAGTTTATGCAACTGTCATATAATGAAGGGTATTAAAACACGAGTGTGAGTTTATGAAACGAGCGCAGCGAGTTTCATAATAGTAACGAGTGTTTTAATACCCGTGTTATATGCAGTTGCATACACTACTTTATCTTCACTAATGCAATTAAAAATTAAATTCACGCGTACGTGTATAATCACAGTGATTTTGCCGCCATTAAAATTTAACCAATGAGAGCGCAGCTGCGCGCTTCAATAAAACGCGACCAACCTGATTGGCCCTGCAATCAAGTTGGTCGCGTTTTATTGATGTTATAATGAGATTTTACGATATCGATGTGAATATTATACCATCATGTGAAATTGCTTAAATTGAGTGTTTTGCTGTCTGCGCTATAACAGTAGTAATTATAAGTCAAGTATTGAAAACATAAGTAGAATGTTACAACATTAGTGTAGATAAAGGAAATTATGCCCATTCACCGTAATGAGATATTATTTTGCAAATTTGCACAATTTGATAGAAAATACGTGGATATTCTGGGACTGAAATCAGTAGGTTTGCAGGAAAGGCCTAAAGTACGTAGATCTACGTAAAAAGACGCATAGATTGCATGGATGATAGGTACAACACCTATACGATTTATTTACGTCAATTGATTAAAAAATATTTCAGTCATGTGTGAAATTATGGTTATAATTAATTTGTCATTAAATCAACACACGCACTCTCGAGGCTAATGGCCAACGTGTGCCTGACCCGGCAAACGTTGTTTAGGCTAATGGCCAACGTGTACCTGACGAGGCAAACGTTGTTTTGCCATATTTATAAGCCTACTACCTATTCTCAGACCTACCAAATATATACACAAAAAAATCCTTAAAAATCGGTGAACCTGTTTCGGAGGAGTAGGTACGAAAACTGACACTGTGATTTTTTTATATTAGTGTGTATTCTAGCCTATTTATGTTGATGTATTTGGTAGATTAAACTATAACTATGAATTTTATTATATTATTATGGTTTACGTATTTTTTTGCAATAACTCTTTCCTGGCACTAAGTACATCTTCCACTATCCACATAACCCAAGGTTAACTGGAAGAAAATACTCATTATTAATAAACTCACCTTTGTCCAAGTAAGCTTGTTGCGCAATAAATAATTATCTAATCTAATATTAAGTTCCCTGACCCTTAATCAAGGTCATAGTCTATCTCCGTTCTTCATCCCTTGAAACCTTTTCGCAGTGGTATTAAATTTAGTATTGTACAGAAAGATGTGGCGTACTGTGGTGAGGCTTATGCCCAACGAAGATATTGAAGATATTGAAAAATTTAATACATACTTCAAAAAACAATGGTTCCACCAAAATGATTTTTCTAAAGTTTGTTGCTGCAGCAACGAACTAATAAGAACAACAAACCATCTCGAGGGGTAGCACTCAAAAATAAGCCGCTTCATTGGCAGTCCAAATCCCACACTAGCCCACGTTTTAGATGTTTTAAAAAATTATGTGTAGATTAGTTGGTGGACCAATCTGTACTTAAGTTTTAAAAACATCAACCAGAGGAGCAAAAACTACATGGACATGGAAATCTATGAAGAAATGTCATCTGTAGAATTCCTCTTGCAAAAGAAGATTGCCGTAGGACATCGCGTTGAAAGAATGTCGCCATTTTCTTTCTATATTCAACAAATATTTTGATGTATTTTTAAGCTATAAGATAAAGCTATGTAATTTGCAATTTGCACAAATTCCAAATAAATTATCTAGTCAATATAGATCTTACTGAATACCTATTGTTTAGGACTGTATTAAGAGCAAGTGCAACTATTTTACAGCTACATCTCAGAAACTATTGATCTTAGGTTCAAATTTTCTAGAGAGAAATGCCTGTCAAACCACAAGTAGTCTGGAAAGAGATAACTTTCGTTGGTATTTATGGTGAAACCCATCGTGGGTTCTAATTAAATGTTTCACAGTCATAATCTGTGAATGTGTTGAATTATTGGCCCGTACATATTTGGCCGTAAAATATTTGGTCGTACAATATAGTGTTAGTGATCCTAGCCATACGTTAATTAAAATTCGAAGTTAAATAATTATAATTTCACCGATAATTCGGCTCTTTTATTACTTTTTAATAAGTCATATAAAATTTATGATCGATAGTGAATTAGCCATTATTTTTTGTAACTTATGTTAATTCAGAGACATACGCAAATAGAAACTATATCGTCTCGCCAGTGCCCGTAGTAGTTGTTGACAGGTTCCTATAGCAACCGATTGACTCTGTTACTACTTGGGGTCTGTTTCATAGAACTAAAATTCATGTTTACTATGACAGTTCGATGTACATTAAAAAGTCGATTGATACACAGATTAACAAAACAAATCTGCTACGCAATATACCTCGAATTGAAATAATAAACTACAAATTGCAGTGATATGAAACTTAGCCATGAAAACTCAGAGGTCCTTGAGTATTAGTTTTTCTATAGTGTCGGATACAATTAACCAGGTTATGAAGATATTTATAGTGATTTTCTCGCCCCCTATGGGCTTAAGGTGATGTTTGTAGCCCAAGTGTTACACGGGAATCTAAACTATAACCATGGTTAGTTTTATTCAATCCCCTTCAGTGGTTTTTGTGTGATTCGCGCACATAGAAACAGGTTGAGACAGACATATAACAGACAGAGACAAAATTTCCAGATTTATTATAAGTATAGATGACAGCTGCCATACTGTCAAGTTTATTGGTTAAAATACATTGGTTACGGATCTCCGGTTACGCCCGGAAGCAGCAGGGTAGATCGAGGGATGGCAAAGATTGAAAAGTTTATTTTTACGCAAACGATGGTGTCGAATAAGGAGAAATATTTCTATATTAATGGTTTTCAATTAAGAAAAAAAAAGGCTGTTTTGGAAACCAGTTTTGAGAAAAAAATGTCTGTATCACAACTGGTTTCGAAACTGTGGTTTCGAAAGTGGCCGGAGGGTGCAAGTCACCCGTTATACCGCCACGAATAGAACGGCCGCGTAGTGTATATTTTCTTGCTATTTTTGCTAATTTTCACTGGGTAGACAAATTTATGTTAGAATCCAAGTGTTTGCCTTTAGGATAAAAAAATAGTAAATTTCCTAAAAAACATTGATAACTTATTGTTATTTGCAGATGACAAGTCCGGAAAAGGTCATCTTACACCCACAATACTTTTAAACGACCAAACTAACGATACTATGGTGTAGATGAGAAAAATACCTATGCATCCCTAATAAAAATAAGTTAGGTGTAGAAAAAAATTTTTTTTCGAGATTTTATTCCACCGTTTTGTCGGCGTACTAAATAATTATCTAAATATTTATGACAAGTTTCACCTGTCTAGCATTAGCGTGTCGGTGCTAAGCAGCGAACAGATAGACGGACAGACAGACAGACGGACGGACATGGCGAAATTATAAGGGTTCCTTGTTGACTACGGAACCCTAAAAATGTATGGATGTCGGCCTAAGTATGGATTTTTTTAGCCATCTACAATCTAAATCATATTCAAAATGGACACATTTATTAATTCTGCACGACATTTGATAAATTAAACGACAAAGTTTATGATTTATTTTCATGCTTGCGTGCTCTTAGAATATATTCCTTAGCTTAGAATATACATTTCGCTTTGGCATTTTTTACAAAAATAATTCATAATAATTATCCAAGGTACTTATTACGGAGGATCTACATTAAAAATAATTGAATTTCGGTGTATTCTACCGTGTACAGTCGGCAGCATATCAACTTTACTTTACTGTAGTTGCAAAATGGCTCATAATGCTACGGAGTAGAGCGCATGGATGTAGATGGTGATGTGTTGTGGTTTGTCGACCGTAGGTACATATAAGATCCGGCGGCAAACCAGTTTACCACGTGAGCTAACTAAAATGCCTTAAATTTTCCTTTGACGTCAAGGGGAAGTCACATTCAAGTTTGCTTTTGTAATGTTTTATAAATAACTTGGCTTTGCGAAGGTTAAGGACTTGTGGCTTGTGGTGCAAAAGCTATCTTGGAAATCCCAATAACAGATGATACTCACGACCGTTTCTTGATGGACTCTCCATGCATGAAAACGTTGTCGACAGTTGAGATGTCGGAACGGAAGGCTTGATGTGCAGTACAGTTCAGTTGACCGCATTGATTCGTAACGTAACTGAGTAGGAAACCTTGACAGCAATGTTACTATTCCGCTCTAATTTTAAATTCATTACCGTGAAGTCTCGATATAAACATGCTAACTAAACTATAACAACTCAAAAATGGTCTAATATTACATCCGTTTAAAATACCTACTTTACCTAACGTACAAAATTATTATAATTTAAAAACTGTTTTCTATTAACCTTAAACGATTTTGTTATTTGCTGTTGATAGTGATGGACATCATTAATTCTAATTCAAGTTATTGACGTCAATGCTTATATCATTTAATTGCCACAAAAATAAGTCCGCACAAATATTCAAAGAGACCCGTTACTAACGACGTTAAGAAAACTTTCCATAGCTATGTAAAAATAAAAACTTAACAAAAATAGATACCGGACCCATTTGGATTACGAAGTCATAGTAAACTTTTAATTCATTATTATAACGGATGTTAATAAAGTAACGCCCCTTCCGCTCGTCCCTGAGGTTCAAAGTCACACTCATTATTGCATTTTTTGTTGAAATTATGCAAAAATCGTACACTGAATATAAAATATTTTGAGCTTCCTCTTAGAAAACTAATTTGGAATTTCGAGGGCCTACACAAACGCTGGTTTTTACATTGAGTGCTAACATGTTTTAATGATAAGCAAGTTAATAGATAAATACTTATTCAGGGATAAACGAATAAATAGCTCTTTGACAGGGTTGTCATAATTTATCATGATTTATTAGGATAGCTCTGCGAACGTCAAGGTGCGAAACGTTTTTGGACTTATTCACTGGATAGAGCTTACCCATGGATAAACAGATGGATAGATAGAGCTGTCAGATAGCGTTGGCGCGCGTCAGCCTTAAAACCTATGTTGCATTCGCCCTAGCGATTGTTTCTAGATTCTACGAACAATCCGATGGTTCCAAATGTTATAGGACCAAGAATTTGGGACTTTTTACCAAAAATAGTAATATTTTACGTAAACCGATTAAAGGTTCTAACTATTGCTTTCACAGTTATTGAAGTTTTATTTACCATTTATACGTCCTACTGTGGAGCGGTGGTAGCTCAATGGGTAGAACCATGGACTCGGAAGCGGGAGACCCAGGTTCGATTCCCAGTGCGGGCCTTTCATCATCAGCCATTTGACGCCCACTGCAGGACATAGGTTAGGAAAACCATGAGGGGTTTTGCCATAATCGCCACGCTTGGCAGGCGGGTTGGCGATCGCAGAATGCGGTTGAAATCCCAGGAAAACGCTGCTGCCCGTCTCCTGGTAATGTATTTCTTTAGTCACCTTCTACGACATCCACGGAAGGAAATGGAGTAACGCTATTCTAAATCCGGCGCCACACGGAATGCGGAGTGCGGGCCTTTGTTTATTTTCAAAGTTACGTACATCTGTGAATCTTGTAGCAATACCACACTCTAACGGTGAAGGGAAACATCCTGAGAGAAGACCCGCGACTTGGTCGGCTTCGCACGTATTGACTAAACTGTCAGGATGGTATAGGTGCTGGGCAAGCCTACGCCATCTAATAAACAATGTCCCAGGCACTGCAGCGCGCGAGTGGTCCCTTCACCCACCTCGTGTGAGTGAAGGTGCCACTGGGCGCTGCATGAATCATCTCATTACGTAGATGCAAAGGCCAAAGTATACGTCTTACTGCAGGGCACAGGCCTTCTCTTAGAGAGTATGGGCTTAATTAACCACCGCGGATTGGCAATTTCAAGCGCTGAGGTATGTGAACACTTCAGAAACTTAGGTTAGAAAATAAAGTTATTCGAACACACGACCTCCGGAATGCGAGGCCGGCTTCTACCGTTCTACCGCCAGGTTCTACCGATACGCTACCATTGCAGTTAAAGATGTTAAAATAAGATATGACTGTATTCTATTAGTGGCGCTAGTTAGCACCGGGTCGCCTCTTAATACTTAATTTCTGTGTAATTTCCATTTTTATATACAATAAAGTGTCTTCTATCTCTCACTGTCTCTACTTAATCCTAAGCAGTCGAGTTGTTATTATTCTTTATGTTAATGTAATTTTGTATAAAGAAAGACTGCTGAAATTAGAAACCAAAAATTTATTACAACGTAAAGAATTTGCATTCTGTTTGTTGAATGTCAATGTACATTGTTACCTGCTGTCTTCGGGTCGAGTTGTAGGGGAGAAAAAGACGGCAAAAAACAAACTCCACTCTAACTATCTTTTCTCAAATCTGAAGTATACCAAAATCTTAAGCTGATTGCTGTGTTCTCTTATTGTGTGATACGCAGGACGGTGTTCTTATGTTTTTTGTCACATATCCGACTGAACCGAAACCGAAATGGCTTCAGTCGGAAGCAGTTTGTGAATTACTCGTGGAAGGAAGTATTGCATCCAGTTCAACGGCAGTAGGTAAGTTAAGGTCGAAAACAATCTCTTTTTGACGACCGTCAGATTTGCAATTCGATTCGATCGAATACACCTCTTATATAAATTACACAAAACCTAAAACCGTTTATTCAGTACTAGCTGTGCCTGCGACTAAGTTCGCGTTGGATTAGAATATTAAGTGCCCTTAAACCTCTTCGCGATCGTATGAAATTCACTATTCATTATTCTACCTCTATACGCCGACTCCTGTCGGCGCATCTTATCCTTTGCTCAAACTAATTCCAGCTGAAATAGAATAGGTACTCAACGTAATACAGTGATTTTTCATTTAAATCTAGATACATACATACATAAACTCACGGATGGATACCAGAGGGGTAGGGACCAGGGACTGCTATACTTGCCACGATCCTGACCCGACAGATCACTTGGGCTTCATTGACATTCATGTCATTGCATACCTACACGCACGCCGGTTTTGTGTACTTTTTATCTTGCCATTTGCTAATATATTCCCTATTTGGTTGAAGTATGTTCGCCTGGGACGTCCCTTACCGGCCCTTCCACCCACATTTACTCGATATATTTATTTCGTCATTCTCTCTTCCTTCATTCTCTCCATATGTAGGTATAAACCAACGCAACATTCCTTTCTCAATTGTAGTCACTACATCCTTGTTCAGTCCACAAAGTCCTCTAATCAAACGTTTGCGTACCCTGTAATTCAAAGTAACACCACTCATACTTCTCAAGGACCGCATTTCTACTATACTAATCCTACTTTCTTGATTCTTTTGCCATACCCAAGTCTTGCTACCATACGTCAGTGTTGAGACCAGCACTGCATTATGGATAGCCAATCTTTCTTTTTTTGGAGATGTTTTGGCTACTCACGAAGGAGTGCAAGGCACCGTTTAGACAATTTCCCGCCTTCACCATCACACTTTCCATTCAACTTAAATCTATTGGCGAAATATTGCCAAACGCAGCATAGGACGCCGATCAGTGAGACCGCGCCGAGACCAGAAAGATATGGGGTGTATTAAAACTTGAAACGAAATATATTTACATACTTTTGACTTGATAGATAGCGCGACATCGTCGCAAGATTGTGTTATTGTTTAACAGTCAAAAGTATGGAATTTGAGAGGATTTGCTGCGCATTTTATAGAAGATTTTGTGTTTTTTATGACAAAGACGATGATTCGATAAAAATCTTTGCGACCGCTCGCCATCTTGCACACACAGAGGGCCCTTATTATGAAGCAGCGATATGTTCAGAAGGATCGTCAACGTCGCGCTTGAGCCCGACAATTCACTCGAATCTAGCGACAAATACAATCTTTTTAGGGTTCCATACCCGAAGGGTGCCAAACGGGGCCCTATTACTAAGACTTCACTGTCCGTCTGTCTGTTTGTCTGTCTGTCACCAGGCTGTATCTCATGAACCGTAATATCTAGGCAGTTGAAATTTTCACTGATGATGTATTTCTGATGCCGCTATAACAAAATTCGTAAACAGAATAAAATAAATATTTAGGGGGGGCTCCCATACAACATACGTAATTTTTTGCCGTTTTTTGCTCGATATTAATAACGGAAACAGGTAGACGCTTGAAATATTTACAGAATATTTAGTTCTATATTTGCTTAAAAAAATTACCAATTAAATTAAATTAAAATAGAACGAGCAACGAGCTGTGGAAAGGGCTATGCTTGCAATTTCTCTACGAAAACGAATCACAAATGATGAGATCCGTAGAACGAAAGTCGTCGACCTAGCCCAGCGGATTAGTAAGTTGAAGTGGCAGTGGGCGGGGCACATAGCACGCAGAACTGGTGGCCGATGGGGCTGAAACGTTCTTGAATAGAGATCACATATCGGCAAGCGCAGCGTAGGACGACCAGCCACAAGATGGACAGATGACCTCATCTAAGTGGCAGCAAGACGCTGGATGCAAGCCGCTTCGAACCGGTCTTTTTGGAAATCCATAGAGGAGGCCTATGTCCAGCAGCGGACTTCTTGTGGCTGATAAAATAAATGTTTGAGGAGGCCTCCCGTACAACAAACGTTATTTTTTGCCGTTTTTTCCCTATCTTTGTGTCTAATGTTGTATAGATAATGGTATGGAACCCTTCGTGCGCGAGTCCGACTCACACTTGGCCGGTTTTCTTAATAGTTTCGATAGTTCCCGCCACTGAGTAATGAACGCTAGAAATGCACGGCTCTTTGTTAGCCCAATGAAGTCATATTATGATTTGACTGGGATACGGATTTGCGACCACCTCCCTACTTCTGATAATGTCGCATTTTTCATAATAAGGGCCCTTTTGTTTGTTTTCCGTAAAGGGTACTCAAAGTTCTTCAAACATACCGCCTCATTCGGCTTAAACTTTTTTTAAGTGTCAGAAATACCTCAGAAATAAAAATTGAACATAACAATACTAATAAAAAAAATACCGGTTAAGTACTACGTTCCGAAACGTAAAGATTTGAAAATAGTAAGGATTTTTATTATCTTTTACGCAAATATAAAATATGTGTGCAGAGATTTTTTAGAATCTTATTACGTTTCGGAACGCAACTATTGGTCGTATTTTTTTTCATAGTTCATTCATTTATTTATTCACCTTTAAATATATGCTACACTAGTAGTAAAAAACATAGGTGTCTAACTAGCGCAAAAAAAATAACCCCACGTTCAATTGTGGGAAGGCGGGTGGGACTTATCAATTGTGTTACCAATCGCAGCTAGTTCAGAATAACCCGGCAAAATATCTATGCACCTGCCACCGTCAGACCGCCATCTTACGAGGTACCCTAGATATTTCGACGGGTTATAATCATGAAGTCAATAGTTTGACGTTTATGTATTCAATTCAATTGTTAATTATGGCTACCCTAAGGATTCTGCCAATGTCGAGTTTTGGAGATAGCAAGTTTTTTTTTTTTTAATATTTAACAAAATCCATAAAACCAATCATAAGTTACGCTGTCATTTACTACCGCCCAATCAACGTTCTAAAAACTTGCCATTATAGGTACCTATATGAAGTATTTTTTTGGGACGAGTTTTTGTTGGCCACTTTTTTTTACAGTTCTGTTTTGGTGGGATAAATAAATAAGACCATCAGGCGTTACACGCGTGAACTCTACTCAGTCCTACATTTCAGGCGACACAGCGCATCAACCTTTACATGCATGTAGTAACGTTACGGGTGGCTTTAGAACTAAAATACAAAGGTTGATATGCTGTCGAGTGTACGAATGACTCTACAATTAAAATATAGAAAAGGTTCACAAGGTCAATGTACAATTATTATTCATTGGCATAGTAAATAATAGGATGACTCTACGATATTCGTGGAATTTTAACTCCGGATTTCAGGCCTTAACTCTTTTTAACACTACCAAAGATTTGGGTGGTCTTTATAGACATAGGCATAAAACCAGTACAAATTCGGTGAAAAGTGATTTGACTACTGAGCATTACTTTAAAATTAGTCCCTTCTCTAGTTTCCTTATTAAATCAGCACCGGGAAGGTGTTTGTCAGTTTCTGCGTATTTTATAACACAAAGTAGCAGAGTAACGGACCGACGTTACTTGTTGTCATTTTTTAACCAATCCCAAGTTAATTAAGTCACGGGTTGTAATGTCTCCAATAGTTACGTATTATAATAGGTACATTTATTTGAGGTAAACAGATACTTTACATAATAATATGTGGTCCAAAAGGTTAGAAAATCACAACGGTTCTTAAAAGTATGTTAATAAGGGTATGTACAATATATTTCGCACACAATGATGTACAAACATTTTGGTAGGGATTATTATTTATCTTATGGACAGTCCGGTCTGTCCGCGATCGTGCTCATGTCTTGGTGGCACATAGCATTAAACTTTTGGAAACTAACGGTTTTATTTATAAAACGTCGACTAAAACACTCTTAAGGTGGAGTTAAGGCCGGTTTATGAGAGAAGTTCCTGTTATAAAACGGTTTTAAATCCGTCTTAAACGACTTTTGATAAAAAAGACTGTTAGTTTTGCTATTAGGTTTTGGATATTTTTGCATCTTTTACTGATTTATTTAAAAAGCTCATTTAAATTATAACGTAATATTGGTAACTTGGCGTCGAAACTTTTCGACTTCGACTTTTCGACTTTTTTTCCTGAACTTGATTGAAAGTTAGCTATAATTGTACCTTTCTAAAGAATTACAAGTAATGATATTGTACAAACAAATTTCACATAGAAATAAAATTGCGGACCGAAGCGAGATTTGAACCTGGTAGGTACCTACAGCTGCTAACGTACTATATAAGCTCAATCTTAAGAATGACAGTTCAGCAGCGCTCGCAGTGCTGCTGAACTGTCATTCTTAGCAGTTATTTATATGTTACTCTTGAGCAGCTTTTAAAACCCTGCTAAGCGAATTATTGTTTAATTTACGTATTAAAATGAGTGATAAAGAAATCTTATGGTTTTGGAGGATGATACGTTTTTCGCAATAGGGAGAAAAAAGCGTGACGTAAAATTATACGTCTGCAGAGTAATGCATTCGAAGTAATGCATACGACGAATTGTATTATGTTCGGAGGTATCGACTTTCTAAGGTTTTAGTGGAAAATCTGTGCGAAGTCATGAGAGCTTTGTTACCGGTGCCAACGAAATCCACAGATTTATCCGTGGAGACGAAGATGAGCTTTATTCCTCTATGTATTTTGTGGACAGAAAATAAACAAATATGTTATGTTATCTTATTTTATTCATAATAAAAAATAAGTTATATTTCATCATAATTCAGTCAGCCCAACTCTGCCCATTGCTGGGTAGGTATATGATCCTATATCAAGTCATAGAAACTTCTTATTGGCTCGAACTTTAGTCGCATTGCAAATATTTGTTTTAGGTATTAAAACTCTTTCATCATCATCAGCCTTTTGACGCCCACTGCAAAACATAGGCCTCCCTCATGGTTTCCATAACCATGAGGGGTTTTGCCATAATCGCCACGCTTAGCAGGCGGGTCGGGGATCGCAGTATGAGGTTGGAATCTCAGGAAGACGCTGCTGCCCGCCTCTTGATAATTTATAACCTCTTAACTCTTTAGGATTGCTGAAAGTAGTCTGAACCGACACCGCGACACCACTTCATTTCCTTCAAAATCGTAGTTTAGCAAAGACCTTTTTTATCAATTCAAAAACTTCTTCAAACATATTTTGACGTAAACAAAAATAACTTTCGAGACACGTTAAAAAGCGTAAATTTTAAGTAATGTAGAACTTAAGACAACATTTTTTTCGGCAGCAGTTTATTTTATTTTTCCATAACTTGTTTTCAACTTTTATCTGCACAGTGAGCAGTGCTGCTACAAATATTTTTTGTTAAATTTTTCACAATTAAAATGTTTTATTTTTATTTCGTAATAAAAACGGTATTTACCGGCAAATTATCATATTTGGTTTTCAAACGCACGCAACATTTAAGGCAAACAGCCCCTATATTACGCTCATCAAATCCTGAGCGATTCCAATCGTCTAACTGTCAAATTAGTATGGAATTTGACAGTTAGACGATTGGAATCGCTCAGGATTTGGTGCGCGTAATTAGGCCACAGGCCAGAGACAACCTTTTTTTTAGCAGGTTTATTGCAGGCCTACTTACTTCGGCTCATGGTACACTATAGTAGCAGTTTATTTTTAACATTGAAAATAAACTGCCCTGCTTGTGTCCTGCTTACTTTGAGATTGTGGTAAGCCTCCTGGAATATTTCTTTGCATGTAAAGTTCATTTGTGAAGCCTAACAAGAGACTCATGTTGAAAAATCAATTAAAAACATTGGATGAAGCCGTATCCGTAACTTCTACATCATGTGTTCACATGAAAAAAAAACCTACTACGTTATTATTTATGTATTTGTAACGATTCTATTCAAAACTTGTGATTTTGTGTAACTTTAAAAACATCTTAGTCTTTTTGGCATTTTCTTCTCTTTATCTTAATTCACACTTACGCAGTGTGCAAGTGGCATAAGTTATTTATGTAGTTTTTCCACGGTGATACATTTTTCGTCGAGAGACAACTAAATCTAGAAACCAAAGCAACTCCTCTCTACTCCATTTTGGACTCCATGAAAAAATATATCGCATGGTTTATACCACTGTTTATTCCACACCAGTAATTTTGATTTGTGGACAAAAATAATGAATATATTTTTATGTCGTAGGTGTGTTTTTATTAAAAAAAACTTTGAACCTTGAAAATCTACATTTCTATTTTTCAGTATATTTACGGGTTCGATTAAGATGATCGAGCAAAACGAGGAGCATTGGCATATACAGGGGTTTTCCGAAATGCGCGATTCCTGAAACACCCCAATTAAAGTTTATACGAAAACTTTTCTTAGGAAAAAATACTAAGATTTTTTTTGAAGGTTTATATAATTTCCTTAAATTCGCTCTTTACGCGCTTTACCAATGTCGCAGCCCTCAGTATATCATTTGTAGTCTGTCCATTCTATTTAACAACCAGCACCACTCCAAAGCAGAAAATCCGAAAAATATATTTTTGATACAATAGAAAATTAACAAAAAAAAATCAAAGTGGTAAAACAAAAGTTGTTGTAAATGATAAACTCTGTCTGGGAACTGTAAATTTTAGATATAACCCTGTATAACAAAATTGTCTAGTACTACCCTATATTGGGTTACTGCATACTTATATAATAAATTGGGATTCGGTGCAACAGCCCATGGCTTTTGGTCGTGGAAAATAGCCCATCGAGAACTTTCAAACATTTAATAATTAGACATCTAAGTACCTAATGATTTATTTGGTAACAACCATCGTATTTTTTTGCAATATTGATACACAAATAGATAATTTACTAGGTAATTTGTTAATTAGGTGTTGAGAAATTAATCCGTTTAATCCCCAAAATACTTCAACTACGTTATACATTAATGAGGTTTTACATTAAACGTACGAGCGTCATTCATTTCAATTATTAAATATTCTGGTAAAAACGCAGTAGACACAATGATGATTGCCTAATGTATGAAATGTCTGATTTCTGATACAAATTACCTGATGTCGAACGTCATACACAACTGATAATATTTTATAGAGCCGTGTAATGTTAGTTCATTCCCCTTCCTGTTTAATTGTCTAGGTAGGTTTGACAGGTATTCTGTACATTTGTACTTTAAACAGAGGCGTAGTAGATTCGAATTCATGTAGCCAGTGTAAGGGTCAATTTGCTATGTGGATTGCTAGATTGTACCTATAATGTTTAATTTTAACAATTTTTGTCAAAGTATTTTTAAGTAACCAGTCATGAAAGTATTCTACAAGCAATAAGGCAATTAAGCAGATTAATATAAAATCATTACAAATATCTGCGTTTTGGACGGGCAGAAAAAAACATTTGTTCTTGTACAAGTTCAAGGTTTTACAGACAGCTTCAATGCCAATAACATTACTTTATTACATAACATCAAATAATACTTGTAGCATATCTAACACGTAAATCGTACATAACAATGGTCTAAAATAATTTACAATATTGCATGTATGTTTGTTACATCAACACTCAGCAAGTCAGCATCGTAGAAAAACAAGTTCTACGAGACGTAGACCTTACACGAAGCCATATATTCGATTCAATAGTTTCCGATTTTTCATAGCTTATTAATAACAATAATAACTTCCACACAGCACAATCACTTATCCTGATTCCTAAACTAGGATACCCTGTGCTTTGGTTACATATGAAAAAAAATTACATGAATAAAGTCCTTCCTCATTTAATAACATTCACATTCAACAAACAGAATGTAATATGTTATCTAATTTTAGCTGAAGTAAATCGTCTTATCCGTCTATTTTGTATGACTACCGGTTAATTTCTTGTACCACCTGTGGTTGACTGATATAAAATGCTTGTCACATTAATTCCGCTACATTGCCATTGCATTTTTTACTTATGTGCAATAAACGTATTAATCGTAATAATAATAATCTCTTTCATCATCAGCAGCCATTTGACGCCCACTGCAGGACATAGGCCTCCCTCATGGTTTTCCTAACAATGAGGGGTTTTGCCATAATCGCCACGCTTGGCAGGCGGGTTGACGATGGCAGTATGCGGTTGGAATCTCAGGAAAACGCTGCTGCCCGTCTCCTGGTAATGTGTTTCCTTAGTCGCCTTCTACTACATCCACGGAAGGAAATGGAGTGACGATATTCTTAATCCGGCGCTACACGGAGTCTTTTTACATTGAAATAAATGTTTAATTTCTGATAACACTTTTTTTGTTGGAGTTTACATTGTAATATTAAATTGTGGATGTGCAATTCGTCCGGCGTGTTAAGGTGAAAGAAATTAATGCGACTATTATAATCGGAAAATTATACAATCTAGATTATTACAATCTAGATTAGATTAAGAATCAGAAAATTATAAATTTGATTATACAATCAAATTAGAGATACGAAAAAATATATATATGTTAGTAGGTTTTTATTCTGCTATTTATGCAAAGTAAATTATACAAAAAAATTGTTAATTGTTATTCGGCTTTTTCCAAACACTATATGTAGCTGAAAAAAGTATGTTTGGAAGTGTTTACAAAAATTTTGTAAACAAAGTTTAACAGACTTATAAAAAGTCGATTCCACTAAAACACTCTTAAGACGGAGTTACAGCTGGTTTATGGCAGGAATTCATGTTACACATAGGCTATGAAGTAGAAGGCCACATAGATTTATTAGACCTTTTCATTAAGATTATTGGGATGAGAAATACTTCCCAAACTAGGATACCTAGTGCTTTGGTTACATATGAGAAAAGTTATATAAATAAAGCCTCATTCAATAACATTCACATTCAACAACAGATTGTAAATTCTTGACATTGAAATAAATGTTTAATTTCGGATAACACTTTTTTTATTGGAGTATACATTATAATGAAGACTCCAATAAAAAAGTGTTACAAGAAATGAAATTTATGGCACTTCATAACCTTTCTCAATTAAATCTGAGTTGCAATAATAAAGGTAACATTCTTGACCTTATCCTTACAAATATACCCGGCTGTAAAGTACACTTGGCTACGGATCTTTTGGCCAAAATAAATCTAGCACATCCTCCTCTTGAATTTGATCTACCTACTAAATCAACTAATAACTTGCCTATTAATAAAGAAAACATTAGATACAACTTTTACAAAGCCGACTATGAATCTTTACGAAAAACAGTTGATGAGGTTGATTGGCACACAACACTTTCAAATATGGAGGACGTCGACTCAATGTTATATATTTTGTATGAAAAAATTTGGGAATTAATCAGACGTAAAAACCTCATAAATCTACTAAGGGAGAAATACAATCTCAGAAAACGCATAAAAATATACAAAAACCCTCTGGATAAAATATTATTCGAATGTATCAAAAAACGCTGCGACCACTTAGCATCAAAATTATATAATAGTTATCTTGAGAGCCTTGAAATTAATCTTGCAAAAAATTCAAAACTCATTTGGTCTTTTCTAAAGCGCCCTTATCCGGACACTATGACTAACGGCTCTCTACCGTCTACCAATGGCAAAGATATGTGTAAGCTTTTCGCCTCCTACTTTGTTTCAGTGTACGAGAAACCATTGCAGAGATCAGACCCACTATTAATAGACCAATACCATGACAGTTTTAGTAAAATACAATTTACCCGGGAGGATATCTTCAAGAAGCTATCAATGCTAAATTCCTGTAAGGGACCTGGCCCCGACAGACTGCCCTCAATATTTATAAAAACGCTGGCGTGTACCCTTGCAGAACCGTTGCTGTTTATCTTTAATAAATCACTGGATTTAGGTGTGTTTCAGCAGTGGTCGTACCCATATTTAAGGGTGGTAGCGCTAGCAACATGCAAGACTACCGGCCGATATCTTTACTTAATATAATGGCCAAGGTACTGGAGTCACTTCTTTGCCCTCATACCAAAGCTACTGCAAACAGCTTTTCTCGAACCACCAGCATGACTTTTTGAAGGCAAAATCTACGTGTTCTAACCTAGTGTCCTTTGAAGATACACTAGTGGAGACTAGAGATTCTCGCAAACAAGCTGACGTCATTTACACAGACTTTGCTAAAGCCTTTGATAAGGTCTCTCATGTCGTCTTACTTAATAAATTGGCTTCGTACGGTTTCACTGGGCCAGTACTTTGATGGTTGGATTCTTAATTAATTAATCGATTTTTTTTGTGGTAGCTAACGGATTTCAATCTCAAAAGAATACAATTACGTTTGGTGTACCCCAGATCGCATCTCGGGCCGTTACTTTTCAACATATTTATAAGTGACCTCCCAGGTAGATTCAAACACTCGTTACCTTTTCTCTAGGCAGACGATCATAAAATTGTCAGAACAGTTTCCTCGATCAGAGACGCAAAACTGTTACAAGATAATTTAGATAGATTAACTTAATGGTGCTACCAAAACGGTATGAAAATGAACCCAAATGCTATCAAGTTAAGTTCTCTAGGAACCTAAATATTATTCCTACTAAATATTGCATTGGTGATGCTATGCTTAAGGAACTTGAAATTATCAAGGATGTAGGCGCCTTATTTGACCAAAAATTAAATATTGTTCCTCAGATTAATAACGTAGTTACTAAGGCCTCTAGAGTGCTAAGTTTTATAATTAGAAACGGCAAACAGTTTAAAGATCCGCGGATTAAAATAAGATAAGATAAGATACTACTAAATAAATTACTAAATAACCAAATCAATTCCCCTCATTATTATCTAAACTTGACTTTAGAGTACCCTGAAAACTTCCCCGTAAACCAATAACTCCCCTAGCCCTCCGCTACGCAGAACCGTTCTTGTACCCAACTCAGGTATTCCTCGTCTATGCCGCCTTCTAAATCATTATAGTGAGATGGTAGACGTACACAAAGACCCGTTACATAAAATTAAATATTTTTGAGCTACAGTCCCTAATCTGAGGTCCCCCGCACGTATGGATATTTTTTATTTATTCTTCTTTTTATAGTCAGCTGCAACTTTTATATCCATAACATGATTTTTGTTTTTAGTATTTAAGCACGTAAACTTAGCCACTAATAATGTATGCTGTGTTTCAATATAATTAGTGAAAGTACCTTAATCAATTTTATTATTACCTTGAGTTTGATGTATCTATTAGTACTATTAACCGTTGTGGAATCTAATAAATAAAATAAAAAATAAAATATTCTAATATTAAATTGAGAATAAGTGTAAGATTATTGTTGTAATACGAGCAAATCCGGGATGAGAACAAAGTGAATTCATAGAGCGAAATGGCATAGAAAAAATAAACTTCGCATTTGCTGTTTACGTGTTTGCATATAATTACCTTCAGCCAGTGACAATTCAATCTAGGCTGTCTGCTGGATTGTACATAATATTGTATTACGACAATGTACATAATATTGTAATATTACAAAAGTCTTCTGATTCTCATATAGGTCAACGCAGCAAATGCTCTACAAGGAAACATCAACGCTCAATGTAACAACCACTGAACATATAAACCTAATCATTGACTTAACTCTGAACACAAATGAGTTCAAACAACTACATGGATACGATGCTTCTGATTTTCAGGCTTGATTTCGTTATTTGATATAAAGGATGTGTTAAATTAAATTAAATGCCAATGACTATACAATATAAAAATGAGTTACAGTCTTTTAATATCCTGGTAGAAAATGCTCATGGCCTTAAGTCCGTCGTATTCGACATTGAAGTGCAATAAAAGTACATACATTACATAAACTCACGCTTGTAACCCGAAATGGTAGGCAAAGAGTTTGCCACTAAAAGCTTTAATAATTATTAGTACTTATTTATAAACACCTTAAAGACAGAGTATCCCAACATTGAACGAGAAGTGTATGTCAACTCACAACGGAGTCCCACAAAACTCCTCATAAGTATATTATGCAATAAACAATTTAGCTTTCCAGCCGTACTAATTATTAGAGGTAAATAAATAAAATAAATAAAAAATAAAGTAGCATCACACTTACTTAGACTTTAGTTAGGACGCATTGGAAACTTTTAGGCATATTTTTGCTGAATTATTTACATGAAGTGGCCAAATTAACGTCGGGAATACGAGAGTAGGAGCTCTATCACACTAGCGATTTGTGAGCGATTTGAAAGCGAGGCGATTGCGCAACGAGCTCGCCGCGACGGCGCAGCGTCATCGCCATTTTATACGATCGCGTTCGTATTCCCGACGTTAATTTAGCCAATTAATGTAAATAATTCAACAAAAATATGCCTAAAAGTTTCCAATGCGTCCTAACTAAAGTCTAAGTAAGTGTAATGCTACTTTATTTTTATTTTATTGTTTACTTCTAATAATTAAAACATTTTGATATATTCGCAGACAATAACGTCGAGAGTACAGGGCAGTTTCTTTTTGCGTGGGATAATTTCTCAATCCATTTTTGGTAGGGCTCTCTTTAATGGATTGAACATTTCCACACCTCCATTCACTTAGGATTACGAAACTTAGAACACAATTAGTTATAACCAAAGTATCACGGCTTCTATTATTCGGTGAATGCCCCGAAAGTGTCCCAATATTTGTTTGACATTGGGTACTCTTACTCTAGAATGTATCGCACACAAGCTCATAGGGAATTAAAAATGTCGTTATCAGTGCACTCTTCTCCGCGAGACACGTTGCGTTCGTGCTGAAATATCACACTCGTAATAAGATAACGACTCTACCACGTTTCGGAATGTGCATGTGAGTAAGTTACCTACTTATAAATACTTTGATTGCGAGGGATCGCTGCTTATCGATTTATGTAAAAAAAATACAGATCCCATATATTACTCGCACCAAATTCTGAGCGATTCCAATCGCTTAACTGTCAAATTAGTATAAAATTTTTTAGACAGTTAGACGATTGGAATCGCTCAGGATTTAGTGCACATAATAGGCCCCAGAAGAGTAATTGATAAAAAGGGCATTTCCTTTTTAGCTTATGAGGTAGCGTGCTTACAGGAGCGCAACGTGCATTTGAGATACGATATATATATTACATTCCCATTTAAATAGCTGTTTGTTCCTAAACTAAAGATAAAATAAATAAAATAAAGAGGAGAAAAGAGAAAATTTTCGACAAGGAAACGTTTAGTTTTATTTTTCTAAAGATATGAATATAGATATGGATATACAGTAGATGATACACCGAGGTACAAACGTGGATACAAGTTGATACGTAGTACGCATAACTTCCGTTTTTGTACATACATACTAGTCTAGAGGTGAAAGGCTTCCGATAGGAGGCACCCAAAACGTGAAGCTAAATTGGAATTAATTATAGACTTACTGACTCCGACATCAAAAACTAAGGAAGTCAATTCAAGGTGTACAGGTTTAAGTACTTATTTCAAGAGTCGGAAGGACGAAAAACGGTGACTTTCATAATAACAACGCCTCATTCTAGTAGATTTCGTAGGATATCTTCATAATGAGGATTTTAGCTAATATCCTACGATATTAACGAATGATAATTAAGAATTGTAATTCTGGCGACCTATAAACTACACTCCGAAGAATTAGAATCTAGGACCGTACAACCTCAATGAGCCATATTGGTCTAGCGGCATCACGTCTGATTACCATGCCAGAGGTCGTGGGTTCCACTGAGGGTCGATGTATTTCCATGTTTGTGACGTCCTTGCCTGGTTACCTTAGCACAGGGCACCCTTATTTGGGACCAGGACCAGTGATTGTGTTGTATGGAATTATTTGTCAAGAAGTCTACGAAATATATAAGAACCACCGCCCACCACGACTTAAAAAAGCGATACACGCGCGCGGGCGCAGCGCTTCCGCAAAAACGGAAACGATGCGTGTGTTAGTACGCTATGCCGTTTACCGGTTACAGAGTTGCCGTTTTGAATAATTTTACCCGATTTCGGGTAATTGTATCGCTGGTCTAAAGAAGACAATTCCTGGCCAACATTGAACTCCTACAGCGTGATTCTCTTCCCTCCCTCGTCCTGACACTGACTCGATCCTGACAAATATCTGACGGAAAATATCATTAAAAAATATGTACCTGATGTTTCCAATAAATTCTCAAGTATTCATATTTTTGCATCGGGAAGGGCTCATCATGATGATATGATGTCCGTCCTCATCGTGTTCCGACGACGGCGACCTAAGCCGCTTCTGTACCGAGAATTAGGAATTAACACATCATCATCATTCAGCCACAAGAAGTCCACTGCTGGACATAGGCCTCCTCCATGGATTTCCAAAAATTTTAGAAATCCATGAATTAACACAGCCAAGCGTTTATTTGACGCTTCCACAAGCCAATCAGCAGTCAAGATTTCAAATACTCTACCTAAAGCGAACTTTTATCTTAGCGAAGATCTTAGGCCGACTGAGATAAAGAAAGACTGTAGGTCTCTATTATTGGTCTCTTGGCTAGATTCCTAGGATATTAGCAGATGACTGAGGAGGAGTCGACGTTTTTGGCACGAAAGTTGAGGAAGCTAAGATCCGCACTATCGAAATGTCCTCCGACATCGACATATTTTGACTAGAGCGCCGTAACAAAATACTAACAGTAGATATTACGTATTTATAAAAAAAGGATTCCTACAAAATACTCCTCAAATGCAATTTTAATTGTCTGTTGTAAAAATTTTCCTTTTACCACAAACTATTAAAACTGCATTTGAGGAATATTTTAAAGAATTAAGTTTTTATCATTAAGACTGTGTTCTTTGTGTATGTGTGTATGATCTGTGAGTATGCCGCGAACTAAATAAAAATGTGAACCCCTGTAAGAGGAGGAAAAGAGGAAAATGATTGATTTTTCCATTTATTTCTACATTTCAGCAAAAAACCATTCTACGCTTTAGCAAAAGACGTAGAGACTTAGCTTAATTATGCTTAATTATTATTACTTAATATAAATGCTACAAATTACCAGGGTAAAAAATACAATGATAGCAATTTTATTCATACTTATTACTTGATTAATACTTAAGGATGCTTAAGGCGATTCACTCATATGCAAACTCGAAAAGTTTTCTTTTAAAACACAGGTGTCGGGCATTTTTTAACAGGTTTATTTCAAAATGAAACGTCTAATAGGTCTGTGTTAAAACACAAACTTACACCTTTATTCTGCCAGTACGCAGGTACCGAAAAAGTACCCGAAATCGGCGTGCGCTCACGTAGCGGCTAATTAATTTTAATGTACCAAAGGAGTTTGTTAGTGTGGTGCAAGTGACAAACACTGGTCTCTGCCTACCTCTCCTGGAAATATGTGTGTATGTATGTACAAACATATCCCAATAAGAGGTTGCGTTTAACAACAACTTCTATTCCATAATTACTTTCTCAGTTTAAATTTAATATTTTCAGAAATACATCAAATAAAGACTCTATAAACGTTTCAAGAATAAGAAATATAATAGTACTTAATACTTATAGAAACTTTATAGCGCATCGGAAAGTAATGGAAGATTTTAGCTAAATAAACGTAATTATTTACTCGATTATATGTATATTAAGGGGGCGGCACTATATATTAATAATAATCACACTAAGTATGAGTGTGACCCTTGTACCTATGTATTACCTTTCTTACAAAAACCACAAAAACTAAAAAAATATTTCATATTTTTTTTGCAAACCGCCATATTACTAATAATTTAAGCTGGCTATCGAGATAAGATACTGTTTTATTTACACACTAAAACACACATTTATACATTTGGGTGAAATGAACACATAAAACACAAAAACCAAAAAAATATAAAAAGACACAACACTAAAACGGTCCCATTTATAAAAACACTATTCCTCCAATACACACCTCAGAAGCAGTTTAAGACTGTTTAAGAGAAGAAAAATATTTTTTTTCTAGAGAAATAAAAAACAGGGCCCTTATGAAGCAGCAATACGTTCAGAAGGGTCGCAACGTCGCGCTTGAGCCCGACAATTCACTCGAATCTAGCGACAAATTTATACGGTTATTTTTTTGAATAGTTCAATTATAATTAATTAATTGTTTTAATCGAAACTATTAAAAAAACAACCGTATTGTCGCTAGATTCGAGTGAATTTTCGGGCTCAACCGCGACGTTGCGACCCTTCCAAATATATCGCTGGTTCGTAATAAGGGCCCTGTATTTTTCTAAGATCTTCCAAGTTGTGGGTGTCAGTCTCGGTTTTCGCGGAGAATGCTTTTTATTCCCGGTCTCGGTCTCAAATATCTCAAATAGATAACAAATAATAATCAGTGTCAAAAAATATATAAGTACTTACCAGTGGCGAAGGGTGGAATTATGATGAAGGGAAGCCGGTCCAAAAAAAACTCATCGATTGGATTCTAGCGCCAATTCTACCAATTCTTGACGTCTTCTTCATAAGATAAGGCCCCACTTACACCATACATACAGAAAAACGCTGACGATTTGACAGTGACTTTCAAGTATGATAAAGGCGGCTTTAAAAAAAACCTTATTGACGTGCGCAGAACCATCACATGCATGCTTGTTAATAAGTACTAGGTTAGGTAATAAAAAAATGTTAACACAAAAGCAACCAAAAAAGAAAAATTAGGTCGGATTTCTAAAAGGAAAGCCGGTGGGAATCGGTTTATATGGACCCTTCGCCACTAAATACCTGATTTGACAGTGTCTTTTAAGTATGATAAAGGCGGCTTTAAAAAAACCGTATTGACCTGCGCAGAATCATCACACGCATGCTTGTTAGTAGGTACTAGGCTAGGTAAAAAAAAAATGTTAACACAAAAGCAAATTTTAATGAAAAACAAAAATTAGGTCGGACTTTTAGAATTTTTTTTAAGCCGGTGGGAATCGGTTTATATGGACTCTTCGCCATTGGTATTTACGTACATTTTTATAACAACATCCGCTTAAATTAGATATTACCGTGGTTGTTAAGTTTTTGGCTAATTTACGTCCACGCTCAAGGAATTAGAAACAAGCATCAAAAATTATGTTTATATCATACTAGCTGACCTGGCAAACGTTGTTTTGCCATATTAATTAGCACGACCTATTCTCAGACTTACCAAATATACACAAAAAATTTCATAAAATCGGTGACGCCGTTTCGGGGGAGTTCCATAACAAACACTGTGATACGAGATTTTATTATACATTACATTTACTTGAGATTTATAATAACTGGGATAAATACTCAATTATAATAAAATTGTGATTTTGATTGCAAATTCTCTTCTACACAACTGGACTATCAGACGACTAACTGTCAGATAAAAAGTTTTATGTGAAAAGCTATAGTGTGCCCCCGACTTCGTTGGCGTGGGATTAGTGATGTACGAATTTTCAATCAATCAATCAGCCCACACAACGAGTACGGACATAGGACATTGACGTCCCCAAGGCACTCCACTTTCTTCTGTCCTCAGCCATCCTCATCCAGCCACATCCTCCTCTCTTAACTTCAAATTGGAAAAAATATATTATTTAACTGTTATCAAAATAATTTACTGTAAACTCAGTATGTTTGTGTTAATATATTACACTGAGAGGAATTAATCGAACGAAGACATCGTTTTTATCATTTATAAGGTCTCCTCAAAAAAAAGACCTGGAAGACCAAAGATATCATTGCTGCACAACTTACGATAGTGCTTTGAATAGACTACCAGCCCCTATATTACGCGCACCAAATCCTGAGCGATTCCAATCGTCTAACTGTCAAATTAGTATGGAATTTGACAGTTAGACGATTGGAATCGCTCAGGATTTGGTGCGCGTAATTAGGCTCTTCTTTGTTTGTATTGGCAGCCTCGAAAAGCAAGATAGCCGAATTGGTTGCCAACTCGCCGATTATGCCTTTCTCGTCCTGCGGGAATATTCTCCTCGGTCCATCTTTGCGTGAGGCTCGATATAAAGTCGCCTTAGTAACATGACATAAAATCTCCATTTCATTTCTCCAAATATATTCCATTTCTCCAAAAATACATTGCCATTGTATTTTTTACTTATGTGCAATAAACGTATTAATAATAATAATAATAAAAACTAACTTGATTTAAAACAAATTTCACACCTAGACCAATTATTATTTTTTTCAATTCAATGAAATCTTGGGTTAAGTAAACGATACAATAAAACAAAACAAAGTTGTGAAAATAACCTTAGCGCTTTAGAATCCGCTCGAAAACCACAAGGCAAACCATTAGCTCCACTGAACCTTAAGTTAATTGCCGCAGGAGTTAATATCGTCCATCTGCAACGGGCTTCAGGTACAAAAATCATTAGTGAGTAGTAATTTGGAGTGAAGCAAAGAGCGAATATGATAAAAGCGCGTGGGGCAGCGCGCGCCCGTCAGTACTGAACGCACGGAGATAGAACGCGCGCGCACCACGTATAGCGCGCCACTCTGTCCAGCGCACTCACGCGCTCCGCCGACCCTCGCGATCGGCTACACCTGTCCGCTGTGTGTTTGTGTGAACTGCTTATGGGGACACTTCAACTTCCGAAGACCCACGCCTCCAATCTCGACGTCTCTCTGTTTCAGGTAAGGCTTCCATAACTTGTACTTCCTCACCTGGGCCCGCGGATCATGTGATATACCTATAGGAATGATAGAGCAGCGGTTGCATCACTGGTACGCCGCACGGACGCAGCCATTAGCTACTTCGCCAGGGCTTTCATTACTTCACACTTGAAGTACGAAAACTGACTAGGAAATGTGGAAACATCTGTTTGGCCTCGGAGACAGATTGACTATATTCGCTTCTCCAATACTTATCCGATCGAATGTAGAGTATTTATCGCTTAGGGAAAGTGTCGTTTGTAGTTAAATTTTTATCAAGAGATCTAGGCCAAATTGTTAGAGTGTGATAGGAGAAGATAAGTGATAGCCTTCATTTAACATGACGAGAGCTGCACGCTTTATCAACGGTAGCGCCGGTGGCGAGTTCAATCATCACGCGTGAGGCGCTAATTAACGACAATGCTCTCGTTAGATATAGGTGACGCCAGGCGATCAAAGGTGAGTAAAGGCAATGGAGATCAAACGACAATAACTGCAAAATTAGGGACGGGTTAACCGTGCCTCTATTCAGATACAACGATATCTTTTGTCCAGCGTGAACAAACCAAATTCACCTTTTAAGAACGCATTGTTACCGTCGGTGAACATGCCACTGTGCGGAAACAACAAATGTTAAATATGTGTAAACAAACAGACGAGACGTGCTATCGAGGGTCAACGAGACCAGCTGTTGATATCGATGCGCGTCGATCGACCTCACATCTAATTAGTTTCAAGTGCGATTTGAACGCGAACGATGCTAGTGTGAGCGTAACTCTGCTCAGTAAGGAGCTCTGTTTTGAAGCCAAGGATCCACCAAGGTGTTCTGTGAACGTTAGTATTCCCGGCGCGTCCGGCGATGGGCGCGTGACGTAAGGTCGCTGTGCTGCCCGCGCCTCGGTCCGCTGACATCAGATTAACGTGAAATTGGCCCGTTCTATGCCATACATACCCTTGGTCATCAAAATCAAGTGCTCTCCGAAAACTGATAAACACAGACTGCGCCCCATAGCAACTAGAAAAAAATATTTATAGAAAGTTTGAAAGCTCATTCCGTGATTCATTATGTATCTAGAATCTGTCTATTTTTAAAGAAATCTTTAAAAAAGCCGCCTAAATCTGCATTAGGAAGTATTTTATAAGTCGCAAACTCGCCTTCCTATATAACAAATTTGGCAGTGAACGAAGGTTGTTTAACCGGTTTGGTAAAAATACCCACCCGTCGATATTGTATCGAACAAAGATTTGCCATAGTATACAGGGCGTCCCAAAGTTATGGGCCATGAAGGGAAAGTACCTTAAATATCGTAGATAGGGTAGGTATTTTGCTGAAAGAAGACTTTATGTTATTTTTAAAACTTAGTAATTCTGCATTCAAAGATTTTCTAAAAATTACTTGCCTTGTCTGGGAATCGAAGCGACTTAAATGTAAAAAAAACACCCCTAATTTTATGATGCCAATCGAAAGAATGGCCAAAAAATAATAACTCTTCTTAAATAACATAGTATTTTAAAAGAAAGGAACAACGTAAAATGTTTGAGTCAAATTTCAAGAAAGTTTTTTATTGCCGACGACGACGTTCGAAAAGTAGCGATATTATCATTCCATAGATAGCATTGATTATTCGTAAATAAGCACCCACTTCATAAAATTCTTGTCTAAATTGAATAACAAAAACAATTGAAAGTCGATATTCAAATGTTTCACATTTTTTAAAAAAAGAACATCATAGAAACCATTTGAAAAAAGTTTCATTCGAAAGCCTCAAACGATGAAGATTCTATGTCAATTCAAAGAACCTATTGCAATAAAACGGCAATTTCATACTTTAACCCCTATTATCAATTATTTACCGATTAACTACTAACTATGCATGACGTATGCTCACAAATAATTTCCTACGTAAATAAAGGAGCTTTTTAACAGGGCACAAGGTCAAGCGTTGGCCGATTATTCATAAGTTAGTAATAAATTAAGTATATTATACAACAAATTAAAAGTTACTATTCTGATATTTACGTAAGGATATCAGCTTAGATAAAAATACGGTATTTA
Organism: Yponomeuta evonymella; assembly: GCA_963969515.1. Classification (NCBI taxonomy): domain Eukaryota; kingdom Metazoa; phylum Arthropoda; class Insecta; order Lepidoptera; family Yponomeutidae; genus Yponomeuta; species Yponomeuta evonymella. Next base: position 14,149,146 of record OZ018349.1, read on the forward strand.
CTCCGGACACTTCCTAAATTCCGATAACTTAACGTCAAGAAATAAATTAATCATAGGTACTTACCAAATATTAATTCATTTTAGTATCGTTCAAAGGTTTTGCAATAACAGTAGAAGACAAAAAGGTAAAAATATATAATTTTTCAAAACCCATCTTGTTGCATACCTATTTTTTTTGTAGCATAATAAAGCAAACTATGTCGAATGACAAGTAGGTGCAATTAAAAAAATATATTATTATTGGTACCAACAATTAAACAGAAAATGTAGTGGAAGTTCATAAGAACTCTTGATTCTCACGTTCCAAATTCTGTTAGTTAAGTGGGATACAAATATTTCCCTCACGATCACACTACTGTGAAGTGAAGAGCCTTAGCGCATAGAATCTCTAAAGCTCAGGGATGCTGTTTGGGTCATGGTGACTTTAATGTAGAGTCGTCGAACCTTCAACTTGCAAATAAAAAGAAAATAAATAGAAAAGGCGTCCAAAAATACAATAAACCTTTTTTTTTTGCCCTTACGTCATACCTACCTAAATACAGTCATATTTTTTGTAATTATAGTGCAAGCTTTTGAGTATAATTTTATACAGACTGTCCCAAAAAGTTCACTGAAGTAGAGATTTCTTTGTAGTTTTTGTAAAATACTTTATTACGAATTTGGCGAATTGGATATTTTTTAGGGTTCCGTACCCAAATGGTGCCAAAAGGGACCCTGTTGCTAAGACTTCACTGTCCGTCTGTATGTCTGTCTATCTGTCTGTCTGTTACCAGACTGTATCTCATGAACCGACATAGGTAGGTAGTGTAAGTTTTCACAGATTATGTATTTCTGTTGCCGCTATAACAACAATTACTAAAAACAGAATAAAATAAATATTTAAGGGGGGCTCCCATACAATTAATTTCTCGATATTAATAACGGCAACAAGTAGACGCTTGAAATATTGATAGAATATTTAGTTCTAAATTCGCTTCAAAAATAAAGAATTCAATTAAAATAAAATAAATATTTAATACAACAAACGTGATTTTTAGGCCGACTCGCATTTGGCCCGTATTTTATCCGTGCTATGTCTTATATCAGCCTGATAATAGGCTGTTCTAGTTGACGCAATAACAAACTTCCGCAGCTTGTATTATTACGCTGAAAAAATATAGATGTCACAAAAATTTTATCATCTTAAATTTGCTGAATAAATATTTGCATTAATTGCTTTTAGGAATAAGGCCAAATGGTAGTTTGTATCTTTACATGTTTTATGTCAGGTGCTCTGCTGTAGGTACAATAAAGAATATTCTTATCTTATCTTATTTGAGAAGAAAGTTTATCGGGAAAAATATTGTTCGAGACCTTCGAAATGTGATCCTGTATTGTGTGGTGGTACGGAACTCTCGACGCGAAAATCCGACTCGCACTTGGCCGTTTTTCTTACTCATAAGAAATTGCAAATGATAAGGCCTTCTTCACACTAGCGAGCGGTAGCGGTGGCGGCGGTGATCGCAGCACATAGGTGCAAAACATAAAACATCTGGCTGTGATAGGTATTAGCCGTGACCTTCCATCGGGGTGCATCCCATCTAACTAATCACGTTGATGTCAGGACGAGGTAGGTGGACCCTCATGAGAGAGCCTCAAGCATCTTCCTGTGGCTGCGTAGCGCAGTGACACGTCCACAGGCGGCCCTGGGCGATCGACCTGCGCCTGCAAATGTTTACATTTGTGCGTCGGTGACCGTCCCGCGTCTCCCCGCGTGCGACCAGCTATTAGTTGCAAAATGATCGGGTTCGAATTGAGTTCAGGGTCGCGCATGCCGCCTCCGGGTCTTATGCAAACTCATCGAATACCGCCAATAACTTCACATGACACCTCTTTCACTCGCTGTAACGTCATCTGCTGGAATACGATGTTTCCCTTTTAGACTGTTTACAAAACACCTCACCGACTGGTGACAATGCCTATACTGTGTAAGCAATTTCGGTATTACGTAAAGCGTGATAAGCAGATAGAGTATTGCTGAACCGTTAAATAAAGTTAAGCGGAAGTTACACAAGGAGAGTTTCTCGCACGCGAGCGGTGAATAATCCTTTGCGATTATCCCATGGCAAAACTCGCCATTCGATTCTCGCCTGTGGTTGTTCACATTTTGACAAAAACTCATATTCAATTCAATTCAATTCAATTCGAATATTTTTATTCATTGTAAAAACAGAATGTTTACTTAATGAACGTCAAAGTTGTTAGTTTCACAATTAATGGATTATGTGGAGAAGAAGCTAACAAAGAAACTCCACATTTATTCTTTTCAAAACACGTTTTAACTTAATTAACAGAGTTTTCAACTTAAAATATTAGTCATGAATGTGTTGAACACTAGTCACAATCGTCCTTTAAATAATATTAATCTACTGTTTAATGCCAAAAATCTTTGTCTTCTAAATAATTCTTGATGTTATAGTAAGCCTTTTTGCACAGAATGTGCTTAACACATTTTTTAAATCGCGTTGGAGGTAACTCTAATATATCTTGAGGAATTTAATATTAATCAAGCGATTCTCGAATGCGATTATCACAGGCCAGTATCACTTCTCTTAATGTTTACATTACAAGCGAGTAATAGAGTATAGACGCATACGTTTCTCGACTTATATAAACAATACTCGGGCGAGAATAGCAAGTGTCGATGCAAGACTCACGTTAATCACTTTGTACTGATTTTGACACGAGACTCGCTATTTTGTGAACTACTTACATTTTTCATATGCATATAAATCTGGTATCTCATTGGAGCAGCAATTACAGGTACACCTGGAACCTCCTCCGAAGACATTATAGCACCACCACTGATACTACTAGACTAAACAAAAAGTTGTGTTTTTGAAGTTTTTGTTTCGTGTTTTGCAAGAGAAACTCGTACAGTTTGTTTACACAGGCTCGCGGCCTAGGAGAGCTTCATCATCAACCCATTATGTCCCCACCGAGGGGCACGGGTCTCTTCCCTGAGGAAGCTATAGGCCATACTCCACCACGGGGGCCAAGTCCGGATTGGTGGAGGCTTGTAGACTAGTGGCTCGTCTACTGTCAGAAGTTGTCAAGCCGCCCTAAGGCCTCTGACTTGGCTTAACGACTGCCATCTATCGACGGCAGCCGGCACCAACAGCTTAACGTGCCTTGCGAAGCACGGAACCGCTCGGAAAAATGCTACTAGCGTTAGGCATAGACAGCGACCCATCCATGCACTGAACGCGCCCTGTGTTGCTTAACCTTCGTGATCGCTTAAGATAACTCAGGCAGCCGGGGCTACGAGCGATTAGGCTAGGAAAGCTTAAGTAGCCATAATTCTATTCGAGAGGCGAAGCTCGGGCATTTGTTTACACTAGGCGACCATATTATTGGCGAAAATAAATTGCCACTCGCGGCGACAAACTCTCCTTGTGTAACAGCCCCTTCTACAATGAGTCAGAGGAAAATGAGAATGAGAAATAGATGTAAATTCCTCGATTTCTAAGCCCTACTAAAATTACCTCTCATTGGCCATAGCAACGGCCATTTCCTGCACCGGAAGTAAAATGAGACACTAGGCTAAGCGTGGTTTATCAAAAACCGGCCAAGTGCGACCCGGAATCGCGCATCGGGATTTCCGGACATCGTGTTATTGAAACAACGCAAAACCTGAAAACCATTTCTTCAAAATCCTAAATTATTTTACGTAGAAAAGGGCCTATGAATATAAAAAAATAAATAATTGGGAATTTACGATACAACAAAAGCACGTTGTTATTTGTTAGGCAATCCGCCATGTTGACGCAAATTCAGTGAAAACAACTCGCTACCTGTTACGCGACTCAAGACAAAATTCCTTTACACGATACGATACGAATATTCTTTATTGTACACACCAGAAAACATAGTTCAAATGGGCAGACAAAAAGGCAGCCAAACATACAGACGTCGTAGGCGTATTAATAGAGTCTCGTATGGCATCCTTCTGGTACGGAACCCTAAAAAAAGTAAGGCTTTAGTAAAAACGATGTAACCATATCACCCCGACACCTGACTCAAATTCAGGGTCATGCCGTGACCTACGGTTGGTAAATATACAAGTCACGATCCCACATGCTAGTTAGTGCAGAGTGCGCTGAATAATGGACTTGTGCCTACTTTAATCGATTTTCGTAGACAATTGCGGTTCAAAATACTTGCGGCCACCTTGCAACGTTTACTTACTTTACATGCAAAATAATACGGTATTATTACTGCCTCGATATCAATATCTCACTCGAGTACACTCGAAATACTGACTGAAAACAACTGACCTTCCGGTAAAAACGTATAAGTAAAGAAACATAATGTATCTTATTATAAGGTATTTCCCTACTTTCAGAGCATGTCATATCTACGTAAGTCCGGCTGATTATATCGGATTTATCGTCCATGTCTTGAAATAATTTTACACAAGTTTGTTAATAGTAAAAACACAACAATATCAACAAAACTGCAAGTGTGAGCGTCGAGCGTGACGCAAGCGCAACGCGACTCTCGATCACTGGACCACTGCTCTACTTTCGGACGGCCCAGTTGATAGTACGTTCACATGGCGCGATATACAGGGTATAGCAAAATCTCAATATCTGTCCAAAAATGGAGGATCTACTCGTGAACTTTTAAGAAGGTGACAACCTGACAACTCCAAAAAGGAAAAGAAAACAGCTGATCTACAGAGTTTAACCAAATCCCCATATATAAACTGAATTAAAAGATAATAATAACTTCCACACAACACAATCACTTGCAACCAGGCAAGGACACCACAAACATGGAAATATACCCAGACTGAGGCCATTTGTACAAATGTACGGCGGCCCCCAGTGGGAATCGAACCCACGACCTCTGGCACGGACGAGGCAGTATGTTACTTTAACAACAATATAAAGCATAATATACTTTTTATATTCAAAGAATCTCATCTCACGAACTAGGTAACGGGCATAGCCAGTAGCTAATTTGTTTATGAGCGAGGTAGGGAAGATCAGTAACTCCGCTTTGGTGTATACACGAGCTCTCATTGACAATCGATACGCCGAGCGCCTGTTCCGTGTTGCAGCCTTATAATACAGCCTTATAATTTCATTGATTACACAAGAGAATATTAATAACGTACTGTCAAATAGACCGCAATAAATCGAAGCTATACATTGCTGCTTTGCTAGTAAAGTAGCCCAGAGAATAAGGCCCGACACACACTAGCGACCCGTACAAATCTCAGCCAGATGTTTTATACTTTTAAAGACGCGCGGCAGCGACCGCTCTAGTGTATGACAGCCTTACAGTTGCTATTACTACATAAACATGTGTACACAAGACGACGCCCATTGTACTTGGAGTACGCGGTTGCATTAAAGTGTGACGAAAAAAGCACCATTAGCCACTCGATATTTTTCTTTGTTAATTAGGACAGGGCAAATTGTTGCGGAAAATTAAATGACATAGCAGTTACTTATGATGGTAAGATGCAATGGGTATTTATCGCCTACCCTTGAATCGAATTTACTATGATATTTACGACAGGTTTCTGATACAGTCGACGGGGTCGACCTTCACATTTTTTTTGCAAAGTAGCCCGTAACGTACCTGAGTAGAGTGCAAGCGTGCAGAAGGTTAATGTGCTATCGACTGTACGATAAAAGTATGTTAACAGACTGTTGAAAATCGTCAGTTGGCCAAAGTAGAGTGTGAAAAACCGAGGGTTAGGGCTTATTATTATTTTTTAGAAATTGTTTGTACGGAGACAATATTCTATGTGTGCATCCATATCACACATTTATCTAATAATTCTATATTAACACAGATACAAGACAATGTTTTAACTATCTTTCAGAAGTATATAAAAACTAATCTATAATTATTTTAATTTTATAGGCTAAAATTACATATTTTTTAATTGCTATATATTTTTTTAAAGGTTTATTTAACCGTGACGACCATAGATTGTAACACCCCGCTTGAAATAATCTTCTTTATGCGCAAAAAAATACTTCAATCATAAAAATAGGTAAGTACACAATTTAAAAAAACAATGTATCTTGCAATGGCACATAATTATAATTTTTTTTCTAAAATAAGCGTATTACGGCCCATGAATTTAACACCCCACATACATATTGCTGAGCGGTATAAGAGACACGAACGGTAATTAGTATCACGGGCGGTTTAAACGATTTAGATATTTTTACAATAAAGTTTTAGAATTCACACAACACCATAAAGTAGTATTGAAAAAATTGTTTCTAACGACATACATGTGACATTTTTGTTTCCTTCCGTTATTTCAGAGCGGCCGTTATTCACCCACTGTAATTAGAGCATGGGGTGATTATACTATTTTATTACAAAACGGCTTGACGATTTCTAAGGCTGAGGTATGTAAATGTGCAAATACCACACCATAGCACTGGTACGTAACCGTACTATACTGGTATGGACCATTCGTTTTGAGCCCACAGCATCAGTTCTATTAAATTATTTTTATTGTGAAAAATGACTAATAAAATACGGCCAGGATTGGTTAAAAGTGACAGGAATGAATGACAGCTAAGGAATGACGACCTCGTGGCGCAGCGGGTTCGGGTGACTGTTTCGAATCCCGGCTGGGGACAAAAAAAACCCAGGTCTTGGATGTTTACATATGTTTGTGGTGTCGCTGTTTTTGGTTCCCACGACACAGGGCCTGTATGTAAATGTTTATGCTTATGTTTATGTTTAATGACAGCCCAGTTTAGATACCGTGATTTTTTTTTATTTCTCACCACAATACTATTGTATCTGCAAACCCCTCCTAAATATACCTCTGGTAGGTATACAAGGCCCACTATACGAAACCTTTGGAACGTCTCAGGCGGGACGTGGTATAATTTTAAATGCTTTGTTTAAATCCTTTACAAATGAACGTTTACCGCTTGCCGACCACTAGGTGGAAGTTTATGCAAGTCATTGCTATTAAACATTGTAAACTTGTGTTTCAAAAAAACATCGTGAACGTTATTTTTTTTTTATATATTAAATTCTTTATTCGGAAACCGAAGGAAGAGTTGTGCATTTTTGAGGTATAGTGAAATAATTTTAATTTATTTAAAGTCACTGAGAACCAACAAGAACAGACGCGTCGAATTGTGAACCTCCTCCTTTTTGAAGTCGGTTAAAAAACGCAAGAAGACTACAAAATAGAAAAATATAGAAAATAAATACCTAAGTTATTTGTTAAGTACTATTTACATTGACATGCAAATTGCACCAGTAATTTTATATCCCAGGTGTCAACAGTATTCTTAATTAGTATTCTCGGGGAATATTAAATGTACTTTTAAATAGAGGTTTCTAACTGTGATGCTTAAAATAAATGGTATTTACTATAATTTTACTGATAAATAACCACAATCAGGTCGTCGTTAAAGGTGCTACAATTTTCCTTATAATTAAATAATTTGTATGATCAGCAAAATCATTGTCCCCGGACTACGCCACACATCAGCTGCTTTCACAGCGCATCTCAGGCGAAGCGATTCATTGAAAGTTATTTTCATTTACAAAACCTGCCAAGTGCGAGTTGGACTCGGAGCTCCGAGGGTTCCGAAACGTGGACACTCACGATGGGGCTGATCCACAAATTTAAAGTCGCTCAGCGTGCTATGGAAAGGGCTATGCTCAGGGTTTCTCTGAAAGATCGAATTCGAAACGAGGTGATCGACAGACAACCAAAGTCACCGACATAGCCCACCGAATTAGCATTCTGAAGTGGCAATGGGCCGGCTATATCACCCGAAGCACTGATAACCGATGGGGTAGACGAGTTCTTGAGTGGATACCGTGGATCGGTAAACGTAGTGTACGACGTCCTCAGACTCAGTGGAGCGATGATCTTCGCAGGGCGGCTGGCAAGAGTTGGATGAGAATAGCCGAAGACCGTGCTCAGTGGCGTGCAATAGGAGAGGCCTATGTCCAGCAGTGAACAAGCGTAGGCCGATGATGATGAGGGTGATGAACATTTCCAAAGGAATCATGCCTGAGGAATCAATTTGTCGTCATATGTACCACGAATATACATTAATAACACGAAATTTGACACTGTTTCGTGTAATATAGGTTTAAAGATAACAAAAAAAACATAAAAACACATTCCTTTTAAAAAAACAATTAAATTAATAATCTAATATATAAAAATCTCGTGTCACAGTGTTTGTTATCAAACTCCTGCAAAACAACTTCTGAAGGAAATTTTTAATGAAATTTTTTGACTAAATTTGGTAGGTCTGAGAATAGGTCGTAGGCTAATTAATATAACAAAACAAAGTTTACTCGGTCAGCTAGTATATACATATATATTTATCATTATTTGTTGGGCAATCCTCCACAATAACGCATAGGTACTATGACAATTTCAATTAGCTGCCAATTATGGTTCAAGACAAAAAGCCCTTTATATGTCAGCCGGACATACAGATAAACGTGATTGGCATATAAATGCGGTCCAATTTCGCACCCTTCGATTACGGAACCCAAAAAACGGAATTTCGTTGTCAGCTAGCGTGCGGTCACGCGCCGCCGCGCGCCAGTGTCAATGCCGCTGAAGAACGCTCGTGCGCACACCCCAATTGAGTAACAGCCACGGGCCACGGCAATTCAATTCAAAGACGTTTGACACTGCGTACGCTGCGCCGCGTGCTTAAGGCGTTATCCCGGCGCGAAGGACAAATTATCGTACAGTAACTAAACAGGTTCCATTGAATTACAATGTTGACGTATGAAAGGTTTCATTTTTATAATTTTATCACTAATCCGTACTGAGGACAATTTTAAAACCCTATTTAGAGGCAAAAAGGGTTCATTTTGTCAGTATCGTCGGTATCCCGCGTTTGTTTCAGTCCGGCCCCTAGTCTAAATATACTTATAGTTTTTCAATATACTAATATAAGCGCCATAATAGTTGTTATTTACCTCTATTTGGTTGTCTACTAACCAATAGCAGTGCAATGTCATTCCAAAATCTGCGCAAATTAAATAGGTAGGCATCTCTCGCGAAGAAGATCGAATCATGCGAGGCGCCACCAAGTTAAGTTGCACAGGTATACCATTGGAATGCGATTGGTTACTTGACTTCAATAGTATCAATAAAATGTCCATTACCTTACTAATATGAGTTTATTGAACAACTACGCATTTTAGACACGCGCCACCCAGTTTTGTGTAATAGAAGATATAACTATGCATACATTAGCCAGAACTTGACAAGAAAAAAAAAGATTGGGTTTATTCATAGAAATGAATGCCAAATTAGGGCATTTTATTTCACTTTATCACGAACAACTTAAAGTATTTTTTTTTCTCGGAACAAGCAACTTACTGTGAAAACCTGACCTGTAAAACTCGATAAATATAAGTCACTCTTTTAAGCGAAGAAAGATCATCAAATTACGGACGCATTCCATACGACCTATCTCAACTTTCACGGGGATCGCTTCCTTACTTTCTAGTTCACTCTCAGCTAGCCCCTTGAATAGCGTGAATCAGTCAGATAGTGATGCAGGTTTGGTGTATTGCAGGGAGTTATAATTATAGATCTCAAATCTATTCCATTGAATTTGCGCAATCCGGATGTGGTGTTTTTTAAACCTTTATCCGCGTAATCTAGACGTTTACCTTAGCTAACTTTTCTGCGTAGATTCGCGAGGTCAAGCGTATATTTCCATTTGATGATTTATATAAAGCAGTTGGTAAGGCTTTCTTAACTAATTTAAAAGTCTAAATCAACTAATAGGATGTCTTCATTAAGTTTTTTAAGTGTCATTATAATAACCACCGATATTGCCGATGTTGGGTAGTGAAGTCCTGAAACCTTATGTAGTTATATACCTTATGTATGTTATATACCTCTGAATACCTGCTATTTTCGATGTGAATCTTCTGGGTACACCAAAGAAACCTATAATGGAATTCATAGCCAGTTAATGTTTATTTGAGTCTCAATTAACGCTTTCATCATTACTCGTAGTTACCTGTAAGTAGTTGAAGTTTGACCTGTGTCGGTGATGCGATGGCTGCCGATGATCTCACGATTGTCAACAGTCAAGACTGTTTATGTAAAGCAAACAAATTCACAAAGTACCTGCTTGCCTAGATATTTTATGTTCCATTAAATATTATGGTGTCTTTGTTTTGGTGTTCATTGTGCTCCTCAACGTGGAATTTTCTTGAACGCCGGCAGCACATTTGTCAGGGGCACCGAGTGCTCTTGATCTTTTATGTATAACTGTTGGCGGTGGATGCGCGGGCGCAGGCCGGAGGACGCGGCCGGCATGCCAACACCACGGGCTTCCCCAGTGACTCTATCTTCATTGAACATATCATGTATGTTTCACATAAAAGAATGTCCATTCTATTTAATACATTGGTTATAAGCATAATTTGTATTTTTATGGCAAATCAAACAAACAAATTTCAAAAGTCGTAGGCATGTTTCCTTCTACAATAATATTATATCCCTCAAATAATTATATTATTTACTTCAGGAGCGGTTAAAAAACACAAGCAAAACCACTGTGCATAAAAGGTTACCATTTATACGACAAAGACGTGTTGTATCAAACAAACAAAACTACAATAATGTTAAAACGCATTTAAAGGACGATTGTGTCTATTTTTTAACACACAACCTACGAATTCAACATATTAGTCCTAAAACTGACTACTAGTGTTATTGTTAATATGTTTTTTAACGTTCGAAAACTCAATGCAGGAAAGATAACAAAAGACAAGCAATGTACGAAAACGAGCTTATCTCTCTGAGGCATTTCTTCCAATAAACCTTGGGGAATGGAAGAAAAAGTGTTGAGTGATTTTGTTTCACGTTTGATACATTTTTTACCATGATTGTTAGGCTTATAATAGGGGTTAAAGTATGAAATTGCCGTTTTATTGCAATAGGTTCTTTGAATTGACATAGAATCTTCATGGTTTGAGGTTTTCGAATGAAACTTTTTTCAAATGGTTTCTATGATGTTCTTTTTTTAAAAAATGTGAAACATTTAAATATCGACTTTCAATTGTTTTTGTTATTCAATTTAGACAAGAAAGATGGATACTGCGAAAATTCGAGTGATTTTTGAATACGAGTTCCGACGCGGAACTAACGCGGCAGAAACAGCCCGCAATATCAATGCTGCGTTTGGAGAGACTAATGAACGCACCGTGCGATTTTGGTTTAAACGCTTTCGTGATGGAAATTTCGACTTAAAGAACGAGCCACGAGGAAGACCGCCCACACAGGTGAATAACGATGAATTGAGAGAGATAGTAGAAGCTGACCCTAGTCAAACTACCCAGGAATTAGCGGCATGGTTTAACGTTACCTTACCCACAATATTGACTCACTTGCGTCAAATCAATAAAATAAAAAAATACGAAAAATGGGTGCCTCATAATCACTCGAATTTTCGCAGTATCCATCTTTCTTGTCTAAATTGAATAACAAAAACAATTGAAAGTCGATATTCAATAGTTTCACATTTTTTAAAAAAAGAACATCATAGAAACCATTTGAAAAAAGTTTTATTCGAAAACCTCAAACCATGAAGATTCTATGTCAATTCAAAGAACCTATTGCAATAAAACGGCAATTTCATACTTTAACCCCTAATATTATCACTTAATTATTATATTAGCTAATTATTATATTATATTAGCCGCTTGTTGTATTAGCTTATCACCCGTCAACCGCATTATTTATGTTTTTAATGTCTTAAACAAAGGCAATGGAATGTAATTAAGTAAGCGTAATGTCATTATTGCTTTGTTTTGATGAGGTGCCCACGTCAAATGACGAGCCTTAGAATGTCGCAATGAGCAACGATATTGTTGCGAAAGAGAAAAATCGCCACTCAACGTTTTTTCCTCTTTGCATTTAAAGGTACGTACTTGCATATAATTTTCCTTGTGCTGCCATTGTCTTTGTTTAACTGGATAAACAAGACGGTAGCTATTAGCTGTGTCAACACCACAAAGCTAGAATGTGAATTATTCCAAGTGCCACCGATTCCCATGCGATTAGAGGACAGCGCGTGTGAGCGACATACAGACAGAAATGCTAGCAAAAGCTCGGCGTTTTCCGTCCGCGTTCTAATAAAACCCTTTTTCATTGTGAATACATCAGCTCACCGCATTAAACTTAGGAGAAATGCGGTGAGGTCTAAAATGTATTCACCTGTTAACGCCAGTAGCGTATGCAGTAGGTTGGTAGGTGCATACGACAGCATGGTGACCTTTACACGTGTTCATTATACAGTTACCTCAGGGGGGATATTGTAACCATAATGCTAGGGTCGAACAGAGTCCTATTTCATAGAACTCCAAGTCATGGTTTGGGTACTATGTCAATTCGATGTACATTGCGTAGTCGCAATGCACGCAATACATGCCGAATTGTCGTAGTAAACTATGAATTGTAATTTATTATGACAGTTCGACGTACATTGCATTACCGAGTCGGGATCTGCGGGATGATCGTACATATATGCAATTTATAATCATTATAATAATAATAACTTCCACAATACAATCACTTGACCATTTTACATCGAATTGTTGTGGTAAATCACGAATTGTAGTTCTATAAAATGGGGCTCTGCTGTAAAGAAGCTGTAGAAGATAAATAAACAGCTTGCTAGCTATGTGGTCAGATTAAGTAGGTACCCAGTCATGCCACGACGCTGTCTGTTGCCAATTCACACACGAGTACTACCTATTCAGAAGTAGGTACACAGTTTTTTGTTTGATCATTTGTTGAACATCGACCACCAAGCCATCGTGGAAAAGGACTATAAGGAAACAACTTCAAGCAAGTTCTTTTAAACTTGCTTTGAAAACATTTAGTAGTCAAGGTCATTCAAGGCAAACAAGCTACCACTTAACTAGTGCGTGATCCGAGTATTTTTAATCGATCAACCCTGCTATCACTTAACTGTCCACTCTATCGAGTTAAGCATTTTGACGACTCCAAAGTGTCAAAATATGTATGCTTTTGACAGTTTGGAGTAGGTTAAATCAGACAACGCCATACAATGGAGGACTTACGTAGGAGCGCCCCTGATCTAGTTTATTGCTTCAAAGTTTCAAATTTTAGGCGCGTTTATAATCAACCAATGATTACTTTATGACCCTGAACGTTTTCATGAAAAGTGCTTTATTTATAGCACCTCTACTTCTAAATTGTGCAATGCATTATTATTTTTCAAAGTACTATAGTTCACATCATCTCTTCCACTGCCACCCACAGTCTCCTTTAAATCATCGTCCTACAAATGTATTCAATTTAAAACTTACATATTAATTTTTGCGTTAATAAACAGTGTTTTTACAAAGCAGAAAATAAAAAATAAATAATGGCAGAAATAGGCTTTTGAAGCAGAAAAACCACAAAATATTTTTTGTAAATTGTTTTATCCAAGTGTTTCAGAAATTTTAAAAGGATTAGCAAACTTAACTGTGTAAAATATTGTTTTCGAAGTTACGTACATTTGTGAATTTTTAGTAGCAATATTTAAAGAAAACATCGTGACGAAACCTGAGTGTCTGAGGTGTTCACATGCCTCAGCGAGGTGATTAACACTCTCTCTATTGTACAACAACACGTGGGTTTTTAAAATAAAAAACCTGACAAGTGCGAGTCGGACTCGCCCTCCAGGGCTTCCGTACAAATTTGTGGGTACTTACATATTATAATAGTTCAGGGATCGACTCTCGCAGTTTTTTTCGAGCTTTTCCCGAACTTCCGCTTCCTGAACTTCAAGGCAATTTTTTTATGATTTAATTACAAATGTATATCAGATTTTTTGATAGACGATATTACTTGTCAATTCTCATAGTTCTAGGTCAACGGAAACTACGCTATAAATTTTGATTCCCTGTGTGTCGAAATATACGTTATTGTGGCATAAACGGCCGTATCTTTTATTTACGTTAACTTAGTTAGATTTTTTTTCACAGCCTCAAAGGACTGTAGATTTGAGCATATGGTTTTAATTTCAACTCGATACCTCGATACGATACGCGTTTCCGAGATAACTTGTCTCGACAGACCGACAGACAGACAGACGGACGGACGGACAGACAACGAAGTGATCCTATAAGGGTTCCGTTTTTCCTTTTGCGGTACGGAACCTTTTGCACCCTTCGAGTATGGAACCCTAAAAAGATTGTCAGAGATAGAGGTGCATGTCCGCTGCGCGTAGCAGCTATTTGCGCCACAGCCTGAGCGCTAGGACCAAGGACGACATTCACTTTCTAAAGAGCCGCATTGGAACCTGCTATCTCATCGCCATTTATATTACCAGCTGTAGTAATTTGCCAAAGTATGTCCGCCGACACCGGCGACATAAACATGAAAACATTTCCTAAGAATTTAACATTCGATTAAATACCTAAGCATCTCTATAGGTAGGTATAATCATTTATTTTCGTCATGCGGTTTCCTCGAAAATCCAAAATCTTAAGCTTTTTGGCGTACCTGATTCTATAGTATCTTAAAAACACGATAACAACGTGTATTGGTAAGACAATCCCGTTAGCACAATTCGATTTTTTGTGCCTGTGGGTAGGTACACACGACGAAAAACGTCTTAAAGTCTTCATTAATTAAATCTTAACCGGTTTACGTATGTGCAAACATACATTGCAGAATTATGTAAACAAGTAGTTAAATGCCACCAAGTTCAGTCATAACCATAATAAGTATCTAAGAATTCCCATTTAGTTTCATATAGGTATTTTGCTAAAATGTGTTCTGTGGTTTACTCGCTTCATTATGTTGGTAGGTACCTACCTACTGTTTGTAATTTTTTGTAAGGTTATTAACTTGATTATTTACCTAGGTACTTTATGTACTTCGTAATGTTGTCAAATAAAGTTTATTCTTATCCTTCTTATTCTTTATTCTTATGTGCAAATTAGTAGATTATAGTTGGCATAATGTGATCGAAGCCCTTTCTATCACCGGCCATATAGATAAAAAGATACCTGTGTAATGTAATTAGTGAATGGGAAGATAAACTAGCGGGCGTCTGCGCTTGGGGCTTATCAGTCATTGACCCGCTTGGGGATAATTACCTACTTACGTTAGTTCGTAATAAAAACTTTTCTTTTAGACTATATTGTATACATTATTTTGACAACATGAACTTTCAGTAACTAATTCATAACCACAGGTTTAATGGTTTCTCAAACCTACTTCGCTTACCGCCTCCCTCTTTGAGAATATTAGAGTCCTCCAGCATTTGACTTTTCATTTGTTGCGCATTTTAAAAACGTTATTTTTAAACAAAAATTACTAAATATGTATGGATAGGATGTGGCCCTAGTATCGCTAATTTTCCCTAATTTTCTCTGAGCCTTCTGCTGCCTCCTCGAAAGCCCCTAATGCCCGTTATCAATCACAGTGATCACTTTGAGAAATCCTTCTTTAAACTGCGTCGCTGATAGGATATCCCATCAGTTTAGTCATTTGCTCCACATACTTAGCCACAATCATCATTCAGCCACAAGAAGTCCACTGCTGGACATAGGCCTCCTCCATGACTTTCCAAAAAGACCGGTTGGAAGCGTCCTGCATCCAGCGCCTTCCTGCCACTTGGATGAGGTCATCTGTCCATTTTGTGGCTGGTCGTCCTACGCTGCGCTTGCCGATATGTGGTCTCCAACTTTTCGGCTCCATCTGCCATGAGTTCTGCGTGCTATGTGCCCCGCCCACTGCCACTTCAACTTACTAATCTGCTGGGCTATGTCGACGACTTTCGTTCGTCTACGGATCTCGTTATTTCTGATTCGATCTCGTAGAGAAATTCCAAGCATAGCCCTTTCCATAGCTCGTTGCGTGACCTTGAGCCTTCTTATCAGGCCCATAGTGAGAGACTACGTTTCAGTGCCATAAGTCATCACTGGCAACACACACTGGTTGTATAATTTTGTCTTGAGCGATTGAGGTATAATAGACGAAAAGACTTTTCTAAGTTTCCCGAATGCTGCCCAGCCGAGTTGGATTCGACGATTGACCTCTTTCACGAAGTTGGACCGGCCTAGTTGGACTGTTTGTCCTAAGTAAACGTATTCGTCTACAACTTCTAGAGTCAAGTTCCCCAATGTTATTGTGGTGGGCACAACACGGGCGTTCGACATGACCTTCGTTTTGTCCAAGTTCATTTTAAGGCCCACACGTTGGGAAAGGTTGACTGAGTTCTTCGAGCATTATGCCGAGGGCTTCCATCGTTTCTGCCATGACTACTATATCGTCGGCAAATCGAAGATGCGTGATGTACTCGCCAGTGATATTGATGCCGCGTCCCTGCCATTCCAGAAGCTTGAAGGCATCTTCCAGTACGTTCGTGAACAGTTTCGGAGAGATAACGTCTCCCTGTCTCACGCCTCTTCTCAATGGAATTGCCTCCGAATTCTGCTCCTGTACTGGCAAATTATACTCCTCAGTCTTCTGTATGATTTTCCGCAGCATGTGGATGTGGTCTATGGTACTAAAGCCCTGTCATTGAATATTTTTCTCTTGGAAGTCAGGATGAAGTCTATCTCGTTTCTCGTGGAACCATCGGGACTCAACCAGGTCCATTTCCTGTGAGGTGGCTTCTGAAAGAAAGAGTTCATCATAAATAGTCCCTCTTTCTCCAGGAAGTCTGCCAACCTTTGTCCTCTCGGGTTCCGTTGCCCATGACCAAATTGCCCCACTCTCGCCTCACCTTCGCTTCTTGTGGCCAGCTTCACATTGAAGCTTAGCTTAGCCACAATAAATAATTAGAATGTACGTAGCTACCTAATTTCTCACGAAGACATTGCGCATAGGAGTTTTTAGGCTAATAGAGATCCAGCTTTTCCAGTCTGTTGCTGAAGGCTAGAACATCTGTGGCTAGTACCATTAACACCATTCACAAATTAATGCATGTCTTAACACAATAGTACATTACGATACTAGTGCGAAAAGTAGGAAATTCGCAACGAGTGGCGATAAATTAAAACACGACCGAAGGGAGTTTTTTATATCGACACGAGTTACGAATTACCTATTCGCACGTGTATCGTACAACGTTTTATAGTACATATGGCCCTTTGAAGTTTCGACATAGACACGTAAAGTGCTCATTATCGCACTAGTGCGGTAATGTAGCACCATATGTACTATAAAATAATATTATATTCTTTTTGTTGCACTAACCCGTGCTGAGGACAATTTAAAAAATACAATTTTAAATTTTAGCCTCTAAATAGGTTTTTACAAAATAATACTTTAGTAAAAGAGGCTTAGATTTCACAAATAAGCATTTGCAAAATGGTTACCTACATAATTTTATTGTAACTTCATTATTGTTATTATTATTATCTCGATACATCGAGGTGTTGACCTACTGCCAGTGGAAACAGAAAGGATGCCCAAACATCAAGGATTGGACAGATAGGATACTTGTTAGTCCTAAATTGCCCTAACACGTAGAATAGTGTTTAAAGACACGGACTTGTGAAATGCTGAGTCGTAATACGTGCAAATACGCTGGTTTAGTAATTATAGAAGCACGTAGGTATGATACTGATTCAAAGTAGTGGCACACATAATTTTATGAATAAAAGCATACCGCAATCAGATGCGATAACAAAGAATATCGACTCCATAATTTATTGATACCACGCGCCAGTGTCCCAAGCTTCTGACTTCATTCAAGATTGGATGCAAATAAGAATTAATGGTACCTATCTATGTTTCAGTAATCTCTTTAACTGAAATGTGACAATTTAATATGTATACTTAAGTAGACGTAGGTAACGTGCAATCCCTAACTGTGGACACTACATGTAGCTTACAATTTTATCACATACGGTGATCGGCCTCATCGCGAACCTCTAATTAGACTAATAAACAAGTAGGTAAGTAGTGCAGTTACGAAACATAACACACTATTAACCGTTGGTTACTACTAAGATACTTAAGTGGTTATCGTTAATACCCGTTAATTTTTAAGAAATCTGTAGAGATAAAATAAATATATACACTGTGAAATATAC
Source organism: Yponomeuta evonymella (assembly GCA_963969515.1). NCBI lineage: Eukaryota > Metazoa > Arthropoda > Insecta > Lepidoptera > Yponomeutidae > Yponomeuta > Yponomeuta evonymella. The sequence goes on from OZ018349.1 coordinate 14,167,248, forward strand.
AGAAATGCGGTATAAAACGTGTTGTTTCCATAACGCAAAACGTAAAGACTGTTTAAGTCACTATAGATTTTATCAAACCACTTCCAATAGGCCAAAGTTTAAAATTCTCAATTTAATTTTTAATTTTTCACGCAAATTGACCGCGACCAGTTTCTAGATTTTACGGGAACAAAATTAAAAATTTAGTATGCACAATATTATAGATGTAGGTTGTGGCATTTTTTATTTTTGTTTCAAAATAACAATATTAGTAAAATTTATGAATTAACCATATTAATAATTATCTTAGCGCTTAGCCCGTACCTACACCATAATCAGTTTGGACTTAAACAGTCAAGTAGGTAGGTCATTGTGTTAACTCGTAAAAACAATGTTTTATGTGTCTACAGCCTTATAAGAAAACTTTTAGAATTCAATGATAATGCGAACTTTCAAGCTGCAATAAAATTAGGTACTTACTTTATCGGCCAATCCTACGTTTTATTTTTTCACATTAGTGTTTTCGGTAGGATATTGTATTGTTGTTATTGTTGCTGGTGTTGAATGGCAAATCAACAACAATTTAATTTGTACACTTTCTGTTAATTAAGAATCAATAATAATAAGTCTCTGTTCGTTCACCCCTATCGTAGTCACAGAGCAATTGAATCTTACACGTATGTATTTTCACTAATAGTCGCATCTTGCTACAGCATACACATGCAACACTGTCAAACGTAGACATTCCGCCCACCTTGACCTGAGTCCGCCTGCAGGTACCCACAATAATTGCCGTAAGTATACAAGGTACCTCGCGACATTGACCATGGAGATTCCTCGGAACAATGGCAATGAGTGTGACGTCAGCATCTCATCACAAAAACTTAGACTTGTGTGCTAAGTACTACCTAATTGATGAGCACACATAAAATAGCTTAACACAGCTCTCATACACAATAGGTAAGTATCTTGCAGTGCAATGCAAAATTATTAATACAATAGGATAGGATGAATGAACGAAATATCATTTTGTTTGAATAATAGATAGTTAAGTACCAAGGTATTTACTGCAAACTCGATCGAACTAAAGGGCATTTTAAATATTTCCGTTAGCTATAATACCATACCTGGGAGTATTTTCCGTTCTAGACTAATCCACAGAACAGGTTATAAGTACCTGTCAGTCAGAACACAACACAACATATCCTATTAGTTCGCTAAGAAGCATAGCCTGCGAGATACGCACCTCCTATTGATTGACATCCAGTTTTCATTTAATAAATTTTACACGTTTACATTTAAATCACGAGATTGAGACTTATTTGAGATCTACACAATTTTAACCAATGCATCTCTTCTTTTACAGATTTGTACTGAAAAGCTGTAGAATAAAATTTGCCTCGGGTCACAAGGGTAGGTGAGTACAGTTGCTTGAACCCCAGATCAATATACCGTATAGAATAAAATATTGTCTGATTTATTGTGCCTTTTTTTAGTTACCATTATATATATAACATGACAGAAAATTACCTGTTAAATTTTATTAAAGTAACTATGGAATTAACCTTTTCCGCTTCCGGTTTTTCCTGAAAGATTTCCCTTCTCATTCAAGAGCATAGCGCAACCTCATTCGTTCAACTCGAATATTCACTCATTCCTCAGTATCTGTACCACTCATTCAACAAATGTCACTCCCTTCTTCCTTGCTTCTTCCACAGATTACTAGAAAAGTCTTTTTCCTTCGCTTGCTCGCTTGAGAATCCTTTTTACTATTTTTGAATATATTCGTTCCTAAGGACTTAACGCAGTTTATATACGATAAATTCAGTATAGTTAGCCCCAATATCCTTGCTTCGTCTATTAAATGTGCAGTGTGCAGTTAGATAAAATGTATTAACCGGTGCTCTCGTATGTAAGCGTAACAGCGATCCCGCCTTGGCAAGATGTACATAATCAATTTTCAACTGTTTCAATTAATTATTACCCGTTTTTTATTACAGAATAACACAATGGCGTTAGTGATGCATTACGTAGACGAATTCCATCGAATAATGGACAAATATGGGGGTAAGTAGTAGTGCGATAAGTTACAGATAAATTAATTTCTTGTACGGAAACCTGCATAACCCCAGTGGTCACAATAATTATGTTTGAGCCTCTTTGCCTCTAACAGAGTCAGATCAAATAAGCTGATACTATTTGCAACACATGGCTTCACCAAAGGTTAGGAAAGTTATAGGCTACCCACCTATTTATTAAAAAAAAAATTGGAAACCAGTAAAAATATACACAGCAGCTACATCATTTCCCTACAACAACTGATCAAAAACTCATCATGATATGGAACTCCATTCAGCAAGTATTTCCATGGAGAGATTTTGACATTTCATGGGTATTACACTCAGCAAGTTATTTATATAGTTCCATAAACTCTCACTAGGTAACTTTTGTAGGTGTGTTTGGTTCCTGTTGTCCCAATGCAGTAGGTATTTTTAGATGTCCTACTAAACATTTAAAATTAGTCTACAATAGAATTACTATCCTTGATAAGAATCCTATGCTCTAGGATATATTCTGGGGCTGTGTGAAAAGCTAATAGGTGTATTTATTACTTCTTTATGAGGGTAGTTTAGTGCAATCTACCTGTAACCTACTTTTTATTGTACTTTTTTTTTCAGACCCCAGAACAAACCCATGGTTCCTGATGAGTTCACCATTCCCCACTTTAGTAATATGTCTAAGTTATGTATATCTAGTCAAGGTAAATATTTTTTATTTATAAACATCTATTCTATCATACTTTTATAATATTCCTGATAAATTATTTGCTTTTCTTTCAGGTCCTAGGTCCACGGTATATGGAAAATAGGAAACCTTACGAATTAAAAAATGTTTTAATAGTATACAACTTTTTACAAGTAATATTCAGCACATGGCTCTTCTATGAGGTAAGAACCCCTTTTTCACAACATTTATTTATAAAACTTTTCAATAAAATTATCTATATGCCTGTTATATTCCTCGTAATTCAAAGTTATAGCTATTTTATTTATTTTCTATGTAAGGCTATGATAATTAGTTTCTAGAATTTGCAATATTCCATCTAGCTGTGATCTTATGTTATTGAATTCAATGTTTTCAAAACTTAAGAAAAGGGAAAGAACTTCACTTCCCATACTCTGCCTTAGTCGTGAGACCCATTACAACCTAGTAAAAAATGTCTTTAAAAATCCTAGATGAATTACAGCTCTATAGACTGTCAATGGAATTGCATGTTGCAATGGTAGATGGCAGATCATAATATCAATATAGGTTCAAACACAAACACATCAGAATAGTCATTTAATTCATTCCTTAGGCTTTATACAAAATGAATTGAGTATATTATATATAATTGAGTTACATGTTGCTTTGCACTTATCCTTATTTCTTATACGTACACAAAATAATGCCTTTTTAAATGCCATGCTCGCTCAGTGTTTGATGGGCGGCTGGCTGCAGTATTACAGCTTAAGATGCCAACCTGTGGACCACTCTGACAGTCCTATAGCTACTAGAGTAAGTCGATGGATACCTACACATTACAGTGGTACCAGAGCTAACCCATCATTATCTACCATTGTACATAGACCATCATTTTGCCTAGGCCTTGGGTGACTCTAAGGCCAGCACCTCTTTATCTACCTGTAAATATTTTCAGGGAAAAGTTCACCAGCCATGAACAATGTGTATTAGGGTATTTACTAACTTGTCTAGCTTTTAAGACAGAACTAACCCCAGCGACGCTACCTCGCGTTTGCTTTGTAAATACATGTAACGCAGAACCAGGTGTCGGTATGTTGTTTCAGATTGGAGCCGCGGGCTGGTTCACAGGCAGGTATAACTTTCAATGTCAGCCTGTCAACAACTCCAAAAGTCCAGAGACAATGAGGGTGATTTATCTACTCAGTATTTATAAACCTATCGAGATTCACAATCCTTAGCTTCAACCAACCATTTTCAATCTTCTTAATTTGTTGTAGACATAGAAGTAGTCTCAATTTGTGTTTCTCTCTGTGTATATGCGCATGACATTTCAACTTTTTGAACCAATTCCTTTTCAATGGCCATTAATTTTTTTCCATCGTTAGATAATTGAAGATGAAACTATCTTCTATGGCATTACCTGTCGAATAAGTGTGGGCACTATCTGGCGATGGATAAAGCGGCCCTTAAACGTATATTTCCTGCTAGTACGATCTTAAACTTAACCACCACTATTCTGCTTTGTACAAGTGCACTGACCTGACCCAAGTCTAATCCATGGACTTTTAAAGACCAATGTTTACAAGTCCATGGTTTAGACACAATAACGCATTGAATATACTTCATGTTGATCAATTCTTGTAAATACCTATTCCATTAAATCACTCATGTTCTAACGCTTGCCTTGTGTACTCCATTCTAAATTCACTTTCCCTGGATGCAAACAAATCAGCAAAAAGAAGTCAGCTCCTTTATTTAGGAAAAAAACCGGCCAAGTGCGTGTAGGGCCACCAAGGTTCCGTAGAAAGAGGGTTTTTTTTAATCTGCTTAACAGAACTAACAACTTCACCAGTAATTTTCAATGGATTTTGTACGAAGTTTTTCTTTTATAAGTTGGTCGCCTTTTACTCGTTAACTTGTAAAGCCGTGATAACTTGCCCTAAACTTTTGCACGTTTGTACAATCAACCGTTTAGCTGGGAGGTAAATTTGCGCTTTAAAGCTTAATATTTTACAAACGGAACCCTCTAGCGAAAAACTTCTATTTAGTCTTCCTACACCCATAATATTTTTAAACGACCAATCCAACGACGCTTTGGTGTAAGCGAGAAAAAAAAATTTAATCCCTAAGTTAGGTGTAAGGAATGTACCATCCAAAAATGTTTTTTTTTAGTTTTCATTCTACCGTTTTGGCGGCGTGATTAATATGTATATATATACTAAATTTCAGCTTTCTAGGCCGCGGACAGAGACAGACGGACGGACATGGCGAAATTATAAGGGTTCCTTGTCGACTACGGAACCCTAAAAAGACAGACTGACAGACGGTCGGACATGTGACATGGCGAAATTATAAGGGTTCCTTGTCGACTCCGTAGTCTAAAAATTTATGCATGTCGGCCTAAGTATGGTTTTTACTTAAATATCTATTTAGTAGTTTACTTGGATCCAGGGTAAGACTTGAGTAACTGGCACACAGATAATGTTATGATCATGATGCAAATGCGGATGTTTTTAATATTATGCAGATATTACCTTTAAATAAATATGAATATTTATTAGTAATTTATAGTCGAACAGTAAGTATTACTCGTGTATCATTTACTTATTAATCGGTCAAGATTTTTTACACTGTTGCACTGACGTATTTTATGTCATTCTAACCTAAAATGTTAGCTGGTCATATTGCCTCTTTGTTATGTTAAAGCGGCAGGCGTGGCTTACCTAGGTACATTGTACGAGACTTAAATGAATAAAATCTACTTATTTCTAATGTGCATTTAAACATGAACTTGAATTACTTGAATACCTTGTTGCTTTTTAGGAAATCTCTGCATGCCTTTAGTTTTACATGTTTTTATTTTTATAAAAGATAATTTAATCCTTGTAAATATTGGTGACCTTTAACGCCCGCAACATAAGTGCGATTCAAACAACAACTTCTTTGTATAACACTGTCAATTAAAGAAAGGAAACTATTTGCTACTCGCTCATACAATGTTTTCGTCCTTATTATGCAAGCGAAAGCAGTTCAGTCTCTTTCTTTAATCTAAGCGTGCTAAAACATGATTTTTCTATGTTGAAAAAAAAATGCAGTTTAGTGAATGACAATTGATTTGTAATTACAGATGGTCCATGCTTGCTGGTGGTACTATTTCTCCAAGTTCACTGAATTCTTTGATACGGTGAGTTATTTGGTTGCTGTGCATTAGTAGGTATTTTCTGAGAAAGATTCCGATGTTACCTTAGAACTATTGTATTTGTCACTGAAATAACTCAAAATCTCACGAACCATTTCTTCGGTATCGATAAATTAAACCAGTCCATAAGAAAAAGTTTAAAATTCTCAAACTTTTTTTCATTTATGCAAATGACCGTGTCAAGTTTCAACATTGTATTTTTTTAAACTGCTTATTACTTATTACAATATAATTATATTGGTATAATATGTCATTATAAGTACTTATATTCTTGTAATCTCTCGCTACACATATAATTTGTTACTTCACATAGCATTATATTTCAGATTCTCTTTTTTTTTGTACATCCATCTACCGACTATATTGTAATATCTTTCACCTGGTTGTGCAATAAAGTGTTCTCTATCTCTATCTATCTATCTACAAGTTGTCCGGTTTTGCGTTATTTCAATAACACCATGCAGTTAGGTAGATCGAAACTTATTGCAGGGCACAATTTATTGATATTCGTTCGTAGAACCCTAGTACACAATGAGTATCGAAAAGCCTGTACCCTGGTGATCCGTAGCTGCCAGCCAGTAACTCAAAGGCTATCCGACCTCCTTCCACAGATCTTCTTCGTGCTACGAAAGAAGTTTGACCACGTATCAACCCTCCACGTGATCCACCACGGCGTGATGCCAATGTCTGTCTGGTTCGGAGTCAAGTTCACGCCCGGCGGTCACTCGACCTTCTTCGGCTTGCTCAACACTTTCGTGCACATTATCATGTATTCCTACTATATGCTGGCGGCTATGGGTCCCGTTATGCGCAAATACATCTGGTGGAAGAAGTACCTGACTACCCTCCAGATGGTAAGTTACGTTTAAATTAATGTTTCAGAAAGTGGGCACTGGAGGCTTCCAAGGCAGAAGAAGTCAAAGTAAATTAGAGGGGGTTAAAGAGGTCGAGGAATAGAATTTGGCCACAGCATAATAATATCTATTATTATCCGTATAATAATACACGTTTAAAATAATACTTGGCACAGTTGCTTTTAAGATGCGCAAGTAACAGATATTTGGTATCTCTATTAAAATAACAACTTCCACACGACACAATCACTTGTCCTGGTCCCAAACTAGGATACCCATTACCCGTGCTATGGTAATCAGGCTACGATAACACAAACATGGAAATACACAAAAAAAAATGCACGAGCACTTAAGTGAGAAGAAGTGAAAGAACCTGTGATCCAAATGCTACAAAAAATCGGCCAAGTGCGAGTCGGACTCGCGCACCCAGGGTTCCTTATAAATTTATAGGTACTTACATATTATAAATAATTCAGGAATCGAGTCTCGCAGTTTTTCCCGAACTTCAAAGACTAATTTGTCAATGATTCAATTAAAAATGTATAGTTTTCAGATTTTATCCTGTATTTGAAGCATAAGACGATATAACTTGCCAAATTTCATAGAATTTAGATTCCCTTGAGTGTCGAAATATACGTTTTTTGCGGCATAAAGGGCCATATCTTTTTACGTTCACTTTTAGAAGTTTGTTTTCACAGCTTCTAGGGACTGTAGACCTGAATATATAGTTTTAATCTCAACTCAATACCTCCACGCGTTCCCGAGATAAATTTTATGGTCTTGGCAGACAGACGGACACGGACGGAGAGACAAGAAAGTGATCCTACAAGGGTTTCGTTTTTCCGTTTTTTTAGGTACGGAACCCTAAAAACTATTATTCGCACTTAGCGCTGCTGTTACGTCTCGAATTTCGTCTCGCTCTTACATACCAATATTTTTAAAGATTGTAAAAAAAATAGTATAGTTTTGATAGTGGTCTGAGGTTTTGCTAGATAATAAAATTACGAACACAGCAGCTTCAGCCTTGGTGTTCAGATGGCTGTATACAAATCCAATAAAGGTTATTTAATAAAAAAACATGCAAGTGAGGAGTTTTTATTCGCCATTTCTGACGTGTGTGTGATGAAAATTACCAGGAAGCAATTTGAAAGTGCAGTCGCTAATAAAGTTTTGATACAAAAAAACCTTTTAGGAATTGCCAAATTAGTTACTTATCCTTGATTACCTTTTATTAGCGGCATTAACAATTTTTTGTGACAAAATTACCCTGTAGTCAAGGTCATATTTAAGAGATAAAATTTATTTTTATTTTATTTGTTTCCACAAATACATATCATTACAGGCATAGCCTAATTCGATATGTATGCTATTTACAAGTGACAGTGATATCTTTATTCTAATATAATACACAATAACTATTCAACTAATCTATATACTTTAACATAATATAAACATTTATCACTAATTACTGACTTAATACGGATTCACAAGTAAGTGAGTCCAGACGAAATAAGCATTTTTACAACAAAATAAGTCATTGCACACAAAACGAATCGCTCGTAGCCCCGGCTGCCTGAGTGATCTTAAACGATCACGAAGGTTAAGCAACACAGGGCGCGTTCAGTGCATGGATGGGTCGCCGTCTATGCCTAACCCTAGTGGTATTTTTAGCAGTTCCGTGCTTCGCAAGGCACGTTAAGCTGTTGGTGCCGGCTGCCGTCGATAGAGGCCTTAGGGCGGCTTGACAACTTCTGACAGTAGACGAGCCACTAGTCTACAAGCATCCACCAATCCGGACTTGGCCCCCGTGGTGGAGTATGGCCTATACATTCATCAGGGAAGAGACCCGTGCCCCTCGGTGGGGACATAATGGGTTGATGATAATGATGATGATGATGAACACAAAAGATACAATATGAGTCATTTCAAAAGATAGTAAATACAAAAAAAGTATTACACCCTAAAACAAACCCCCGAGACAATCACTCTGAGAAAAAAAAGGAAGCTGAGACTGAGCTTGCCTGTATCCGAAAGCAGACTTGACACCAATAAAAAGTTAGCAATTGAAACAATCCCTTACCAGGCTGATGTTACTTCCAGGTCCAGTTCATCGGAATCATGCTGCACGCCTTCCAACTTCTATTCATCGAGTGCGACTACCCCAGAGCCTTCGTCTGGTGGATCGGCATGCACGCTGTCATGTTTTTCTTCCTCTTCAAAGAGTTCTACAAACAGTCCTACTCCAATTATAAGGTAGGTACCTACAAAAGTATTTACTATCTTTTGCAGCTCCGCAGTCTACGCGCCTCGCTTTGAGTTGCGCAACATAACATATGGGTAGTATTTGAGATGGGGCAGAAAGAAAATTACTTCAACCTTAGTAGTTACTGGAAGACATTCTCATTCCAGAGACTACATTTAACTTCTACATAATAATAATAACTTCCATACATTCCATTTGTTGTATGGGAAACCCCCTTAAATAATTATTTTATTTTGTTTTTGTTGTTATAGCGGCAACATAAATACATAATCTGTGAAAATTTCAACTGTCTAACTATCACGGTTCATTAGATACAGCCTGGTGACAGACGGACAGACGAACGGACGGACGGACGGACAGCGGAGTCTTAGTAATTTATTCCGTGCCTTTTGTGTACGGAACCCTAAAAAAATCAATTTCTGAATTTTCAGTAAGCTTTGGTCCTTATTAGCAGCAGAAGCGAATGACATCATTAAACACGTGACAAATGAGACTCTTCTTGCTAACTGTACTATTTTAATAGTTCCATACCCGAAGGGTGATTTCCCCTAGAACTGTCGCAGTAATATTCAACGGGATTTTTACACAATATGGGACATTACGGCGGAATGCCCAATGTTCACTGATAAATGAAATAAAACTGTCAAACTTGGTGTACCTAAATATAGTGCAGTGCCTTTAATATAACAACAAAATTAAATTCTATAACCGGCTGTGTAAGTCTGACTCCCGCTAAGGGCCCTGAACGAAATTAACGACAAATAATGTGGCGGTACGGAACCCCGAGTCCGACGGACACTTTGCCGGCTTTACCAAAAACGGTGAATACAGTTTGAATATTTTATTTTAAATTGCTCCAGAAATTAGATGTCTAGTTACAAAAATTCGAGTAGATCACCTTACTGCAACATCTCAAATTACCTACTTGTATACCCTTCGCAAAATCACAGTTCAGTACACAGTAGTATTATGGTTGGGGTGATTTATGTATCCAAAAACCTACCTGATTAAGATAAATCTGAAACATCATACCATTATTTTTCTTTATTAGCACAGGTTGACACTTGAACCCAGTTACGTAACGTCTGATGGTAAAAGAAGACGGGGTCTAACATTTTACGTGCTTACCTATTAAATGCCGGTTAACTCTAGTTTTAAAGACACCCAGGTTATATGTCTCCTGAAAAACAGACGACGGCAACGCGATCCACAACTTTGCCGTTCTTTGTATACAAAAATTCGCGAATCGCCATATTATGCGTGTATATGAGCCAGCCATCTGGTTTATTTGTACTGTGGTCTGGTTGTCCGATGAAAGAAAGAGGATAGGGGGCATAATTTCGTGTGGCCACCAGTGTCGGCTGGTGCCTCAGAGAACCGATGGTGCACTGCATGGGTTAAGTGATCTGTCAGGATCCTGGTCTCTGCCTACCCCTCTGGGATACAGGCGTGTGTTTATGTATGTATGTATGTTTAAGAAACAGCTACGGCTAAAACTGCGCGTCTACAACACGAACCGTGAAATTAATTAGTTTAGTAAATAGACACCCAATAGGTCTGACCACAATAAGGGGCGATTTTACCAAAGTCGGAAGCTTAGATTGAGCCGTAATCTCAGTTAAGGCTCGATTACATCCTTAACTGAGATTACGCCTTAGACGCCCGATTTGTGGAGTGGTATACAGCCAAAATAGAGTCCATAATATCATTCTGAATAGGGTTCGAGGTACCTTTGAATAAGTATATGATGCAAGATGCTCCTTCATCATTCCGTCCAACTCGGACCAAAAATCTACAAGCCCACAAAACCAGCTGACTTGATTGTCGGTTTAGATAACTCTTGTTGCTTTGTTGGTAGTCAATATTGTATTTTACACTCATTGTAACTCACAAAATCTTCACCATATCTATTTTAACACTCACATTTAAATCAGCAATCAATTACGCAGGCACAAAATAAACACTGCGCGCGAACACTGACAACTTGACAAGTGCATCGTAATTCAAAGTCTCGGGTGCCCAGCTTAATTGTTGTAATTTGTGTTATTTCTGGGTAGTACCTACGTATTGTTATATGAGTGGGTCATTGTGAAAGGTGTATTTACAGGTATTTTTATACAGTTACTTAAAATAGTAGTGCGGCGCACGAGAGCACTTAAAGTGCAGCCGCCACTGGTGTCCACACTCTCCAAAATACACATCTTGTAGAAAACGGAAAGGGGCGGTGTTTACGTATTTACCTTACGACGATGCTCTAGAGGGTGTAATCTTTCTCTCGTCAATTCTTCATCACCAATTAGCCTGATAGATCGGCGCTCAATCGCGTTCAGAGCCGCAAGCTGGTACTTTGCTGAACCGTCCCAGAGGTGTCTGCAATATTCCATACACGACCAGACCTGTGCTTGATACGGGTCCAAAAGCTGCCTTTTCCGTAAAGTACTGTCTTACTTTATTGAGAGTTTTGGCAACAATGTTGGCTTTGGCGTAGTACTTTGGCGATGGTACTGCCGAAGTTAAGATTGGTGGAAAGGTTCATACCTAAGAGTTCTAAATGGTCAGAGATCTCTATAGATGTGTTCTGGGAGAGTAGAAGTCAGGGTAGGTAAAGGGACTCCGTTTAGCGGTATTGGGACACGCTCTGTTTAAGTGGCATTTAACTTGACTACGTTACCGCTACCCCAAGTGGTTACAGCCTCTAGACTCAAGTTTATGCGCTCCACTATGGCGTCCCTCATAGTACGGGTGCACTCTAAATTGGACAGATACCTCTCTGTGACGGTGCTGTCATCAGCGTATCCAACTGTGTTTGGCTGCACTGTGTTTTTCCAAATGTTACCAGCACACGAGATATTTGATCCTGCTAATTTGTTTATTGATTGAAAGGCACCTTCCACGGAAAAACTAAGTAGACAAAAGATATTAACGACCACTATTAGCTGGCCAGATCAAATCATATTTAAATAACATGTGCGCATTTCCACAGGTCCGTGCCAAGTCGCCTGAAATCACCATATTGGAAGACGCCACAGAGATCAAAGAGAAAGAAGTGTTCAGCAAGAATGGAGTGAAGAACGGCTTCAGCAACGGCCACGCGAACGGGTCACTGGTGCGCGCGCGGACTGTTCTCCCCGCGGGCAACTGACGCCGCCGCCGCCACCCCCTATAGCATTCCGTAGACTGTGATTCATAGCCTCGAGTTGTCACGGACATCGACTCTTTATTTAATTCGTGGACTTTTAAAGTTAAGCGCGAGGTGTAGGTAAAGGCCGCTGCCGTGGTCCAGGTCCAGACGCCATGCGTCCCCAATAATAACCCTAGAGTTGTTAGTGTTAAATGTGATGTTATCTAGTGTACATACTGTTAGGCGGTGTCAATGGTGTAAATTTAATGTTTAATTATATTGTTAAAGTATGGCTATGTTTGTGATCGCATAGCGTTTTGTACTTTTATTCGATTTTAGTTTAAACTTGGGACACCTTGAAATAACAGTTATGATACTTACCTGAAAAGTTATGTTGGAGGTGCTTCAGGCTTTGTTTTTAGTTATGTAAATTTTCAATCATGATAGGACCTTGCCAATGATGTTTTGCAATATGATGACAAACTGTAAGTTGGCCAATAAACACCGTTTAATTGTATAAATAATAGTGAAAAAAGAAATGAATTATGTATTGAACCTATATTTATTTCCTTGTTTATGATTATAATTTTAAATATGGACCAAGTACAATTTACCTAATCTGTATTATCCTACTTATTGCTCACGTAATGATCATTGCAGTATAAATAAGAATGAAAACTATTATGTGGTTGTGTTGGTTATTTATTTATTTGTTTTTTAATGTTTTATTAATTTACGTTTTATTAATTTACCAAATATTCTGTATATAAAGAATCAAATTGTTTCACGTGGACTAGCCACTAGCAGCATAGCTTCCTTCGTCTTCCGTTATTTTGTACTTATTATTACCGAAATTCAGGTGCTTTTGTACAGCTACACCTAGAAATACAATCACGTCTGCTTTTTTTGGCAGGAACTCATATGCCTAGAACTAGCTCGCCAATTTGTAGATAATGTTATTTCATTTTCGAAGCAATTTATAAACCTACAATTGTAATTTTTATACAAAAATATGCAAATAAATTATAAGATGAACGATGATTGCTTTTATTAAAACAACTATCCTGATACTACTATAATATGATCGATAAATTTAACCATGTCTAAGAGCCATATCACACTAGCGATTTGCGAGCAATTTAAAAGCGATGCGATTGCGCGGCGAGCACGTCACGACGACGCTGCGCAATCGTGGCGATGTCGCCGCGATTATCACCGTCGACTCCATTTCGTACAATCGCGTTCGACAGTCCGGCCCACCCCACTTGAGTCATATTAGAGATAGGTACGTGTGTAAGCGGACGTAGCATCGTTAAGAGGTACAATGGTCGTTGATACAATGGATACAAAGTTATTTATAACTAAAATTCAATCCCGTTACATGGGATACATAGTAGTCGCTCTCTTCCAGTCGATTACTTGATAATGAATCCTCCCAGATTCGTCGTTGACTTGTATCTGCTTTCGTTTTCTGCGTCTTCGAAGTAACAAAGTCAGCAGTAGTGTTTCCTTGTCAAATCAAACCATTTTGCTATTCAGTGTCCAAAACGCCGTGGGCACGCCGCGATGGCTCAACGTCGTCGAGGCGGCGTGCTCGTAGCGTAATCGCTACGCAATCGCGGGAAGATCGCTGCGCAATAGCATCGCATTTAAATCGCTCGCAGATCGCTAGTGTGATAGGGCTCTAAGACATAAGCAAAAAAAATTGTTCTCAGTAAACCTTGAGAAGTGAACTTGTAAAAGGAATAATTGAGATTTTTCAAGTTTACATTATATATACTGTATTTAATTGATACCAAAAAAAAACTGTTTTTAGGTTTTGTGTACTTTAAATAACAAATATGTTTTTAAAATAACCCCAATACCTAAAAACCGTTAAACAATCATCTTTCAGAAATGAAAGTAATAATTGACCAAAAAGTAAGTTTGATAAATGCTTGTATAATTCATTTTATGTATAAATTAAAGAAGATTAAACTGTACAAAAGGAAAAATTCTGTTAAATATGGATACTTAATCGAATTATACAGTTCTATAATTATAGAAGTTTTTAAGTACATAGTTGAAAACCCTCATTAACAAACTTAATAGAAAAAAATAGTAACAATTCTGGATATATTAATTCTATCACAAAATAACGATCATAGGTACCTAGGTACCTACTGTTGACAGTATTATTTACTTTTAAAAGTCAACTAATAAGTATCTCCAGAAAGCGGAATATCCTCCATCTAAAATACTTAAGGTATGTCGTTGCAGTGAAACGTCATGAAACATTCACAGAAAGATTGTTTGAGACAGTAGTCAAGTAGGTGTTGCAAAGTTAAACGGACTTAGCACAACGAAATCCTAGGTTCCCTGCTGAACTATCTTCTGTGTTGTGTGAACTGGCAGAGCATCTGTACCTGTAGCAGTAGGAACGGTGGCACAAGTAAGAGCCTCCTTTTTTCGTCTTCTCTTGAGGCTGAAAAATAAATATGTTTATGTTTGCTATGTATTAAAATAAGGTAAGTAATATTTTAAAGCGGACGAAAACAAGTAATAATATATTTTACCCAGCTTTCTTGCATGCATGAAGGGAATTTATGAAGTACTTAATTATTATTTATTTTAGTCAGCAAATAAATATATAATAGGTAAATAGTAAGTAAATATTTAATTTTATGATCAATGGACAGTTTTTATTATTTGTATGTTTGTATGTCCCCACTGTAGGGCACAGGCCTTCTCTCAGAGAGAGAGTATGGGCTTAATCACCACGCGGTCCCACCGCAATTGGCGATTTCAAGCGCTGAGGTATGCGAGTAGCTCAGACACCCACATTTCCTCACGATGTTTTTCCTTCACAGTTAGCGAGTGGTATTGCCACTATAACTTCACAAATGTACATAACATAGAAAACAAAGCCATAGGTACATGCCCGCACTAGGAATCGAGCCTGGATCTCTCGCTTCCTAGCCCTATGTTCAACCCACTTGGCTACCACCGCTACATGTTTGTAGTAATCACCCTTAAATGCATTACCGTTTTTAGGGTCCCGTACCCGAAGGGTGCCAAACGGGACCCTATTACTAAGACTTCACTGTCCGTCTGTCTGTCTGTCATCAGGCTGTATCTCATGAACCGTGATAGCTAGGCAGTTGAAATTTTCACAGTCGATGTGAGCTTATTTCTATTGCCGCTATAACAAAAAATACTAAAAACAGAATAAAGTAAATATTTAAGGGGGGTTCCCATACAACAAACGTATGCCGTTTTATTTTCGATATTAGTAATGGCAACAGGTAGACGCTTGAAATATTTACAGAATATTTATTTTTATATTCGTTTCAAAAATGAATAATTAAATTAAAATAAAATAAATATTTAAGGGGGGCTCCCATACAACAAACATCATTTTTTGCAGTTTTTTCTCGATCTTTGTTTCTTACGTTGTCCGACGAGTCCTGTCTTTTGTTATGATAGTAATACTAATAAAAAATTATTTAAATTCTTTAATGCCTCTCATCAGCAAAGCTTTCATCATTTTCAAATCTTCACTCTGATTCAGTAACAGGTACATGAAAATAATGTGGGAATATTATTGTCTCACCAAAACATAAATATGCACTCACAGCATCAGGAGCCCAGGAATCTTCAACCCACTCCCAAACATTGCCAGCCATATTATAGAAACCAAAATCATTTTGTAAAAACTGGTCCACAGGACTTGTGCCAATGAAACCATCCTTTTCTGAATTGTGGTTGGGAAATGATCCTTGCCATATGTTTGCCCTGGAATAGTTTATAATTAAGGTTAAGAATCAGCAGTACTCCTAATTATCATTTAAGTTACAACTGTTTCTAGGATGACTTCGCATGTGGTAAAATTACAAAAGTAATTAATACCTTAAAGTGTCTTTAAATTACCTACATGTATTTTTTGTCAGGAAACAGTTTGTCCCCCCAAGGGTACTTAGTCCCTCGTTTACCACCCCGGCAAGCTGCCTCCCACTCTGCCTCAGTTGGCAGCCTGGCATCACGCCACTTGCAGTATGCTTGGGCATCGCGCCATGAAACATGTATTACTGGGTGATCCATGACACCTGAAATATATTGTTTGTCGAAAGACAGAACAAACAATTCATAATAATGAGCTTGGCAAGTCTGTACGATTATCCCGTCTATTGCTGTGTCAATGAACCAATCAGACTCATCCACTGCTGGATATATGTCTAGCAAAGGATGCCATTTCTTTCTGTCTTCAGCAATTCTTATTCAGACACAGCCAGCAATCTGACTCAGATTGTCCAGCTTGCTGGACCGACATGCTGCATTTGCTAGTTTGCAGTGTCTCCAATAGAAAAAAAAACCCTTCAGTTTTAAGGTGTGACCACTCCACTACCACTTGGTATGAATGATTATATGGGTTTCTACAAATCAACGGTAAACTATTTTGCCTATAGCTATGTCAATCACCTCTAAGATAGCAAAGTTGAAGTTTAAATCAATGTAATGTATTGTAATAAGTACCTTCAAGATCGGAGTCTGGGCCATAAGGGTGTCTCCAATCAGCCCCAGTCACTTTGTACCACCAAGGCGCTTGCATAACGCGAAAATCCTTAAGGTCCTCCTTTACAGTACTATTCAAAAACAAAGTAAACACAAAGCTATCCCCAAAAACTTCCGCCTCTGTCTTGTAGTTGGTGTCTTGAACAAATTTCAGAAAATCCCTGTTGGAAATCTCATACTTATCTAAATAGAAACTTTGTACTTCGACAATTCTCATTGGACCTTCTCTGTCACTTTCAATATCATCTGTCCCAAACTGGTATTCTCCACTATTAACTTTGATCATTCTATCTGCTCCGAAGTTTTTATTTACTTCGTTACGAAGCGGGCAGGATTCTTCTGAGCTTTTGGAACCAAAAAAACTTGTAGAATCAGTATCCAAGTTACCATCTTTTGATCGGTCGACACCGCAACCACATTCATTATTTATAACACTCGCAACTTGTAATAAAAATATAAAACTTAATAAGTTAAGCAACATTTTGCCACATTCATGTGGGTTATAAATAAACAGTAGGGTAAAAAGGGATGAAATGGGCCACGAATCAAAAATAAAACAAACAAATTCGTAGAGCCTACATTTCTTTCACCATTTTCAATTCAATTCAATTCAGCTTTATGGACTCACTGCACTGATTATACAGTACAACTTCGCCAATGTCACGTGTTAGGCAAGACTATAGCCAATCACAACAGCGAACGAGGCTCGGTCAGAATTTTGAAGCAATCAGAACTGTTTGTCGGAAGGTTATTATGGGATGCTTAGTGATTTTAGACCGTTTGTTTTTTAAGCTAAAGTTTGATATTGTTGTCTGAAAGGAATTTACCTATAATGTATACAAGAGGGGAATTTGCCTGGGAGAGGATAAGTTTAAGATTAGTAGGTCGGACAATGTTATCAGGGAGGACATCCAAAAGAGAAAATCGGAGATTGGGACAATTAAGAAGCAGATGTTCTGCAGAGCCGTCGTCCAATCCACACTCACAAAGGGAGTTGTCTCTCACTCGGATCTTAGCCAGGTGGACCGGTGTGCAGGCATGTCCCAAGCGTAAACGACAAATGGTCGAGGTCCTTTCACCATTTACCAGAGTAATAGTACATAATTTTTTTTTTTTTTTTTTTTGGGTTATGGCTTTGCACGATTTGTGCCTACGCCAGTGTCAAGTTATCGGGGACATTTGGGATTAAAGGTAGGGAAACGGAACAGATTTTACAAAAGGAAGAATGAAACGGAATTTGGAAAAAGGAACTTTAAAATGTGGTAATAATAGGGGTTAAAGTATGAAATTGCCGTTTTATTGCAATAGGTTCTTTGAATTGACATAATCTTCATGGTTTGAGGTTTTCGAATGAAACTTTTTTCAAATGGTTTCTATGATGTTTTTTTTTTTTAAAAATGTGAAACATTTGAATATCGACTTTCAATTGTTTTTGTTATTCAATTTAGACAAGAAAGATGGATACTGCGAAAATTCGAGTGATTTTTGAATACGAGTTCCGACGCGGAACTAACGCGGCAGAAACAGCCCGCAATATCAATGCTGCGTTTGGAGAGGGGTCTACTAATGAACGCACCGTGCGATTTTGGTTTAAACGCTTTCGTGATGGAAATTTCGACTTAAAGAACGAGCCACGAGGAAGACCGCCCACACAGGTGAATAACGATGAATTAAGAGAGATAGTGGAAGCCGACCCTAGTCAAACTACCCAGGATTTAGCGGCATGGTTTAACGTTACCTTACCCACAATATTGACTCACTTGCGTCAAATCAATAAAATAAAAAAATATGAAAAATGGGTGCCTCATAATCACTCGAATTTTCGCAGTATCCATCTTTCTTGTCTAAATTGAATAACAAAAACAATTGAAAGTCGATATTCAAATGTTTCACATTTTTTAAAAAAAGAACATCATAGAAACCATTTGAAAAAAGTTTCATTCGAAAACCTCAAACCATGAAGATTCTATGTCAATTCAAAGAACCTATTGCAATAAAACGGCAATTTCATACTTTAACCCCTATTAATAACATTAGGAATAAAATATAATTAAACAAAAATTAAGAAATGTACAATAAAATCAAACTAAATTTTAATATCATTTTTACTTAAATACTTAGCAATACATTTATAAATATTAACATCAAAATTATATAACAGGCAGGATGCAGACGAAGGAAAAGAGACACCAAGGGAAGACAGGGAAGCAAAAAAGAAGTGATCAGAATCGGGACAGGAAAACAAAAAGTACCTACATAATTATACATACAATACCTAGGTACCAAAGGAACCATTCACCAAAATCACCAACACCAAAGACCACAGAGTACTTCACGGCTATGACAGCTCAAACAAAACGCGGAACAGTTTGGTAGGTACCTAATGTGGTTATAAAAAGCAAAGCCCCCCATTGACCATAGATAAGAGTGTATATTTGATGATACATCCATCACTCCAAATGGACTGCTCACATTCCAAAATCCGCTCGTCAATTTAGAAAACGCCGTCCATCTTAAGACGGGGCGTCCGAATGGATTTCCAATATATCACGCCAAATAGATGCATAGGTGTCGTGGATTGACGGTAAACAAGGTACCTAGTATAAGGAGCACCCAGTAGGTATGCAATCTTGGCCGTCCGCCGGATTTAATATTTAACTACCTTAGTACCTACCTACGCGAAAAAAAGTGCGGGAAACGTAAAGTTGGCGGGTGTATTTTCTGAAAATTTGTAAAAAATTAATTAGCATAGGTTTTTAGAATCAGCTATTATATTATAAAAGTTTACTAAATATTGAATATGAACATAAATTATTTATTTTACTGATGTTAAGGTGATTTTGATTTACTTATAGTATACCTAATAGCTCAGGTGAATCAGGTGTACGCCGGGTATATTTCTGTTAAATTATTGTAGTATTAGTATATATTTATAAAATTTGTCCATAGTTTCTTCGTTCTTGGTAAGTTTTTTCACTTTTTATCTTTGAGGCCCATGGAAGGGCCGCCCGATCCGGGGGGCTCAGTCCCACCGGTCGGTGTTAATATTACCATACCACTGAATAATCTAAACGAATCCACCGGAATGGATACTGATGGCTCCATCAGGTCAGAGAAAAGAAAGAGATCTAGGGCGCAGCGCAAGGTCTGCAGACAACATAATAAGATGTAATAAGAGGAGGAAACATCACAAGCACGGTTCTGTTTTGATACTGTTACCCCCAGTACCTACCCCAGTACCCCAACTAATTACAGATGGCGCCACTGAGATTTGCCCTGACAATGTTTGTTTTGTTTTATAAGAGTTGGTTATTTTCGGATTTTTTGTACTTGTACTCAACATAAAAACGTCATGAAATGCTTTTCACTAAAAAAGGGAAAGCTATAGTTTATACCAAAACTGAAAAAGCAAATTTTTGTATCATCATCAAACCCATTATGTCCCCACCGAGGGGCACGGGTCTCTTCCCTGAGGAAGGTATAGGCCATACTCCACCACGGGGGCCAAGTCCGGATTGGTGGAGGCTCGTAGACTAGTGGCTCGTCTACTGTCAGAAGTTGTCAAGCCGCCCTAAGGCCTCTGACTTGGCTTAACGACTGCCATCTATCGACGGCAGCTTTTTGCGGCGGCAAATTTTTGTATACTTACAGCGAAAGGAATACAGACTGTAATACAAAGGTAACCTCAAAAATATTTTTTAAACATTTCTTGCGGAAATAATCGCATACCTTTGATTAATTACCTCTTTACTGGCTGTTTCATTGATTAGGTACCCATAAAGTGCAAAATGTTAAATTTACATAAGAAAGTTAGGTACTCAGAAACATCTAAAATCAGCTTTAAACAGCTTTAAGAGCAACAGTGCTGCGGGACTACTACTTGAAGGTTCTTATCACCAACAACTAAATTGTCCTATCAGAAGTATTGATATCTATTCAGATCTGCCCAGTTCAATGCTATGGGCTGACTCTGGGTAATAAAGTGCTCCTGCTTACCTATTTTGAGATACGGGCTTAGGCCCAAAGAAATGCGTGATACAATGTATGATTATGATTTTATTAAATAAAACCGGTAAGTAACAAGTAACCTTGTTTTACTTCACTTACGATTGTAGCAATAATAGCTAGCTTAACATTTACTAAATGGGTTGAATCATTGATATCAAGTCTTGAATTTAACGGTTTTAATTAGTTTTAGCTTTAATAATCGAGGTACCTAAACACTGCCTCCGTTTTTAACGAGTGTGAAAGATGCGGACCTGAAAACAAACAAGAATGAAAAAACATAACTTTTAAATATGATTCTGAATGTATTTCATTACTATTATTTGTATTTAATTTTTTTGGTATCTTTTTATTAGAATCATAACTTATAAACTTTTAGATACCTAATCGATTTACTTCCTCCAAATGGTTTAGGAGCCACAGTTTTTCTATTGCAAACTGAGCAGTAAATGCGTAGGCGCTGATTTAAAAAAAGACACTACACTTATTATCCTGGGGTTTATATAATTACGAATATTGTACTTTTCCCATACAAATAGGCAAAAAATCAAGACATCCTCCATTTTGAATTTTTTGGCGAAAATTTGTATGTAGGTATGGATGGGTGTTTGTTACTCTTTCACGCAAAAACGGCTGAACGGATCCGGATGAAATTTTGCACAGAGATATATTATAGTCTGGATTAGCACATAGGCTATTTTTTATCCCGGAAAAATACACATCAAAATTACCACGCAAACGAAGTCGCGGGCAACAGCTAGTTTAGAAATACCTATGTGTGGTGAATAAAGACCCACAGCCATAGAAAAACCTTGCATGCGGCGTTCCAGATGAGGCTTTATAAGATCTTCTGCCATTTTTTTTATAAAGACCAGTCTCGAAATCTTTGATTGAGCTTGGTTCATTTTGTTGATGATGTATGCGTTTGCTACAGATGTCTTACACCCTTAGTTGTTGTCCGCGTCATAAAGGGAGCAAAATTTTAGAGTCCGAAGAAAGCTAAATTTTACACAGAAGGTTCCTTTCCGGAATCCCCCTTATTTTTCGTCCACGTCATTCTAATTGACAATAACGGATTGATATTGAAGGTAAAAATCTAATATTATCTACTTATAATAAAATTATCAATCAAAGAAATCCTTCTCCACATAATCTATTAATTCTGAAACTAACAGAGTAAACATTGTTTATATTGAATAAAATAAAAAATCTTAATAATCTGGCTCTGCTCACCGCTCTACCAAGAGTAACAAGGTACGTACCTACCTACATTCTGAGTAGAACAACACACGAATAAAAAAACCATAGAAGTAGGTATTTCTTCCCACAAAATTCAGTCTCAAAACAACCCAGTCCTCTCGATTAGTCTTTAAAATTAAATGTGCTGTACCTGTACCTAGAGTACATCACTCTGTGATTTGCTTCATTCTGTGGGCCATACGTGACGACGCGTGAACGTTGATTGACTTCATGATGTATGAAATACCTACCTACCTCGCAAGATGGCGGTCTGACGGTGTCAGGTGCATAGATATTTGCCGGGTAATAATTAAATAGCTCCGATTGGTAACACCACAGGGTAACACAATTGACAAGCCCCGCCTGCCTTCCCACAATAAATTGAAGGTAGGGTAATTATTAGCAATTGGTGGATAAGTAACAAGAAAACAAATAGACACGACATACGGGTACCTACTTAGGTATATTTAACATCTCACTCATCCAAATATCAGTCTATAAAAAAATGAAAATATCAAAAAGTAAAATGTGAACTTAATCCCATACGTGAGTACAACCGAACTTAATGGCGGCGGAGGAACGCTGCAAACAAGAAAACTTCGGTTACATTTGAATTGGGACTGTACCTACACACTTCGTTTCTTGGGACTTCGTCTTTCCATATTTTGCGTCTCACCTTCGATTTAAATTTTGGATAAAAAGTTATGTTTTACTGAAAATAAGAAAGTACAAAGATGTAATAACAGCGTGCGCAGCGTGGGCAGGCCCTCCAGATGGTCTTAAGACCTGGTTACGGTGGCGGGGAGTCGCTGGATGCGGGCGGCACAAGACCGGGAAACTTGGAAAACCATAAGAGAGGCCTATGTCCTACAGTGGGCGTCAAATGGCTGACGATGATGTTGATGACCCACAACTTATCAACATCATTGTGTGCACGCCTCCTTAAGAGGCTCCATGACTTTGAGGGGATCCAGTGGGCTAACTAGTGAAACCAATGAAAGAAAATCATATCTTCTAGATACTATTTTTTTCCTCGGTGGCGCTCTAGTGTTACTCCCTGAAGCTACTTAAACAAGGCCACTAATGAAAAAAATCATACCTTTTACAGATACTTTATGCAATAAGTGCCCTACAAATCTCTTAACTATGTAAGCCATGCATTTACAACCCACAAAAAATCTAAGAATACATTGCATTTCCGCTAAAACGGCCAACAAAAATATAGAATTACATAGCGTTTCCGTTAAAACAACCGCGTTTTTGACAGAAATGCTATCGTCCCTAGTTCTTCTTGATCCTAGGTTCTTGGTCGTGTGTCCTAAAGATCACAATTTATATGATTGAGTGATTTCTAGGCTACTTTTTACAAAAAAGATCTGTAAAAGAAGACATGATATCGTTGTTTGTTATTCGTGGCGCTAGTTGGACCTTGTTCGAACCTTAACGGGCAGCCTCGATCATTTTTTTATTAAGTAGGTAATCGGTTTTTGCAAAATATGTCACACGGAAATTTAAGTAATAGCTAGAACGAAAATATGAAGTAATAGCTAGAACATGCTATAGACCACAACTTAGTACCTACTCATGTCATGTTATTACTTTTATATCATGTAATGGTTGTGGTTTGTACACCAAACAAAATAACATAAAATAAACCAACAGCCTAGAACCTAAAATTGCATTCTAAGCGAAAATGCAATTTATTCTAGGTTATATAAGCTGTTGGTTCTAAAAATAGCTATTAGGTACTTACTATAATTGAGACTTTTTGGAAAAACGGATTACTTATAAAGGATTACTTTTTCCCATTGGCGTTAGGCCTTTAACAAAAACAAATTAATTCCAAAGAAACACTTACAACAATAATGGTGCAATATCGTCGGGCTTCATTTTGCCGTAATATTTAACTATTCCATCAACATGGCCCATTCCCACAACGCCCAAAACACGAGCTTGATCCACTGGCAAGGAAAAACAAAGCAATGAAAATTACAAACAATCGGATATCCTGTCCTGAAGATTTATTAGTGGTAAAAGTACATACCTAGGTAACTATTAAAGTTCAGAAAATAATTTATTTCAGAATATGTAGGTTTATTTTTTTTTCAAAAATGAAATGCATATTAAATTTATAAGAAGAGAAGAAGTTGATTTCACTAAAATTCAATGCAATTGAAATATTTTTATTCATTATAAAAACAAAATATTTACTTAAAGTCAAAGTTGTTAGTTTCACAATTTAGATTGTGTGGAGAAGAAGCTAACAAAGAAACTCCACATTTATTCTTTTCAAAACACGTTTTAACTTAATGAAAGAGTTTTCAACTTCAAATATTACTCATGAATGTGTTGAGCACTAGACACAATCGTCCTATAAATACCCTTTAATATTAATCTACTGTTTAATATCAAACATCTTTGAGTTCCAAATAGTAACGTTGGAGGTAACTCTAATAAATCTTGAGGAATCTTGTAAAACATTATACCTACAGTGCCCCATAAAGGATAATGTATTAACGTTTGCAAGTCAAAATCGTGGAAATGACAATTTATGTTTATTTCTAATACCTATTAAAATTATGATGGCTGCCAACATTTTCGAAGTCTGATATTTTTTCTACATAATATAACGTACATAATATTTTCATAAATGTATTGACTTGCAACTGTTAAGATGTTAGTTTCTTTAAAAAAATCTCTTAGCGAATCCCTTCTACCTGATGATGATTGTTCCGACCGGTTTCGGCCATGGCGACCACTTTGACCCCTAATCATAGATGTGGCGCTGGTGCGCTCGAAGATGGCTTATATAGCCTATCTTCACGGCGAAACTCCTTGCACACTGAGGGCACGTGAGAATGCCGTTCTCATAATTATATGTTATGGCAGCAGGTGAGCGAGCCTTTAACTGGTCGCGTTTGGTATCCAGGTCAGCTTTACGCTGAACCTCGAATTCGCGTACTTGGCTGTTCACCATCCTGCGCCATTCTGGCCGCTGTGCTGCCAAACGTTCCCAGCGGGAGGGCGGAAGGAGGGAATTTTGTATGAAAAAACTGTCTTATGACGTCACATTTCAGAGCACTCTTTTTACGTTTAATTACTTAAAAATTGTAATAACTAGTAATTGAATAAAAGAGATACATCTTTCGATATATTTTGTAATTTTTGTTTTAATTGAGCATATGAAATAATTTATTGCTGATCGTGTCAAATACCGTATTATTAAGTCTGAGACACAAAAACACTGTTAAGTCTGAGTTAAAGCCGGTTAATGTGTGGAGGTCCTATTAAACGAAGCCGGCTTTAACTCCGTCTTAGTTGTGTTTTAGTGGGATCGACTTTTGATAAATACGACTGTGAGTTTTTGATTTCATTTTATTTTGAGCCGAAGCACCAAAAAAAAACGCTCTGTCGCAAAATGTCCACTACCCAAAATTTTGACCGTTCACAAAATGCCCATTTCTCAGAAACAATGTCTCTTTCGCTAAATATAATGCCCGTTTCGCAAACTATCAGATAACAGTTTAAATTACAAATCGCCTCAAATATGTAGGGTCTTATTTATAAAAACACGATTCCTTAAAACAGTCGACAAACTCCAATTAACATAGTCTATCGTTGAGATTTTACAAGGAAAAGACGTTCTACTTCTCTTAACCCTTTGCTTTTTAATGGGTGCCCTATACCACTACTGCCAACGGTAACTGATCTCGGCCTCATCATCGATCAGAAGCTCTGTTGGGATGAGCAGATTAAGGCGGTATCGCAGAAATTCTATGCTTCCCTCCACCCCTTACTCCGTCTGAAAAACTTTCTCCCGATTAACATTAAGATTTCCCTTGTCAACTCCCTTCTCCTCCCGATTCTGGACTACGCCGATATTTGTTATCTTGATCTTTCACAGGAGCATCTTAACAAACTCGATCGCTTGCAGAATACCTGCATCCGTTTCATCTTTGGCTTGCGCAAATACGACCAATTGTGTCGGCATTTCACGCCAGGCTAAGATGGCTCCCCAATCGCGTTCGGTTCTATACTCAATTCTCTATCATCCTAATGCCCCCCAATACTTAAAGTCCCAATTCGATTTTTTGTCTAGCATCTTGTCTTGTCTCAGAATCATCTCTTTAGTACCCCTTCTCACCGCTCTGGTTTTGTCTCAAATTCATTTTCTGTTACAGCTGTTCGTCTCTGGATCGCCCTTCCTGAAAGCATTCGTAAAGCCCCATCTCGGAATGCTTTCAAAGCCCTTGTCCGCAAACACTTTCTCGACATGTGTTACCCCGAGCCCCCCTGAGCCCCTGGCGAGGAGGATCTCGGCTGTGTAATTGCAATCTCACTACTATCTTTCTTCCCTATATATTTATATCTACTTATGTTGCTACAGTTTATATGTGTTTATGTTTATTTATATTATGTATTATAAGTTTATTGTATGTATAAATATTTACTTATTTATTGTTGAGTATTCGTCTTCTTATGTAATTTTAGTTAAAGTAATTCGTTTTATCCGTTTATTTCGTATGCCTACCAGTTAATTTCTTGCACCAACTGTGGTTGACTGGTAGAAAATGCTTATAGCATTAAGTCCGCCACATTGCTATTGTATTTTTTACTTATGTGCAATAAACGTATTAATAATAATAATGTTCTGTCGACTTGACTACACAAATATACCTAAACGTCGAGCAATAATAAGACGTGCGTGACGTAGGTAGTTACCTGAACGAACACACTCCTGTAGAGAGTACGCGAGGCACCGGTCCCGCTCGTCAACGAATACGTGAAATATTTTCTTGAAGGCGGGGACCTCTCGTATGATCTCTTCGAATTGAGACTGCACAAAGGCGCGGTTTTTGTATTTCTCCAGTTGCTCTTTGCTACAAACATAGTCATTTATGTACTTACAGTTTTATTACGCCCAGTAGAGACTGCGAATGGTACTCTATAATTATTACTAAGCCTACGCTGTCTGTAGTTCGAGTGGATTTATACCCAACATACGTTTTATAAGTACGTATTACGTACGTACGTATAAGTAAGTATGCCAAAGAAGAAAACCTTTTCCTGAGTATCGACATAAAGCACTTCAATTTGAGTATTAGGCAAAACTTTAAAATTCTCGGGTTTTTTCATACAATCTCTAAAGACGGGCTCAATTTGTATGAGAAATAAAAAATAAACTATTTTATACCTTTCGCTTAGGGCGCTTATACACGGGCGGAGAAAGACAGTGCTAACTGCAGCCATCGACACTCGTCGACGACGGCAGTCGCCGACATGTCTGCGTCCGCAACGTGCCGCCGGCCGTGTATTAGCGCCCTTATTGGAAGTGACAGTTTTTATTTATTTTTATTTTTTTCTTAATGGCAACTCGATTGGGAGTGACATCTGTCAAAACATGAAAACTGACTGGCAGAATCCTAGGGATTCCATAAATAAGAATTGAATTGAATCAAGTTCAGTAGGTAGGTATCTAGGTACTGAAGAAACAGTTATCATAATATGTTTTTCGTTATATATAGTCCGCACAAATCTTTTTGGCGGTAACGTGAACATAGTCGTCAATTACTCACACATACACTGTAAAGACAGTAAGCGATGTGCAAACGATCTGTGACTATGTTCACGCTACCGCCAAAAAGATCACAACAACTTTGTATAAATGCACGCCTGTATCATTGACTCAAATTTAGGTAATCAGTGGCCGCAAAAATGGTCAATTTAATTTCTACTTACTTTATTGGCGTCGGACTTGCCCGGTTGAGATGATAGAGCACTTGTCCCAACTCGTAAATAGATAGACTCTGGAATGCTCGAGCTATAGTTATCTGTATCGGCCGATCTCCAAGAAAGAGCTTACAGCCTGGTATTTTTTTCATCTGGAATTTATAAAAGTTAATTGGATTAGACAAGGCAGTCCTGTACAAAAACTGTTGGTTCTATCTATCTGTCAACAGTAACTAAAGCTTTTTTTGTAATAAACCGAATACTATGTAGGTAGGTAGTAGGGTGAAATTCGATTCTTGAGAGACCGTGGTTATTATTGCCGCTCTGGACCCTAAGCACAGTTACGCAAAGAATCTCCTTTGCATAGCAGCGAGGTAACGCCGCCAGCGTAGTGTGGATGTGCCGGATCCCGGATGTGCAGGGCGGCTTATGGTCTAAGCGCCACTTGCACCATCCCACTAACCCGGGGTTAACCCGGTTACAACGGTTTAACGCACAGAACACAAAAAGAAGTTTATTTTTCTTCTTTTTGTGTTCTGAGATTTAACGGGTTAACCCAGTGTCAAATTGTACTGGTAACCATGGTAACTCCAGGTTTAACCGGTTAATCCCGGGTTAGTGGGATGGTGCAAGTGGCGCTAAGTGTCATGTTTTCTTTGTTGTGTTGTGTATTAATTTTCTTTTATGTTTGATGCAGTTTTTTCAGAATTAATAATTTAATTTTACTATTTTGTGTGATTATATAAATAGCACATCTATTTATAGAATAAAATAACCATAGAATTATTTCTTCCTACAAAATTCACTCTCAAAAACGGCCTCTGTCATCTCCGTTAGTCTGTACCAATGAAATAAGCGCAAGATGTGCTATAGAGTAAATCACTGTTGGTTTTATAAAAAGAACGTCAAACCATTGACTTCATGATGTATAACCTGTCGAAATATCTAGGTACCTACCTCGCAAGATGTTGGTCTGACGGTGGCAGGTGCAGAGATATTTTGCTACCCAACTTGTTCCGATTGGTAACACAATTGGCAAGCCCCGCCCGCGTTCCCACAATTGAACGTGGGGTCATTTTTTGCGCTTAGTTAGAATCTATGTTTTTAACTGGATGTGACACTATGTATATTGAAAATGAACAAATAGATTTTATAGTTGCTTCGCCTAACGCTTTGCTTTTAAATTCCTACCGCGCTACATTGCAAAACGCACCTTCCGAATTGTAAAATATTTGGTAAGTTGATCACCCCCCCGCATGCCCCCGTCTCCGCCCGTCTTGTATTCTTTATATAATATCTTGTAGATAAGCCCCGTGTAATTAAACCCTTAGGTACGTAATTAACGAATTGCCCCTGTGTACCTCGTGATAAGCTCTTCGAAACTCGCCACCAGGCGCCACGCCCAATTCTTTGGCGAGATCGGCGTATGTTTTTAACAACATGGCATGTAGCATCCCAGACACGAACGTTTGACCCTTAACAGCTTTCCTATGAACAAAAACAAGAAATATAGAAAACGGACATAGTTTATCAAACAAATGGTACAGGCAAAGTAGGATTACTTACTACCTACCCTAAAGGAATAAAAGGATGTTCTAAATCACCTAAACATGGAAACACTACCAGCATGACGACGTTAGTCGCGCATCTTAAATGTCAAAAGTGGCGACTTTCCAGTACATTAAGTGTCAAATTCTGACATTTCAGCGCCACAAAACGCGTGACACAAAACATCGTCAGCACGATGATGACGCGAGTCGCGCGTTTTAACATCAAAGGTCGCGTACATTAATTGTCAAATTCTAACATTTTAGCGCAACAAAACGCGTGACTTGCGTCATCGTACTAACCAATAAACAAACATCACATAGTACGAAAAGTTCCAGACCGAAGCTGGAGGCAAACCACCACCTCAAGCATACCAACCAATACCGAGCCAGCGCCCTTACCAACCGAAATAAAAAAAACCGGCCAACATTAGACACAAAGACCGAGAAAAAACCGGTAAACAGTCACGTTTGTTGTATCTGAGCCCCCCTTAAATATTTATTCTATTTTAATTTACTGAACTAAACATGTGAATATTTCAAGCGTCTACCTGTTGCCGTTATTAATATCGAGCAAAAAACGGAAAAAAATCTGTTTTATGGGAGCCCCCTTAAATATTTATTTTCTTCTGATTTTAGTAAGTATTTGTTGTTATAGCGGCAACAGATTCATCATCTGTGAAAATTTCACCTGCCTACCTATCACGGTTCATGAGATACAGCCTGGTGACAGACAGACAGACGGACAGTGAAGTCGTAGTAATGGAGTCCCATTTGGCACCCTTCGGGTACGGAACCCTAAAAAATCACTGTCAGGAACTACGATACAATTTCTTAAAAATTTGACTGTCAAACTAATGATGGTATATAATACCATAATTTGTATGGCAGTCTGATACAATCAATCATTGATGCCATTGGTACGGTTTTCATTCTAGGCGAAGACTGTTTATCAGGCTTTACAAGGGACTCATGTTGAAAATCGATAAACGTGAAATAATGAAAGATAGTGGGGCCAAAATACTTACAGAACGGTTTCCGCACGACGGACATCGTGGCCGGCCGACCAAGGCGGCGTTGGCAGGTTTTACATTGAATGATAACCGTAACGACCTCAGAACACAATTTTGTGTTCTGTGGTAACGACACATTTTGTTTCAAGGGCATCCGAGGACATGAAACTAGAGAAGTTACATTTATCGCCCAATGAGCACGCCCGTTGACGGTGGGGCGGGACGACTTTTTGATGGGTGGCAGAGGATAGCCCGCGACAAGCGGAGTATCAGAGTATCAAAGCCTTTGTTCGGTAGATCTGGCTACATAAAAGTAAAGTACCTAAGTAAGACACTAACTGTAGTTTTTTGGCATCGAAGTTTTTGGCTTCTTCCAAGAATTTTTTATCGTCCAACTCTAACAAAGAAACGCGCTGCCTGCACAATTCCACAAGTATTGCGTTGGGCTTCAGGGCCTCCACTATCTGCGAGGAGAGTTACAAAATAGGTATAGGTATAAAGTTAAATAGGCTAAGTATTAAAGTTGTCACAGTGATGGCTACGTACCGTAGAGACATCTTCCACCGACTGTTTGCTAAAGTGGACCGTTCCCAAAAGCACCACCGTGGCATCCTTATTGTTTTGCAAGAAGCTCGCCGAAGGTGGGAGAGTTATATTCAGCCCGGATTGACAATAACATCTTGATAGTATCGCTGACAACAAAGTGAAATAAATAAGACTTGCGAAAGCACATGTTATCATCATGTTAGCTACTTAAGTTACTTACAGTTACTGGGAGCGCTTCCGGCTCGCCAATAATTCGACAGTATTACTGACGACGATCGCCGGCATAACATGCGATACGTTGATAGGCATATCGAGAGTCTCATATTTTGCTATACAAATAATTTGGAATATGGAAAACCATCGTCGTGAATTTAGAAAGTGTCACAAAAATGCTTTATTGAACTTCATCATTATTGTACAAGTCAATGTCAAATCTCACACAATAACATTTGCATTTTGTCACGCCTCCTTATTTTTTATTTCACTAACCAGCATCAAGGCAATAGATTATTTTGAATAGGTACCAATAAAAAAACGCAATCTGTAGGTAAATCTAAACTCCGCACAGATAAAGTGTAAATTAATCTGAGCCGCTCCGTCTCACGGTAAGCTAAATTTCGCCCCAGTTGCCAATCCACTGACAATCTCGGCAACTAGAATAATAGTCAGTGGACGAAGCTAGTTTCACCCGAGTTCAAATTAGAAATGTATGAGGCCTTCTTTTAATTTTGTGTCCTGTCATGATATTTCAAACTTGTTATACAGAAAATAAAAACAACAAAATTAACTGCACCTTATTTATTGTATCTTCATGTTGCAGACAAATAACCACAATTCCGTCTTCAATAAAACTGAAACATGCTTATTTGCTACCTACCTAACAACAAATTTGATTCCTTAAAACTACAACAATTTATAATAACATAGAATTCAGATCAGATTGAAAGTAATGAAGGGCTTAATAAAAATAACCCTGCTTAGCTGGAACCTTGACACTACGTTCCCTCTGGATAAGTGCTGGACACCGTTCAGTTGATAGCACACCCACCCTTAACATGAATGCACTTTACTCAGACACGTTATGGGCGACTTTGGAACTAAAATGTAAAGGTCGATGTGCTATAGTCTATACTCTATTCAACATGCTCCTGGAACAACCGCGATAAAGCAGTCACTAAAACAACAGATGCTTGAGCGTCTGTGTGGGCTACGTAACTTTATTGGAGGGAAAACAATGTCTTCAATAATTTCTCGCATATCACAGACTCACTAGATAAGAAACTACACAAATGGCCAATTTAAACTAGTATGCATAAAACAAAGAAATTTAATTACTCCTCAGACCTCTACAGAGAATAGAATCCAATAAACACAATTATTGAGGCATACGGGTAGAAATGAATTCGAAATATATAATCAACACCATTATTTTATCAAGTTGGTTTGTTAAAAACAAATATTAAATTTATTGCACACTATTGATCTTAAAAATACTAAAGGACTGAGCAGATGGGTGAACCCATTAGGTTAATATAAATTCCAATAACAGAACTACATACTTCAAAAGTTGATTTCTACTATAAACATCCCTAGCCCAAATTGCTTTGCAATAGGGACTATGTAGGTAATAGTCTCTAAAGTGACCAGTGCTTGAGTAGGGTCTTACAACATCGGTCTATCACCAGACTCTTTAGCAAAGCAACGAATTATTTTATTTTCTTCCATTTGAACTTTGAGTTGGAATCTATATTAAGACGTTACGCAAAGACCGACGCTTGAAATATTTCGAAACTAGTTTTAAATCACAGTCGCAAAATATTGGACAATAGCACGGATCATTACATAAGCTTGTACTTTATACAGTAAAGCGGTTAAGGCCTTTCGTGGCAAAGAAAAAAGAAACGATGTGATAGTTATATTATTATGTCTAATTCACGTGACTTTTTTCATATTGGTAAACCTTTTTGCGAGCACAATAAAGTGATAAATCCTGCACTTTATCACTATTTATTAAAAGTAGACACAATATAATTTATAGGAAACTAGTTTATGGGAAACTAGTAAGACGTTCTGTACTTAAATGTAGTCTTCAAAGAATCATTGCAGTCATAGAGCGAGCAGTTCACTTCGATCAAACTTTCTGAAAATGGAAAATTGTCCCAAGTTACTACCAATCTGCGTCCGTGTTTTGTTAATGGATACTATTCATTATAAATGATTCACGAATAGACAAGCATACTGCTGGTGAAAATTTGACCGTTCTTCCATACAACTTGTGAGTCAAATCGGTCATAAAATGCCTTGGATCGATAGTGAATATTGCACTTCCGCCGATAATTTTGCATCAGTAGCAAAGCTTTGGTGTCATATAACTTATAGACGCACACTACATAATATGATATAATGTCAATTATGTTCTAATAAAAGTTTAATAATAAAAAAACGTAGAAAATTTGGTTTTTTCATTGTATTCTAAAAGTTTTCTAATAAGGGCGTAGACGCATAAAAACATTATTTTACGAGATAACTGAAATAATGCCAAATGCTTCATTAATTGAAGTCGATATGTGACGTCATAGTTATAGCCAGATTTGTATGGCGAGTTTTTGTACCACGTGACTAGAATGACGACGACAGGTTATAACATGAAACATATTAGTCGTAGAGAAAAAAAAAACCGTTCGGTTATTTATCTTTTAACGTGACCTTTCCAACGAGATTAGAACTTTTTTTGTGCAAGTTCTCTATTCAACTCACTCGTATTTGTCGCGGTATCAGGGCAGCCAGCGGCGCGGGACCAGCTTGTATCCGGCGTAGAGAAGCGCGCCAACGCACGCCACTCGCACTGACACGCGGATTATCGTCGTGGACAGCGACGGCGGTGGCACTCTGCGAAACCATTGGATTTTTTATTGCTTAGGGGCCATTCAAGTATTTGTAAGCACTGCAGGGGAGCGGGGGGGTCTTTGTTTTGCTTATTTTTAATGAGATGGGGGGGGTCTGGAACGTGGTTACGTCAGCTACGACAAATCTTTTCCAAAACTTTTACGAAAATTATGTTAATTGTGTGAAAAATTATGTTAAAGTTATAAATATTACGTGCGTTAAAGTCTTCTATTCTGCCTATTTGTTATTTCTAGACTCTTAACTGCTGCATGTTTACGTAAGCGTGGTACGGGGAGGGGGTAAGAGCTTTGCTTACTTTTGACGACGAGGACGAGCTGACGAGGGGCAGAGGGGGGGGGGGGGGGGGGTGGGGGGGGGTAATCTGCTTAGGGAACGTAACGATCCCACCCACTTTTTACAATTTTTTACTCCTTCCCCCTCCTCGGTGACCCCTAGAAAACTAGAGTTTTCAAGTAATTCATAAAAATGGTTTTAAATATTTTTTTGCAGAGCAAGTTTCAAATAAATTTCAATTACAGTATAAAAACTGTCAGTTTTAAATCAGCTGGCGTCCCGGCAATGTGTTGTGCCACCTGTGAGTAATAAGCGCTGAACGCTGCGCGCTATAATGTGAATACCTGTATCTCGAAAAACCGCGACATATTCTAAGAGGATATTGACTACGTGACGAAGACCTACCTCGTTTTCGCAAAAAAATGGCTTAGAAATCTCTCAATCATGTAAGGAGTGATTTTAATGGACCCACGACCGATAAACTAGGAGCAAGGTCCTCCCGCGAGGTAGCATTTCTGCCAGAAACTGCTATTTTTTTGTGGAAATGCTACCTAGTCCTAGGTGTTTGGTCTTAGGTTCACAGTCGTGGATACTAAAAAACACAATTTACATGATTGAGAGATTTGTAAGACACTCTTTGCCAAAACGAGGGAAAACATCTGAAAAGTTTTTGTTTTTAATTGATAGCGCTAGTAAACCTAATGGATGAGTAAGGTCAATACGCATCTTCTCAGCGTATGGCAAACGAGGTTCGCCATCACAAGCATCAGTCAGGTAGGGTCAAATAGAGTTTAGTTTTCTGTATAGGAATTCCTACAAGTTCGTTCAGTGATCCGCATCTTACGCATCGGCCCGTTGTTTGAAGATGCAAACGTTCGATGCGTGCTGATGACGTCATACGGATTGTACATCAGTGGACGCACACGGCGGCCCGCGTCTCACGCCTTTTGCATTTGGCGCTCGTCATGTCCGTACATTAAAATCCGAATGCTATTGATAACACGTCGATTATTGTGGATACAGTGGACGCACTGCTACAAAATTATCCATCCATATCATTAATTGATACGCTAAGAAGAAGAATGGGCTGGATTGATATATAGAGCTCCGGAAAATCCAGAAATATTCACGCACGATAAGAGTCACGTACGCATTCAGTCGAACTTAATTCAGCAGCGACGGAATGTCGCGCGACATGATCTGGCCCCAGTGGTCAACACATAGTAAAACTTACTTGAGCAGCGGCGGAATGTCATGCGAGGTAATCTGTCCCCAGTGGTCCACGATGCCGGCCATGTGGCCGATGCCGACCACGCCCACTATGCGGCACGGCTCGGGGCCTGCAAACAGCTCGATTTAAATTTACGCGCCTTCTGTACAACGCTCCAAGCAAGTTTTTCCCGCGCGCGCCTCTGGACTCACAGCTAGTTTCCGCGTCTGTGATTGGCTGAATAATCTTGAATTACTATTTGTGCACATTTGATTAACTTTAATCCGGATTTATAATTTGTACAAAAAGCTCATGTCTATATCCCAGAAAGGATATAGAAATATGGCTATTATTTTATTATTTTGTAAATTATTTTTATTGATTGTAATTGGTGGTTGACTAGTTTGTGAGTTCACATGGGGATGTATATGGGGATTTTGTTACAACCTGTAACAAAATCCCCATATGCATCGCACAATGGGGGTTTCTACAGAGCAGACCACTAGACATTTACAACAAATAACCATAATAATAAAAAAGAAACGAGGCCTAAAAGACATAATGTGGAAACTAGCACGAGAAAAACTGAACACTGATGAATTTTTTCGAAAGAAATTACAAAAGTCTCAAGAACTACAAAACCGTTGTCCTTTTACCTTTAGCTACAGTAGAATATGATCTGTCCTACCGGATGTTGCACTGTTTTGGACAAGCTGTATACTAGCGGATAAAGTGTAAAATTTGCGACTAAATGCGGAACGTTTCAAATGTTATATGATTTGCTACAATATATACGAAATGTTACAACAAATGCAAGTTTTGCGAAAGTTTAATTAAGAAATGCTAATAAATCGATTTTTCTTATCGTAGTCTCATGACAGGACGTACTGTGTGAGTCAGAAGGGATAACTATTGGGTAACTGCAAAGTTGCAGTAAATAATTAAAATGACTACAAAATTTGCCTATACTCACGAGGTTGTAAGGCAGCAATTTGCAGTGAATGACACAGGTACATATCTCGCTCGACCACGAAGACGCGCTTCAGAGCCGGAAACTCCTCAGCCATTTCTTCCAGCATATCTTCGAGCATTTTCTTCTGCTTACATTTCTCTACCTCCTCTATACTGAAACGAGATTATTTTGAACAATTTATTTGAGTAAACTATAATAATAATTATTTCCTTTCATCTTGAGTCAGGCTCTTCACCTCTTGCCAGCTAAGACGCTGTATATTCTGTCATTCTAGAGACAAGTAATTGCCTCTTAAATGACAGGCTATACAGGGTTTTAAGAGACTGACGTCTGACCGAAAGCTATGCATTCTTGACACCAGGATACTAAAAACCACTCACATATTCGTCCCGTGTCCGTTTACAAAGGAACTCGTAACAGATTATCCACACGACATTGATTGAATAAACATCTTTATGCGTATCTTATGCGTGGTGACGCGCAGTGCGTAAGCCTCAGGCATGCGCCCAATCCATCAGCCAACATTCGTCCACTGCTAGACATAGCCCGCCCCAAAAGGAAGGCCACTTATTTCAGTCCTCGGCCATCGTCATCCAGTCACTTCCAGCAATCAGGCTGGAAGTGACTGGATGACGATGGCCGAGTTTTCTTTTTAATTATTTGCTCATTAAATGTCCAACAAAACAAAACTAGTA
This sequence comes from Yponomeuta evonymella, assembly GCA_963969515.1. Lineage (NCBI taxonomy): Eukaryota > Metazoa > Arthropoda > Insecta > Lepidoptera > Yponomeutidae > Yponomeuta > Yponomeuta evonymella. The sequence continues at coordinate 14,204,098 of OZ018349.1, forward strand.
CTTGCGTACAAAATTATATACGATTTTTTTTAAGAACAGAAAACACTTATTATCGACCAAGATAAATGGATTTCTCTTGGTAATAAAGCGTGGGTACGCCTGTTACTACTAGGCCAAAGAGGCTGTTTGTTAATGCGCAGTTCTACATACCTAATAGTCTGATTGGAGGTGAGCAGATGCCATATGAAGCGAATGGTCTGTCCCCAGGAGAGGGACGCAATGGCTCGCTGCAGCGTGATGTCTATGGCACGATCACCCAACTGTACAATGCAGTTCGGTATTTTCTTGGCCTGAGAGGAAACAAGAAATGAGACGCAGAAGCAATATACTAGCAATATTTCGATTTATTTAATTTCTGTGTACAATAAAGAATATTTTATTGTTAGCAGCAAACGCAATGTGTTATAGAGATAACACAAAACCTGAAAACTGTCAATTTAGTTGAAGAAAAATACTCACATTATCTTGAAACAAGTTAATTTTTACTTAAAATGTTAAAATAAATTGAGAGTTTAAACATAATTTTATTTATACATACCAAGAATATTTTCGTTCTTGATTGATACTAAAGAAACGTTTTTAAAGTTTTACGTTATTCCTGGTCTCTCTGCCTACCCCTCTGGGATGCAAGCGTGCGTTTACGTATGTACAAAGTGTGATACATACCTCGGCCATGGCCCGCCGGAACTCGCCGCCCGGCGCCATGCCAAGTTCGCGCGTGATGTGCGCCGACATGTTTAGCAGCAGGATGTACATCAGGCCATTGAACACTCCGTTCTGCGCCATCGTCGCTCTGTGTAGGGACAACACACTAGTCAAAGAGACAGAATTTGTAGAAGCATACCACTAAACATTGCCATTGTATTTTTTGTGTGCAATAAACGTATTAATAATAATAATAATAAACTACACGGACCTTGCTTATCATCATCATCGTAATCATCGGCCCACCGTTGTCCACTGCTGGGCATAAGCCTTTTCCCCCAAATGCCATCTTCATCGGCCCACCGTTGTCCACTGCTGGGCATTATAGCCTCTCACGGACCTTGCCATCCGCATCGGTAATGCCCGGTTCCTATATTTAACGAATCGTTATTGGTAGGTAATCGGTAACTTATCCTTAACAAGCGTCCCGTAACTTGAATAGCTGGTTATTGTTTAAAAAATTGTTAGGAACTTTACAAATTGTTATGCATTTATCGTACGATACGTTATTCGAAACCGTTTTTAAGAGGAATATTTGAGTAGACATTTTAACCATCCGTAAGCAAAACGAGTCGTTCTTGAATATAGGAACCAGGCATAAGCATGTTCCCTAACCTACTTCGGTGTCCGAGAGGGCTCGTGCAACATGTCATGTCACCGCAGAGGTCGCGCTCGCGCTATATTGCTTTGCCCGTATTTTCTCTCTGCAAGTCAAATATGGGACAGCCAAAAGAAACTTACCTTATTTTCTTAATATTTATATTTTTTGCCTCCCTCAATATGACCTCTTCGTCAAGAAGCAGTATGTTTGTTCTCTGTTCACATAATTCTACCATGACAATGTGTGGTTTTACTTCTTGTATTACCTGAAACCATAAAAAAATGTTGGTATGCCAAATCACTACTTGAAATCATGTTACAACCCATACAGGGTGTGACCAAATCCCATTTAAACCCGAAAATGGGGTATTCTACTTCACTATCGTGGTAGGCCAGTGTGTAGACCAATGGACTCGGAAGCAAGAGCCCCAGGTTCGATTCCCAATGCCGGCATGTACTTTGTTTATTTTCAAAGTTACATACATCTTCAAATTTCCAGTGAGGAAACCCGCGGCTTGGTGGGCTCCACACGTATTGACTTGTCTTTCCTGTGGGCTCAGTACTCAATACATTCCACAAGTTTTAGGGTTGTTACATTTTAACTTAACAGTTATTTGATAAGACCTTTGTGGACCCTGTTGGGCACGCAACATTTTACTACTTGTGCTGTATTAAAATATGCATTATTTATACAAATTTAAAATTAGAATACTTAATGGAATTAATAATCATGCAACTTAATTTTATTTAAAAAGATATATTTATATAATTATTTATTTCATTGCATCTATATTATCCTTTAAATATTCCTCTATAGTATAATAACATTTTGAAATTAGTATTTTCTTTAAATCTTTATTGAAATTGTAGTCGTTATTCAGGTCTTTAAGGTCTTTAAGGCTAGACGGACTAAGCTGTAAGGATGGTATACGTGCTGGGCAAGCCTACTTCATCTAAAAAGACTATGTCCCAGGCACTGCAGCGTCATAGTGGTCTGTTCACCCATCTAGACTGAGTGAATGTGCCACTGGGCGCTGTATAAATCATCTCATTACGTAGATGCACAGGCCAGTTTTTTTTTACATTACCATGAGATAAACTTTGAAATCTCTTAATGCCACAGGCGGTAACTTTAGTACGGTACATTTAATATTTTTTTCGCGATTTTCCCGTAGCAAAAGTTATTCGAATTGACAAACCCCACTTTTCGGATGCATATGGGAATTCCGTTTCACTCGTTTCAAAGGGCCCATTATTTCAAGTGATCAATTTGATAAAGAATATATAAGTACTATTTTATTATCCGAATCCCACGCAAACGAGGCCGCGGTCTCAACTAGATTAAATTATATTATGTGTGGTAAGGTAATTGGTATTCGATGTGGTAAGAAATCACTCTCACCTCAATAATGGCAATTATTGTAGAAAATACATTATGAGAAAACCTCTGAGTAGACTGTCTGAGGTGATTACATAACTCTGATTAATAACGTGTGCTTGATAAACATCTCGGTGCCAGCATGAAATTAAATGATGCACAGTTCGGATTCCGTCCTGGACTCTCCAACTGAGTCTGCGATATTATGTCTAAAGCACACTGTCCGGTACTATACTGTCCGTAAAACCCCAGTTTACGCATGCTTCTTGGACTTGTCAAAAGCTTTTGATCTGGTGTCATACGGTGTCCTGTGGGGTAAGCTATCGCAGGAGACTGATCTGCCTGCCGAGATGATCGACATCCTTAGGTATTGGTATGAGCATCAGACTAATGCTGTCAGGTGGGCGGGGTCGCTATCGGACGAGTACAGGTTGGAGTGCGGGGTGAGGCAGGGGGGTTGTCTTCACCAAAGCTCTTCAATCTGTACATGAACCAGTTGTTGGTGGAGCTAGAGGGCACGGGTATCGGGTGTTCGATAGATGGCAAACTGGCCAATAACATCAGTTACGCGGATGATATGGTGCTGCTAGCTCCATCTATCCGAGCATTGAAGAGACTGCTGACGATCTGTGAGGAGTGTGCTGCGGCCCATGGGCTCAGATACAACGCGAAAAAAAGTGAGCTGCTTGTTTTCAAGGCTGGAAGCAAAACATACTCGACTGTACCGCCAGTTCAACAGTGTGGGTCACCTATTATGGCGCGCGTCAAAAATTTCAAGTATCTGGGTCACTGGGTCGCGGATGACCTGTCAGATGACTTGGACATTGAACGTGAACGGAGGGCGTTGGCCGTGAGGTGCAACATGCTGGCCCGCAGGTTTGCACGATGTACTAGGGATGTAAAAATAACCTTATTTAAGGCATTTGTCAGACATTATACACGTGCAGCTTGTGGGTTAGCTATAGGTACGCAGCGATCGTACCACGCCCTCCGGGTGCAATACAACAATGGCTTTTGGATGCTGTTGGGGCTGCCGCGATACTCAGCGCTTCAGGGATGTTCGCAGAAGCACGCACAGATGGTTTTCACGCGATTATGCGAAAGACAGTGGCATCCCTGTTATTTAGAGTGCGCGGCAGCGTGTCTTCCTCCAGACCATTGCGGACAAGGTCGATAGCCCCATCCTGGTGCATTGGGTCAAGCTCCATCTCACTAGGTATGTCTCTAGTGTAAACAAATACTGTACATATTTTATTACAAATTTTATATATATATTTTAATCAATACAATTTTAATTTAGATTAATTTTTCACTGATTTTATAATTATTGTATTATATTTTATATTAATTAATTCTGCTATGATGTTAGCATTTTTATTATTATTGCTGTTATTATTGTCAAATATGGACCCAGGTCTGAAATAAATATTTTCATTCATTCATTCATAACTCTGAAGAGACTCCATAATTTTGTGTTTTTATCATTGAAATTTTTATTTCTTACACAATTTTGTATTGTTATCAGGAAAATAAAAAGAAAATTGGGCCTTTCACATGTGACCAAATCCCGCCAGAAAAAAAAATTTAAGAAACGGTTGATTATCGCTCTCTCACCCTTGAAACATCCTCTTGTGACTGCAAGCTAAAATGCGCAGTGCCAACTAGATAAACTTTCCCGCCGTTCGGTGCCTCCAGAACTGTGACTGTGCTCGGGAGCCCGTCATCCAACGGCAGCTCGGGAACACCTGGACCATATTATATAATATATGTTTAATGTAATAGGTGGTTTTACTTGATAGTTTTGTTTTAATATTATATTTTTATTTTAAATACATGGCATCCACATTGTGTTAGTATGTAAGTACAGTAAATTTATATTTTAGTTAAGGGTTAAAAAGAGGTACATTGGAAATAAATTCATAATTATAAAAAGCAGATTTTTTTTGGTGGTAAACCTAACTTTGACGGGTGGTTCTTATTATCAATAACACAATCAAGCCAGATTAAGTTATTGTGTTGTGTGAATGTCATTTACACATTTGTACAAACATAATCTTTTATAGAGTCCTCAGCACAAAACATTATAAAACAGGTAATCTTCAACGAATAGATAGACAACAGACTTGTGATCAGAATTTCTTAACTGAAACTAATGTTTTGTATGAAACTTATTATGCTTAACCCTTAAACGGATGGCCGTTTAGCTAGTATAAATTTTTCATTGGTTTTCGACTTATCTCAAGGAGGTAAGGTTCAATTTAAAGTTGGAACTATTATCCCTATGGTCGAATAAGGCTTAAAACATAGTCAAATTATTACATTATACATGGTGTAACAAAATCCCCAAAAATGGGGGGTTCTACTTGTCAATATGAACAAGTTTCCCACAGAGAAAACTTCCAAATCACTTAAGTTTTCCCCATAGCAAAAATGGTTTGTATTGATGGGGACCCCCATTTTGTTTTCGGATGTTGTTCCACCCTGTATAAGAAATAAACTTAATTTGTCAAAATTTATATCATAACTTTTCTTCTACTCTCAAGTCGTTCATAGAGAATACCAATTATTGTATTTGTAAAATTATGTACATGATTAGTTGAGGTCCCACATTTTTGTAATTTTTGTAAAATTGATTTATGTTCTCCTTATTTAGACATCACCAGAAAGAAAGTAGATGAGAAAATATTTTTACCTTCAATATCACATTCTGGATTGGAGTCAGCAATCTGATTTTCAGATAAGCTCTCCCTAGTTTGATAAGGCGTTGAAGTGGCAGGGAACTTGGGTTTTTCTGGAAATAAGACAAATAGTTCACTCAGCTCTTGCTTTGCCTTATAACGAAATATTAGTATTAAGTTTTTATCTCGTTTTGATTATCTGCCATCAGCATCACATTGTCTTTATCCGATATTATCGCTTTAACCTGAGAAGTTGATAAATATACACTTCTTTCAAAAGTATTAAGTAATTATAAAAACATGATTCCTCTAAAACAATCCTAAAGTGCAGCCTTACTATAAAAATATACATTGGGCAAAGAGAAAGACCATTGAAACTGCATTTTAGGATTGCTTTAAAAGTATTATCTAATATATAAAAATCTCGTGTCAGTGTTTGTTATCGAACTCCTCTGAAACGGATTCATCGATTTTTATGAAATTTTTTGTGGATATGTGGTAGGTCTGAGAATAGGTTGTAGGCTAAACTTGTTTTTATATTAACACACTTATTTTTACAATAAATAACACTTCGTAAGCACTACACATTTCCTAGACATAAGTTTAAAGAATTTAAGCCATAAAAGGATGTTTTTTGTCTTACTAGTATAGGTTTTACTTATAAAATTTACAATGAATTACTATTTTTCAGTGGTTTTTTCCTTCGGAACAGCATGTTTTAGTTTATCTCATATATGCGGGCACCCCTATCCCACAAGCCTTCAGAAGCAGAATAGGGGTGTCTGGTGCCTGAAGCCTGTGTAATGCCCTTCCGCTACTAATTGGATCAACTCGACTAACACAATAAAATATTGCCTCACTATGATTTGCCCCAAAATAGGTTACACAGCGACACACCTTATTACTGTTAACACTTACAAATTGTAAGTTTGTGTTTAAGTGTGAGTTGACCGGACCGGAAAAGTGCGAGTCGGACTCGCGCACGAAGGGTTCCATACCATTATCTATACAACATTAGACAAAGATCGAATCTGAGAACAGCGCCATTTATAGAAACCAACAAGAAGCATTTAACATTGACATTTAACGACATGACATCGGCGGGCGCTGCGAAGGTCATATAGATGGCCGCTAGATGGCAAGCGCTGTCTTTAGACAACGTTTGTTGTATGGGAGCACCCCTTAAATATTTAGTTTATTCTGGCCTGTTTGGCACCCTTCGGGTACGGACATGTATGAAATGATAATTTGTTATAGAAAGTGGACCATGGCGCAGAATAAAACTGGTTTGATTTTTCATTGCAGTGAAGGGAAAAAAAATTTTTCTACCTTTTTCTAACTTGCGATCGGTCTTGCGCACAAAAGCAGTTTTTTTTCTATGAAGATTGGCCGGTCAGGCGTCCCTTTCCATTATCGGTTTGCCCTTATATTCATGGGTATAACACTTATTGTGTTACGTCCCACGTGTGGTTTCTTTTTAAACGTCTTGTGGGGAGTGGTACCGGTGGCGAGTCTATTTTCATGTTTGGCTATCCTATTTCTGTAGATTTTCTTACGGTGCGCATCTCTACATACTCGTGCAGCTCTTCTGCTCTTGTGAACCAGGGTGCATGTGCACTGGTTCTCAGCACATTATTTTGAAAACCGTTGGAGCATTTCCAGATTTGAATTGTTTGCTGCTTCCCAGTGCTGGCCCTACTTGTAGACCAGAAGCTTGTTATTTTGCGATAGTCTTGTCTGTTTGCCCAGAAGCCATTGGAGGGACCGAAATTTACTGTTTAGTTTGTCACGTTTCTTTTGTACATATGCTTTCCATGTTTGTCTTCTGTCCAGATAAAATCCTAGGTACTTTACCACCGTGTTATGAAGGAGAACGTCACTTCCGAGGTTTACCGGCGGACAGTGTTCGCGTTTTAAGGTAAACATTATACGATTGGATTTAGCTGCCATTTTTCCATCCATCTATGTTTGTCATCCAGATGTGTTTATATATAGTATACGAGATGCATTTTCTGGGCTGTGGTTGTTATCACTGATTTTGTGTCCGGCACATCGGCTGTGTGTAATAGGTATAGAGTAGGCCCCAAAACTGAACCTCAGGCACCCCTGCTCTACTATCGCAGAGTTCCGAAGTGGAGTAATTGATTTTTAAGTAGAATAGGCGGTTTTCAATGTAAGATTTTAGCAAGAGGTACATGTTATGAGGGAGAGACATTTTCATCTTGAACAACAGGCCAGTATGCCAGACCTTGTCAAAAGCTTGTTGGACATCTGTAGTACTGCAGAGCAGTATTCTTTATTTTCCAGTGTGTTTCTGAACTTATCATAGACTCTATGAACTTGTTCTAGTGTCGAATGCCGACTTCTGAAGCCGAATTTATAATCTGGTATTAAGCTGTTTTCATATTTAATCATCATTCAGTTCAGTAGCTGTCTCAAGACTTCAGCTGTAATGAATGAGGTCAAAACCAGGGGCTCTTTTCAACTCTTAAGTGTTTAATTATTGAGTTTATTTCTGCATGATTGCAGCTCCACCACTGCGCTGGAGTGAGTTGTAGATCACATTCTATATAATTGAGAACATCGGCGTCAATCTCACCTTTATCTGGGTTATTTGGAGTAAATACAGTGCTGAGGAAGCCTGCGCATGCCTCTGCCTTTTTAAAGTCAGTTTTCGTCCATTGTTCATTGGGTAGTTTCAGAGGATACATTGCCAGTTGTTGTTTCTGAGAGTTGGTGATTGTTTTCCAAAGCGAGTGTTACTTGCTGTCTGTGGGTGTGAGATTTTCAAGAATATATTGGAGGGTATCATTTTCAATATTCGCTAGGAGTTTCTTTGAATCTGTGGCTGCCTTTTGCATGCTCTCTTATCAGAGTGGTGTTGGAATCTGTGCCATATTCTTCGCAGTCTTCTCTTTTCCAAAACTCGGGTTTTCACTTCACAGATGTACATTTTGTCTTTGTGTCCATGTACATTGACGGAGATACTGGGTACTCTTCCAAGCCGCTGATTGTATCTGCTTTCTTAAGAGTGTTGCTGCCGCTTCAATGTCTTCCTCAGTTTTTAGCTTTATTTTTAGGCTTAGATTATGCTCTAAGATGTTTCAGCAATTCCAGTCTGTGTTTTTATTAAAAAGGTAAGGACTTTTCGGTTTTTTTACTATGTTAGTGCTGATCGTTGTGATTACTGGCGTATGATCAGAACAACCATCAAAACAACTCTCAACCTGAAGTTTGAATGAATGAAGTGTCCTTCACTTCAAGTAGCTTGGTATTCCTTGATATATGAAAAAGTCGAGTAAGTCAGGCAATTGGTTTTGGTCTTTGGGCCCATAGGTGGGTTCACAGGTAGTCAGGACATTCATCTGTAGTGTATCTATAGTTTTCTTCAAATTTCTACCTTGAGTTACAGTTAGATATGCACCCCAACATATGTGTTTGGGATTCCAATCACCCCCTATTATAAATCTAGTTTCCAGGCTTCTGAAGAACTCTGCATATTTCTCAGATGTTATTTTAAGTTGTGGTGGACAATAGGCAGAGCAAACCATGATATTTCCTTGTTTCTCATGAATTACAGGTACTGATGTTGTTTGAATATAAGTAGTTTTGTAACTTTCTAGTGGCTGGTGTTTTACCAAATTTTTGATGATAAGTGCTAATTCATTATGAGCTCTACGGTCTAGATGATTAGTTATGTACATGTAGTATCCATTTAAAGTGAAAGTTACTTTGTCAGTTAAGTGTGTTTCTATTATAAGCAGTATGTCCATGCATTTTTAACACTGTTTCGACTATGTTTTTGTTACCCAGTAGGCAATTTACGTTACACTTTGGGATGGTAAATAAAAATGCATGATACATAAATAACATAGCTTAAACTCACGCCTGTACCCCGGAGGGGAAAGCAGAGACCAGGCCACAATCCTGCCAGATCTCTTTGGCAGGATTGTGGTCAAAATTCTTTAGTCTTTGCATGCATGCACCCCGGTCTCGGGTACTCTTTGCTTTGAGACATAAAGAGAAAAACATATATGTAAATAAAAACTCATTGTGATTATTACCACTACTTGTTTGTGTCATTGGATTAGTCAAAGAATGCGCATCGCCGCCACCGTCTTCAGACTTGATGAACATCTGACACTCATTGACAATGTTAAAGTTGGGCCCAGACAAATCAGCTTTCCCTGAAGGCTGCTTTCCGTCCTGATTCAGAAGTAAATCAGCAGCATCCATTTTTGGATCCTAAAAACCTAAAAACAACAGGTTCTAAGTTCATGTTAGTACACAGTATTTTTTTTCATGCAAGGTACCACTGAATTAAAAAAATGCACATGTAACTTAAAATATTGTATAAGTATGTTGTTCTAATACCAATTAAGTTCTGATTACCAGAGAACGTCCGTTATTGGCACTGGCTTTAGTCATCTCAATTTTGTAAATACTATGCTTTTCATGTAAGGTGTTGGTTTTTCGATAAACAATAAAATAAAACAAAACTCTTATAATTGGACTTGCTTATTTACACCTAACTTTAATAACCTGTTGTGTACCTGTTCAAAATTACAAATAGAGTACCTACGTGGTCTGTCGAAATTCAAATGTAGGGGATGCAAACACTACAGCAATCCGTCATATGTATTGAAATACCTACTTTGATATGCTTCTGCTTATGAGGCAATGGGACTTTTGGTGTATATTATGCAGCGAAAGGATAAAAATGCAACTGTACAGCATTTATTAAATAAGAAAACTTGAAGAAAACTAACCAACCAGAGTAACCAGCTGACATGACACTTTCCCAACGCAACAACAAGACCACAGAACAGAAAATAAAAAAATTATAAAAATAGGTAAATGGCTGTCAAAGTGTAAACTTACACAGACTACACCGCACATCCACACGATGGCCTCCTCACACGTATTTAGCTTTACACGATCAATATTTTTAATGTGTTCCAAGTAATAAAATCTATATAATGTTGTCATTGACAGTTACGATAAAGATTTTGGTCTACCTATCTGGAACAAGCTCATTACATCACTTACCTATTCGAAATTTGATTTTTCTCGTGTTACTCCACTGTGCCTGCATAAATCGTAAAAATGAGCGCCTGGAGACAAGTTGGTCTGAAGTAAGTTTCAACTTAATAATTAAACTGTACTGTGTCCTAAAAATAGATTGTGATTTATGTAATAACCTCTGTTCCAGCTACATTAACTACTCCACCATTGCCGCTAAGGTGCTTCGCAAATCTTTAAGGCCAGAGTTGCGTGTCGAGGCGCTAAAACGTGATGACTCGCATGTCAGGATAACCCCATGGGTCAACGGCAAGCCTGCCCGTAAGTATCTTCTATTCTACTAGCATAGGTACAGTTCTAGAACAGGGCTTGCCCTGCCACCATGTTCACCTTATCAACAGCAGATAAACATTCAAAGTACGCTTTGCTTGTATGGTAAAATATATAAACATTGTTGTCAGCAAGAGTCCTTAAAAGATTGACCTCTACAATAAGTATACAAAGGTAATAAAAGTTTTAACCAATCCAATCTTCCTGTTTTTAAAATATGTCTAAATGTCAGCAATATTATATCCATAATGGTCCTCTGAACTTTCTTGAGCCTAGTAGTTGAAAAAGAAAAATTATTACTTCTACATTTTTCTTTAGAAATCAAGTACTTATACAAAAACCGAAATATGTTGAAAACATCTGCAATTTGATTTTTTAGGGCCCTGATATACATTTAAGAGTCTATTTCATAGAACTACAATTTCATGGTTTAGGTTTACTATGAAAATTCATTGCAGTCTATCAACCCTCAGACTAGCAAGTAGGAAGACTGTTATTCAATGTACATCAAATAAAGTATTAATAAACTATTAATTGTATTTTTCTGAAACCCAGCCCAGGCCGCTGGACTCGAAAAAGTTAAAAATGTTAAATGTGTGAACAAAATGGATGCCAGAATTAAAACCTGGATGCTATCTTTTAAATGCCAAATGAATAAAGTATTATTATTATTAATGTAGAACCACAGACTTTTCTAGATTTCTTATTATAAATTGACTAAGATGTTGGCACTCTCAAATGCATATGAGGTGTTTGGGAGTGCAAAGCAGCCCTGAAATAAAGCTTGGAAATGGATTCTTGCACTTTTTCATTAACAGAATCTATTGATCTACCAATAAGTTTGATTAGTTCTTCCTATGTCTTTAAAAAGTGTCTCTTGCATTTTCAGACGAGAAAGAATAATCTAGAAAAAAATCATGTGTAAGTCAGGAATGTTAAATGTGTAGCTTGTTGTAAAGCAATAACACAGCAAGAGTTTCTACTACAACCTGATAAAAGATGCTTTTTATAAATTGTGATTTGTTCTGTTACTAATAACTATTTTATAGTTGAGTGTAACTAGATTAGGTACTCAGGAGTGTTTTGTCTTGAAGAAATCAGCAAAATTTTGACCTAATCTGCATTTATGCATGTCTGTGACTGTGTGGCAACTAATATCAAGCTAGTTTCACTTTGAAATGTTTTACCTACTATATCTGACTATCCATTTGTTTCTGTTTGTCCAACAGACCTTCAGATTATTCAGATAATAAAGCCAATCAATCCTCTTTTTGTGAAACTAGTTCCAGTTTTATTACCTAATGTGATTAAAATTAAAATGTGTTGTATAATTTACAGTGAAGGAGACCCCAGCTAAATAAAAGTGAACAACAAGAAGATATCCATCTAAGAGAACCATAATTTATCTTTTAGTCATGTAAATTTCATTAAACTATGTAATGTCCTAGAAGGAATGATTTTCATTTACCAGGATTCAAAGTAATGTAAAATAGTAAACAATTACTAATTTCAACAAATACTTTTTAATCTTGTTACTCTCACAGATAGATTAGTCTTTTTCACTTCATCAATCAAATTAGATCCTATAGGGGATTTAGATTCAATATCACCCAAATTAAAAGTTGTACCAAATGTTTGCCCTTTTCGTAACTTTTCCAAGCCATTCCAGGCTATCATTATTCCATTATCTGTGCAAACATTGGGAGGAGGACGAAACACTTGATAGCCTAGTTTTCTTCCAAGGCTTGAGAGAGAATTAAAAATAAAGTTGTTACATGCTACACCTCCAGAAATCACTAAAGTCCTTCTTTCTTCTTTTATTAGCTTCTTTTTGTCACAGAATTCAACAGCTCTATGAGTTCTATGCATGAGATGTTCAGCCACAGCTTGTTGGAAAGAGGCACATAAATCATGAATCTCTGGAATTACACCGTCAGCAATTATTCCATGTCCTATTTCTTTCCTTTTTAGTTTTCGCATTAGAGACTCTTTCAGTCCACTGAAACTGAAATTACAATCTTTGTTCCTGACCAATGGAGTAGGGAACTTGAACATGTCTAGGTCTGTTGCTTTGGATGCTGCTAGTTCTACAGCTCTACCACCAGCAACTTCTGAATACTGTGGGATATTCCTTAGTTTCATTCTTCTAGCACATTTATCAAAAGCTTCTCCTGGTGAATCATCCAAACTGTGTCCAAGCAAAAGAAAGTCATCAACATCCTGAGCAACGGCTAGAAGGCAGTGTCCACCTGATATCAACAAAACCAGGTATGGGAACTGGATGTCATGATACATTCTAGCAACAAGAGCATGAGCTTTCATGTGATGTATGGGTACCAGAGGTTTATTATGTATCTTTGCAATATAGTTGGCATATTTTACGCCTATCAGTAAGCTAGGAGTCAAACCCGGTTTCACAGTCACTGCGACTGCATCAATTTCATTGACTGCTAATGATGATTTGCTGAGAGTTTCATTGACAGCGACCTCAATTTTATCTCTGTGCAGCTCGCGTGCTATAACAGGGTTTATACCACCGTTTCGGAGATGAACCAAATTCTGTGAATATAAAGATTCGCCTAAAACCTGCCCAGTGTCTTCAATAACAGCACAACCTGTGTCATCACAAGAGGTCTCAATACCTAACACTTTAAAACTACTTGAACTCGCGCATCTGGAAGAATAAACTGTACTAAAATAAGAATAGCACTTCATAACAATTATTCTTGACTGTAGGTGCATGGTAAAACAGGAAGGACTGGGCATTATCACTTCACTTGAGACTTTTTATAGTGACAATTTTTAAATGATTAAATAAATACATCGTAGTCTTGCAGCCTTGGGCTGAAAATTAACTTCATCTACCTACCTACATCAAGATTAGATTATTATTAAATATTTTCCTTCCGACCGATATTATGTATGACACACGCAACACACAGTTACAGTGTTGCCACCTTGCAGAAAACTTTCTCATTAGTTTTGGTCTGTATCGCCTGGGCCATGCCTGCACCCCAGCCTTCCTCGCGAAAATTCGGATTAGAGACAACTCGCTATGTGAGTGCGGTTTGGACGACGGGACTCCGGATCACATCTTTTTTAACTGCTCAAAATTATCTTCTTCCCTATATAATTATCTTCCTTCCAATCTCCCTCTTCCCACAAATTTTCGTTCTCTGTTACAATTGGTTTTCTCTCCATTTATAAAAGATCTATGTAATTTTATAAAAAGCAACAAAATTCGATTGTGATTCTATTACTAATGTATCTGGTTTTTTATGTATTTTATCTTTTTTGTTATTACTACATCACCACAACTATAGTGCCTAACTTACGGGATTTTGTTAAATATTAAAAAAAAAAAAAAAAAAAAAAAAAAAAAAAAAAACTTGCTATCTCCAAAACTCGACATTGGCAGAATCCTTAGGGTAGCCATAATTAAGAATTGAATTGAAATATCACTAGATTTAAGTATATTTTCTACTAAAAAAGTCACTAGAATTCACTAAATAATTTAAAATGGAATCACAAGGTTAACTAGTTTTGGTCTGTAATTTAGGGATAATAAAAATGTAATATTTAGGAATATTAATGGGTTACTTACTTACTTACTCTTAGGAATATTTAACTAAAAAATACCAATATTCACTGAATAGGTAATTTAAAATGAAATCACAAAGTAAATCTAAATCAATATTTTAATTATGACTTCAATTAACAAAAATGAACTTAAAACAATTAAAATTCAACGGTGAAAACTTCTGGAGGTATGTCTTCATAATTTTCATCGGCTGCTAATGAAGTCGATGGCTGCGATGGTTCATCAGTTTTCTCAGTCTTGTTTGATTTGAAACCGTATTTGAAATTTGCTCGTAACTGCTTAACTCTACGTTTATTATGGTTTTTGTCGCGGTATACATTTGATTGATTAGTCATCATGGAATCCCCAAGCATAACCAAATAAAGACCACAGATTAAATTACTCTATAAATAAAGTCGCCTAAAGATACGTTCCAAAACAAGTAATTGTTACTTGGTACTATGAAAATTTTACGTTGACCCAAAACTAAAACAACATTCGATAAAAATCACCAAATAATTTTTCAGTGAGTTTTCTTTTAAAATATCTCTGTCCAAGGCTTCAAAATCACTAGATCTAGTGACAAAATCACTAAAATGGCATCACTGCACAGTTATAGCCTATAGGTTATTTATGGATTGGGAGGCAAAAATTGGCAGCACTGAGCGTTGACAACGCGGGCGGCATTGTTGCGGCCGCCAGGGGGCGCCAAGGGCGCCGGACTCGCACAAAAAGGGCGGAAAATTTAACGCAGATTAACAACTTCCGAGTTTTTGTTGCATCGACGGGCAAGGCAAGGCAAACAGTGTTGCCACCTTGCAGAAAACTTTCACCAGTTTTGGTCTGTAATATCACTAGATTGAAGTATATTTTCTACTAAAAAAAGTCACTAGAATTCACTTAATAATTTAAAATGGAATCACAAGGTTAACTAGTTCTGGTCTGTAATTTAGGAATATTTAACTAAAAAATACCAATATTCACTGAATAGGTAATTTAAAATGAAATCACAAAGTAAATCTAAATCAATATTTTAATTATGACTTCAATTAACAAAAATGAACTTAACAATTAAAATTCAACGGTGAAAACTTCTGGAGGTATGTCTTCATAATTTTTTCGCGGTATAAATTTGTTTGATTAGTCGAGGGATCCCCGAGCATAACCAAATAAAGACCACAGATTAAATTACTCTATAAAGTCGTCTAAAGGTACGTTCCAAAACAAGTAATTTTTACTTGGTACTATTAAAATTTTACGTTGACCCAAAACTAAAACAACATGTGGTTGTGTAGGTTGAGTCGTTTACTTGGAGGTATAGTCAATAAGGCGACAACTCGGATAGAATATCACAACACACAATTTATTCGCATTTCACAAAATTCGATAGATTAGCAGTAGGAAGCACAAGCATAGAAGGAGTAAGGAGAACAGTACAGAAGAATGATAGGCAAACGAAAATACGGTAATTTAGCTAGCAAGTGATGGAGAGCGGCAGCGTGCGCTTCGCGAGAGAATCGAATATATACTCTTTGACTGGCGTGGCAGGCAGGCAGATTTCCACGACACTTCTTGTGTTCGGTCTTGCGTAATTGCGAATCGACTCCACAAACATTTGATAAAAATCACTAAAAATCACCAAATAATTCTTCACTTACTTTTCTTTTAAAATATCTCTGTCCAAGGCTTCAAAATCACTAGATCTAGTGACAAAATCACTAAAATGGCATCACTGAAGGCAAACATTGCCAATAATAACGCACGTCCCAATAGCGCACACCCCGATAACGTACAGCCAATAATCCGTGCACATGTAGACGGATTATTGGCTATACACTTACGGGGTGCGCATTATCGGGCTGTACAAAATCGGTACGGGGCAATAATCCGTGTCTAACCATAGACAAGAAAATCACTTGATAGAGTGGTGTCTCGTTTACAGAAGCTTTTGATTTTTCAAAGCTGCGTTCAAAATAAATATAAAATAATTGTCAGACATGTTTCTGTTTACGCATCAGATTAACTAGGTATTTTAAAGTTTAGTATTTTTATACGTAAGCTGAGAGATAAGTAAGCGTAAGACATACAATATCAGCCAGATTATGGTTGGAGACAAGTTCTCAAACCAACCTTCGTGTGACTGCTAAGGCTCGTGGTGCTCCATCTTGAGCGAGAGCGTTCCGTAAAGGATTATCCATATTACAATCTGTGATTAAAATGCGGTGCCGGTGACATGCTAGCACAACGGTACAGACTAAAAAAACTTCGTAAAAAATAACCGATATAATTAATCTATTTTTTTTTTGCGTAATTCCTCGGCACCTAAATTGGGTATGCAATTTCTCTCCTACACACACTCACATGCAATGAAAGTGTGGGAAAACAATTTTTCTATTTAGGGATCCGTTTCCGGAAATTAAATATTTAGCTTTGAAGCTCATATTTTGGTTCGAGTTGCGCGCCCCATCTCCCAGATACAGGGTTAGAAACGTGAAAAAAATGTAAAATAGTAGCACATATAATGAACTTAAAAGGAAAACTATCACGGCTAAGTAGGCTTTACAAGTTAACAGGCGACGAGGATGAAGTTGTTCTGACCGTACACTACTTTTATGTTTAGGTTAAACTATCTTATAAATTTACAAAATTTCAGATGAAATCTAAGCTAGTCTATACTCGGCTTCATGCCTGACCAGTAAGCTCTCACCTAGTCTCCTTGGAACACGAAATGAGTTGATAGCCAAAGATCACTTAGGAAGGAGGCCACATTTATTGGCTATGACTGGCCGCCCATTAAAGTCGGTCTATGGATGGAACTATTGCCCAAGCTTCCCGAAATTCAAAGAAGAAGAACAGCAAGCAGTGAAGCTTGTCGTTGGCACAGTAGCACATAAACAATGTTTGTCGATACAAATTGATTAAATTGAAGATAACACTAAGATGGATTTTTTCTTGTACTCCCTTAGTCATGGTAGGCACATAAGTTCATCATTGACTTAGCTGTCATTGAAAATTATTTGCCACTGTGGTGATAACATGTCACTATTTTTGCATTGATCATGAAAAGGAGTATGTAATGAAGTTTAATAAAATATTTAATACCTACTTACCTTTAATTTTATCACGCAAGTAGCTTAGAATAAAAAAAAACTATGTACGACCTAAAATAGCATAAAAAATTACCTATCAGTGCTTTTTCACTATCTCTATTTTGCAATATATTTTCAAAGACATTAAAGTAACATAAGTTTATTGATGCTCATCGAGGAAAACACTCCTTAGATTGCAAAGTGATAGTGTTAATTCAGTTCTATTTTTACTATGTGTATGTCTATCACGCAAGCAGGTAAGGAGATATATTAATTTGTAAATATTAAGAAACAATAACAAGTATGTAACATAAATAAAAATATATACCTACTTATACCAACTTGCACCACTTTATAAAAGTCACTTAAGTCACCATTCAAGTCGACTTCTGTAAGAAGAATTGTCCACATTTAAGAAAGTGGTGCAAGTCAGCCTTAAGGATAAAAATATTTCTTGTTCATAAAAATGATACACTTCTCCTTATGGATTATGGATCACTACCTAAATGGTTGAAAGAAAAATTCTGTAAAATTATAAGTAAGGATAGTCCGTTGGCACCTATTCTAGGGTAGTTCAATTACACTGTACTTTATTGAATAGTCTAGTTTCTTTCTTAGGGTATAAAATACTATTACTTTTACAAAGAATAGTAGGTAACTAATGTTTTGGCATTACTAGTTGTTGATTGCATTCATGATGGGATCTTGTACTCATGCCAATTTATGTTTTAGATGTAATAGGTATGATTTGAGAAAAGATTGGCGTTTTTCAGTTTTCGGTTGAGTTGTGAAGAATAAGACAGAAATGCCTTATTCTCCACAACTCGACCATAGGGCAGCGGCTGTAACGGACCTGCCTGTGTAGCATACTCTTAACATATAATTAAGACTGAAAGGTGGGGAATATTTAAGATATAACGAGTTAGTTAAATAAATTGAACTTATATCCAAAGAATAACAAGCGGTCGGAGCCGGCACCGAAAATCTTTTTCTACCCGCTCGTAGATGCGGGTATTCGCGCAAAAGTCACTTTTTTTACCGGACAGAGCGGCGCCAATAAAAGATCACGCCACCCGACTAAAACCAATAAGGATGATACTTATTTATGAACCCGTACTATTGTTTCACGTGTCAGGTCGACTGGTGAAATCTGAGTGAAATCGTATAAAAAGGCCGAGGGCCAAACGCGCGGGGCGATTCCAGACTAGAGAATTGAACAGTAAATACATCCGTTACGCTCGTAGGGAAATTCGCCATTTTCAGCGAATTTATTAGCATTAGGAAGTTTCGTTTGCATTTAAATTCGAAAATAGGAGAGTGGCTTTGGATTTGTTACCTAACATCATCTGTGGGCATCGCGTCCCAGACTATCAGCTCTGGTGTGAAGTTTCAGGTTTAGAGTTACTCTCGAAGCTAGGGAGTTGATTTGAAAGTAAAAGTGTTAAGGTTAGAAACGGTTTTCGGTTCCTGAATCTTTCGTACATTTAGCTAGAAGTTTTCCGCGTAAAATAGGGTTTTCAGCCTTAGTAATTAGGGTAGCTTCCGCGAAATAAAATGTGAACTAATCCTTTTTCTCCACAGTACTACGTTTATGGGAAATAAATTTGTACAAAGGTGAACTCTCGGTGGCAAAGGTATGCTAAGGATAGTCCGTGTGCCCAGCCTTTGTCAAATAACCAAGGCTCGGTGAGGCCACACGAGGTTATTCGTATCATGCTTGCGTCATAGCTTTCAGAGTTTTGTTCAAATTTAATTCTACTTATTACTTTAACTTAATTCCACTAGCTAGTGGTAATTGAGTTTCAGTACACAAACGTGTGAATTTAGAGCGAATTCACTTGGGAGCCTTAAGAAGTTTAAATTAATGGACTAAGGAACCCAAAATCTAGCTCTGCTTACTATGCTACGGCTGAATCTGAGTCTGCTTGGGTCGAAAGGTTTAAAGAATCCCTTCACCGGAGGCGTTCCCAATTTAATTTAGTAAAAAAATAAAATAATAATATTAATTTTGAATTGAGATAATTAGATATTAATTATCTTGTATGGAGATTGGGTTAAAACGCTTCTTGTGAATGCGGTGTTAGATCTTCTTCCGTTAGCATTCGTGGTGTAGCAATTTTCCCCCTGCTTACCCTGAGTGACAGACGATTCTAGCCCTCTGGCACTTTGCACCCATAACATATTTATGTATTATATTTCGTATATTCTTACCTTGCGGGTGGTTACCGAACCCATAAAACCACCCGCGCATACACATCCTAGGCTACACACTCTGGCCGGCCAGAAAGTCTGAAAGCTAACTGTGTCAAGTTACCGAGTGATTTGAAACAGTCTGGGTTTCCGGAGTTAGGGAGGATAGAAGTAGGAAATAGCTGTGACTAGGGAGACACCATAGGCACTCACACATATACACGATTAAATGTAAATGGGGTTTGCTTTGCTGAAACAATTGATGGGTGGTTAAATTAGCTTACGGGGTTGGGAAGAATTAGGCAGGCTCCCCCTTTTCTTTCAGGGTATCCAGTTGTATGATGAGCGTAAGTATTTCCCCGATTCCCCACCTTAGCAATGCGGTCATTAAGTAGGACAATAAATAGCGATTTATTTCCGTACCAAAAATAAGTAATCAAATAGCTTTATTTTCCAATATTGACAGCAATATTATTTTGTAACGTCCTGTGCAAAGGTCTAACATTAAATTCCGTTAAAATAAACAAGCTCTGACAAAATTCTATAAACTAATTAAATAAAAGCTAAAGTAGACAACCAAATTTTAATTAATCAGAAGTGCCAAATGTGTTAGATGTTTATTGCTCCATTCTTATTATGAACAGTGAAATTTGTTGTATATAAATGAAAAATATTCAGTAAGCTAGCTTTTATTCTCAAAATACTAAAAGTGACTCTTAACTATCTAACATCTTACTATTCTAGCCTTTTACTCCAACTATTAAAAGTGACTCCTAATTATCTAGTACTTTACTATTTTCGCTTACGGAACTTTTCAAACATAAATCAATGAAACGTTTAGCTACTTGCTCTAATTTCTCCCGCTGCTTAGGTTGCTATGGCATCTTATTAATGAAAACGTAGTGGTTCGAGTCCTGTTGGACGTTAGAAACTATGATACCATGTTAGCGTTGACTCGAAAACGAAGATCTAATAAGTAAGGCTGTAAGTTCGTGCCTTGTTTACTTACATTAAAATTAACTACTGAACTTTGATTTCTCGTCTATCGAAATCTTTGATTTGGCAGGTCTGAAAATGGCATCAAATTATTATTAATATAAAACCTAGTTGTAATAAAACCTAATCTACATCGACATTATCTTTTAAAACCTTGATTAACAACCTACGTATTACTGATTATCTTTTTACGCACCTACCTTCAATATTTTGCGCCGCATCTCGCTTACGTGAATCTATCCTTATAGCGTTGAGGTTGAGTGCCGTTTTATATTGAGAGTTTACAATTTATCGAGCAATGGAAATGAGTATGCTATAGGGCAAAGGATCCGATAAATAAAATAGTCTTTATTGACATTATGACAAAAACCGTTATGGAATGTTGTGGTTGTTAGATTTTAAGGCGTAAACCTTTTTAATTTGAATAATATTTAAACTTGCTTATCTCTTTACTTCAATAATATTTTGTGCTCTGCCTTGTTTGATCTAAGGGTATTTGTGATACTTGTTGCTTGGAGCTCTGATAGACTTCGTCTGTTCAGTCCATTGTTGTGACGTCTTGAATAGACTTTTTCCAACATACACGTCCGGGTTACATACTTTTAGTAGAGTTATCTCCTAGGTATTTGATACTGTCCCGTTGAGTTTTGTGTATAATGGCTGGACCATACGAAAGTTATCTACCTACTCAGAGTTTCAAGGAATAATTTCCTTTCATTGGATCAAACAATCTAGAATTGCTTATTTTTAAACATTTGTGCTATTGCTGCTATTAATGCTTGCAATCTTTAGTGAGGCTGACCACTTCTACACAATGAGCGTTATTCGCTGGTTGCTAAAACTTCGTTTGACCAGTCATCCATCATATCCAGGCTTTCCGGATTGAATTTTCTCCGATGTACCATGCCTTTGATATCACAACCCTATACTATTCTACGACCTGATGACTGTTCATGCGTTGAAGGCACCTTTTATCAATCTTCCTACGGTCAGTTTTCACTGAATTGCCTGCATTTGGCAAACGCAATTGAAATGTTATGTATATCCATGAATCTAGTTATAGATAAAACTATGTACAGTGGGACAATGATGAGCATACGGTGTGAAAGACCCAGCCTTTGGTTGGAGAACTGAGTTTCTTTTAGTCCGGATCCCGTCTCTGAGTCAAGTACTTTTAACTAGATTTGTGTTAGTTAACTTTCACTTTATCTATTATATAATAAATACTTTAAATTTAAACTTCATTCTGCACTAACTGCGCTTCATGCTTATAATTTTTATTTGCCTTTGCTTCAATCAAATTACTAGCGGACATTAGAGACGAAAATCTGTTGAACATTATAATAATATTATTAACAATAATATTGTTATAATGACCTCCTTCTTATATCTGTTCTTACACAGTGTTCCATACCGGTTTAACCTGTTTCATATTCTACTTTAAATAGCAAACTTATTCAACACTTAAACATTAAAAATTCTAATTTTCATTCTTGTTAGGGCTTTACTTAACCTTTTCAATATAGGGCGGAATAAACTCAACCTCTCTACTTAACCTTGATATCAAACCGAGTTAACTCGACCTTTAATTTCAATTTAAAGAAAATTAACTAGATCTTTATTTGTTAATTATATACTTTTGCGCTCGAACATTTGCTTTCAATCTCAGATACCTTAAAAGGGCTAGGGTTACGTATACGATCACAACGCAGGGTTCTACCAAATAAAACTAGACGATCACAGTTGGCCATTAGAGTGTTTTGCATCATAGTAACTTTTATTTTTCTTGTCGGGGTTTTAATTATTATTTTAAAATAAGGGGGTAGGGTGTTACACGGCTCACATTGTACCTGGACATTTAACAAAGAGAATCTGAATTATTATTTTCAGATAAGTTTCTGATTTCCATCAACATCAGAAGAGTAGCTTGTGAGCAAAGTAATACAATACCTACTCAAGCGAATTATTGTTATAGCGAATTATAGTTAGTAAAGTTAATGAATATGAAAGTATGACCGGCATCAACCAGAGCGCTCGTGATAGACTGGTAAAGATAATTGTGGCACGAGAAGCTATTCTTATATTGTTCACGTTGGAAACTTCACAGACAACTCAGCAGCTGCTACATGTAGTTTCATAAACCTGGTTCATCCCTCCATTGATAGATTTGGCACGGGAACCAGCTACAGGAAGAATGGCGGCGCCGGGATGAAAGTGTAGGCAACGAAACTTGGTTTCGAGCATTTTAATTTAGGCATTGCGATCATTTGTAATAGATGACACGCCGGGACCCACAAGTTATCTGTTTCTCATACTGAAAAATGCGTCTTTCTTTTCGAATCTCAGCTGAGCTAAAGCTGTCAATCATCTTTAAGAAAAATAGGTACCCATTAATAGGGATTTATTACTTATTAGTTTGTGCGTCACCTTTTCAAAGTTCAGAAATAACATTCGGTTTTTTTAATTGAATGAATTAACGTAAAAAAAAACCTAGATTATGGAATAAATTTCTAAACGAATCCTAAGCGCAACAACTGATTTCATGTCAAGTAAAATGCGCTATGCATATGTGAACGGGGCACCGACATGGACGCCAATTATTGGTCGTACAAAATCGTGCGTGCATTACCGGTCCGTACCGATATTGCGCGACCCGATAACGTACGGGCAATAATGCACACCTCATAATTGGTGTCCCTTGGGCATGAATTATCAGGCTGTGCACTATCGGCTGTTATCGGGTCGTACAATGTAGTGACCCTATTAAAAAACTAATTGATTTCGTTTTGTAGCGTAATTTCACAATTATAGAATTTTATATAGAATTCATCTAGATTGCGGCTGGTGTCAAGGAGAAAATTCAAATTGAGTTTTGAGATGACCCGATTTTTTGTAAAAGCAACTAGAAAATACCGGAGCTAAAAATTGTAATGAGTTCATCACTACTAAGGCAAGGCAAAGATTGCTCAGATTAATCTGAAAACTCTACAAGTGCCAACTTCATGATGGCACACAATCATTCTCGTCTCGGCATTTGTAACTGCGCTCAGATTAAGCGATTGAGCGTCTATTTTTTCTTTAATCTGTGGATAGAGCAAATTTTGAAACGCAACTCCGGCCAATAGAATAGTGTTGCCAATTGATGAAATTATAACGCAATTTAGGGAATAGGGTGGCTACTGTCAAAACAATTTTAGAATACAATTTTTGTAATTGCAATAGGTTATATTTTTAGAGATAGTAGGTAAGATAAAATAAGATAAGAATATTCTTTATTGCACTCAAGAAACAAAACAAATAGTAATAGCAATGGCGTGCCTAGGGTTTCAGCCCTTCTATAGATAGATAGATAGATAGATAAAACATTTATTTGCATCTGCGTACACACACATATACAACAATTTAAATACAAGAAATAGTTGCACAAGAGAAAACAGAGCACAATTTTACAACATTGAGACAAACAGAGAGCACAAAAATGCAAGCACAGGCAAAACAACAGAATACGAGACAACGATTTGTGGGTGTGGCAAATGCAAAGGGGCTCTGACTCAGCATATGCTGAAGAGGCAGACCACTCCAGCGCTGGTCTTCCGTCAGTACCCAGTAAAGCGCTGACGTGCAGCACTCGGAAACGAAACCAGATTAATAAGTAAATAAATGAATCGGCAGCAATTGGATATTCAAATGTCAAAGTATAAATTATTAATGAAAGCATTAACGGTATATTAAATTAAATAAGTACATATTGAATAAATGTCATTGTGATAGTAATATTATGTCGAATTATGATAGGTATAGTATTTAATATTTATTTATTTAAGTGCATGCTTCGTGACGGAGTAATGCCCAACAATTGTGTATGTCCATTTATAATAATAATTAATTAATTAGACACATGACAAAAATATAAATAGGATTACATTATAATTTAATTGAGAAAATAAATAAATAATAAACTCGTGGATGAGTGCGTAGGAAAAATTATGAAGAAATAAAGTAGTTGGTCAATGAGGGACCGACTTCTGCGATTCAAGGAGAACCTTTTTATATTTCATTTTAAAGCTAGCCTTAGAGTTAAGCTGTCTTAAGGGTGGAGGGATGTCATTCCAGCACTTGGTGGCCTGAAATCGAAAGCTACCGCGGAAGGCGGCAGTTCGATGTTCAGGCACACCAAGCGGGTTTGAACATGCCCTGATTTTGTTGCTGTCACCTATCCTAGACCAACGCCAAATTAATTTTTCGTATAGATACGTTGGTTTCCGAGTTTTAATAATTCCAAATAATAAAGTTGCCATAAATAACTTTATCCTATTACCCATTTTTAATAAGTCCGCATTATTAATATATGGTGTGATATGTGCCCGAGCTGGTATGTCATAGCAAAAGCGGACACAAGCGTTTTGGACACGTTGCAAAAGTTTATGGGTCTTTGCAAATAAACAAGGTCCGTAGGCAGTCAAGGCATAGTTCAGCTTGGACATTATTAGTGTATCGCAAAGGAGAGCTCGAGTATTTACACTCAGAAACCTGCGTAGCGAGTATAAAATTCTTAGTCTGAAGAAACAGTTCCGTGCGACCTCCACTGCATGCTTCTCGAACCTAAGGTCACTATCCATTATCACGCCCAGATTTCGCGCTTCATTAACAAACTCGAGACGCTCAGTCTTAATATAAATTACTGGATTTAATGCCAAAATTTTTTCCTTCTGACTTTTGGAACCCAGAACCATTACCTTGGACTTTTTTTGGTTAAGTAGCAGGCAGTTACTATCGCACCAATTTGAAATGCGTTCCAGGTCATCATTAATAGACTTCACAGATTGTGTAAAATTGTCGAGATCAGTGGAAATATAAATTTGAAGGTCATCAGCGTAGATGTGATGTTTGCATGACTCAATGCCCCACACAATATCCGCAGAGTATATTGTGAAGAGGAGCGGACCAAGGATTGAACCTTGAGGAACACCTCTAGACACGTGACGTTGTTCCGACTTCAATTCCGAACCGTCCGACATCTGCAATATTACTTGTTGATAACGGTCAGATAAGTAACTCCGAAACCAAGCAAGTGTTTTATTGTGGAAACCGTAATAGTGTAGTTTAGCAAGCAGTAAGTCAAGGTTTAGAGAGTCAAATGCGTCTATCACGTAACTGTCCACTCTATCGGGTTAACCATTTTGACGTCTCTAAAATGTCATCAGGTAGTCAGATAACTCCATACAGTGAAGGACTTATGTCTCAGATTAAGTAATACAATTGATGAAGTTAAAAAAGCAAGAACCTACGTATTTGATGTGGTCCTACTCCCGCACACCCACAAATAAAAAATCCATAGAAATATTAGTCTGTACCAATGAAGTGAGCGCAAGATGTGCTGTAGAGTAAATCACTTTGTGACAACGTGAACGTTGAATGAGCGATAGTAAATGACAACGGAACATATGATTGGTTTTAAACAAAAACGTCAAACCATTGACTTCATGATGTAATCTAGGTACATCGCAAGATGGTGGTCTGACGGTGGCAGGTGCATAGACATTAGACATGGATTGTCTTACTGTGAATAAAAAAAAATATATTTGATTTGATACTAAAAATAAAATGAAATAAATATTTGACGAGGGCTCCCATACAAGTGTGGTTTTGCCGTTTTTTGCTCGATATTAATAACGGCAACAGGTAGACACTTGAAGTATTCAAATGTTACATAGATAATGGCACGGAACCCTTTTTGCGCGAGTCCAACTCGTACTTGGCCAGTTTTTATCTTATATTATCATTATCACTTACCTAATTATACACCCTGTCGGAATACTGGCGTTTACGATAGCATATCGTATTAAATTTTGCAGCTACTGCTACTAGACTTTATTTATTTAGTACGCGTATATACCATCTCTACGAGTAAAAAAGGTAAGAGAAATCTCAGTGGCGCTCTCTAGTCTAGTATAATGTAAATGCAAAGCACAGGAAATCTTGGGCAATTTTATCACTTATATGGCAACACACAACATCGGAGCCGGAGTTGTGTGTGGTGTGTGTTCTGTTCTGTATTGAAATTTTATCATTTGTTGTGGACTTTAATCTCGTTCCGTGAGTTTTTAAATTGCTTCAGTGCCTGCCTATACGCGTTGATTTCACATATTTATCGTTTGTGCTCCTTACTTTTTAATATAAATATTGTGTGGTTTTAAGTCAACACAGGATACGGCGTACATACGTTTCTTGGGTACCTACATTATTTTGCTACCTACGTAACTTGTTTTAGATACCTCAGTCAAAAATTATTTAGAGGGTCTAGCTTCAATAAATTTAGTCTTATGAAATATAGGTTATCAGGATGTCTTTCAGTAAGCTCAGTCTTAATTTTAAAAACTCGTTTCCCTAGTACTCTTTATATAAGTAAGTTGGTATAAAATTTCCCTTTATGACAGACTATTTGAAACTGCATATGGAGTGTTTTATAATATCATTATGTCTCCGAGAAAATTAAGAATCACACATATTGTAATAACCACGCCAATTTATACTGCTATGTTTTAATTTGGTAGTTGATATATATCAAGATTTTCAATTACCTTTCTTTCAGGATTCATGACAGAAAAGTGTTGCAGCTGATATACAAAATGTTTAATTTTAATGTTCTAAAACAGTCAACGATAATTCATTTGAGTTTTGCAATATCATATTTTCTGTCAGGTTTAATTTTAAACTTCATTCAAGTAATTCTATATGTGGGACTCTGGCCCTTCAATAAGGCTCTGTACAGACAAATAAACTATTACCTGTGTTATTCATTTAGCAGTCGTAAGTATTTTATCAACACTATATTGGCCTTGAATTTGTGGACACAATGTGTCATATTATTATTATTAAATTAATATGTCATATTAAAATTCATTACATGTACTGTATTTTCTTGCAGAGCTAGTGTTTATGTCAGAATGGTGGTCAGGCACAAAGTTGTCACTTTACATTAAGAAGGATGAATATGACAAGTATTATGGTGCTGAGCATGGCTATCTTATAATGAACCACAGCTATGAGATAGACTGGCTCATGGGATGGCATTTCTGTGATGGTATCAGGGTTTTGGGGGTCAGTTATTTTTACATTTCTTGTTAGGCTAAGTTTAATTGGTTTCCAGTTTCTTATGTATTTTGGCTTGAAACTTGTTTTGTTAAATGCATAATGTATCATATTATGGTAATTTGCAAGAGAAAGGGACATATTAACTTTTACAAATTAATATTTTGTGCAATTTTTATTCTGTTGCTACCTATGAATAGGATCAAAACTTTTTCTATCCTATAACCTAGATAAACGTTTCTATTCTTTCAGAATTGTAAAGCATATGCAAAAAAATCAATTCAGTATGTTCCACCAATCGGCTGGATGTGGAAGTTTGCAGAATTTGTGTTTTTGGAGAGATCCTTTGAGAAGGACAGGGACATTATCAAGCACCAGATAACTGAGCTCTGTGACTATCCTGACCCAGTGTGGGTGAGTGCAACACACTACACAAAAAAGAAAAACCATTAAGGGGTTGTCCATTAATCATGTTTTTAGCAACTTTTTAACCCTCTCCCTCCCCCGTGGTGCTATATGGTGAGGTTTTAGACTACCCCTCCCCCCTATCCAAAATCCCATGTATGTTTTTGGTACAAATTATATAAAAAAAAAACAGAATATTATCTTTAAACAGGTTAACAGGTACAATCTAATTTAATCCTGTATAATTAAGCACCATGATAAAAATGTCCAGATAGATATTATTAAGGTTGCTGTGGTGGTTTCTGATCAGCGCCTATATTACGTGCATTAACGAACTGAACTGAATGATTCCAATTGTCAAATTAGTGTGGGATTTGATGATTGGAACCTCACAGGATTTGGTGCGCATAATTAGGCCCCTGACCGGGCGGTTGTCGCAGCACGCAGGGAGATTGTTGCCTGGCAAGTCAAGGTCACGCACCGCTTTTCAGCTTACAAATCGCGTAATTGAAAGGAAAAATTCATCATGTGACGTCATACTACACATGTCATGGCTATTTCTTTGAAGGGGCCAACTCTTACATATTTCTCTGATAACACGCTTTTTGGCGAGTTAGCAGTTAAAATGTCATGACAAGCCAATTCCCTAGTATGACTGTCAATTTCATGGTATCAATTTACCGTAAAAAGGGAAAACATTTGTGTCACAAATTGATTTTTTTTTACTTTGATGCAGTGTATAAATAAAAATACTTTGCAAATCTAATTTATTAAATATGTATGTAAACACAAGAAGCATACATTAAAGATACCGAAACATACTTTCAACAAAATATTTATGCATCATAACAACGTTATTTTGGATGTAACTTGGTATGCGATAAAAAATCTGTCAGTACCGAAATTATCATACAACAACGAATCGTGATGAACGGAACGCATTCTACGCACGAAACGACTCACTACCACCCCATGATTTAAGATTTTAAGTAGCAGTTTTCCTTCGGAATTCGTTGTGGGGGGGGGAGTCCCTGGCAGTCTAAATTTTGTTTTGAGAGGTACTCGATTCGTTGCGTCATCCGCAATCTTCATTTTAAGGGTTATTGAATAACTCGTTTATTTTCAATTTCACACGAAAAATGATAATTACAAAAGTTGTCTAGAAATAATTTTTTTCCTAGGATCGTTATTTTCCTATTTTCGATCCAATTTTTGTGTGATTAACAACTCAATTTTCAATTTTACATGAAAAATTGTTATAAAGAAAGTTGTTAAGACATTAAATTTTGTACAATTTGGGTTATTATCTTAGGTAGACCAGAATTGTAGGAAATTTTATTTCAAACAACTTTGGTTGTAACAATGACTTGTGTGCGCAAAACAAAATTTTGACTGCCAGTGACCCCTCCCCCTACTAAAATTTTTTTCCTCGTTAAGTCCTAATTCGACTGCTGTCAAAGTGTTAGGTTTTACGATAACGATAACAAAATCTTGTTCTTATCTTATTTTATTGTACTATAATTATTTATTCAAAATTTAATCTTTCGTTTCTTTTCAAAAAATCTTTGTCGTAAGCCCTGTCTCAAAGCGAAAATTCCTAATAAAATATGACAATTCGATATAAATTGAGAAGCCAATAAAATTAATTAGAAAGATTAATGAGGTACCTATCCGTCGCAATGTCATCAAAGTTCCTTTTCCACGCCTTCACAGTGAATGGTCAACGTAGCAAACCCCAATCATTTTGTCATTACCGCTTTACATTTCCTTGAATATCTCTTATACTATTAGTATCAAATAACCTAACCTAACTAAAGTTGTTTGTTATGGCCGTATTAATCCATTTTAGGCAAGAATAAACAAATACCTGAGCTTTCTTTCGTTCTTCAAAATTCATCGATTTCGAAGAACTAAAGTCGTCAAAATATAAGAAGCCAGAGTATGTGTCTTTTTATGTGTTTGTTCAAGTAAATCCAAAGTAAAATGCAATTTTGTTTAGCTGTCAAAACGGGCTTTTTAGACGGAGTTTACACGTTCAGTCAGGCGTCAGTTCAGTCCGTTACCTTGATCAAGCTCGGATTGACGCCAGACTGATGTAGCTAGGCGAGGTATTACACGGTAACTCAAGACTGATGGATTTTGCATCAGTCCGAACGAAAATACCAATACGACAGCACCAAGCACAGGTCCCACTGTAGGGCACAGGCCTTCTCTCAGAGAGAGAGTATGGGCTTAATCACCACGCGTGCCCACCGCGGATTGGCGATTTCAAACGCTGAGGTATGTAAATAGCTCAGACACTCAGGTTTCCTCACGATGTTTTCCTTCACAGTTAGCAAGTGGTATTGCTACTATAACTTCACAAATGTACATAACTTAAAAAACAAAGTCATAGGTATATGCCCGCACTGGGAATCGAACCTGGGTCTCCCGTTTCCGAGTCCAATGTTCTACTCACTAGGCTACCACCGCGTTCCGTTTGGCGCCGGATTAAGAATAGCGTCACTCTATTTCCTTCCGTGGATGTCGTAGAAGGCGACTAAGGAAATCGATTACCAGGAGACGGGCAGCCGCGTCTTCCTGAGATTCCAACCGCATACTGCGATCCCCAACCCGCCTGCCAAGCGTGGCGATTACGGCAAAACTCCTCATGGTTATGAAAACAACGAAGGAGGCCTATGTCCTGCAGTGGGCGTCAAATGGCTGATGATGATAGATTAAAAAAAAAAACTGCGTTGCAATAATAATAGCTAAGGCGATGAAAAAACGCCAAAAGAGGAAGTGGTATAAACATAATGGTTGTTAAAAAGAGAATCCTCCTCCATGCTGCCTCAAGATTATAGTATGCTGCCTGCCTAGCGTTGACTGGCGTTGACTGGCGCGAGACTGATAACACATTCAGACAATCAGTCTGCCGTCAGTCTAACCGTGACTGACGAAAATTATCAAAATATTCGAATATCCGTCAGTCTGGTCCATCCTCAGAACACAAAAAGAAGGGTCCATCAGTCCATCAATCCATTGAATAGACAATCAGTCTGCCGTCAGACTAACCAGACTGATGGAATTGACTGAGGCCAGACTGAACGTGTAAACTCCGTCTTATATTTCGACGACTTTAGCCACATACTGATATTTCTTGATTTTTCCGAACCCCCCCCCTTTCGAGAATCACGTGATTAATGGATGACCCCCAAGGAAATCTAAACAATTATAAAAACACGATTCCTTAAAACACTCCTCAAAGGCAGTTTAAATAGTCTGTATGAAGGGAAAAATGTAACCACATGTTATTTAAAATGCCT
This sequence comes from Yponomeuta evonymella, assembly GCA_963969515.1. Classification (NCBI taxonomy): domain Eukaryota; kingdom Metazoa; phylum Arthropoda; class Insecta; order Lepidoptera; family Yponomeutidae; genus Yponomeuta; species Yponomeuta evonymella. The sequence goes on from OZ018349.1 coordinate 14,235,468, forward strand.
CTAAGGAGGGTTTTAGAGCAATCGCGTTTTTATATATTTCACCGTGAATGTTGAGTGAGAAACAGCTTCTATAGTTTAACTTTCTCAATTCAGTGTTAAAATAGTCTTTAAAACAGGATCTCACTGAATTTATAAAAAACAAGATTCCTCTAACGCCGCGTTTTCATGATCTTAGTAGGCTTCAGGCTCGAAATGGGAGTCACGAAACGATTTTTGACAACCGATTTTTCGGTGATTTAGATTTTATCCTAATTTTATAGTAATTTTCCAGACCGCCTGGTTGTAAGAACACGGGTTTTGCACCGGATGAGAAAAACTCTTAAGTTAATAGAACTAAAATTGTAGCAAATAGAACGAAGGTTGTACCAGATTTACCAGCCGCTACATTCTGCCTCGGACCATCAATCTGCCAGGCGATCCTTTCAAAATCTTAACTGCGACTCAATGAACGTTACGTTGCGTGCGACTTAACGAACATTACGACAAACTTAATGTGCCACCGATACGCTAAGAAAAAGACTTTCGGAAACTGACATGATATTGTTCTCAGCTGAACATTTCACATGCTGGACATTTCACCAGCTGCCCAAAAGCAGCTTTTGTCCGGAATCTTCAACTACCTTTTGGCTCTGCCTATAACTTCATAAGCGTCAATAATGATTTCTAATTATAAACTATACCATAAAATTTTAAAAACCTATTTAGAGGCTAAAAGTCCTCAGCACGGGTTAGTGCAAAAAAAAGAATATAATATACGTACCATAAAATTTCAAAAAACCTGCCGCAGTTTGCCGAAGGCAGCCCCACTCAGTTGCATCCCTCTCGCGGCCTCTTACTCAAAGTTGCCTCTGCCTAGTTGGATAGTCTGTCCTTAGAGGACAGCTTCTAGGGTTCCCTCACCGGCTAAGACCGGCTCTGGCATGATTATATCTTTGAACATGACCTTAGTATTGTCCAGGTTCATGATGAGGCCTGTAACTTTATTATTTTAGAACAACGTTATTATTTTATTTTATTTATTTAGTATTTAGGAAAACTAGTGACTAAAATAGCACTATCCAAGTAGGCAGAAGCAACTTTGAGTAAGAGGCCGTGAGTGAGAGGGATGCAACTGGGTGGGGCTGCCTTCGAAAAACTGCGGCAGGTTTTTTGAAATTTTTTGGTATATTATTCTAAAATAGGAACCTATAAGTTAGGGAAACCTATTAAACAACGAAATCTACATATTTACACTTACTCAGCCAAATATACTAAATTACTTGCAATCTAAGTAACTAAAACTAATCAAACTTCAAACGCATTTCTCGACTGCGCATCTGTAAAACAACTTGTAACGTGGAACCGGAACCTCTTGACCGCTGCCTGCGACATTTGCTTTCGGAGTTTCGGACCATCGCATCGGCGAGCCTGCGAGCCTGCTTTCGTACTGCCAGCAGCCGTCTCTAGCAGCCGCGAGTAATTTTTTTGTACCCGAAGGGTGCTAAACGGGACTCTATTACTAAGACTTACTGTCTCTATGTCTGTCTGTCTGTCAACAGCATGTATTTCATGAACCGTGATAGCTAGGCAGGTGAAATTTTCACACATGATGTATTTCTGTTGCTGCTATAACAACAAATACTAAGAACAGAATAAAATAAATATTAAAGCGGGGCTCCCATACAACAAACGTAATGTTTTTGCCGTTTTTTGCTCGATATTAATAACGGCAAAAGGTAGACGCTTGTAATATTTACAGAATATTATAACAGAAAATAAATAATTAAATTAAAATAAAGTAAATATTCAAGGGGGGCTCCCATACAACAAACGTGATTTTTTTTGCCGTTTTTTCTCGATCGTTGTGTCTAATGTTATTGTACGGAACCCTTCGTGCGCGAGTCCGACTCGCACTTGGCCGGTTTTTTATTATAACGTGGTTTAATTTGATAAAACAGATTACCTTTGCTAATTTCTGTGTTCTCGTCTCCCCCACACTTTTTGGGTAAGTTGCAAGCAGATATTTCAGCTATTTGCTAACTTATTAGTTTTATAATGCTTGCATGTAATTTATTTTCTTCCTTTCCTATTAGTTTAGCGCTAATAAGTAGTTATAACGGCTATCAATTCACCGTGTCGCAGAGCGTTTCTCATAGCTTGCCCGCTCGGCGACACACACAAAATGGCGCCTCACTAAAATTGCTAGTCATGGTTGCATCAACCATACATTCCATTCATACATCTTATAATATTGGTATGCTTTATCTGCACACTAGCTTGCACTTGCCACTTTTGTCATATTTCAAATTATGGTGCAGCTAGTGTGAAAATGTTTAACATAACATAAACTCGCGCCTGTATCCTAGAGGGGTACGCAGAGACCAGCAACTGCCACTTACCACGATCCTGACAGATCGCTGACCAAAAATTTGTACAGTTAGTACTAATTTTTGGGTTACATATTCATTATAATTTCCATCTCGCATTACTCCGCTACTGATTTCCTTCACCGCCGCTATCAGACTTTGGGCTTCTTCTTCTTCTGCCGAACCGGTGGCGGTGAACTGTTTCTTTCCAGTGGCTGTGTACTAATGCGAGGGGTTTCTTCACAGGGTCCAAGTACCGGATCCCAAATTTCGCCCCAATAAATTGCGAAGACACCGGGGTCCCTGCTACCGCCGTCCGTACGAGGAGACCCGAGTACCTGAAAGTGGTGATACTAAAGAGAGACCAATACCAGTTTAGGGCTATTACCTAACATACGGCCTGTTTTCTTAAGAGTTGGTTATTAAATTATTATTTATTGTTTACCATTACCTCATCTTTTATTTTACTTTTCTGTCCCAGTCTGTTCAAGGCTCGCGTGACAGGCCCACACATCGATCGGGATGCAGTATAAGCTCGCGGAGCATCCCACTGAGTTTGTGCATCGACATGGCATCGATGTGCCAATTATAACTATATCATCGGCATGGTGCAGGTGCGAGATGTATTGGCCGTTAATATTCTGATAATCCACTGTTTTGAAAACATCTTACAATGCATTGGTGAACAATTTCGCAAATAGAACATATCCATGTCTCACACCTCGTGGCAATTGGATAGCTTTCGTTTGCTGCTCCTGGACTTGGTCGGTCTTGTTGCGGCATTATACAGGCACCTCGTCATCTCCACGTCATCTCCTTGGCAGTAATTCCTGATCAGCCTAGGTCTTGAAAGAGTCGAAAGGTTTTTCATAGTCCACAAATGCCAAAGAAAACGAGCAATAGTACTCCGCGGTTTTCTGTATTATCTGCCGCACTGTGTGTATGTGTAGTCTATGGTGCTGCAGCCTTTTCGAAACCTGGCCTGCTTTGGGTGCCATCGTTTTTTTTGGGTTGCATATAAGCAATACTTTCGGATAAAGCTTCTTACATTGCTCTGATTTCGTTAAAATCTTGCTACGAGGAATAGAAGCGGAATCAAATATGTTTATCGTCGAACTTCAACAATAAAAGTATAAAAAGAAAAGAGAAAGTATAATTTGGCCACGGCAATGGAAACAATACGTTTCACAATACCTACTGCCACAGCTTCATAAAACTGCACAAACATCAACATTTCACTGCCACCTCACTTTTTCTTTACGAAACGCAGGAGTTCCTACTATTATTGGCGCAATTTTTTTTTGAGACGCAAGTAGTGCACGGTACGAGTGAAAATGCGTTTTTCAACTTTTCCATGGCGTGCCCCCTTAGCACATAAAACATTTTGCGACTACCTTCCCTCCGCTATTTCTAACATGCAGGTATTTTATTATGTGTTACAAAATACCATAATTATCCCGCTTTTTTTTCTATCCCAATATAATTACCTATCCCACTTTTTATTAGGTATTGGCTAAGATAACGCCTTCATGGATTATATGAAAAATCAAAAGAACTTCGATTTGTTTTCCTGGACTCAGTTATTTCTTGGAAAAGCAGGGTCTGAGATAAACTTCAAAGCATATATTATGTATACTTCTGTGAGAAATCGCCTAAATTTAGAAGAAGAATTTAATACTATGAGTTGCAAAAACAGGTTCTCATATATTTATTTTATTTGTAGTTGATTTGTGTTTTCATTTTCTTAATGACATTTCCCCCCCCCCCCCACAGGGAGTCGTGGCCCATACGTTGAAAAACACTGTTCTTATTCATGGAAATCCAATTTAAACTACCTACTAGTGTTTTAATTAGTCATGTTTTTATAAATAAGTATACTAGATTTTGATATCAAACAGATTTGCGATACTGCTACTAAAATGGGCATACATTGTATGCTCAAAAGCTTTTAATTTTTTACTATCTTCAATACAATCTTGTGCTAAAAATACAGATGCATCCTTGTTGAATCATGGTACCATTTCAGCATACTCAGCCTAATCGCTTTAAACATGTTCCAGAAAAGCCTTGCCTAACTTATTATTCTACATTTCATTCCATCAGTAGGTACTGAAACAAATTGTCATGAGTTATTTTCATAACACAGTCACGTTTAGTGCCTATTGCTTTGGTGTTACCAATAGCACCTGGGTAGTGACCGCTTTAGGTAGATAGTTGCTATCGCGAAAACGGTATTATCGTCCAATTTAATTGAAGCAAGATTATTGATAACATAGGGCAATGGAAGGTCGAGATATTTTATACATTAGCAATAGCTATTGATTGTTTTGATGTTAGGTCGAACATACCATACCTGGCGTTCCTAAATAAATAAAATAAAAAATAAATACCTTTCGAAGGAAATGGAATGAATGAAGGAATGGTTCAAGAAATCGTCGTCATTTTTGCGTTTTAATTTAACAGTTTCATTCACCTCCGTTATATTTTATAGTTAGTCATAAAAATGATATTAAACGAATTTGGCGTACCTACTTACTTACCTACTAAAGTTTCAATTGTTAATTTTGTACGATTTTTACCCAATACAATATAAAATGTAAGATCTATATCTAAAATTAGAATTCCAGTCTTACAGAATTGGGAATAGAAATTCCGCATGGCGAGTTGACGAAACTACAGAGCCACCAGTGGACTTCTATGTCCAGCAGTGGACTTCTTGTGGCTGAATGATGATGATGATGATAACGGTTGCAGCTCCAACATTGACAATTTTGGTTCTGGAGCGCATAGACCATAGGGGAGAGAATAAAATCATGGGCTCACATGTTGTGGGCGTAGCAAGACCCATTGCTTTCTCGCCACTCGCACTTTTTTATTTTATTTGGGATAACTCGGGGCTGCAAATGATGTAAATTACTTCGGCCAGATGTCGCTGCCTGTACGTAACACAGAGAAGTTTGTAAAGAGTTGGGAGAGCGCTGGCATGGTTAGCCAGAGGTCGCGGGTTCCAGTTTCGGCATGGGTGGAATTTTTAGCCTCTAAATAGGTTTTTATAGCGAAGAGTATACTATTAGTAATGAAAATACTATCGTTGCGGCTCTTAATCGTTTCATCTTACAATTCTTACAATATTCTTAATGAAATCTTACAGCTACTCATGACGCCCGAAGGCACCCGATTCACGCCGACGAAGCACCTAGCGTCTCTCAAGTTTGCAAAGGAGAAAAACTTGCCTCTCCTGAAGCACCACCTGACGCCTCGGACTAGAGGATTCACCACCAGCCTCCAGTACTTCCGAGGAAAGATCCCAGCCATCTACAACATTCAGCTGGCGTTCGATAAGGATAGCAATGTAAGGAAAGCGGCTTCTCTAGTTTTCGTGAACTGTATGATAAGGCGAAATTTTTAAGATGAGCAGGATGTAGTGAAATTGCTATACGCATCATTGCTAACTAACAACTTTTATTATGGAGAAACGTCCGAAAAAGCAAGAAAAATTTCAGCTGTTCCATACGTTTGAACGGAGATCTTTAGTACGGAACAGCTGAAGTTCCGCGTGGCGCCGGATAAAGAATAGCGTCACTCCATTTCCTTCAGTGGATGTCGTAGAAGGCGACTAAGGAAATAAATTACCAGGAGACGGGCAGCAGCGTCTTCCTGAGATTCCAACCGCATACTGCGATCGCCAACCCGCCTGCCAAGCGTGGCGATTATGGCAAATCCCCTCCTGGTTATGAAAACCACGAAGGAGGCCTATGTCCTGCAGTGGGCGTCAAATGGCTGATGATGATGATGATGATGAGGGCCCCATAAAAGGATCGTGATTTTTTAAGAATTTCTCCTTGGGTTTGCTTTTAAATTGTAAAAATGGGTAAAAGTCTACTAATAAAAACTGACACGTGTGTGAATCGGACTCCACTAGAGTACGGAACTAAATAAGTGAAAGAGAACATCTTTTTACCAGATACAACTCGCAATTAGCCGACTTTTTGAGTTCCCTTACAGAGAGTGTTGAACCATCGTGTCTGAGGTCACCCTCAAACCCATAATTTTATTGCCATCGTGCAACTTCATTTTGGAATAACTAATAAACTTGCCGTTTTCACGACCTAGCGTGCCTTTAACAAACAAGTTCTAATTTTAACACGACTATTTATATATTCAAATCACTTACGTAAACCGCGCTTATTTCCAGATAAACAACACCTATAATCCTAAGTCTTCCACGAAGTACACTTTAATCATACCTAACTTAAGACCCAAATTTGCTTTGCTACGGTAGACACCGTCGCAGGTGAAGCAATCGAGCCACTACCACGCGTATAATGTATGCCTTGACTCTAAAGTTATAAGGTTCAAATTGCCTTGTCTGCAGACCCCGCCAACGCTGACGAGCCTGCTGTATGGGAAACCTGTGCACGCGCATATGTACATCGAGCGGATCCCGGTCGAGAATGTGCCGGAGGGCGAGGCGGAAGGCGCGAAGTGGCTGCATGACCTGTTCGTTGTCAAGGTAACGCATTTTGTCTGAAGAGTCCGTCTATGATCCTATGATTTTGGTTTAAACGCTTTCGTGATGGAAATTTCGACTTAAAGAACGAGCCACGAGGAAGACCGCCCACACAGGTGAATAACGATGAATTAAGAGAGATAGTGGAAGCCGACCCTAGTCAAATTACCCAGGAATTAGCGGCATGGTTAACGTTACCTTACCCACAATATTGACTCACTTGCGTCAAATCAATAAAATAAAAAAATACGAAAAATGGGTGCCTCATAATCACTCGAATTTTCGCAGTATCCATCTTTCTTGTCTAAATTGAATAACAAAAACAATTGAAAGTCGATATTCAAATGTTTCACATTTTTTAAAAAAAGAACATCATAGAAACCATTTGAAAAAAGTTTCATTCGAAAACCTCAAACCATGAAGGTTCTATGTCAATTCAAAGAACCTATTGCAATAAAACGGCAATTTCATACTTTAACCACTATTATTAACGCTCTATTCAGACTAATTTAATTCCCAATAACGTACTATGCAACGATTACTGTCGTTTGATTCTTTAGTGCAATTTGTTTCGGGCGAAATAAAATGCGCGATAAGATTAAATCCAGATATTTTAATACAAAGTAATTAGTGCTTAAAATTCAATGCTTAAAGCTAATGTGCCATTCCTTAATCTAGCATAAAGTCACGGGTAACGATAGACGAATTTAATAGTTGGTACTTAATCAAAATATTTACTATTTGAAAACTAAGCTGATAATCATATATTTTATAGGTAGGTATCTCGTAATCATAAACTTTAATACACTTTAATAAATTACAGGTCAATAATAAAAAAAATGCCTCCAAAAATAAAAATAAAAACAAGCTTATAAAACTCAATTCTTCTTCGTTTATACTTAACTAATACATAAGCTTACCTTCTATATGATTTTCTAATGTTGTGGATGCAGTAACATAAAAAGAAACAAAATTTTAATGTTCTATTTTTCACCTTCAACATAAAAATCAAGTGATCCATCAAACCCATCGTTTATAACCAAAACCAAGAGATCCATCAAAACCTTCCTTTCTACAACATTCCACGAGATCCAGTAAAGCTATCAAATAAAAAACCGGCCAAGTGCAATTCGGATTCGCGCACGAAGAGTTCCGTACCATTATTTATACAACATTTGAATATTTAAGCGTCTACCTATTGCCGTTATTAATATCGAGGAAAAACGGCAAAAAAATCACGTTTGTTGTATGAGGGCCCCCCTAGATATTTATTTTATTCTGTTTTTAGTATTTGGTGTTATAGCGGCAACAGAAATATATAATCTGTGAAAATTTCATCTATTTAACTATCACGATTCAGGAGATACAGCCTGATAACAGATGGACGGGACGGACGGAAAGCGGAGTCTTAGCAATAGGGTCCCTTACCTTGAGTACGGAACCCTAAAAAACGCTTTACAAAAATAAAAATAAAAAACTTCTAAAGTGCTATTCTTTATCTTCTATAAAAAAACCAAGTTATCCATTAAAGGCTTCTACATCATCTCCTAAATCACGGGATCTTACGATCACTACGAATTAAAGTTTTATGAAACTCGGCCCAGACTGTCAATTAAAATTATCATTGTGTTGTGACTTATTTGTCTGGGATCGCAAATATCTCGGTAACAACGTTTGTTAATTGGCAGTTCTGATTAATGAATGAGGGAATAACAAGATAAGAAATTACCAGACAAGTTGTACTGTACTTGCCAAAACGGGCAAGCAACGACTAATGAATACGTCGAATCGAATAAGTCGAATCGACAACGACGACTAAAGAGGTTTATCAGGACCGCGGAGAGGCAGACTCTGATCTCGGCTTCTCAATCTAGCATCCCAACCGCTCACATTCAATTTTTTTTTAACCGACTTCAAAAAAGGAGGAGGTTATCAATTAGACGCGTAGGTTTATTTTTTTTGCTATGTTCTCGCATAACTGCGTCAAATCTTAACCTATTTTGACAATTATTTTTTTGTTCGAATAGATATAACGTCCCATAGGTCCCATTTTAATTTGGTGAAGATCTGATGAAGAATTTCAGAGATGGAGAAGCAAATACAGCGGTGGTAGCCTAGTGGGTAGAACATTGGACTCTGAAGCGAGAGACCCAGGTTCGATTCCCAGTGCATGCGTGTATCTATGACTTTGTTTTCTATGTACATAACATTTGTGAAATTATAGTAGCAATACCACTCGCTAACGATGAAGGAAAATATCGTGGGGAAACCTGACTGTCTGAGCTATTAAAATCCTCCGCGGTTGAAATCGCCAATGGGCACGCGTGGTGATTAAGCCCATACTCTCTCCCTGAGAGAAGGCTTGTGCCCTACATTGGGATGTATATAGGCTGTTTAGGAACCCAAAGGGTAAAGGACTAAGACTCCACTGTCCGTCTGTCTCTATGTCTGTCACCAGGCTGTATCTCATGAATTAACTTAGTTAATTATTAAGTTAATTTAAGAAAGTGACTAAATAATTATTTGCCTCTTACTCAAACAATTTTGGCGGCAACATTGTATGAGCGGAAATCAAATACTTGTCCAATCCCTTTCTTCAATTAAGTGTTATAAAACTTCCCAGCCTTTAATCTTCTGTATAGTTTGTCCATAATTATATTAGGTTCCCGATGACGAAGTCTTTAGTTCCCATCGGCGATTCATTCACGTACACTTCGATCAAAATAGCTGCAATGATTCAACTTTTGTTTACTTATATGCTTATAGTTATTGCGTGTCTGCTTAATAACAGTGTCGTCGTACGATAGACGAAATAGGTATTATTGTGAAGTAGATAAGTAATTTATTTAACTCTGCTGCTATCTACATCACACAAAAATGCGAACGCTAACTACGACTTTATCCACCTATTGCAAACAACCAACAAAAATCTACGTGATATCTAGTTAAGTGTGTAATTAAGTATTTATGTTTATTTTTTGGAAAATTAAGCGTTTCGCTGTGAAGTGTCGGTCGAGTTAGGATCTTCGCTGCTTCGGAGTAATTTTTAGAGCTCCGTACCCGAACTTTAAGGAACTCTAAATGGCACCCTATTAGGCATAGGCCTGCAACGTCTTTCGGTGTGACAAAAAAATCAACATATAATTTTTCACAAATGTGCTATTAACACTCGCTAACTGTGAAGGAAAACATGGTGAGGAAACCTGAGTGTCTGAGGGAAAGCTTGTGCCCTAAGAGAAAGCCTGTGCCCTACAGCAGTGGGACGTACATGGTAGGCTAAATAAAAAAATCGGCCAAGTGCGAGTCGGACTCACGCACAAAGGGTTCCGTACCATTATCTATACAACATTTGAATATTTCAAGCGTCTACCTGTTGCCGTTATAAATATCGAGCAAAAAACGGCAGAAAAATCACGTTAAATATTTATTAATTTTTTATTTTATTTTAATTACAACTAAATTAAAAAGTACCCGAAACCGGCGTGCGTGCAGGCAACGACTAATGAATGTTGAGGAAGCGAAAGTGATCTGTCAGGATCATAACAAGTGGCAGTCCCTGGTCTCTGCCTACCCCTCAGGGATACAGGCGTGAATTAATATTAAGCAAACAACGGCGAAAAAATCCCGTTTGTTGTATGGGTGCCCCACTTTAAATATTTATTTTTGATATTATGTATATGCGCACAGGAACCTAGTGTGTGGCGTCTTGTAAAACATGTACAATAATGATGGATTATGGTTTCATTTCTATTTAATAACATATAACATAAGTATTGTCTTGTTCTCACATGCCGGGACTGTATACGTGCACGTAAAAGCCACGTCTTTTCGTGAATTCCATGCTCAGCAATATTCTCCAAACCAGCTTCTCTATAATATATGTTTCGATAAGATATAAGCCGTTGTTTAGGTGCTCGCTGCAGTAAGTTAAGCACCAAATAAAACGGGAAAACGGGAGTCCAAGTCCAATCAGGGTGTAACAAATAAAAATAGTCAAAGTTAATGCCAGGGTCTAAAGTCGACTTGAAAAATATGAGAGACAAGAAAACGTGGTCACGCACACAAACGTACCTGCGCAGAAACCTCAGTCCCAGCTTGACCCCGCCGACGTCATGCATCGCACCACATCCAAGGGCGGAGGAAGAGAATACCGTTCCCAGCGTTACTGTTAGTCATCTATCTACTTAGACGGAGGGTTTCTCACCCTAATAAAACTGAATAATATCAATAAGATATAGTTAATCATCATCATCATCAGCCCATTGACGCCCACTGCAGGACATAGGCCTCCTTCGTAGTTTTCATAACCATGAGGGGTTTTGCCATAATCGCCACGCTTGGCAGGCGGGTTGGCGATCGCAGTATGCGATTGGAGTCTCAGGAAGACGCTGCTGCCCGTCTCCTGGTAATTGATTTCCTTAGTCGCCTTCTACGACATCCACTGAAGGAAATGGAGTGACGCTATTCTTTAGCCGGCGCCACGCGGAACTTCAGCTGTTCCGTACTAAAGATCTCCGTTCAAACGTATGGAACAGCTGAATTTTTTCTTGCTTTTTCGGACGTTTCTCCATAATAAAAGTTCACATCCACGGAAGGAAATGGAGTGACGCTATTCTTAATCCGGCGCCACGCCACACCGAGAGATTCTCATTATTTTACCGCACCTAAAATTTAAAACTACTGTACTAGACTGGAGTGGAGGTATTAGTTTTTAGCTTAAAATATTCGTCATAATCATTACAATCGGTCAAGCTGAAACAGAGATATGATTTTTATAATTTTATTTAAAGCTGAAAATCCAGTATCTTTTTAAGCTTATATTTCAACTTCTTAAACGGACAACGAATTTGGGCTTGTAGTAACATTTTTTTTTTGTCAACTTAAAAAGAGCTCTAATGATTTATCATTCGTTCATCTTGATTAGAAATAAGGCCCAAAACGCCCATCATCTTTGTAGGTACTTAAATATTATGAATAGTTCAGAAATCGAGTCTCGCAGTTTTTCCGAACTTTAAAGACTATTTTTTTTTTATTTAAACGAAAACAAACGGTCTCACAAAAATGAATAGACCTATAGTTTTCCGAACTTACAACTTTTATGATTTATTGTACTTATAGAATACGACGATATTACGAGGTTGCCAAATTTCATAGTTCTAGGTCAACGGGAAGTACCCTTATACCCTTGAGTGTCTAAATACACGTTTTATGCGGCATAATGGCCGTAACTTTTCTTTCGTTAGCTAAGAAGTTTGATTTTTTCACAACTTCAAGGAATGTGTATGGTTTTAATTTCAACTCGATACCTCTACGCGTTCCCGGGATTAAGGGTCTTGACAGATAGGCAGACAGACGGACAGACGGACGGACTGACGGACGTACGGAAGGACAACAAAGTGAGGTTTCCTATAAGGGTTTCGGTTTTCCTTTTGAGGTACGGAACCCTAAAAAAGGATAAAAACTGTCAGTTTTAAATTAGCTGTCGTCCCGGCGGCATAATATGTGATGTGTCACCCGTGTGTAAAAATTGCTGAACGCTGCGCATATAATAATTTTAATATAGCTTGAAAAACCGCGTGAATTTCTTAGAAATCAGAAACCGCCTGAACGTGGAGCATGACATGAGATGCGCGTTGAGTGTAACTAGATGTAATATTGAAAAACTTGTGAATTTAAAACAATATCAACATTCACACTAGATGTTAGTAAAAAACTGGTATTGTAAATGTGCATTAATAAACTTATTTGTACTTGATTTGTATTTGTTTGCTTGAAATCATTTTGAATTTCAAGCAAACAAATACAAATTTTTCTTTCTCTAACAGGCCATAGGGGTAACAGTTCCGAAAAGTTCAGGGAACCACTGCCTTAGAGAATGTTGACTACGTCACAAATAACTAATCCCGCCCCTATGACCAAACGTGATATTTTGAAGACCCCCCTCCCCCCTCTAAACGGGTCATGTATGGGTACACACCCACCATAAACTGAAACTTTATTGAATTTAATATTTCTAGTTATTAGTAAGTAATAATGATAATAAAAAAAAATTAGAATGTTGTTTTCTTCTAAGCTTTTTACCATGGTTGAAATAAACTTTTTATATTCTATTTTAATACGAAACCCTTGGTGCGCGAGTCTGACTAGCACAATGACTTGTAGGTTGAACGATAAAATTGGAAACGTGTTGTGATAAAACGGGTCGGGGAGGCACTCGTCAGTTTCCTCAACTCGACAGTTTCCTTAATTCGACAGTTTCCTTAATTCGTCAATTTACATAGTGTACCATAAGGCATTTTAAATCCAGTTTATTTATTATGACACCATTAATCATCATAGACTCGGGTTCTGTACTACTAACTGATTCTTAGTTGCTGTATGTTACAAGGGCCCCATATAGCGAACGATCCGTCGCTGCTAAGATAAATCTGAAAGATTATCGTGACGATCGATTGCCGGTCACACACGAAACGATTGGTCGTTGCGATCGATCATTTAGTTTTTTAAAACGGAACGACAAAGACGTGCTCAAATAATTTAATATGTGCCCTATAAGATGGAAAACGGACTTTTCTTTACCTATGTTTACTGCCACATAGGTAAGGAAAAGAAGTTCGTTTTCCATTTTATAGGGCACGTATTGGATTATCCGTATATCTGTGGATCGTTTAAGCCTGTTATTAGAAATTTTTATTGTGAGTAGGTTTACTACTACCTATCTACTTTGAGTTATCTGCAACCACGAAAACTTAAGCTCTGCAAATATTGGTTTCAATATTGGTACAAGTGTAATATAATCATCGATGGAGATAGGTATAGTTACTTTTAAAATACGCAATCCCGAAAACATTTCGGTTACAGTTTATCATTTACAACAACTTTTGCTCTCCGGTCTTAACGGTTTTCATGAAGTTTTGGTAGATAATGATTTTACGAAAGGCTGCGACATTTTTTGTAGAACACGGAGAGCGCGAATTTAATAAACTTGCAATAATTTCGAAAAATATAAATTTGAGAAAAAACTTATAGAATAAAAGTTGTTGTCAAACACAAACTCTAATTGGGGTGTTTCAGGAATCGCACATTTTAGAAATCACTGTATATAAACCTTTTCGTCGCTTTTTATCTTGTTACACAAAATGCTGCTGAACAAAGGCTGGAACCAACTTGGGAGTTTTCTAACCAATGGCGTCAACATAAAAACTCGCTACGACCGTTCACAGAACCGAATGTGTTAATGCAATAATACCTAAAGTGTACATGTCTGACTGAGCGGATTTTGAAGACCGGCATAAAGACCGCATCTTGAATTCTTACATTGGAGTAAGTTACGTACCTTAATCCCACACGAAAGAAGCCGCCAGTTTGTATTTATAAAGTACTAGCTGTCCCGGCAAACTCCGTAGTACCGCCACAGAATCCGTTTGTACGATTCTTGCACAACGCCGTCTATTTTAAACTTAAATTTTTTTTGTGGTAAATAAAATATTTTCACTTTCACTTTCAAAATAAATATTATCCCACGGGAACGCATTACCGGGATATCAAGCATGCTATGTCTCAATTCAGGTCTTTGTCTGTCTGTTCGTCAAGTTTCATGAAAATCCGTTCAGCCGTTACTGTGTGATTGAGTAACAAACATCCAAACATATTCACAAACTTTTAAATTTATAATATTAGTAGGATTATCAGATACAGACTTGAAACCTATAGTACCAGTAATTTTTCGTATGTTTTCGTAGTACCTAATCTATGTGCCTAATCTATAGTACAACAATCAAAGTTACATATTTTGTTCCAGGACAAGATGCAAGAATCGTTTATGAACACTGGCGACTTCTTCCTGGAGTCCGGAGTGGAGAGGGTGGAGCCATTCCACGTGGCTCCGCGCATCTACTCGCTGCTCAACACAGTAGGCTGGTCCATCGTCACCCTCATCCCCATGTTCTACTATCTGCTCGGTTTGCTGCTCAGCGGAAAGCTCTTGTACTTCTCGATAGGATGCGCGATCTTCGGGGCATGTGAGTAGCATCGTTGCAATAACTTTATCAGACCTTTTCGGGGCACCGTTACAGGTGCTGAAATAGGATTTTAATTTCGTCCATTTTTTCTCCGAAATGATCTACATCTTCAAATGGCCACGTCATTATTCAGCATCATTCAGCCACAAGAAGGCCACTGCTGAACATAGGCCTCCTCCATGGATTTCCAAAAAGACCGGTTGGAATAGGCTTGCATCCAGCGTCTTCCTGTGGTCTCCATTCGAGAACTTTTCGGCCCCATCGGCCATCAGTTCTGCGTGCTATGTGCAATTCATATTACTAATCCGCAAACCAATGGACACGCTGTTTATTTTAAATAAAAATACTTTGATTTGATTGAATAATGTAATGCTCCCATGGACGCAGTTACAAGCGCTAATATAGGATTACGGCAAGAGGCCCCCTTCTTCGAAACTGTGACTTAATGAATGTTACGAGTTAATCTAGGTGTCCATTTCAAAATGTAGATAATTTTGGAGGAAAAATGGACAAAAAACTTCAAACTTAGTCTTTTGAGTTTACATAATATTATTCTAAAACCTCCTCATGCTTTAATTGCAGTCATCTTTGGCATCTAAATAATCGTTTATGTTTTAGTAGCTAGATTTAATTAAACAAAATTTACTATTTTGAAATTGGTCGAAATAGAGTTCTTCCGTCGCGTGAGCCAGGCTCGTTATGACTCAATTTTGAAAGGAGTGAGGCAAATAAATAGGCTTAGTTGTACAGCATATGCAGACAAAAGAATCCGGGAACTTAGTGATGTCGCAACTGCTAGGCTTGTTTATTTTAGTTACTTCCATAGTATTATGTCCTATGGCATACTACTGTGGGGTCGGGTAACAGACATTGAGACCATCTTCACCTTGCAGAAGAGAGCGACCAGATTCATCTTTAAGTTATGCAGTAGAGATTCGTTAAGAGATTTCTTTAAAGAAACTAACACCTGTCAGTTGCCAGTCAGTATATCTATGAAAAAATATTATGTACGGCAGGAAAAATATCAGTAACTTTAAAACTGTAGGTAGCCAACATAATGTAAATACTACAAATAAACATAAACTTTCGTTCCCAAGATTTAGGCTGGCAAAGTTTGATACATCCTTTATGGGGCATTGTATAAGTTTCTATACAATAAGATCTCTGATGATATAAGCTTGCCAGAAACACGCTTCAATAAATGTGTAAAGCACAGTTTGTGCCAAAAGGGCTACTATATAATTAAAGATTATTTAGATGACAATGATGTCTGGAATTAAAGCCGGTTCAATGCACGAGTTCTAGGTTTTAGAATAATTATGGAAACTCTGTTTGTTAATTATTAAGGACTTTATAAGACTAAGTTAGAGTATTTTTGCCTATTTTTCTCTCCAATATGACCTAGATTTTGGAATGGACACCAAGTTGAACTTGTAACTTTCATTAAGTCGCAGTTTCTATGCTACTTTGTATGAAACATTTTTTAATTTGAATTTGAATGGGCACCTCAGACTTATGCGAACCTAAAACGACCAATAAAACAAAAACATAAGAAAAATTTAAGCAGTGTTTTACCCATGAAGTAAAATATTTAGTAACAACAGAGCGAGCGGGGCAATAGTTTCGCCTTAGTACTGAGGCTCAACATTATTTAAACTGTAACTGCTGCGGTCTATATAAGTTTATACGACGTATAAGTTTGTCTAAAATGTCCGTAAAATTATTTCCTAGCCGATGTTCGAACGACGTATCACAGAGGAAAAAAGTAATACTAGTCCAGCAAAGACGTGCGGTTATCGTCCAATGTGAAATCCCAGCACACATTTTTGGCAAGAATAAAGGACGTCCCTGCTAAAGCAAGTTCGGGCAATATAATCAACTGGCTGTTGCCCGCGACTTCGTTCGCGTGGTAATATTGATGTGTATTTTTCCGGGATAAAAAATGTGCTAATCCAGACTATAATCTATCTCTGTGCAAAATTTCATCCGGATCCCTTCACCCGTTTTTGCATGAAACAGTAACAAACATCCATCCATACATACAAACTTTCGCGTTTATAATATTAGTAAAGATAGTATCGATCAATACTTATCTCCACCTAGACCTACTTCTGGAAACTTCGTTGTCGCGAAAAAGCGTCGCGACCTTCTCAATATTAGATTAACATTTTCCGGAAATTTGAAATAGGGGATTTGGTCGAAGTATGTCCGAAAATGTATTAGCAAGGGCAAGATAAAAAGTACCCGAAACGGGCGTGCGTGCATGCAACGATTAATGAATGTGGGGGAAGCGAAAGTGATCTGTCAGGATCGTGGCAAGTGGCATTCCCTGGTCTCTGCCCACCTCTCTGGGATACAGGCGTGAGTTTATGTATGTGTGTATGTTTAAAATGTTCGACCTTCGCGTGTTCTTCAAACATGTAATTCTAAATTAAAAATGCCGATTAACTAGGAAAATTAGCAACTTTAACATAATCCTATGCGTAGACATGTCAAACGTATGTGTAAAGTCAAATTATTCGTTATTGTGACTTGACGGGTAATTTTAGAACAGAGTACAGTTTAAGTCGTCCTAATAGTTTGTATCAGTGAATATTTTGCAAATGACCTGGGATGTCTAGCAGCCTTTAGAAATAATATAAATATTTACAAGAAACCTTCAACTTTTAAGTGTTAGCTAACTTAAATCGTCGCTTATACATCGTTAGTTAATTGAGCATTGTTTAACCTTGGATGGCGTTTCAAGCCAAATAGACAAATAACTTTGTCAACTTGTCTCTAACCTTATTTTAGCGACTGATGCAGGTGATCGGAAAAAAACCGGCCAAGTGCGAGTCGGACTCGCGCACGAAGGGTTCCATACCATTATCTGTACAACATTTGAATATTTCAAGCGTCTAACTGTTGCCGTTATTAATATCGAGCAAAAAAGTCATGTTTTTTTATTCTTTTTGGTATTTGTTGTTATATTGGCAACAAAAACACATCATTTGTGAAAATTTCAACTGTCTATCCGGTTCATGAGATACAGCCTGGTGACAGACGGACGGACGGACGGACAGGGAGTCTTAGTAATAGGGTCCCTTACCCTTTGCGTACGGAACCCTAAAAAGTAATGATTTCCCCAAAGCTACTTTTAAGGCAGACTTGCACCTCTTGACTTTTCTGGTTCTTCTGAATGTCTGAAGAATTTCAGATATCATGTTCAACGTTTACAAAGCAGTCATTTCACATATTGAACTTAATTGTGGCGCTTTTGGAACACGATAAAAAAAAGAATGGAAGTCAGTGCCCGGTCCAAAAATAATACTTCTAAGGGTTTTTTTTCCACAAACTCCCGACACACTCGCGACCTCGACCTCTAGTGACACGATGTCCCTAATTTTATGTTAATTTGAGGATTATGTTGATTTAATACCATTAGGTGTACTTATATCGGTCCGTTACCGTCGCGACGCGTCGTTGGATCGTCATAAAAATGCGTCATTAATGTCAATTGACGTTATACCCCAAATTCTTTATTGTCCTGATTAAAAGAAGTTATCTTTCAGGATTTAACTAACATAGCTGTGTCTTTTCCAGTTTACGTGTTACTGCAAAAGTCGATCGGGATGTCGAAAATCAGCCAAGGCTCCTCATACGGCACCGGGAAGAAAAATTAAATAGGTACCTATTTACAGTATTTATTTTGTTTCCAAACCTTATACATTGACACTGAATATATTTAGATACTTACCCTGATAGGTAGGCCTTACCTAATTAGTTAATATTTCTCTTTTGTTGCATTTTTGTTGCTGATGTTGAATTGAATGGGCTCCGAATAGACTTTGATTGGAAGGATTAAAACTGGTGATAGTGGATGTTATTAAATTTTTTGTCGCGCGTTTATTACCGCGTTCAGACCGTCTAAAAGTGCCAAAATAATAATAAGAGCGAGAAAAGTATACATAGAAAATGCTTTATGTTGCTGGGTACTTCCCAAAATGAATGAATGTACCTACCCATTTGATGTTGTGTAGTGGATCTAGTAGCAAGCAACGAATGGCGTTACAGTACAGAAAACATCATCATCAAAACCATCACCAGTTTTTAAATATACAGTTTCATAGAACGGTCATTAAGTTATTGAAGGGGTCATTCAGATAGGCTCAAAATATGTTTTCATTGATGAGTTGGACACCCTGTGGTATGACTTGACCTTGCTGTATCACTGTATTCAAGTCCTTGGCTTCCACGACATTCGACCCCCATTGTAATATTTGAACTACCTACTGTATTCATATTTAAGTTTGAATCGTGGCCAGAATGTAAGTTTGTGTACAAAATATGTAAAATGAGAGAAAAACTATGTTTGTAACTTTTGATCTATGATCGTAGGTTTAGTTATAGTGATTTGTTTTATAACATAATTCAATCATATTTCTTTTTATCGAAACCTAGAGGAAACTAGAGGCTATTGAAGATACAAATGTTTTACCATAACTTAATATAATTTCAAGAACAGACTAGTAAATGTGCTACTTGTTTATTCTTTAAGTTTTACATAGAAATAATATTTTTTTGTACTGTTTTCGTGGCATTCATACCGGTATTCAATGTCGTTTGTGCAAATTATAGTAGATGCAATTTCTGAAAACGAAATAATTAAATATATGCGTATCTAATTGAAGTAAAATATCACAAGTGATATTGAATATGATAGGCAATATTATTTTTATACGAAAAATATTTACTTAATACCTACATCTTACTTTGAAAATAACCTGGTGACGGTTTTTGATCTACAAAGTAGTATTACTATTTTTGTTCTTGGTAAAAACGCATAAAGTAGAAAGATATGCACAAAATCAATATACAGAACGGTTCCATAGTTTGTATGATATTGGATATGTAGATGCTAGGCATCAAATTATTATATTAATTCGGGTAGTGACGTACATATTGCTTTTCTTGGATTTTCATAAGTAGTAACGGTTTTTACGCTGCGGACGCGATATGTACTTCAAGATCTAGTGCTTATGTATGTATGTAATGGTTAAGGTTTTTTATTTTTTCAGAGTAAGGTAGTACATATAACAAATCTAGTGTAAAGCACAATAAAAAAAATTACTAATAAATATTCTTTTGATGTCCATGTTTTATGGATAAAAATATACTCACAAATTACTAATTTAATGTTAATTTCGTTGAAGTTTTTTGGTCACTAATAAAATTTTGTAAGTGGGTGTCAATCTATTGCATTTTAACTTTGTCTACAAATATTTATGTATTTTGATAGTGGCTTTTTTTTACATAAAATCCAGTCTATTTTAAATTTAGAAGTTACCTATTTTCAATACTGTGTATTTTAATACGTATGTTGTAAGCATACTTTTTTTGCAATAAAATATGGCAAATGTTGTTGGGCAATGTTGGTTAATATGATAAATTATACCCAAGACTACCTACTCTTGATTTTTGTAGAGAATATGTGAACAGTGTTGATACTGGCAATGAGGTAAGTATTGAAATACTGAAATTGTTTTTTTGTAAAGCTTACATATTAAAATAAATTTCTTATAAGACATTTCAGACTATTACTTACAACTCATAACCAAACATTTATCTATTAACAGGGCAAGATCTTATTGCTTAACCTAAGTATAAAATCGAGGAGGTACATCTGCAGTTTGATTTCTATAGGTTTGTTTGTGACAAAGAACCCTGGAACTCCAGCCTTCTCCAATGTCACTTGTTGATCACTGACCTGAAAAATACGCAAATCCAATGCCCTTCTTATCCACGGTCCACCTCGTGAGACCACCTGGGTGAACCATAGGAAATTTTGTTTTACAACGGACCATCTTTGTTCACCTGGGTGTTCATTGGAAAATATTTTTTTCCACCGTACACTTTGACATTGAAACTCTTCAAAGTCTAAGGTGGACTGTCACCAATAAAAAAATTGAACCTTTTAATGTTTTATCAGAGAGGTGAACCATTGTAAAAAAAATCCCAGGGTACACCCAGGTGGTCTCAGGAGGTGGACCATGGGTAGGGAGCGATTACTTTTTGTGAAACTGACCTAAAAATGTAAGGAAATCAGCGAAACCCTGGAAATTATGCAAAACTGTAATAATTTTTGGACTTTCTACTTAAAAAAGCATCCCATTGCCAATTGAATGAGGTGCATCCTTTTTATACTGCATGACAACATTATGCTGTAATCGAGGGAGTTCCCATACAAACATTGTTTGGTTTTAATTTACAAACATGACAGATCACATTGAAGCTTTACCAATATATGTAGAACAGAACACAATATATGTATGTACAAACAAATGGCTTGTGTTTTGGCATTGGCCACACATGTTTGTATATTACAACCACACTACGTATGGGAATCACCCAGTGAGGCATACTCTTAATTTAGTACAGCCTGTTCTCCGAAAGGTGATAGATAAATGAACGATTTTTATATATGGGGTCCCAATATTCAAATAAGTGTCTCCACAGACTGGACTACTTTATTACCTTCTGGTCTAACTGCATGACCAGTTTCATGTCTGTTTGTTTGAGTTCCTCTCTGTGCCTCCACAGCAATTTTGCTTTTTCAACTTCTTGTTCCTCTGGGCTTGATACAGTGTTGATCATGCTTTGGATTTCTACTGAAAAAGACAAACATAACATAGGTAGGTAATATTAATACAGGGTAGTTATTAATGATTATAATAATTTTATTGTACTACATATAGTTTTTCATTTAACAGGCCTATTTCTTGAATCAATGAGATCAATAATCATCTAGGACAATATGTCAATAATAATCTATCAATGAGATCAATAATAATCAAATGTACTAGTGAAATCTGAAAAGTTGGGCCCTTTGTAAATCAATTGAGTGTTTTCTATCTATCAGTTGGTCATTCAATCAAGCCTTTTATTAATTTTTCAAAATGGAACATGCATATCAATTTATTAAATTGCAAATAAAATTAATATGGAAAAGATAAAAATACAAATGACTAAATTGTTGCAAATTCCAATTACGATTGTATTTTTATGCCGTTTTCTATAAATGGGAACCCATTTTTAGGTAAGGCCTCCTCCATTTGCCTCCGTTTTAACCGATCTTGTGCCAACCTGGTCTAAGCGGGTGAGCCAAGCAATTTATTTTTAATTAATTAATGTGAACATCTCAAATAATCTGGTTTCCTCGCACTATTTTCCATTACCATTACTGTGTGGTATTGGTGCTACAAATATACAAACTTGAAAACAAAGTCATTGGTACATGTCATAACCTATCACCAATATGGTATCCATTGAGTTAAAATGGTGGTATCACTGCTTTTTTAGGACCACCAAGTATGGAGATGGACATTTCCATGCTTTAACTATTTTCATTTTAGATGCCTTGCATCAACATACATCCATGGAAGGTGTACTAACATAGACGTGAATGTATGCTTAATACACTCTACTTTAACCAAGTGTATACTTGTAGGTTTTCATCAATGTACTACAGATTTGTAAATATTAACTTTCTCATGTTACATACCTACTAATTTGCTTTTTGTGTTTCTGCTTCCGAGAGTATGTGCTATATGCATCCGCAATCCGTTGATCGTTAATTAACGAAGTTAAAATTTTGAGTAACGGATTAACTATTAGTTAACTTTGAGTAGGTAACGGATTAACTATTAAGTTAGCTGCGGGACGCGCCTCTGACGCGAGCTATACGCACTCTGAACTGTATTTCAGAAAGTACTGACCTTTTTTGTTGCTCTCTGAATGAATTCACAAAGAATGCGCTTTTTGTTCATCATTACGTAAATCCAATTTTTATGACTGATCTGTCCATACATTTCATGTATTTAATTAATGACATGTTTTTATATTCGTTTGATATATTTTTTTAAATTATTGAATGGAATTTATTTTATATTTTTTTATTAGAATTTAATGTGGCTACCAACATTTAATTATTGTGTAAAATGTGTACTGCACTATCGCAATAGGGTTACCTGTAATGATAGTTGTGAGTTTCATGAAATAAATTTAAAAAAAACTAAAAAATGTTAACGGACTCGTTAACTTCCGTTAAGTTTCCCAAACTCCATTAATCGTTAATCCAGTACCTGCTACTTACCGAAAATGATACGCGCTCGCCGTGCCTCACCAACAACGTTCTGATAAGTACGTTCGGGCCGTGAGTCAATCGAAACTAGGTACTAGGTAGGTACATGTACATGTCTCGTTGGCGCATGCTAGGGAGAAAACTACGAAGTTTGATTCATAATGATTCGTTTCATCGTTTCATGACTGAGCGCGCGCTTAGTGACGAGTGTATTATTTTTTTTTTTAGTTTGTTAAGTACAAATGACAGGATACGCAATAGTTTGAATAGAGAACGTTGTGGACTGAAAGAGGATGTAGTGACTAGAATTGAGAAAGGAATGTTGCGTTGGTTTGGCCGTGTAAAGGATGAAGGAAGAAAGATTGACGAAACAAATATATCGAGCGAATGTGGGTGGAAGGGCCGGTAAGGGATGACTCAGGCGGACATACTTCGACCAAATAGGGGATGTATTAGCGAAGGGCAAGATAAGAAGTTCCCGAAGCTGGCTTGCGTGCATGCAACGACTAATGAATGTTGAGGAAGCGAAAGTGATCTGTCAGGATTGTGGCAAGTGGCAGTCCCTGGTCTCTGCCTAACCATCTGGGATACAGGCGTGAGTTTATGTATGTATGTGTGTATATATGCATGTTACGTATATATTGGCTAAAGGGTAGAAAACGAGCCTTTCTTTCGGACAAATACTTCAACATATTAATGTTCATGAAAGGGAATATCCACATTATGCCAGATGACTTAATTACACACTCCAATTATTCACGTTTCTTTTTTGTTCCTAAGCTGTTGGCCCAGAATCCACACCAGCAGTTTTTATAAGTAAATCACTAATGCAATGGTATGAAAATGTAATATTTCATCACATGTTAACGCATTAATGATTAACGATAACTTGCGCTAAACGTTCCGAAATGTAACGGTTTAACATTTAACAAAGTTAACAATTTTAGTAACGGACTCGCAATTAACAAAGTTAATTATTTTATTAACAGTGCCCAGCTATGGCTATGTGTTTTCACCAACATACCATCAACCCCCTAACTTTGCCTATTACACCTATCTTTGTCTAATTTTAGATAACTGGGAATTTTGCAATTTTTTCTGAGGTAGACTTTTGCATAAAACTACTAATACAAAGCAATTCTTATAGACGCCAATATTTTGCAAATTAACTATGGCTAACTGGCTATTATTGTACATTATTGTATTTTGTTTGCTGGAAGACAGAGGTAATTTTTTTTTGTTACGAAACAAGTTTTCATTACACACGGTGCTAAAGCATAGACAAAGCTCAACTTTGAATTTTTTATGACATTAACTAAGCCTCTACTAAGTCTCTTCATTTTAAAGCTACAGTGTTGAGGTATGAGAGACATTGGTGGCCATCATGATGCCAAACTTTGCCTACCTGTAAAGTCAGTTTTTATTTTTGGAGTTTAATAAAATAAGTTTTTTTCTGCTCTCCTCAGGTTTCATGCTCTTTTACATGGTTTCTATCAGAAAACATGTTCCTTAACATGAGTGCCTTTTGTATTTTCTTCAGTTTTAAGAGAAGTGCTAAAAACATATTTAAGTATGGTTATTTTTTAAATGGAAAACACTGGCAGGCGAAGTTAGGAAACATTGCCCAATCTTCACCAACAGCAATTGTAACCATGTTTTAGTTATTTATAGATGTAAATTTATTGCTCTGTTAGCATAGTCATTAATGGATAGAATAGTATTTTATTCATAATGACTTGAGAAACATGTTAAAAAATCTAGGTGAAGCTCCTAACTTCAACTGTATATACTTGTAGGTTTTCATCAACAATGTACTGCAGATTCGTAGTTATTAACTTTCTCATGTTACATAAATACCTACTAATGTGCTTTTTATGTTTCTGTTTTCCGAGAGTATGTGCTAAATCACCAACATTATATTTATCTAAACCAAAGTTAATTGATTGGTCAACTTACAAGTGTGTTGGTTTTTAACTTGCAGTCTTTGTTGAAAGAGATGTTTTTCAGTAACATGTTGAATCTCCATCAAGCCTTTAACAATTTCAAATATAGTATCATTCAAGAGGCAATTGGCCAATCCTGATAACAGCTCGATAGGCACCCTCATTTGATATTTTCTGGAACAGGAAGAAATATCGGTCGATAGGTAGATCAAATTAATATTCTTGTTCACTGTGAAATAACACTACGTATAAATGTATGAAACAAATAGCAAAAACACTTACGGTGGCAGCTCCCGAGCCATTTCTTGTAATTGTTCGAGCAAAAAATATAGTCTCCTTTGCAAATCTTCAGGAGAGGGTTCCTCGTAGTCCATAGCACTACTAAATTACAATAAATAAGCAGAATTAATACATTAATATCGAATGAAAACGGTGAAAATATCAGCCGCCAGATAAGACTTGCCAGATGTTTGTCAATAACAAGGACTAGGTATATAGATGGGAGGCAATAACGCACGTCCCAATAACGCACACCCCGATAATGCACACCCCGATAATGTACAGCCAATAATCCGTGTACATGTACACGGATTATTGGCTGTACACTATCGGGGTGTGCGTTATCGGGCTGTACAAAATCGGTACGGGGCAATAATCCGTGTCCAACCATAGACAAGAAAATCACTTGATAGAGTGGTGCCTCGTTTATAATAGCTAATTTGCTTTAATTATTTTCAAAGCTGCGTTCAAAATAAATATAAAATAATTGTCGGACATGTTTCTATTTACGTATAAGATTAACTAGGTATTTTAAAGTTAAGTATTTTTGTCTCTGTGTACAATAAATAATATTCTATCTATCTATTTTTATACGTAAGCCTCTCGGTAAGTAATCGTAAGACAAACAATACCAGCCGGAGTATGGTTGGAGATAAGATCTCGAACCAACCTTCGTGAGACTGCTAAGGCTCAAGGTGCTCCATCTTGAGCGAAAGCGTTCCGTAAAAGATTATCCATATTACAATCTGTGATTACAATGCGATGCCGGTAACATGCTGGCGCAACGGTACAGACTAAAAAAAACTTCAAAGACATTTACATGCATAAAAGCAGTCGTAAAAAATGCCCGATGTAATTAAACTTAATTTTTTTAGTGTACTTCCTCTGCACCTAAATTAGGTATGCAATTTCTCGCCTACACACACTTTTTTCGATTTAGGGATCCGTTTTCGAAAATTAAATATTTAGCTTTGAAGCTCAAATTTTGGTTCGAGTTGGGCGACCCATCTCCCGGATACAGGGTTAGAAACGTAAAAACATGTAAAATAGTAGCACATAATAATGAACTTAAAAGGAAAACTATCACGGCTAAGTAGGCTAAGTAAACTATCACGGTAAGTTAACAGGCGAAGAGGATGAAGTTTACAACTTCATCTAAGTCAAGTTCTATGAAGCATGTTGATAAGTATGAGGGTTCACGTCCACAGCCCAGTCCTTATTTTCAGTACTTCTTGCCGGAGACACAATAAAATACGTCCGTTAACGAATAAGCGTTTATTGGGAGAGATATATTAACCTACAACTAATACTGAGTGACGAGAAACACGGTCTACCGACATACATTACACATGTAAAACCAAAATTTCTACCGAACCCTACACTGCGCGTGGCCAGACATGGCCGGTTATTTTAAGACTCCTATAACTTTCTTTAAATGATAAAATGCACTTGTTTTGGCATTGGATAAGATCTAGATAGCAAATTTTTGGTTAAAGAACCTAGTAACGTTGCAGCTCTATTTGTGAAGATGTCAACTCATATAATTATAAGACGTTACACTCTACTGCATTGTGTCTAAAAAACAGAACGAAGGCATTTCAATAATCACCCTCCGCAATTCGCAATAACGCTTCGTAACAAACACTAAATGTTCTTATGTATTGTTGCGAACACCCTTTATAAAGCTATAGAGTCTACTTATAGTTATATTTTTTTCTCGATCAGCTTTACTTCCTCGGCTTCCACAGTTTCCTCGGAGTTCAAGCATGCTTGCGTGACACCATCCTCATAGTAACATTTTTTCACAACGTTAAACCATTGACGGCTAGATTCATTGACATGAACTCATTTTTTCTAAAAAATACATAACAGACTGTTAATCTCTGACTTACCCCCGGTTTCTCGTACACTAACAAGCTGTTAATGTACTGTTAACAGCTGTCAGTGGTTTTTTTTGTATGCACTTTGTTCAATTGACAGCTGTTAACAGTAGATTAACAGCGTGTTAGTGTACGAGAAACTGGGGGTTTGGGATGCTAAAAGATTAAACTGACAGAGATTTGCGTTGACAGGTTGCTAACAGCAAACTGTCAACGCAAATCTCCAATCAAGGAAACCCAGTGGGCTAACTAGCGCCACCAATGCAAAAAAAAATCTTATCTTTTACAGACCGTATTTCCAAAAAGTGTCTGCACAATCTTTTAATTATGTTAACAGTGATTTTTAGGAAACATGAAAACGAACCTGGGACTAGATAGCATTTATGCCAAAAACTACCGTTTTTGGCGTCAATGCTATTTAGTCCTTGGTTTTTTGCATTAAAAATCCTAAAAATCACTATTAACATGATTGAGAGATTATACAGACACTTTTTGAAAATACGATCTGTAAAAAAGATATGAAGTTTTTTCTCTTTGGCGCTAGTGTTACTGCCTGTAGCCCCTTAATATCAGATCATAGAAATAAATCTTTACAAAGAAACTAGACAATTTAAATACAATAGAATAGATGCTAACGGACTATCCGTAGTTATAAATTCACAGGATTTTTGTTTGTATCTATGTATCTTCAAGTATACTCAATTAAATTTTATAAAAAATTGTCTTTGAATTTCGGGAAAAGCTGGGAAAAAACTGCGAGACCCGATTCCTGAACTGTTTATAAGGTAGGTACTCACATATTATGTAAGTAGGTACCTACCTGCAAATTGGTAGGTACGGAACCCTCAGTGCGCGAATCCGTCTCGCACTTGGCAGGTTTTTATGAACAATAAATGTTTTTTATCTTTAGGTAGGTAAGTACCTTTAAACGAACAATTCTTTTATAAATCTGAATCTCGGAAACGGCTCCAACTATTCATGAAAGTTAGTATGCAGATGGTTTCGGGGGCGACAAATCGATCTAGCTAGGTTTTATTCCTAGAAAACGTCGTTTTATCCGTGTTTTACGGCAATGAATAACTGCTACAATATCATTAGAATACGAAGGTAAATTTCGCCACCATCTACAAGGTTGTGATAGCTCAGATGGGAAATTGGGCGGTTTCGAAACCCGAAGGCCCCGGTTTGAATCCAGAGCAGATGTCTCCAGTCCGATTATTTTTTTCCCTTTTTTTTCATCTTATCTAAACATTCTTTTCAAAAAACACGATTAACCCAAAAAAGTACCAAGCAAAGCTCGGCAAAGAGAATATAACCACTACGTAAGCTCGGTCATCCAGGTACTGTTTAATTATGTTGCATACTTGCTATTGTTTCTTAGATGTGAGATCTAAGTACACAAATTAATATAATTCCTCAGCTGCTTGAGTGATATGAAAGAGCTTGATAGACATCCTACACACTAACACACCAAGAAAAAACCTACTTAATGTTTTCTTCGATGAGCATCAACAAATTTATAAAACATGTTACTTGAATTCGCAAAGTTTTGAAACAGTTGAGTTTTTATTTTGACGTCATATGCTACCCAAGCTGTGTTAGCCGCGCGATTGCGTTTGCCGTGTGAATAGAACAATCTAGTTTGTCCTTGGTTTACTGTCATTTAAAATCGTTTTCAGTGTTGCCACCTTAGTCGTATCACCACTAGCATGGTGGTTTGGGCCCCCTGTCTGGTGGGAAGAAATTCAATAAATCGAATGACATCGATGTGTTTGACAGACAGAAAGTTGTCAGGCCATTGGTAGTTTTTTTTCCACAGACGATATAACATGTGACGTCACCATAGCGGTCAAATGAAGGGCATTTAAATATTCTTATTTACTCAAAAAAAGGCTCATCTTTTAAGATAAAAATCTGTTACATTAAAAATACTGCAGTTTGGATGCTAAGCTCGAAATGGTTTTCGATTCAGGCAGTTCACTTTTTTTTGTATAACGAATTTTCTTGAAAAACTACTAGGTATTGTTTTGCCATTTTAGGTCACAAATAATTAAATTTCATTCTAAACTACTTTGGTAATAAAATTAAAGTTTAGTGTAAGTATTGAGAATTTTATTAAACTTCATTACACACTTTTTTGTCGTCTTCAATGCAAATAACACTGACATGCTACACCACGGTGGCAAATAATTTTCAGTGACAGCTAAGTCATTGATGAATTTACAACTCGACCAAGCTCAGTTTGCACCTCGCTGGAATGCGATCCTTCCCGTGATGGTCGTCGCGTCGGTACGGTTAGCATCTTTGTCACCGATACGCGTCCTACGAGTTTTCGTCTCCTAAGGTAATCGACGCGAGGTGCAAACTTAGCTTGGTAGAGGTATATGAGCATACCATGAATAAAGGATGTATTCCTTGGAAAAAACCATCTTAGTGTTATCTTCAGTGGTAGAATAAATTTGTATCCACAAATATTGTTTATACTACTGTGCTAAAGACAAGCTTCACTGCTTGCTGTTCTTTGTCCTTGAATTCCGGGAAGCTTGGGCAACTGCTCCATCCTTTTATGGGCAGTCAGCCATAGCCAACCAATGTGGTCTCTTTTCTAAGAGTGATCTTTGGCTATCAACTCATTTCGTGTTTCATGGAAGAATAGGTGATAGCTTACTGGCCAGGCATGAAGCCGAATCTAGATTATCCATTACCAGCTTGCTTGCGGACATCCAGTACTTGCTTACATTTCATCTGAAATTTAGAAAGTTTGTTTAACCTTAACATGTGACCGTTCACAAGGTCAGACCATACACCTAAGGGGGTGGTGGTGGTGCGGTTGTTAGAACGCTTGCCTCTCATTCAGGCATAGGTTTGAAAGCTTCAATGGACCCCTCCTCATATAGAAAAATTGGCAAATAGGCTTAGTTCTGCAGCATACACAGTTAATAGAATCCAGGAACTAACTGATGTCGCAACTGCTAGGCTTGTTTATTTTAGTTACTTCCATAGTATTATGTCCTATGGTATACTACTGTGTAGTCGGGCAGCAGACATTGAGACCATCTTCGTCCTGCAGAAGAGAGCGATCAGATTCATATATAAGCTAGGCAGTAGAGATTCGTTAAGAGATTTCTTTAAAGAAACTAACATCCTAACAGTTGCTAGTCAGTAGATCTATGAAAATATTATGTACGTTAGGAAAAATGTCAGTAACTTTAAAACTGTAGGTAGCCAACACAATGTAAATACTAGAAATAGACATAAACTTTCGTTCCCAAAAATTTAGACTGGCAAAGGTTAATACATCCTTTATGGGGCATTGTAAACGTTTCTACAATAAGATCTCTGAGGATATAATAAGCTTGCTAGAAACACGGTTCAAAAAATGTGTAAAGCACAATGTGCAAAAAAAGCTACTATAACATTAAAGATTATTTAGATGACAATGATGTCTGGAATTTAAGCCAGGTCAATGCATGATTTCGAGGTTTTAGAATATTTATATAAAATCTGTAAATTAAGGACTTGAAGACTAAGTTTGGAGTTTTTTTGTCCATTTTTTCTCTAAAATGATCTGAATTTTTAAATGGACACCTAGTTTAACTTATGATGTTCATTAAGACGCAGTTTCTGTGCTACTTTGAATAAAAAATTTTGATTGTGAATCCCGGCACATCCGCATGTACAAATCATTGATGAATAAGTATTTAGTAGTAATATCTCTCCCTAACTGTGAAAAACATTGTGAGGAAACCAGTGCCTTAGATGTTCACATACTTCAGCGCTTGGAATCACCAATCCCCGGTGGGTACACATGGTGATTAAATCTCTTTCTCTTTGAGAGTAGGCCTGTGCTCTACAGTTGGACGTACTGCGCAGCGTCCAACTGTACAGTAATGCAGCCTGCATTATTATGAAAAGTAGTTAAAGGATTTACCGTACTATCTTCATGCAAATGATCTTCACCAATGCTTAGGTAGATTCCTGTGATTCCAACCGCATACTGCGATCGCCAAGCTGCCGGCCAAGCGTGACAATTATGGCAAAACCCTTCATGGTTAGAATGTCATGAGGGAGGCCTATGTCCTGCAGTGGGCGTCAAATGGCTGACGATGATGATGATAAATGCTTAGGTAGATACTGGTACCTATGTCCCATCTGGTAGCTCCTTCTTTCTTGTCCGCATACAACTATTTTAACAGAGAATATAATATAATTGCTATTTTCCTCGCAAAATGAAATATTTGCAAACGAACTTCAACACGGACTAGTGTTGCCAGCCGGGTCTTGCAAAAGGTACCTGAAGGAGACAGAAAAGTAAACTTTTGGTGTAAAAAGTCAATATCGGGATTTTTTTTATTTGAAATATTAATCAATAGTCTGTGATATTAATCACAGACGCAGCTATGCTACTGAACAAGAATAAAATTTCCTGGAGAAAATTTGTGTTTGCAGAGAAAATAATTATAATAGGTTTCATACTTTCATAGCAGATACTTCCAACATCTTTTTGAATTTTTGCAATCACTTTTAGAGTGGTTTTTTAGTACAAGGATTCCCTCCATTACGTCAAAAAAATAATCGAAGGATTGTTATGATTCCCAAAGAAAAAGGGGGCGCAGCGACAAAACCTTTAGTTAGGTTATATTAGGTTGTCTTGTAAACCTACATAGCGGAGCACCATATAAATTACTTTTATATAGGTACTTCTGTCGAAATTAATTTGGTCAGTGGTAGGTTACTCACATTAAAACAGTAAAAATTATTGGAACTGAAAACCCTGTGCCTCTCAACACACAAAAATACAACAATATTAGAATTTTATCGATACACAACAAAACATCATTGCTCCGTTGCTCATTTTTGTAGAGAAAAATCTCTTTATTGTGTTCTGTAATGGAAAATGGAAGCACGAGATTGTGAAACTTTAGTACTATAATAACCTATGCGTAATTATTTTTGGTGAGTGGGTGAAGTTCGTCAATTCCTGCGCAATGACTAATTTTAGGTGTGAAAGGGGAGCTGCGCAGGGGGCCACAGTTGAAAAACTCTTATCACGCATCACAGTCTTTGTCAAGAGGTTGGAGAGATAGATAGTTGAAAGCAACGAAATTGCACTGATAAAATTGAAGCGAGAGATATTTATTCAGCTCTACCCTCTACTGCCATGGAAGTCTTAGGACCTCTACCATCCCTTGTATTTAAATTATTTTTACTATATGATATAAGAAAGTACTGCGGTGGCAGCGGAGCAGTAGAATGCCGGGCTCACATTTGGGAGGTCATGGGTTCGAACCCCGGAGCATGTACCAATGACTTTGTTTTCCAAGTTACGTACATTTGTTAATTTGCAGTAGCAATACCACTCGCTAAACGTGAAGGAAAACATCGTGATGAAACCCCAGTGTCTGATGTGTTCACATATCTCAGCGCTTGAAATGACGGTGAGCACGCGCGGTAATTAAGCCCATACTCTCTCTCTGAGGGAAGGCCTGTGCTATATAGTGGGACGTATTTAGGCTACATTATTAGGTATGTACTGTATCAATTTGTAGGCTCCTCTATATAGTAATAAGTCTTTTTTGCACGATTTAAAAATAACAATACGACTATCACATTTTTTTCCACAATACTAACAAATTTTACAAACCAAACAATATCGTATACACCTTATAAATTAATTAACGTACAAATAACATAAATACATATAATGTAAGATATAAGTAGGTAAGTAATAAATTTTACCTATTATTCTCGCTTATTTATTTATAATCGATCGATTAAATCTTTTCTGCTTTTCACATCACTACGCATCACACTACGTCAATTCCTCAAACATAAACTGTAAAGACAGTAACCCCCGGTTACTCGTACACTAACAAGCTGTTACTGCTGTTAATCTACTATTAACAGCTGTCAGTGGTATTTTTTTTGTATGGACTTTGGTCAATTGACAGCTGTTAAAAGTAGATTAACAGTATGTTAGTGTACGAGAAACTGGGGGTATGTAGTGTGCAAACGGGCTGTGACTATTTTCACTTTACCGCCAAAAAGATGAAAGTGCGTACTATGTGGGTATAGTATCTTTTCAGTTACGATTAAACCCCAAATTACCCTAAATCGAGTAAAATTACCCTAATTGGCAACACTAATAGTGGTCCATAGATTAACTAGAGATCAAACGGCTGACAGATGAGCAAACCATAGATAAGATTGATTTATCACAGACTTTGGAAAAAAAGGACAGTTCACACTACAAGCGCGGGTGCGTTTGCAATGGGGTATGTTATGGGACAAAAATATTTCAAAACAATAATTACCAAAATAAGCATAACAATAATAAGTTAATGTTATATATAAACCATTAATCAAATAAATCATCAATATATTTCGAAATAGTATTTTTGTCTTATGAC
The DNA here is from genome assembly GCA_963969515.1 of Yponomeuta evonymella. NCBI lineage: Eukaryota > Metazoa > Arthropoda > Insecta > Lepidoptera > Yponomeutidae > Yponomeuta > Yponomeuta evonymella. The sequence goes on from OZ018349.1 coordinate 14,268,975, forward strand.
GGACCCGATTGCAGAATAGGAAACATCGCACAGGCGCTTGTAATGTGAACCGTGCTTTTCTTTGTAGTCTGTGACCAATCAATCTACGGTTTGCCAGGCTCAAAAGGACTAGTATCCAGAGCCGTTAAACCTATTATAAAAAAAAAACTACGGTTTGCTCTTCTGTCAGGCCATATGATTTCTATTTAATCTGTGGACTATTATAGTTAGTGTTGCCGCTTAGGGTAATTTTACCAGATTTACGGTATTTTGGGCTTTGTTTAACTGTGACTGATTAAAAAATGTACGTAGGTAGTACGTCCCAAAACGTGAATACTATAAACGATGCTCAATTTATAAAGATTCACGGCCTTATCCGGGAAAATTTCCGGAGAAATTTCAAAAATATCTAGCAGCTCTGTGCGTTTTCACTAGCACAAAAATATTTCCCTAAATTTGTCCCTAATTAAAACTTTAGGATTAGTAAGTAGAAAAAATAAAGGGATTTTGTGAAGTAGGCATGGCATACTAACTCTATGGTTCAGTTGGTTACCAATTTACCATGGATACTGAAAAGATATTTAAAAATAACATGTGTGTCAACCTTTCATCTAGCTCTATAAAAATGTCTTACGAATTTCTATTATAAATAAAACACATTATTATTATTTATTACTCCTGCTTTATTCCTGCAATATTGGTATCTTAAGAGATCCACAAATATATATATAAAATTCAAATACCTCTCTTGAATTTTACATGGTAGCAGAGCGAAAATCTAGTTCGAAACCTGTATAAAACCAAGTTCATACCACTAGAACTTTACAAGCAAAACTTCGAAGTTGCAAGAATATCAAATGTAAGTACCCAAATAAAATGTCGAGTGCAAAAATAGACGCGCTCATGAAAGACAACTATGATACATGGGTAATTCAAGCAGAGGCCGTCCTAGTGAGACAAAAACTATGGAAATACGTTGAGACACCCTTGGCTCCGAACGCAAATGCCGAAGACGTAGATAAGGACAGATTAGCCAAATCTGAACTCATCCTTATTATCGCTCCATCTGAGCTTAAGCAAATTAAAAACTGCGGCACTGCTAAAGATGTTTGGGACAAGTTGAAGAATACTTATGCCAGTAAGGGACCTGCCCGAAAAGCGTCTCTACTAAAACAACTGATCCTAGCGAAACTAGAAGGACACGACATACGCAGTCACCTTAACAAGTTTATGGATACAGTAGACAAGCTTGCCGACATGGACGTTACTATCAATGACGACTTGTTAACAATTATGATGTTATACAGTCTTTCTCCTGAATATGAGAACTTCAGAGTCGCTATTGAATCGCGCGACAATCTTCCGAAGCCAGAAGAGCTTAAAACCAAAATATTAGAAGAATTTGAAGCACGTCATAACCAAAACATGACCAATACCGACGAACCTGAAGCCTCATATGAAGAAGCACTATACGCGTTCTGTCAGATTTGCAAAAGAAGAGGTAACATCTTCAAACGCAAAAAATCATAAAATATGCAAAAACTGCTGGAAGAAAAATAATGAGAGACCCAAGAAACAAAACAATAACTCTCATCAGAACAACTATGCTACACAGTGTCTTCTTACACGGAACAAGAAGCCTGAAAAAAGCATTTGGGTCCTGGACAGCGGCTGCACATCACACATGACGTATCAAAGAGACCTATTTAAAGCTATGGAGAAAACTTCCAGAAAACTTAACTTCGCAACTGAAGATTGCACTGCAGAGATTAAAGGAACAGGTACAGTCTCTTTCATTTCAAAAAATGGAGATGGTGAAGCACTCACACACCTGAACGACACGCTGTACGTACCTAGTCTGTGCACCAATCTACTGTCTGTTAGCAAGATGACGGATGCTGGCTGTTCTGTCCTCTTCAACAAAAACAAAGCGACAGTAAACAATCCAAAAGCTGGAATAACTCTCACCGCTTACAAACAAGAAGATGGTCTCTACTACATCAAACCAACCAAGCACGAGTGCAACAACCTGGCCAATGATAAAGATGACACAGGTCCGACTTCCTCAAAGAAAATGGACTCATCAAACATCTATAACTGGCACAGAAAACTTGGGCACATGAACGCCAACGATTTAAAACTTGCACTTCAGAATCAAAATCTTCTTGGGTTGAACTTCGATGCATCAGAAACATTACCAGAATGTGAAACTTGCATACTAGCTAAAATGCACCGAGTACCAGCTCCACGTGAGAAAACAACTCAACGAACATCTGAGCTCCTAGAAATCGTTCACACCGACGTTTGTGGACCTATCAAAACGCCCACACAAAGCGGAAACAAATTCTTTGTCACCTTCATTGATGACTACAGTCGCTACAGTCGAGTGTACATGCTGAAAAATAAGGGCGATGTCTTAGAAAAATTCAAAGAGTTCAAACAGATGGCAGAAACTCACACAGGGAAGAAAATTAAAGCCCTACAATCGGATAATGGTACCGAATATGTCAATAAAGACTTTGACGCTTTCCTGAAACGCTACGGGATACAACGAAGGCTTAGTGCGCCTTATACTCCACACCAAAATGGAGTAGCTGAAAGAAAGAACCGCACTCTTATCGAGAAAGCAAGAGCCTTACTCATTGATGCGAAGGCACCATTAAAATACTGGGGTGAAGCCATTATGACTGCAAACTATCTATCTAACCGGAGTTTGAACAGTGCCATCGAGAACAAAACGCCATATGAAGCGTGGGTTGGCAGAAAGCCCTGCATCAACCACCTTTATATCTTTGGCTCCAAAACGTTTGTTTTGATCAAGGGCAGTAATGGTCACAAATTCGCACCGAAAGCAATTCCCGGCATGTTTATCGGATACTCAGAAACCTCAAAAGCGTTTAAAATTCTTCTACCTTCCAAAAATAAAGTGGTCACATCAAAAGATATTCGAGTGATGAAATCCATGTTTTACAAAGAAACACACAAAAATGATATCACCGATTTTTTCAACGATGAACCTCCAAAATCTATGACATCAAAACCGAAACGTAAACAAATAACAATACACTTTGATGATATTGAAGATGGAGACGAAACACCCCTTGACAGCATTAATGAATCTGGCAACGAAAATCTCGACAGCACATTACAACAAAATTTGGTCAACAGCACTGAAGACGTTGAACTAGTGGAACAACTGGAACCAGCTCGCAATGAAAGCGACTACGAATCCTTTTCTAGTTCCAACCATGTCGATGATGACGAACCTGTCAATGTTGATGCTGAGGAAACAATAACAAGATATTTAAGAGACAGGTCAAGAATCTCAGCTCCTAAGCGATACGACGATTTTTTAATGGCAGCTGCTGAAGAGATTGAAAACCTGCACAAACCGAAAGAACCTCAAACATTCAAGGAAGCCATGGAATCTCCTGATAAACACAAATGGCAGGAGGCCATGAAAAACGAGATGACCTCATTAAAGGAAAACCATACCTGGGACCTGGTCGAAGTACCTATAGGACGCAAAGCCCTTCCTAGCAAATGGGTGTACAAAATAAAAATGAACCCCGATGGTTCTGTTGACAGGTACAAGGCCAGATTGGTTATCAAGGGCTATTCACAGATACCTGGAGTTGACTATGACAGAACGTTCAGTCCAGTGGTGCGACTGAGCACTGTGCGATCTCTACTAGCAGTAGCTGTTCGCGAAAACTTAGAATTGACTCAGTTTGACGTAACCACTGCCTTCCTAAATGGCGAAGTAAAGGAAGAAATCTACATGAAACAGCCCGAAGGCTATAAAGATGGGACGAAACGGGTCTGTAAGTTAAAACGCAGTCTGTATGGCCTAAAGCAGGCACCACGCTGCTGGAACACATGCATTGCAGAATTCCTTTTAAAATCTGGATTTAAACAGAGCGAGGCGGATCCATGCTTATTCGTCCGAACAAAGGACCGATCAAAAGTCATTGTAGCTCTCTATGTCGACGATGGGCTTGTAGCACACAACTCGACCTCCGCAGGCGAAGAGTTTTTAAATGAACTTAGAGCAAGATTCAGAATTACAACCAAACCTGCGTCGTACTTTCTCGGAATGGAAATTAACGTGCAAAGGGACAGTACCATCACCTTGTGCCAAAAGGCATACACAAAGAAAGTCCTAGAAAAATATGGAATGTCCAAATGCAAGTCAGCACCGTCGCCCATCATTAAGGATAGTGAAACGAGAATGGAAGATACCAATACAAACTTCCCTTATAGGCAAGCTGTGGGTGCTTTGGCTTATTTATCAGTAGGTACAAGACCTGACATCTCGTACGCTGTTGGTGTCGCATCAAGGAACCTCGCAGCGCCTACAAAAGAAGACGTCATGCTAATCAAGCGCGTATTTCGATATTTAAAAGGGACCCTTGATAATGGTCTGACATTCACAAAGAAGTCACCGCCACACCTGGTTTGCTACAGCGACGCAGATCATGGAGGAGACCAGACCACTGGAAGATCGACATCTGGTATAGTGTGCCTATTCTCTGGTGGTGCCATAAGTTGGAGAAGTCAAAAACAGGCAACTGTGTCTATATCTTCAACTGAAGCGGAGATAATAGCAGCAAGTGAATCTGCACAAGAGATTTTATGGTTGAATGGATTATTCAATGACATGACAAAAGTAGAAAAACCCGTCTTGAACTTAGACAACAAGTCAGCGGTTTATCTCGCACACAACCCGAAGTACGAGTACCACAAGCGTACAAAGCACATCAAGCTAAAACACTTCTTCGTTCGGGAATGTGTCTGTAATGGAGATTTCAATGTCAATCAAGTTCCGTCAGAAAGTCAATTGGCTGACATGCTAACAAAACCTCTGTTCGGGCCCAGACTACAAGATTTAAGTTCCAGAATGGGACTGAAGAATTTATCTTTAAATTCTTAAAAACTTCCGAGGATGTGAAGTAGGCATGGCATACTAACTCTATGGTTCAGTTGGTTACCAATTTACCATGGATACTGAAAAGATATTTAAAAATAACATGTGTGTCAACCTTTCATCTAGCTCTATAAAAATGTCTTACGAATTTCTATTATAAATAAAACACATTATTATTATTTATTACTCCTGCTTTATTCCTGCAATATTGGTATCTTAAGAGATCCACAAATATATATATAAAATTCAAATACCTCTCTTGAATTTTACAGTTTTCCAATAAGAGGTGTTATTTTGAATAGCCTGCTATTTCGGTAGATGTCACTTTTGAAGCTGTCATTTTTTGACATTTTACAAGTAGAAACTATGCCATTTGATCTGGACAACGTTTACTTTCAACAAGACGGAGCTACGTGCCACACAAGCAACGAAACCATTGATCTTTTACGGGAAAAGTTTCCGGACCGTGTTATCTCTCGAAGAGGTGATCACAATTGGCCACCGAGATCTTGTGATTTAATACCTTGCGACTTTTTCCTTTGGGGCCGCGTAAAAGAGAAGGTCTACGCCAACAGCCCAGCATCGATTCAAGACCTCAAAGATGGAATTCGTGAGGCTATCGAGGACATAGGGCAGCAACTTTGCGATTTGTTTATGGAAAATTTCATGAAAAGGATATGGTCCTGTAAGCGTGGTCATGGTGGTCATTTGCCTCATTATTTTCTACTATTAACGGCATACCTTCCTCTTCATAATGAAATAAACATCCGATCATTTATATAAAAAAATTGAATTTTTCTTTTAATATCAAAATAACACCTCTTATTGGTGATATTATTGAGATACCTATTTAAGAAGAATTAAAAAAAGTTTTATATTATTTTGGTTCATGATGGAACACTTAACGGATCAGTGTTTTGTTACCCTCTAAATAGCTATGTTTAAACTCTACTGAGATACAGCCCAATTTGAACTTTTATATTTTTGACGCAGTCGTAACTTTAATCTCTTGAGCTCCAATATATGGTCACTTGGTTTGCCGTGTGGCGCCGGATTAAGAATAGCGTCACTCGATTTCCTCCCGTGGATGTCGTATAAGGCGACTAAGGGAATAAATTACCAGGAGACGGGCCGCAGCGACTTTCTGAGATTCGAACCACATACTGCGATCGCCAACCCGCCTGCCAAGCGTGGCGATTATGGCAAAACCCCTCATGGTTATGAAACTGCAGTGAGCGTCAAATGGCCGATGATGGTTTGACAAATCTTACAATATTAAGACAATAAAATTCATTAAAGAAATGCTTAACCTACCATTTTGGTCTGTACTCTTTGTGCTTTTTTTTATTTTATTGTTTATCCAATCGATTAACCCCCAGTTTTTCGTATACTAACAAGCTGTTAATCTACTGTTAACAGCTGTCAATTGACCAAAGTGCATACAAAGAAACCACTGACAGCTGTTAACAGTAGATTAACAGGTTGTTAGTGTACGAGAAACCGGGGATCAGTCTTACGCAAGACCGAATGCCGTGAGCTAAAGGAACATGCAGAGTATCGTTAGCCGAATCTAACTACTAGTCACATTGATAATCCACGACTACCTTACCGTGGTGCTGCTATCGAGGCTCGGTCACCGTCATCGTTAACGGAGTGTTGTGCAACCCATATGCTACAAGATGCGCTGAATGGGTCGTATTAATCAACACAGGTAACCTGCATCTTTGTGCTTTAAAAAACCAGCTAACTTCCCGATTTTTATCTATTTTAATACCTACTCATTCGTGGAATTCCATTTTAATCAGATGGTCTGAGTACCATTTTCCTGTTAAATCAGCGGAGGGGCAAATGACATCAGACATCTATTCTTTATGTCTATTACTAACCAACAAACCACGGCTGTGCAAGAATTCAAATAGACTCGCAAGTCTTCAAGATCACGCAGTACCTATCTCAAGGAGCAATTAATTTTTAGTAAGCCCATATTTTAAAGATATTTTGGGAATTCAACAATTAAATCAGAAAGAATTGAAAGACGAAATAATAAATTCATTTGGATATTATGGTCAATGCTCACACCACTCTTTCAGAAATTAAGGAGCTGAAGTTAATAAGGGGGCGTTGTTAACTAGGTTCGATTAAATTAGGTCCCTATTTATATTCTACCCCATAATTGATCAGCGACAGTAACAGACTGGAAACTAAAGGCATACCTTTTGCTATTCTCCTTGCTTCTACCAAGTATGTATACAATAAATTCACTAATACAAAAAATACAAATACAAAAAGATTTATTCAGTCCAGTAATTTATAACTATGTTTCGCAATCAACGAACAAAGACAATTCTATGTTATAACAATAATTTTACAATTTTAATCGTCTACTCATCTCGTCACTAGTACTTACACAGAAATCTACAGCGTAATTAATCACATAGCGTCGTCATGCAGTCACTAGGAGCCAACAAAGACATCTCTCACAACAGATGCTGTACGTCGTCACATGCCGAATAAAAGTGCAAGTTTTACATTAAAATAAAACTTGTATTATTAAGCAGTGTCGATGAACAGCATCACATTAAGACCTCCTGGTGAGAGACTCGACTCATGAGGCAACGTTGAGCGACCAGGTGACCAAAATCGCGGAACCGGAAGTAAGTAGCTTGAGTTGCCTCTGTTTCTAAGTAGATTGCTGAACCAGAAGTGACGCACTCTCTCACAACACTTGCTGGGTATAATATCTGGTTAATAATAAAAGTTTTATTTTAGTGTAAGACGCACTATTTTCGGGGTGATTTTGTTCAGATTATGGGGGAAATTTATAGGGCCATCTGGCAACACTGGACAGACAAAATATTTTCTAACCTTGAACGGAATTGAATTTCGTTTGCAAAATCAAAGAGTAT